>OX387719.1:5903225-7153225 GCA_947577245.1 Andrena bucephala
AACCTCGCCCCGTGTATGCCCGTTTCTGCGTTTAATTTAAATTTTAACATACCGAACGCCTAGGATGCCTTTAGTCTACTGCGATTGGGGACAGTAGAGCTTCTGATGATGGTGCTTTCGGGTAGTGGCAGCTGATGTGCACTTTTCTGCTGTCTGCGTGTACTATTGATAGCTTGGATGGGAATAGAGTCCACGTGGACGGTCAGCAGAGGCGGTGGCGACAAGGCCCTCTGCTTTTATTTGAAATATTTTAATGCTATAGGGTAAACTCGGGTAAGTCCGTGATAGTTTTAGAATTTGTCTACTAACTGCTAATATTTACATATTCTGAAAGTGAGTCTAGGACAGGGTTTACATTATTTTATATTATTTAAAATTAGTTTACATTATTTTATATTATTTCATATTATTTTATATTATTGTTATTTTGTGTATAATCAATCGTTTTATGATCGTTAGATGTCTGAGACGTAAGGAAACATTGTTTCTGGTAGTGATTATCAGAATTTCTCAAACAGAACAAGCAGAAACGCAGGCTCGGGCGCACAAAAAATAAGAATTTAGTCACTTTTCATAAGCAAAAATAACACTGATGCCTTATTGTATGATAATTTCAAGAGTAAGACTTGTTAAAGTGTCATTTTACCATCACTTACCTGCAGTTTGAACTTTCTATTTATCTTCTAAAGCACACATAATCAATAATCAAGCGATCGTCCACAACTAGCACGAAAAATTTCACGAATAATGCGCTGCTGGAACAAAATGCTCTCTCACTCTATCACGCTAACTTCAATTGACTAATTATTTTACCACAACATAAACTAGAAGATCGACGCTGTCTGTTAGCTTTTGTTCCATCTAAATTGAGTCAGATCATTTCAAGTTACAGATAAATGAAAAAGTATCACGGAGTAACCTGTCCCACGAACTTACTCGAGTTTACCCTACATCACGCATCATATTAATGCCAATCTATTTTCGGGAATCTCATTCTCTATATTACACGCCACTGCTATTCGAATCAACGAAGCGTGAATATAACTCAATTAACACGGCTCCAATGTAGGTATCTCGGCCTCGATCTAAGAACTAATTAAAAACGATATTGGATAAAGCCATCGGTAGGTTCGCGTTACTTCGGGGCCAGATTCGGCGGGAAGCGGCGGTTTCGTTTCGCGTTCACGCGCGATAAAACAAAGCTAGGGACAGTTTTCCAATAACGAGATAAAGCGTATCACGGTACATTTGTAATCGCCGGCTAGCAATCGATTTCCACGGGACTCGTGGATTGCGGCGAAAAATGCGAGTCTCGCCTCGTGTAAAATACCGGCGCGGCCCGTTATTAAGTATAAATTACGTCGTCGCGGGTAAGGGGGGGGGGGCGAGAGGAAAAAGAAAGGCGGAGATTGGGAAGACGGAGGCGCGATCGGCTGGAAATACGATTCTCCGCTTCAGCCGTGTTCCACGAAATTTACGGCCACGGTAATAGATATTGGAACCGCGGGTTCCTTATTACGTGCCGCCGTTAGATAGAAGATAATGATGATTCCTAGCCGCGAACTTTGGCACCGCGCCGTTCCTTCTTGTGCAACAAACGCCATCCAGTCTCACGCACGGACAGATCGAATCTAACAGATTGTATTTCAATATCGCGTGTCTACTGGATTGGTGTTCCCCGGTAATTGCGACGCGGTGGTTACCGGAATAAATTACGATTTCTGTGGGAACACACGCGCGGCCACAGTGTTGCACGCGTTTCAGTAGTACCATCGCGATCCGACCGTGCGCTCCCCTGTCGCTTTTATCATCGTCGTTCGCTCTTTGTTCCGTGCAGCGTCGACTTATTAAAAAAAATAATAAATAACCGTCGCAGCGACTATTTCATTACGTCGTGTTCTCGTGCAGCGACGCGATACGAACCGCATGAAGTTACGATGGGAAGGGCTCCCTCCTGGATAATGTCGATAACAGGGGTAGGCGACGTTGTAACGCAACGTGCTTTAATTGCAAACACTGTAAGTACATGCCACGTATGTATTTGCCGGCCCTTGCGTGTTTAAGAAATCGGAATAGCTGCAAATTTTTCAGAGCTTCCTTTCCAAGCTGTTACAGTATTCTCCCTCGAACGACGTGTTCCATTCGCGCGGCGATGATCTCGCGGAATACCGTGTCTGTTTTGCTATAAGCACGACCAGGACAGAACTGTCGCGAGCAATCAACGTGCTTTCGCGTTTAAGAGGCGAAAAGGGAAGGCGAGGAGGGTGTCCCTATGGCGCCAACGCGCGTTCCTCCGTGCATCTTTATGGACATAGACGAGCCCGCGTGTACACGTGTTCGATCTAACAAGAATACCAACGACGGATCGAAGAACCGCGCGGTGATCAAAGAAATAATCCTGGTGCGTTCATTCGACAGCGTGACGAACGGTTTCCAGCGTATGCAGACTACGGAATCGCTCTTTACGTAGGATCGTTCAGCTCGATCTGGCCCCGTCGAGAAGCGGTCACGTCTACCCGAGCAGCGGTACGATTTACGCGTTTGTTCGCGACTCGCGGTGTACAAGCGACCGGAATCCTTGAACGGTTTCCCTGCAGCTCTGTTAGCGGAACCGTGAAGCACGTCAATCACGGCTTACGGTCCCGATCGACGTGACTCCGCGCTACCAACGTTCTAATTAAGCCACGCTTTGGCGCCGCGTAATCGCGCCAGCCGGAGCAATAAACAGCGGAGGGTTCATTCGATTAATTCGCCCAGCGTTTCACGCGTAAGCCGGTCGATCGGTTGCGAAACAGTGCCGCGTTCTCGCTTTTACGTCTTCCATGTTGATGCAACAAATTGTTGGACGTTTAGGTCCGACCATAGGTAACCCGTGATTCAATGGAAATCATTCTGCCGACGGAGTTCATCTTGCGTTCTCATATTTTTCTAAAACAGCTAGCCCACCGCGACAGTAATCAAATAATTTGCTAGCGCATGGTCCCTTGAAGCTGCCGGTGCTCCATGCGCGTAGTAAGAAGCAGGCTTGAAGCATTCCCGCGGCGCACAGTGGTTCGAGTATACCTACTACATGCTAGCTGGACAAAATTATTTCTTCGCGGGTTTGGGTTTATATGGGTTTCAAATTGTTAGAAAACTAACCTGATTCGTATTACAGTTTATTATTTCACTAAAAATATCAATAAAATAAAAATATGACCAATTCAATAAAGGAAAAAGAACAAAACGACAGTATTGTAGTTTAACTATAATTATCAGTTATAACATTATGTCTATTCCTGTAATTTCTGAGTTTTGATGTTCAAAATCTGGCTTTTGAAATCAGTTTTCTCTGCATCGCTATTAAAATAGTGTTTTACTACATGCTCCACGTCGTTCCACGCGAAAAGGGTTGAATGTACGGAAAGTAGAGACTTTCTAGTTTTTTCTAATCAAATAATCGATCTGCAAAAATTTGCAAAACTATGTTTTGTGAACGGTTTTCGAGTGCAACGCTCGGTAGCCACCACTCAGTGGTTCGAGTATATTACATGCTAGCTGGACAAACTTATTTCTCGCGATATTGGGTTTATGTGGGTTTCAAATTGTTAGAAAACAAACCTGATTCGTATTACAGTTTATTATTTGAATTAAAATATTCTTTCGCGGGTTTGGGTTTGTGTGGGTTTCAAATCTGAAACCCACACAAACCCAAACCCGCGAAAAAATAATTTTGTCCAGCTAGCATGTAGTATACTCGAACCACTGTGCGGCGTCGCGAGTAACACTTCACCACCATATACGACCAGGGCAACAAATGAGAAATAAACCAACAGTCCGTCCCGTCGGATGTCGCTGACCCGGTTGCGCGCATGTACCGGTCAAGACCACCGAGCTGCACAAAAGCGACGCACGGAGAAAAGCGGCCGGCTCTAGGATCCAGCGGGTTCGTGCGTGTAGGAACGTCCGCGGAAAGAAACGGCGCGGCGTCGTGGCGCGTGCACTCGTACGCGACTGTTGCCCGCCAGCCCGCTCGTACCTACGGTTGACATTTAAATACATTATCATAACAATGCGCGCGGGTGCATGTTAAGTTAATATCATCATACCTTCTCGTTCCGCGAGCGGCGACCGCGCAAAACGGTAGTCCGCTCTCTAATGCGAGCAAGCAAGAGCGAGAGAGCCAGAGGGGCGCTCCTCTGCGAGAGAAGCTGTACGAGAAAGCGGATCTCTTTCTTCTCTTCCTCCAGCGTTGCCCTCGCCTCTTCCTCCTTCTCTGCATACGCGTATCGCTCCTCGCCGCGAATGTGTCCCGGATTTTTTCGTTTTCGCGCACGCACCGGCCCCCAGCTCCCATCTGCGACGCCTCGGGGACAGTGAGGATAATATATCTCGTGCCCCGCCGACAATTTGTTGCCATCGAACGAAGTAATCGAACACGATCGCGCTGCCAGCCGCTGCGCGAACCTTTAAGTACGCTGCACTTGCTTTTCTGGACTCGCCCGACGTGCCGATACGCCTCCACAATGCTACTAGCGAAATCGACGTGTCCGCCGCCGAGTCGCGTGCACCGCTCGCTTCTCCATAGAATCTAGAACGAATTAAGGGGAACGGGGGACGGCTAACGATTCGCGGCGGGTGTGATCCTAGAAATATTGCCTGTATCGGTTGCGTAATTTCTTCCTGTGGTACCGCGGAGCGGCGACGACAGCCATTTTCCTATCTTCCATGTCCCGTCCGCGCGCGTGAAATACGAGCGCATTCAGGGTTGCCCTCGACTTATATAGCGGTCCGGACGCTCTAATAAACTAGTCGCGAACGTCTCCATTCACCGGGTCCCCCGTTCCTTTTCTCACGGCATTCCACCGATTGGTATCAGCTAGACTTTTCTAGTAGTCCCAGGCGGATCCCGATGCGTGGGTCTCCTCCGTCGAAAGAATCCTCCTGCTGTAATACCACCGAGGGGAAGGAGGGCAGAGACCAACCGTCCGTTCCTCTTCCACCCCTCGAGGGTAGGAGGGACAGGACGGGGGAAGGAACGGAACGAGGGGAGGAGGATAGAGCAAAGAGAAACTTACGCTCGCGTACAAGCATCTTGTAACCGGACAAGCTCGGACGTCTGCCGCGGCGTGCGTCACAAAGAGACCGCAAACGGCCGCAGCGAGAAAGGATTTTTAGTGCTCGAGAGCGGAAGAAGGGGAGAGGAGAGAGCCGCGGTGTAGGGGCATAGGAAATATATTGATATTTATTTACGACTGGTAATAATAATTGATCTCGGAGCTGCAACTCTATGGAGCCAACGGCTGGCTCGGCCGGCGCGGGGGAGGAAGAGGCGGAGGGGAAGTTGAAAGAGGGAGCAGGGCACCGAGAGGTAGGGGGTGAGGCAGGATCGGGGCCCGGACTGGCCCAGGGCCTTACGACTTCTTTATTTCGTCCGGCCGTATATCAGCTGCAAACGAAAGGGTTAAAGGTGTACACTCCACTAAATAAATTCGCGACCATCTCGACTTCCAACCCCTCCGCCCTGTCCCTTTCACCGGGGTACTTTCGACGCGACCGGCCGAAAATTCCTTGCCGAGGAATTCGTGGTACCGTCGTTCGCGAAGCTTGCATTCGTTATTCCTGTGCCGAAATATGAATTTCTGCAAGTGGCAGGGGGATCGAACGTTTACTTTGTCCATTTGGTTTGATTTGAAAGTCGTGCGTGCACGAGCTGCGTACATTCGAGGGGAATTCGGTGCGTTTGCGCTTTAATCCGTCGTAAGTCAGAAAAGAAAGGCTGGGGATTTCATGTTCCTTTTAGTACTCCAGATTTATATCCACGTGTATTGACAAGCAATTAAAGGCCCACTCTTTATAATTCACCGCTTCAGCAACGTAGTTCGCTCCGCCTCTCCATCGCGAGTGTACTCGAAATAGTGCCGCTTGTTAGTTCGATGCGAAACGTTAGCGGCTTAAACAGTGCCGTTTAATAAATACGTCGATCGTAAACTATTTCGCTCGGGATCATTAAATATCAACATATTACAAAAGGGCCCCTTCTATTCCCCCCCTCTGACGCCCAGGCGCCCTTTCTTCTCTTTGCCATTTCGTTCTCCTCGCAGCACTTGCAATAAATCTGCGCCTGGTGCACGTATACGTAAGCCAGAAGAGATCCCTCGCACGTCGCAGCCCCGTGTGTTTCGCATCTACTATTATTTCGAGAGCTGCTCAGAAATGCTGTGCACAAACGTGCTCGCAGCAGCGAGCTGAAAAATCACCAAGCGCCCCTCGAAACGCTACACTTTATATTCCAAATCTCAATATCGTCGCGATAGCTGAAAATTACCTGGCGGTTCTGGCCCTTATCATCGTTACGCAGATCGAAATCTACAACTAGGTAAAGAGTACAATGGTTGGCCACTTAAGTAAGAGTGTCACATAAATAATGAATTATAAATGTGAATTTAGTAAATTTGAAATGGAAATCAATATAAATAAATACGAAAAACCCCTAATAATCTAAAAATAAATAGAGTTTATAAAAAAAAATCAAGAATGTATAAAAATATAGAAAAAATTTGTTTCCTACGAGGAAATATAATTATTGACACGGTCAAGACAGTAATTGTCCAATCGGTTCGACAGTGATTGACCGCTATTTGATACATAATATAACCTAAAAGAAAATGTTACCTGATTTGGTGATAGAAATACGATTAAAATTATTCAATAAAAATGGATATATTTTATTTAGTATGTATTTGTCGTGTTTGTTTCTGTTTTTAACCGGGGGCTAATTACTGTTTCACCATTAACATGGTTAAAAAACAGTCACTGGCCGCCCGGCCAATTATTATCATTCAACATTATTCATATGACAGTTGTTGGCCCCCTGTATTTTTCATAATATATGCATAATTTTAACAAATAAATAATTCTTTTATAAAGTTTCAACTTTTATTTATCGATATGTGTATACCGAATACGAGAGATATACATACCATAAATACATTAAACTATTCGCAAACTTTCAACTGTATGGTTTTTTTATTAAATCGCTGTAATTTTCAATTTTCAAAGCCGAGTCATCCTATTTGCTTTTATATATAATCAGAGTAAATAATGAGTGGAGAAATATTGATTTCATCCGAAGCAAGAAATTACAAGGAATATGAATATGTTCATTAAAAAAAGGCACAACATTCAAACATTGGTATTTCTTTATATTCATTTATTTCTCAAAATAAGGCCAATCACTGTCAGGTGGCCAACCACTGTACTCTTTACCCCTATTCCTTACTCGATCATCCAAATCGCAATTACGATCGCGAATCAGTGAACTCGACTCGACCGCAGATTCCCGAGCATTAACACGATCAAGCGAGAATAAAAAAGGGATCGATGTAAATCCACGCAGCTTGAGAAGTTCCCTCCAAAAACGGAATGTGAGGCAACGATTCCGCGGCAGATACGTATCTTCCATCAAGGTGGTCGCCGACGAGAGGATCGCCGAGGGATTGCGAAAAACGAAAATTCTGGGCCTGGCCCATTTGGTCTCGCGCAGCCCCCTATACATCATTCGAAGCTCTCTCACGAGCTTACACATATGCATGGACCAGGCGGGGACGCGAAACGCGGACGACGACACCGCGAAACTCTCGTGGCTCCGGTAAGCGGGCACGGCGTGACGCGTAAAAAGTTGAAAAGTAGCCCTCGGCGCTAGAGAGTTATGCGCGAAACCCGCGCTGCCTTCGGACACTGATAAAACGACGCGAGATGGAGATCGCGGTAGTTCCGCGCCGAGAAAAAGATTTAGATGGACGCTGGCCGAGCGAAGTATCTGGCCGGGGCTAAGTATTTCGCCGCTTCTCCCCTCTGGAATATCTCGCTACCACGAACTTCGTCGTTCACGAAGTAGGGCTCGAAGACGGAGGCATTTTTCTGAGAGCCATAGAAGCGTAGATGATCTTGCTGACTTTCAAAGTATTTTATGCTCTGCGCATAATGTTCCACTTTCTTCCTTATTTCCTCCGTGTCTTCCTCAGGCGCCGGCCTTGTTTCGAGCACGACGATAGCTCGCAATTACCCCTTACATTCGCCCAGGAGAGAGCGTGAAAAATGGCGTGTGTATATAATGAGGGTCGCAAATCACGCGAACGCCTCCGTGCATCATTTTCCTGATTTATTCCCTCCGATGCTCCAGCGCCGTAAATCCCGCGGACAGGGCGCAACGAGTAATCGAAGTGGACGTATTAAGTCGATCTCTTTGCTTTAATTCATCCCTCGTCACTAATTAACGTCAGTACCGACGAGCGGCCACGAAATAACCGGCGGAATTTTCTACGTTCAAGTGGCCCGCTGTTATTGTAATAAATGCCTTGGTGGAAGCACGCGTTAAGGTGAGTGCACGCAGCCGAAAGGCCGCAATAAAATTATCAGTGGCTCGTCCACGTTCCTTCTTGCGCTCTTCTCACCCGCTCCTCGGGGAAGAAACCTTCTCGCAAGGTCGACGCGCACGCTGTCACAAGCAACGGGGTTATCGTCGCCGTTCGAAATGGCCAATAAAAGGAGGGAGGGAAGTTCAATGCACCTCGGCAACACGATGCACAGATCAGAAAGGAATGGCTAGTTGGTCGCGCCCAGTGCGTAAACGCACGACCTGAATCAGCAGGGTCGAGTCTTTAACCCTGTGGCGAGGCCGATTAGCCGACAAATTAGACGTGTCCGGCCCCCTACCCTTCGGCTTGTTCAGTCTCACGATGAAAATCGGCCGTCCCAAGGTGCAAAGGGGTTAATTAGTGCTATAGCATGAGACTTGTCGATGGAAAGAGACTTTGGAGACGGATTTTTTTAAAAATTCCACGATGAAGGCTTTCATTCACTAAATTGTTTGTTGCAAACAAATGTACACACTCCTGAATGTTTCTACTCGTCCCACGGTTCTGAAGACAAAATCGTAATTCGAGGAGAATATTGAAATACCGAGAGACTTGTTCTAGGATCGATCGGAATAGTATTCGCTTGACATTACAGCCTCCGTAGCCTAGCATTATAGTTTCGTGAAACGAGAGTCTCTCCCCGGGGAGATCGACGATCACAGTACTTAGGTCTCGTTCAGTCCCAATGGATTTTTGCTAGAATATGTCGTGGGCCCTCCGGTTGACTCGCGCGGAGCCGTGCAATCATATAAGTTCGAATGGATGCAATACCGTTGCTGGGATAATTCTCCCATGCACACGAACTTTAGCACCTCGCGTTTGCATGCGAGTCCGGGCGAGTTAATGACGTTTTCTTTCCTTTTTCTGTTTCAGGTAAGTACATCGCAGTGGATGGGAGAAAACCGGGGGATCCTACGAGGTGAATTCTCCGCTAGGAGAAAGGTTACGCACGTAAGTACGGTGCAGAGGTGATCGGAGAAGGAACCTTACGTCGGACTGTCGGTACCAATTGCCCCGGTACGTCTGCATGTAACGATGAGTAAATATATGTGTATCGATAATGGCGGTGTATCAGCCGCGAAATTGCCCGGATTTTTCGCTGCACGGGATCACCGTGTCGAATTTATTAAATTGAACGCCAGCGAACAGCTGTGAAATTAGAGGGGGCCCAAGTCCCCCGCGTTATCGAGCAAATGTATTTAAGAGAAACTTGAAGTTCCACGGATTATCTAAATTACGGTCGTCAAAGGTAGACGAGTGTGTAATGATTGCGATGCACGAGGAACTGTATAACGTTACAGATAATGGTAGCACTCATTTATTATTCGCCACGTTAAGAAGCGATCGAGAAAAGAGTGGAAGCTTATTAAAGTGGAGCTTCAATTTCCAGATGATCCTTAACTTTTTAATCGTTGATTGTGTGTTTACGACCTGATTCGAAGTGTTCCAAATTGTTCTTCCTGAGACAGTGCTATGTAGCTTTCGTTCGAACTTCGCTCATAATGAACACGTTTCACCCAGCAGTTCTTTTTTGCTGTTGCGCAAACTGATCATCACAGTGACTTTCCACCGCCGTTCACGGTGTTATTCCACATTCATTCGCATCATGATCGCGTGCGCGCACATCGATTCCTCTTTGGAAGCTGCGTGAGCTAACGACTCGAAGGAGATGCATCTAACTCAATCGCCAGGAACGCGGCCACGAAGATGCCAATGTAAAGAAAGGAAAAGGAGAGGATCACGGCTGCAACGCCTTATACGCTTGTTAACCGTTCCCTAGCAGTGAGCCAGGGGTGTACGTTATCCCTCGAGGGCGGTGTGCTAATTATTTATCGAGTACGTCTCGAGGGTAACCGACGACCCCGATGTGTCGGGAAGAGACTTCCACGATGGCGATGTCGTGCGTGAAATTAAACCAGCACGCAGCCCCGAACCGTGAGATTCGATCTCGATAACGACGTATCGATAAGGTGTTAAATGTGTACCGCGTTCCTAGCGATTGCAGACGGAACTTACGAACCCTTGACGATGTCTGCCACCCGGATACACTGAAGCACCTCTCGAGACGACTTATCCTAGACGCTGGGTATTATTTTTAAGAAATATCCACGGCTAAGAACGTGGCATCCCACTAATTGGATTTCTAAAAACGCGAGAACAAGGGAACCGGGTGCAATCGTGTTGGTGCATCAAAATATTAGGGATCCATCGATCGTGCACGGGCGGTCAAGGGCCCGAACGCTCAATTACCAAGCTCGGTGCAGTAAATCATGACGGAGATACAGATCCGTGGTCAGATGGCGACCCTTGAAGCACCTTCAAGGTTGCGGCGGGGCTGCGGCAGAAGCCATCGATAGATGCGGGAACAGTAAACAGGAAATGTATTCGATCGATAGGACAGAGGGGCAGGGGCAGCAACGAGTAGATATATATCGGTGATCGTGGGAGTTCGCGGGTCGATTTATAGTTGGACGGTACACCGCACGGAAGATGATCGCGAACAACGTCCTCTTCTCTCGTGAACGTAGATCCCTTTATCATGCATGCACGTATCGGGCTACAGTTGTCCCTCCGCAGGATTAAATCGTTCTTTAAATTGTTCAGCAATTCTATTCGCAGATTTCTGTTTCTGGGGGAGCTACGTAAATCTTTTGTGACTGCTTCAATGGCAGATTCAATGGAGAGAATTTTAATTAAGCGAAGTAAAATTCAAAGGTGCAGTTATTCCAATTACATACGCAAACTCCCGTGCGGGTTTCCAAACATATTTCGACACGGACATTTACATTCGGCAACAGAAATTCAGTGGTTTCCGAGTTTAAAATAGAAAGCAAAAGATAACTTTTGTTCCAGCCCCGATACGTTCGCGCTGGCTGTACGTTTCAATATTCCCGTTATAGAAATTCAATCCCGGAAATTAAATTAAATTTATACGGCCACCCGATAATGAAACCAAATCGCTGCTCGGAGAGGTATTATAAATAAAAAGCCGTCGTTCGCGTCCGCGTAGATACAATACCGCTTATTCTCCAAATAGGCCATTACTTCGACCTCGTAAATACGCACATTATGGTCCATAAAATCGAATAATAGTCGACCGATATTTAGCGAGTACAGTGTGTGATAACGTTTTGTCCACGGTCAGCAGATTGCCGATTCAACCGCGCTGAGCCAACGTTTTCGTCCTCGAAAAATTCTTCAGTCATTCTAACTGGGGCAAATAGTACTTCCGCATTTTTATAACGATTATGTGGAATTTATAAAAACAGCAGCACCGTGTGAACAAATAACTTTTTCCAAATACTCAGGACTTCTAAACCCTTTTCTACTTAATCTGTCTAACTCTCGTCTGGAAAGTATTGTTTTCTTTCACAGCTTCACGAATTCTCACTAAATGCAGATTCAATTCGCCCCAAAACTTCCCACTGCGTGATACAATTGGAGACTTCGCGTTTGTGGTTACGTACATCGTGACGAGCTGCAAGTCTCTCGTCCGTTGGGATTAATCGGCCAGGTGTCCGTCGATTCCTCTTCCATTGTCAGTCACGGCCGCGCCGGTCCCAGCGGCGCGGCGCGTCATTCGAACACTTTATACTTTACAAACTATATTTCACTCGGGGCGCAGTAATTTTATGTGCACGCTGTCCCACCTATCTCCGCGGCGCGCGTACAGCCGCGGGAACGTCGGCTCGCCAAGCCAGATATCCGAAGTTTATTGCCGTTCGGTGATAACCCGTAAATTGCTGTCCATAGGAAACGGGTATAAGCGATAGCACAAAGCCGTAATCTGCACCCAATCGCCCGCAGAGCCAGCGAGCAAGGAACTTCTATTGCCGATTCCGCCTGCTCTTACACGCGGATGTGGCCCCGCGTTCCACGGACGGACGGCGAGGAGTGTTTTTACGCGTCGCCTTGCACGCTCGCCTCAACCTGGTAATAATTTTCCAGCTTTCAGACGCGCGTGCGGCTTCTGAGAATAATTACTCCAGTCGATGCTGGTCCCCTCTGCCTAGCCGCGAAGACACATTTCGACGGAGACAATTCACGCTTCTTCTTTTGACTCTTTGTCTGCTGCGAGACGAAATCAACTTGCAATTTAGTGTGACCCCTGAATTCCTGATGCAAGGATAGTGTGGAGTTTCTACATAGGCGTCTTTCGTACCTAATGTGTATTTCTATTTAGCACTATGATTAGGATAAATCCGGGAGACGTGGTCGACCTAATATAAAATGGCTATTAAAACTAATATAGAAATTACTTATTTTATCAGAACAAACCTATATGTTCAGAATTTTATGCTGATTCGGAAAAACTGATCGATATTTGCTTCAAGACAATATTTACTGTAAATCGGGTTGAATACTGAAGTCATGACATCTGACCACTTCTCCCGGTGCCGGGAGAAATGGTTTTCGTCGTTGGCAAAGACCACTTACATAATTATTCATGGAAAATTAATAAAGGATAAAGCAAAATTATTTATGAGTGAATACAACTACAGATTCATTGATATTTAAGTTGTTTACACTAAACAAGTAAAGAACACATCAAAGAACAAGTGAACTACCTACTGGCGATTAGTAAGGCAAATGATTACAAAAGTGAATAAATAAACTAAATAAACAAAAATAATAATAAAATAATAATAATAAAAAAAAGTAAACAAAAATAATAAAAAAAATCATAACTCGACTATCTCTCCTTTTTGCAGCGAAAGATGGTCTTCTTGTTAGGTTTGAGAGAAAGAGTTAATATGACCAAATACTTTGACTGCATTGTCCCTCAATATCTCTACTATCTTATTATACCAAACATTAAACGAAAATAAACTTAAAAGTATATTTTAAATACGATTCTGTAAACCTACTATTCGACAAAAAAGGTTAAATGTAACATCAATTTACTTTTTAAAGCCTACAAATCTCTATTCATTCAACTGTTTGGCATCGAAAGAAGTAATTGCTCTGCACATTAACGCATTTTTACATAGAGAGTCTGAAATATAGCGACTCGACCAACCCTCCGGCCCGAGCGCGTCTCCCGGATTTACCCTATAGAAACAGGAAAATCCCATATTAAATTCTCCCATGTATACTCGTAGTTCCAGTCGACAGCACGTATTGTATGTCACCTATACCTGCACAACCACGTACTCCCCATCCCTGGCGGAGAGAAATCAGACGAAACGAGCTCCTAAGCAGCGATGCATTCGACCATTGTCACGCATCGCACCTGCAAACGCGTTCTTAATCCTTCCTTCCAAACATGTAATGAAGCGGCATGCGAGATGCTTGACCCGATTCCCGGCGCTTCGCTGTCGACTAATAACTCAGGCTCCGATCCTCCGTGTCGTTACGGGGTGAACCAACCCCCGAGCACGTAAAGATCGTGGAGGAAGTGCTTGGTGTGCGATCACTTACACTCCACCACGCAACCGCATGCATACCTCTCGCCGGCGCAGGTGAGACTCCCTTGCGGCTCGCTGAATGCGCATAGCGCATAAATTTTCATACGCGAATGCATGCATGCGTTTCCGAGCCGTTCCTTAACGACGAGAACACATAGCGGGATGGATCCTGCGGATGGAATCGTGGCACGGGTCGCCGTCCGAGTTCCACATACGAGTGCTCGATATAAAGGTCTTGCTGGGACACTTGTATGGGAACGAGGGCACGAGCAATTAGAGGGAAACGAAGGGAATCGGTTGAAATCGATCGTAGAGCTTAAAGTAATTTATCATGCATGACGCCAGTAGATTGATGAGGAAAAGCATGCGAAGTGGTTGCCCCATAAATCACGTTGCCTCGACAAAATTTATTTCAAGATGCTCCACTTCCGCCAAAAGCAACTACCGCTGGAAAGGGAAGCTTGCCGCGAGGTAGAGAACAAACACTATCGCGGTAATAGAGAGAATCGCTGTCATAGAATCGCTTGCTCAGTATCGATTCGCGTCAGCCATCACGGCACACGCCCCGCCGCTTGTTTACAGATAAATTTTGCCACCCGCGTGGCGCACGGTCGCGATTTCGCGGGCTCCGCGCGTACCAGCGCCGGCGAGGCCGCGGTTGACGAACTGACAATGACGCCGCGGCATGGTAGCGCGCGATTCACCGGCGACGGAAGCTTTGAATAATTTCTGTAGCCGACGCCGCGCCTAGCGCGCCTCTCCGCCGATCGTCATTACGCTAATTAGTCACGATGACTTTCATGCGGCGAGTCACCTTATCGGATTGAATCGGAATGCGCGCCGGAGCGGCCGCAACAAAACGCTCGACTATGAGCTTCCCGGCTACACGCGTTCAAGAATAAACGCGCATTCACGCGGATCCGCCGTCTGCTCGCAAACGCTCGCAGTTTCAGCGACGAGCGATCGTCTTGGTGGCCTCCAACCTAGCCTGGCGAATCCAATTCAAAGAGCCGCGCTGCCTGCATCCGAAAGCATCGGCTTCCGCGCCTGTTCCCGCTATGCTCGCTGCACAGAGGACGCAGTTTCCTCTTTCCAGGAAAAAACATCAGGCAACGCGAGCTTTCAAATACCAGGAGAGTGAATTTAGCGCGAAGCTTTTCTCATTTTACCGCTCGAACGGATAGTTTTCAGAGGTTAACGTTTGAAATGCATCCCGCTTGGCGCATTGAAAACTCGATGCGGGAGTTAGAGCTTCGAGACAGGTACCGTGGTTGTAACTTTTTACACCGTGACCGGGGAGTCAGAGGTTTCGCGAGTAACCTGGTTGCGGTTCAACGATAGCTTTTTTTTCGCGGGGTTCAAAGGGGCAGGTTTATGGGCTGGGAGTGCAACGAAGCCGGGATTTCTTTGGTGTTTTGGTGAAAGATTGTGGTGACCTAAATTTCGGGTGGTTGAAAGCAAAGGATGGCAAAGGAGATGCGTGGGAGTTTCACTGCAACGACTTTGGTAGTTAGAGTTAGTTTAATCAAGATACTTCTTGATATTCCGAGCTATGTGGAAATATTAGTATATGAAATAGTTATGGAATGCCTCGAGGAAATGTTGCAGATCAAATAACAAATATTCCACTGCATCTGACTTCTTTAATTCTCTCGAGCATGCGCTTTTGTGCGCAGCTTGAGCTTTCATGCGTTCCTCCGCAATGTCGCCGCGGGGTTGCTCGCTGGAAGCACAGATGGTGCTACTGGTTCCACGTGGAGGTTTAATTTAGATAGAAATTACTTTTTATCCACGATAGAATATACTGTTGAGACGCCTGGAGTGTTTTAAGAAAATAAAATTGTATTGGGGGTGACTTGAGGTAGGTTTAAGACTGATTTCTTCGTTCACAGGGATGCTGAAGTACACTCTTACCCAGATTTCTCGCCGAGTAGCCTATTGGTGATCCAGGGTGACGGGATGAAAACTCAGTGACCGAAATTCTCCACTCCACACCATAAAATCCTCAGCACACGCTCGTTCGCCCTATTCGAAACTAATGCTCGGTAATCCCCAGCGTTCCTCTCTCACCTATTTCACTTTCTCCATCCGTCGCAAGACAAACGCATCCGCGGAAAAAGAAATGCTTGGCACTGCGTGGCGAGTCACGGCGACGCGGAATTACAGAGACGCCGGGTATCATTCTCATCACTGATATCACCACGCCACGGTGGCGCCTGCCCAGGAAACTCCAGAAAGAGAGAAGCAACCCTGGCACGCGCTCTAATAGATTGCACGTTCAGTGTTCCTCCCCTTTCGTACGTACACGTGTGTCAGCGGTCTCGCGCGCCGTGAGATGCACGGAATCTGCGCGCTGCAACCGTTGCACCGCAGTCCTCGGCTGTGCTGCTTTTCTTTATTTTTCCACTCCGGCCAGACCCGCGCCTAGAACAGAAACGGCAAGAAAACTCAACTCTCGCTTCGCCCACCCTTCCTTCGCCTTTTATTCGCGGCGAGGGAGCGCTTTCGCCCTTTCCTCCTTGGTTATTACAATTAGGCATAATTATGCGCGCAACGGGGACGCGACTCGATACGCGGCATCATCGACGCGTGAGCGCCGACAGCGGATGAATTAAAGTCCTTGCCGCGCGCAAGGATCGCCGTAGAAAACGGGCTCGTTAATGATGGGACCCCGAGAAGAAGCGTCATTGTGCGGCCGAGCTCCTCGCCTTCTTTTATACGCCGGCGACGCCGTGCATGACTCGATGACGCGGCTTTCTAATGGGATAATGCTGTAATTAAATTTCTACTACTCGCACAGGCTTTGTGCTAACCACCGTACTTTGTCTATGGCCCCTCCTTATCGCCCGACCCATTGCCACGCTGCTCCTTCGTTCGCATTAATTTCGATGATTCGGAGTAAATTTCCGCAGGAATCTTGGGAACGTATGGATTTGCTGGGCGGAGGTGCTGTGAACCTTTGTGCATTGACTTTCTGTTCAATTTATGGAGCGGGATGTTCTCCTTACATCTGGCTTTTGAAAACGATTGACGCCTACGATTAAATAATAATAACTCGTGATAATTCGCACAGTTTTACCCTCTAGAATCTTAGCCTAAGAGTAAAATATTTGCCAATCCGGAATAATTCTTAAAACTTCGCGTTCTGCGTCTGCTTCCCTTCAAAACGCTGCTTTCGCACTTACCCTGTTCACCATTCGCACTACAATTTCCGTTGGGCTCCCGCTCGAACATTTCTAATCCACCCTCGCGAGGAACGTCTGAAACACTTGTTCCCCCGTTTTCCCTCGCGCGTCGCGGCATCATTTGCGCGCGCGCGCGAATACGTCGACGCTCGTAACGCTTCACAAAGCTGTCGAAAGCACGTACCGCGGCTCACCCTCTCTTTCTCTCCCGTCTGTGTGTACGCACGCATTTTTCTGACGCGTTGCTCTCCTCGCGATATTCCGATGCGGCGGCGGGCCCAGCGCGGTAAAAAAAAAAAAGGAAAAAACAGGGGGGGAGGTCCCTCGCAATAAAGTGCATCGCGTAGCGGCAAAAGAAGAGGATTGCACGCGGCGGTAAGGGGTACTGAGCCGGTGAGAGAGGGTTGGAAACGAGAAAGAGGCGAGCGCACAGAGACGAGCATTCGGCTGCATACGCTGCAGATTATTATAATAAAAGTCCCTCGGCTTTGTTCGCTCGTAGAGGCGCGCGATGGCTTTGTCCGGCCGCATCTCGCCGTTGCTTTTCTATTTACATTTGTCGTGCATCATACGTCGAACCGGACCGTCAGTGGCCAAATGGCTGGAGCGTTCCTTTTTCCCCTTTGCGCGGATGCTCGTCCTTGCCTGCTGAAAAGTGCTGAAAAACACGGGGCTGCGTGCCTGGGGGTGGGAGAAAAGCCGTCATCAAATGCATCTCGTTGAATGCTGCGGGAATTTTCACGAATATTCGGAATAATTCAATTTTCTATGGATATATCACGAAACAACCGACGTCTGACCACCTGCATTCAATTTTCACATTACTCACATAGTAAGGTAAATGTACCAATACCCGGACGCTTAAGGGGCTTAAGGAATAACGAAAAAGTTTGTCTCCTAATTTAATTTGTAAAACCATCATGAAATAAAAAAATTTTGTTGAAATGTGGAAGATAACACAATATTATAGGTTCTATCGGAAACTGAAAAAAAAAGTTTATGTATTATAATAGACGTATTTATTAATGAAAGTACGAAAACATGCAGATGTCCCAGTAAGCGGACAACCTAAAACTGCATGTCCCAATACCTGAATTATATCGTCCCAGTAAGCGGACAACCTAAAAATGCATGTCTGAATTACGTACATTCACGAAATTCTTGTACCAGTAAATAAACTTACACTTGTTTAAAAAAATATTAATTTTCTTGCACATTTAACTATCTTAAACTAAATTTAAGTCTATTTACTATTATAATAATGTATTATTATAATGTATAAATAAGAAATGCTGTCAATATTTTCTTAGTAAATGACAGAAGTGTCTCGACAGAAGCTTAAGATATTTCTCGAAATCTGCTACGCGTACGAAGTGTGTTACAAAATAATTATTTCTATCTAACGATTTTGAATTTTTTATAATAATGACTTTAATTAGTATTGCACAATACTTATGCATTATGGTACTATTTTTTGTTTTTAATGACATTAAAAATTAAGCTTAAAAATAAATAAAATTCGCATTGCTGTTCAGGTAATAGAACATGGCCGGGCACTGGTACATTAACCTTATGAGGTACCTATGTACCTATATTGCCAGAACATAATCAATCAGCAACCCAGAAATCTACTACATAATGGTGATTACTTAATACAGCGATGTTACCATAGATCACCATCGACACCCACGAACAAGTGGGAGATCCGAGATGCGCTCAGCTTGGTGGATCTTCACGGGGCCGTGGATTTCCGAGTCGGCTGGCAAGCACAGCGTCGTGTAAGACGCGCACGCATTGCACGCGGTACGATTCCACATAGAGGCTCATTGTTTTACCCTGAATCAATTACATGCCTCGGCTCCCGTCCTGATGCTATCTGCCCGCGAGCTCCGCAGCAGCGCGCGCGTCCGCTCGCTCGCATACGCGTGTGTCTTTCCGTTCTGGCTCGCACACACGCACGAGCCAGCCTAGCGTACAAATAAAGCACCGGAGATCCGAGATCTGAACCCGGTAATTGGAACGTTCGGATAAAGCTCGCGAGCCGTCCGTCGCGGCCTTCGTTTATCGATCTTTCCGTTCCGCTCCTCCTCGAGTTCCTTCTTCTCCTCTTCCTCCATCTTCGTTGTTCCCTTTCGATCCACGTCCTCCCGGGACATGCGCTTCCGGGACCAGCCGACCTTCTCCCGTTCGTTAATTGAATCGATGCTTGCGCACAATTAAAACCTCCGTGAATCCACTAAGTAGTTTGAATTCTACGGCTACGCGCTAGCGCGGGTGCGAAACAGATTGAAATTTTCTATCTGAGAGCCGACGACATATTTGCATCGGCACAAAGCGATAGGAAATTGCCAGCAGTGGCGGGAAAGGTTACTTGAAGGGGAACGAGTCGCGAGAAGCTCTTGTCGACGATCCTCGGCCATCCGCGGAGTCGGGACGGAGGCGCCTCTTTGTTCGGTTACGCGCGAGACGAGTGACACAGATTTTAGACAGCCCCGGTGACTTGGCGCGTTCCCTGGTAGCCGTTCGCTCGCGCGATCGCGGGACAAAATCCTGCTATATAAGGAGCGCGGGCGGCCGACAAGGGGTTCCTTCTATTTCCACGGTGAGGCGAGGCGCGCCGCGGCGCCGCGAAAGCTCAGCCTCCGTCGTACGAGGCACGCGGCGACATACAAAACAGATCGAACCCCGTTGAGAAAAGGGAGGGAACGAAGGACGCTGGGAAGAGGCGGGACAGGCCGGCCGACCTCTTTCAGATTACAGAAATGGAAAGTGCAGTCGGTCTCGCGTTAGCGCATCTAGACGCTCGTGTGTACGTGTGCCGCGTGTACACGGCTTCGGTCAATCTGTAAAGCAGAGTCGACGACTAGTTGCGGCGAGCTACCATCTCGCCTGTCCGTTCACGCGAACACTGTACACTCGATGTCTGCCGCGATGTCGGACAAGCCCTGCTGGTGCTTGACGATTTATCAATCGATACGCGTCTCGCCAGGAAAGGCGAGAATCCCGAGTGCTGTTAACCCCTTCCAGCCTGGGGCTTCCTTTGCGGATGAAAATGCTTGTATATAAGGAATTTTAACGAATAACGGCGGGGGGGGGGAGGGATGGATGAAGCAGATTTCTTTTCAACAGGATCTAGTCTGTATAGTATAATAAACTTTCGTGTGAATGTGTTAATGGACACCACTTGTAGGACCAATGGTTATATTCTAAACTTGTAGTTTTTCTAATTAGAATCACAGTAAGATGCAGCAAGTAGATTAGGTACAGTGACTGGGCAGCCCGCACATGGGGAAATGTGGAGCAGGCTAGACACAAGGGGAAACGGACCGCCTTTGGTCAGACACGACCGCATGAACGTAGTCCGTACTACATAGAGTAAATCCGGGAGACGCGGTCGACCTAATATAAAATGGTTATTAAAACTAATATAGACATTATTTATTTTATCAGAACAAACCCATATGTTCAGAATTTTATGCTGATTCAGAAAAACTGGTCGATATTTGCTTTGAGACAATATTTACTGTAAATCGGGTTGAAAACTGAAGTCATGACATCTGACCACCTCTTCCGATGGGCCGGGAGAAATGGTATTCGTCGTTGGCAGAGAGCACTCACATAATTATTCATGGAAAAATAACAAAGAAGAAAGCAAAATTATTTATGAGTGAATACAACTACAGATTCATTCGCTAAACGAGTAAAGAACACATCAAAGAAAAAGTGAACTACCTACTGGCGATTAGCAATCCAAATGAATACAAAAGTGAATAAATAAAATAAATAAACAAAAATAATAATAAAATAATAATAAAAAATAAAAAATTAATAAAATAATCACAACTCGACCATCTCACCTTTCTCCAGCGAGAGATGGTCTTCTCGTTAGCTTTGAGAGGAAGAGTTAATATGGCCAAATACTTTGGCTACATTGTCTCTCTACTATCTTATTATCCCAAACATTAAACGAAAATAAACTTAGAAGTATATTTTAAATACGATTCTGCAAACCTACTATTTGACAAAAGAGGTTAAATGTAACCTCAATTACTTTTTAAAACCTATAAATCTAGAAAAACACAGAAAGAAGCGAAATAACTCTATTCATTCAACTGTTTGGCATCTAGAGAAGTAATTGCTCTGCACTTCAACGCATTTTTACGTGGAGAGTCTGAAATATAACGACTCGACCAACTCTCCGGCCCGACTGCGTCTTCCGGATTCACTCTACATATTTTTTTACGATTTCTCACACAGATATGATTTCGAATAGCGCACGTACCTTCATGGAAAGTGTCTTCTGGGAAGAAAGAAACGAATCATCTTCGTTCTTTCGTTAATTATCAACCTCGTAACGTGGTAGCTTCATTTGCTACCATAAGAAAAAGAACTTAATTGCCTTGCACACCTGGATACCAATCGTGTCCCGAAAGTGACGTCGAATTTCGCTGTACATTCTGTCTTACCTCATTAATGGATCGACCGACGTGTTACCCATATTCAAGTGACAGCCTTAATTATCGGATCGCTAGTGATCTTAACGAGTATTCGAGACAGGACCTCGTGGGACCGAATAAACTATCAGCTGAGTCACGAAAGTAAGAAGCAGGATTTATTAAAGGCTGTCGCGGTTGAAAAGAACTGCGGTCCATTCGCCGGCGAATAATCCCAAGTTCGAGCGGTCGACTAAACATTTCAGTGAGACGTTAACGTCGAACGATTTTCCGCTCGGCGCCTTGAGCGACGGAAGGCGAAAGTGCGGGAGGACGACGAAGGATAAAACGTCGGAACGAAAGCGGAGGTAGATTGGGTGTACCGATTTAATTTCGTTGCGAATCAGGCTCGGTAAATACCGTTCGCGTGGATCCTGAGGGCCGCCGATCGCGGTTCAACGAAGAAACTTTAATTAAACGAGCGGAAATGAAGCCCGGGTAAATATTAAATGCGACCAACGAGCCGTGGCTGTCTCGTTAACGCGGTCGTCGCGTGAATATGATTAAACTTGAATGCCGAGCGAGGCTTCCTTTGCCGTGGAAAAAATCTGCCGACTTTCCGCGGACCGATTTTCGTGTTCGCGCTCGCCGCTCCGTCCCCCAAAAACCCGAGTAATTTCATTTGCCGCTCCCATCCACGCGTACGTTTACCCTTGCGCAATAGGGTGGGGAAGGAAGCTTTATGCTCCGTGTAATATCGTAATCGACGCCTCGAATCGGCGTTCTTCCAGCGGAATTATCGAGCGTACGCCTCGTTCTACCGGAACAGAGTGGATTCACGGGTTTTTTGGCCAATTAACATCGTCGACGCGAAGGAGAAGATAATGGCGCGAGAAAAAGCGGCCATTACCAAGGGGGCTCGAGACACCACGGAAGAGTACATTGTGTACCATCGGCATGGGGGTGGGAGAGGGGAGGGAAGGGCAGAGATCGTTCTGACAAGCGAGTCTTTACGCTTTTCCACGAGGAACGCTGTCATCGCTCGTCTCGCAATTAGTCTCGGCTGACGCGTTTTTGCCGGCCGTCTGGTTTGTTACTCTCGGTCTCGCGACCCTGCGTCGCGTGCTGGCTACACACCAGTTTTCCCTCTTTCCTTCTCTCTTCACGGCCGCGGAAACGAGGCTCGCGTACCGGCCAAGAAACTCACGCCAGTTAATACCGGGGCACGCGTGTCGGTCTCACACGCCTCTCTCCCCCTCTCTCCCTCTATCTCTTCCCTGTAAACCGCGACGCTTCGAATTCGTCCCGTTGTATTTTTAACACCGCGGAATAGTCGGTGGTTAGTTACTTCGCGTTACGCCGCGTTAACCCCGCCGCGCCGATAGTATCGAGGCATTAATTCGCGCAAACGAGCGGAGTCGACGTGCCTGGGATAACGAGGCGAATCTTAACGAGTTTGGCAGCTGCCCGGATCAGAATTCTCGACGCTCAGACCGGGGGAAGGAGGGTGCTTTCTATCCTACGGATTTAGAAGCTTTTAATCGTTCTACACGATTTAATTGAAAAGCTGCGCTGACGAAGGATTTGTCTGGTGTTTTATTTCCCCGTGGGACAATTTAACCCAGCCTCGAAGTTAATGCAGCGGTAGTGAAAGCTTCCACTATCGCGTGATCATCGATCTTACTACTCACGAGCCAAGGTGAGCCGTATTTATGGCAAGGTCGAGGGGATTAAATTCCCGGCGCGTTATTATGGGCGACGCGGTCGTGCGTAGCGAATACATCTGGATTTCGGGGCCTGCGTTCGATCCGTAGACGCATTTGTATTCCAGTGGCAAGACACGGTACCGCTGGCCCTCTTCTCGGCAGTGGCGTTCCCGATACAAAACGATGGAAAACGATCGGCCCCAATTCCCATGACACGACGTAACTCGCGTACAACACCGGCAGGCAGGCTGGTAAAACGCGAAACGGGCGAGAGTTCCGCGAAACCATCGCGAACCCAAATGGAATTCGGCCTCCCCGCATCTCGAAACGCGAGGTTCCGCTTGACGTACGATTATGGCCCCTGGGCCACTCGCAAACGTTTCATTCGGCCGAGCGAGTTAACGTATCGGACATGTCCGCGTGAATTAGCACGTTCCGTGACGCGGCTTTATCCGGTCAATTTGAAAACGGCCGCCGCCATGCCTCGGCGATTAACGCCGGAATTATTTCTTTATCCGCGGCTCGGCTGCCGATAAGCGGAACGGTTTATGCCCCCTGGAACGATAAAAATAAAGCGAAACTAGAGGGCTGCTGGAAAAAATCCTTTCCTGGCCTGCCGGCTGCTTCGCGCTAGAAATTAATTGCCACGGCTATCAAACGATTCAAATGGCTTCATGCGATCCGATATTAAAATTCATTTACGCTAGTGACTTTCAACATTTCAATGCTTTCAGGGATATTATTTGGTTTAATGATAACATTCATACTAATACACGAAGGCTAGAGTTCATTTCATTTCGATTAACTCAACGACACAATCGTCACATTTATTAATGTTATCTTCCTTCTGATGGAAGCAGTTAATTATACATAAAATGTGCTTTCACGCTTGATTGTGCCCCGGATTGTAATCGTTATCCATCCGAAATGTCTCGTCCAAGGAGTAGGTAGATCTCGAGGGACATCTGAGTAGAGACAGGAAGAATGGCATTACCCGGGCGAGTTCCGGGAGTCGTCGTCGCACGCGTACCGAGTAATGAGGTATATTACTGCGCCGAGGTGGACACTTTTAACCGTGGCGTCTCGCCGGGCGCTCGTCCTCCCGTAAATTCCCAATTCCTTGGAGGCGAGTCGGGGGCCCTTCGTCTCGACCTTCAACCCGGCTCGGCCGGGCCCCTTCCGTGACTGTGAGTTTCGAAACGGCCGTGGAAATTCGAGACTCAGCGCGTATCGCGTTCGTGGAGGCTGGCTGCATCGTGTTGCAGCGGCGGGGACCGATCGTTACTCACGTCGCGCGCGAATAACGCGTGCGAGTCGACTCGTTACGCCGAAATACGCTCACGGAAAGGCGTGACGTATGACGGGGGTCGTCCCGCCCGTGCGGTCCATATATTCGTCGGAGACGAGTCGTTAATTGTACCCTCTCCCCCCCGTCCGCCCCCCTCGCCCTTTTTTCCCCTCGTCCGACCGCGTGCCGCTTTCTCGCGAATCGAATCTGGGAAAAGTTTTGCAGGGTGACGTCAAGCCTGGACACCGGGGGGGACTCCATGCCAGTTTATGATCCACTCGCGACTTATCGCGAGATTCTTCGCGGTGGAGCCGGGCCGACCGTGTCGTCCCCTTTTAATTTCGTTCCCGAAACCTTTTCGCACATACGTTACAGATACGCAGCGGTGTTCGTCGTTTTATGATATAAAGCACGTGAGGCTGGTGTTGCAGAAACAGCAAGCTAAAGGTTAGGAACGGTAGCGAGTGTACTCAGTGGGGTTGAAAACGTAGTGCGTTTCCGAGCATTGTGCTTCCCTTTCACGATTACTTTTCACGGCGAGACGAGGGAAGAAGGCGAAGGAGGCGGTCTGAAAGGTAACGTTTCTTCTTCTTCTTCTTTTTTTTAAGAGAATCATCCAATTTTCAAGCCGAGAAACTCTGGCTCCGCGCAACGCGTCGTAGACACCTCGTGAACCCGATCCGCCCGTGCGTCGGTTGAAAGAGCACGCGTATCAAATTAGCGAGTTCAAAAACAAACTTTCCTTTTGGGTGGCGTGTTCGTAATGCGTTTGTTTTGACGTTATACGAATTCAGTAACTACGTGGGTACACTTGTCGAATAAAAAGGCGGACGGAGAGAGCGGCAGGCACGCTGAAATCCCCTCGGCACAGACGGAAACTTCTTGGTCTCTGGGCGAGGGTTGTTTTGACAGGGGCAAGGCCGATTCAAATTATTACGCGTGCGGCAACCCCTTCAGGAGCAAAAAGGGGTAAGCAGAAAGCTTTATGCCGCGTTTCAGGTGGCGTTTGAATAAGTCGAGCGGGACTTTCGAGAATCCGTCGGCTTTCCCCCGCGAATTATCCCAAAACGAGTTACCAGCCACCTGTCCACCGGTAGAACCCGGCCCCGGAACCGGCAATTTCAATGCTCCTGCTTCGATAATTCAAATAGCCCCGGCCACGCGCTACTTGAGACGCGTCTGCGCAAAACGGACCTGACAAAAAAGGCAAAGTTTCGCCGAGTTGAACACCAAAGGCACTCAGGAATCTAAAAAGAGACCCCTGGCGAGTTCCTCCAGGAAGCTTGCACTGTGAACTCGGACTGCTTGCCGCGCTTTGTCTTTTAATTAAACTGCGCACCCTTATAATGGTTCGTCGATTACTAATTAGGGGAATTCGTCTGAAACGATCGTTTCCTTAACACTATGACTGTCGTGTCACTCACACACATACATATATGTATGTAATTTATACACAAAAAAAAAATGGGTAGCAAATTGAGAAACAGGAAGCCGACAAAAAATCTTATATCGTCAGCTACATAGGGGAGGGTTGCCTATATCGTACCACTTAAGACATTTTACGTTATATTTCATATTTGGCACTAATTTGAATGCAAATGACTATTGGATATTATATGCTTAACTTTTTGTTCAGAACAAATTAATTTGTTATTAATCTTTTTGTCACATACTGTAAAAGGTACGATTTAGGCAACCGGTCTTCTAAATTGTACCCTTCGGTTTCCAAAATCGTACCTCCACCAAAAATAGTATCAGTAACAAATAAACTAGCAAATATTCAAGATACAGTAATGATTATTGTATAGTTACATATACATATACATATGTATATGGATCACACACAGGCCGCAATAATCTATGAATATGATATACATACATAAACTATATAACATACGAGTTGTCAAATCCTACTGGTACGATTGTAGTGATACGATTTAGGAAACATGATCTATTTATTTATAAATATTAATTTAAACTTTATAATGAATGTAATATGTACTTAAAATGAATGTAAAATATTCTACGTTAAACCCGCCTTTAGAAAAATACAAAAATACAGGACAAAATTGCATTTTTTGATTATTATCAGTAAAATAAGCTGGTAAAAAGTTACATAAATCATACCTGCTTTTTTTCAAATGTTTATAACACGCACAAAATAGGGTGTAAGCTCAAAAGGTTTTGTTTCTATTTCTCATTTCGCATTTACTTGATATTTTTATTTTCCAACGTCGTTTAGATTCATTAATTACTGAGAAATTGATGAGGTACGATTTAGGTGACCAGTACGATATTGGCAACTCTCCCCTACATACACCTGCCCTCGTTTCACCGTAGTTTTAACGCTAAAAAGCGGAAAATCGATTCCCATCCGCCGTCTCGGGGATGTCTCGCCTCCAGCTTTAAGACACTCTCGTAAAAATGTTCGAGTGGCCGCCGAGGCAAAACCACCCCATTACGTAAGTCGAAGTTTTACGGGGCCAGATGCGGCAAAAAGCCGCCATCGACCTCGCGCTTCACCGGGACAGAGACCGGGGCCCAGGGCACAGTGACACCTTTGCACGGGTTCACGACGGACCCTGAACATCTTTGATGCTGGCACCGCTGCTGTCACGACACGCAACACGCGCAGGCATCCACCATCTTACGCCCGGCCCCTTTGCAGCCGGTCGAACGCTAATTACCTTAATGAGGCTGTTTTGACACTTGTTCGTCCGGCCGTCTCCGCCGCTGCCCCTTGCACTTCTCCTCGAGTGCAGAGTGTAATCGCATTGCACGGAGTAATTGCCACGAAGCCACTCGCTCCACGCCTAATTGCGCCGAATTCCTTGTCAAGCATGAACGTCCGATATCAGGGTCGCGTCCGAGTGACGCTTTGAGCGGCTGCACGTGTGCCTCCTTTCAATATTCCGCCCACGCTTGGTGCACGATAGCATTTTGTCCGTACACCTTTCTCTTTCGTTTTCGAATTTTCATCGCGAATGGAAAGTATCAAAGGTTGTGCTTGTCGTACTTGTGGCGGGTGTCTCGCACTACCTTTATTAGACTGTTGCGTGTACAGAATAAGGAATAAAAGCAATTTAGCATTGGAGTATTTCCCAGAAATTTCCGTTGGAGATTATTTTACGGGATACTTTGAGCAAGTAGAATTTTAGTGGCACGATGTATGCAGCCCTTTTTATCAAGGCGAAATTTGGAGGGGTCGTTTGTTAGCCGAGGCGCGCGAACGAGCGCGATACGAGGACGAAACAAGCGTTACATTAGGGGAATAACGCGCTTTTGATTCATTGTGCTCGTAATCTTTTAGTGGCTGCAATTATGCGTTCTTCTCGTAATCGCGCGTTCATTAACCACGGCCGCGGGCCGCGCGTGAGGTAATATTTCGCACGTGGGTAATTGGCCAGTTAATTAAGTGAATTTCGCGCGATCGTTCTTTTCGGTTTTTCCTCCAATCGTAACCGACTCTTTTTAATTATATTTAATGACACCGGTGGCAGTTGCAGCCGCGGTAACGGATAGCCCTCTCTCCTCTCTTTCGCCCCTTTTGTGCCCGCGCACTAGCTGCCACTGGACGAATTACCGCTTCGGTTAATAGGTATGTAGCTGTGCGCTTAAAGTGCCAAGATTATACGTCACCTACTCTTTTTTGCGCCCCGGACAAATGGGTCAAAATGCATTATCAGAGGAGTGGTGGTGCATTACCGTGATAAAAGGGGCGCAAAACCGAGGCTTCGTAATAACATATTTTTTATAACGTTTAACACGCTTTGCCCGGGCGAAATTCGCGCGATAAAAAGAGAACAATCGCTTTGAACCGCCTGCCGGTTTAATTATCGCGAGGGAGAAATTTACGGGTCACAAGGGAACTAAATATCTCCGGATATCGATCAGCGTTAACAAAACGTCCGATCGATGCCGGACGATTGCCGGTAAATGGAGTACCTTCGCCGAGGAACGTGCGCGCGTTGCTGCGCCCCGCAAATAGTGGAAACAAATCAACAGTCATCGGCAAACTTCTAAGATTCAACTTCGCGCGCAACCGAGAACTCGTACGAATGCATCGTAATCGAATCCAAACAGCAACGAGCTCCGGCAACTCCCTCGAATTTACAGAGCTTTCGTTGAGGAAGCCAACGTAATGGTGTCGCTAATTGATCGTGCAATTAGCGGGTCCATTCCCGTCGACGATTGGAAACTGTACTCGTGTACGCGTTCAGACGCTGCTCCCTGCCAGTAGGAGCTTTGTAGAAGCACGATGAAGTTGCAGGTAGCCTAAACGCGTAGGTAGTTTCCTCTTTGATATTGGGGGGGGGGGGGGGGGGGGACAATAACAGGCGTGGCACTGACAAGCTGGCTAGCTGGGCTTCACCCACGTACGCATGCTAAATTTATGTTCGGCTGCATTGACCGGCTCTACGTTCGAGAGAAGTCCTCTCTCCACATCCTCGGGCGACGTCGGCCGCACCGAAAGATGTGGTCGTCGATAATACGCTTAAGAAGCTCGTCGATCTACTTTTGGGACATGGGACGCGTTTGGAATCCTCTGGGAATTGATTGGGATGCATTCGAACGAATCTCAGAACCTCCGTTAAGAAATTCTCTATATTTCTACGACATTTCTACGCCCTCGGTTCCCTTATCCGGTAGAAAAATTGTTCACTTAACTGGAAACTTTGTTAATCTCCGAATCTAAGAAACAGAGGAAAGTTCGGTGGAAAAGTTGGAGTTTGTTGAAAGTGCCGCGTGGCGAAGATAACGAAAATTTCATTTATTCAAATTAATACAGGCTGTGTATCTAGCAGCGAAATATAAGTTTCTTTCCAGGGATTAGTAAACGGAATACAGATGAAGACTTCATACGCCTTGTCCCACTTTCGAGAGCTTCCGCAGTTCCATTGATAAAAAGCACAGTGGTCGACGTTTCGATTTTAGTTCGGCAGTTTGTTTATTCCTCCTTCGTGTAACTGTTTCCCTGAACTTTCGAAAGTTTTCCTAGGCGAACAACTCAGAATTTCTTCCGAGGATCGTCAGATTTTTGGACGTGCGCCAAATCTTCCGCGTCGTTCCTGCGCGTCCGTTTCTATTTTCCTTTATGAAGTTTGCAGAAGTCCAGAGGGAAGAACGATTTCTGGACGATTGCATGATTTGCAATGCAATATACTAATAACACGTCAATGGGCACTTTGCCTTGATGACAAGCGCCGTGAATAGGGGCTCCGATTGCGCAAACACGGTGTTCCGCAGTGGTTTGGTCCTAAGCTGCGTACATTCTGATTAGGAGATCACCGATAAGGCGTATTGATCGCTTCGTTAAGACGACGCGGTGAATCAGCCAAGATTCTCTAAAGCTATGTATGCAGGAAATATACGAGGGGATTAATAAGCCTGTTACGTGAAAAGTAGCGACACCACGGTAACCGGTATTAGACGAATGATTAAACACGATTGCATCGAATTCACTCGATTTTCCTATCTCTTTGTGATCGCTGAATTCCATAAGCACCTCTATATAGCGATGTACTTTATGATGTGAACGCTGATAAGTAGGAACGGGATCGCAAGATGACACTTTTACCGCGATGATTTTTAAAACTACCCCATCGGCGATCATGGTAATCTACGAAGCACGTTGAGTATTCCACAGCTACTTCGAGAAGAGGCATTAAATGGGGTGAAAAATGGACGGGTCTAGTTTGTTGCCAACAAGAATATCAACACCAATTCCCGGCGCTTATCCAGCCACGATAAGCAGCCGATAAAATCGGGACTCGTGGCGGAGGACTGGACTCGCGGGGCTCGATCTCTCGGCTATCTTCATCCGCGGTCGGCACTTAAAGTCCGCGAAGTGAATTTACATCCCCGCGTTGCATGCGTCGCCCTTAGCCCCTTTCTCCAGCCTCCGTGCACGGAAAGTGGACCAAGGAAGCCTGCAAATGGACTCGGTCGTAATCCAGTCTAACCCAGACAACGGGCCAACAGGCGGGAGCAAAGGGGCTGACATTTTCGGAGAACCACGCGAGACGTCTTATTGAAACGAAATTGAAGGGCTGCAAAAGACCACGCGTCAGACAGGCTTTTGCATCGCCCGCGAAAGGATATTCAGAGAGGAACGACAGGGATCAGCGATGGATAAATTGAAACAGCAGCTAATTGTCCCCGCGAGGTAAATAGGAGCGCGAGACAGCGTGAAGTCGGGAGACAACGTCGCGCGTTTTCCTTTCACCGGTTCGTTGAATGGCCTTACGAGAATGGAATCTCGCGAGGGAAAGGAAGCTTTCCTCGGTGACTTTCTGCGCTGCCGAGGGAAACCAATAGACGCCGGAAAAAAGGGCGCTGGTTAAAGTGGAATGCACGGAAAGGAACCGCGGTGTCGTGTCGGGCGCGGCGGAGCGACGACGTCGCCGAGAATAACGATAATGGCGATGATAATCATAATAGTGGGAAGCAATGTGCCGTGGACAATGTGTTATTCTTCATTACGGGCACTCCGGAGTCCAGCGTCTGAGCGTCTGGTGGCACGAACGTTCGCTGAAAGGGAAAAGGAGGAGGACCTGGGCGATCATTTCAGCGACGAGTAATCGCGGGAATGAGATTGAAACGCATTCACCGCGTTCACGGCCACTTAGGCGGCCGACCGTCCCGTTTATTCCTCTATGGAGGAGGAAAGAAACGCTCAGACGTCGTCGTACGGCGCGAAGGAGAACGGAGGGGCTGCACAACAGGCTTGCCAGCGTAAATGTGTCCCGCATTGTGCTTACCCTATTTACCGAAGACCTCCGTCGGGTTTCGCATTGTCTCCCGGCGTTGATTCCTTCTGGAGAGCTTCTTCGAGCCGCGGGAGACGAGCGACGAGCAGCAGCCAGTTTGATTTTCTTTTCACGCGACCACGAGGCACGAAGAGGCGGGGCCCCGGTCGCGACGGAAGTGGCGTCGAGCACCGAGCAAACGACAGGGCCAAGACCCTTTCAGGGGATCCGAGTGTTTGTAATTACATTCGTTTACCGAGCGAGCATAATAAGCATTTATTATCCCTCGCACTGGTAAAGCGATGGAGACCCCGCCAGGGGGTTGAATTCATCATCGACGGAGGCTGCTGGGAGTGCTGGGGAATGTGCGTTTGTTTTCTGAAAATGAATGCATTTTCCGCATTCACGTTTGCGAGTGGACTGACAGAATGCTCCAAAAATGCTCCCACTACAGCCTAAATACGCTTCGTTAACACCCAAGTGGTGGGGTGAGACAAAGGCTTGATCACATTACCCTTCCAAGAAGTCGCATTCGATTCGTCATAGCAGTCGTTTACTTGAAACCTCGTGGACTCGTCCTTCGTGAGAATTGTTAAAAATGCTGAATTCCCGAAAGCAATCTCTGGCCGAAAATACGCCAAGTCTCTCGACATTTCGAAGGTAATTACAGCGAGTCAGTGACCTCGAGGACGCGCACCCCGCCGTTCCTTCGTGGCTCATTTATCAGATCCCAATCCACATTCCCGAAGCGGAATAACCGAGAGTTCGAGGCGATGTCAGTGGAAGCTGACCAGGGTGACCGGACGGAACGGACCTGGAAGGTACGAGAGCAACAGTCGCGGCGGAATTACACGGGGGAAGAATGCGGCGCGAGCATGCATTACGGCGTGGTTAAGGGGGCATGTAAGTAATTTGCTAAACTGGAGTAACGTCGTAATAAATACGGTAACCGTACCGTTCCCACCGATCCGCTCCGTCCCGCTCGTGCACACCCTCGCGCGCAACTGCACCGCCGCGAAAGAAGAACCGTCTCGGGAATGCAGCTCGGCGCTGCACCTCCAACACGTGACACTGCCGTGTCCACGGCAGTGAGTCCTTTTGTAACGCGACGCTGCTCCTCGATGCACCTGGTTATTTAAGAAATATCCGTGTTTCAACGTTAGGAAGCTTGAAATCCTACTAACGAGAACATTCGTTAAAGCTTGGAGATAGAATAACGATATGCGAAGCTAGGGTAAATCCGGGAGACACGGTCGGGCCGGAGAGTTGGTCGAGTCGCTATATTTCAGACTCTATACGTAAAAATGCGTTAAAGTGCAGACCAATTAATTCTCTAGAAGCCAAACAGTTGAATGAATAGCGCCATTTCGCTTCTTTTTGTGTTTCTCTGGATTTATAAGCATTAAAAGCCTCATTTGTCAAACAGTAGGTATACAGAATCGTATTTAAAATGTACTTCTAAGTTTATTTTCGTTTCATGTTTGGGATAATAAGATAGTGGAGATATTCAGAGACAATGCAGCCAAAGTATTTGGCCATATTAACTCTTCCTCTCAAAGCTAACGGGAAGACCATCTCTCGCTGCAGAAAGGGGAGATGGACGAATTATGATTTTTTTATTATTTTCGTTTTTTTTATATTTTTTATTATTATTTTATTGTTATTTTTGTTTATTTAGTATACTTATTCGCTTTTGTATTCACTTGCCTTTGATGTGTTCTTTACTTGTTTAGCGTAAACAAATTAAATATCAATGAATCTGTAGTTGTATTCACTCATAGATAATTTTGCTTTATCCTTTGCTAATTTTCCATGAATAATTATGTGAGTGGTCTCTGCCAACGACGAAAACGATTTCTCCCGGCACGGCGGGAAAGGTGATCAGATGTCATGACTTCAGTTTTCAACCCGATTTACAGTAAATATTGCCTTAAAGCAAATATCGACCAGTTTTTCTGAATCAGCATATAATTCTGAACATATAGGTTTGTTCTGATAAAATAAGTAATATATATATTAGTTTTAATAACCATTTTATATTAAGTCGACCGTGTCTCCCGGATTTACCCTATATGAAATTCTGTGGAAGTTTCTTCAATCGTTGGAGACACGATGTTTATCTATTTAGTTTTTAGTAGAATATCTCAGGTGGTACTGTATAAAAGCAAAGTTCACGATCACATTGATCAGTGCTGTGGAGTTGGTAGAACACGGTTACACGGACGAGGAGGCCGCTTGGTACGCAGTGCACGCCTCCCATTTCCATCGCGATTAATTTGAGCAAAACCACGCGGTCCCGAAAGCGGTCTCCGCTCGACTAATCACCGAGAATCAACGTCAAGTGGTATCGTTGAATCCGACCTGCGTCTGGGGCCGTTGGTTTCTTGCTGCACCCACGTTAATGGACCCCGAATCCGAAAAGGTGGCGTAAAACGAGGGACACGGACGGGGCTCCGGCGATGTTTAACCGAAAACCAAGAAAACCACGCACGATCCCGCGATCCTGAGCGTGCTCGAGCATCGCTTTGGAACGGTGGACGAAGGATCGAGCGGTGGCCAGGTGAAAAAGAACGCCGCGGCACCTCGTGCTCGGCTACAAAAGAGGAGCCGCGGGCGAAATGGAATGGAACGGAATGCCAGCGGCGTGTGAATTACATTCCTGACACGAGCTAAGCACAGCCCGACATCCCATAGACCCACCTTACCGAACTTCTTCTTCTCCTTCTGCCTCGGCGTCGAGTTTCTTCGCGCTGCTCGAAAGGAAGAGGACGGCGATCTCTTGCCTCGATCGACGACTTCTTGTCGATCCTCCGTTGCTAAGGTGGCCCCGATCCTTCGGAGTCGCGCTATTCTTAAATGCTTGGCGGTCGCCGCGTGACTTTACACTGGCATCCAGAGCGTAACACTGTACACCGATGCGAAAGAAACGGCGAGCCGCGCTAACCACACCTCAGATTCAAGACCTCGTTATCGGTAAAGCCGCGTGCTCCCTGCTCCACAGAAATGAACCTCTTCCGAGACGTCAAATCGATAACAGATCCCACTCGTCGATAAACGGATGCAACGAGGGGGCAGACACGCTCGAGACGCGAAGGCGAGCGAAACGGAACGCGGCACGTCCTCGCGGGAAGGCATGCAACTGTCCAGACACAGCCCGGAGCTGTCGAACAACGGCTAATCAGAAAGATTGTTTCACGCCGGCAGATGTGACGGAACAACTGGAATAGTCAGTGTTTTTATAGGGCTGTAAACATGTCCAGGATAAGTAATGCTAACGCAACGTCTGGCTGAGCGATTGGGAGTGCTAGAGCGTGTAACTGGTACACGGCCAATAATGAATAGTCGGGCACCGAGGATCGACGTATGAACGATCACGTGTGCGTGTGCGGGCAGAAACGGTCGTTGTGAACCTGACGATTTTCTGGCCAGCGTTATTGGTAGCACGGCGACAGCATCGATAATTGCCAATCATTCGTAACAACCGCTAGAAATATATTGGACGTTCATGCAGCGCGCAGCCGGCCGGCCAGCCGGTTGTGTACACACGATATCATCGTTTGTTCGCCGATCGGTTTCCACGGTGGTCTGGTAGGCGCACGTCCGCCGTACAATACAGTTTCGTTCAATACCTGTCAGTGATTCATACGGTGTAATAGAATTTTTCAAGTACTCCGGCTCGAGGATCGCTCGCCGGGCCTGAAAAGTGACAATATGTTTGGCCGTGTTCAATGAATCGATTACCCGGCTCCTTTCTCCGGTCTCGCGATTGTAGTTACGCCACTCCTGGAGGGAACAATTTCCGCCGGACGCGGACGGTTCCGATGGTTTCGTATACCGTACGAACGGCCCCGATTTACGGCTAACCTCTCCAGCAGCCTGTCGCGAGGTGTTTTATTAAATCCTCGCTATTATGCCGGCGTACGGTTAACTACAGTGACTGACTGCGGTTCTTAATCCTCCCAGGCCTCCATTCAATCTTCCCCCATTAACATAATTGCCTTTTAATCTTCGGCTGCCTTATTCTGTTAATCGAGAGGCGGTTACCAGAGGAGCACGCAATCGGTTTACGTCTGTCGCGCGACCCAGGAGGAAAGGAGCACGCTTGTGGGAATGGGAGGAACGACGATGGAATATACGGAGAGTACGGGGTACGTTCGCAACGGTGGCACGGTGACCTTCCCACCTGGTGGAAAATGCTTTCCACGAAGTCGTTAACCCGCGCGACAGCGTCACCGTTCGTCCGCGGACAGCCTCTCCGTTGTCTCTCGTTCACGTGGAATCGGGCTTATATGCACTTCCGTGTAACAGGCCGGCATTCAGCCGTGGCTGGGGCAAAGATTGCACGTTACATGCGGCTCGCCAGGGACACAACGGTCCGTCTGTACCGGTAACTCGAACACGACGCAGCGACAACCCGCTAGACAAACGGACGTAGCAGCTAGACGGACGAACGGAGGACAGAGGATGCACGAGGCGAAGCAACGAGGACTGGTAACGTTGCGGCAGGAAGGTGCAACCGTTGACCTTTCCTTCAAGCTCGGCCAAGACGGCGCTGTCTCGACTGTGAATCGAGCAACGGATGACTGGGATCAGATCCAAGCCCACGGAATTTTTCCTTCCCTTTTCGGGTAATCAGATAACGACCGTAAGCATCGAGGGCCGAACGTCCTGTTCCCCACCTATTAACACGTTTCCCGTGATTGTTTCACAATCTGTAATGCAGGAGCATTACACGTTATTTGCTTTCGGCGAAGCCCGATGCTCTTACTATCAGGAACCACTTGAAATAAGTAAATTTTCATTAAAGAATGATACATCGAATATCATCGCAGAAAGAGTAGGTACTCCTTGTGTTAAGGAACAAGACCAAGACACCAGGCGAGATCCTTGAGCTCCGATCGATCGGCCTGTATCTACCATCTACGATCCACGATCTGACCGTGCCACGAAGTAACCGTGCCGCGAAGCAGATAAAAAGATGTGGATCTCCACCCGTAAGCACGTTTCCCACGAACGAAAGGGTGGATGACTCTGGCTCGAATCGACGACGACGAGGAGGACTCGGAGTCGAATCGCTCGCGGTCGTTACCGCTTTACCGACGACGCCGATTCCTATCCTCCTCAATTACAGATCCTCGAGACGTGACCGGAGAAGTGACCCGGGCATCGTTCCACCGGTTCCCGATCCTTCGGCCAGCCCGACTTTATCAGGCAGCCACCTACGCTCGCTGCATCGGCAATACGGCTGGGAAAAGCTTCCCGCCGCAGTTTCTGCCGATCGCCGAAAATCATTCCGCGATTAGATCGATCCGTGGATCCGTGATCCCCTCGGGCGCCAGAGGAGCCGTCGTGCGCCTGTTAATTTAATTGGCCGAGGCATCACGTCTGCCGGTGCAAGCAGCTTTCTAAATTTCCGTGACCGACATCCTGTAGGTATCTATTAGAACGGGAATTGGACCAACATGCGGCCCAGAATTTTCGAAACATCTCTGACTGTTCAAGGCTCTTGGTACAACCAGCGATCCACGTCCAGTGTATCGATGCTGTCTTCGACGAGGTCCGAGATCTCTGCCGCAAGGAACGCTTGTGTAGGTAGCCACTGCCCGACAGCATCGATCAATTTTAATTCATCGATGAAACTCGGTCCTCCTGGTGTTCAGCGTGGCCTGCTTCAACATGCGTCGCTGTTGCTGCCAGTTCACGCGGCTCAAATCGAACGCATCGTGGAACGCCAATCAACGCCGACCCGGTTTCGATCACGATACAATCTGACGGTCTCCGCTGGTAGCGAACGTGGGCCAGTGCGATACAACTGGCACCGTGGGGACGTGACAAATGATCCGATTTAACGAAATCCTCCTTGGACTCCGGTACGTTCGTTACCCGGTTCGTTATCGAATCGGGCGCAGTTAAATCAAGCTACCTGCGCACGGTAGCCCCCGATGCACCGGACGGCAGAGGCTTCGAGTCGGTTAGTTAAGTAACGCTGGAGGAGTCCCCCCAACTTGCCCCTGTAAATCGGTCCACCCTATCCGAGCGTGCACGACGATTCGGCAATAAAGCAACGATGAAGCGACCTCGGCCTTGATTCGCGTTGGATTAGCAATTTGTAAGGGATCTTTCACCGAGGTATTTACGGCTCGTCTTAATCCGAAGGTAGAACTTGGTAGCGAAACATGTGGTCGAGGTTCTATTGGATATCCCGCGGTTGGAATTCCTGAGAGGAATGATTGCGAAAGGCGACAACTGGCTTCTTTCTTCGACAGATTGCCTCCTACTTGACTCACCGATGGGTTGGGCAATTAATTTCTTTTCTATGAGTCATTTGTTGGCTGCCACGCTTACAGGGGACAGGAGAATAGCGTTGGTTCTCGTATACATACATGGAATTCTACGATTCAATTCGAAGGTATCCGCGTCTTTATAATTTCGGGGTGGGTTTCCTCACGTACCGTCTTAATAACGCCAGCTCCGTTCCGTTCCGTATTGGATCCGTGCTAAAGATAGGAAGAGAGGATTCCCGGTTCGAAAAATCGAGGGATTCTTCGAGGAAACGCTGATCAGGAGGATTTCTGCTGTTCCTCGGGAGCCGATCGTACGTGTCGCGCCGTGGAAAGTGATCACGATCGGGAGTAACGATAAATGTTAATCTCGGTGAGCCATCGCAGCTGGAAAGCGTACAAGTGAAAATTCCCGGGAAACACGTCACTGTTATCCTAATCTATTTTAGCCTGGTAAGATCCGTAGCAATTTATGGTGATTAGATATCGACGTGCACCTTCCCCAGCGAAAGCACCGCTTTGACGAATGACAGACGGAAGAAAGTATCGCGCGCAACGGTTAGGAATATTTATTTGATAAATCGCCGGCTACAATGAATGCTAATGAAACTGGCACGCGCAAATATTTTCCTCGTTAATCAACATGCGTTCTGTCGGTGGATGCAATTAATTTGTCGTCGCGTAAAGGCACGGCTGACAGTCGCTCGTTTATATCGAGCGTTCCGTTCGTCCCACTCACAATTTCGCCCGATAATCGTCCGGCAAACCGAGCGACGGTCTTTTTTCCAGTCGACGAGGCAAGTTTTTCATGCGATCGAGCGAGGCGGTTGGTTGCGGCGCGGCGCTGCTCGTAACGCGGCCCCGAAGAAGAGGGGTTTATACGAGGCGGTGCTGATGACAGTGATTATTATATCTTGTTACCACCGACAGCGTGGCTCGTAGCTGAAACGCGGCGCGGCTTAACGCATCGTTCGCGCGAATCATTATCTTAAAGACCTGCTCGATATGAATCTCGATCAGGTGAGCGCCTATTTAAGGAACGAGGGGGCAAGGGCGGATAGGAGGAATGGGGCAGAGGGATGTAAAGTGGAAGTAAAAAGCGAGGAAAGGGAGGGGCGAGATGTAATGAGTAATTTAAAGTGATATTGTGGACGCATTGTTATGTATTCTGATATCTGATATGAGAAGCATTCAGAAATTGGATACTGTTTATCGTCGTATTGTATAAATTAAGTAGGATTGAAACTATTGGGGTATTTAATAAGAAAGAAATTCTATTTTAACTTTTCATCGCAAGGCCATTATATATTTGTAATTACATAGTATTCTTTAAACGATTTTATTCAACTTCGATTTTCTGTTTGTTTGTTTGTTTGTATGGTTCAAATCTGGCAACTCAAATTTAACTCACTTCCAACTATTCAATTGTCTTGAAACTTTGCAGGCGTGCGTAGTTTGGATGATAATACAATATTTTGAAAAAGAAATTAACCCCGAGTTGGTGAAAAAATTATCCAGTCATCAATAAATATAACCCATAACCACAAATCCAAACGACTTGAAATCAGCCACTCGCGTTCTTTACGAAAAAGTCAAAAAGCCACTGCGTTCTGGTGGCTAATCGCATCGCGATTTGAAATTAAATTAAAAAACTAGAAAATAAAAAATATATAAAAAAAATTGTCATGTTAAACGATTTTATTAAAAATGCACTAAAAACTAACAAATAATAATTTTCACTTTAAATAAAATCATGGAGCAGTATTTTTCATAACAGAATATGAATCAATTTAATACAGCATCCAGCGTCGAAACGAATTTGTTGTGAGATACCCTGCTCCACGATTTTATTTAAAGTGAAAAAACACCATCGAAATTGCAGTACAAGAAAATAATTATTTTTTAGTTTTTAGTGAATTTTTAATAAAATCGTTTAACATACAAATTTTTTTATATACTTTTTTACATTACAGCAATGAAATTGGCAACATTTAAATACATCTGTCAACTATTTTCACGATATACTGGCAGTGATGATATCTATGATATATATTCATCCAGGTCTTCAATGAAAAATTGAAGCCTACTCGGGCGAAGTAGATCGAGCTAACTCACGGTCGACTCGTGAGTCCCCCCCTGGGTTAGACCGATGCCTCGCGAGATTACCAGCCGGATAGAATATACTTAATTATATTGAATTTACCTAATTGGCGGACAAGGGTATCGAACGTTCTATCTTCGGGCACATCTCTATCGAGGTGGCTGAGTATCGAAGTTGTAACAATCTAACCAGACATAACCATCGAAAGCAATTTTGCAAAGTTCGATTTAAAATCAAGAAGTATCTTAGTTGCGTTAATTTTCAATCCAGAGTCTAATACAAAGAAACTAATGAAAAATCACGACCGTAGATTAAAGATGATACTGTTTAGTTGAATGTGAATAAAAGAATCGAATCCGCCAACCGAAGATTATCATTTCAGAAGAAAGTATCTGCTGTTCGAAAGTTTCATGTCCTCGTTGAAGAGCTCGTCGTAATGCCAGTCTAGTAGTCTAACCTTGTCAGGGGACAAAATGCTTAAAGAACATTTTTCAATTTTTTATATCAAGTGCAGAGCAAAGCTCGCTGGACGAGCTCATCAAAGAGCGCCGAGGTAGCCGCAGCCCTCGTCAGCATCGCCAGATCGTTCATAACTAATACCCAGTGGCTATTTTTCACGGTCCTCCTCCTCGAACTTCGAAATTACATGTCTGGTCGCGAACCCTCTGCGGCCGTACGGTAAAGCACAGGTCTGGGGGATGGTTGGCAGAGGGAGACGGGGTGGTGGCGACGCTCGGCGGAAACGGCGATCGCCGACGGAAAACAGCCGGGGCGGAAGGGGAGGCGGTGGGAGCCACGATCTCGTAGGAAAATATTAACTCAAGCCCGGGCATGGGATCGGCTTACAATAAATAGAATAAATATGACGTATATACGCGGACGGACGTTCGGCGAGGATGGAGGGCGTAAGTGGGATCTAAATTGAATGGAGAGCGAGGCACCGAGCCGCTCGTAGACCAAAGTGGAAGGTTCGAGAGAGGACGTGGAAAAGAGAGGGAGAGGAGGAAGTTGAAGTGGTGGAAGTACCGTCCTGGATGATAGCCTGGCTTTATTGTTTTCTGCCCGGCGGCCACCCGGTATGTGTACCCTCCAACCCCGCGAAATAAGCGTATATATCGGTGTCGTAGTGGCTGGTTCGAGTTTTAATAATTCCGCGAGCAGGGCGACAAGAGAGGAAGAGGGTGAAGAACGGGACGCGGCGAACGAGGTACGGGGATGAGGGATCATCGGGCACATCCGGTGGATCGGCTCTACGTGTTCGCAATATCCCCGTCTCTGTACGCGCGCGCGCTTCGAGCTTGGATAAATAATTCGTCGATAATTTAACCCCCTGGCTGTTTAATCTACGGGCAGCTAAAATCATTTCACTTGTAAGAAATCGAGCTCGAGGGATGTTTGCGGAAGAATATGCTGTTGTATGCTGCTCCCATGGTCGGCAATGGTTTTCATTTTCAGAACAATTTTTAATATATTTATTTATTAAGCGACGAGAGGGTCGATCGAGGCTTGCCGGCGCGCAAGAGAGGGCCAACGTTGATTCGAGGCAGGGCGTAATTGAACGCGAGGAAGCGTGAAAGAGGCACGGAAACGAGATTGTCGGCAATTGTGTGTTGTGCCCGGTTAAAAAGAGCGCAAAGGGCCCCGAGGTGATTTTTAGTCATGCAGATGACGTTGCCGCGAATACTTTGTATCGGCGCCGTTAAATAACGCATTTTAAAGTCCGATGCAATATAGCCGTTTGTCGGTGCTGCCTCTAAAGAAGTTCATTTCGCGAACGGTCGGGCCCGACTTAATAACTTTCCCGACAAGATGGATTCCTTTCTGCTTCCCTCGGAGCGGCCGGTCATTATGCATGTCCGAGCCGCTCGCGTCGGCCCCGATCGTCCCTAAATCCGTTTGGTAGAGATTAAAAACGGCCCCGAATGAATTTCCTGCCAGGTCGTTCGGGCGCGGACCTCGTGGCCAGGCTCGCGAATGAATTTCGCCGCGCGGGGATGGCTGACGGCCGTCAAAGCGACAAAGAGTGGGAGGGGGAGGGGGGGGGGGGTGGCGAGATATCCCAGGCACCTCTGAAGCTGGCGAAACAGTCAATTTTCCGAGGGCAGGTCGTTTGATCGCCGACGACCGTCTCCTTTATGCTGGTCTTCGTGCATTCGGTGATTACGCGCGGCCGATCGCCGGGCATCGGGTTAAATTGGCTCCCAGAGGTCCGCAGCGAGACCTGGCTGAAGGAAATTGGAGGGACGGTTCGGGCGAGAGAGTTTTTCGACTCGCTCGGTGAAAGATGGAGGAGAGCGGAGGCACGGTCTCGGCGGGGCCAAGTGAATGGCCCGGGGAAAAAGGAAGGACACGATCGTGTGATCGTAATTTTTGCAGACAGCGGATCGCGATGATTCACTCGAAAAAGCCCCCATAGGCACTGACGATCGGCAATCACGATACCCCGCCGTGTGCTCTTACCGGGGGTTAATAACGCGGACCGCTTTCAGGGAGCTATATCTCACCCGTGTACACCTCTTTAAGCCTCGTTCACAAAGCCGATCGCCACAAAATAACATCTTCCGCGCTTTATTGGGCATCGACTGGCCGCAGCGCCGCCGTCCACGGTCCACGGCCGTACATATTTCAAGCTGCCTAGCCGATTCGAGTAATTATCCGCCGCCCCGGCGCATCGAGGCGCCGCGAAAGTGTTTCATTGTCGCCGATAAATAGCGAAACGGCGAATAATAAGTGGAGCATGAACGGGGTATTAATAACGACGATAGCACGTGAAATTGCTCCATCCCGACTTTATTGATGGTGTTCAAAAGGGATCTACAAGCGTGTGTTGCTATTATCTCTGGGCAAGGTGTGCTGGTTATCGGATGGCAAGGCTACACGTCATCCTATTTTCGAACTTTCGTTTGGAAAATGTGCATTCAAAGCGGTACATTATTGGAAACAGGGTCAAGTCCTAATGCTGAATTCACGTGGCACCTGAACTGGTGTACAGCACAGTTTTCCCATCGGTCTAATTAAACTTCGAGGTATCAGCGAATATATTGCGACGACGCGGAATTGCTTTTCTAAGAACATCCTTAGTACGTACTTAGCAGCGGAAGGCATGTGTGATGCGCGGTGAACACTATCAAACTAATTTTCCATAGTTATTTTCCACTGTTCTACGGGGGCAGAACGATAGACGATGCCGCAGCCAATTTTCTCGAATCTCGCCCGAGGCGTTCGCCAATAATTTCCCAGGCAATCGCGTTGACGTAGGTAAGTTACGTCGCTCAAGCGAAATTGCCGGGATCCACAATGTACTCATCTGTGCCGCTCAAAGCGTGGAAACGGGGCCAACGAAGGTGTTTTTTAAACAAAAGCCCGAAACTCGCGCAAGAAGTTACCGTTCCTGAAGCTTTTAAGGAGCAGCAATTTCTCCCCGATATTCCGCTCCTACACCGATACTGTTTCTTTCCTACAAGCCGAGCGAAGCGTTCGGAGCGTGTAATTGGAAAGCTTCGAGACAAAGAAGGGGCGAGGGAAGCAGTGGAAACGGTACCATGAATTTCCATCGGTCTTCGAAGACTTAATTACCACCTTGGGGCAAGAATGGAGTCTAGTAGCCAACCGAAGACGGATGACCCAGAAACCTTTAGTCTGACAACGTAACCACCTCAATGAATCCTTTTAAGTCTTCGTGATCGCGTGTACTGGCACTCGATTTAGTCCCGAACAAAAGCTACGTGAGATAATAAAAGCTTTACAGAGAAGTCGGATGCTTTTTGTCAGTTCAATCTCCGACGTAACATCTCACCTGTTAGTACATGGATATAATCCTGCATTATTTCCCTGCCGCTCTGGTATCACGAACCTGTTCAGCAGCTCGGGGTTCTAAAAAAATTCGGATAATTGGGAAGTGAATCACGGAAGCACCGTGTGCACTCCTGCTTCGTGCCCGATTATTCTCTTCCTCTTGGCAATCTTCCCGTGGCAAGAACGCAGAAGAACTTGAACGGCTTCGTCCGGTAGGCCGACTCTTTCCGAGTAATCGAGCGGAGGATTGAGCGAGTGACTGAGTGACTTACAATCCCGATAGGATCTCCCTAATGATCGGACACGAGACTCCCACACACGGATCCAGCGGATCCTCCTCCACTAGGCTGTGATCTGAAAACCGAGGGGGCCCTCTTACGTGGGCCCTGTAGCCTGAGAGACGTTATCAGCGCCGGACGTTCTCAAACGCTGATCCTCCTAATTGTTGACACGCCACTCTACATACGACGCTACACGTGTGCGTACTTGTACAGCAAGGAGGTGTTCGGCCCTGGTGCAGCTCTACGTGCTGTCTGTGCACGCATCGGCTGTGTAACTGCCTGTCACAGCCAGAATACGTTACGGGGCACCCACCGATCACCCATTAGAGACAAGCGACAGACAGCAAACACCTGGTCAGGCACAATAAGGGATCTTTTTACCTTTGTGCTTTGATTTCGGTTTAGACACGTTCGCGTAGCAATTTTCGAAGATGGAAGGTGGTATCGCGTGTAGAAATAGTACAGTAGGCAGTGGTAGATGATGAAGCAATATACTCGATTAACGAAGGGAGCTGTGTAGACCTAACTCGCTGGACATCCGAGGCCCTCTGAAAAGAAACCGTGCGAAAGAAACGACAGAATGCTCGGCCAAGATGCGTCCGTTCGGAATCGTGACCTCCCAGAACGCGGCGATAAGTGAGTCGTTAAACGCGTACGGTCTCAGAGTTGTAGCCGCGTGTAATCGAGCCGCGATGCATCAGCGGGATACACCGCGAGCTCTTATAACGTGTCTATCTTTAGCGTTGCCTGGCGCGGCCGGGACCATTAAGGACGCTAAGGTTGCCGTCGAAGGACCGCGAGGCGATTCGTCCGCCCGTCATAAAGCGCAAATTTTCCGTCCGCGTAATCTCGGAACACGGAACAGCAATCGGGCGACGTCCTGGAGACGCGGAGCGAATCGCCGATTAGAACGCAGTAAAGTTTTCGGAATCGCCATAAAGATCCGTGGAACGATACAGCGAGGATTCACGGAGCGGCTATAGCGTCGCGATAAAACAACGCGATACACATTATAAAGCAATATTTTCGATTGCCCAAAGTGAAGGGCACGGGAATTTCTATCCGTGAGGGAGTTAAATTGCCACTTCGTTTCATGGGTACGGAGGGAGTTGATTGTAGGTAATGAAACTCGGCGAGGAATATTCCAGGGAACTGGCATTTTAATTGATAGCTACTTCTTGGCGATATCTGTTGCATGAATCAGCTGATAAGTTCGTTCAGCAGGTGGTGGAGTTGGAGCATTTGTCACCGATGCCAAACGGAAGCCTGATCGTTCGATGCAAAAGTTAATATGCTACTGAAGCATAGGATGTCAGAGGTATGGCGCAGCCTCTGCAATATTTCGCTGACCAAAGCAGTGATGGCAACTACTAAGACTACCAACGATTCCACAGACTTATACGCGTTTCCAATAACCTCCATCTCGTCTCAATATCCACTAAAAAGATAACACCGGGCGATACGACCGTCGCCGTCGGGAACAGGCTGAAAACGCTCCTTGGTCACATTTTCCAGATGGTGTGCGAGCTCCGTTTCCCGGTCACGTGCACGCGGCACGTGTCGCGGTGTCGTTCGGCACGTGCGACGACGCTTCATCGTCGTTCGCGAGCTTTTCGCCAGCCCTCCAACCCCAGCCGCCGTGATTCCCGTGTTGACAGACGCGGGACGATTTGCCCGAGCCCCGATGAAAGTTTCTGAGACCGGCGCCGGGGCTGGAAGTTTTGGATTTCAAACGAAAAAGCCCCCAAGGGCGGCCGTTTCGACGTTCCAATTACTTGGCTGCTGGTCGCTCGCAGGGGTGCGTCGATTCGACGATTATTAATGGTGTGGTGGCTGTGCTAGCATAATAAACCAACGGATACGTTCTAAACGCTCCGCAAGAGGCACGGGAACACGTGCCGCGAGCTTCTGCTCTGGAAGGGGTAATTTAAGGGATGACGTTTGCATTCCGGCGTTACGCGCCACCGATCTCTAGCGAGAGCTTCCGATCGAATGGAGACCTCGCGGAGAGACTTGCGTTTGAAAAATATTTATGGCTCCCGGGGAGAGATAAATCGTCCGGGGGTGGTCGCCGATTTCTTTTTTTCCGCATGCGTGGGTGGTTGAGCCGTTAACTGCTCGCTCCGAAGAAGAATCGTCGCCGAAGGCGGGTGAAACCGTCTAACGTCGCTTCCGAATAATTAAGCAGAGCGAGGAGGGCCGTTAACGGGCTGGAATCTTACGCAACAGCGTTTCCCTAAAATAATATCTCCCCAGCCGACACGAAAGCATTCCCATTCCCCGGTTATTTGCACTCCGCCAAGCACCGTTCGTAATTTCCTCCGGCCGGCCTAAATAACACTTTCCAGCGTATTCCGGGAACGTGTTAACCAGATCGAGTACAATCAACTGGGGGAAGAAAGTGTAGCGGCGCGCCTGGCGAGCCCGGGAACAAGGGGTATACACGCGATCCCTTTCGTGCCCTCGCATATTCTCCTCGGTAAGAAGAAAATTAGCGTCTTGCATCGTCGGCTCACGAGCGGAATGGTAGAGGGACGGAATGAAAGAGGGCGGGGCGGTGGGGGGGGGGGGGCGAGTGTCGAACCGCGTGGCGGACCATTTTGCGAGGTTTCTCTCCTCGTCTGACTTCTACACTCCGTTTCTCCTTCGCACGCTTTCTTCTCGCTACCTTCGCTCCCCTTTTCCCCGTCTTCTCTCTTTCCCCTTTCGTCGTTTCCTTTGGTTCCCCTACACGCCACTCTCCTTCAACCCCTCACCCTTTCCCGTCCATTTCTGTTTTCCTCTTTTCGCCGACCGTAACAAGAAACAGCGACTTAAACCGCAGCAAAGTGGGCATGGCGAACTTAAGGGCCGTGACCAATACGATTTGGAAGCGCTTATTTTTCTCAGCCACCATCGTAGAATACCGTTGGCTCGCCTCGGTGCGTTAGATTCGAATTTCGGGCACGGCCGGGGACTTTATTCCCCCCCCCGGACAATGTATAATTCCGTTCCGCCGCCGTGGAAATTCGTACGGAGTTTTATTCCAGTCATCGAGTGCCGCGCAATTTTTCGGTCCGCGAGACTTTTACGAGCCGGCATAAAGCTCCGTATTACGGTATCGGCCGCTCGAGGAGCCGCGGAATTGCGCGGGAGGATGCGGCCGAAACGTGGACGAACCACTCTCGGAAATTGCTCGCTCGTAGCTCGATTACGTTTCCCCGACAATCCTCCGACTCGTGCAATCTTTTCGGGCACGCTCGCGTCATCCTTCGCAGTGGAATGACTGTGCCAAGCAGACAGGATACGCGTTGTTTGTGGGCTAATTAGGGGAAACGAATCGAATTCCACCCATCTAGAATAAACGGGGGTGTAAATGCTTTCTGACTACGAATATGTACTCGACAAACTGAAACTTACTGCATTCTGCCCACACGTGTTATTTCTCTTCTCCGGTTTCCCGTGTCTGTACTATTAATTCTCAGTATGCATTTCGCTCGAGATTCGTTTGGACAACGTCAGCCTCGGTAATACACGGGAAATTGACGACTAGCTAGTAATTCCGAGGGAGAAAGTTCCTGGAACCCAACCAGTGTACCATCGCACTGCTCCCCGTGAAATAATCAAAACTGTTTTCGGTGTACGACCGCAAACTCGACGCGATAGGCAGCCCCGAAGCGGATATTGGTTTTATCGGGCCACGCGAACGCCGAAACGAATATTTTCGTGGTCTCGCCGCGCGTTTTTGATCGTCCGACCAGAAACTCGATGGTCGACCACAGCGTAACTCTGCTTTTTTTTCCACCTACCGGTCCATCCGCAGCTTCGTTAATCCTCGGTGGCGAGAGAAACCTGTACGAGGATCCTCGAAGAAGTTTTTAACGAACGATTGGACACTCGACGCTCCCCGAGGGTGCGGAAAGTGAGAATAAAAACTTTGGGGGGGGGGGGGGGAGGGAAGGGTGAAAATCGGGGAGCGTTGTCACGACGCTGTGGTTCGACGAGGTGAAGACGCACGTAACGAGCGGCTCTGTTCTACTTGGCTAAGCAATTCGGATTCCCCGAAATTCCGGGAATCATAAGCTTCCCTCGTAAATACGCCGTTTCCACGAGGGAGGTGCTCGACCGGGGGAATCCAGAAAGGAGCCTACTCGCGATCTTTGCGAGAGGAAATCAGAAGTGCATGCCGGAAAACCAAGGTCAACGGGGAGGGATAAGGACCCCTCGAACTCTGTGAAAAGGGAGTTACCTAGACTACCGGTGAAAGAGTCGAAAAGCAAGAGCCGTTTCGGGGGGAAAAAACGGAGGAGAAGCCCTAGGAGGAGAAACAGAGAGGACAAAAGACGGATGAGAAAGGGACACGGGAGGCCGTTACGCCGTCTCCGGATCGTAGAAGATTTCATCTGGATTTCCTCATTGTACGATCGAAATCGATGGGATCCAATTAACCTCCCTTTAAGAGGGTCCCAATCCCTATTGTCCCTCTGTACATACTGATTTAGCCAGGGGTGGCTAGCTAGACCACGGTTTCGAGTCGATCCCGTCGAAACATTATCGACCCGCACCCGATTCACTGGCTCCCGTTCCTGCCGACCTTCACAAAGGCCACCTATACGCTTTCTTATTTCCCGTTTGATTCCTTCCACGGCCCTCCGCACCGTTTCCCGGCACAGGAAATGCCTGCAGGGACAAGCCACGCCGTCGACAAAACGCTATTATCGAGATTTCCCCTAATTCGTCTCTCGCCCACCAACGTAAATGCCTGTCGACGAGGTCCTCCCCCGCTCGCGAAAAAGTCTACCGAACGGGGCAGGGTGTTTCCGCAGATACAGGTCACGCACTGTCTACTTTCGCGTGTTGTAATTAAGTTTCAGTCCATCGTTATGAAACACCCAGTATACTAACCAGACCGGGAAGGTGTGCGGGTTAGCGCGGAGGGTGGGATGCGCGTGAAGCAACGTGCGACTTTTTGAAAGGGGGCGAGCTGCGAAGCGACGATTGAACCACTGAAGAATGACGGGAGATGACAGTCGAGTGGTGCATTTGTCGCAGCGACGAAAGGAGGGCCTTTTAGCATCGCTTCAGCCCCGACGTGGCCGGGGCTCGCGCTTAGAATTCACGAGTGACAACGACGCGTGACGCATTCGAGACCTGTCATCGTAGTTGGTGCGCGTTACTCGACGATGGGCCCTTGCATTGTTGCGCGTTGAATTGCTTTTTCGCGCGGTTGCGCTCGTCCCATTCGACTCTGTTTCGCGCGATTTCTTTTTCGGGGGAAATGGGAGTGCAGATAGGATTGTAGGGCAAATGGGGATGGACGAGTGTGAAACTAAAACGCTTTCGCGTTTACCCTTGTTCAATCGGACCCGGCTACCCTTTCGATTCCGGGCCGATATTGACGAGTAAATTGGTCCGTGCTTTTCGCAGACTTTTCCCTTCTTTTTTTTTTTTCACGCCAAGGGAGTAAGATAAACGTACATGCATCCAACAAGCTCGCGTTCTCATGAATATTCAAATCTGCTTTAACATACCTAAAAATTCAACACGCTTCTGAACATTCCTGACCACTCGAGACCGGGGCAGACAGCTCCGGGTACCACTGTGGCTCGCTTCAGCCCTCTCCAACCCCTCCAGCCCGCTCTAGCGCGAAAAATCGAAGTTTCCTAGGAAGTTCGCAGCCGCTTCGTGCCGCTGCGTGCGACAGGTAGAAATTAAGATTCTATGCGTGCCGGTGGCACGCGGTGTTCTCAACTTTGAACCGCTTCGTGACACATAGACGTAAATTCAAAACACGTCGCCGCGAGCGGAAGTCCGGGAAGAAGACGTTGCTCGGGACCCTCGCGTGCGACTCGCCGTGGTAGCATATACAGGCCCATCAAGCCTCTCGCGGAGAAAAATCACTGATTAATTACGAGGCTAGCGAGGGCATACCCGTAACGTCTCTCTTCATTAATCCGTGACCACCCTCTAACGCGATCTGTCTATGGATCTCATTTCGTCTCACCCAGCGTCTTTCAGACGTTGCAAATCACCTCATAATAATCCCATTCCTCCTTTAGCTTTTGACCTAAGCGTAGCTCTGCTAACTCTTTCTCCGGCCTGGTACGTGCTGTTAGTTCTTGGAGCAAAGGTTGTCGAACTACTGGTGAATAAAGGGAATAGTCCACCTCCCATGTTCCTGCGCGACAAGCGCCAAAATGTTGATAGCAGCGAAATTATCTCGTGCGGTGGACACTGAACCTATCTAAACGGCAAACAGCATCATATTTCCTCGTTTCGCCTGCTGTCCGCCTGCACACAAACCGCCGCCCTTTAAATCGAGGACATTCCATCTCATGAAGACATAAGCGAGCGTAACTTGTCCGTATTAAAACGTCGTAAGCCATGTCGACGATGCATCAAGCGTTCGTGTTCAGCCTAAGGGATTCTGTCGGCCATCCTTCCAACCGTCGGACAAATTACAATCACTTTTCACTTTGCTGCTAATGAACGCGGATTATCCGCAAACGCGAAACGCTCCGCGGCGCTTCCCGAGACGGCCCGCGTCGGTTTATCGGCGTCGACTTTATTTCCATCGGGGCGTAGAGGGGGGGGGGGGGGGGATGATTTATGGAACGCCTCTCAACGCGTATTAAAAGACGTTCAGGAGGCACCTCCGCAGCTCGTACGCATACGCTATCTACCGAATTCGTGGCAGTCAGTTTCCCGTCGACCGGGAAAGATTAATATCGCCACGAGAAGCGAAACAAGCGAGAACTCGGCAGCTGTTATTGCGGCATTAAAATATCGTATACCGAACCGAGCATTTGCATGCCGGCACGGCGATACTTAATATTTATCCGGGGCAGCCAGCGTAAAGCGATCACCTCCAGAGGCGATCCTTTCCACCCCTCCGACAGTAAAAATACGCGCAGCAGCCTCCCCGTCGACGAAAAGTGCCCCCGTATCTTGCTCAGTATTAAGAGCATTATCCTCGATACATTATTCATAGGACACACTTAAACCGTAATAGAGGCACGGCGCGGTATCGTGGAAATCGATCTTTACACAATTGCCGCAAATATTTACATCCACCGTGACGCGCATATTGTCGAGGGATTGATTCTTTACTGCCCCTCCCTCACCCCCGTCAGGCGCAAAAACCCTGCAGCACCCCCCTCCCCCCCCCCCCCCCCTGTTCCGCGAACCCTCGCCTGTAACCGTGGCGAACGCGCAACGCACATAACAAGCAGTCGAAACGCACGGGCTGGAATCTACGAGCGGAACGTGGGAGCGGAAGATGGATTAAGAGATAAGGAGGCGTATCAGGACCAATCAATTACGAAGTCGAGGGTTACCGATGTTACACAACCGAGGGGTGAATCATTCGTCGTCGTTCCGTCGCTGCCAGGCCTCGCCCCCCACCCCCCTCCCTTCCTCCTTCGCCGGTTCTATCCCCCGCTCCCAGACGGTTGAGAGACGGAAGCCCTAAAAGTGAAACGATTTTCTGAGATATTGTTCCCCGTAACGGGGCCCCCGCGATAAGCCCGGAGATTCTTGCGTTCCTCCTCGTAGCACGAGCCCATAAAGCTCCCTAATCGCTTGCTATCGACTGGCCGGCAAATGCGAGCGATAAAACATTATTTGCGCGAGGATGTTGCAGAACGGTGCCACGATCGATGGCTGATGTATTTCATCGGGGATATTGGTGTTGGTCCTTGGCGAGGGATGCTGCGAGTGGAGGGCGAAAAGTTTTGACGAGGGAGACTTGGAATTCGTCATATTTCCGCTGGTAGATTCGCGAGCCTTCGCCTTTGAAAATGGAAAGTTTTTTACTGCCAAGGGACGGTGGGAATGGGTGTGGGGGTTTAATTTCCTTCACTCAACTTGCCTCTTTCGTATTGCTACCTTCCAATCGGGAATGAAGCCTACTTCATAAGCACAGCGATAAGCTTGCAATCTGGCTTGTGACTTTCCTAATCACACAGATTGCTGAAAACTCTCGACCCTCGTTGTATCGACTGGAGATGGGTACGGTTGTTAACGGAAATTTCCAGCCGAAAAAGGGGGCCCACATTAACGCGAAACAATTTACCTAAAATGCCCGGGCTCGGCGAAATGTTTGCGCGAGAGCGTGCCAGCCCTCCCATAAACGGGAACGTACACGTAACACCCCATGTCCGTGAATGGGCCTCGGGGAGGGGGTACACAGGCTCACGGAGAATCTCCTATTGTGTTCCCAGAATGGCAAGGTTCGCCGAGGGAAAAAAGATCCCCGAAACGGAACGCTTGTAATTCTCATCTTATCCCGAAAATGGACGTGCCACGGCGGCCACGCCACCGCAACGCGGCGCACCCCTTGCAATCAAGTACAAGATATCAAATGTTCCCCCCACCCCTCCCCGGCCGCCCCATCGCGCCGGCCCGTTCGGTTTCATTTATCGGGGAGATGGAAGTGGACCGTGGCGAAGGAGCTGAGAAACGAGGCAATCCGAGCCGTCGAAAGAAAAATTCACCCGCACGAGGAATTAGATATTCGATTCCCTGCCCCGTGGAAGAGCGAATGCCGCCGAGCATCGATAGGGGTAAAGAGTACAGTGGTTGGCCAGCTGACAGTGATTGGCCTTATTTTGAGAAATAAATGAATATAAAGAAATACCAATTTTATGCCCTTTTTTAATGGACATATTCATATTCCTTGTACTTTCTTGCTTCGGATGTAATCAATATTTCTCCACTCATTATATACTGTGATTATATATAAAAGCAAATAGGATGACTTTGAAGCTTGGAAATTACAGCGATTTAATCAAAAAACCGTAAGAGTACAGTTGAAAGTTTGCGAATAGTTTAATGTAATCTCGTATTCGGTATATATCGATAAATAAAAGTTGAAACTTTATAAAAGAATTATTTATTTGTTAAAATTATACATATATTATGAAAAATACAGGGGACCAACAAGTGTCATATGAATAATGTTGAATGATAGTAATTGGCCGGACGACCAGTGACTGTTTTTTAACCATGTTAATGGTGAAACAGTAATTAGCCCCCTGTTGAAAACAGAAACAAACATGACAAATACATACTAAATAAAATATATCCATTTTTATTGAATAATTTTAATCTTATTTCTATCACCAAATCAGGTAACATTTTCTTTCTTTTAGGTTACATTATGTATTAAATAGCGGCCAATCACTGTCGAGCCGATTGGACAATTACCTACTGTTTTGACCATGCCAATAACTATATTTCTTCGTAGGAAACACATTTTTTGTATATTTTGATACATTCTTGATTTTTTTTATAAACTCTATTTATTTTCAGATTATTAGGGGTTTTTCGTACTTATTTATATTGATTTCCATTTGAAATCTACTAAATTCACAATTTATAATTCATTATTTATGGGACACTCTTACTTAAGTGGCCAACCATTGTACTCTTTACCCTAATTCTATTGTTACAAAGCAGGCAGAGTCCGTGGCTTGTAAAATATCGCGCCGCAACTATCTATCGCCGTTGGTAATCCATCAACCCCTGACAAATGACCCTGACAAATTCAAATAAAAACACAACGCTGGAAGACATCTGTGTCTCGAGCGGTGAGAATTTTTCCTGTCCATGCGGGTCATACTTTATGCACCACGAGTCGATCGCCCGATGGAAATCATAGTCGCGGCCAGATGGAGCCTTTCGGAGAGGAAAAGGTCTCCTAGAAAAATGGGGTGGCTCGTATGGGGTTACAAGCACATTCTCACACTGGCTCTGAAATCTCGTCGGCCGCGTACGTGTCGGTGGGGTGACAGGGTATACCGTTGCGCATTGCCACGGTTAAAGCGGGGGTGGTTTGTAGACCATCCGAACCAGGATGGGGAACGAAGAAGCCCTTACCTCACGTTTCACCGTAGCAGCCGCCGTTGGCTATGAAACAAATCAATAGTTTGCGCCAAAGTGAGTTAAGGAAAAGAGAGAGCAGGGCGGCGTTTGGGGGAGCGGGAGGAGGGAGGAGGGAGGCTGAAAGGAGAGCCAAAGGATGAGGTAGAACGGGGTTTTCACGGGGGGTGGTGATTGGATGGAGTTGCTCAGGATCCCGTGAAATGATATCCATCGAAGTAGAAGCAGATAACGCTGCTCCATTTTCCTTGCTCGCTTGCCTCCCGACTCCGAATGCGTATAATCGTTGGCAAACGCGTCACTGGTACGATCAACCGACTCGCTGTCCCCGACTTTGTAAAACACTGCGGAGGAAAGTTTCAGGGACACGTTCCGACACTTTCGATCAACTTTCCAAAAGTTGAGAGGCAAGCGAATCTCGTCGAGCATCGTACATGAAAGGCACCTTAGAGCGCCTTCGACTATTCGCATTCCCAGTCGATAAAAAGCGAGAGGACATACTCGAAATCGTTCCTCTATGGGGAAGTCACACCTTCGAGTCAGTGAATCGCCCAACACCTGTGTCCTTTGGAAGGAAAGTGCCTGCTCGGGGTTTCACGAAAGGCAGATGGGAGATCGGGCGAAAAAGAGGAGAAACGTGGCACGGAAATGGAAAGGCGAAAACGGGTGCACTCGGGGAAACAGGAGCGATTCAATGGGGCGGTTCAGTTCACAGGCGCAGAGGGGTTAAAAGAGGCGAAATGTGTCCTTTTGACGGCAGATCGAAAAGATACGGCAGGGAAAAGAGTGCGGGGACAATTCCACGGATTCATATGCACTCCTGCGTTTTTGGCGGAGGGATTTTCAATTACCTAATCTGATTTGCAATAATTCGCGGTTCAAGGAATTCTGAACGATTCACAGTGCCGTGTGTCTGTGGCGTCCGATCGTTTGACATCGCTGTCAAAGCCATTATCTGCCCGACGGACCTATCGATATGTATTCTCGATCGTTCGCTGTATCCGTCTGCATGTCGATGCAACTCTGTCGCGATCTCTGGTAATTGTGTACACAGCCGAAAGATGAACATACGTGCAGGTTACCACAAAGATACGGTAACATATGTATAGGGAAGCGTGGCTGCTGGGAGTCGGTGACCCAGCTGCGCGCTGACAGTTGTCGACTCTTTGTCAATTTCCCTAAGCGATTAGACCAGACAACGCCCCTTCGAATTGGCACCCTCCCCGCGCTCTGACCCAGGGCTCAGCCCTCTGTGCACGCTCCGGGGCGAGCAGATATCGCGTGGTTCGAGTGCTGGCACTTGTCTATTTTCCCATTAAGCACGTATACGTGATTACAGAGCCAAGTTGAATAAGGTACGGGTCTGCCGGTGCTTCTTGAGCCCGGCGACTGCCGTGTTTAAATGGATCATCGATCTGACGCATATGGCTTCTGGACCGTCTCTCGATTAATAATTTCATGCAGCCTAGAGCGTGTATAGCTGCCAACCGCGTCTGTGAGGGTTGAATCCTCCGTTGTTCGCGGCGCTATACACGGGCGACCGTCTTAGAATTTACTCAAGATTACGGGAACCCGGGGTCTGGGGTGCAATCAGCGAAATCTATGATTGGCGCGGAGCTGGGTCGCCGTGCACGGCTATGTGGAGCATCGATCCCGAGAATACAGCCGAATCGATTAATTATTTAACCCCCGCTGCCTACGCTCGAAGACGGAAGATTCGCGGCGTGACGAGCCGTTGACACGCGACGTCGCATGGAACGACAACGATGTGTTTTCAATAGGTTGCAGGAAACAGTCGTACAGCAGCATGCGATTATCCGTCGGCATCTTCGTCACGACGTTCGTCAGTTTCGTAGAATGCTCCCATTTACCTGGCGCACGCGATTGACAGTAAATAAATCGTGCCCCGATTCGAGGAAGGGTTTAAATTCGCGCGACACGGAACCGCGAATCCACGCACCTGACCCAAATTCCACACTGTGCTATTCACTTTTGCGCGTAAGTTTGCATGTTCATCGATGTTTATGATATATCGATTATAGGGGACCAAACATCGATGTTTCAATATCGATAATGAGCTGATCGATGTTTACGGAATATCGATTATAGGGAACCAAACATCGATAATGAACTACCGAAGATAATATTCGATTTTTTTCAAGCTAATTTACGAACGCACAATCGAACGAACGATATTTATCGCTTTTCGATATATAGTTGAATCCCTATTGGCCGGTTCAGACGCAACTGACGCAACGTTTTATCGTATGACATACGTTTAAAGTGTTTAAACTGTTCGAAACGTTTGCAGACGTTTAATTTTGTATTTGTCTGTCCGTCTGCCCTTTGTCGTTGTCGGCACGTGTGTCAGGCGTATGGTCTGTGGTCCTTTCTTTTATATTTTTGGATTGAAAAACAGGTAGATTTAATATGAAACTTCGAAGTATGTAGGTAAGTATATTGCTTTATTGTCATTGGTATTATATTATTAGGAATAGTTTGTTATACTTACTCAGCAAAGAAACAAATTGAAAGGAAAACTAGTTTCCAAACTGCTCTTTTACAATCTCTTCCTAAAAAATGTTGGGATATGTAATATTATTTTGATAAGTTCGTTTGCATCAGTGTTTTGATCCACTTACCACTCCTTCGACCCACTCCACCTCTATCATTTCCCAACATCAACTCAAAACTGCAGCATGTGCCCAATATACATATTCTGATACCTATATGTAGAATTAAATGCCGTATAAAACGCACTCACGTAACACCACAGCTTCAAGCTAATGTGGTAACTTTTTGTACATAGTTGACATGTTTAAGTAGTTTGTTTCTTAATAAACATTTTTTAAATATTACTATTGTTAATTTATTGTTCTGTTTTGTTCATTTTATGCTTTTCTATAAAATCGTCGATGTTGTCGAAAATCGATGATTTGATTTCGATGATTATCGGTTATCGATATTTAGCTATCGATGCCAACATCGATACTTTCTCAACATCGCCCATCCCTAGTTTGCATTACTTCTAGTTACAAGACGGCAAAAGTACTCGGGCGAAACATGAGCTAGGTGGTTTTTATTTTTTGAAGGGAGATGCGTTATGGAGATTTCGAAGAAAATTCTGCGGCCTTTCTTCACAAGTTAAAGATACCAGTCACCGTAACGCAGTCTCCTTGCACGAGTGCACTAACGTCGGTTGCCTCGAATCCGGGAAAATAAAGCGGTACAAGGCGAATCTCTGGGAAACGTGGGAAATTATAAATGAGCGAATAAATCAATCTAATCGACTCGACGAGCCTCGTACATTATAAATCACATCCAGTCGTATCCACGCGCGATGCAAAACCGCTCGCGCGACCACCTGGCCCGTTGTTTGTCCCTTGCAAGTATTGTTTGCGTTATTCCTGGTTTGTCCGCGTTCCGAAAGGTATTTGCAAACAAAAAAGCAAACGTCCACAGGGCCGGGAGGGGATGGCGGTTAATTGCCCAGGCAGCTTGGGCAAATACGTTCCTATTGACGGGCGTAAATACACGAGGAAATTTTACTCTCAAAACCGGCCCCTGATGGCGGACCACTGGCAAACATTAGGAGTAAAAGTGAAAAGTGAAAGGCACCGAACGTGACGCTGTTTACCGAAAATTTTCCCGGCTGTTATTTGCCCTCGCGGTGCACCCTCTGTTTCCGCGGAAAATGTCAAGGGGGGCACCGTTGCAACGGCTCGATCGTTTGCACGACTTGAGCCGCGACGCGTAAATGAGTGGCGAGGATCACGCGAGGATCGTTTAGCGGGCAAATTACCGTGATGGGTGGAAATTTTCCCGATAACAGCAGGTACTGATCAACCCTCCGCGAACGGTCCCTCATGAAACAATTGAAAGTACTCGCTGTTACACAGTACTTGCGTTAAATACAGGCGTAGATCGGCCAGCGAGCAGCATCGTACACTTGGATTTACATAGGCGCACTATAAAGCGCAGAAACGCGGACGTTGTTGACGTCGATGCCTCGCTCTCTGCCTCTATCTTGTTTCCCCCTCGCAGCGTGAACAGTGAACGGCGGAACACACTCTACGGTTCCCCGGCCGCGCGATAACTGACCTTAAAATGTTAATGTATCAACACCCACGCATATCTGAATACCTTTCCTCGAGCTATTTTGGACGATATCGCGCGCTCTTCGCGTGACATTTATATCAGCACTTCATTTCTTCCTTCCGTGTGGCATAACCGTCGCTGCATTGCCTTCTCGATGGTCAACGGCATCCTTCTCGTGAAACTTACCTCCTGTTACAAGGTCCTCGAACCCAGGACTCTAACAAGCCGTAATAACAGCAGTTAGGTTTTAAAACTAAAACCTGGCGAAGTTTCAACTAGCCCGACACTCGAAACCATCTAAAACGCCCGCGGCTCGTTCAAAGAACACTGTAGAATAGTGTACAATGCATGAAGACGGAGCGCGTCGCGCGACCCAACCTCGGTACATAATTCTAATGTTCACGAGCAATTGGATAACGCGCGGCCAAGGTAAAGACCCGTGACGAACCTGAAATTGCTCTATCGCGGGTTAAAGCGTCAGCTGTATCCCCGCATTAGCCCGCGTATCAGCCGTGCATCTCGCGGCCGCGTCCCTGTATTCTCGTTGGCGCTCATCGGTCGCGATGAGAGGCTCCGCGTGGACGAGACGGTTCCTCCGAACGAGGGGCGCGTGGCCAGCCGTCGATCACGAGATATTACAGAGATAAGGATCGCGACAGTGCCGCCTCGTAATTTCCTCAACATTTAGCACTACTTTTCCGTCGGTTAAAAGAGACCGGGCTCACCGATCTCTCGGCTGTAAACCGGCCTATATACGGCGGCCCTGTGGAACGTGTACACGGTTCTTACATATACCCCGGGTCACTTGTAATCATTGCGATTACCACGAACGCCGCCTCTCCCGCGAACTTCCTCCTCTGCGCCCTAGCCTCGATCCGATTCTAACGCGGCTCTCGTGACTTCCACGCTCGTCGCGATGCCGCGTCCTCTGTATGCGTTCGGCGATACTGACCCCCGGGTGCAGCGGGGTCGAGCGGAACGCACTCGCATCCAAGCGTATCCGCTTTATTGTTTACACGTGCTAGGAGCAACAATGCCGGGCCGCGTTATCTGCCGCGCGGCAGGTTATCCTTCGAGCGGAATTTCGTGGCGCGTAGGTGCGAACGGGCCCGTGAACTGGCTGTTTTATGGAATACTTAACGCGACGGGGGTGCAGAGCTTTCGAGGTTGTTGCGCGCGATAGGAGATCGCGTCGATCGGTCCGCGGCAAAGGGCAGGCGGTGTTCCTGCTCGCGTGGAACGAGCCTCTCGAGGGATTTGTGAGCGGTGGATTGAGCATACCTCGGTGCTACGTTTTGAAATATCCGTGGTGGGAACCTAGGCGCGACGGGCAGTAGGATAAATCCGGGAGATGCGGTCGACCTAATATAAAATGGCTATTAAGACTAATATACAAATTACTTATTTCATCAGAACAAACCTATATGTTCAGAATTTTATGCTGATACAGAAAAACTGGTCGATATTTGCTTTAAGACAATATTTACTGTAAATAGGGTTGAAAACTGAAGTCATGACATCTGACTACCTCCCCCGAGGTGCCGGGAGATATGGTTTTCGTCGTTGGCAGAGACCACTCACATAATTATTTATGGAAAATTTACAAAGAATTAAGCAAAATTATTTATGAATGAATACAACTACAGATTCATTGATATTTAATTTGTTTACGCTAAACAAGTAAAGGACACATCAAAGAAAAAGTGAACTACCTACTGGCGATTAGCAAGGCAAATGATTACAAAAGTGAATAACTAAACTAAATAAACAAAAATAATAATAAAATAATAATAAAAAATGAAAAAAAAATCAAATAAATCATAACTCGACCATCTCTCCTTTTTGCAGCGAAAGGTGGTCTTCTCATTAGTTTTGAGAGGAAGAGTTAATATGGCTGCATTGTCCTTCAATATCTCTACTATCTTATTATCCCAAACATTAAACGAAAATAAACTTAGAATATATTTTAAATTCGATTCTGTATACCCCTGTTTGATAAAAGAGGTTAAACGTAACCTCAATTTACCTTTTATACCCTATAAATCCAGAAAAACACAGGAGGAAGCGAAATGACGCTATTCATTCAACTGTTTGGCTTCTAGAGAAGTGATTGGTCTACACTTTAACGCATTTTTACGTAAGGAGTCTGAAATATAGCGACTCGCGTGAACAGACAGAATGCGTGGTTCACAGATAATAACTCTGTAATAACACTCGAACGGCATCGACACCCCATATTATTGGTATCTTTGCGTCACATCCAAGTCTTCGTATTATACAACGGAACGATGTCTACTACGCGAGGGCTCTCAAAAGCGCCTGGCACCTTTGTCACAACGTCATTCCAGCACAATGATCGTTTTTACCGCGACGCTTTTCGCGCGGAGAAAAATCCAGGCAGCTCGATAATGCAAACACTTGGAGCCGGCTTTCCTACGGCCGCCTATCGACTCCGGTGATCGTCTGTCTTTCATACCCACGGACAAGTGAACTTTTCCTTATCGGGTCAGACGATCATCTCCCGTCGATTGGGTAAGGATAGTCACGTGGCCACTTCCTTTTCAGTACTTACCTCGCGATTAAACGTCGCCCCATTATAAACGACGCTTCGCAATTGACGAGCATTGACAAATACCAAGCCCCGCCGACGCTGGGAGCCGTTTGGAAAAATACATCGCGAAAGAAATCATAGGTCCCCGGCGAGAAAGAGGAAATTATCGGTTCCGTTCCATTGTATCCGTTTCAATTTAGCCTCGATTCACTGACCCGAACGAATCCCCTGCAAGAAACACCGCCGTCGGCGATACAATCGCGATACAGTGCATCGACAATGAGCACGGCAACGATCTGACGGTGCGTGAGAAAGGGCCCACTGTCGGCCATAAAACCTTCCTACCCCCGTCCCAAATTTATTAGGAGCCTATTGTGACCTGGCCGGAGGTGTGCATGCGCGCACCAGGTGCACCACTTCGGTGACACGTGCTCCGATTCGCACATCAAACACTCCGACAGGGGAAGAGGACGACCGAAAACAGTTTTACGTGTCCTCTATAAACGAAGATGCATGGTTTTCCAGTTGGTCAACGTTTCCTGCCTCGTTTTATTGGTCTGCGGTCCACATTGTCGCGCACCGCTCGCGGTCGGCTTTCTCTTATGGAAACGAGTGCCGGTGCAACTTTGTTTCTACCACAATAATAACGGCGCAGCTTTCTCTCGAACGTGTTACACTGAAAAAGGTTAGCTACCGCGCCGGTACCCTTCGGTATTGTGTCGGATTTCGAGAGAGGCTCTCCCACTGAATAGAAATTCTGGTGCCTCGAGAGAGGAAAACAGTCCATTGTTACGTTCAAGTAAGCATTTAAATATCATTAGATTATCCTCTAAATAAAATGATACTCTATCTCCCATTAATTCGACGCGCTCCAGAGAGTAACGAACCGAATAAAGCCCCGCTCGAGGGAGCTCCATATTGCCGAAGATCACGCTTTCGAATTATTTAGCCTACCCCCTTTCAAGGACCACCCCTCCGCCTATACGGGGCTGTATTATGCGTGTTTCACGGTGCATTACAATATTACATTAATACTCCACGATAAGCCACTAATCTTTTACAAGAGACGTCCCATTTGGGCGAAGCGGAGCGTAATCTGGCGAGAGGGTGGCCATTAAGTAGCCGGAGAAAAAAAAACTTTCAACCACCCCGTCCGTAGGTACGATATATCATTCGGTGCGGTGTCCTACCTCTTCACCCTTCCCCGTTCCATCCCCGTCGCAGAGTTTTCTGTTCGATTTCCCAATTCCCCTTGCGCCCCTTCGTTCCTCTTCCCCGTGTATTAGCCGACAGAGGCGCGGTACATTGGCGGGCATTAGTGGAAATGTAATCTTACTTAAGCATATGTCGGCATGACTGATTGGACGGACGACAGCTCGGATAAATAATAGCGCGAAGAGCGAGTGTCCCCCGCTTCGATCCCGTGTCGTCGATCCTCGCCCCCTCGTCTTTCCCCTCCTCCCGCCAGCGACACAGTTCCACGCGCTTGTGGGAATTAGGCGAAAAAAATCACATATGGGTACCAGCGCGGCAGGGACAAAAGTGAGCGGGAGGGGGTGGGATGATGCTGGTAGCTTGATTGCATCAATAGTCATCGATCCGGCCACTAAGTCCTCAGCTGAATTCAAGTACACGCACGAAATACGGCCGTGTCCGCTCTTCTAGGACTTCCTTTTCGGTGTACCGTGTACTTTCTCGCCGTGTTGACCGATGGCACGTGTTCGTATCGATCCCTCGACCACCCCTAATTCCACGTACAAAGTGCGTATCGAGTGTCCCGTAAGAGCTACCGTACGGGGAAGGGTGCTACCGTAAGTAAATTTCTCTCGGTAATTTCGTTAGCCCGTGATTTCGTTCGCTGCGAATGTGACTCTACTGGCGCTCTGCAGAACTTCTTGAATTATACATTTTTCTCCTATCTTCATAAAATTCCCTTCGCTCTCTCCCTTTGAAATCTTTCAGCCTTCATCTCGACCTTTTTGTGATATCTGTTGCAATATCTAACAATTTCGATGGTAATAAGGATGGAGCAAATTGGAGCGGCCTGCACAGATTGGGTTTCATTTCTCCATCACGTGCCTACATAAAGTTGCCGCGAAGTGGCTCTGCCTCGTAATACTCCGGGCAGCTGAACGAGTACAGCTCTCCGCAGGAAGATTCTTTTCCCGAAACGACGGGGCATTGAAAGCTACAAAGTTTAAACGACGCATTATTCTACCGTTGGCCATATTACACTCGCCAATAGCTGGCGGCTTGTTGGCTTCAATCGGCGAGAGGAGCGCGCGACGATACCGCAAGAGGACAAGGAACAAGCAAGAGAGCATAATTGAATCCCAGCCGAACGTGGAAGCGTGGTAGTTTACGTACAGCGATTACGTAAAGCTGCCATTGTGAGGCTTACTACCGCTTTGCCGTGTACATCGATTGAAAACTACGGTTACACACACGCGCACACGCCCCGTACGTGTGCCACGTATTAACATATGTAATCGTACGCTAGCCGCGTTCGTAGCTTACCTGAGGCTCCCTTTGTTTCCGATCGCGCGGAGAAAAAGGCGGGAAAACGCGTCTAATCTAATATCCCCAGCACAAATGCATTATCGTGACTATTTAAAAACTGCTCCTGGTACAGTGCGTCTATCTCGTGGGCCTTCTCCCCTTATTAATTATAAAAGCTGAATATGGAACTGGGGATATAGTGTTACATTAGCTTCACGCTCGGAGCTAGCATAGAAACCACAGGAAATATTAGGCACCGATCTTCATGAAACATGATACATACGTATAATACATAGAAGGTCAAAAAACGATCGACCTACTTAGTTTTTGAAATATCCTTGACTACGCTATTCTTCCAAACTAAGTAGGTGGTAGCTAAGTGCTTGTAACTTCCGAGTGTAACTAAATATAAAATTCGACTCCCGTTTATTTCACTTTGTTAGTAGGGGAGAGTCATGCAGTACCGATCAGCGTACAGTACCGACCGAAACTAGTTCTCACTTCTTCGACTAGATATTAGCTTTGTATTTGTAATAGCCAGATATTGTTCTGAGGCATTAAACGTATACGTTGATATTCAGTGGGTTAAAAGTTATTTTTTAAAGCTGATCTTTTGTTTTTCGTGTAAGTAAATGATTTTGTTCTATTATGTATACTATCTCTAGTTAATTAAGTTTAGTAAAACGTCCTAGTTTTGCAATATTTTTTTGTACATAATATACCATAATCTAAAATGTTTCCCCGTGTTTGTCGTACAGTACCGACCATCCAACTGTCGTGCAGTACCGACCAACAGACTCCGTCAACCAGTAGAGACTAAATTTGTCTTATCTGTAAGTTCAATCTGTTAGCAACTCAGATTAATTTATAAGATGTTCATTTAGCCTTCCCTCTACTTTTTCCAACAGAAAAATAAAGTAAATAAGGATAGGTATGATAACCTAACAAACAGGAAGCTAGGATTTAATGAAGAAGTTATCCAGTGTGTTATTTGCAATCAGAATTGGGCATTAACTAAATAAAAAATTATGTAAATAAGGATGAAATAAAAGTTAGTTTCACTTTAGATTATTCGACGAATAAAGTTAATTTTTTTATTCCATGACAATTTATTCGACGAACAAAGTTAATTTTTTTATTTGGCGAATAAAGTTAATTTTTTTATTCGACGAATAAAGTTAATTTTTTTATTCGTTAATCGAAATTTTATTTAAATAAAAATTTTGCCCAGCTCTGGTTGCAAGGAATCATTTGACAAAGATTGGATGCAGTGTACCGAATGTGACGGCTGGGCACACGTCGAATGCACAGGTCAGGAGAATATTAATTATTTTACTTGCGAGTTTATACAAATAAATTTTGAAATAAATATTGTACTAATTAAATGTCTTTTTATTAACATTGTTAATCATTTAGACCTAAAAATCTACTAATTTAATAGTTGGTCTGTACTGGATGACAATTTTTCGTTTCCTAGAAATTACAACTTTTTTACTTTTGCCAATTATCAATTCTTATTATTAAATTTCACAAAAATAATTTCCCTCCTCTTACTAAGTTCTATCTATACTACAAACACGTTTTTGAATTTCTGATTGTTTCGTCTCTACCCCAAGATATGACAAAAAAACTTAGAGCGGTCGGTACTGCACGACTCTCCCCTACGCTTTGAAAGCTTTAGTTATTCGACCCCGTGTGGTATATGTATATTCCAATGGAACTAAGAACGTGCGGAAAAATAGGGGAAATATCATGTCCCTGAGGCTCTTCCTCTCCTACATATTATCCTACGTGTTCTTTATTAACGATTTGTTTACGTGGAAACTCTCGATTAAGGCGGTTTCATTCCCCGCGGCGTCGCCCTTTTCTCGTTAAGGAGCCGGGATCGAATTGCACGGGGGAAAGAAGTGAAATCTGGGAAACCGTTTGGTAACACGACGCGAAACACATGCTGCGCCCCGTGTCGCCGCGCCGCCACCAGCCCAGCTTTCTCCTCACCATCTCGATTCTCATTTTTCCGTTATTAGATATTTTTCTCATCTCGGGGCAGGACCACGCTCGTCCACGTGCACGCGGACCCGTCGTTACGTCGCTCGAGGGAACGTTCGACGTTCCCTTTCTTTCCCATCGTCGTTGTCCCGTCTATTTGACGTTTCGCTCGTCGTCGGGCTTTCGTTTTTAAATACGCCGCCGTGAATGGACGGGTCGGGCGTAAAAAGCCCCAGACACTGACAGTTCGGGGAGAAAAGCGTTAGTAGCTTTTATGTCGCTGTCAGTTTGTTAATCGTTTTGTGTCTTTGTGGGCCGCGCGCGACGAAAACGCGCGCGATGGACGTTTTGGGGGGCCCTGGCATCCAGACCATCCGACATCCTGTTTTTGTTTTCGTTTTTGTCGGGCTTTCACGCGTTCCCCTTATCGCGTCCTTTGTCACTGTCGATCAAAAATTCATCGCCGTGCACGAGGGAAATAATTAATCTGCCTTGCGATAACAGCTCTCTCGTCGTCGAGATATTTCACAGGCCCACGGTTAGAAAACATTAGAAAATTGAAAAAAACGCTGGTCCTTATCGTTCTTGGGCTATCTTGATACTATTCCGTAACGGGAACGTGACGTGCGCAAGGGGTGGCCGACGAAACACGAGTGTTTATCGACAGAGTATCAGAAATTCTTATTTCTCTCTTTGAATAAGAATATCTTTTACTGTTATCACTTTTTCGTTCGTTCAAACGCAGTGGAGGCATCCATAGGCACACTTTTATGTATCGCAGTTTATACTAGACACTATCCACGCGATCGATAAAAAGAAATTCAATGTAATAAATGTTACCGTGGCCATTAGAAATTCAAATTTACGCGCCTGACGTACCTACTGTGCGCAAATAGCGCCGTTAACGCCGCCTGGCCGTAGGTGCGCGAAGGAACACGTTTGTTTCGCGGTGTGAATAAAATTTTTTTTTAAAAAATTAAAACCAATTTCAAAAAAAATAAAAATGCACTAAAAAGTAAAAAATAATTGTTTCTTTATATCTACGACTCTCAATATTTTAAGTCGGCGCCAGATTTACACAGTGCAAATGATGAGGCGCCGGCTTAAAAAATATCAGAGTGGCAGATTAAATTAGGGAAAAAAGTATTTTTTACTTTTTAGTGCATTTTTATTTTTTTGAAGTCGGTTTTAATTTTTTAAATTTTTTTTTTATTTTTGACTTTTTAGTTTGATATATATATTGACACAACATGCTGTGGACATATGCGCGTACGTACGTAAAATAATAATATATTAGGTGACAATAGTCTTTATTATTAACTGGAACTGGCAAAATATTGGGCCAATGTTAATGCAGTGTAGGATGGGATCACCGGGGCATCGCCCTCTTTCGAATAAGAAAAAGATCATCAAAATCGGTCCATATGCTGAGGAGTTATGCGGGGACAAACTTAAAAAATAAATACATACGGGTCGAATCTATAACCTCCCCCTTTTTTAAGTCAGTTAAAAAGGCGCGGGTCTGTATCATATGTACCTGATTTAATATTCCAATATATTAAGCGTGGTTTCTCGTATGTTACTTTCTCCTTATGTACTATATTTTCTGTTTATGACTAATAAGGTCGAAATAATATTATTGCTTTTATTGCTTTTTCTGTATTTCTCAACTGTTTTCTAATATATTTATGTTCCGTCACAACTATGTAATAAAGGGTTTTTACCCGTTGATATATGTATATAAAAATAAATAAATAAAAAAATAAAATAAAATATTAATAATAATAATAATATGCTGATACTATTCTTAATGAACGTCGTCCAGTTTGTTATGTTTCTATCTTCTTCCATGGTATTCTCGATAGACCCTTAGAACATTATTCGATTTATATTGACCCATCTCCTTAGATATTTTTCTCATCGGCTGAAACGTTTTTTAAAATTTATTACATTTGCGTGTAGATGACATTGTAGATACAGTAGCAAGCATTCGGCGTTAATTTATTTTAAAACCAAGTGATAAATTATTCAAGCACAGCCTTCTGTACCAATAATACACTTCGATCACATCGATTCCCCATTCAGTGGCCTCTCTCAAATTACTCAAATACAACCTACCTTCCATCAACATTCACAGTCACAGAAAAATTCTTCTACCAACCCTGCAGATCGAAACTCAATAAAACAAATTGCACATAGCATCTCTAACAAATGCAGTCCCTATTTATCCTGCGGAAAATACGCTCGAAAGGCGAAGTCAAAGGTCAGGGGTACCCAATCGAGCAGAGGAATACCAGGAATGCAGCGATACACGACAAAATCTCCCCCCCCCCCACCCTTACCCTTCCGGCCGCGAAGTTCCTCGCCAGGCATTCCCCGCTCGCGGTTGAATTGCTCGCGCCAGCCCGAATGCCGCGGATTCGCGTGCGATAGTTTCTGTGTTGGCGCGGGTACCGATCGTTTGCCGATAGCAACGCGACGCGTTGACGGAAGCTGTGGTCCCCCATTGTCTTGGAGCAGGCCAGGCCGTGCAGAATCTGTGCCAGGAGTGCACGCTATTCGCGCGTTGCCCCAAATGACGTCACCCCGCCGTGGAAACTTGCGAAACTCGTTTGCACAGACAATCGTTGGCCGCGTCGTAACGCGCCCTCGATCGGCAGCGTCTAGCTAAAGCTCGCGCGATCTGCCCACCGGTGAGAATGCCGAACACACCTAGCCTCGATAATGCGAGGGACGTGCATGGACGGGGATCAATGACTCATACAGAGCCGTCAAACCATATTAATGGGCTGGCTTGATAGGGGAGATTGGAAATTAAAAAGGAATGTGTCTCGTAGGAGCTTTCACTTCCTTCAGTGGCCGTGGTCCCGGGAATAGAGTAATTAAAGGAGGCAAGAGGAGCGGGATTTATTTGCGGCGATACCGGTTCGTGGATGGGTATACTGCATTCTGTTTGATCGAATCTGCAGGTTTATTGGGTATTACAGGGGTGATGGAAGATTGCGTATAACGCGGCACGAGGGTGTCGTAACGCAAGGTTCTTTTTTGGTAATGGGTGTTAAAGCTTGTTCGTCCCTCGTATTGGGTTCTATTGGTCATCCGATTTTACTTGATGCGTTCTATGCACTTTTGACACCTGGCCGCGTGACATTCGTGGGTGCAAGTTTTAAGAATCGCTTGCGTGAGTTGATAGGAGTTCCTGCAACGTTTCATTCGGTCCGTTGCTTTTCAGGAGAACGTATATGGGTTATCGGGAATAGGTTTCAACTTTCAACCTCGATCGAAGGAATTTCGAAAGGGCTGGAGAGAACGTTTCGACAGCCCCACGGTCCGTCAGAGATGGGTACATAGCTCGAATGCAGGCTACTCAGAGGGCCGGCTGAGCGTCTCGTCGGCTGTATTTCTGAAAACGAGTAGGAACCATGACGCGAGCCAGAATGGATAGGACGTTTGAAGTGGGCCGAGAAATGGCTGGAAGCGAAAGAGGATCCACGGCCGATGCAGTGGCCCCACGGTGTCCGTCGCTCTGTCTCGAGCGAGGCAAATGCTAGCCAACAGCTGTCAAAGCCTCAGCGCGGTCTCGTTCTCGTTCCGACCCTTCTCTACGACCCTGTTCCGACCGATGTTGTGGTTGCTAATGTACTCGGTCCACGATGTACAGCGAGTCGCCCAGCGACAAGCCACCGCGACAAGAAGAAAGAGCCACGCTTCGACTGGGAACACAATGTGTGTTTACCTTCCTATTTAGAAGCCACGCACTCGTACGAGGCGGTGCGCGGCCGAGATGAGTCACTTGGCGAAACGGAGCGGGGTGTAGGAGGAAGTTTAACACCTGGTCTTGTGTTCCTTAGCTGACGGCCTCGAGTGACAGGTTTTTCTCGACAAATTGGCTGTCTCATGTGCTCCCGAGCGGTTCTCCACGCTGCAGCATTGTTCCAGCTTGATAGAGAGAGTCTCTTATTAAAGGGTCAGGGGAAATAGTGAAAGAGTTGGGGTAGAATTGGAGCAGCTTCTATTACTTCCGTTAGCCTGGCCATTTTTATAATCACGAGCTGTCAACAATTACAGGATTTCTGAAATATCTCGTATGGGTGGACGGCTCTCGTATCTCGTTTAGGAAAGAATTCTCACAAGGGAACATCCCGAACCCGGAAATGCAAAAAATTCGGACACTTTGCGAATATGTAGGGAATTTCCTCCTGATTACATCGCAATTTTTGTTTGCTGCCCAATATCACTCTAAGGGAGTGTAATTGACCCCTGAAAATCCGGTAATTTTCCTATTTTGTGTTATAACTCGTGAATTAAAAAATAATTTTTTTACCAAATGATAGATCTAATTAAAAGAAGTAACTTTTGTCTTGAAACTTTGTTTCTATCTCTTACAGTTCGCGAGTTATAACACACAATCGGAAAATAGCCGAATTTTCAGGGGTTAATTTCACCCCCTTAGAGTGAATTTAGGCAGTGAACAAAAATTGCGTTGTAATCAGAAGGAAATCCCCTGCATACTCACAGAGTTTCAGAATTTTTTGAATTTTCGGGTTCGGGGTCTTCCCTTGTCAGTCCCGAAGGCTCCCTTCGGATCAAAGTAAACGCTTGACGCGCATAATCATTCGCGGTGCTGTGGTCGAGCGTTTCTAGCGACTGCCGACGAGGGGCGTAATTTAAACTGTGGTCTGCACCCGTGTAAGAGGTGAATGAAAAGGTTACGGGGTGGGAAGTTGTGGTTCAGTTTGTTTCGAGAAACGTTAGAGACCAAGAGATAGGGCGTGACGTGTGTTCCTCGATCGTCTTCGATGGGTGGTCGCGTTTAAGTAACCACCGGCAGACTCGAGGACAAGGGAAACGCTGGGGGCGAGACCAGAATGATAAAAAAGATCGAAGCTGGGTCGGCGAGCGCCTATCTCGACTTTGATTCCGAGCCGAAGGATTTAACCGCTGACACTCGACGATGGTGGCGCCTAATGGGCTTGTCTGGTGCTAAAAATATATGCCGCTTTGAATTTCCCATCCAGCCAGACTGGATACAGCCAACGGCAGAAGGGAAAGAGATAAAGAAGAGACACGCAGAGGATAGGGCACTGCCGCTGTTACTCCACTTTCGACCGGTGAAAATAACTCGACCGGTGCTTCGCGGTACCGTGTCATTTCTCTATCTTCCTTTGTCGCTGGCTCGCAGCTTCCATCGTTTTCCGTGAAACGGTGGCCCGCGCCGGCGGGGAGGGGTAGAAAAACTGCAAAAGCTGGCGCTCGCGTGGTGCCGCGCAGAGATGGAAATGCGGCATATAGGCCTTTCACCCTATCGGTCTTTGTCACGGATAGCTCCCTCGTTTCCCGGAATGTCGTTCAACGACCGAGGAGCCCGTTGTCGAATATTGCTATTGCACGAATCGTAGTTACCAGATTTCGACGGAAAGTGGATCCGAAGTTTCATGAAAGGAGGGAAACATATCTCCCCTGATTTGCCTCCGAATAATAAGATTCTGCGCCGGATCTCGGTGTGGTTTCAAAGCTGATAATCAGTTGAACATCTTTGGAAACGCCTAGCGCCACGCTTTCAACGAAAAGATTGTTGGCCGTAAGACAAAGGATCATCGAGTTTAATCTTCCAATGATCACGGCTCGGTAACAATGTTTGCCAGCTCAGGCAAAGAAACGACGTAGCGACGCGTTAATTAGAAGCTCAACAAAAAGGAAGGGCCGGTTTACCCAGCTTTGTGACCCGTGGTTTGAGCGTGGTCGCGGTGGTCGTGTGTACACACGAGACGGGGCCCAAAATACCATCATCCACTGTCGGGCGATCGCTCTTATTCACGTCACGTCGTTTGTCATTTCATCCCAAGAACAAGTAACTTCGCGGCGACGCGAGCAGGCGGCCAGAAGCCGAACGTGGTTCGCGGTTGGCCAGCAAGAATCATTCTAATTTGCTGCTTCGCCACAGAGTAATCTTCTTTGCGTCGTCCCCAGAACGCTGCATCACCGTTCCGACCCCCTACCACCCCCCGCCCGCCCCTTCCCTCGAGCACTCTTTATTCCTCATCGAGCTTATTATTACGACGGCTTCGAACGGAATGACGGATCGCGATTATTATCGCGGCGAGGGCAATCATTTTTCAGCCGGCCGAATGGCTTTGATGGCTTTCATCGCGAAGCTCATTTAAACGCTCCGTTCACACCCTCGCCCGGCCCACAAAAATTGCCGGGAAACATTGCGAAATTGCGTCCAAGCCTGGCGCAAGGATCGTCGCCTTTTCGCCGGCTCGTTATTTATAAATAACTGTAATGTTCGCTGGTTGCCAGCGATGCTTTCTTCCAGCAATAACGAAGGCGTCGTTACCTCGATCGATAATACGCGGATAATGGGAGGGCAGATCGTTGCGAAACACACGTCGATCGACGGGAGCCTCGATGTACTTAGCGTCCTTGTCGATAATCGGCGGCGTATCGGGGATAATGTCAAAAGAAGCTAATCTACTCTGAGCGGGCAGGGTCGGGACGAAGCTATGAGAAAATTCTTAGACAGCCAGGCTGCTGGCTCGCGTATGCGGGCGCTCAAGAGACATGCTACTCGATCACCTTGCGCAAATTCTTGTATTATTTTCTCACGAGCCTTGGATCGGCTTCAGCGCGAATACGTTGCACTCCGCGCATGGTAATTGCGGTAATTTATTGCAGCTGAATGGCCAGTTTTTATGCCGACCCTGGCACGAGATCTGCTCTCGGCTACACGTGATTGACGGTGCGCTCGGAACAATTCAGAAAAACATACTTTTGCTAACAGAATTTACCTAAAAGAATGTTTGACTTGGTAGTTGATTTACTGGATTTACTGCTGAAAAATTCGCCGCCCGAGCTGTCGTTAGTGCGACGTGCAAATGATATCGGACTTTTAATTATTACCAATCGCCTACAGATTTAATCACGTCAAAGGGAAATTTAGGTTAAGTCATTAGAGAAGTAAGAAATTATTGAACGAGATCCAAGTTAACTCTGTCGTTCGAAATACCAAAGCATACTTTGCTGTACCAAATTGCATAGAAAAGTTCCAGGTGAATGCGTGCTCACTCGAAATTCGCTTTGAATAAAAAATTTTCGTTGCTCTGTTCCATCAAACGCGCCCGCAACTATCCGCTTTCAACGATAGCCTCTGGAAAAATTGCTCTGTTCGACGATACTCCCGATTCCATGGAATTTATTTACGCCCTCGAATAGAGCAGCGCGACGCTCTCGCTCTAGCGACATATAGAAACATAAAGGATTCAGATTGATTCGGTAGCGGCCTATAAAAGCCTTGGAAAAGGTTCTAGTTTCTCGATATTCCGATCATTATTCAACGATCTTGGCATTAAATTTATCGCGCCGTGATTTCCGTATCGCGCGATCTCGCCGTTTCAATTTTCTTCCGTGGCCGATTGGCGGGGCGAAAAAGCGAGGGAAACGTTGCCGCGCAGCCCCGATAACACGTCGAACGTTCGAAAACCGTACATAGGGAACTATAAACTGGCAAAAACAACGGGGCCACCGGCCTGTCTCGCCCGTATGGATTCATTCATCAATCGTTTCGACGGCCCTGATTGTCCAGGAGTGTTTCGTCGAGTTTTTGTCGCCGCCTCCATGCAGCCGTGAAAAATACGGAAAGCTGGGAGCTCGCAGTGATCGCGTCGAAGCGCGAAAAAGCAGGACGAGGAAACGATGAGCGTTGGGCTGGGGCTCGATCGCAGTCCAAGTCGAGGCGTTGCAATTAAAAACTGTTGGCTGAACTTTCTGGCGCCTGGCGGGCCAACGCGCGAGTGGCAATCGTTGGTTTCAGTTTTTCATCGGGCCTCCGTTATCACCGCTTGCGTGTGCACACTTTTATCCACCGTGGCCGCCCAGCCGCGATTGTAAGTGACTTCGCAAAAATCGCCTGCCTGGAAAAATACAGCTCTCGCTTCTAACTTTGCGGTCCGTTGTTAGCCCTTTCATTCGAATTCCGACAGTTGTATCATCGACTACTTTGATTTTGTGTGCGAGGTTCTAATCTTGCGTCGGTTTGATTAGATTTGACCTTCGCCATAATAAATGAGAGATAAATGTGCAAGATCTCGGGTCAAATTATAAATTTAATAGTGCAGCGATCGGAGAAGAATTTTTGCAATCTCGAGACTTTCCAATAAACGTTCGCGGAAAGTCGATACAACGATGGTTTCAATCAAAGCCGTAAATGGAAACCTCCGCAATCGCGAATGCACTTTCCATAACGTTGCAACCGAATCGCTGGCTCGCAATAAAATTTGTCCATTCCTAGGCACGCCATCATCCGACTAGAATCCATCTTTATTACCCGCGGCAAATTAATTTCCCTCAGGAACTCATCCTTGTATCGGAACACAGAATGATGCAACTTGCAATCATCTCGTGTAACCGCTTACGCATTCCACTTGCGCAATCCCAGTGGAAGAAAAAAGGGGGAGGGATTGGTTTTTAATCGAAAGGAATGCAAATTGTTGGGATTGCGTGGATTCTATCGATATCAGGGAAATAGAGACTCCGCGGGATTCACACGCGTAACCTTTCGACGCCTGTCTTTCTCATCATTAAATAGAAATAGCAGAAATCGCTGCGTATGCAAATCTCGGGCTTCGCGATCGTTAGTGAAAGATATTACTCTAACTGTAACTCATGACTGAGTTAACGAAACAGATAATTATCTCTACGATTACGATGCAAGTGATTCATCGCTATTAAATAATAGCTATTCTTCAGACAGCACAGAAATCGGTGAAATAAATTCTCGACTACGAGGGTCCACCCCTCGGTTTGGATCGATTTCTTGTGAATCAATGAGCAGTGGCTCGAATCGCTATTCGGTAAGGGCAACGGAAGTTTTCGCGATCCACGGCATCGATTCCGATACTTATATAATCATGGAGGGTAAAGTCCCCGCGGCGATTTTCTCGCCACCAGATAAATTACCGCGGGACGATTCCCACAGCGAGCCGTGCGAAATGACATAATGCGCGGCAACGGGGACGGGAAGACAATTTCCAATCGACGAGCGAAATCGAAGGTAAAGGAAGAATCGATTTCCCCCCACAGGCTTCCCCGATTACGAGGATTCCAGCGGTATCGGGGGAACCGGGTCTGGCCTTCAAGGTGAGCCCGAACGAATGAGTTCATCCAGCTGGCGGCGCGACGCCTACGCCTTTCGCGCGACTCGCCGCGTCTCGCCTGGCTACGGGGCAGGCCTTTTCGATCCAGTCTCCTCGAAACGATCCGAATCGACGTAGTGTCTCGCAACACTCGCCGGCCGGAGCCGCGGGAACACGGGGCCGATTTTGCAAACTGTCCGCGCACGACTCCGCGCAGCGAGTCGGCAACGCCGTGGAATGAGAACAAGAGCAGGAGGACCTGGCACGGGCAGGGAAGGTTCGACGGGGAAAAATGTTCGCGTCCAGTCGATCAACGGCGGGGGAGGGTAACCGAGAGGATCGAAGAAGACAGGTAGCCAGAGTTTCGAGACGCGAAAAGAAGCGGGGAAGAGAGTGAGAGAAAAGGGGAATCAGAGCAGAGGATCCGCCTAGGCAGGTAGACGCAACCAGGTGTGAGGAGATCAGAGGAGATCGGTGGAAGATCTAAGGAGATCCAAGGATGTTCGCCGGCCATGGTGGCGAAGGATGCTAACAGCCTCCGAACGAGTCTGCGACGCCAACGTCCACCTTGGCGGCCTGCAAAAACACCTGCCTACTTCTGTCTTCCCTCCTCATCCTTCTCCTTCCCTTCGTGGTCTCGTCTAAGGGATCCCCCCTCCTCGCCCCGTCTTCTTCGTTGTCCCTACGTGTATACACATGGCGGCGACACCTCGAGTTTTATCGTACACGTGCTAGGTTTCGAGCGGCTGGTTCCGTTTCCTGTCATGTCCCGCCCGATTCTTCGACAGGGGTCCGCTCGATTTCCGTGTCCAACAGATAGCCAACAGCGAAAGAGTCACAATCTGTCGGTAGCAACTAATAAGCGGCAGAAAACATAAAGCGTTTGAGTTTGTCGATCGAGCAGTTTCGAAATATCTGTGGAGAGTTCACAGGGAGTTCTCGGGTATCTATCACATAAGATCCCACGGATCTCGAGGAAATGGGGAAGGATGGTGCAGAGTAATCATAATATCAGGACCACGTTCCGCGTCGTTTTACGAGCTCGCTGCCGATCCTCGCGCTTCTGCCTCCGTTCGCGTCGTAAAAAAAAGGGACATTGTTATTACTTTGCTACCATGCTTCAAACCAGCCCGTCTTTCCACTTCTCTTTCCTTCTTTCCCCCCCTTTTCTGAGGGTTTTCAATTCGTGGAGGATCGGTTCGGGGCCATTAAACACATTCCTCGGTACTTCGTATCCTTTCGGTCGATTCCGCTTTTATTTGCCCGCTATTATTCTGAAAGTTGACGAAGCGGAAACAGCGATGGGGAAAATGCAATTTGCAGTAATTTCTGGATGGAATAATTTGTGAGGTGAAAGCGCGGGAAAAATCTGGGGCAGAGATGGTCAGAGTTGATTTAGCGAGGCGTTCATTAAATAAGGATATCTCTATATTCAAAAGCATGGGGATGAAAATGAAACGCCAGCTTGAATCGATGAAGTCTATTTTAATATTGTTTCAGCATGCCTCGATAATGGTAACCGACAAATTCATTGTAAACTTGATGGAAAATCGTTACAATAGTAATTTAATTGAACCAGAAATTTAATATATCGGCGTAGTTTGACTCCTGTTTCATTACGCGCGCAAATTACGTCAATGCAATTGACGCGTGAATCGCGTTTATCCACTATAAAGCTTCTGAACTTCGTTCTGCAATACAATACAAACTTTCTTAATTAAATTTAACGCTCCTGTATACGAACCAGTTAGCATGCACATTTTGATTAAGTTTCATAAATATTGATTAAATCGCCCGCAATCCCCCGGTTAATTTCACGCGGTTCGATCTCGTTGACGGTTCGTTGGTGTTTGGTAGAATTCAGCTAGCTCTATATCGTTTATTTTGTAATGCCTCGCGTCGAAAAATAAACACAGCGGCATCGAAAATTCACGACCCATCACCAAAACTCAGGGAGAAAATTCAAACGCAATTTCCTACGGTTTTCAGTGTCCTCTTTATCGTTCCGGGCCTCGAGTTAACGAAATTGAGTTCATTCGAGGCTGGGTGATAGAATTTCATTTAAAAGATGAAGCGGGGTCGGCGTGAAGACAATGTAGGTACAAGGGAGCACGCAGTGGATAAGACACAGACGGGAGGGATGATTACGTAAACAAATTAACGCGTCGGAGAAGACGCTCAAGGGTGCGAGAGATGAGGTGCCTAAGGAGAGAGTAATAACGTCGGAGAAAGAGAATCGAGTTACCTTCGTCGTCGAGTATCATTATGTGCGGATGCTCTCACGAATGTGAGCATAGGTAACACCCTGGCGCGTGTATAATTGTGGAATTACGTAGACACAGCCCCGAGCTGTTACGCTCAAGTGAATGCAACCCGTCTATTCGCGTTAAATTGTCCCGCATTGCGCGGAACTGCGGCCGATTCGAGTCGCTAAATTATGTGCATTACCCATGTTATTGTTGCGTGGAATCGCCGGAAACGTGCGAATACCGGAATTATTTCACAGAAGAATTTCTCATTCAGGAGGATGAATTTTAAGATTTAGATCTGCTTCTCAAATATTAAATCCACAAACTGTCCGCAAACTCATATTTCATCGAACAACCGAAACTCTTGAAAGACACTCGCCCGTCGCCCATTTAAAAGGCACAGACGAATATTCAAAGACGAGTACGCAATAAAAAAGTCCCCGCGTCATAAATCCGGGTAAAAAAGCAGGAAGACGGGGCAAACACGCCATCAGGAACGGTTTCCTCGTTAGTATCCGCCGGTTGATTCGATTTGAGCGCCGGCGCCTCTTGTTTACCATTCTTCACGTGAATTCGCCGCGCGCATACTGATTCCTGAAAAACTCCGCCGACGCTGGAACTATTGGGCTCGTTATTAATATTAATACACGCCGTAGATTACACGAAGGGGAAGAGGGAGGGAAAAGGTGGATACTAGAGGACGGGATAACGAAAACACGGAGGGTCCAAAGTTTCTGACAAAAGGTGGGAGACGAGGGTTCCGTAGCATACATTTAATTATGTTCCATCGCTTTCTCTACCTCTCTCTCTCTCTTTCTCTGGTTTTACTCCCTCTCCACCTTCGAGCGCACTTTCCAGCCGTGCCTCAAAACTCAATGTAATTTTCGCTTTTCCATTGTTTCCAGGTAAGTGGCGTCAGTCTACACTCCACACCGCCAGCCTCTTGTTTTCTCTCGAGCCGACGGAGCAACGGTATCGTTCGCAGCGTAAATTAAGGTTTGGATCGTGGTACAGGTTTCGCGGTAGTTTGAGGCGCTCGTGGCCGGTTTATCGATAATCGAAATAACCCGCTAATTCGGGCCGAGCATTCGCCGGGTTACGGCGTCACGTAGGCGTCGTAAAATTAAAGGTAATCGGGTTCGTTTGCCTTCTCGTTGTGTACCGCTAGCGGGGCACGCGAGAACGAGGAGCGTCGATTCAAATTAAATCGCCCGGCCGAGGGAATAGGCGACTCGATCGCGCGAGTCCTTTTACATCCGATCGGAGGGCATAGAGTCGTGGAAATCGAGGAATACTTGAATCGGAACGAGCCCAGACAATTACACGGTGAAAGCTGTTACTACCGGAGCGGATGGGTATGTAGCACGAAAAACGTTCCTCGCTGCAAGGTTTTTTTTCCACGATGCCTGGAGCACGCCGGTGCTACGAATCGGTCACCGATGACAATTTAGATCGAACGACCGGTGCAATAAACGAAACAACCGGTAGAGCGCACGAGGAAAGAGGAAGAGAAGTGATTGGCCACCGTTGCTAATGAAGAGCTCAGGACTAAGTAGCCTGTAACCCGCTTTATCCTCGGTTCCCCGGTTCACCCCTTCCTCCGTCCTCGTGTCCCATCGTCCCGTCGTGTTACATATGTATTACGGCCCCGTCCTTTCGCCCGCTACGGACAGGACGCGGCACGGTGTTGGTGCGCGCGTGTGTCCGCTCGTGTGCGACGGTCGTGCTCTCGCCACGGTATCAATTAAATCTCTGATTAGCGAGCCCTTCGACTCCGCTACCAGCCCCGGTCTAGCCCCCTTTGAATCTCGTTCGCGATTGTCGGTCGTCCGTGCTAACTCGGACCGATCGAAGACTTCCTCCCGCTCGAACCCGCGCTCCAAGATCAGCCCCGGAGATTTCTACGGTCCCGACCGAATATTTTTGCGCCAGGCGAAATCGACAGGGATTCTGGTCCGAGTTGTTCCTCTCGTGTAACCGTGCCCTGAACATTTTCCAACAGTATTCCTTTGGATGGAGATCTGTAGAACACGCGTAAGTAGTATAGGTCGACCAGAGTTAGCCAGTCGGGAGTGATGGTATTGACTAATTGGAGATTCTTGCACCCCAAGCTTCATATTCAAAACTATTACCGCCTACGACACTCAGAAACCTTGTCTTCGGTACTTCACTCTTCTCGCGCCACTCCTGAAACAATTCTCCTTCGCCATTCGCGGACACGAAGTTTCTCGTCGAAATTCCACGAATGTCTCGGGCCTATCGCAGCTTTCGACCGATATTTTTTTCGACGAACGACGCCGGCGGAACAGCGAGGAGGCATCAGCCGAATTCTTTGCCTGGCATTGGTATAAGAGCGTCGCGCTGGTCGGCGAAACGGCGCGGCGGCCATAAATCCTGCCGCGGGCAGTGACAAAATAAAACGGAAATCGAGATTCTCGGTGAGCCGCGCGCGGATCCTCCGCCGTTGGGTTCGACCTAGCGGGGTCGAGAGGGCCGGCTGCGAATAAAACGATCGGCCGAGAACGTGGGAGCGGCGCGGCGTGGCGGGCAAGGTCGTCTCGTCGCGTTCAGGAAAAGCTGAAAAAGCGCAGATTTATGAATGCCGCGTATCCACGCGGCCCCTCTCCGTGGCTGGTCGCTACCCGCGGCGCTCGGGGCGATCCTTCATGGCCTCGGAGACGCTGCTGCCAGTGGACGAAAGAAGTAATGGTCAGAAGAGGTTGGAGGTGGTGGACGGCCGCTTGGTAACCACGCTTGTTCGACACTGCCACGGATCGTCGAAAACGCTCGCCGGTGGACGTTATTTATGCACCTCGGCCGATTCCACGTTTCGTCCCCTCGCGCTCCTTGGGTATAAAGCACGGATTTTCGGGCAGGACCGGTGGAATCCATTCCTCGGGACCGCGGGGTGCATTCCATGGCGAAGGTTGGATTAAGGGCTCTCGCATTGAGATTCGGAGGGTCTGTTGGTTGCCCGTTAGCGTCAGTCAATCTCCGTTGTGAGAATTTATAGCCGGCATAGCGTTAGTACTGAACTGGTAGCGCTGTCCGCGAGATCACCAAAGTCAGACGTTTTCTCCTTTCATCGGGAAACATAGCCTCTCGACGCAGTGAACACGCTGCGGCTTAGATAACTTCATCATCCGCCCACCAGCCGATCAGTGATGCAACTCTCGGGCGACTTTCCACCAGGTAGCGGAGAAATAGCCTTTGAGCAGTGACTCGCTGCTGGATCGTCCTCCCCGGAGTCGATTGCTCGGGGCGGCTGGCTCGGCCTGCCAAGGAGATGCTATTAATTTGTATCGATAGAGGCAGAACAGACGGAGGAACGTGCATGCGCATTCGTACGTTCGTTAGTTAATCCGGCGTGGACAGAACGAGCTCCTCGGCCGTGGAGTCTTCTATCGTGAACGCACACGGACGCGCCACCACGCGTGACCGAGATAGCCGGAGCGTACGTTCGCTAAGGAAATCTCACCCACACACCCTCGCCGAGGCGTGCACGTAGACTACCCCCTGTGAAACGTGTGAGTGACACGTAGGAGGATGCTCTCGGCGGGTAATGATCACGATTGAATGAGAATGAGGCCGAGGGAGCCAATACAATTAACCCCGGCAGCATGCCATTGCTAGAATGCAACGCGTTCACCGTGCAAGCTTTACTCCCTGGGCCTGCTCGCCTCGGCTAGATGGCTGGCCGCAACAAAGACTTCCCTTTGCTCGACAGAGTGGCTTCCTCCTTGCCGGCGCGATTATTACGATACCGCGGGAACGCGTTTATAGATTATAGGTAAAGGTTCCAGCCGGTGCATCCATGCTCGTTCGATGTGCTTGGCTATTTTGACGCAAATTCGACGGGTTGATCAAGGATGCTTCTTCTGATCGGGAGTGATGTAACCCCGTTTCATAGAATGACTACGTGCCTCGACTCTTCTTTTACTGTCGCATCTCTGAGTAGTCAGTGAAATTTGCATCAGGCACAGCTAATTGTAAGCCACCGTGCTCCATTTCAAGATCGCGAACGGTGGAACTGGTTCGAAGGCGAGCACGTGCCTTTGGCTCATTTCGCGGGCGCAATTATTGCGGGATCGAGGCTGCAGGTTGATGTACGTACACTAGGGTGGCTCTTATTTTCGACTTTTGAATTTTCTTCGGGGCACATTCCAGAATAGTTCCAAATAATTAAAAAAAAAATTGTGTAAAGTTTGAGCTCGATCGGATAACGGGAAAGGGTGCCCCTGGGCCCTAAATATTTAAATCATTATTTAACAGCTTGCGAAGTCGATTTTATATAACATCCTCCAAGTTATTGATTAAATAAAAAAATATGTCACACAAAAGTTGTAGATCCGGACAAGGAGCATCTTTTATGTCCTATTACTTTTTCTCGTGCGAGAAACGGTTTTCGAAAAAAGTCCGAAAAACTAAAAAAAAAGTAAACTTTTTTCCCTCAAATTTTGAAAGTTGAAATGCTTCTAGAACACATTTTATTTATGAAGACGAACAAAAGAAATGGAATTTTTATTTTCGAGGACTATTTTTTAAACATTTAAGGGGGGGGGGGCATATACTGAAATATGCGAATATTTTTTTTGTTCGCCTTCATAAATAAAATGTGTTCTAGAAGCATTTAAACTTTCAAAATTTGAGGGAAAAAAGTTTACTTTTTTTTTAGTTTTTCGGACTTTTTTCGAAAACCGTTTGCCGCACGACAAAAAGTAATAGAACATAAAAGATGCTCCTTGTCCGGATCTACAACTTTTGTTTGACATATTTTTTTATTTAATCAATAACTTGGAGGATATTATATAAAATCGACTTCGCGAGCTGTTAAATAATGATTTAAATGTTTAAGGACCCAGGGGCACCCTTTCCCGTTATCCGATGGAGCTCAAACTTTACACAGATTTGATTTTAATTATTTCGAACTATTCTGGAAGGTGCCCCGAAGAAAATCTTGAAAAAATTTTTACCAAGAGTAAATAAGAGCCACCCTAACGTACACGTAGGCGAGGGACACGCGGTTCCGTGGAACAGCGTCGATGAATGGAGACGCGACTCGTGCCCGATGAATCGCGCATACTTCTCCTCCTCTGGCTTTCGCGCGCTCGTGACGACTTTATTATTGCCGATATCGCGATAGAACGACGCGCCGGGGGATTCGGCTTAGTGCCTAACACGGTTCGCTCCTTATTACCGTTAGGATGGTATCGCGGGTTGAACCAGGGGGTCGGCCGATTCCATCGCGAATGCCCGAGCCGAAGGTAGATTTCGCATCGCCGCGGTGGAATTGAAATTAGTCGAACGCTTCCGCGACTTCTCCTCGGATCGAGCGGGGATCTTGGGAAAGGATCGACGATTCCTTCCACCGCGTCACGTCCACTTAATTGAGTCCGACGAAATGTTTATTTCATGGGAAGCCGAGCGAACGATTATCCGCGACGATGCGCGGCCAGAACTCAAGCCTCCAGGCCTCCTTGTGTCGCTTCGGAACACATTAAATCCTTATACGATCGACGCCGATTTAGATTACGGTGGGCATACAAAATGCCGGGGCAAAATGTACGCGTGTAATCCGGCCCTTATGCGTTCTTATGAATGCACAGGCTGCATTGCCTCTCGGTTAAGAGTAATCCGGTTTTCACGGCGCTTCTGAAGTATGTCCGGCTACTGGCAGCTGGCGATACCCTCGGAGATGACGTTTCCACCCACGTGTGCCTGGGTGATCCGCCAATCCTATCGAGGCATCTTCAATCTTTTATCCGGCCGCGTATCGGCGATCGTATTCGGGATACCGCGTGGCAATCGAGTTCTTTCGAGGAGAATGATTTCGGAGTAGACGTTGCTCAAGAGTGTGGTACATGGGAGCATAGGAGATAATGGTAGAAATTTTTCATCTTTTAAGAGTCACTGACCCTGGGTATAAAAATCGTCACGTGTCTCTCACAATCAGTATAGTTATAATATACATAGACAACTTGGAACACGTACCTACTTGAAGTTACTGCCAGATGCAGCCACCGGTACTTGCTCGCATAATATCAATTTATCGTCTCATAATGGATTCATCGCGGGCCACTTTGCAAGCCTGCACTCCGACGACGCACTGCACCACCCTCTAATGAACGTACTCTGCTACCAAGAACCGTGGGCGCGTTAAATACACCCGGTATACCTGGTCGTGTAAGTATGCACACGCAGCCCTCCCTTCCTCGGCGATCCTGGTTTTCGCGTCTCAAGGTAGCCTGGTGTCGACTTCCAAGGACCCTCGTCTGTCGTGACGCGTTAGTTCTTGCCTCCGCTGCCCGGGGATGCGTGCACCGTCTACCTGCGGCGTTCCTCTCTGCTTGCCTGCCTGTTCGCCAGCTTGAAAGACGAAACGGCCGCCGCTTCTTGCGGAAACTGCTCCCGCTGTTGCTGCAATTAGCGCGAGTTCCCGATAAATAATTGAAATTCAATACGGCGGCGGCGGCGGCAGAAGCGTTTCTCCCTGGCGTGCACGTCGGCGTGCAGGCATCAAGCGTACTCGAAATTTCCACGCTCGGCCAGACCTTCCTTCTCCCGTCGATCGCGCGCCAGACACGTCGCAACTTGCCGTTCATAATTAATATACCGACAGCGACGAACAATGGCCCCCGAGGGGCCGCTCCCTTTTAACGGAAGTTTTCGTGGCAGCATCGAATTTCGCGGCGCCCGGTGATGTTGGCGTACGCGAAGCTTGTTACGCGACTAATAACAACGCGATGGATGCTATCGCGGGAAAATTTCGCGTTTTCCGCGACGGCAATTATCGATCCACCGTCACGAGGCCGCGTTCCAGCGTTGCTTCCTCCCCCGGGCAAGTTTGTTCGTTATATTGTAGATGAAGGGAAAGTATCGGTGCAGCCCGCGGTCAAATTTCCCAGACGGATTAAATCTGAATTTTAATTACACGCCACTGGTAATCGAGGAATTACCGAGATTCGAGCATAATAAAATACACCGCATGATATACGTCAAAGTTATATGCTTCAGTAGTTGCATACTTACGATTTTTACAGTCCAAAGCACCACACCTGTGTTTGTGTTATCAGAAATTTCCTCATAAAAGTAGTCATAATCAACAGTCGTGGTTCCAGTAGGTAGGGTGGGTTGGGGCTAAAAATTCGGCGGGTAAAAAGTCCCGAATTCAAAATCTCTATTCCTAAACAATGTATTGAGTTTCACAGTATACTATGTAAAAGTCGAGAAGAAACGGATGTGACCACAGAGTCGCCAGTCGCTCTTGGACGATTTTATGTATCGAAAACTAAAAGAAATACGTCGTCTTCATTGTTTTATACGAAGTAAATCACAGTTTAAAAGCGTATCAACCAAGTGCATTAAGATTGTATGTTCCTTTAGTAATGTGTGTATGATATTGTTTATCGCTGTATGATAATATTTTCTAACGTATATATCGCAGAAACTATAGAGTTACCATTGGGGCAAAAAGTTCCTCAGACTGAAAATATATATTTTATTATTTGTTTTCATAATATGATGGCCAAAGTATAAAGAAATGATGCCAAAGTCTTTAAACAGTGTTTTTGTTTTAGTTGAGCGACTTTTTTTTAGTTTTTAGTTCAAAGCGAGCCTCTGACTTATATTTTTATTTTTTTCCTTTCAATATTGTATACCAAAAAGAATTGGTTTAATAAATATTTTGTTGATTTGAAAAGAGTTTTTTACTTATTCAGTTTAATAGTAAACGAAAAGACATTAGGGACTTTCTACCCTACGCAATGGACTTTTTGCCCCGTCCGTGGGGCAAGAAGTCCATTTTGCATTGACAAACATTTTGTGGTATAACTCAACAGAAAATAACAGTATCAACAATCGAACTTCAAGAACGTAAAGCATAATAGTTATAGTTTATACAAAATAACACCAGATATCTCTAGATTGTTACTACTAAATTTTACATAGGTTTATACGAAAAACGGGACTATTAGCCCCACCCTACCCTACGTGTCTGTTCCTACTCGTCAACCCCAGACGGTTCCATGTCTGTTTCCCCCCAAAATCGCTCGTCCAGGTCGCGATCTCCCCTCGTTAGCCGTCAAACTTGCCACTTAGAAAACAAAGGGTCGTTTCAACTTTTCCGTAGATGCTCCTGGCACTGTCGCGTTAAAATTTCATTCTGCCACGCGTCGGTGGGACACCTCGACGTCGCGGGCAAGTTGCAGATAGCTCGGGGCCACGTTACCCCGGATGATAATGTTCAGGTAAACACACGTCCGTTACTTTGACTAGGAGATAGGGTGTTTACGATGCGGGGAACCGAGGCGACGTGTAACATCGCCGTCGGACGGGAACGTCCTGAAACTTTCGAGACGGTATCGCGGCAGAACTTTCGTGAATGATTCACGATTACGTTCGTTGGCCCATTCTATAGAGGGGGGAGGAAAGCGCTAATTGAAACTCATCGTTTCAAAGCCGCCCGGATCCTTCGCTAATTACGTTTAAATGCATTCCCGCGTCCTCGTGTGTCATTGGCGCGGCTTACGAGGCCATGCTCATGCGAGTTTAAAGTCTCGCTTTATACCACGCACGAAATCAAAGGGACCACCGCCATTCGTCGAATTTTCGGGGACGGGCGATGTATTAAGCGCTGTGATGGACGGTACGTGAATGTCACACATCGTAAACGGATTATCGCAATAATGACTACTATCCGAACTCGGCGGTTCAGTCGTGATAATGGAATGCGATAATTGAAACGTCGAGAATCTTCAAATTTCTCAGCAACATACATCTTCCTTTTCGGGGAATAAATAATGGGATAACGTAATTAAAAGTTCAGCCTGGGAGGGGAGAAATTCTTGAGGATATTCGATCAGGAAGTTCAAAGTGTTGGGCAGAAGGAACTGACATCCGGCAGTTCAAGAAGCTTCATTTAACTTCGCGCGTCGCATCCTCTTCGCTTCGATCATACCCGCGTGATCGCTTATTTTCGCGTACTTCGCTGGATTCGCCACGCTGACAGATGCGTGTTCGCGGTAGATGGTTCTAGCGAGGAACAGGAAATGGGAATCACCTGGGTTGTCAGAACAACCGAGTGAAACGGTGAAAATCGTGGCTGAAAGGGCGAAGGCAAGAGAAAAGGTGTTTCTCGATGAGACGTGGTAGCATCACCTGTTCCGCGGGTGCTTATGATTGCACCTAGACGCCCGAAGGGCGCACAATCTGGAGGCAGGAATAGGAAGTTCCGCTTACTGCAGATAGGAGATTAGAGGTACGGCAAGTGGAAACACTTTTAACGACTATTAACGGCTGATCTGAAAGCAATGGTGGGTGTTCAGCAGATCATAATCTACATTTGTTAGCTGAAATTATCGTAATCCCTGTGACATACAGTGAACAAGTTCAGTTGGAGTTTCAGTTCCCCGTGGGATGCATAATCCAGAGAGCCTAGGTTTTCATGGTCTACGTTGATTTAAATCAGGAGCTTCAGATAATTGGTTAATACGTTCACCTAAAAATAATTCTAGTCTCTGGACTGATTCATCCTCAATTAAGTGCAAGTTCAAGGGACCATCGATATAGTGAAAGTTACCAGCAACTAATGTACGTCCATGTGTCGAGGACCAGTTGGCCCCAGAGTCGGTAAGAAGGAATAAGGAGAAAGATGGGCGTCGGTACACAACTTAATAGACCATCGCGACGCTGTTTAATAAGATATTTAGGAGTCGCGACGAGCCTCTTAATCTACCCCTGTATAAGCGACACGTCCACAGTCACAACGGTGTCCACCACGAGGGAAGCCTGCCTAATGGGACAAGTCCTAAAGCTGGCTTAACTCGAAATAAAAGACAGCGATTTATAAATCTTGCGTCCTTGACGGGGCGCGTACGTGCTAGCCCGGCCACCTCGACAACCGCTTCTCTATAGATAGATATTCCCCAGGAGTTTAACGAGAAAGCTAATTGAAACTGACGAGCACCGAAGATAATTATCAATTCATTGCAGACTAATTATCAGTTATACCGTGACTTTTGTCTTCTCTTTTTAGATTAATGAAAATATGACTACACGAACATGCTTGGATAATTGCACGTTTATGCGAATGTAAATTCGGGAAAAGAATTAAACGATGGAAACGATATAGACGAACTGCACGGAGAAATGTAGAGTGCTACCTACTTGACCAGCTTGGGGTTGATAAACGACAGTTATTACGATAATTTTAACGCTGGCAATCGAACAGTCCATGGGGCAATATTCTTTACTCGATAAACTGCTCTGTAATCCTTTATTTCTGAATAATACCGCCTTTCATTCGAATATGGAGTACGGTGTAAGGGAGAGTGGGGTAAACACGAACGCGGGGTAATCGCGAATGCGATGGTTACGGCGTTTTAATAAATAAAAACGATGTTCCCTCTCTACTAGCTAATAGTTTAGGTCGTATCCAACGCCGGGCAGAAAGTAATAAATATGCTTTTCAAGATAAACAGAATTTATTATTTTCATCATGTTTCAAGTAATATTTTGTCAATTTTCAATTCCATGTAATTACTGTTGAATTAATGATATAATTGTTTTTTTTTAAAGTTAAAATAAAGCACTTTTTTACCAACATTTTGTGACCAAGGCGTTGCTTGAATCATGATTCTAACCTGTGAAATAAATTCTGTTTTATTTTTTGATATTGTGGGGTATTGACGAACAAGTCGGATGGGGTAATCTCGAACCTTTGACATTAGCAACGTTAACCGATTTTGATGAAATTTTCAGCATGCATAAAACTTACTTAAATGTACAAAAGGGATTTTTTATTTTCATTACAAGCTCAGAAACAAGTTTAAAAACGATCTTTAATATTTTTTTCGATATTCCGAGTAATTCCAATTTTTTTCTAACGCACAAGAAGAGGAATTTGAAAAATACATTAGGTATAGGTTGTAGCAACCTTTTTTATGGGTTTTCCATTGAAGTCGCGCTTTCAGTGCAACTTCTGCGATATTTAGCACTCTGTTCGAGATTACCCCACGGCAGTCGAGTAATCACGAACACCAAGGATTTTAGTTTTTTCACTATAAAGTTGATTTTTATTATAATTTTTCAAAAATTCGTCACAGTACTTTATAGATGAATAGTTTAAGTATATTTGTAAATAATAAACAAATTCATTTCTCGGATAGTTTTCGTTTTGTTTGCTTAGTGTGGGTTAGGTGTTCGCAATTACCCCCACTCTCCCTTACTTATATTCACTAAAGTTTCAGATATGTTTACTATAAACATAGCTTCAGATTTCTGCGTTCAAGTATCGTGTAGGTACTAAACGAAGGGGTGATTTTATTAGCAGTAGAATTTCGATACTTTATAATCACAGGCTGAAGCGCGAACAGTATCGATCTATTCGATCTCAGTTCCGCCCTCCGTCGCAACACCTAGGATCATCAGCATCTTGTTCACTAAAAATTACTAGGAACGTTAGCATCTAATCGTTCCCAGCGGAGTCACGTTTTACAAGGCCGACGCGTTCCGGTTTACCCATTCTCATCTCACGGACCGATATCCCCCGGGCGATCGTCAAGGCGAGCACAGGAAACCCGTCGACGATGAAAGATCAACTCGCTAATGCAATATCAGGCCTACGGTGGGCAGGGATAATAGCGTAACCGCATTACGACACGATACGTCAATTAACGTCGGCGTGGTCCGCTGGCGAGGTCCCCGGCGTCAGGCCGAGAGAAACAGCGAAAAGGGGGCTTAGCAGAAATGATGGCTGGGAAAAGGGAGCAAGAGGCGTAAGTAGGAGAGCAAACGCGAATTAAATAACCGCGATTTTCCGTTGATCTAGCGGTGGCCCCGCGATCGGGTGAACCGAGACGCGGGAATTAGCCCCTCGCGAGGCGGAGAGACGGTTATCGCCCGTAATCCAGTAATCGTCGTCTCGTCGGGGAAAGTAAATAACCCCCTACCATCTCAGCTGATTTTATCGAGCTCGCTGCGCCTTGGGCACCGCTGTTAATGAGATGCAGCCGCGTGCGTTTTTGCATAAGCCCGATAACGGCCGTTCGCGCGAGGTAAATCGAGTTTGGGTTTACGCGGTTTTGCGTGTTACCGTGTCCGTCTTCATTGATTACGCTCGCGAGGGATTCGCCCGCGCCGAGAGGTAAATACAGGGTGTCCGTTTTTAGTTAACCGACGGCTGATGGAACGGGCGATAATTGTACCTCTGTTACAACGTACGCGCGAGGCTCGAGGAACGAGCACGTTATCGCGCCCGAGGAATTTCAATTTCAAAAATCTCACGTGCTCACGTGATTTCTTGCAATCTTCGATCCACCTTCTCGCCAGGTACAATCGAAGACACGTAGCCCCGGAGACTTTAATTTGCTAAGATTCGAAAGGTGATTGAAAAATGGAGAAAAGGACCCACCGATCTTGCGAAGATGCGGAAGGGCATTAAAAGCTCGAAGTTGCAGAAGAAATCGTCGCCGAAAGGCGATCAGAGCGCTGTTCCGCGTTATGTAAATCCTGCGAGTTCCAGGTGCGGCACGGCTGCAGCTGCAGCGCGTGGAAGTTGCGGAAAGAGCGGCGGTGGCGCATTGAAAGGGGCGAAACCTCCGTGAATTATGGAAATGAAAAGGACTGTGCGCGTTATTGGCTCGCGGTGCAGATCGTAATCGGGGTAATTGTCGATCGAACAGTCGAAGGGAACAGAACGAAAAAAGAGAAGAGAGAAACGGAACGTTTCCTGGTACCCATTGGCTGGCCCGATACGGTCGATAATTTCAACGTTAAACAACCGGAACCGCGTGCGCAAAGTATATAAATCACCGCGAAACATCGCCGTTTCTCGTGGGCAGCGCGCGGCCAAATCAGCGACCGTTTAATTCAATTACGATTTATAAGATTATGATCTGTCGGGGCCCGGGTTAATTAAGACCGTGCAATACTCAGCGGGCACGTAATACGGTGTTGCGTCTGTACGTTTTCTTGCGTTTCCATCGCGGGCTGTCGCATAAATTAACGGTTTCGAGGAATGTCACGATAGTGTCGGCGCTTTCGAACGTTCTACCGAATTGTGTGACAGCCGCTGTGCCAACGTCCAATTAATTACCGCGGATATTGCAGCCGCGTGACTAGGCAGGTTCTTGCTCTTTCAAGTACGCGCGCGCTTGTAAAATGTCCCGTTAGATTTCGAGCGTGGACTTCACTGGACGACATGTGTAATTTGCAGTTATCCAACGTTACAATTCATTTACGTACGGCATTAGAACTAGCGCCGTGATTAAACGGCGAAACGTCGTTGCTCCGGGACAAGTGGATTAGACCGCAGTAGTATAGGGCACGCGTGGTCAGCCTCGAATTTCGACGGACGTTTCCGTACCTTCGGCGTGTACAAAGTCGAGGAGCGTGTATTTCTTTAGCTGTTACACAACTCTCCACGTAATTAAGGTAAATGTCCCAATACCTGGACATTTAAGGTACGGCGGACACACGTTTGAGAATTTTTCAGTTACATAAATCCATTTATTTAAAAACGATTTTGCAATTACATGGGGCATCGTGTGGACTTATCATTAAAAAAAACAACACACTGTAGAATTGAATATTTTTTTAAAATATTGAATATTCATAGTCCTTACAGTGGCCCAATTCCTGGACAGCTTAATTAGTATGTCCCGGTGTCCCGATTTTACTGTTTCATTACCTGGCCACTTGATGAAATTTTGATGTTTTCTAGGGAAATTAAATAAATAAAAAAAAACAACGGAATAGTTTTTTCTTTTGGCATATTTCTTCTGTATAACTAATTTATTCAAATCAATAAACAAACGTAAGTAAAAAGAATCTATTATTGATTGACTAATTTTAAGGTTGTGTGTATTCGTGTGTAATACACGAATTTTACACATGAATTAAATATTATCATTAAAACAAGATACCGAGAATACAAAGTAGTAATTGTCAAGGTGTTAAGTAATTATTTTATTATTGTGTCAACAATAACGCGTACTTATTTCACAGTTTCCACACATGGTCAGGTTTAGGGTCGTTCCGGGATTTCACCGTACCAGTATTTTAATTTTAATCTTCCAATCAAAAAATAATATTACAAGGTACCATTTTTCTAAAACTGTATTAGTTGTACCAATATACTAAACATTATTAATAATATTCGCTTAAGAAAAAGTGGAGACTGTTTTGCAAATCAGATAAGAGCAATACTAAAATGGTGTAAACTGGAGAGTTGAAGAAAATTTATTTTTATTACTTGTGTTACAAGTTTACTAAGAAAAATATGTATATGAATATATTTTATTAAATATTTGAGCAATTGAATAAAATAGTTCTTTTATGAATAAAGTGAATATTAAATGTAATAATCAGTATTATTTGCACTAGTGTCCAAGTATTGGGACGTGTCCAGGTATTGGGACATTTACCTTAAACATCGGACCACGATCGTTCACGAAAGTCATCACGCAGTAGATTAATCCAAACTCGGTCAGACCCGAATCCCCTGTAGCCGGCACGGACGCGGAGGAGCGAACGACCACCGACACGATAATTCTCTGCGATGTATCCCATGGGGACAAGAGCGTCGTAAGTAAGATATCCCCATAAAAAAGGGCCCGCAGCCTACGCCGGGTACCCAGCACCGAAATCAAGAAGTACCACTGGCCCCAATCGGAGTACATCATCCAGCGAAGGCGCGTTCCGCGTTGAACGCGCGCCTCTCCAACAAAGCAAATCCTGCGAGCCGAACGAATCGAGATGGAGGCATAGGCTCAATCGGCTCGTTAAGACTTCCCGTGGACGTGGCGGTGCTCGCGCTCGCGACGTGCTCCATGGACATGTTTAAGACCGGTAGTGGGTTGTTTATGCGTGAGCTCGCGCTTATGGGGAGCGAAACGTAATCCATGATGGGACGAGCGTGTCGGCCCTCGGATACCTCTCCTCGTTCCACCCCCCCCCTCTATACCCTCCGCCGCGCCGTGCCGTCCCCCTGCCCCTGTTCTACGGGCTTCTCTTGCCGGGTTTTCTTCTGCTGCCTGCTCTCATCTGGTCGTGCTTCCTTCGGCGAGTCGCGAGTCGCGCTACGTGTCCGGGATATCAAGCGCCGATTCCCCGTAGCCGGGGCTCCTACTATATCTTGGCGTGAATACAAACTCGCCGAGCGGAAAGGGCCCCGGGAGCACGAGCGACGACGCCTAGGAAGAGGGGAGGGTACCGGAGCTCGCGTTCCCTCTGTGCACACGGTGTACCTTTCCGTCCTCTGACGGACGAGCCGCGGTAGCTGACAAGTTGCCCCATTACGCCTATGCTGCATACGCGCCACCCAAGCGCGGGTAGCCCGCGTTCGCAGCGGGATCCCCGTGTTCGCAGTCTCTTAAAACTCCCTCGTCCGCTTCTTGGCCTCGTTCCTTTGCCGACCTGCTCTCCTCTCCTTCTTTCTTGCACCTCGACGCCGCGTCGCCGCGACCTATGCCTGGCGATCGTCCTCGTTCCTCCGACGCGGCTCAGCCGCGGCCGCGGCTCCATTTTCTGCTTCCTGTATTGTGGCCACTTCCTTGAACCGCGGTGACTCTTGACGGGAGTCGAGCTACCGCTTCCTTTGACGGCGTTCCTCGCTCCAGAACGGGGCAGTTAGGTTTCTGGTATTTATGGCGGCACGCAGCGGTCTTGTAGACGCGGTTATGAGCACGCTTGAGGAATAGGGTGCTCAGGGTGTTGGATTGTTGTTTAGTGTGCCAGGCATCGTATGTCTGAGATCGTTCGCTAGTTTATTGGTTTATTAGTTTATGTCTAAGAGAAGTCTGAATAATAATTGGGGTTCTTCCCTTTCTTTTTATTTGATTATATATATATACGGAAAGGAGTGTTCTATCGTTCTAAACCTGTAAACCAGTTTGTTGAGCAAAGTCTAACACGTAGTGTAAAGTGTTCCGAAGCCCGCCCCTGTATTCGATACGCCGTTGCTTCGGCTTTACTTTGCGCGTTGAAGTTCCCTGCTTATTGCGACAACTTCCACATTGGCAAGCTTCCATATTCATAAGACTTCGAAAACGACTTCAGGAATAATCATAACTCCGTGTCCCCCGGGCGGGATATCGTGGAACAAGAATTCTTATTAAAAGTTGCAAGAAGTACATCAGCGATTTTATTACATTTACATGATTCCCAAGCTACAAGTAATCCCAACGAAAACCATCATTTTTCACGTAAATTGCATAACTCCCGCTCCCCCCGCGGACTCGCCATCTTTTTTCCAAACTCGTCTATAACACGGAAACGTCCAAAGAAGCACCGGGAGTCGCTTCACATAAAACTCGGCCGCCTTTCTTCGACGGAACGGCTGGAACTCGCGCAGAAGTTGACTGCAAAGTGTCGCCCGGTCTTTTCACCAACTTTCCGCCGGAGCTTCCTTCTCGTCGGCGTTTCTTGCGTGGCACAATTACTCGAAATGCGGCAATAATACGTGCACACGCGGAAACTTTCGAGGAACGTTAGTCACGGTGCCGCAAAGCGGGGAAATCATCCCCACCGACGTCTGGCGGCTGCGGAAAAGGAGCTCTCGAAATCACAAAGATCTTGGCTGTGTTTCGACCCGGTCCAGAAACGCGAACGGAAACGTGTAAAGTGCACGCGGACGAGTTTTGACCTAGTCGCCCGACTCCAAGTTCCCCGTGTCCTTGCACAATGCTTCCTTCGCTGGAAGTTTCGAGCGGACGGAAGCGAATTATCGCGAGAAAGCCGGCGCGGCGTACTCGACTTCACCTCTCGCGGAGTGCCTTCGTTAAAACCCTGCCGGCAGTCTCGCGTTGCACCAGGCTCCATAAATCCGCGATAAACTCGTCGAATAGCCGTAACAGCCCTCGTTCAGGCGGAATACACGTGACGCGTGCGCTCGTTCCATCAGTGAATCTGCTCTCGCCAATTCAGACATCGTAAGCGTCTTAAATTGGGTAACGTCTCTGCGTCGATAATTGCCCAGGGGTAATACTGATTTCGGTAAGCCAGAAGCAAGCGAGAGGGGGAAACGAGAGGCGCCGGTCGGATTCATAATAGCTGTAACATCGGTAAGATTGAAATGAATGGACGCCGGTAATGTAATTGCAATAAATTCATTCGAGAGAGAGACAACGACCGGAAAGCAGCTTCAGTAACGTCTTTAAACGGCGTCTCCAACTGCTGGCCGTATTGAAATCGTAAGAATAATCGGGGGCTAATTAAGAGAGAAGAAGCCACGCTCGTGATCCTCCTCGAGGCGGATCTTTCCTCGTGGCTTTCACTTTAGCAGCGGGTCTCACAGCTTTCTTCGCGGCTTGGACGACGATCCAGGAGGGAAACGAAGCCGTGGAGTACAGCGCAGTGGCGAGTCGAGCTCCTCGAGTCGATTGCGGGAACGCGGGAGAAGGAGGGCGAAGCCACTTCATCGTTAATTGTAATTTGACGTTTAGCTCGGGCACCGCGGATGCTCCCCGGCCGGTAATTTTAATCCTTTCGCCGTCGAGACGATTTCGCCCCGAAACAGCCGAAAGGCTCGTGAAATTAATGAACTTAAGCTCGATTTACGCGGGGAGGGATCCTCGGAGGATCAAACGGCGGCGACGACGATGACGACGGCTACGAGAGGGGTATTGGCCGTGAGAACGCTTAACTTTTAACGATTCTCCGGCGAAAAAAAGAAGAGAGAGAGAGAGAGAGAGAGAGGGTAGAGAAAGAGGGACAGAGGGACAGAGGGAGCGAGAGGGCTCGAGAGTATAAACTAACCCTCTGGGCTGGTTCAATTAAGCCCGAATACACGCAACGATAGCGTACCCGGAGCCTGTTCGTCTGCGCGGCTAAATACCGCGGAGCTTTTTGACGAGCGACCAGGCAAGGAGGTGTTGTTCCGGCCACGATAAAGTTTTTTAATTAACGAACAAATTATTCAGATCGTCGGCCGCGTTAGCTGTGCGTAACGGTAAATCCGAAACGTCCATTCAATACGGCCGCTTTATTAATAATTTCCAGACCACTTGTCTGTCCCCGCCGGGACATGGTGTTCTTGTTCTCTTTTCACCGCGGGCTAAAAGAGGAATCACGACGGCGTGCGCTCGATTGGATTTCGCGGTAATGTGTACACAGTGCCATCGAAATCAGCGTGGAAAACAGCGACCAAACACAGCCACCCCGAATTATCGTACTTTACAGAGGTGACAGCAATTTGAATACAATGTAGCCGAAGTCTTTTTGAAGAACCAGCCCTACTGGCTGAACAGCCCTAGACCAAACATTTAGATTGTACCGAATTCAAGAGGAAGGACATAATCAGAAGGGGAATCGAGCTGTCCGACGAAATGAGGCGAGACAGAACCACCCGGAGAATTAAGCAAGAATATACCGAGAACGCTGAACGATCATCGCGCCAGGGAGGAATATCCGCGGATTGCGTATTTCACGGTTAACCAACGAAAAACTCGGTGATAGCGAAAGCAACAGGATATCCGCGAGCATCCGCCTACTAAAGCGTAACGTACGGCCCAGTAACTCTTTCGCTTTCGCTTCGAACAAATCCCATGGACATAAACATCGAATTCCTGCGGCGCGAGCTGCACCCCCGAACGCTTTGTGCCGCGCTTTATATTTCAGGATTCGTAGATTCGCGAGTCGCGCGCCCGCTTCTTATCCCACGCGGTTCAATTGACAAATCCGTCGAAGACCAGTAGCCGGGCGCTGCGTAAGAACAGAAGCGAGAGAAGCAGGTTGCAGGAGAGAGAGAGAGAGAGAGAGAGAGAGAGAGAGAGAGAGAGAGAGAGAGAGAGAAGGAATAAGAAATTTCGGGTTAGCGAGCGATAGCGTCCCGGCGTACCGGCTCCTATTTCACATCATTTTCATAAATTAAGCCTCGTATCAGGGGGCCCAGGCGCGAGACGGCGCGGCCGTAACTTGGGGCATTACAATAATAAAGAGCCGGGTTAGGCCCGTCGGGAACGAAAGGTGGAGAAGGGCAACTTCGGGCATTTCCATAATCCGACCCCCTCGGCCAATGAAAACCTCCATTTTACGCGAGCGACGCGGGAGCCCCGCGTGCGTTACCCCTTCGCCGCGGTTCCGCGATGTCCGTCTGTTATTTCGGCTTAACCAGCCCGCCGCGACGTGGAATTTGCGACTCGCGAAAATCCAGCCAACCTGGGAGAAGTCTTGAGCCCTCTCGGCTCTTGGCAACGCGAGATTGCATCCAGCAGTTCGGAGGGAATGGCTGATTCCTGATGCGTCGGTTCTACGATGAGAGGGCGCGCATGCAAGTAAAACGTGAACGATAGTAAAGTTTTAAGGATTTCGTCGTTACAGATCACTTTCACTGCGTCATTTTTTTCATTCGTCGATCGACGGGCTCTGACCACACCGAACGTTGACGGTTCTTGCGCCAAGCTTGTATCGTTCAATTTGATCTCTTCGCAACGGCGACGTTTCTTCGAATATTTGAACGCCACCGTACCACGAGAGGACCGCTCACAATCATTTCGTACCCTAATCTTCGAATTTACGAACCAAGGAATGTTACAGGGTTGCCGAGAACAGGCTACTTTTTAACCCAGCGACAATTTCTGTCTGCTACTGGAGAATTCATGGAGGTACGATCGTGATCGTTCTCTGGCTCCTTCGGATGGTGGTACTTTTCAGTGTTCGATTATTTAGTTTTAACGGAACCACGGCCAAGGCTGACTGGACACGCTTAATCCTCCTCTTTACGCGCGATACATTATCGAAGCAGCACGCCCACGGAATTTTTCATCGTAAAGTCTCGGCCAACGGTGCCCCCGAAGGAAGGTGTGACGTCCCGAGGTGTGTTCGATTCTGTAATCCCTCCCATTACAGTAACTTATCACCTCCCCTTTGCAATTACTACGCGCGCGTAATTAAGCTCATTATATACTCCAGTTGAATACGCTGGAAATACGTATTAATACGGTCGTTGCGCGCAGCTGTTATAATGCTGAAATACAACAGCTTTTACGCGGTGATATTCAGTTATCGTTTTATAATTTTCCCGTTGACGGGGCTACGAGTATTTCTCGCGTTGCCCAAGGCAGCCGTTGACGTTAAATCGTCAAGAATTTCCAATGCCCCGAAATTCTGGCGTTGCGACTGATTTATTTCATGTCCACAAGTGACTGTTGCTCTAATATGAATCTAGCAAACAAACAGGGACTAACGTGAAAATTCTGACACTAGGTATATAGCCCAAGATCATTGTACTCAACTTTTCTCATGACTGAATTCGAAATCATGTTCACCCAAAGTGCCCCTCAAAGTTGGTAGCATCTGAAACTTCTCATCTCCCTTGGATATGGATCATTCTTCGCGTTTAAGCTTGTCTCCATTGGTTCAGTGTCGGTGACCATGCGTCCCGATCGGTTTGCTCGTCGCGGAATCCGAGAAAACGACCGAAGGCAAAGGAGGCTGCCGGTTTCTACGTGACGGCATCTAACTCGGCATTCGGTACACAGGGTTTAGAGGCTTCTCTCGTTCCCAGCTATATATGTACTGGCAGCCGGAGGATTTTGTGTAAGCGTTTCTGAAGTGACTTACGCCGCCCCAACTTGGCAATGCCGACCGAACCGCGTGCGATCGATGCGTCGGGCTGTCGGCCTGCAAGCTGGTTTTCTCTGGTGGAAATTCCGCGTTCGACAATTTAACGAGCGTTCCAAGGATTCTAATTAGGGTTTATTACTAAACATGTGGATCAGTAGTTTCCCCAAATCGAAAGAATCAAAAGTAATTCATACTTGAAGTGAGGAAACAAAGCGAAAAGACTTTAAGAGTTTCAATTAAAAAGTTCTCCCGATTTGAGAAGCGAATGAAACATCCATCCCGCGATTGATTGATATTCAATCTGTCATGCATTTATTATTTCACTCGCGTGCAATCATTCAACGCTTTCTATTTCGTCGGACCGTCACGAAGAGTGTCTATTGTGATTTGTCGATCACGCCGCGGCGCCTAATCGACGTCCTAGTTCGCGGACGTTCGGTCTCGTTCGAATTAAGCGTCTCATTGACACGGTTGCCCAAAGAAGGTAGCTGGTCTCGCGTGCCGAACCGGAGGACACGCTCGATCAAAACTTATCAGATGTTGTTGAGTACCGGACGACGTGTGACACGCTGGAACGAGTCAACGGCGGTCAAGATGAAAGGGAACCGGAAGGGGACGATTCGATCGTGCGCGCTCTGACGTTTCGGAGTCGACGCACGTCCCGCGATCGATCGATCGTGCTTTCACTTTTGCCCGTCGCGTCCCGATGTCATCGACTGTACCCGTGCAACCGTAGAAACCGGCTGCCTCGGATATCGGATCTAGCTTCTTATTTTTATTCCCGGAAAAACGGGCCTTTGTTAACTCGCAACTCGATCCATCGACATCGCGATTACGCGTTTTACCTCGCCTCGGTGTTCTGTACATACTTTCTTGCCCCGCTGTGACATTTTGTCGTTCAGAAATTAGCTTCACTCTCAGCAGCACTCTACAATATTCAATTATGTGCTGGAGGATGTATCGAGTGCTCTCGGTTGAGTGACTTTTTTAGTCAGCCGCGTTTGCTTCAAATTCGTTCGGTTTAAAACACTTCGGCTTTCACATATTTGTTCTTCACATACTTCGCGATTGTAGAGGCAGGGGTTAAGCGCTCCCCCAGTTTCGCCTCGCGTTCCATTCTCCATCAGATCGCTTCTGTCGAAGACGTGCGCTCCGCAACGAGCAAAAATCCTCCGTCGATCCCGGACAAAAGTGGGCATTGTACGTACCTACAAGACAAGCCTCGGCACTAGGAAAGTGCCATCGACATCTGTACAACTGGTACAACGAAGCACCGCGTCCCCTCTCGCGGTATTTCTTCATTTCCATCGAAGATCGAGTACCTTTGTCTCCGCATTCGGCATCTCGCTTGACGTGATCCATTCTCCGCGACCCCTGTCCCCTTCTCTAGGATCTTCGCGTCGAAACTGGTCGAACGAGCTAATTGTAGCTTCGGCAGGTATCGTGACGAGCTGGGAAGAAGAGGTCACGTCGCTGCAACGAAACCTGGCCGCGCCGTGGATAATCACTCGAGAGTAAATCACGATTAATTTCTTCGTTAGAAGTGATCCCTGATCAAAGGGCATCGCGCCGACCGCGGATGTCGCGGAAGCGAAGCTAAACGTTATAATTACCCGGCTGCGAGAACAATACCAGGGTTATTAGGCTTCCTTCGTATCCATAACGCGGCTCGATTAGCCCCGTGTTAAGCCTTCTTGCCTGTGGCTGGAATGTCCTCTCGAATACTGTGGAATCCTGCAACTGATCCATTCCTCGTGACAAAGGACTTTTCGGAGCTTTCTTGTACTTTGGATAGAAATACACTGGGAATGATAGCCTCTATTTGCAGAGTTGGGCAAAAAATTGTATGAAATAAACATTTGTGTACGAAATTTTTATTTCAAATAATTTTTTGCCCAACTCTGTCTACGTGGCGTGCGAGGTATCCGTTACAAAAACGAATCAGGACGTGACGTGTTAATAATCACGACTCGAGGCGAGGTGGAATTTCTCGAATTCACGTTGCCCCGTCGCCAGAAAAAAGGCGCACAAGTTAATTGCCTCCTCGTCGCACATTTTCGGCCGCAAAGCTCCCAGAAGACCTCAAGCCGTCCGAACGTGCCTCCTCGGTATGAATCAGGATTAGCTTCTTCGTTAGACAGGACGATGATTTAAGGATGCCCGCGCTGAACCACGGCAATGGGACGAGAATAAAACGTGTCCCCCGTGTGTACGTATAGGCGTGTACGCGCGGGTACACACGAATTTCCTGCCGGCTCGGGTCCCCATAGAAATAAAAGAACGGCGAGAAAGAAATGGTAATGGTCGAACAGCGAGAACGGCGCCTTCTTATCAAAACACGGGGAGCGTTTAAGGTTATTTATTGGTTATTAAGTTGATCGCGAGCGGGAGGCCCACGGATCCTCCTCCCAGGGCGTTTTTGTACGGAACGACGCCCGTTCTTTCGTTATTTCGCTTTTATCGCGGGTGATCTACGACGGTTCGTGGCCAGAAGGGACTCTTAGCCGTGCAACTGGATAGAATTCGTGAAGTATGTCGGGATTAACGGGACTTGTTTGTGCTCGGTCCTTTGCTCGAAGAAAACCCAATCAAAACTTTCATACATTCCACATTTCACAGTATGGTTAGTGGATGCTAATGATGATCTTGATCTTCTTGAAGAAAGGATGCACGAGTACATACGTCCGTAGTTGCATAGGTAACTGTAAACTGCATAGGTATGCATTGGCTCATTGATAACAACCTGTGACTCAGAGATTTCTACATGTAGCTGTATCGCATTCATTCATTCAGATCATGTGTTTGGGTTTAGTCTTAGTGTTGGAATTAAGGAAACATGATTGCAATTGTTTTTTTTTTTCACGTGACGTTTGATAAATTCTTCGTTGTTCGAAAGCGCGACAATCCACGTTCGATCGCGAGGTGCTTTCGAGCGATTTCACGGCAGTGATTACTCAGGGGCCTCGTGGAGGCGGTGGAAAGGCCGCTTATGGGAGTGAAAGGTGTCGGTAGGTGTAATCGTAGGAAATTACCGTGAAAATTACACGTCAGTTGTGCAAGAAAATCTGATGGATCAGGCTGGTGAACCACCTGTCAATGTCTCGGGGGCTGAGTTTTCTCGTGTAATCTCGCCGACGTGGAAAAATGCACGCGTGCCGTGCCACGACACGCGTCAGCTGCAAGTTTCCGCGAGCGTACGCGACGTCGGCCAGATTGCTTGGCTTCCAGAGATTGCGACTCAACGTTTTTAGAAGCCACTTGTTCGCGTTGAAAGCCGCTGTCGTTATTAGATCGACATTTATCACTATCACGGTTTCTGGGCAAATTAACCACGCGAGGGATCTCAGGGAATACTGTCAACGCCTCAGAAACACGACATCGCTATCAGAGATACCGTAGAAATCACAGAAATCTGTGAAAACCCGAGGTGCACTTTTGTCAGACTTAACTCTGTTATTCAATCTTGTAAATAGCGCGTGGATATTTATAAACTCAGAGTTGAATAGGGTTTTCAAGTCTTCAAGAATGTCCGATCAAAAATGTTTGCGAGCCTCATTGAAATAAGAAATTGAAGGATCGTTAAGAAAAACCTACACTTCTTTAGCAACACACTCGTGCGCGTATTTAGCGAAACAAGTTTGAATAATGAATTGTCGGGGATGAATAGATCCAGGGAATCGTATCCGTAAGGCGAGGCGCCTCTCCCGGAAGCTGAGGAGAGTCGTCTCGCAACGAGAGAATCTCTGAAACAAGACGCGCGAAAAGTAGGACGACGGGGACAGAGAAGGGTGACGATGAAAGACGAAGCTGGGTGAAAATTTAATTAAACTACAGACAGCACTATTAACTGTGAGTCGTCGACGTCGTTGAAACGATAAATAAACGTCGTTCAGCGTCCGACGACGTTCAACCCCTTTGCACCCGGGACATTTTATTTCTCACGGTCATTTAATCCAGCAGAATGCTGAACCACTTGGAACAAAGGTGCGGGAGAAGAATCGTAGCCAGCTTCTTTCATTCTCCACGTAGAAATCGATCCAAGCGAGAATATTGAAAAGAAGCGAAGCTCGCGCTCCGGGGCGAGCCAACTCAAACACTTTGTCCAAAACGAAGCCGCGGAGGGGTGGCGATTTATGGGGGATGGGCGCAACAACGCGGTCGAGCGAAAAATAAGGGAAATCAGGGAAATAATAACCGCGGCAATGGCGATTTATTAGTTTAACGAGCGGCGAATCAAAAACCCAGCCACTCTCGGTGGAGAATACGACGGCAAACGCGTGGACAAATGTTTGACCGGGCCAAACAGGCGCGCTAAATTTTCGAGCGGCCGGTTATACCATCCACGAAAAAGAGTGGCGCACGGGGCGGGGGTGGATGGCGGAAAAAATCACCCAGGAGATTGCGACGAGGACGAGCTGGATGGAGCAACAGAAATGGATAGAGGGGGTGAGGGCCGAGGAGGGAGAGGGATAGAACGGCGGATGGTTAGACGGCAAATAAAACATGTTGATGTTTGCAATTAAATCGGGCCAGACAATGGACAAATACCGATTCAGTCGGTTGCGGGCGTCGCGGTTCGATTTAATAAATATCCACCTATTAATTTTCTCCCGCGATTCTCCGCCTTCTCTTTCACCGCCATCTCGTCCACAGTCATCGGGCCAGCAGTGCGGCCAACTATTTTATTCGGTGGTAGGGCCGGCCGTATTTGCCCGCGCGTTTATTTTGCGCTTGTTACCAGCAGCCAGCCACGCTTTACGCAAACTCCCCGCTCTATAACGCGCCGCTTCCGGCGCTCGTTTGCATTTCATTAACTTCACCTCCGTCCGATTCTCTTTGCGCGTCACGGTGTCGCCGATTTTGCCTTGCGACGCGCCGCTAAATTACCCCCGTACGCCTCGCCGGGGATAAATTGTTTTTCTTGCCGGCGACGCGCGGCCAGCTCGAGACTGAATTCTTCTGGAACGTGGAACGCCGAGTCTCCCCTTGAGCGCTTTAAAATTGATTGATTTATGGGCAGTGAAATCTCCGCGCAACCAATTTCGATTTTAATCAAGTTACGGTGATTGGTTGATTCTTTAGCTCGTACAGGGTGTATTATTAGACTCACATTGTACTTGGGAATTGTTCTACGTTTCCTCGTACGAGACACCCCATCAATCAATGATTGACTGAATTATGATTGTTTTTTTTTTTTTGGTTGATGGGTGTTTAACGCCTGTCCGTCTATTTAAGGACTCAGTCCACTGTGAAGTCGTGAAAAATTGTCATTGTTTTAGGATTTTTTTTTAGTAAACAGAATGTTCACCGTAAATAATGTTTTGTCTACTTATTAATACACTTATTGACAGTATAAAAAAATCTAGTTTTAATTTTTAACAGTTTTTTAAAAAATATATATCGCACTGATGTGAGCGCCTTGAAAATACGATGAAGTGCTGGTGCAGGTGATTCCGGAAGAACGACGCATTTGGAACAAAAAATTCAAAGTGTGTTGTATTCATTATGAGTGTGGTTATCGCCGGAACCAGGATTATTTTTACTGATAAAAAAGTAACAAAATGGCGGAGATTTGAAGTTTAAGTGTCGAAATACGGTGAATTTTTCAAACATTTTGCTTCGTAAAAAGTATGAAATGGTTAATCGAAAAAGGTTTCCGTGATCCCGGTCATAGCCACTGAAGTGCTGAATAACGTCTAAAAATTACAGACTAATTGGTCAAATAGTTTTTTGCAATCACCTGCACCAGTTGAAAAAATGTTGTTTCGAAATAATCGCGTTTAAAGTTTTAAAACAAATTAAAAAAATTCTTTTAACTTTTTTTTGTGTAACATAAGAGTAGCTTAATAACCACCAAAAAGATTTATTGCATTATATATTGTATCTACGAAGAAAAAAAATTTAAAAAATAGCTTCATTTTTCAAACCGTCACAGTGGACTGACCCCTTAAATTCTATTTCCTAACAACTAACTGCTGGCAATGTGTCTGATCGCTTGCTGCCCAGTGCGTTGATTTGCATTGATTCTAACTCACCCCGGAAATAATCGTCGAGCCAGGCCACCAATTATATTAAACGACAACGCGGAGAGTTGGAACGGCACTTGTTCCCCAGGCCCCAGGCGAAAGGGCTCGAGCAGGGTGGCTCTGCCGCGTCGATCGTTGGTCGCGCGCGACGTGACGTTTCTCACGTCTCGAATAAGGCAATAAAGGGCGGACAAAACGGTGTTTGCCGCGTGAAACTCGTCGGTGCATCGCGTGACCGGTGGACCGTCGCATGCCGCAAAAGGGGAGGCGAGTATTTCCCGGCGCGGCAGTTGCCGCTCGACCTAACCCGCGATACGGCATAAGGCATGAGCCATAAGCCACAACAGGCATAAGGCCGTGGAAAAAAAAAAGGCACCCACCGGTGGAGGAGAGGGTCTAGAATAGCCCAGTGAGCCGGAGTCGATCCCAGCCGAGAAGCCCCTCCGCACCTACGGGTGCAACCGATACTTGCTCGTAACGTCGACTTGCTCCCCCGGTTACTCGCCACGCCGCTCTCGATACCTTTTTCCACGGTTCTACGTGGGTTTCACCTACGCCAGCATCATAGTCGGCGGGCTTGGGAATAGAACTCCGGAACGCCACCCCAGCCGGTCAGACACGTGCGTAAAGCAGATACGCGTAATAGCGTTACCTGTCTGTGACAACCCTTCGTCCCATCGGCCTGTTTTCCGTAACGCTTCTTGACCCACGTTATCGGCATTGCAACGACGTTGCACCCCTTTCGGCGAGGACTGCGCGGCTGACTTGGATGTTCGTTTCCCCTCACATTTTATCGTCCACTGAAGGCACCTACGTGAACAGACACAGAAATATATTAAAGGGGAAGGAGACTCATTAGGAGATGTTTCACGGGAAGCGCAAGGCGACGAAATGGCGCGAGGCTTCGAAAATCGTCATGATATCTCGGGTTTAGCATGAACGACGTACGTCGCTCCTCCCTCTTGGAATTCCTCCTGCACAGAGACTTCCGCCGCGGGGCGAGCGATTATTCTCGAGTCGTTAAGCCGTTCCTCGGGCTGTTCGTCGTTTCGGGGGGGACCGTGAAGCGAAGCAAACCGCTAACCACGATTCGTATGCGCGTGGAACGAACGAAAGTCCGGCGAAACATGAAAAAAAATAGGGAAGAAGGGGGCGGAGGAGGTTACGAAGAGGACGATGGAAGCGCGCGCGTGAGTCGGTGCTCGCACACGTGGCCAGGAAGCGGCGCGCACGATACAGGCGACGAGCATAATAATTCCAAAAAGCACGTCGGCCTGGCGCCCCTCGATTTTGCCTCCGCCGCCTCTTCGTCGAGGCTACGCGTCGGGTTCACGAGCGGTGGCCCTCGCACTGCGCCGCGGAATAGGCAGTAAACCGTAATTTATTCGCGTTTACCCGGAGAGGATCCAGCGAAAAGAGACGAAATGGACGGGCGAGGTGGAAGAGGAACGGACTACCGGCCCGAAAAGTGTACCTTAACGCTCAACAAGGCGCTTTCGAACGTGATTATTCGCATAAATCAATAAATAACTCGACCGCGCCGGCGCTCTCGCCTCACCTGGAAACAGCACTCGGCATACATTATCCCTGGATCCTACATTAAGGAGCCACGGTCCCCACGAGCGACGATATATTATCTAGCCCTGCTCCTCTGGTGGCTGGCCCCATCGCGTAATAATGCGCCTAATGTCCCGAAAGTTGGTATGTATTTCGCCGGCACCGACCACCGTTTTCAAAGTGAAAATGGCCTGCACGGACGATAAATAAGTCGCCCGTACGGCTGGTCATCGAATTATGCTAATCACCCCACCGCTGAGCGATATTATTATATTTGCTTGCCAGGGCCAGGCTCGTAAGCGTAGGTCTAGCCCACCGCGACCCTCTCGCTGCCGGTTATCTCCTCGCACGCGCCAACTCCGCAGATTCTACCCCTCCAAGGAGGGCCGGGGGAGGGGAGCCGGATGCGTATATTCGGGTATCATCCCCTGGCTTCTGGATTAAGGCCAGCGAGGACGCAGACGAAAAGCTGCTCCGCGATTTTAACCAGCCGACGAAAGAGTTGTCAGGCTCGGGGATAAGTCCGTTTCGAGCGTGTTTCAGGGGGAACGAAAGCAGTTGGGTTTTGTGGAAATTGACGCCAAGTGGCTTGGATTACGTGGTCTGATTGGGTTAATGGGGATGAGCGAATTCCGCGAGCGCGTTTCGACGCGGCCACGCTCTGGCTTCCCAACGAGGATCTATTAGGATCGCTTGTTTAGGAATTTCGCGTGGTCAACGAGGCGGGAGATTTCTTAATTCGAGTTGCTTAAACTGAGCGGATACCCTCGAGAAGTTTCCCTCTCTTTCGAGCGTTGGCTTCTTAAATTCCTTGTGCACGCTGTTGATTTAAAAGTCGGGACTTTTCTCGGGACAGAGATTAAGAGTCCTAGGTAAGGTACTTGAGTATTATCGAATGTTAATGAATATTGAAAGATTCAACGATTTACGACAGCCAGGAGCATTACGTCTGGTCGTAAAACACAGGGGGGGAGCTAATGATTTATCTTTAAACATAAGCGACCGGTTATGCCAAGCCGAGAATTAATTGCAAGAATTTATTAATATCTATGAATTATCCGTCTCGGGTCAGAGTTCGTAGGTGCTCGGCTTCCACGATCCACGATCCACGTTCCACGCGCTTTATATCCAGCCACGCCTATCCGATCAGCAATGCTCCCAGCAGCAGATATTAATCGAACACATACCAACAATGATGAGGTTAAAACGAGCCCGCAGATCGTTGATAGGACGGTTCGTTTTAAAGTCGTCGTGTGTAACCCCGAGCTCCTTTATAAGCGCTCGGTTACCTTACCAGCGATAAATCAAAAATTCATTAGAAAATCGTCGTGCAACGATGCCACCGTGCCGTTTCAATTATTTATATCGAGCCCGATATGTACTTCTGATCGATTGGTGGGTGGATTCTTGGAGCACACTTTCCTCTAGGAATGTTCTTATAATGGTACAGGTGATTACTGTATAAAATTTGGATCGAGCTCCCTATACCTTGGAACTCGTACTACTTTCTGATCACCGTTTCAATTTCGCAACGAGCCCCACAACCCACTTCGCCATCTTCCAGCCTACCTGTGGAACACTCGTTAGAGCGAAAACACCGTAGGTTATACCCATTTCGTCAGTGTTCAATAATTAACACGGCGTTCCGGTTGCAAAAGCAGGGAGTCAGTCACGACGCCTCGTTGACTTTTAAACGCTCCATGCGGGGAAGACAATTTCGAGGCGCGATTAGGCAAACGTCCCGGTAATTCCACGGGTCTCGGGTCTTTAATAAAGCCTCTCCTCGCGTGATTCACAAGTTCTTCGTTGCACGCCGCTCGGACCCGTATTCCCTTTCTTCATGCCAGGCACAAATAACTTCGCCCTGAACTTTCCCGTGGTCTGCGCGTGGATGTGTATGCCCGTGCCTCTCCTCCTCTGCTCCCTTCCCTTTCTCGTCCTGCGACGTACTATACTAGGCATAACGACGAGAAGAGTGAAACGGCCAAGCATACTTTCACTTTACGCGCACGAACGGACGATAACTCGAGCGTAACTGCCGGATGAACGCGTGTGTACCAAGGAAGACGCGATTCCGCTTACAAGTTTGCAGTTTAACGACGGGGGAGGCTGATCGACTCCCTTCCCCGTCGATTTTTCCCTATCGGCACAAAGGACGCATTCGATAGGGACGGCCATCAAGGCAACGGCGACGCATAACTTCTTATACGAGCAACTGCGCGGCGATAACTGTTGTACCATCCAACGGGGCCGACTTCTTACGCCTCTTCTCCCCGTTCCGTGGACGGGTTTTTTTATTTTTATTTTTATGGGGTGTAGCTGCGAGTCAGCAGCGCGAGGGGACGCTGACACGGACGATAATCGCGATTCTTCCTCCTGGGTTGAAATCTCCGAGGAATGTTGAGGGCTCGCCGCGTCCCTCCTGAAATTATACTTTTATGCGTGGCGAGACGGATTTATTCCTCGTTGCTTTCCTCTGGTTTGCCGTACCGCGAGGAGTGATGTCGCCATTCGCTTCCTCTACGATTCCCACATTTTTAGGCACTTATGTCGCGACCAGCCGGCAGGTGCACCGATCGTTGCAGCGAATCAATTGCATTCGGCGCATCGCCGATGCACGTCGCTGGGTTTCTGTGTTACCGTGCAACGTCTCGACTCCGCGGGAGCGCCAGTCTCCCTGTGACCGCGTTTCTGCTTTCCACGTGGACCTCGACGTGGGTGAACAACAATACGCGAGTGATTTAGAAGCACTTGGCCGAGCAACGACACCGCGAACACGGGACACGTATCCATTCCGTGGCGCGGCACGAATAACGAACGCGTTCTCGAACTTTACGGCCCTCGAATCGGTAGCGCCGAGACGCAATAACTCTTGCAGGCCGTACACAGATTTCTGAATCCTTCGGGTTCCCTCCGAAAGCGGTCAAGATTCGCGAGATCGTAATCGCGTCCGTGCCCGGGCATCGACGCGAGCTTACAGCCGCCTTAGGTCGACCTTTCCGAGCCCGACAGATCATCCAGGTAGGTTTCTCCATCGAGCCGGGGGAAAAAGGACGAGTTCGCGACAAAAGGACAAAAGGCTTGCAGCGTAAACGCAGGCTATTCCTATTCGCCCGGCCGCATCATTTGTCAATATTACGAAGGACACCTGCGCGCCACGCCGTTTTCTACGATTCCCCGTGCCGCGAGCATTGATATGTAAATCCAATGCTAACACGTATCAGTTTTCCAGGCGGTTTGATTAATGCGTATCCGGCGTTTTTCGTGGAGCGCTGGATAGCCCCGAGGACGGTGTGTTCGGGCCTGGCGAAGGAGGTGCCGACCTCTGCGGGCCACGGTACCAAAGCCAACGTCCATCAGCATCGCGAGAAAGAATTTCTTCTTGAACTATGCGACCGCTGTTCGTGGCACGAACAGGGGATCCGGTGGTAGGGAGACGTACCAGGCACCTAGTAAATACCTGTACTAGCCAAGCAGGTCCACTTCGAGTCAAAGGCAGCCTGCTCCTCCTCCTTCATCCTCCGCCGCTTCTTCTCATCCACCTCCGACGCTTACCGTTACAAGCACAGGCTACACGACGTGGCTAGGATCCTGTACACCGGAGGTTATTCCCTTTCGATTCCTCTCTGTTCGACGTAGCAGATGAAAAATCCGAAAAAATGCACCCAGAGCTACGCCACCTCGTCTAACCTCCCTAAGCGTCTCTAATGAATCAGCCATAATCACGCTTAGAGAACAGGGTTAGATAGTTTTCCCCTGTAATTCGTTGGATCCCGAGGGAATTCCTAAGGAGCAGAGAGTCAAGTTTCCCTCTCTACAGCGCGCCGACTGCAGCCATATCTCTTGGTTGCACGTCCGCAGTCAATAGCCAGCGTCACCTGGAAAGGCGTAAATTCCGAGGGGGCACGGGCTCGCTCGCATTCGCCAGGCGTGTTGGCGAGCGTTGCGGCGACGGGACGCGGTCTGGCCCGCCACGGCAAAGGGACAATCGCAGGACAGGCTGGGGGCTACGTAGACGGCTGGTTGCGTAACCGTTGCAAACCCTAGCGCGACGATATCGCCGGGGGCGCGGAGGTTCAAAACGCGATTATTTATGTCTGTCGCGCGTGCGTGCGTGCAGGCGGAGTAAGTGGCGCGCGGCTGAAAGAGAGCTTAACTAACCTACCGTAAGGGTCATTCCACGCGAAGTCGGACACTTTTCGGAGTAATATTTCGGATTTTTGTGCAACTTGGATATGTTGTAGTTTTTAGGGATATATAAACATATCTCGAAGGATTTTTCAAAATGCCAAAAATTGTGGATGTTACAGCTCTTTGAAATGTAGCGTTTACTTTTTTTCCAAAAATTTTAACTGTTGAACTAACAAACTGATAAAAATTACCTTTTGGGTGCTTACAGTGGAGATATAAAAGTACCTAATAAAAATTATTTCACTTAATAAAAACGAATATTTGACCATTTATTTAGCAGTTGTTCTTAACAAATGCAATTTTATAATTGAAGGCACCTTTTTAAAAATTTGGAAAAATTGGAGGATATAGCCCTGTTTGTCCTCTTTACGGATATGTTTAAAAAAAAAACGTGGACACTTTAAAATTGGCCAAATGAAAATGAATTTAATGTAACGCTGCGTCAAATCACGCCGGTTATACCTGCCACTTTTATATAAGGTATTAAGGAAAACCGCTGCAAGGTTTAATACCGTTAATAGTTACTGCAAACTCACTCTCTGTCGATGGCACTTATTGTTCGAAACATTTAAGTTCCCATTGTTCAACGGAAACCACGAGAAGGTGGTGAGTATTCTTCCATCGGGAGAGGATGGGATGTGATGGGATTATGTTAAAGGATAAATATTTTGTCGTATCTTTGAGCGTCTCTTGGAATAAATGACCGGTTATACATATAATTACTTATTTGATAATTGCTACAACTTTTGATTTGCCACTGTATGAATAGACTTTAGTTTTTAAATGAGACACTGTATCCGTTGGTGTAAATGAATGAAAGTTTCACGTTCCAGAAATTGTTTTTGCAAGTCCACGTCTCTCTAGTAATAATCGTGAATGTTTTTGATATTGTTCTATTGAGCTGAATTGAAAATGAATATTTTGAATGTTGGCAGTCGCCCAATCAAACAATTTCTGTGGTGTTGTTATTTGTTCTTCCAGCAGTCTTTTTAAACTGGCTCGAGCTGCAAGACGTTTTAATGACCCCTCCAATACCATCGCAAGCATTTTTGCCATATGATATTGCAAAAAAATGCTACTCGGCGTTAATTCCGAAATCGTCGAAATGGAAGCTGAGATTCAGTAAATTATATTTATATTTATATTGTGATGAAGTCCCATCGGATAAATATTTGATTTTATTAATAGCAGTGCCATGTGTTTGTTTCAAAAATTTAATCAGCTGTATTTGGAATAAATGAACTTCGATACTGTCATGCTCTTTGCAGTCTGAAATAATGCCAAAGTTGTCATGCTATACATAGAAGTGTAACACGCCTAATATCTTTCTGAGGATGCTTGGTGTGATTCAGTTTCGCAAAAGAATTGCAGCACTCTTTTCGTACCATTTTAAACTGTCGAGGTACAAATGGACACGTCTACAAGGTTTGGCTGTAAGAACGGCACTGACAAACAGAGCCTAAGAAACCAAGAAACCCCACCCTTGGTAAGATTTAATACGTCTAAAAACCAATAAAAGAAATGCAAGATGACTCACAGGAGGAACACAAATAATAAAATGTTTCAAACAATAAGTGCCATCGACAGAGAGTGAGTTTCCAGTAACTATTAACGGTATTAAACCTTGCAGCGGTCCTCATTAATACCCTATATAAAAGTGGCAGGTATAGCCGCTTGGCCGCTGCGAGTACCGGACGGCCCGAGCGACCAGTCGAACCGATGTGACTTGACACAGCGTTACATTCAATTAATTTTCATTTGGCCAATTTTAAAGTGTCCACGTTTTCTAAAAACATGTCCGTAAAGAGGATAAACAGGGCTATACCCTCCTATATTTTCCAAATTTTTGAAAAGGTGCCTTCAATTAGAAAATTGCATTTGTTAAGAACAATTGCTAAATAAATGGGTCAACTATTCGTTTTTATTAAGTGAAATAATTTTTATTAGCTACTCTTATATCTCCACTGTAAGTACCCAAAAGGTAATTTTTATCAGTTTGTTAGTTGAACAGTTACAATTTTTGGAAAAAAAGTAAACACTACATTTCAAAGAGCTGTAACATCCACAATTTTTGACATTCTGAAAAATCCATCGAGATATGTTTATATATCCTTAAAGAGTAAAACATATCCAAGTTGCACAAAAATCCGAAACGTTACTCCGATAAGTGTCCGAGTTCGCGTGGAATGACCCCGACGTACTAGAAATACGCTGGGTTCGCGGTGTCACCCGTTCCACCGTGTATAACGAGGCGACATACGGCGCGACCGTGTTCGAGCACGGCAACGGCGAGCGGCAGAAATCGCGCGCACCGCGCCACGCCGCGCCGTCCTCTACTATGGGGGTTGCTCGCCCATGCGTGCGTACTCTCGCGTTGCCCTCGATCCCGTGCCGCTCACACACGCACCCATTGTTACACTGGCGCGGGGCACGGAAGCTCGAACGTGGCGCGACCGTGTGTGTTGACGCGTCGAGAGAGCCGCGTACACAGTAATACACACGCAGTGGGTCGGCCGGGGGAGGTAGAGACAGGGTCTTAGAAAAAGACCAAGAGTAGGGGGGCAGATAGAACGAGGATAAGAGGGGTGGTTACGAGGGGGGGGGGGGGGGGGTAGAGGATGAAAGAGGCTCTCGTCCAACGCCAGGGGTGTCGCTAACAAGACACGCACCCCTACCACGAAGGGGCACTAGGAGCACACGTACATACGCGCCCGGCCACGTCTGTGCGTCCGCGTTGCGTGCGTAACTCGCAACCCGTCGCAGCCCACCTAGAAGCTACGCGTACGCGACTCGACGACAGCCATCCCCTAATGACTTATTAGCAGCCGCGCGTTGGTTAACGACGCGCGACAGGATTACCCGACGCATTGTGACGGGTTCTCTCCCTCTTTATTTCAGCTTCCTACGATTCCACGCTCCTTTCCCTCGCCGTTCTTCCGTTTCTTCTCCCTCTGTTTCCGCGTCTAGTCCTCGCTGCTCGCGCCCCTCCGGCCCTTCCTTTCCTCTCGAGATCGCGCGTTCCCTTTCATCCACCGTGTCCTTTCGCCTTCTCCGCTCTTTGCCGCTTTATCGCGAGCCGTTCCCTTCCACGCTTCTTCCTGCTGCCTCTCCCCCTCGCCCCTTTCTTCCGCCCGCAGTTTCCCAGCTGCACGCACTTTCACGCGGCACTCGGCCGTTTCCACGCAGGTAAGCACGCAGACGCGGAGCAACGCACTCGCCTCGGGAATGCGTGGGAGGCTCTGAAAGGAAGAGAGGTAGCAGTCATTTCTCGCGTCCATTAGGGAAATTAATGATTTTTAATTTTCACTCCCGCGGGCACGCGAGGAGCCTCGCCTTTGTGTCGCGACACCGGCCCTCTTTAGACCAACGTTTCCGTATGTCAGCAACGGGGGCACGGAGGGAGGAAGCGTTCCGAACGAGTGAGAAAAATTTAAACGACCTATCGTCCTCCGGTACAAACATTTCCTGAATGTAAATTACGTTTCAGTCGTTACTTCAGTCCTAACGCATCCATTTCTGTCTTACTTCCGCGTTTCAGTTTCTTTTCAACAAGAACACGTGTCGTTGGCTTAATTATCTTGTCCGCGGCTCGATCCCAGCCCCCAATTTGCCGGCACGGGCCAGATAGCGAACTCCGACATCCTCGCAGCCGTGATTCACACAAAGGAATCCCAAGAAGCATTTCCGCGTGACATCGGATCGGCTCGATCGATCGCTCGTGGATCATTACCGTCGACACGTCGTGATGCTCGAGACTCGTCGAGACCTGCGGTATACACGGCAGCAACAGCAGGAGGGTGCGCATCGAACCGACGTGGCACGATCGATATCGTTTGAAGCCGCCTAATTACAAACGCGTCCCACCTAGGGGCCGGCATTCCTCGCGTGACAATTAACGATTTGTAGCCCCTAATGTTTGAATTAGATTAAACCGTTCTCCCAGTGCTTCTCGGTTGACGTGCTCTCCCCTGACCCTTCCTTCCACTTTCTTACCTCACTTCCAACTCTTATACATTTCCTCTAATTACATTTCCCTGTCCTCCTTTGATTTTCTCCATTCTTAATCACATTTGACTTCGGGTCCCGCGGTTTTCATTAAACATTAATTATCATACCTCTTCCCTCCCTATCTTTTCATTCGAGCAACTCTATCCTTCTCCCCCAGTACCTGCACGTGATTTTTTTTTCCGAGTACTCCACCATTTCAGCCTCGTACACCTCCGTTGCAGCAACCTCTTCCTCTCCCCGCCTCGCCCCGTCCACGTTGCCATCGGGCGGCTATCTGATTTGAATAATTCGATGCGTCAACATGCTTTAGGTGTATCATACCCACGCGCGGCTATGACGGACCGGTACACACGTGGCGTCAGCCTCACAGGAAACGACGACCCTGTTCTGCTCGAACGCTTCGCTCCTCTCCTACGGATCACGTCGCCGTCGCGCCAGCCCTACACGTGAAACCGCTTCTCGTTAGCTGGGGGGGAAAAAGAGACGCCTGACACGGACGGGAAAAGCAGTACTAATCCACGAAGGCGATAAAGTGACAACCGATGGTTATCATTTCGACTTCCGCGGCATCCTTTCCACCCACTTTATTCATTTCCGGCGAGGAGGGTGGAGACCTGCGGCAAACCATTACGTACATTCACGCGTTACTTAAAGATAGGTACCTATAGTTGCCGTGTTCTTCGATCCTGTGGTCCTAATTTTATCAAAGCTGCTCCCCGAATAGTTGACCATGCTATTTATCGCCCCCCAATCAGCATCTACGCTGCCGCCCAGCCGTTTCGCGACGACCCACGATAAATCCTGGGCGGCTTACGAGCACAGGCACCTAACCCGAACGTTCAGCGAGCAAGGAAACGCACGCAGAAGATCGCGCACGGTCCCCGATTACGCGAGGAATGTAAATTCGCAGGGCGCGCGAGAACGCTCCCGTCCTCTTTCGCCGCGACGTCCGTTTTCCGTGCAACGGGCTAACCGGCGACACGTGACGTTGAAACACGGTCCGGGAACGAGGGATAGAAACGCCAACGGGGCGGAGGAACGAATTCCTCCTGTTTGTGAAAGAGTGCAACATTTGGACAGGGGGAGAGAGAGGGGCGATGGGTTCGCGGTTCGTGGTTCGTGGAAGCCGAGGCGGGCTCTTTGATAGTCATCTCGGGGGCCCGAAAACAGTGGATGGTAAGAGTGGCCGCGAAGGGCCAGGGCAACTTTCAATCGAACGAAATTGCGCGTAATTACGCGCGAGCACACGCTTAAACGTCTAAGATTGAAAGGAATCCAGGCACGCGGGGCGCCCCATTCCCGCTCGTATGTACGCGTCTCGTTCGCGTAATTACGCGTGCATGCGTGCGACGACACCGCGCCGCGCCAGCCCTCGCGACATCGGCCCCGGCCGACCGGTTCAAAGCGGCGTTCAATTAATATTAATTAAAATGGCGGGACAGGCCGCCACGGTGGATATAATTATTCGTCCCCTCTTCTCACGGTGCACTCCTCCTTTTCCACAGCGCGGAGAACGGACTGAGCCGGGACTGCGGTTCGGATCGCGAACGCGGAAACCCGACGCGCTTCTGGGACTCTGCCGGGGCGCCTGGTGTTAACAGCGATTCAGTCGGGCGGAAATCGATAAGCTGAGCTGTAACTGATTGCTATAAGGGAGAATTGAGATTTAATGGCGAATGAGCTGTTGTGTTAACCTTTAGGCTGCCGCTATTTTTTCGTAAAAATAGGGGTCCTTTTTTTTCAAAAATTTTTATGTATGAGTAGTCAATAGGTCCCATAGAGTCGAGGGGGTAGAACCGTGCCAATATAGTGGCTAGAGCGGCAGCCTAAGGGTTAAGGAGGGATTGCGCCTTGTTGGGCCGATAAATAGGTAATTCTTTATGAATTGTTTGTAGAATATCAATTCGACAAATTAATTTGAGGATTGGCAGGCTGTTTTATTGTATCTTGAACTATTGTTCTGAATTTTTGTGTGACAGTGAAAAAGAAACATGGCAGATACAGAGGGAGCGTTGAAAAATAATCGGGTGGCCCTGGCGTTGACGAAAAGTACTGCAAGGGTTATAGGTTATAGGAAACACAAAAAGAAAAAAAGATTCTTAAACTATATGGATGTGGCTATTGGTGGTAGTAGATGTATTACGAAAAATAAATAAATGTTAAAATGGCAGCCTTTTGAAGAAGATGAAGCGCCCTGATTTGAGTCTGAGAAAGGTTTTGCTTCAAAATCAGGAAATCTTCTTTAAACAAAAAAAGGAAGGGTAAAAGATACGTCAATAAATCTACTACCGCCCATAGCCACATCCATATAGTTTACGAATCTCTTTTCCTTTTTGTGTTTCGGATAACCCTTACGGTACGTTTCGTCAACGCCAGAGCCACCCGATTATTTTTCAACGCTCTCTCTGTATCTGCCAGTTTTTGTCTCACTGTCACACAAAAATTCAGAACGATAGTTCTAGATACAATAAAACAGCCTGCCAATCCTCAAATTAATTTGTCGAGCTGTTTTTGTACAAAAAATTCATAAAAAATTACCTATTTTTCGGCCCAATAACACGCAATCCCCTTTTAAGTGCAAGGGGTAGGTGTACCATGAATGTTAACAGCTGCGGCTAGATGAGCTTTACTTTCGTCACAGTTACTGGGTATTATAGAAAGGAAGCATGTTTCTTTAGCTGACGAGCAAATCAACGATCCAAGTGCGATCGTGTTAAGCAACGACCGCGGAGAAAAACACAATGTCGATTAGTAACGACGAAATATATCATCTCTAGCAACCGGCTTTCACTTCTGTTACACGCGGTACACCTCCCACGAATCGCGAGCGACTCGCGCGTTGCTGATGCACGCGGTCGCCGTCGGAATTCATAACCGCGACTCATTTAGACATAAATTACGAGGAGCGAAGTGAAAGTACAGGTGGCAAGGCGAAAAGTGGTTTGTTCGGAGCAGCGGTAGCGTGGAATGTGCTCGCGTACAGCTGCTCGGGAATAGGGCTTTTCAGACGGATAAAAGCGGATGTGATAGATACGATTGCTGCGTGTCTGGCCCGGGCACGGTGCACGTCGCTGATGCGTTTCATTAAAACGGCATTCAATTCGTATTAATTAACACGGCAAGTGGCTCGACAAGACGGAAATAATACTGTTTGCTGTTCTCAGTAGCCGTGGAGGAAATACAATAAGTATTCTAAATAGACGCCCTACGGCGTTGTACGGCTGGCTCGTTTAACAAGGACGACATTAATACGCTGGGTAATTACGAAATCCTATTTGGACTCGTTACTGTTGCTTCAAATGAAAAATAGTAATCGTATTAAGCGGAAGATGGAACGTCTGCTGTTCATTGTGTCTGGTACGCAGAGGCAATTAGAAACGAGTTGAATGTAGGTACTTGATCAGTATCAATATTCAGTACGAGCTCCTTTGAAGTGAAACGCGATCTTTGGTGTTGAACATTTCATGATCTATTTAGTATTTTAGAATAATAATTTTCAGCTTCATCTACATACAATCTCTCGTTAAAACCGTTGCATAGCACTTTGTACAGTGTCTTTATTAGAATAGGAGTGATCGGGGCAGATTGTAACAAAAAAGTTTTCATAGTTTTTTCTCGAAAGTGTTTTCCTCAATCAGGAAATAATTTGCGTGATTTACTACTTACACATGTGGTGAATTGATTGCGTGAAAGTGTGTGACAAAATCTTGGACACTTAGACATCTAGCTTCATCTTAAACAAATCTGAACCTTTGTTACAATGTGCCCCAGTCCGGGGTAAATTGTAACACATCTGTTTTACTTATTTAAATACAAATATGAACGCAAATAAACATTTCTAAAAAATATAAATGAAAAAAACACAGATCATTATTAAACATTTGATATACATGAGTTAAACAATCATTGCTTATTCATCTGATTCTATCAAAATCTTCTTCTTCGCTATCTTTACTTTTGCCTTTATACATTTTTTTTCTACTTTTTGGATTCTCGATTGTTCTGTTGTTCGTCTAGAGCATCTATTTCTGGTGTGTCAGCAAATAGCTTGCTTTATCACCATTTAGAACGGAGTAAGTATAGTAACATGTTACAATTTACCCCGAGCTTGAATTTTTGCGTTTTATCTCAGCAAACGAGAAACTCAACATCAAATTACTAAAATGCGTACACATTATAATAAACCAATGTGTACTGATTCGTTTGCGACAAAGAAGCAAAAATTCAAACGGTTTCTAATGACGGTTAATTGAAATTAAAGTGCTAAGACAACATTTACTTACATGCTCTAAATACTAAAATTCTGGGCTATAACCACAAAATGAATACATAACGCTCGTTTGTGTCACTAAAACCGACGGTGCTAATATCGTCAAGCAGCTCTCGCATGCTGCGGGTTACCAGATTTGTCGTTCAAAAGATTTTACTTATGTTACAATTTACCCCGTTTTACAACCTGCCCCGGTCTCCCCTACAGTAAAACACAGTCAGATTTAATTGGAAAATCAGCCAACTGATTCCAGTCTGTCGCGCTCTTAACCTGCTCTTAATTGTAAATCTCCATAAAAATGGTGAGGCCCGAATTTCCTTCGCATTGATCGTGACGTCGGCGTCTCAGACAACCGGAAACCGAGGGCTCTATCCGGCGCTTACGATTCCCAGGCTCGTTATCGTGATGTATACGCTTTGTGTGGCAGGTCCGCAAGCGGGTCCACTCGTACCGTTCTAAATGCAGTGGACCACCAGGGTTGGTCGAGCCACATGGCCACTGTACTTCCTATAACAGCATGCCGCGTACACGAACTCATCGCCGTGCACCTACGGGCACGTTTATACGTATAAACGCACACCGCCACTTGCATCATCTCTAGCTTATCCTTGCTAGCTCAAGAGGGGGCGTGTACGCGATGTCTTAATTATCAGCTCTTCGTTTCCTTATCTCCGAGGAACAAGTGGGTCTGGCAGGTTCCTCGCGAAATAGAGCTCTACATCGATGTCGATATTCGGTTGTTGGATATAGATTCACAGGAGGCTGCTGAACATAGTTTTGCGACAGAGCATCAAAGAATTTTGGCACTTGGAGTAGAGTTTGTAGTTCAGAAAAAGAAATGTATTGTTTCAGTGTCAATTGTTAAAACGCAAGGTGGCATTGTATAATTTTGGGTCAATTACTTACGTTCAATGGAATGTTTCAACGGAGATTTCACGTCGTCACTGTTTCTGCAATTTCGCTCTAAAAATAAAATTCCAAGCGGCCACTTGACCAGAATCCCCCCAACGCCAGCGCAGCAGACTTTTCCTAGTAGCTGGCTACTCGAGAAATTTGCTGTTAGTCACGAGTGACCGCTTAAAAGATCCCGGCAATCTTGGCCTGCACTCGACAATGAGCTTGAATTTCTAATTCGTGACGCTTTCGAATGTCTGGAGCGGCTGGAGTCGTTACTGGTGTGGAACAATTAAACCGACGGCCGATGATCGAATCGCCGCCAACTCCCAGCCTTTTCACGGCTGTTTACAAATAATTAGACACCCGATATCGCGCGGAGCCTGATGCTCGAACGCGGCACAGTATTATGCAAACCCGGCATGAAATTCCCTCGCGAGAATTACGTCATATTTCATAGACAAAGGCGCGCGAACGATAACGCGAAATAATGAACCGCAATCGGGATACCGACGATATTGTTCGACTGCGTTTACACCCAGTTATTCCTGTCTGGATCATAATTAGCCGCGAACGAGACGGGGAACTGTCTATATGTAAAATCGTCGCGAGATGCAAAAGACCTCGATACGATCTCGTTTCCCAGTCACGATTAATTAGATCGCGTAATTATCTATCACGCGTACGAACTAACGATTGCTAGGCTGATCGGGGGTGGTTGCGAGTTAGTGCTTTTGACATGAAATCGGAATATCGCGGGACATGCAGGTAGGTGTTAACCATGGCATTTTAAGTCCGCTCCCGCCCGAGAAGCCCCCCGTGCAGGTCGTGACCCCACCCTGCGAGCGAAGGAACGTCGATTCGCGCGTAAATCCGCGGGTTCACCGCTCCGTTTCCTAATGTCCTCGCATTACGCGACGTGCGCCCCATGCGTGAGCGCCGAGTACGTCGGTGCGTATATTTATTTTAATGAGTTCTCCTCTCACCGCACGCAACGAGCCACGCACTTTTCCCGTTTGTGCATTCCCTTCGTCACGCTCTCTTTCTCTTTCGACTCTTTTTTCTATCATTCCCTCTCACCCTTTTTGCCGTGTCTCTAACACGCACGTCGGTGCGTATAGAAGCGCACCGCGAGAGTAACGGAGACCAAAGTCATCGCCCTCCTTCTCCGTCGCCGTCGCCATCGTCGCCGTCGTCATCGTCATCGTCCTCACGATGGAAATCCTACTTTTTCTCGCAACCCCTATGTCGCCAGGCGAAGGGGGCGTTATACCTGCCTGCGTACGCATATAAGTACACGCGGGGACATATACGTAAGTACGTACGCACCGTCGAGAAGGGCGGGCGAGGCAGCGGGAGGGTGAGAAGCTGGAGAAACGAGAGGCGCAGGCAAAGGGACGAAGGGAAAAAAGCGAGGTAGAAGGTAGGGCACCCTACGCACAGCCACCGTGGGATCAATGCACCTTCAGGGTGCACCGCCCTGGCGAGTGCTCGCGCGCATCGTCTATGCATCTTCGCATGCAACCAGAACCCTGTTTCATCCTCATCAACCCCTTTTCCTCCGCGTCACGCCACAGTTCCCTCCTCCCTCGCTCTTTCCCTCTCCCTCTCTCTCCCTTTCCCGGTTTTTCTCCCCCGCGTTTGGTCTCGTTCACTCCCCCGGCTGGGGGTATCGTTTTCCTTCTCCCTCCCGTTCCCCCTCATCCCTGTATCCGCTCGCCAGTCGGTATGCACCTCTTTCTCGCCCTCCCCAACGGCAGAGGCCCCGTTCAGCGCGTCTCCCCTTTTACTCTCCACCCTTGATATGTGCTGCCATCCTCTGCCAACGCTCGTTCCGCTCTCCTTCTCTCGCCGTCTGTTCCTCTCCTGCCCTAGACTCCCTCTCGTCCTAGCGACCCTCCTCCTCAGCGTCCCTTTTCGCACTTTTACACTCGGGCAAAACCCTACCCTACCCTAAGAATAATCCCTTCCGCGCAGTATATCGCGCGATCTATACACGTGTATCTAGGAGGAGGCACAGCACGTAACCCGGAGCAGCCAACCCAGACCGACCTATCCCTCTCTTTGTCGTCCTACTGCGCCTCTCTCGCCTTCCACCCCCCCCCACGCGGGTGGCTCATCTACTACCCTGCCTTCTCTCTTACGAAGACTGGCTGGCCGAGGGTACGAGCCGGCAATACCGACGCGCCGTGAAGCACCTAACTGCGGAAGGCTGCGTGTGCACGCGTGCACGTCTGCAACCCTTCACCGGTAGCTGGAAAAAGGGTCGCTGGGTGGTCTAGATTTTTTTTTAAGTGCCTTCCCGCTGCAACTCCACCCTCCTCGGTTGCCAAGGCGAGGAAGAAGCACTCTTCGCCGTGGTTCTTCCTGTTCCACCGTCTCTTCGGCTCCTTGCACCCCTCGCGCCCTCATCTACTCCCGTATTTCTTCGCGTACGCAGCCCGCGCGAGCTTAATCGAGCCACCCTGTGCCCTGGTTTTCTGGCGGTGCCACTCGATGCCCCGTCGCCCATCTCTCTGGCGTGTTTTTATCACGCTGATGCATAATACTTGACTCCACATCTCCCTCGCCGTCTTGCGCCTCGGATCTTCATGTCTTATCGTATTCAAGGAATTCACTTGCCGCTGCCCGACTGTATTTGGAGCGTTTCCCGCGTGTTCCGCGTCGCCTGAGAACGCTGTTTCTCTCCAACATTTTTTTCTTCAAACGCCAAGGAACAAGGGCTTGTGAAAAAGAGAGTTCCAATTAGAAGCAGAAGGCCGTAAAAGTATTTTAAACGCAATCTGCTCCGTGTACAAGCCCATTATTTCTTGGCGCAGCGATAAACCAGAAACATATTCCCCTGGAAAGCCACGGAAAACCGTGTTCCTCGGCTCCGCCATCCGGACGTCAGATTACCAGGGCGCGCGATATTGCCGCGGAATTTCATTTTCCACCCGATATCTCGCACGGCAAGGCCGCGTGGCGAGCCGCGGAACTATAAAAATGCCCGACTTATCGGGCCAGGCATCGCGGCAACAAATAAGGAAAGAAACACCACTCGACCGTGGCATCAGGAAATCGCGACAGGCACGTTCACCAGACATGCACTTCATCCTTACACGACGTAGCTACTTCGCGTCTAACGACTCCCACCGGCTGCTTTCAATCCGCCTCACGTTATCGAACGGTTCGCCACTCGTTCGCCACCGAACGCTCGGTAATTCGCCTGCTGCCGGTGTACCACGGTACCCGAGATCGTCATTCTAACTGGAAGGGTAGCCGCGGTCGAAGATCGCTCGCGGGAGATCCACCGCGTGGAAAAGAGATCGCGGCCCCGGCGCGGCGGAGGCCAACTAGACCCCAGCCACCAAGGACGGCCGACTCCTTTCTGGCTTCTCGTCTGCCTCGAGTTTATCGTGGGCCGGCTGACAGGTGACTGGAGAACACCCTCTACTCCTTTCCCTATTCCGCCAAGTCCAGCGGGCTCATCTGGAGGAGCGTGCACGCCGGAATCGCGGTGGCGTATTCCAATTTATTGCGAACGCTCGTCAGGGAGTTCAGCGATCGACGACGCCGCACTCGAGCCATCGGGGGACCACCTGAGGTGCATCTCTGGCGGACGTACCTCGCCAGCCATCGAACCCCGTCCAGCCAGACCCGGCAGTGCTTTATACCGCCTCGTTTTCCACGTCAGGCCTGGCAACGGTCCCCCCGGTGACGGACGCGACCGCGCACGGACACCGAAGAAGGAGCCAGAGGACGAAGAGGGAAACGTCACCGCGCAGACTGATCGGCGCGGCGGCTACGGCCTCCCGATGCACTTGCGTCCGCGGCGAGTGGCATTGCGAAATTACGTGGCCGATGGGAACGGAAGACGACGGGGGCCCGCGGTGATTTTAATAAATTGCGAAACGCCGGGCCGTCCGAGGCGTCGCGGCAAGCCGCGATCGTTGGCTATTTAGAGGCAGGTCTCGCGTGTCCCTCGGAAGTCCAATATCGCAGGATTATTTGCAAACATGATCGAAGGAAATGTACACGAGGTGATTGCAAGAACGGGAGACGATGTATGCCCATTCTGCTATTGGCTGTGGGAAAGGTGAATGCATGGACGGGTATCATCTTCCTGTAATATCACTTGACCCTTTACAATCGGATAATACAAGCGCGATATGCAGGTGTCCCTTCGGAACGTTCATAAGGTAAATCCGGGAGATGCGGTCGGCCTGGAGAGTTGGTCGAGTCACTACATTTCAGACTCTATACGTAAAAATGTATTAAAGTGCAGACCAATTACTTCTCTAGAAGCCAAACAGTTGAATGAATAGCGTCATTTCGCTTCCTTCTGTGTTTTTCTGGATTTATAAGCTTTAAAAGGTAAATTAAGGTTACATTTAACCACTTTTGTCAAACAGCGGTGTACAGAATCGAATTTAAAATATACTTCTAAATTTATTTTCGTCTAATGTTTGGGATAATAAAATAGTAGATATATTGGGGGACAATGCAGCCAAAGTATTTGGCTATATCAACTTTTCCTCTCAAAGCTAACGAGAAGACCTCTTTCGCTGCAGAAAGGTGAGATGGTCGAGTTATGATTTTTTTTATTATTTTTGTTTATTTATTCTCTTTTGTATTCATTTGCCTTGCTAATCGCCAGTAGGTAGTTGACTTTCTCTTTGATGTGTTCTTTACTTGTTTAGCGGAAACAAATTAAATATCAATGAATCTGTAGTTGCATTCACTCATAAATAATTTTGCTTTATCTTTAATTAATTTTCCATTTTCCATGAATAATTATGTGAGTGGTCTCTGCCAACGACGAAAACCTTTTCTCCCGGCACCTCGGGGGAGGTGGTCACATGTCATGACCTCAGTTTTCAACCTGATTTACAGTAAATATTGTCTTGAAACAAATATCGACAACTTTTTTTGAATCAGAATAAAATTCTGAACATATGAAGGTTTGTTCTTATAAAATAAGTAATTTCTATATTAGTTTTAATAGCCATTTTATATTAGGTCGACCGCGTCTCCCGGATTTACCCTATACGTTCCCTGCCAGAATGCTGTATTAGGTATAGTTATCGTGTCAAGAGAGAGGACGCCGGAGATTCAGCCGTAGATTCAGATGTCAATAACACGAACAGTCCCGTTCAAAGTCGGGTCCCAGCCACTCGACTGATCAGATATTCAAGGCCTGTGTAACACGTGCAAGGGTACGGCGTCGCCGTAAACGCAGTCGATCGTGCAAAATACCATGTCCGTTTACCTCCCGAGCTAAATCACCGGCGCGGATCGTTACTTTGCGACATTTTCGCAGCCACGCAAACACGGATCGCGATTATCCTAGGGTTCCGCGGCGCGGTATGTCGCATTAATTCCGCGGCGTGTTCGCGGACGCACGCACGCACGTACATATGCATACGAAATTCCGTAATGGATTACGGGTATGACGTACACCGTCGTCTGCCGATACACGAAGGCGGCGGCGAGGCTCGTTGGCACGGGGAAGGCCGGGGGAGGAGGTGGAGCGGCTAGAAGGAGCGGCGGAGAGGTAGCAGAGAGAAAAAGGAGGAGGATCATTTTCGATTCTCATGCAGTGTCGACGGAGGAGCGGCGTTCCCTTGTTGCCTGCAACGACGACCACGACGACGACGAAGAGGAACGACGGCGGGCAGAGGCGATGCAGAAGAGACGACGAGATGACGAGGAAGAGGTGGATGACGAGCGGGGGAACGACGGCGAGGGACGTAGGTAGAATGGTATATCAAACTGGATGGCTTCCATCCTTATTCCGTATTCGGATGCGCATTCGATTAACATACAGTTGCACCGGGACCACGTTGCGCTATCCATCCTACTCCCTTTTCGCATTCTCCCTTCTTCCCCCCTCCCCCTCAGTTGGTGTACGCGCGTTGTATATTCGCCCGAGTGCGTTCGAGGGAAGGAAATAGACTGGCCGTGGGTGAAGATTCAACGGAGAGAGCGGAGAGCGGTCAGAGGCGCGGAGGAAAGGAGGAAGGAAGGAAGAGGGAAAGAAATGGCCACGGAGGGAAAAGAAGGAACCGGGAAGAGGAAGGGAATGAGAGAGAGAGAGAGAGAGAGAGAGAGAGAGAGAGAGAGAGAGAGAGAGAGAGAGAGAGAGAGAGAGAGAGAGAGGGAGAGGGAGAGAGAGAGAGAGAGGGAGAGTGCGTGTACCGACCAGGCACTGTATATAAAGTCGACAGGGGTATAATAATGTTTGCGCGACTATGCAATGCGCTCGCGTTTCAAATCGACTCGAGTGGGCATTGATCTTTGATCTTGAGACGAAGGCATGCTTACTTACTGCATTCTCTTTTGCTGCCGTGCCACCCCCTCGTGCCTGCCTCCCTCGTCGATCTCCTGCATGCCTCCCTCTTCCTCTTAGCCTTCCCGACATATCGCCGCGGCTTTCGACGAGATCCCACCTCCTCCGCTGTCGTCTTGCCCGTCGGTTTCGCCCCGATCGCCGTGCACCTCAATCGGCGAATAAAAATCCCGACAGTTCGGCTGCAATTATCGAAACAGCTACCAGCGTTGTTCCTCACTCATAAACCGACAGTCGGGCCACTGGTCTTTTTTTTCAGAGATAATCGACTGACCTCGTTGAGACGCGATTGTCACGAGGCTTGTGCCTCGCATCGGGCAATCATTATATTGAATTTATGATTGCTATAACGGAACTATGGTATCTGGAATTCTGCATTAGGGCAACATTAAGAGTTAATTTCGTCCGTGTAAGGTTTAATTAAAAGCTGGATATAGCCGGCGGACCACACGCGCTACTCGCCTGCGCGACCCTTGACGATAAAAATCCTCCTTCGTGAATCGGAGCAGTGTACTAATCTTTTATTCTATTTTTGTTTCAGGTGAGTAAATGCTGACCCAGGACCATCTATGACTGACAATGAGCCTGCGATACAGTTCCCCCATTGCTTTGCTCGAGGGTAAGAGTGTACCTACACCGGCATAAGTACCTTAGTATAAATTTAAATCGTTCCCAATGCAATCGACAACTATTCCACTTTGGTGCACACAATGTCGGGCCATCCTTGAAGCAACGCACGCCTCCGTCGTGCAAGAATCTGTGTAATTCTCAATTCCAACCACTGACACCGGCATAAATTTCATACGAATCCCCTGGTTGGCGAATTTGCCCGACGCAACGGCGGATGCGCGAAATTCAAAACAGAGTCGTAAAGCGGAGTGGTTTGGACTGGCCACGGTGGCGCGTTTACGGTCCTCGACGCGGGTAATCCGTATCTTTATTGACTTTTGTACCGGAGGATCGTCATCTTTCGAGGGATTCGCCTGCATCGTTTTGAAGGAACGCTCGGACGTTTTATTACACGCCTGTGGCGAGCCTGTCGAAAAGTCTTGGGGGCTTGTTAACGTTACCAAAGCGTTAAAATTTCGATGGGTACACGGGCGAGGCGGTGCTTGCATTACCCTTCATCTTTCCTTTGATTGTCGGTGTCACGGTGTTTCTCAACGAGAGAGGTCCCTCAGGCAGATATCCGTTAACCAGCTGGACCTTGCCCGAGCAGATTAGCTCTAACGGATTTCCTCTAACAGATGGCCAATCTATCGATCTTGATCTCGCCGATTATGCTTTCAATCGTGCTTGATTATACGCTTGTGTCACGGATCCTTGTCCCGCGGATCATTGAATTTATTTCGAGAGTATTATCGGCGCGTAGGGTGGTAATCACTGGGGGACATAGTTCATAAATCTTTGCCGTTTAATGTCGCGCGCAGCGTACGTGAAAAAGAAAGGTTCGACAAGAAGGGATGAATTAATGGCCGCCACGGGTGCACGTGCCCCGCGAGGAAGTGAGTCGTTGGGCTTATTTCGCTGTGGCTGGATACCGTGAAAGCATTAAAACCATGGGATTTGTCCATCGGATTAACCCAGTCGGTCATAACAACGCGCGCGATCCTACGACGGGATTAGGCGAATAAATTAGTATCAAATTATGCGGGACGCCTGTAGGATCGGCCCGAGGTCACGCTGGTCGAAAGGTTTCGCGAACGTTGCCTGACGAGGCGCGAACCGACGATCCATCCTGTTGATCGATCGACCGATCGATCAAGAAAATCAAGCCCGTGACTCCCCGTTGCTCGAGAATCTCTTTCCTCCATTAGCACTGACCGCTGGTTAAGGGACGAGAGCTTGAACCCGGGACACAGAGGATCTCGATTGGAGGTGGTAGATCGATTTCCGCGTAATTATGATGAATACGTGGAACCCGCAGTCGCGATACACCGAGACAAATCGGATTTTCGAGCCGCTGCGTTAGAAGCAATTGAAAGAACTCAACGGCGCATACCATCGTGCTCGTCGAAACTGTCGATTTCCATTAATAACGAATACTAGGCAGACAGATCCTCGCAACACTAGAGGAACAAAGGTTTTCCAAGAGCGTGCGAAGTGCGTGGAGGACGCAGGAAGCGTGACGAGACCACTCGGGAATGCAAAACACGGCTCATTGCCTTGCGTGTCCCACATTGCTTTGAAATACGTCGCACCATTCCAAACTGTGAGCACGGAGAACGCAGTAGGGGAGACTGGGGCAAAGTGAACCTCGGGGTAAAATGAGCTTTCTTAATTTATTCCTTAACAATAGAATGTATTTACAAATTTTGGTGACGTAATAAATGTGTGTAATACCACAATGATAATTATGCACATTCAGATATCGAAAAATGGAAATTCATTTAAAAAATTAAAAATTAAGTTTTAGAGACTTCCAATTGGTTTTCTTTTCAATTTAGCTTTTTGGATAAATGAGTCTTAAATGTGTTATTTTAACTACAAATTTTTTCTACGTGTTTATAACAAGCTGATAAACATACATGTGCACGAGTTTGAGAAAACATTAATCCTAACATTTTTAAATAATTAATTTCCCACTGAGTACACATTCGGGGCAAAGTGAGCAGGGTAAACTGAGCTGCAAAGAAAAGATGCGCGAGTGATATGCGCATTATTTTTATGTGAAACCTGTGTCAAAAATTATTGAAGCCCATTTGAAAAAAAATTGTGATAGAAAAATATATGTATATTGTTTTTGTGAAAAAATTTATTCAGATAGTATAAGTACGTATTTTATTAATAATTATATATGTATTTGTTTTAGTAATAGTATGTCAGACTGTTCATGTAAACAAAGTTCATTTAAAAACTCATTTTCAGAAGAAAGTTACAAAGTTGCAAAGTACAAATTATTAACGTTAAACTTGTATTAACCCTTCGTTGACATTCTGGGTGTGAATCACCCATAAGCTGATTTTGACGCTCTGCACCTTCTATATTCAAAATAAATACCTTTTTTTCTCAAGCCCACGTACAAATTATTTTTTCTCTCAAAATATTATATCCAAACATCAACTCTGTAGATTTTTAGCTTCTAATATTGAAATTGATAAAATTTACAATTTTTTAAAGTTTTTTTCGTTTTTTCTCAACATTTGGTAGTCTAATTTTTTTTACAAAAACTGTGATAAAATTTAAATAAAAAAACCATGGGAATACATTCTAGAGACCCTGAAATTGACTCATGATTTTTTCATAATAATTGGATTCTTTATGGGGTAAAGTGGTCGTTTTGGCATTTTCTTTTCAAGTTGAATTTTAATATACTTTAAGTTTATTTTAAGTATTGCTATTCATCATTTATCAATAGTAATGTTCAAATTATATTATAAATCTATTTCCACACATTTTTATTGAAAGGGACAAATTTTACTCGACTTCAAACATTTTTCCTCTCACTTTGCCCCGGTCTCCTACTACTGTAGCTTAACAGAATCGTGTATTCTTTCGTTGGATTCGTACAAAGCTCAAGCAGGAGCAATTTCAAGCGTCTTAGCCCGCCGCGAATTGAATTGGACGTCGATTAGTTCCGAGACGAGGTGAATTTTACGCGCAACCCCGACAGTCGTAAACGTGCCCCGAAATTGCTCCGAGCATCCGTCCCAGCCAGCAGAAAAATTCCGTTCGATCGTTAACGAAGGACCCGGGGCCGCAATAATTTCCGAATAACTAAACAGAGATCCGCGCCGGTCGATCGTGATCGGCGCCGAGGATCGACCGTCCCGGTGCAAAAAGCATCGAATATGCGCGCCCGGGCGCACCAGCTTGATCCCCCTTGAACGTACGTACACGCGCGTGCATACGCGCGCTTGTCGGGGCGTATGCCCGCCGTGGATGGCCACTAAATTAAGGCAAAAGAAAAAGAGATCGGGAGCCGAACGGGACGAGTGGAGGGAAGAGGCGCGGAGAGGAGCGGGCAAGAGAACGATCTGCAAGACCAAAGGGACTAGAGGGAGAGAGGGGCCGGGGAGACGATCGGAGGAGGAGAAGGATACATCGAAGGAGCAATGCGCATGCATAGCTCGGGCGACACGCATCGATCAATCATTCGCTAATTATGCCCGCGATTTCTTTCTTTCGTGGGGCTGTCCGGCATCGCGAGCGGCCGTCGACCCCGCCGAGGATGTTGGATGGTGGATGGAGAACAGCCACGACGGAAACGTTCTCCCGCGAGTCCTCCTCGGGTAAGTAGAGCCGTCCTCGAGGAGACGGGACGTCCCGGGGACAAGGGGGAGGGAGGGGTGAGACTCAAAGACTGGGAAGAAGAAAGTGGAAGGCCGATCGGAAGGAGGGCCTGCCGCCTAGACGAGGAAAAGAGAAGACTGAACAGATGGGGGGCGGTCAGGAAGCGGGCGGCCAGGCGGCCAGGCGGATCGGAGGTGTATTAAATGAAATTAAGCAATTAACCATTTAACCGAATTAGCACACCGTAAAGAGCGTGGATACGCCCGGAAGAACGCCGTCGTCCGTCCCGTCGAGCCGCGACGATCCTTGGAGCGTTGCCTCGTTAATTAATTAAGGTCGCCTTCGGATACGGCAGGCGCTCCCCTCTTCCTCTGGCACGGCGATTTCTTTCCGCCGCCAAGGCCGGGGAAAAAGCTGCCGGACCATCGGTATCCCGATCATCTCCGTCCGTGCCTAGTTTGCGGATCGGCCGCTGTTATGCGTGCTCATTCGATTTCTTCGTCGCGTTTCGACCGTGGCCCTGATCATCTGGGCGATACGTTCTTGATTTAATTGAGCGATCCCGCCGCGCTACGCAGCCTCGATATTAAGATTCGTGGAACAATGCGGGCACTTAATGGGAGCGGTGTTAGGAATTAAGCCGGCGGCTCTTAGGTTTTTAGGCCTCGTTACGGAAGCTGAGCACGAATTGGCTACGGTGTTGATGTCGTTAGACACTTGGTCACTGCTTTTTAGGAGGAAAGTAATAAATGTAATGAAAGGACTTTGGTAAACCCTGTTTCCCATAAATCAGATGAGCGCGAACAAAGCAGCGGAGTTAACTCGTAAAACTGTCAACCATTGCACTTGGGGGCAATCGCACCATTCTCTTTCGTTGGTGGAAGTGCATCGGCCTACTTGGAATTCTCAGTATCCACCTACACCCCTGGGCAGTTTTTTAATCAATCCCAGGCAAGGTGTCCGACAATCAAGTGGCATAATCACCGGCAGACAAAGCCTGCATAATTCCCCCATCAAAGCAGCTGCTTAATATACAAATCGTGATCATTAGATAACGCTTTCACCGCGAAAACTCTGCGCGCGATCGACGTTTACCGACGTCTCGGGTGCCTTCTCCTCTCGCCCACGTCGGCGACGTTTCGCGCTTCAGTTTCACGAGGTACGCGCGCGACGTCGATGCAATACATTATCTCGCAAAATGACCGCAGCGTGACAGTAACGACCGGTTGTAAAGTAATTAACTGTGGTAATAAACATAGCCTACCGTGGCTACTTCTCGTTACACACTCGACATTCGAGAGTCCCCGCGAACGGTTCGCTAAAGAGGGACTCTTGTATCGTAAATCGAGATAGGTTCCTACATAAATGATCGTTTCTAACATTCCTCCAGACAATAATAAAATATACATTTCATAGAGATGAAGGTACTTGAGGGATATTCTGAAGAGTTCAACCTGCCCAAGTTCAATCCAAGCACCGAGATACTTCTGTGTGAAAACTTGCCCCTTTTCGATCACCCTTTCCAACATCGTGCCGTTTCAGAAAGGTTTGACGGAACAGGGCGATCGCTTCAGATCCCATCCCCGTCACGCGTCAGCTCGTTTCAATGAAGACGTCGACCACTTTGGCCCAGGTCAAAGTTAAGCAGCGCGAATCAAGCGAGAACAGAGAGACAGCCGGCACACGAAACGTTACAAAAGGATCGCGATCTCTCGCGGCGAGCGGAGGCGAGCCTAAAGAGAATCCAACCGGCCATAGAATGAAAAATGATAATCCCCCTGAATAAAGACGCGATCGTTGCCGGGACGTGTAGCTCGGGAATCGTCACTCGGCGAGTTATCATTACTCACCGGCGGGATCTTAATTTATTCCGAAGGGAACCAGCGCCGAATCACGTCGTCGACGTCCATCAATATCACTCGGGGCTTTAATTTATAGAGACTTTACACGGATCCACGGCTAACGATCGATAAATTCATCCGACCAAAGGCCGCGCGTGTCCGATCACCCGCGTCTCTCGAATCCCGCTACCGATCCTAGTAATTTCACATGTACTCGAGTTCCGCGCACTTAATCGACCCGATCGATCTATGCTCGGTATTAATATCGACACACCACTTATCCGCCCCGGCACCAGCTATGAATTACTCGCTCGCCATTGAAAAACACACGCACAAATCATTCACATCCCGCCCTGTAATGAATGGGCATCTCACAGAAGCTAACGCCGAGGATAGCCTGCGACGACTTTTCCTCTCGTTGGTGGATCGAGTATTCCCCACTTCCCTACCTAAGAACTTTCGCAAAGATCGGTGCGTTACGTTTCATCAGGCCTCTATGTAAGTCCCCATGGACCAATAATGCTCCTCACCTGGGGACATGTACCCCGGCGCCGACAGAATGTATCCCCAGGGTAAACGAGCTCCTCGATCCTGTCCCCTGGACTTCTCGCTATCAACGTTACCCACGAATTTATCTCCAGCAGTAGATCAACCTGGTGAAAGGTAGATATCGCGTGGAATAAAGTATCCATGCGCTCCGCGGTGATACTCGCGGCAGCCGCGACCACGAAAACCTTGTCCTCCGTTGGTGTCGTCCGGCTATTTGCCTAATCCGATTTGACAGGGAAGTGACACGATGTTGTGACGGGGCTAGACGTCGTTCCTCGCGCCCTGGCTCGTTCGATCGTGAATTCTATCCGACGCCTCCGGTCCCTCTCTCTTTCTACGACACTCGAACTCCTGGTCGCCTCTCTGTCGATCCTTCCCCCCCCGCACCGCCGTCTTGTAAGTCGATCTATTTTCTTATAATAGGACAGCCGTCGAGCTTCTCCGAGGATAGTATGCTCGAGACCGTTCACGTACACGCGCTCAGGTATCCGGGGTCTTTCGAAGCCTCGACTACCTGTTCCTGCTACCGAAGAACCCCTCTAGATCGCCCTCTTCCCCCTCAGGTGCCGCGAACAGGAGATGACTGGGTACTCCGGCTAATCCACGAGCCTCTACAAAGTCGTTAGATTAGAATCGGTCGCTGCGAGTTCCTTGCATTGTGCACGCTTAGTCGACCGTGCGTAATTCTCTGTTTCACAGCCAGGATGTCGGTCGATCCTTCCCTCTCGTGTTTCCTGCCACGTTGTCCCTCTAATTTCCGATTTCCACCGGGAAACCGACGGTGTCTCTCTGCGATTATCGCACAGGCACGAAGAGCGAACTCGTGTTCCACGAATTCCGACGTTCTTTGCTTACGTTTCTTTGGAGAGACGTCGCGGGGCACGCAAGCTTTGTGAAGACACGCTTTTGCGACACGGTATCGTCTCCGACACTCGCTCCTCTCCACATTGTCACGAGTAGGCGCCACGGCGTCACGGGAATCGGGGAAAACGGGGCTCGTCGAGTTACCCAGCGAATACAGGATGCGGTCTTTAGGTTTAAACAGCGGGGATCTAACGATTTAATGCGACGTTCGCATCGTCCGCGGCGCGTCAGCCGCAGAGGGAAGAGGGGTACGTCCCAGCCGACGAGGAAAATTACAGGCTACGACGCGAGCGTGTACACGCTCCTCGCGGGGCAACCAGCACGATGTATTTTTTTTCCAGTCACCCCTTAATGATCACGGGGACGCCTCCTTCGGCTACCTGTTTGCGATTAACAATAATCAGTCAATTATACCGCGTGACGTGCACATGTCGCGCGACGCGTATCCCCGCGATCGTGCTTGATCTCGCTCTTTCTGCGCCTCGATCGCGGTCATCCGTATCAAAGGGAAGAGTGGCCGAGTAGCGAGCAGAGTCTCGAGGTGTCGGGGGATTTCGTCAAGAGTCCGTGAAAGGTGAAAGGAATCGGGCGATACTATCTCGTTCAGAGATGGATTGAACGGTGAGAATGGCGGGATATGTTGACGCTCAGGCCACGAGGTGTGAAGAAACTGTATGGAGAAATCAGGGGCAGAGGGTTTCTGGATTCAAGGATGATCGGTGGAGCATTAGATGAGCATTAGGGGTATTTCTCTCTGCTAAAATCAGCCAATGTATCCAAAAGCAATAGCGCAAAGGCAAGGGCAGCGAAGAGTACGTGACAGGACCGTCAATGAGGGGCTCCCCTATCTTCAATTCTATTTCAGTTACCAGTTCAAGGGGATTACGCTCTTTCCCAGCTTGCGGACACGCGAGCGTACTCGCTTTGGTCGCGGGTGCGTGCAACGTTGATCGCCCGCCGCGGCCGCTGTACAAAAGCCAAACGAGCTCGAATGTTTGCTTAGCTGTCTCCGACTCTCCTCTTTGTGCTCGTCTACCTGCTCGTTTGTCTCCTCGCGTTCGTTTCGGGACGCGTATTAAGCAAACAGCATTAATGCCCGATCCGTGCCAGAGCGTTCCAGAGCCCCTTCTCTATGCGAGCTTATTGCTGCGAGAATCGCGTTACCTCCGTCGCGATCGTCTTATCGGGGCGGCGAGGAGTCACCTTTTGTCACACGATAACGCTCTGTTCCGGCGAAGGAGACCCTCTTGCAAACCGGCGCAAACCCAGTCACGTACTCTGACTTGCAGATGCGCGCGATCGTCTCGGAGCAATCGCTTGCATTGTGAACGGATTTCTCCGTTCTCGAATGGTCGGCAAGCTCGACACCAAGGTTGTTTGCGAGATAATAGGGGGGATTAAGTTGCGCTTCTTCATGCTACGATTACGTGCCCCTGATTCCACGATGCCCCGTTTCGTTTGTCGTTGCTGGCTTTCGTAGAAAGTGTCTTGACTCGGTGCGAAAACTCCCACTTGGATTCTCCAGTTCTTTCTTGCTCTGGTAGATGAGCAATCGTTAAGGTTCGTTTGATACAGCTGTGGAATTAAATTTCTCATTAGAGCTTGGCTCCAAGTGGCGAGGTGATTCACGTCGGAACTATTCCGTTTGGTATTCCTAGACGTGCATGTGTCGCGACGCGTTTGCATAGCAAAACAAAGTCGCCTGTCGGCCGATGGGCACGTCCCCTTTCCTACATTCTGCACGATCCAGACAGTCCCACTTTCCGTTATTCTTCGCCGCTACCCACACACGCCGCCGTTTCGAGTCTCACGAAATATCTGGCGTCTTGGGCATTGTCTATTGTCGAGGACAGATGAAAGGTGCATTTTACGCCGTGTCCCCCTTTCTGAACGGTAGAGCCCTTGAAATTAAAAATTTATTGACGCGCCGTTACCCCGGCGACTCTCTCATGCGAAATAGACAATGGGCATTCATAAACCCGGCGTTTTAATCCTCAATATGGCTGCTTTATCTCCGCTTCTACCGGCTCGGTAGGAACGAGACCAATACACCGGCGTGAAAGACGATTGAAGCTTGAAAACTGGAATTCCGTGGCCACGTTCCTCTGCAATTGGAGAATGTTCAATTGCTTCCGATTAACAGCCGCTTAAATCTTGACGTGCGTCAACATTTCTTCGAGATCATGATTGCTCGCGTTTCTGTAACATTTCTGCTCTGCCAATTTAACACCGCGAGTAAGAAACGCCAACAGGACCCTCATCTGCGCGAGCCAAAGCGAGCTCCCGAGGAGGGTCCCCGTCACGAACGGCGGGGACTAATTTTGTAACCCTCTTTCGTCACGAAATCGTCGTTATTCTGTATTTCCGCGGTGTTTCCAGCTCCCCCTACCCCGGGTTCACCCTAAAGCGGAGGGGACCGACATGTGACCGTCCCGCTTCACGCGAGGCGGGCCCGAAACAGTCTCCAGAATTAATTAATTCCCGTCCCCGGGGCCCCGTGTTCACGTGCACAACGATAGGCGATCAGTCGCGAAGTTTAACGCGGGACGAGCGAGGCCCCGGAGCGTTTCGCTCTTTTGTCGTGGCGTGTCCTGTCATGTATGAAAGACAGGTCCTCCGGCTTCGGTCCAGCGAACGAGGAACCAGGCCTGGCATCCGTGCGAAGGAAAGCAAAGCGGGAGAGGCAGGGCCCGGGGCCCGTTGCCCCGACTCGAAGTCGGCTGTCTCAGATTACATCGTGTCACCTCGCCACGGCCGGCTTGGCACCAACACTCGCCGGAGAGGAGAACACACGTGTTAACATCTTGTCGTTCGAACCCCCCAAATCTGGACCCGGGTGCCCCTCTTCGCCGGCCAATCTCCCTCGCCAGATCTCTCCTCCCCCCCCCTCTCTCTCTCTCTCTCTCTCTCGCTCTCCATCTTTTTCTAGAAGCTACTCCTCGCCCGGGGAATCGCCGGATGTTGACCCGGCATTTCAAAAATCCACCTTAATGATGCTGATTTCGCGCGGTCCCGCCGCTTCGGAGAGTAACGAGGGACTTAGCTGGAACGTCTCACCGCGGCCGCCACCGAGGACAGTGGCCGCGGAGCGACGTTTGATCCGATGATTTATGGATCGACAGGTTTGAAACGATTACAAGTGAACGTGCTTATTCCTTCTTTTCTCAGGAATAAATTGCCGAGTATTGGATGGAACAGATTATCGAGTTGAGGATTCGCTGGGACGGATTGGTAGGAGGGAAAGTTGCGTTCGATCGATGCGAAGGCAATTGCTGGTGGTTGATACCGATTAGGCCTCGGACGAGGATCGACTAGCCTCGAATCGTTGGGGGCTAAGCGCTTTCGCAAATGGGTCTCGGTACAATGGGGGACGGAAGGCAGGGTCCGTATGAACAGAGGGAACGCGGCTGGAGCACGCTTTCACGCGTTTATCGTGCATTATATTTTTATTGCCAGGCCCGCGGGAGTTGTGGATGCACTCGGGATTAGCTCGGCTGTGTACGCAGCTGAGATCCAAACGGGACGCTTCCACTTGGGCGCGGTGCTGTCTAAACTCGGCAGGAATCAATACACCGGCGACGGCTTCATCTTCCGCGTGCGGTCACCGAAACTTTGCATTTTCATCGTGGAGACTGAATCCTCGAAAGCTCCACACTGCTCCGCAGAATTCGCGACATCCACTTGAAACGTTCAATCGATGCAGCGTCAATACGCACCGCGCTCTGTGCATCGAGTCCATTATTCGAGCACAAGCCCCGTCGATGGAATTTCCGCGAATTCCTCTACGCCGGTTAGAAATGTAGGTCGCTTCTATTATGCATCGCGGTGTTCATATTTAACCAATAGCCTCGCGCGAAATTCTTCTCCGCGAATTTCCCCCGTAAATATCGTTTCCGTCCGGGCGTATTCCGATCTCGATTTTTAATCGTAAAATACGGGCCGCCACGGTGTCTCAGGCAACAATGGCTCACGGAAACGTGGCCTGAATTATTCAGCGTGGCCTACGGCCTTCAGACAGTCCTGGTCAGCCGTCAGTAAGCGACGGAATAACATTCTGCGCTGGCGAAACGAGGGTGAAACGGTTCTCGAGATGATTCTTGAAAGCCGACGCGCGCGACGGCAGCGATTAATTTTCGCGAGCGATTAATTGGACGCTTGACAGCCCTAATGCCCTGAAACGTTTATGAAATTCAGCTCTCGTTACTGTGACACACCGTTCGAGTGTGCCCATTACGCGGACAGAGAGAGAACTCCGCTCGCTAATCGCTCGATCGACGCGATATTATCGTGGCCGATCTGCTTTCTGGTTCGATTTTAATTTCCATCTCCCCGCGGCGGCTGGTTCGCGTTTTTCCCTCGTCATCGTGAAACCGAGAAGTGCTTTCGATAACGTTTAAGTATCTCGTCCAGGGGACTTCTGTGTTGAGCCATTATTGGCTGAATATTTTATTAAACGAATGATCCTCGACGCACTGAAGGACAGCGGCCTTGTGGTCGTACAGGATCGCGTGGAATGTATTGAATCGCATTTGCTACGTGAATTGGAGCGGAAATCATTCGACCTCTGATTTCAATGATTCTGGTAACAGTAATTAAGGATGAGCCACTTGACACGATTACGCCACGAAGATGGACGGGAAAGTCTTTCTACGTACTCTCAAATGAGAGAATTGTGAAGATGTTCCCCGGAACGACGTGGAGCCGGCGAGCCGAGGGAGAAATTATCATTTAAGGTAGCCAATCGCGATCGTGCGAGAGCTATCACCGTAACGCGATACGCGTTTTGTGACGGTGGTATCGTGGGAGGACTCGGCCCCCGTGTGGGTCGCGGACAAAAGCGAGGAGCTTCGGCGAGCAGAAGAGTCCCAAGTATCGTTCGCCGATATTTGCATCGTGCTGCCAGAAGCTTCGCCACCAGTCGATCCGAAGGTGGTATGTACCTACGCACGGGGATTGCCAGGCGACCGATGAAGAAACGAACGGACGAAAGGATCGAGATCCAAGCAGCTGATAAGCTAATGCCACGTCCACGATGGCATTATAATACGGTGCACTCTTCGATGCATACGGTTTACCGGCCGCGATAAACGCGGGGCATTCGCGGTAGGATGCGACTTCGCCACGCGTGATTGGCCCGCACCGTATTAAAAAGACTTTGCATCGAGATCCGAGATGCTGTCCGCGATCATCGCGCCGAACTCGATCTGGATCCCCGTCGTCATGGTCGCGCCGCGTCCGAAATACGTCTCGTTCGATTCGGTCCGCTGCCGCGACCGGATATTCTACGCTTCGAGTGCCATCCAAGCAATTGTCCACTTTCTGCTTGCTCATGGAGCTGAGTGATAAACAGACACTTTATTCCCGCCCTTTCTCACCAGATTTTCGGTCCACTTTCAACTGCAGTTCGATTTTACTTGATGCTTTCTTTAAGCTAGAGCTTGCGTGATGAGAACGCAAGAAGATATTTTTTCGGTATAATTTTAAAATAGAGTAAAATCCTAAAAAACTCCTAAAAAACTTAGACACTGCTCACTCCTATATGTAGAGCATCGTCGAACTCTAATGGGTAAATACAATCCGATAAACCGTATGTGTATGAATGTTAACACCGTATCTAATCTTTTCGATTTCTTCGACTGTTCATTCCGTACATTTAGAACTAGAGTTATTAATCATATTTGTACTAAGTAGCTGCTATTTCCGTTTTACATTGGCTTTTACGTGTTTTTATCTCTATTGCGTTTTATACTGCTACCTTATTGCGTATTATGTGTGTAATTTTCTAATCTGTGCTTCATTGCTCAGTGTATATACTGTTGTCTTTTGTATTTATCATAGGGCTTCCGTTTAAATAAATAAATAAATAAATAAAATAGAGTAAAATCGCCGTAGTAGAAGCGTCCCAGACGAAATAAGACCTTCGATGTGTACAAAAATTCATGAATAACCCTTAAATCGAGTCTGCACGAGGATAAACCGGGAACAAAGCGATAGTGTGCCGCCTACGTGGCGAAACGGGCGGAGGCCAAGACCGAAATGTGTATCACTGACTAACGACCGTCGATAGCCGCTATCGTCGCCAACTGGAATGAGCTACCGAGACGGCCAGCAGCCTCGTGGCAGCATTGTCGGTAGCTCACGCGGAATCGTTATCGCTCTCTGCAAGATACATAATGCGGCTCAGTCTGAACACCGATCGTAGCTTCTCTCCTGGAACAAATTTTTGTCTGACCGTGGTGCTATAAATACAGAGTTGGCGGTTATAAGAAGGGTAAAATTGTGGACCATGTTTCTTTGAATTGAATTGGGTCGATACAGAAGAGGATCTGTTCGAAGTGGTTACTTCGAATTTTTGTTTTTCAAAGTAACACCTCCCCCTTCTCTCCCTCGGATCATCCTGCTAGAAACGACCGAAATCTAAAAGCACAGCGAAACGAGATTGCGCAAACGTGACGCAACAGAAATGCATCGAAGCGACAGAAAAACGTGGCCCAAGTGTCCCAAGATCCAGGACACTCTCGATTTCTCTGAAACAAGTTCTCTGCCCGGATACACGTCAACCACCCCCTTGGACGAAGGCGATCCGGCCTGGAAACGTGGAAGTGATCGGTACCGTCGCGGCTGCTTTATATGGCCAACCGAAATAATCGATCCACCAAGTACATACGTTATCGAGCGATTTCTCCTGGCGTGTGTGCGATCGAGAACGAGCCTCCGAACGGGAAAACAATAGGGGGCTCGGCTCCTAGGAGAGACCTTTCGCGCCCGCGTTTACAACTATTCATTCCCCACGCAAGCACCCCCAACTCTCTCCCCCTGTCGCACTCTCAGCTTTCTCTCTCTCCTGTGCCCCATTGTTCCCAGTTCTCTCGGCCTCTCTCCGTCACTCTCACTCTCTGTCTGCCCCGTTGATCGGTATAACCGGCGTTGCGCGTCTAACGTGTACGCGAGCAATAATAAATGTTGCCTTGTATACACGGTAGGCTGCGGTGTATACGTCCGCGCCGAATGGCTCGCTATCGGTATTCAGCTTCAGCTTTCTAATACGCGGGACAATGACTCGGCAAAGGCGCCGATCCCCGTGGCTACTAACCCTGGGAGGATTTCTGAGACCTCGCTTGACCCCATGCATCTATGTATTGTTTTATTGTCATGTCTCCGGGTAGTTGTCTGCACATAGTTCGCCGCTACAAATTTCCTGACTTCAAGCGTTCAAACTTGACAAACCTACCGGTTCAAGAGGAGTTCCAAACGACCTCAGAAATCAAGCCCGGCTGAAGTTGTCTTAGGGGATTAGAGCATAGGTTCGGTTAACGAGGTTCGCCGTCTCAGCCCGCTTTAATTCAATGTCCGTGCAATTCCTAGGTTATTACTTCTTGGAGGGTGATAGCCGATCGCGCCGTTTCATGGGCTCAATTACGAGCACCGGTTAATTGAATGACGGGGACATGATTTTTCCTCGGATAGGTCGGCGTAGCTGCACGTAGGTGAACCGATAACGACCCGACGATACGAGTATCCCAGACTGGACGCTCGCTGATGGAACTCAGGCTGCTAATCGTTAAAGTCGCCACCAATCGGCTTCCTGGTTATTTATCGAACCGCGTATCTACGCAGGCGGTGCCAAGAATAGGAGGTAATTATAGAGTAAGATCGTTTAAGGGGCTCCCTCACCTGCCGCGGTTCCAACATTTACGGAACGATCGTTCACGACATCGGGAAGCAAAGGTGTTCATCGATAACACGATTTCCTTTCGTCTAACGTGCGGTTCCAATCCGGGGCTTTTTTCGAGCAGGAGTCCTCGAGACCTCCTTTGAGTACACGATGTGACGAAATCGGTGCACAGGCGACGGAATTTTTGCGGCCCCATACCGAGAGAACCGGGTCGTTCGCGGAATAAATTGAAGGATAAGCCTACTCTATTTTAAACACGCGCAAACCTGTTTGCCCTCCCGAGCCTGGCAAACTTCTAATTAGCGGTGTGGCTAATTTGCATTTGTTGATCTCCGATTTGGTATCAGGAATGGAAGTACTCGAGAACACTTAACTCCCTGAGAATATGACGACGGGCTTAAATGTCGCTGGGTATAATTACGATTGAGGCACTATTAGTACCCCGGACCGTAAAATTATCTGTAATCTTCGGTCCGCGGATGGTCTACTCTTTTATGTAATTAAATTGTTAACCGCTGGGACTGTTGCGCGGTAAAAAGCAGAAGAAGGGATGGAAGGGGTAAAGTATTACTTCCTCTTAGTACATTAATTTCGGTCCGTTTCAGACGGCGTAAAAACGTCAATTGCACGGCTCGTATCAGTCGCAGGGGCCAATTAATACCTTATGGTCGCGCTGTTCATACGGTTGCTACGCCACTGTAAACGCGTTTACGATCCCAACGTGGGCTGGGTTTACTTAGCCAGGTTATGCACGAGGACACAGAGAATATACAGCGGGCGAGCCGTGTGCGGGCACCGCGTACAAGTTAGCTTTTAGACGACTATTATGCGCCCTGTTGTTCCGTTCCGGTGCCGCTATGATTTTAAACACGTGCGCTTCGACGAACCCCCGCGTTACAGCTTTTCTCTGGTCTGTTTTTCACGACTTCCGTGGAACAGGAGGGGGCCATCGATTCTCCTCCACGGTGAATATATCCCATTACTGCTCCAATTTCATCGAATCGAAATTTTGGTCGCATTCGTGCATTCGAACTATCAACTATCAACGAAAAACTTCCACTTATCGCTGGCTCTACCTCGAACGATCTGAAAAAGAAGAAAAAGGGTGCTCGTGGTAGAAGGGGTACACCAGTGTTCGTGCGACCGAAGTGAACCGCGTGGCATTATCTGCGATCGATTAATTAGAAAATTCGTGAAACCCCGTTCGAACGAAAGAGCAAAGCGGGGGCGTGTTAGAGACAGCCGGCTAATCGATATTTCGAAGCGGGAGGGGACGTGCGAGGAAGCTTCCCGCCAACGTCTCTAATGTATTCAAATGAGATTTGGTCTAAACAAAAGGTAGCGGCCGCCGCTTAAATACCACTCTCGTAATTAGTTTTGGCCAGAAGTTATAGCCGGCCTTCCACCCGCGCTTCTGCCCCTGCATCTTGCCACTTACGTGCCTCCCGACACCTCCACAGGTGTAAATGCACTCACACTAGCCCACGGTCGCCTAGCCTGGCCCCTTCTGTGCGCCCGCACACCGCAACATGAGCGCAACATTAGCATAACCTTGTTCGCAGGCAAGCCGCCCTTTCGCGCGTATACGCTCCTCCTTGGATCTCCTTCCTTTGACACCGACCTTTCCTGGCCAATGGCGTGGCTCCTGGAAACCCCAGGGGTAATTCGATCTATCGAGGGCTGGCGCGATATTCCCGCAAAAAAAAAAAACGAGCATCAGGACGCCTCCGCTCGGACGAATGAACACCCTTTAATCCATTTCTTGGTCGTTTTCTTTCGCCCGGACGCGGCCAGTAGGACGCCGCTGGTTCTGGCAGTTTCTGGAACGGTAGCACCGCCGACGGCTGGATTAGGTTCTGCTAAAACGAAGGACAAATTTCGGGGATAAGGTGTCCCTTACTATGATGAGACTCCCTGTCTCGCCGAACATTCGATATCCTCGCTCGAACACCCTGTATTACGCGGGGGATCACCCACGCGCAATACCGGCTAACATTGTACGGTGAATGAGCCGACGAGGGTGTAGTACAGTTTACAAGCCCACGGGGGTGTCTCTTTTAAGAACAATTATAATGATATCAACGATCGATTGGCTCCAATATTATCCATCGGTTCATTTACAGAAAAAGTAATGAAACTCCAATTTAGAAATCGGGGGGTAAGCTTGAGTTTAGCGAAGCAATTGGAAACATCCGACAGCGTGCAGCGGACTTAACAAGCTAATGCCGAGTTTACCTTTTGCAAACGAATCTCTGGAGCGTCTGTTTGGATTCCCCAGGCCTCGAGCCCTTTTTAATTTACACGACGGACACACGCGCACGCGGGACGAAAAGGAAATCGCTGTAAACGCGCTGAAACGTTAAATACGTGAATCGAGAGAGGGATTAAGGGCGCGGCTTAACACCGCCCTCCCCCTGCGCCCTGTAAAATAATATCCGTCTGCTCCCTCCGGCCCCGTCTCCCGCCTCTTCCGCCATCTCCCCTTTTTTTTTCCCTCTTTACACGAAATATAAATGGTGCACCGTTTGAAAAACGACACCGTCGACGATGAGAACTCGCTAGATCGTGACCGCGCGATAAAATCTCGGTTTCCTCTCAAGTCCACTCGGTACCTGCGGCATCCAGAGGGCTGACGCCGACCTCGGGGAGTCGGGAACCGTGACGAGGCGAAACGCCGCGAAGGGGGTTGCATTCCTGCGCCGCGTAGGCTGCTTTTCCACGGGACGTAAGGGATACCCGATTGCCGCGACTCTATCCCGTCGGCAGATATCTTAATAGAGGATGTTCGTTCCTGAAACACGCTCGAACCCAGCATCCACGTCTTCTATTATGTCAGCATCGCTGCGCGCCGTCATCCACCCTTTGTGCTTGTCATTGCGCGCCGTTTCATCGGCCATGGCCGCTGGCAGATGAATAGAGAGACAAGGTTACGAGTGACAAAACGGAACAGTTATCCGCTCTTGATAATCTCGAGACGAAAGAACGCCCATGACGTCATGTAGCGGTAAGTGGAAGTGAGGAATATGGGTGCTGAAATTGCTTGGTTTCTAATTTAAGGGTGTAGTCCTCGGCTGCAGAGATCAGATACGATCTTCTGACGGTAGAAATTTCGAAATTCGGTTGGGTGGCTCATCCAGGACTGTCAGGTGAAGTGGGGATCGTCGAAAGCGTTTCAGAGCGTTGCGAGGTTTTCCTTAGACAATGGTATCGAGAGGATAGCCAGTGCCAGAGCACCAGTTAGATAAGATCTGGAACCGTATCGATGCCTTTCCTACGGCTTTCCTCTAATTTCTCGACGATCATCGAGGCATATCCGTTTTAAGAACCGAAAGAGATCACCGACAAGATAATGGGCGTCCAGGTATCCCGAGGAAAAGGTGGGGCTCGCGTGTTTCCTGGAGTGCTCGGTCCGACCGTTGACTCATTTTTGCAGTCAGGGGACCACGGATCTTTTAAACGTCTCTTCCCAATTCTTTGAAATCCTCGCCGACTTGCGACGGTCCCCTTCAACATGATTATTTAATGCCCATGTCCCTAGGCGTCTCTAATTAACTAGAACTATGGTACGTGCTTAATTATTCCCAGTTCGGGGAGTTGATCTGATACACAAATTTCCACGAACGAACGGGGCCTGCATCTGCTTCCCATCGATCTGCGCTTCCCGAAAGATCTGACTAACTCTCACGGAATTCCCCACGGAATACTACAAACTGAAACACTCCTCGGCTCCATGAAAAAGCCCACGTCCCGTCGCAATGTCGGCTCGAACTCGTCGCCGACGTCCACAAATCGTTAATCCCGAATTCCCAAGTATTCCGTACAAGAAACACGGCTCACGAAGGTCCGGGGGACCCGCGGTGTCGTTTCTAGCGGCGAGAAAGCGGAAGAAAGGGGAAGAGTGGCAGAAGGAGGTGGGAAGCCGCGCGTGCTTTCGGCTACTCGAAAAAACAGGCCGACATTTCGCTTATTAAGACGTTTAATGCCTCCCATATAATCGATTATTTATAGAGGTATTTAAATCTGGGAGTTGTCGCGGGCCACAGCGGTGGGAACCCGTGGCCGGTGTATGAAGACGTCCGTCGGCTTTACTGGCTATTCCCGAGCGCGACAGCACGCACACGAGCTCGGAAATTCTTTATAGGAGCCCGCGAATTGTATTTTTCCTTTTTTTTTTTCTTCGCCGAGACACCCGCTGACCGCGGACCACGACTATCCCCGCGCAGGAGGTCCTCCTCGGGACTGGCCCGTCGTTTTAGCAGTTCTGCGGTAACGCCGATTTATCGGGCTTATTAAGACAATCTACCCGACCACCACTCAACAACAACGCCTTCGAGTATGCACACTGGCCAGCAGATCGGCGTGATAGCGTAGCGGTTTCCGTCAAGTGTCCTCGTTTTCAGTAGAGTTTATAGGGTACGTTGGAATACTTTCGAAGAACTGAACGGTGCTCCATTTGGTGTACAGTAAGACACGAAATGCTGAAAAGGAGCATGCACGTGCCTATGCCCAGAACTTGGAGAGCCACGAAGATCCACGTCAAGAATATTCTCCTCCAAATCAGACATCGCCTAAGGGGCCTCATTCGCGATACTTGAATCGACTTTAGAAGAGTTACTGTTCCGCCTAGAGTTGCACGTGGGCGTGTACGAGGCAGCGCTGTGCTGGACATTCGAGAATCTAGCCGGTCTCGCGGTTTCATCTTCGTTATGGCACCCATATACCCGCTAATGACCGCCGAGGGAACCACAGATACGGCAAGCCGTGGGAGTTACGATGTCTCTCGCGGACCGTTAGTGATTGTACGCGCTACGTTATGGCTGTTAATCCGCGGTCGCCATCCCCGGGAGTGCAGCGAAGGCGATATCGTGTGACGAACGTGTCACATCGGCCGATAATACGAGTATATCCGTGTTCTCCTTACGCGCGTTAATTGGCTGAACCTGCGCTCTTAATGGAACCGCGCCTCGGTTGCATTCCCTCGAAGCGCACCACGATGAGTACTGAAACGGCAGGCGATACCATAGAACCAGCTAGTGTTCGTGGCCATGAAAGTTACCAAGGATTACCATACAGCGATGCACTATCGTGGACAAGCTCTATCGCCCGATCGTGAATTAAATCGTCCACTCGGTTCATTCAAGCAACAAGCGTGTGTGATTTGGACCGGGTAATCCCCTCGATCGTACCTACGTCCCAGAAATGGCCACGCGAACCAGAATGAAATTGACCCTCGCCTTCGGGCTAGATGGATGAAGGAGTCAGGTATCAGAGAACTCTCCGGCGGGATCGCCAATAATTCCGTTTCCCGCTGCACGAGCGCCGCGACGAAGAAGAAGGGGGCTGGTTAACGATCGCTGAGACCCATGGAAATGGCCAATCACGGAAGATACGGTGCCCTTGAGGATTGTCAGTAATTATATCTAAACGATCGGTTGCGCCGATACAGAAGGAGCGAGGCTGCAACTCGTTCCCAGCGCGAATGCAACGGAGATACACCCCGAGCATACCGGTTACGTTATCGCGATTGCTTACGCCGCCCTCTCGCTCCCTCGACGTACGTGTACGCGCCGAGGAGCGTTTAGAACGCTTAGGGAAAATTATCGTTACACCCGGCGAGCACGCGAATTATTTCGCCCCGGCGTGGAAGTCACGCCGAGACGATTATCGCGCGAACATCTAACCACCGGGGCCCCTTAACACGTATCGGCTGGTATCGGCGTTTGTAATCGGTGTCGCGGATAGAATCGGAGTAGTGCTACTCGACGTTTTTACCGGCCGATCGGATCACGCGTTAACGCGAGGTACAGGCACCTTGAACGCTTGGGGAAGCCAAAGGCGAATGGAACTTGGAACCTGTGGCTTTTCGGTTTAGAGAGCTTGCAATTCGGATTACGATATCCACAGGACTATGCTCGACAGTTTATTGGTGGTTTCGCTAACGGCAGTTGTCGTGGACCATCGTGATCTATTTGTTAATCAAGTTTGGCTAGGAGATTTCTGATTTAGGTAGCAGAATAGGAACGCACACCTACTAGGGTGGCTCTTATTTTGGACTTTTGAATTTTCTTCGGGGCACCCTCCAGAATAGTTCCAAATAATAAAGAAAAAAATCTGAGCCCGATCGGATAACGGGAAAAGGTACCCCTGGGCCCTTAAACATTTAAATAATAATTTAACAGCTCACAAAGTCGATTTTCTATAATATTCTCCATGTTATTGATGAACTAAAAAAATATGTCAAACAAAATTTGTAGATCCGGACAAGGAGCATCTTTTTTGTCCAATACGAACATTAAAAAAATAGTCCTCGAAAATAAAAATTCCATTTTTTGTTCGCCTTCATAAATGAAAAGTGTCCGAGAAGCATTTAAACTTTTAAAATTTGAGAAAAAGTTTTTTTTTAGTTTTTCGGACTTATTTCGAAAACCGTTTGTCACGCGAGGAAAAGTAATAGAACATAAAATATGCTCCTTATCCGGATTTACAACTTTCGTTTGACATATTTTTTTATTTAATCAATAACTTGGAGGATATTATATAAAGTCGACTTTGTGAGCTGTTAAATAATTATTTAAATGTTTAAGGGCCCAGGGGCACCTTTTCCTGTTATCCGATCTGGTTCAAACTTTGCACAGATTTTTTCCTTTATTATTTGGAACTATTCTGTAGGTAAATAAGAGCCACCCTAATACCTACACTTCCTTCCGCAGTGGAACTGTGCAGCCTCCATCAAAATGCAGAAAAAGACACGGTTCAGCAGGTAAGTAGAACAGGACCATGCTCGAGAGACGATTAGCACCCAATCATCACGAGACTACCCGCGAGGGGAAAGTGAAAAAGGCGCAGCCATAATAGGAAACAAGGAGTATGTAGATGCGCGTGCACGACTATAAATATGATCGCACGTTGCATTCGTGTCATTAGAGCCACACCTCTCGGGTACAATGGACCATAAACACTATCGAACATTGGCGGTAATGGCGTAATAGGAATTAAATCATAGCAATCGTACTAATAATTACCAGGCAAGGCGTTGAGCGCTCTGTTCCTTCGGGGCAGAAACGTGTGCTCGCTCGCATCGCCGGAGATTTACCGATGTTCGCGGACTCGAACGGTGCTTAAAGGTCTCGTTAACTAAAACCGAGCAACCAATTACTAGGTGGCCCCGCAGCGTACCAGGCGTTACGCGTCCGCAATTAATTACACCGGAGCGTCTTGGCCAGGAGATCCGCCGGTCAGTCCAGCTGAAAGACGAGATAATTCCCGAGGATCGACGAACTTGTCAGTATCTGGTTAACGAACACGCGTGACGAACTTCAAGATACCGTTGGAGCGTCCGACGAGAGTGATGAGACACTGTTTGCGTTCCCTCTCTGTCTTCAACTCTCTCCAAGTGCCACTCGCAGCTTCTTTATCCTCCTTCATGATGCTTCCCCCTCGTTCCTTCTGATTTCAAATATTAGCTTTGTCTCGATGACTTCTGACCTACCTTCCGCCTACCTCTATACAAGGAGCTCGTCGCATTCTCCTCATCGGTCGCTTAATTAAAATTACCAACCGAAACCGTCGTCCGAAGCAACGCTGGTCCACGACGAAAACGGCAGCGCCGGGAGCAGCCTGTTGCAAAAGAGCCCCAGCATCGAGGAACTCTCAACGAGATAATCCACGCTGGGCTGACAAAGCTGTCCGCGTTTCATTAATGACCGGCCATACGTATAAAGCCCGGGGACGAGTGTATCGAGGCGGTGCTCCTCCTCGAGCCAAGCCTCCCCATCTCCTTAACTTCGTCGCCGCGGACATTCGTTTTCGCGGTTTTACAAGCGTATAACGTGTTGCGAGGCGACGATAATGCGAGGGTAGTTTATTTACCCGGCCGGAGCGTAGACGGGACTCGCGTGTGCGCGATACACCCGTCCCGGGTACCTCCTTCTTCCTCCCGGCCCGCGAACACGCTTCTCGCTCGCGATGCCGCGCATATTTGCGCTTTCGCGCGACTGGGTGCAGGTATGTAACGCATTAACGTTATAGATACGGAAGAGGGGGGGGGGGGGGGGGGACACGGAGCCCTAACGACCGCGATCTCTAACTTTTAAGCCGCGTGCATTTGTAACGCGGCGCCTTCCGCTGGCCGACGTGCCCGCGGCGTGTACCGTCGTCCCGTACCCCCCGATGTGGGAGTGTTGACGCAGAAGGCGACGGCCGGGTACGACCGTACTTCGCTGGCTTTACAGCCGGCTCAAAGTGCTTCTCGACGGACTCGAGGAGGAACTGAATAACGAATGCTGATCTATCCCAAGGGTCGGAGGAGCGGATAAAACGCGTCGAAAATTGGCGCTCGAGAGTTAAAAAAATTGACACCGCGTCACCGAGTCATCGTGGCCGTTCTCTCCCGCAGAAATTGCACGCCGTTCGGTGCCCGGGAACGGCTCAACTCCCGCGGGGAGACCGGCATCAGCAAAAAGTCAGCGACGTGCCAGCTTGATGCGACGAGATACGGGCGCCGCCGGAAAAAACCGCGATGTCGTCCTTTATTTTCCATCGGGGAGGATAATGGAATCTCGTTGACTCTTTTTGCGGATGTTTCGCACGGTCCACCGTCGTCGTTCCAGTCGGTATGGGGTGCTGGGGCTCCTCGAAGGCTGGCTTTGTAGCGTCGACCCGAGCATCGCTGTTTCTGAGGAGCAAGCAAAAAAAAAAATGACAAAGCAGCGTTCAATTAAATTCTAAAAATTGGCTAGTCGCTCGACCGAGCTAACCCACGGACTGCGATGTGGCGGTTCCTTTCAGAATCTGCGCTCGCGGTTTGCGAGCTGTCAATGGCGCAGGGGCGATTAGCTACGGAAATCGGTCGTAGAAAGTAGGAAGCGCTCTCGGCGAACGCATCGTCTAATAAATAGACCCAGTTGCAGCATCGACCCGTGCTCTTGTGTAATACGCCACGGAATTTATAGATACGCGTACCGGGATAAATCATGGACGAGTTAGTCGGAGCGCGACGCAATTACCGGGCCGGAATCTGTTTTATATCATTTTCTCGATTCCATGCGACAAGATATTGGCCAACGCTTAAGCAACTGGGCACATTTGTAATAGCGTTTCGGTGAGAGCGACTCGCAGAACTGTTGGCGATGTTATCTACAAAGCGATCGTCGTGGACCGTAAAGCAGCTGTTTCAACCTCTCATACACATGCGCACTGTATATATAAAAGATGATACACTGCCCTCTGCTCGCTCGAATACCCTACCGACAGTCGTTCACCGCATTTGCATAGAAACCATCCCGCGAACGGAATATTACGATCGTTTTGCGCTCTCCGCCGTGCCCGTGCAACACGCGTTACACGTACTTGCTTACGTAGTTATGTACAGGGTGAACCTTTCTGGTCTCTCCGTCCCGCTATTCAATTCTCCGTGTCAGGGAATAACTTTGAGGGAAAAGGGTAGTAACGATATTTGATATTCGACGACAACGAGTAGCATAGAAATCTTGTCATTTCCACTGTTCTCAAAGAAAATCTCAGTGGTAAATAGACTTATTTTTCTTAGCAAGGGCCTTGTACCAAGTCTCTTCTAAATTAAAATCTCATCTCCCCTATAATCATCGCAAGCACCTCGACACATTCCTCAACAATTCTCTTCGCTAGAAATCACGCCAGTGTAGCCATCCGTAAGTGTATTACGCAAGAGCCACCCTATATAAGTAGGTGCACGCGGTGCAGAATCCAACGGGGTCCAGAGGAAGGTATAAAACCGGCGTCGGAGGCAGGCTGTGCGGCGCGGCGCGTTCGACAGTGAGCAGATTTATGGGGATCCTATGGCGCGGGCTTGTACTACTCGAAACAGGAAGATCTCGAACATGCGATGACGATTAATTACGGGTTACGCGTATATGTTAAGCGATCCCCGTGGCCTTCTGCCGTCTTCGCGTTATGGCGGGACGCCCGTTGCCGGGCCTGCCTGCTCGCGGACGCCCTTACACGCGGCGATTACGCGCCTCGACGCTGTAGCCGCGTCTTTGACCGAAAGAGAAATGGGATCGGTAAATGGCGACGACCTGTATTACGAATGTATACGCGCCTCCTTCCCACCCCCCGCTTGAAACCGACCGATTAGATGTAATGGGGTGCCATTAAATTATTTCAGTGTCGTTGAAAAATCGAGTTTCTATTCCCTTTGAATACCTCTGCCTCTCTCTTTCTCCGAGAATCCTCGCGGTGTAAAGAGCTCAGGACACGGGGCTACCACGTTATGCATGAACGACGTCGCGTTGCCCGTTAACGAGCCGTCCCTCGGGTGGAACGATGCGCGAACCGTGTGGGCGTCGTCGCATAAATGCCACGCCGAGCATGATCGATGGGGTCCCGTGGTCCGCGTGAGACCGAGTCGCGAAAAAATTCAGACGCGCCTGTGACCGCGACCGACCTTCCGTTGATAATGCGATAATGACACAGCCGCTCCAGCCGAGTTAGGTCCGCTGTGATACGCGAGCGCCGCTAATAGTCGCGGCTCAGGCGACCGGGACACGTCGACTCGTTTGCGACTCGCGGATATGCAAGCCGACAGCCGTATAAGCGATACCCAGAGAGCTGTCGTTAGATCCTCCGGAGCGGCGAGCGCAGGGTCGATCCTTATTACCGCGATGGAAAGATAACAGCGGCGTCAGTGCGGAAAAACCGCTCGGTCTGCTTAATGACGACGTTTCGTAATCGAGCCTAACTCGCGGATCGGAGGATGCATAAAGTGGCCGCATACCTATCTAGACGCGCGACAAATCCAAGAGAACGTCGCTGGCTCGTCCGGTGTAATTTTGATAGCGCCAGGCTACTGTGCCGATTTGAAGGAGGAACTGGTGCCATTAGATTCCTCTTGACGAGTGCTCTTTAGGGTAAATCCGGGAGACGTGGTCGACCTAATATAAAATGGCTATTAAAGCTAATATAGATATTAGTTATTTTATCAGAACAAACCTGTATGTTGAGAATTTTATGCTGATTCGGAAAGATTGGTCGATTTTTGCTTTAAGGGGGTATAACCGTTTGAAAGTGTCAAAAATCAGATTATTTTTTTTTTTACATATTTTCATAGATTGATGTTTTAGAAATATTATAAAACAAGTCCGATGTAAAAATTCGAAAAATTGACGAAGTTATAGGCATTTGAATGAAACAACCCAGGTAGCATGGGGCGGCACGTCGGCTCGACCGATCGCAGCGGTTCGGTCGTTCGCGTCGCGGATACTTACACCTACTATTAATTACCCCTGATTAAGAAACCAGCCCGTTTTTCTACATTTATAGCACACCTTCAGCGGATGCCGTGCAGGGTGATTTTTGGGTCTAAATGGTCCGGGAATCCCCCAAGGGGAAGGGGTGGAGTTAGTAATAAATTTATACAATCAGTGGGTATAAAAGAGTATTAGCCATGAACCTTTAGACCTCAAAAATATGAGCATATCAGTCAATGCTTTGCATAGCAAGCAACAGCAAATCGAAAAATATACCTACACGAAGTCATGAATTCGGCTCCAAACTGTAACAGAAAAGGTAGCCGAAAATCTCATCGACGGGCCAGTAAGCCTATAAAAAGGCACCCATCACGTTATCCTGATTGTGAGAAAGGGGAAACGAACACAAGTGCGTCAGCTAAGAAATTAAAAATGGATGAATATCAAGACGTGACCGTGGAATCTTCATTTGGGTACAGAATGTTGAATTTTATTCCTGTGTTTTCTGCAATTAGTGATTACGTGAAGTGCAAACATTGTGACAGCAATGTAGAATTTTCAGAATCAAATATCCGTGGACTTGGTTTCAAAGTGGAAATAAAGTGTAGTTCGTGTCCTTCTAAATTTATAAATTCCTGTCCGATTACCGATAATCAGGCGTACGAAATAAATAAAAGATTAGTTTTTGTAATGCGGATCTTAGGAATTGGAGCATCAGGGATTAGAAAGTTTTGTGGACTAATGGATCTCCCTAAACCTGTCATTCAATCAACATACGACGCCATAGTAAAGAACATTCATTGCGCCGCGGAAGCTGTGTGTAGAAATTCAATCCTCTGTGCGGCGACGGAAGAAAAATGTCTTACTGCGAAATATAACCAAGTTGAAGAACCTGCAGGCCTAACTGTTTCTGGGGATGGAACCTGGCAAAAAAGAGGTTTCTCCTCGTTATACGGCATTACAGCTTTGATTGGACATTTTTCAGGAAAAGTTCTGGATGTCGTAATTAAATCAAGTTTTTGCAAAGGCTGCGAAACCATGACAGAGAAGATTAATACTGCGGAATATGAAGAGTGGAAAGAAACCCATAACTGCTCTGTAAATCACGAAGGAAGTGCGAGCAAAATGGAAATGGACGGAATTAGTGAGATGTTTCACAGATCCGAAGGACTACACGAAACAAAATATTTAAATTACATCGGAGATGGGGATAGCAAAACATTTGCAGGACTATTAGCATCTTCCCCATATGGTGAACCTGTAAAAAAGAAAGAATGCGTTGGACATGTGCAGAAGCGTATGGGAACAAGGCTGCGCAATTTGAAAAAGAAAACCAAAGGGCTTGGCGGAAAAGGACACGGAAAATTAACAGCAAGGTTAATAGACGAACTCACAGTTTATTATGGGAAGGCAATTAGGAATAGCTGTCATTCCATTACACACATGAAAAGAGGAATTTGGGCAACTTTCTACCACAAAATTTCTACGGACAATAAGCCGCAACATCAAAATTGTCCTGCAGGAAACGGTTCCTGGTGTTCATGGCAAAAGGCGAAAGCTGAAAACAAATTGCACGAATACAGGCATAAGCCTGCTTTAACGAGCGAAGTTGCCGAAGCAATACGTCCTATTTATGAAGAACTGAGCAGTGATAATTTATTGGAACGATGTCTCGGCGGCTTTACTCAGAATAGTAATGAAAGCTTGAACGCGCTCTTCTGGAAAATTGCTCCTAAAACCATCTTCAGTGGTGCAACAATAATTGAAATAGCGGCCTTTATCGGCGCTGCAATCTTTAATGATGGACATAAAAGTCTTTTACATATATTGGACAGTATGAACATTAAAATCGGCCCTGGAGCCTACGAAGGGTGTTGGGCGGAGGATCATCGCCGCATTACTTTGAGTACGATTCGAGCGCATGAAGCCACTAAAGAAGCCAGAACTGCTAAACGATTGTCAAGAATAGCTGCTGAAGAAGCTGTTTCGTCTGCTGAAGGCTTACTTTATGCCCCTGGAATCGCTGATTAAGTGTGAGATACGAAAAATACAGTTTATCAGCAAAGCATCAGAGTCAAAACTTCAAACGCGTTTTTCTCGAAACTATATTTTTCATTACGGTGGCCCTAAAAACTCGCGCTACGTTCAACCAATTCACTTCCAATTTTGCATGCAGAATCATAATAAGATTCCGCATCGCCCAACGAAGGCTTTTTTTATTTCGATTCCCCGTTTATTATTTATAAAGGAAAAAAGTGGATTTTTCTCTTAGAAAAATTTAACTTTACCTTTGATCTCTCACCATTTCTTTATTTTTCAAAATTTTCAAAATCGCCTTCGTTGCGCGATGTGGAATCTTATTATGATTGTGCATGCAAAATTTGAAGTAAATTGGTTGAACGTAGCACGAGTTTTTAGGGCCACCGTTTAGCCGTCTAAAATCGAGAGACTTTCGGACATGTATCCGTAACTTCCGAAAAACAATAGTTTTTTAACTGAAACTTTTTTTATAAGTAGTTCATAATACTATGTAAACATAGTTAAAAAACGGGAAATCTGCATCAAACCGTTGACTTGTAAAAAAATCCACAAAATGTATACATTTTCCGAGGGTTCAAACGGGTATACCCCCTTAAGACAATATTAACTGTAAATCGGGTTGAAATCTGAAGTCATGACATCTGACCACCTCTCCCGAGGTGCCGGGAGAAATGGTTTTCGTCGTTGGCAGAGACCACTCACATAATTATTTATGGGAAATTAACGAAAGATAAAGGAAAATTATTTATGAGTGAGTGCAATTACAGATTCATTGATATTTAATTTGTTTACGCTAAACAAGTGAAGAACACATCAAAGACAAAGTGAAGTACCTACTGGCGATTAGTAAGGCAAATGAATACAAAAGGGAATAAATAAACTAAATAAACAAAAATAACAATAAAATAATAATAAAAAATAAAAAAATAATAAAAAAAATCACAACTCGACCATCTCACCTTTCTGCAGCGAGAGATGGTCTTCTCGTTAGCTTTGGGAGGAAGAGTTAATATGGCCAAATACTTTGGCTGCATTGTCCCTCAATATCTCTACTTTCTTATTACACTAAGTAGTTTACAAAATTAAATAAATTTCATGTACATTTGATGGGAGGTGACTCCTCTTATGGATTTTTTCCCGCTGAATTCGAAAATCAAGGTTAAAATTTTTTTTATGGAACAGTTTTTAAAATATTGTGATTTTTTTCAATTTTTATATATCTTTTCACTTTAAAAACCATATCTAGAGCTAGAGATGCCCGATTTGGTCGTTCCTGGTACCAAATGAAAGAAATTTAAATGATGAACAAATATGTATAATGAGATCTTTAATTGGATAAGCGGTTCAAAAGATATTGTTGAAAATAGTTCACATTTAAAAAAAAAATTAAACTTTTGAGCTTATTCTGTGGCCACGGAAAAATAGAAACCGATAAAAAACGTCCGGTTTCTCTTCATATGCATAAACCTGATACTTTTACGCAAAAAATAACACCAACCAGAAGTAAATCGACCGAAAAATGACAAAGTTATTAGCGATTGAGTGAATAAATCCAAATTCCACATTTTGACAAGTGGCCATGCCGGCAACGGTTCATTTCGTTCTCACGTTGACGCCACTGCTACAGCGAAAACTGACATTGTCCCTCAATATCTCTACTATCTTATTATCCCAAACATTAAACGAAAATAAACTTAGGCTGTTTGACAAAAGAGGTGAAATGTAACCTCAATTTACCTTTTATAACCTATAAATCCAGAAAAACACAGAAGGAAGCGAAATGGCGCTATTCATTCAACTATTTGGCTTCTAGAGAAATAATCGGTCTGCAGTTTAACGCATTTTTACGTATAGAGTCTGAAATATAGCCTACCGCGAATCGTGATTTACCCGAGCGGACGTCAAAGCGTTAATTCCAACGAAGCCGGTCGCGCGCTGGCTCCAGCCTCTGTGTCGTGCGCTACACGCGATTTGCCTCGTGGGCTCGCGATTTCCAGTTACGTTGGCGCGGCGTGGCTCGACGTCGCCGAGCATCGCGAAGCGGTCTGACGGCCAGGTGAAAGCATGAGAAACGGGCGAATTATGCACCCGTTTACCATAAGTCATAGACACCGCCACGGATGTCCCCGCGCTCGTGAGGATTAGAGGCGGAGCTGTGAACGTCGCGGCGTGTCGTTCCGCTCGGGGAATCCGCGGCGTGTACGCGCCGCTTCGAGACGAATCGAGCGGCTCGAATCGCGTGGTTATTACCGAGGACGCACCTGTGACGCTTTTAGGCGCTGTTGTTACAGTGAAAGAGGCGAGAGAAGTCTCCGGGGACTGGTCCCCTAAATCAAGAGGCAGGAGACAAGAGGATTTTCCTCTGTGAAGGGCCGGAGACGGGATTAGCGTTGTTCGATGCGCGTGCATTGTGAGAAGGGATGAAAGGGAAGTCGGGCGACACCTGTTGTTCCATCGTAGAACGTCTTTTTTAGGCCCGGAATAATGGACGAGTCTTGGAAATACTGTTTCTCTTACTCGTGAACGCTGCGCCATTCTTATGGTAACGAGAAGGGACACGATTAATTCACCTTTGACCCCGGCTACGCAGCATGTCCCGTCGCGGACATTCTTCGGATACTTTCGCCGTCGGTTAATTAGCGGCTACGGGAAATTAAGCGAGCTTTCCACGTGCAAGAAAAACCATCGTCGAGGTGCAAGTTTTCGTCACGCGCTTTCGGCACGACGCGCGGTTGCAGCAACCGATAAGGGCTCGATCTAATGCATATTTCAACGTCGAACCATTCGGATTCCCGGTTCACGTTCTAACAGTTTCCATCGTTTATGCTAACTTATTCACCTAACGGCGGCCTCCGCGGATGAAATTTATTCAATTAAAACGAATTTATTCTGTCCCGCCCCCCACCCTCCCCCGTACACGTGAGGTTCACATATTATGCAAATGCCTAGGAGAGCCACCGCTCTCTGTGGCCGCGTTAAAAGACACGACGAACAAATCGTTCTCGTGTCGAGTCCGTTCTCCACCGATGGGGGTCCGCTTGGAAAGCGGCCGATTCTTTGTCGTGAAATAGAGGAGAGGAGGCACGCGGATGCAAATGTCACGCGTCCGTGAACAGTGGTTCCCTCGGACCGGTCGGCCCCGTGTGCTCCGCGTAGCGTCATAAACGCGAGGATGGACATCCATTTTAATACTCGAATTAGTTAAACGGCCGGCCACGACCGCGGGATATCCTTTAAGCGGGAACACGCTCGCGTGCCACCGGTGTTTTGCTTTTTGCCGGGGTGGCTTAAAGCGCGCAAAAAGGCCGGATCGTTCGGGAAGCCAGGGCAACGGGGCAAAAGTATGCAGCCGACTTCTTTTCGGCCCGCTCTCCCGCGGCTTAGGCCCCGTGGACGCGTCGTTACCCCGTGAAAGATATATTTGTCATAAGCCGCGGATTGACAAATGTTCCTTCGGGCCCCGAATCGGCCACGAACCGGCCGACAATTTACGAGCGTACTTTGAATTATTCAACGGGCTTACAGTATCCTGCACATTTTTATATTATTGTTTATGGCCGCGACGCGGGCCTCGTTTAGTCCGCGCGATCCGGCGGACACGGCGCAAAAAGCCTCCTCCGAGCACTTTTTAGTGGCCGAAGCACGGGTCAAATTTAATGGATAGCGATGAAAGATTCCTTTAATTGCACGCCGGGCTTCGAGTGTTTTGAGTTTCATAAACTTAAGTGGGTAATAGTGCTCGCGAAGGTGTGTGAAAAAAGTAGTCTCGCGTCAATAATTCTCTCAGCGAGTGCGCGCGACGTGAAATGACCGGTAACTCGATAATCAATGCGAGTGTAAGGTTATGCGAGACCGTAGAATCCGAGGGGAAGGAGTCGACTATGCGTGTAAAATGTTCTTTTCGAAATATAGCTCGCGTATGCGGAAGAGACTCGAGGGAAGCGCGATCGCGACGCGGAGACTTCAACGCCTGCATAGACGGATGCACGAGGACTTGCACGCGACAGCCTCACGTGGACCTGCATCCCACGGGCTTTCAAGCACGGAGGAAAGTAAAGTGAAGCGTGTTTGGCGAGGATAAAGGGAGGAGAATAGGCAGTGGAGATCTGGGAGAGGAGATACAGACGAAATAAGGAGGCAGAAAGGGAAACGGGTGGTGGACTCTCATCGATGACGATGTTAAAGGCTGGTGGTGGTGAACGCGGTCCCCCGTGCGGCATATGTTTGACAAGGGAGGCAAAGCAAACATAATACTCGGCTCTCTCAGGCCGCGGTGCAATTTATTACACGATACGACCTCCGGTTAAACTCTCTCGCGGTAAAGTTAACAGGCATCGCCGTTCGTATCGGCGCGTTTCATCGACGTGAACTCTCCTGTTAAATAAACGGCCGAGTTTTTAGCTGCTTTTCTTTGGAAATGTCACCGATCGTCAAGAACGCCGCCGCTGCTAACCTGGCGCCGTCCGACGCCGTTTCGCAATCGTAATCGATGGAGCTTTCGCGCGAAAGACACGGTTGCGAAATATTATCTGATTCTAATTCTCCACCTTTCCTGGCCTGGTGGGAGCCATAACTCGGCAACAATTGGTTACCAACTGGACTACTTCACGAGGATCCAATGATCGGCAGAGCCACAGTGTTTGCCTGCGAAGGATCTTCATTACGACTGCAAACGCTCGCTCGGCCCTTTAACTCTCGAGTAAAAAGACCTCCGGAACAACAGGGGTCGAATTAACAAGTCTATATGTACCGGGCCAATTAACGACATCTTATATTCCTCGCAACGGATCGACTCTGTCAACGGTAACCGTCACAATGTACGCGTTTAAGGTCCCCGATGTCCCCGACGAGGGGCTTTAAATTCCCTTCGTACGAGCCGCTGAGTGGGTTCCGTTAAGCGTACAAAACGTTACTAAGACCTTGGTCGCCAGTTCCTTACGCATCGCCCGTAATTAACGCGGGTAACTCGAATTTAAATAACCTCTTTACATCCTTAACGACGTCCCAGATCGCGATTCTTGGTGCCGTGACACGGGCCGAAATTTCCGTGTTTCGCTGGGCATTAAGGGGCCCGTCCGCGTTCAGGCTTGACGCGATCCGCTCGGAATCGCGATCGAACGGCGTAAACATCCCGGGAACTGGCGAGCTTCGTCGCGGTGGGGCTTAATTAGCCGGCCCAAAGGTGGTGGGTGCCGGTTTCGGGCGCAGCCGACGCGTACGTTCACGACTTTACTGCGGCCGCGGCGTCGTTCGTCGGCTAAATGAACTCGGCGAACGTGGCAGAGGGTGCCAATCGGTCGTGCGGCCCCGTTGGAATCCGGGGAACGCCGTCGTGACGGGTTCTCGCCTTCTGCCGGATGAGTTCATCGGGCGACACTGCGGCCAGGTCGTGTGAAACGGGAAACGGAAACGCCCCTGGTCAACTGGAATGTCTGGTTCTCTCTCGCTGCGTTATTCCGCCTCTTTTCCCTTCACCTTGGCAAGCACGCGCAGATATTAGCGCCGCGGGGTTCCGGCCGCGAGGGAACCTCGCCTTCCTTTTCTCCGAAAGGGTTAAGAGCCTCCCGATTGCGACGAGACTGTGATCATCAGCGTCAATCTTCGCTGGGATTGTCAGCTACTGGAGGAGGAAAGAAGCTTGAACGGCCTCCTCGTTTTCTCCAAGCGGTTGCCAATTAATTGTTACGCAGAATTCTTAATTGAAGCATTTAGACGTGGAACGCTTATTGTATTGCCAGGAGAATTGTGTTGGTAATAAGGAAAATTACACTAGCGCGCGAGGACTAATATGCAGTAGACGGTAGAGCCGTTTATTCTTGACAAGTAAATTTCTGCCCAACGGCTGCACCGAACGGTGAAACGTTCACGCGTGTGCATTCGATATTAACTCGTCCGAGCCGAATATCAGTGAGATATTAATTAATGTCCACCGCTCGAGAAACATGCGAGTATTTGTCTGATCGCACCTGTGCCACGGTCACGCGAAATTGACTCATTAAAGAATTTATCGCGGTGTTTTAATTCGAAGCTGGGCTCCAGTGTCTTGGCCGCGGCGCCTCTGTTTCGTTTCTTTTCTCCTGTGTGTTCGGAAGGCGTGTTTGACTAATTGGCAGGACACAGGCTCGCAGGGGAACCCAGCTATTCGCGAACCTGTTTGCGAACCAATGACGAGGACATCGTTATTCTTATAAGTTCGCGCAAACCTCGTGACCAAGCTGCACGATGAGGCAAGAACTTTTATCGCGAGCCGGTCCACGCGAAATCATTCCTGGAAATTTAAACGTAGGCACAGTCATCCTGAAATTGCGCTAACTGATTAACAATCTCCTCGTCGGATACACGCGTCCGAAACAACTGCACAGCGGTAGTGTGAAATTTGCGGTCGCAGCTATTCCTGGAAGCTCTACATATTCATTAACGGTGCGATCATGTATGACACACCGAAATTTCGAATTGGTACCGCGCTGGCACGTTCGATGCCTGACGAGTGAGCAAGTGATTTCATCGCGCAAAAATACAATTCGTCATTGAGGCGCTCCTCTGTTCGATTTCTTAGATAGGTTTAAACGATGATTGACAGGTGAAGCGTTCACCAACGAAATATTCATGGTGTTCTTAACTGATATTATTTTAGGAGTGACGCACACTGGCGAAAATGCCCGAAAACCTGGCCAAAAGTCCAAATACAACGATTTTAATTTGCCAAATCTAATTGGTGCAGTTCGTTTACAACCTATCTGTGCACAATTTCCCGTTAATTGAACATTTTTAACTGCAGCCCTTTTGAAGATATATCAGTTCAAAGTTGACGATCGAAATTTAACGCGCTACTTTAAGATTTATTTTCAGATTATCCAGTATACCTATCAAAGTAAGTAGTATATATTATGATGCAAGATCACATGCACTATTTTTGTTTTAAATGCGGACTCTTTGAAAGCTGTTATATAAATGAGTACTGACAATATATACATTTTTGTCTATTGTTAAGCAAAAAGTTGATAATGCCGCGAGATGCCGCACCGTCCTTTTTTGTAAATTGAAACTCAAGGTATGCATAATAAGGCGCTGTTGCAGAATTTCGCCACTTTTTGTCATTTTGCCAAATATCAGCGTTAATGTACACACTGACACAAGTATAATTTCCGCTCAGTTCAGTCTTTACATATCCGCGAGTGTTACTATTTGTTGTAATGTGTACATTAAATTACAAATACACGCATGAGGCAGTCAGAGCAACAACGGACCAAACCACATTAAATTTTTTTTTTTTTTTCGTATTTTATATGGTTAGTAGAGCCTATTGGAAATACGTTATTGCTACTAATTCAATTTGGAAAAAAAATGTGGGTTAGTCCGTCGTTGCTCTGACTGCCTCACATATAAATGTTATAGTAATGATTCTGTAATTATTTGATATATATTTGTATATATAAATCACAAAAATTTTAATATTTTTAAGAATTATAATTTTAATTAGGACAACAAATTAAATATTTAACGTTAACAAATTATATGTTTATCATCTTAGAGTCATATTACAATAAAATATTTCAACAATTTACCCTACAATTGGAAATATGATTTTTGGCCAGGTTTTCGGTCATTTTCGCCAGTGTGTGACGGTGCTTTTACGTTGTGAACGGTTCCCGCCGTCAATGGCAATGGAGAAATAGGAGAGATCCCATGCAGACGATCCCATGATTCTAAAACGACGCTCCCAGCAGTTTCTGCCGAAACTTGCACATTAAATTGCCAGCGGGGTATCATTAGACCGCAGACTGCATTTCATTCGATGCTTTCTGTCTCGCGTGGATGGCGAAATGGGACGATCGACGGGACTTTCACCCGTTCTATCGAGCGTCTCCGCGAGTCGCCTGGCCATCGATGAGCCGGAGGAAAAAGGCCCTGCAGATGGAAACGACAGCGTGACTCATGACACGTTTCACGGAGGCGTTCGAAGAAATCGCGACGAAGAGGACGGACAGCGTCTACCGATCTCCACCACCGTCTTTTCGCGGTCTTCTGGCTGGATGCACCGCCGGCAAATTCGAATTGAGAAGCGTGAAAAACGCATTCCTCGATCATTATACGCGGCCGCGTATACGCTACGAAGCCTCTCGCTTCCTCCCTTTCACTTGGCTCTCTTCGCGCGGGACTCCTCCCCGAAGTCGGACCACAAATCACGCGAATGACGTTACTATCAGTCCGAGGGACAGCCGGCAGTAAAGCTCAGTACTTTGGTTTAGCCCTGGCGTGACCCTGCGCGCCGTAACGCAGCCGGAGAAACTCCTTCGCTGCGTTTTGTTTCGCCTTCGTCTTATTCTTCCTCCAGCTTCTCCTCCCGTCGCGCGAAAACCCCGGGCAAGTGTTCGTATAGAGACATCCAGCCGCAGGATTCGCCCCATCGGTGTGCGCGCGCGAGTGGTAGACTGCTCCTCTCGCGGGTCAACAGGTGCATAAAATTTGCGGTACGCGGAAATTGGCGTGGTGGCAGCCGTAAAATCCGATGCACCGGTGTTCCGCCCGTTGGCTCGATAAAAGGAAGATTTAGGTTCCGCTACGCGAGCAGGCTACACGCCGGTATCTTTGTAAATTGATCGCGAGGAAGGATATTAACGGCAATGGATCATCGGTTCATTGGATCCTCGAACCCGCGGTGATAAATTATTGGCGTAATATATTACGCCGCGGCCGAGAACGAAACTTGGAGTAAATCTTTTCGGCGATTCTTCGTGTAACAGTTTGGTAAACGAAACTAACGACACAACTCATGGGCGTTGTATAATTTATTCACAAACTACAGTCTCAGTATATGTACATTGAAAAGTCTGCGCAAAGAATGGCGCAGGTTGCGCCTCACCCACATCTGGCATTGAGCTCCCCAGCCTGTAAGTCTCACGACTCAGCAAACTGTCCCCAATACACGAGTTCACAAGTGTCTAAGTGCTGCTCCCTTAAAAAGAAAACGAATAAAGGAATCCCGTCGGTCTCTCTAGGATCTTCAAAGACATTCCAGGAACTTCACACTTCCGGTTACACCGTCATGGGCGTGCATCGCTGCCTGGACGTCGCGCGAGTCTTCGCGGACAAATCCGAACCACCGGCGCACAGTGGGGTATTTGGCCTCAAAAACCCGATCATGGCTATTTTAAAATCTTCAAAAAAGAATTCACAAAATTTCTTTACAACATGTAGAAAACTCTAATAAGCCAACGATGTTTCAGAGGACGGTTAAGAAAGAATCGCAAGCTCTAAAATCTCTTAACTTTCGACGAAGCCCATTGCTTCATGAGTGCACAAATGAAAAAAAAAAAACAATAGGTACCTATTCAGATATTGTTCCACAGATATTCAACTGCCTCGAGCACCAAAAATTTTACGGTTCACGCAAAATTTTTTAAATCGATTTATGTCCGGGTTTTGGGGCCAAATACCCCACTGTGCGGCGTTTACATAAGCGCGTCCAGCGGGCCGTGTGCGTGCGGCGCTATTCACGGCGACGATCACGCGAGATCCACGGAGACAAGCGGGATTAATCACGGTTACCGATACGGCCGTTCTTAATTGGCAGCGTGTGACGTATCTATTAATGGTGAACAGCGCGGCGACGGGCAGCGCGTAGTCGATTCCCCGAGATTAGGCAAAGCGGCGATGGAACGGAAAGGGAGGAGAGCGTGCATGTACCCGCGACGGCGCGGCGGATAGAAGACAGTAAGACACACGCCGTGTCGCGTCGGCGGCATAAGGAAACGGGGGAGGAAGGGGGTGTGTACACGGCACCGTCCTCGGCGTTTCTTCCTGTCCGCGTGAGAGAGATGAAGAGATTGAACGAGAAAAATGATATTCTCTGTTAACATGCCTGTTACCTCTCAGAAATTAATAGCGGCCCCTCTAATTGATACGTAGAATGACTCTCGGATGTCTCCCTCGATCTCTCCGCTGGCTTCTTGCTCGTTCTCCACCTACCTGTTTTCACGTCCTCTCTCTTCTCCCCCCCCCCCCCCCACCGCCCCGTCTCCCTTATCTGTCCTCCACGATCGCTCGAAACCTCCTCTCTATCGTTTCCCTCCTCCCGCCTCGATGACACTCGCTCACACCGTGGCCGTCGGTCGTTTTTGTGCGTCCCTTTGCATACCGTGCTCGGCCTATACGATTCTAGACGGCCGCGCATCCGCGTACGGTGTTCGCGAGCCCGCGGTGAATCGCCGGCAATCGCGGCGGTATATTAAAAAGATAATCAGCCACGTCTCGCGAAGCCCGCGATCGTCGAATTTTCCTCACTGCCAAAGCCACCGACGGAAATTCCTCCCTTTCCGCGTCGATTCAACTCGCCTGTTGGGTCCCGCGCTCATTAGAAGCCCCGCGAGCTACGCGCCACGGATAATGGCGCGTCGTATAATTAAAAATTATCTTCCACCGCTGGCGATTCGTTTCCTTGTCGTTGGGAATCGACAGGGATCCTGGGAAGCAGGGTATTTCCGACTGACGGTTTTAACGGTGCGCTCAAATTCATTTGTTTATTTAATGAACGGTACAGAGTGCACTTAGGGTCCGAGTTCAAGTTACAGTAGCCGTCGCCCCCGAACTATGTCGCGCCGATGATTCCGTCTGGCCGACGCGAAGAGCCGCTATTCTTTATGCTTTGGGGAGACATCCGCGCCAGAAATAACGTCACCCACGCTTCTCGGTATCCTTCTTTCGCGGCGGGATCCACGAATTCCGTTCCCTGTGGATTTTGGTTTGGATCACCGCTGGGAAACGAACGTTTGCTTACCTTTCACCGACGCGCACGCCTCTTTCATATTCCGGCCTCTTTCGTGGAATATGTCGTGCTTTTACGTACCCCTTTGTATATATACATTCGGCTGGCACATGCTGCATCAGACAGGACCGCGTCGGTCGAGTTCGATGGAACGCCACCGTGAATCGGCGGTGTCTTCTTGATTAACTGCTACACCAATAAGCTGTCTTTGAGACTTGTTCGCGCCCCCCGAGGATTCCTTCCAGTGGGTGGAAGCTGAATAGGAAACTTCCGGGATAGCGTTTATACGGGAAGAAGCAGCCTTTCATAACTTAGAGGGCGCTGATGTCGCAGTATAGTTGTGTTTGTGTCTGTACATACACGATCCGCTGAAACTTATACTGTCTTATAAGTGACAACATGTGAAATGCAATCTATGTAAATAATAATTGTGCTTTATAGTTGTTTTTATTACACGATTATATTGATATTCTGAAGTAGAGGGATAATAGAGTTTAATAACTTAAAATGAATGTGACGGTTTAAGGTTAGAATACACAGCGTTTATTTGAATACTCGTGATTTTTTTAGTTTTAAATTATAAATTCTATTCTCAAACACTTTTACAAGTTTACTGTATTTACGAAATTCAGAAGAAAATATATGAAAAGTCATTTCCTAAACTTAAAACTTGTATGTTTGGATTGTACTCCTCAAATACTATCAAAAGACACAAAAATGAATTTTTGATTTTGTAGGGAGAGGACAAGAAGTTCATTGATGATGGTATACGTTGGTGCAGGTATATTAACAGACTGTTAAAAGGTAAAGATTCCGGTGGTACAGTTCAAGCGTATTCAGCGAACCAAGCTTGCAGCTACTACACCAAGAATTATAGAAAAAAGTAGATAAATAATTTTCATAGTTCTATCTTCTCCTATATTTCTTATATACATTTCTATATTTTTACTATACATGTTATATTTAACTAGATACAAGATAAATAAAAGGAATATTTTTAATAGAAAAATATGTGCCACTCACTAATCCTTACCTCTACTTGTATTTTTTACAATTAAGTATCTTATACAAAATGTAGGGTAAGAGATACATTTGTTGGCATTATCAATAATTGTTGGCAAAATAATATCCAATTATGCCAATAATAACTGAAAATATGGGAAAGGTTTAGATAAGAAATTTCAGGTGAATGTGAAATATTTAATTAAATTCAATTACTGCAAATTTAATTAAATATTTTTCTCTAACACCTGAATTTCATATCCAAATCTTCTTAACGGGTCAACAAATGTATTTCTTATTCTACATATTACAGTACGCAGATTCTGAGTGTATTTAATTTTTCCGGTATGAGCCGCCATATTGAATTTTAGTTCAAACAGAATCTTTCATAGCTTAGAGGGCGTGCAAATATTAAACCAACAGTTTTGCTGGAGTTTCCACCCCCTGATTCCTTCGCAAACAGTGGCGCGGCCGATCGACGTCGCTCGATGGACCTCCGTCGCTGCCAAGGAAGCAAACGTTTCCCCACTCCTATCCGTAGATTCTATCGCATCCACGCTCGGAATATGCACGATCAAGCGCTAATCTCGTATCAGCGCGAGAGTCTCCCGCGACAGCGTGGGATCGACGAGACAGAGGTATCAGCTCGAGGAGACGCAGCTATTATTATCGGCGCAGAATAAATAGTGCGCGCCCCGCTACCCCCGCGGAACGGAATCGTGACAGCAATCAACGGGATTACAGCGAATGGAGCACGAGCGGTGCTCGCGTTCCTCGCGTGATCACAGTTTTCATCGCTATTACTCCGCCGCGTTTCCTACGTAACGCTTGAAACGCGGCGGCACAAAGCCGCCTTTTAAAAAACCGCACGCTTCACGGATTTGTACGGACTTTAAGAGCCCCGTCACGCCCATCTAACAACGGCGCTTTCCACATACAGAAAGGCACACACGCCGAGAGGAAGAGCAATAAAGCGCGCGGGGCATCCTTCTGTCCACAAAGGGTGACTGATTTCGATCCCTCGAATCCGACAACGTCGACGTCCTCCATCGCCGGCGGGTTTTACTTTTATTGCCCGCGGTGCTGGCTGCCGGGGCCTCGAACACGGGGCCCCGTTCGATGTGAAACGCGTGTGAAACGACGCTTTATTAGTTTATTTCTCGAGCGAGCCCTCCCCCGTTTTACTGGAACGCGCGACCGTAAAAGCTTCTGTTACGAGAGGGATTCCGGTGTTTGGGAACTAACCGCAGATCAAGGGACTTTTTTTAAGGCTCCTTCTGCGGCCCTAGAGAACTGTAAAGGAGCAACGTGTTCCTTGAGTTTCCATATGGGCGACTTTTTTATTCCAATAGTGGGTGGCCAGATCTTGGTAGCCAGCGTGATGCACTTGACGGGGAACACCATTGTGACGGCCGAAAAAGTAAGCCATTTTTAAGAATTTTATTCAGGACTAAGTTACAGTTTTCATAGAAAATTTTAATTACCCACCTTTAGTACGCAGTCTTACGAGGTTATACAAAAAAATAAATTGAAAAACATCCATAAATTTGAATATATTAATTAATCTTCTAGACCCCCCCCCCCCCCCTCCTCGCGAGCTGGTCGAATCTGTAACTATGGAACAGCTGGTCCGAAATCAAATTTCATTTTTTTTTTTTATAAACTATATGAGTGTAGAAATACAGCTTTTCGAAATACGCTCGAAAAACTGTCCATCTTATTTGCGGATTTTCGAAACTTTTCTTCTAAAGCGTACCATTCTTACAAAAATAATTTGTTTAAGAAATCGGTACGCACAACGGAAACTACACTCGTATAGTTTATAAAAAAAAATGAAATTTGATTTCGGACCTGCTGTTCCGTAGTTACATATTCGACCAGTTCGCGTCGGGGGTCTAGAAGATTAATTAATATATCAACATTGGATCTTTTTCTACTTTTCTGTTTTAGTATAGTCTCTTAAGACAGCGTACTAAAGGTAGGTAATAAAATTTTTCGATGGAAACTGTAAATTATTTCTGAAAAAAATTCTTACAAATGGCTTACTTTTCCGGCCGTCACAGTGGTGTTCCCCCTTAAATGAGGCATTTGATGGAAAATGGACACATAGGCCTATGTGCCCCTTTTCCTTAAATCGTTTAAATTAACTCAGGTATATGTTATATATATAATATATCAAGGATTAGCTAAATGCTGCTTTATTATGCAGCGTGATCGACACGCAGCTACATAGTCGCTGAGAGGTCGCGCTAGCGTGCTGTCGTGCAATAAGTACCTTTGTTTCATAGAGAAGTTTCTGTAAGCGAGGAAATATGGAAAGTGAGGCGAGTATCGAATCCGCAAGGAAAGAAGCTAATTTAGGAATGAAAAAATTGATTTGTAAGACAGCTTGCTGCAAAAAATCGAAGAAACTAATACATGGTACGTAAAACATAACATTTTTTGTTTATTTTTGTGCTTCATTTTGTATTTTTTATTTAAGCAATGTATACAAAATGTGCAACGAAGTATGTAAACCAAATTATATTTAAATAACTAAACAGAGAAGCAATTTTGTTATGAATTTACCACATTTACGGAAAAAGGGCACATAAACTACTTGTTTAAAACTTATAAATAAAGGCACATACCATTTTTAAATCTTGAAGGACACGGTAACTACATCCTTAAAAAATTGGATTTAATTGCATTACTTTTCATTAAGTTGTACTATAATGAAAACTTTGGAAACGATTTTCTTGAAATGGCATTTTGGCGTATGTGCCCTTTTTCCACCAAATGCCTCTATTCTAATGGTACCCCTTTGCCAGGCGAGTTGCAGCGTGGGGTAGACATCTGCGAATGTAACAGGGAATTCTAATCACTCCGAACCACTTGCAATTAATGTAACGACGTCGAGTATAACCAAGTACACGCTGAAGCATCCAAGAAGCATTCCTCGTTTCAGCCTCGAGCACGCCGGCAAACCTTCCAATAAACTCCCCATTCTTAATTCCTCCGTGTGCTCGCCGGAGTTACCTTACCAGCGTGTAAGCACGAAAGTCCAGCGGATTTAACGACGAAAGAAATCACGGTAGTCTCGAAGCTTGGCCGTGGCAAAAGGCTGCCTTGGGACGTTCAGTTTGGAAAGGCATCCCAGCGGCAGTTTCGAGGCTTCTACGAGCCCAAAGTCGCCTAATGCGCCGCGCGGGAACACTGTCGGGTCCTTATATAGAAAGGGCGTTTAATTAACATTTCTCGATGACCACGGGGTGCCCGGCGACTGCGTCACGTCACTCTCGTTCGCGCTCGCGTCCACGCCCGTTGCTTAACCCTTTCCCGACGTTTCAGCGGCGTCTACGTGCCGTTAGAAAAACGAGTTTACGAACCATTAAGACGTTGCTGAGTTTGATCAACGTTTTGCTGCGCGATCAACCGGCGAGGAAGCAGGCGTAACAGCGGCTCGTCATTTAGTTGCGTTCTTCTACGTGGCGCGATGTCGTAACCCCGTTAACCGTGCTGTGGACGCTTTTGGTAATGCCGCACGGTAATCGTCCTTGTTAATGAATGACGGCGACGTGAATAGGCCAAAGAAGTCCGCTGGCAATCAATGCCAATCATGTTTCTATACTTTTTACCGTCCCTTGCGATACCAGTAGCCACGATCGAGTTAGCCGCGTCCGCAGAGTAGTTGATGGCCACTTCTAGGAGTTCTAGCTGTCAAAGTTTAGCTCCAATGGATCGTTCTGCTCTCCGTCTGTTTTGGATATGATTCCCGTTACTTTGCACGGAAATTGCGGTGGTCACGGTGAATGCTCGCGTGTCAACTTGACATTCCACTTCTACCTATTCTTCGATCAAAAGTTCGGTCGAAATCAAACCCCCCCCCGCTATGATCATTCACTGTCAGCCCCGAATACTATCCTTCGGCAACTGCCTCAGAGCCCGCCGAAGTTTGGCGAGGGTGGAACGAGGGCGGAGCGCAGGCGATCATCCTGTAAAAAGCGAGCGTTTCGGCTGGCAGGGAAGACGCTGGCCCGCTGTTAATCAACTAATTCGGCCGAATGTTAAATTGCACCGTCCGCGCTCGCACGTCTATCTGTCTGTCCGTCATACTGTCCGTGCACGTAATCGCGTGTCCAGTGATTATAGGACTCACTACCGATATCCACCACTTACGCAGCTGGAACCAGGCATTACAATAAGTGCGTGCTCCACGTCCGGGGCTGCCCCCCCGATATCGCACCTCCGACGGAGGAACCGGGGCGTCGGATCACCGCGGAGCATCGTGGATCGCTCGCCAACGACGCGTTAACCAAGGGAACCGTGTCGGTAATTCACGGGATCCACGGACACGGCGGCTCGTAAATCTCTGGACATCGATTTCGCCGGTTTTCAGTGCTAGACGAGCGCCTGTACACGACAGTCGCGGCGGGTCGACCGCGTTAAGCGGCGAGTTACAACTGTTAGGACACGGTGAACAACTCTGCCGGGGCCTACTCGATCCCTTTTTATGGGCCCTCGTGCTCCACCGGCCGCCCAAAACGGTTTTTTGCCGCCTCGTTCCGGAATTCGGGCCCCCCTCTCCACGGAAGGAACTCGCGCTGGCTCGTGTGCAGGAACGAGAGGACACGCGCCTGGAGGGTTGAGGGAGCGAGACGAGACGAGGGATGGAGGGGAAAGAGAGAAACTGGGCAGAAAGGGAGACGGAGAGTCATTACTCGTTGCTTTTTACCCGAAATTCGGTCGAGCTGTGCCCGAGTCGCCACGGGACGCTCGTGTTTCGTGGTCGTGCATGCACGAGCTTCGGGGGAGCAAAAGGACGAAGAAAAACGGAACGTCAGGGCGTTAGTGAAAAATGTAGCGTTCTACGCGACGAAAATACGGCGAATATGATACCGAGGGCACTTGCGAATTCTCTCATCTCTGTGCTGCACTCTCTACCCGCGCTGTTTCTTTAAATCTTCCACTTCTCGTTAACCCTCGACGCTCCACGATAAATCGACCGGATCGTCAATTTAATCGTGGCACAGGTTTTAGTTGAACTGCGTCAGAACATTACCTGTACTTCGCGCTTGGCGTGGTTTCAATCCTAGATCGAAGCTTTCGCGCAATGTCACGAGCGCCGCGAATCGTTTCGAGCCAGCGAGACTTCGCCTCGCAAAACCCGTTAGCTTTCGCGGCGTACATGTCATGAGCCGATATCCCTGAAATAACAGGCTTGCTTCCGGTGAACCGATGATGTTGCAGCTCCGCGAACGGGGCCGTCGCAATCACCCGCAATTGCGATACTTCGGATGCAAAATTGTCGCTCGTTCGAGCATCCCGTGTGCCGTTATGATTGACTTCCACGGACCGAGCGTAATCTTTGAACTTCCAAGTCGACTAATGCTTGGAAAGCTGCGTCCAACATCCTCGCTATTTCGTGTCGTCCCACTTCGAACCGAACGCCCGGAGGTAGCTGTGGAGAGGCTGCGTTCTTTGGCGATAGCCGGCGGTTAGACCGTCAAATTTACTTGCGCCACAAGTAGAAAGTTCAAGTGACATTCCACTGGCGCACCGTGAATCTTCATATTCACATCGGTCACGTCCATTAGATTACTCTCAAGTTCGCACCAAGAGTTTCTGAAATACCCGGAACACTTTATCCCCCTTATCCGTGCTCTTAACCCATAACACAACGTGCCCCACTTCGGATACCTCACGGGCCCAGCGACTTTCGCGAGGCACGGACGCCCAGTACATATACCGGAAGTCAAGGCCTGGAAGCGTAGAACTCCCGTAATCGACCGATCACCGGGGCCCACCAATGGAGAGACATTATTTCTCCGGGCCTCGAAATAGGTCGTGTAAGTGCCTTCGTGGCCCACGTGCCCCCATGCTGGACACTTCCAGGTAGATATCGCTTCGAGAACTCCGCAAGAGAAGTGATATACAGAGGGACGGGTGGTACGGAGAGGGGGGGGGGGCCTCGAAAGTGGAAAGAGGAGCGCAGGAAGATAAAGGCGGGGAGGAGAAAGGACGAAAGTAAAGCGGAGATTCGAAGAGGAACAAAGAGATGCTCCTTCGGAACGGGAACGAAAGAGTCTGCTATCGCGAGCACGCCTCTATCCTTGCCTCGCGGAGCCCGTGTCACCGGCTCACGGGATGACGTTCGTTCTGGATTATTTATTGCCGTGAAAAATACTTCGAAGTGTCCCCCGTCCGCGATAAAAGACAGCCCCTTTCTCTCTCGTTCCTCGGCTCGCGCTCCCTTTCTCCCCCGTCACTCGTTCGCTCTTCTCTTCGTCCCGGAGTTCTTCTTATCTCTTAGCTTTGTTCCGACCGACGAGGAGCCCCAGTCGCCCACGTTAACCCTTGGAAACGGAGCAACGGGCTAGAAGAAGAGGGACAGCAGGACAAAGAGAAGGATATCGAGAGGAGCAGAGGTGGCCGAACCATTTCTTCTTCTCTCCACGATTCTACACCCTATTTTCCTCGCGGCGAGATACGGGGACCGCGTTGACGCGTAGAATCCTCGCCCCTTCTCTCGCTCTTCCCGCTACGGATCATTTGTACCTTTCCGTGTTCGGATACGTTTCGATAATATTAGCCAGGATATATCGCGGCATGTTTGAACCCTGACTTACGTTACGTGTGCGTGGATCAACGTGGTTGGCTCTGTTTCCTTTCGACGATATCCATCGGAACGCGGGGACTTTTTATTCGTAGCTAGTCGGGAGGGAAATTCGTCAAGGCCAACGGAATTGTTTTCCCTGCGCGTGGGTGGTCGTCAGACGTCTGGCCGCCGTGTTTCACGAATAATCACGTACCGGCCGCGTTAAAACGCTGGGATCTGGCGTCACACCTCTGAATCATTGTCATCGATATGCAGCCACGCGTCGGCCTCGGCACACGCGCGAAAGCTTTATTAAACATTACGAATGCCGTTCACACCCCCTTTCTCTCCCCCGCTCTCACTCTCTCTCCCTCTCCCCCCCCCCCCCCCCCCCAAGGCTCGATCGGTATTTCGTGGCCGAGGCGTGAATGCTTTCTGGTTGGAGCGCGTGCCTGCGGCTAACCTCACGGCCGAAAAACCTGTTCGAGGCACTTCCTCGTTGATCATCGATCGCGCCGCCTCGTGAAGTCGATTTCTAAACCTTTTGTGAGACCCCCTCCCTCGCCTCGAGACAGCGAGCATGGAACTTCCACGTCGTGAGAGCCGAGGAGCCGGGATGCTCTTCTCGTTAGGAATTCTGAATACGATTCCGAGGACTACCTTGATTCCACCAGCAAAGTCTGTTTCATCGACTCGAGTGCGATCTGTCGAACCAGGTGCAGATCCCTCGCCGATGGGCGAGCATCTTGAAAGCTCAGACGTCCGTCTGAACATCCCGAGATCGCAGTATACAGCGAGCATCCCGAATTGGAATCCAGGAGTATCTCGTTGATTCAGGGAAATACGTGTTTCGATATAATCCACGGCGCTATTTATAGCGCTTCGTTGTCTGCCACGAGAAGCAGTGTTCCTGTGCAGACGCAAGAATTCAAAGAGTCGCTTTCACGGGCGAAAAGGATGTCGGAGATTTAGCCAGCGAGAATGTAATCGACGTATTAGCCCTCCCTTTATCGGGCCAGCCCCCATGCTCGGAATATCCCTTTCGAGCAATCGGACTGCTCCGTGGCCGACGATCACGCGGGGGATTACTGTCGGGACGGGGCAAATCGGACTGCTCCGGCGAGAATGTGATTCGGGCAACGTGCGAACAAGTCGCGGAATATCTTCGTGGCCGCTCCCTTTTCGCGCGTGTCTCCAAACGAGAAAACGACAACCGGGATTAGCGTCAAACTAGAGACTTTACACCGCCTGATACACACCCCTCGTTCCCTTTTCGCCTCTGCGCAGCCTCCCTCCTCGTTTCCCCGTCGAAAGTTCGGCTGAGCCGCGATACATACTCTTTACGACGCGTTTTTCGGCTCGTCACACCTGGTGCCTCGTCCCCCGATAATTCCCACGTACGAATATTTGCGGCGTTGCTCATTTTTATTCAATGCGATGAACCGCTGCGACACTCCGGGAGGAGACGATGACACTATTCCGTTGGCGGGGGAAGGTTACGGCGGAGGTTGGTCCAGAGTTGATCCAGTGGTGTCGTGAAATTCACGAGACCATGCAACTGGTCCCTCCTCCTCGCGTTGTCCGCCACGAGAGCGAGCCGACGCTAAGATACGACATCTTAATAGACTCGTTCCCTCGACAGGGCTAATTGCCAGGAGTCAAAGGGGTTCAAGAAAGCTTGCTCAAAGATTCTTATCGATCGGCCGCAATTCTGATCGGCCGCTTCTTCGCTTAACAGAGCGCCAATCGCCGCGCGAGAACGCCTCGCCGCGTTCCGCGTCGCGGGGGTGAACGTTATCTGACAGAACCGGCAACCCATTCCGGATATCCTGTCGAAATAATCGTAGGATCAGAGACACGGACCGCGTGGCGCGGCTCCCAGGCCGGAAACGGTGGTTGGCGGCCAGAGACGAGTCGCTCGCACGAGATAATATCTCGTTGACAAAGTGTCGTGATCGCTCGGGGCTCAACAGATCTCCCTTAATTAGGGGACAATAACGATCAGCCTGAAAAGTATCGTGTTCCGGGGACCAACATTGAGACGTTAAACGAGACGCTATCATCGTCGGTTAGATTAGAGATTATAAATTGCCGGGAGGGCGCCGCGACGCGGGGAATGCTCACGCGAGTGTTCACCCGCGTGAATTCACTGGCAATGGTATGTTGTATGTAAACGGTGTCCTGGTCACCGATTTCCTTCATATTTTACACGTAAGCACAGGATACCATGCTCTATAATAATATAGGGTAAATCCGGGGGACGCGGTCGACTTAATATAAAATGGCTATTAAAACTAGTATAGAAATTACTTATTTTATCAGAACAAACCTATATGTTCAGAATTTTATGCAGATTCAGAAAAATTGGGTGATATTTGCTTAAATTGGGCGATATTTGCTTAATATTTACTGTAAATCGGGTTGAAAACTGTAGTCATGACATCTGACCACCTCTCCCGAGGTGCCGGGAGAAATGATTTTCGTCGTTGGCAGAGACCACTCACATACTTATTCATGGAAAATTAACAAAGGATAAAGCAAAATTATTTATGAGTGAATACAACTATATACAGATTCATTGATATTTAATTTGTTTACGCTGAACAAGTAAAGAACACATCAAAGGAAAAGTGAACTACCTACTAGCGATTAGCAAGGCAAATGAATACAAAAGTAAAGAAATAAACTAAATAAACAAAAATAATAAAAAAATCACAACTCGACCGTCTTTCCTTTCTGCAGCGAGATATGGTCTTCTCGTTAGCTTTGAGAGGAAGATTTAATATGGCCAAATACTTTGGCTGCATTATCCCTCAATATCTCTACTATCTTATTATCCCAAACATTAAACAAAAATAAACTTAGAAGTATATTTTAAATACGATTCTGTACACTGCTGTTTGACAAAAGAGATTAAATGTAACCTCAATTTATCTTTTAAAGCCTATAAATCACAGAGGGAAGCGAAATGACGCTATTCATTCAACTGTTTGGCTTCTAGAGAAGTAATTGGTCTGCACTTTAACGCATTTTTACGTAGAGAGTCTGAAATATAGCGACACGACCAACTCTCCGGCCCGACCGCGTCTCCCGGATTTACCCTATAGAACTCACGAGGCGCATAGTCAAAAGGACATCGAGGTAATCGAGCTGAAGCTGTACGTGAAAATAGTGCATAATCCATGATCCGAAAGTCGTGCGCTCTCTTCGTGAGTTACCCTGGCGTCGTAAAGATAACGTGCAGTGAATGAGCGAATTCATTTAAATCGTTCCCGACAGGAACACGGTTATCGCCAGTGATAAGGAAATTAAGATCTTATCGGCGCTGGATTCCATAAATCGATCTAATTAAGCCGAAGCGATTGCCAGCGGCTGATAGAGACGCGGATAAAGCCTTGGCCGGATGCAATTGATCTCTTTCGTACTTTCAATCCCCCCCCACTTTCATCCTGAAAGCTCGCCCCGAGAAAGTTACCAGTGCAGGAAAACCTATTTCTGCTACCGCGATACACAATTAGCTCTTTGTGGGAGTTCTCTCCGAGCCAGTGCTCGGCTATTACCGGAAGGACGAACCTTTGACATCTGCTTTCGTCGTATCAGAACGTCAGGAACTGGCCCGATAACGCGGGGATAGGGAGACGTATCTCGATCGACGGATATTCTGTCGTTCTCGAGTATACAGCGCGACCGAGGTAATCCCTGAAGAAAGACGAATGAAACGGGGTGAACTGAATTATGAGGAAACACGATTGTCGGACAGCCGGTGGTGGATGAAGTTACCTAATTGGTCGTCGGAAAGTTTCTAACTATCCCCCATAATTCCTTGGCTACGCTAATTGACACAGAGAGCACGAAAATTTTCAAACGAGCCCACTGAAAACTGCCGGGGAATCTATCCAAAGGATCAGAAATTCCACGGGCCGCGTACGTGGCGAAGCGTATCGCGTCGCGCCATCGGAATACATCACCGAGCCGAATAACGCCGCTCCGTCCGCAGGCCTCGCGGCTCTTAAAGCGTCGTTAAAGACACGATCGCATCCGTTTTTCCCGGCGGTGGCAGGGGGCAATTTTTCTGGCTAGACGGAGGAGAGCGCCCGCTTGTAGAATCGCGCGCGGAAACATTTCCTTCTTGAGCCGTCAATAGGCACCGACACGTCGCCCGGTGGCTCGCGCAGCAGGGGGATGGCTAGTTTGCTACGTCCGATCGCGAAACAGCAAAAACACGTCTTTTTAACGCGACCGAAGGCGACGGCTCGGCAAGCGGGTTAACAAAACGAGCACGAGCCAAGGCGGATTCGGAATATCGAACGAGCGAAAACGCTTTGTAGAAGCCGTGCTCCGCGGTCCCCCGAGTTCCGAGAAAACGAGATCTCCTCTCGATCTGCCGGCGTCCCCTCCGCCTTTCCCTCCCCGCGACAACCCGACGACGTGTCCCCACGTCGTCCATCTCCGTGTCGTTCTAGGATTCGCACGATCCTACCCGATCGCCGACAGATTCGTCCTGATCCTTCCCCCGGCCTTCCTCCCTTTATCTCTCCCGCATCTGTCCACCCCGCGGCCCTTAAGTGTCGACGTTTCGAGCCGACGACGTAACAGGAACGAGCAGAGGGGAGGGACAAAAAAAGGAGGAAGAGGACACCGGTTCGATCGCGATGCGACGATGCGTGCACCGCTCAAGGTCACTCCTCAAGGTCTGCGCGGGGAGCACGACCATCCCCGTGGAAACGTCCACGGACTAAATTGACGATTTGCGGAACCGGTCACCCTCCACCACTTACCGTACCGCCGTGGAGTCGGTATCAATTTATATCTATTTGCTTGTTCGGTGGCTCTTGAGATCTGTTTTCTGAAAGTCATACTCCGAGGCGATCGCACCGCGCAGCTCGGCTGGGATTTACTCCGAAACTATCATTGATCATCGTTATACCGCCGAGCACGGTATTTGTCGCGAAAATGACCGGGCGATGGTAATCATCAGCTGTCCTTGGAGGAGCGATTCCCATGCCGTCGCGGAGCAGACACCTTCTCTCGCGGTATTGCGCACGAAGCGACGGGTAATAGTTGTGAAACGGACCAGCGGATAATAGTTTTCTACGGTGGAAATCGCTCTCCTACCGGCGGTTCACACCGATCTCTACGTGTGAATCGCGTCTAACGCGGGCAAAGGCACACCTGCGTGCAGCGCGGCGCACAGTCGCCGCGTACCTTACGGTGCCTTTCACGCATTAATGATAATGACACGAAACCTCGATGAAGGACAGACTGGTTTCACGCTCGGGAATTCTGAAACGTGCCGGAGATTTATTGCCTCCACTTGGCGCTCGCTGCGCTCACGTGTTAATTCGCTGCATTCCCGAGGAAGCGGTATACGCGCGCGTGTTTCGGGGAGGAAGAGAAAACCGTCGGAAGGCAGAGATTCCAGCCTCTTTGCGGCGCTATAAATTTCGTCGGCTCACAGAATCAAGAATTTATTAGCGCTCCCGCGAAGTTTCACTTGGGACTGTCGTCGTCGATGCTTCTGCCGCAGTTCGGGACGGAAGAATGCTCTTGAAAAGAAAAGGGGAAACTGTGGCCTGCGCGGCGACTCGATAACGTTCTCGTCCGTTCAATGGAACAGTCTCTCAGGAGTGCTCCGATCGAGCAGGGAACGTTATCCGATGTTAACGAGATAACAGGCGCTGTTCGCCGCGGTACGCGTTCCTAGAATCTACCAGGCACGCGGCGCCGTTTTTAGGTGTACTTAGATCGTTCAAACACCCACGGAGAATGCAATAGCCGTCCCAGCGCTTTGTTATCGGTCTAAGTAAATGCGAAAAAAAAAAAGAAGGAGAAATGTAGCGTCGGGTTTACAAAAGTGAGTCACTCCAAATGAAAGAGCCGCTCGCCCGGCCCCTTCATAAAAGACCTCAAACACACGCCCATGTGTGTTCACCGCGTGAAACCGAGCCGAGAGTTGAAAAACTTCGTAAAACGCTTCTCGGTGCGTTCGTACGAAACGAACGACCTACATCGAGCTGACGAGCTCGCACGGGTACGTGGGTAACTGCGACGTTTTTCTCCACAATGGCTACCGCCAGCATCCGCGAACTGGTCGATCGATCTCGAGGAACGACCCCCGCATGATTCGCTTCAACGAGGAGACAGGCTCGGAGTTTTTGGGTTAAGAGACCTCGCGAGACGAGCCTCCAACTAGCTTCTTCTCCGACGCGGCTCGGCAACGCTACATTTGCTCTTTTTGGAGCGGTTGAAAGCTGGTCGACGCGTCCATCAGCGTCTATGCAACGCTAGCCCACGAGAGATTAGAGAATCCTCGCATCTCGTCTGCCCATTCATTACTCGCAAGTAGGGTTGCCGATTTTTTCAGAAAGTATCCATTTTTCAAGTCGATTCGAATCGTAAGATGAAAAATCGATTCAAGAAAAAATCGGCTTGTCTGGAATCGATCTTCAAGAAATCGATTCAACTTTATGTATCTTCAATTCAAGATATATTGGAATGATTTTGGGTAAATAAAATAGCAATAATTTTTTTTGTTTATTGTTTATTATGTATTGAATGAAAGAAACGAAATGAACAAATAAATGAAAGGACAATGTGAAGTCCCAGACACGACACAGTCCTTAGTGACATTGTTTTTACTCGTTCCCAAATTCCCAATCTTCAAATTGTAAACATTTTAAAAATATTAGTTTACTAAGTCTTTCAGGATTGATTTTGTTCCAACAATTTGCAATGCAACATAATCAAAATACTGTTTAATGTAAAAAATAAAACCCGGTAAATATAGCAGTATAATCACAAAGTGAGAAACAGGCAATAAATTACTTTTGAATTCAGCTGAAATGCGCGAAAAAAATATAGGTATAAATAATAAAGAATCGGAACACGATTTCTGGTCCCCGAGGATCAATTCCATAGGATCGATCTATACTCAAAAATCGACTCAAAAAATCGAAAATTACGGGGCAAAAGATCGATCTTTCGATTAATCGATCTCAGATCGGCAACCTTACTCACGACCATCATGGGGTCGAAACTCCAGGACAGTCGTACCTCACGTGTAACACCCAATTATAATTATTGGGCAGTAGACCCACTGAATAGAGCCATGTCGAGTGCGAACGAATTCCTGGAAAATTGTGACCTATTCACATGTTCACTAAACTCAATGCGCACACAGTTATGTAACCGTCTTACGTAACTTTATCGTTAAAACTGTCGGACTTAAGTTATTGTAATCCCTATTTTGTATTTCTATGAGGGTTTTCCCGTTCATAAATAAATAAATAAATAAATAAATAAAACACCATGTCCCTCATCGCGACATCAGTTTTCTTTTTAAACTTACACCGTGAAATGACGTTCACGTGTAACTCCACCGCTCATTTTCCTCCGCGTTCCAGTTGCGTTCAAGCACGTATGTTGAAAACCACTCGGTGTCGTATTTATCGCGAGCAACTGGTCGCCCCTAAGCCCAGCTGGCAGCTCCACCGGGTGTCACGCGCACGCGTGAACACCGCCCGGCACGTAGAAACGCGTGGTTTACGCACGTTCGCCAGCGCTGACTGCTTAGGGTCTGCGTGTTTTTTTTTAAATTTAGGGTTACCTCGAGCGCCAGCCAGGAAGGCACCGCCCGAGAGTAAAGCTCGCTCTTAAAGAAACGGGAGACGATCCCGAAAGGGTTCCCCTTAGATCTCCTCGGATCTGGCCGCGACACGATCGTCACATTAAGGGAGATCAAACGTCTCGACCCGGCTGATTTGTTTACGGGCAGCCGCGTCCGGTTCCATTAGGAATTATTATTTATCGCGTGCACGGAATTAACCCGCGGAAAGCGTAGAACGGGCGGCCGCGAGGGTGACGACTCCGTTTCGTGACCGAATAGAGGGAACACGTGACTCTGTCGCCTCGTCCGTTCGCTGACGACTTGTAATTAACGACGCGCGCCGTAGATTGAGATAATGTACGGGACGCGTCGCGTTAGACGCCGGTTTGTAATAACACCGAAACCACTTAGTTTTTTTTCCCCCTCGCGGAGTTGCCGTACCAGCGAATGCCCGGCAATTTTTCACATGCGCCTTCGGCATTGACCCCTTTTTTGGGGCCAGCCGTTTCCTCTTCCGCGACGGTTCCCAGCGTATTTTTAGCGACTTCGAGTCCGAGGCTCCTCTTCTACAGAGTGACCCATTTCCAATGGAGTTATCTCAGGTTGCACAGTGAACGGAGGGAAACAAGTAAGGCAACCGAAGCTCCATTAATTACAGAGGTTATTGAATTCACAAGGGGTGGATCTCGGGCGAGCAGCTTTTGAGTCGAAACGTCTTCGGTATTCTACAGACGATAGAGCGTAATTCCAGCAAACGGTGGACACGTCGGGCCGACGGAATTCACCACGTCCAACGCTCCAACCCGCCAAGTTTATTTCGCAAACACGTCGAGCAACTCTCTCTCTCCAGCGTCTAACAGCTCTCAGGCTTCCACGAAAGATTTTATCCGATCTATTACCGTCCCCGATAGCGCTCGATAATCCGTAATATTGCCGCGCGACTTGCCCGGATTCGAGGAATGATTCAATGTGGCCGCTACTCGACGCTAATTCGACGTCTGTCCTCGTTCTTTATCAGAGGCGCTCTACCGCGACGCTTGGCTGGCCCTCCTTCCCTCCCCCTCCCCCCACCCAGGTCCGTTAATTTCGTTCCACCGTCGGGAAAACGTATAATATGGCGGGATATCGGCGCGGCGGGCGGGCGGGAAGTGGAAATCTCGATACACGCACGTGCCGGGATCAATAAATCACGAGGCGTGGCGGTCGTGCACTTAGCCGGCATCTAATCTATTATTGAGAGTGTCATTCGGCTCTCCCGCGTGGCTCGCATTAGCGACGACCGTTTAAATGTCAGCCCGATATTTTCGAGTGTTTCGACGGCGCGAGGACGCGCGGCGATGGCCCCTGATTTATTTCACCCGATCAGAATCGAACGGATGTGTCGTCCGCGGTCGGATCGCGCCAGCACTTAACTTCTCCCGAACGCAACACCATGACGGAAGTCGAACGCTAGCCTATCCAACTTTCTTCCTTCTCCCTTCTTGGTGTTCGCGATTAATCTCACAAGAGGCCCACTAATCACCAGCGTGCCATAAATTATTTACGCGGCCTCTTATTATTCAAGCATCGACCGCCGCGGTAGGTACCTATCTCGGAACCGAAGCCTCGAATTGCGAAACGATAAGGGGCTTCCTCGATTTCTTCCTTGATAAGATTTTCATTGGCCCGTCCGTTTGGAAATCTTGGAGCACCCCGTGCATTCGATCGAGAGGAATGGAGATATGGGTCCCCCAGGCTAAATCTCAGCGCTGAGGGTTTGTAGGTTCTCGGAATTTCAATTTCTACGGGTCTGTTGTCCTCCACCTGAGCGATAAGTGGCACCGGTGAGTAGATCAAAGGGGAGGGGGAATATAAAATCGGGTCCGGGTCTCGATACCGTGGCGGCATTTCCGTCGCGTGTTTTCTCCGGGGGAAGACAATTTATTACGTGTCGCTCGAAAGTGAACGCTCCTATGAGCCGTAATGGGTGTAATTTGTATGCATGCCTTCGCCGGCCGGCAAAAAGTCGATATCGGTTAGCCGCGCCGTTGAAAACTTGTCTTCGATAACGATTCCTAATAACGCGGGGACGCAGCGCGACACCGCGTCACCGGCGATCACCGTAAAAGAGTGAAAGTGGCCTGGCGCGGGCACAACGAGACGCTCGTCCGACTGTGCACGCCCGTATAAACACTGTCATCCTGTTTTCAGCTTAAACACGAAAGCCTATTAGATCTGACAACGAACCTGGGAAGAGTGGCGCTGATCCGATCGCGACACGGTCAATCGGTGTCCTTGCGCCTCGCTCCAATTATTTGTCCATCAATTACGCGCGCGGCTCGTCTCGATTCTCCGCCAGTTTCGCGGCTTAACGAGGAGTCATTCGTTTCCAGTAACACGCCTCGCTCTATCCAATAAGAATTTGTAGGCCCGACGATAAGTTTCGTTGTACTGAATGCAGCTCCTTTCGATTCGGTGATAATACCCACGGTAATATTGTTATACAAGCTTATGCTGCAACAGATCTACGGTACCTATCGCGCTCTTAACGTCACGAGCGCATAAACAGCATGAAACGCGTGTCTGGAGCCTCCGCGAGTTTCTTCCCCGCGGAATAGGGGAGAGTCGTGCACTATCGACCAGCTTACAGTACCGACCAAAGCTAGTTCTCGCTTCTTTCACCAGATATTAGCACTTTATTTGAATTAATCAATGAAAATTACAATTCTTTATAACCTATTTCGGGGTCATATTGTTTAATCCATTGCTCTCGATGTTACGTGGCATTAAACGTATACGTTGATATTCAGTGGGTTAAAAGTTATTTTTTAAAGCTGATCCATTTGCTTCTCGTGTAAGTAAATGATTTTGTTCTATTATGTATAATATCACTAGTCTATTAAGTTTAATAAAACGTCCTAGTTTTGGAATGAATATTCTTTTGTACATAATATACCATGACTTAAAATGTTTCCCCGTGTTTGTCGTACAGTACCGACCATCCAACTGTTGTGCAGTACCGACCAGCAGACTCTGTCAACCAGTAGAGACCAAATTTTTCTTATCTGTAAGTTCAATCTGTTAGCAACTCGGATTAATTTAAAAGATGTTCATTTAGCCTTCTTTCTACATTTTCCCGCAGAAAAATAAAGTAACTAAGGATAGGTATGATAACCTAACAAACAGGAAGCTAGGATTTAATGAAGAAGGTATCCAGTGTGTTATTTGCAAGCAGAGTTGGGCATTAATTAAATAAAAGATTATGTAAATAAGGATCAAATAAAAGTTACTTTAACTTTAGATTATTCGACGAATAAAGTTAATTTTTTTATTCGATGAGAATTTATTCCACGAACAATGTTAATTTTTTTTATTCGTTATTCGAAATTTTATTTCAATAAAAATTTTGCCCATCTCTGTTTGCAAGGAATCATTTGACAAAGATTGGGTGCAGTGTACCGACTGTGACGGTTGGGCACACGTCGAATGCACAGATCAGGAGAATATTAATTATTTTATTTGCGAGTTTGTACAAATAAAATTTTTAAAAAATCTTTTATTGTACTAATTAAATGTCTTTTTATTAACAATGTTAATCATTTAGACCTAAAAATCTGCTAATTTAATAGTTGGTCGGTACTGGACGACAATTCTTCGTTTCGTAGAAATTACAACTTTTTTACTTTTGCGAATTATCAATTCTTATTATTAAATTTGACAAAAATAATTTCCCTCCTCTTACTAAGTTCCATCTATACTACAAACACGTTTTTGAATTCCTGATTTTGATCGACTCTACCCCAAGATATAACAAAGAAACTTAGAGCGGTCGATACTGCACGACTCTCCTCTGTACAAGCCAAGATCCCCCAGATTTATAGTGACTCCGCTTAATTGCAGCGAGACGCGACTTAAAGCTATGACATTCGCATTAGCGCGTCCGTCATCCTGGATCAAGCGATAAGGGAAAGCTGTCGATATTGGAGAAGCAAGCTGAATGCCTGTTGCTGGGCTCCGGCGGCGCAGCTGCGGCCGAAGCGTTGAAAAGATAGGTGCAAAAGGTAATGCACCTAACACCACGGTCAATAATAAATCAATGAGTAATTAAAGGCTAACGGTACGGAGTAAATGAGCGTGCACTGACCACCGGCCAGGATGGGCAACGGGATCTCCGTCTCTTTCACTCGCACGCGTCAGGCGGATGCTGATGCATGAATGATTTCATCACGGGTTATCCATCATCGCTTCGCCTAGCGGTGAGATGTTTGATGATGCCGCGCGATCTCTTAAGCGCGCCCCGTACGCTCAACGCTCCCTTGTGCGCTCGAGAGTTGCACGGTGCACACACGCGGTTCGATTTAGTTGCGCTAAACGCGGCCCATCAACGCTGCTCATTCAACGAAGAAGCGAGGATGCAGATAGCTGCAATGCAACGGGGGAAGAACATACGGACAGCAATTTCAAATTGAAACGTTCCGAACGAAATGGAGCTTGGCACGAACTAGAACCTTTTTAAGGTCTGATGATCATTTGAATTATGGTCCGCGGGGCATTCTACTCGCAGTGTTTTGGAAGTTGTTCCTCAATTGCAGTTGCAAAGCGAGATCCACTCGTGGCACTGATTTACAGCTAATTTTCGTTATGAATCTTGCACCTGGATTCGCGCGAATATCGCGTTTCTATTTTACCGTCGTGTTCCACGATAATTTCTCACTGCCACCCGATTACGAGTCAAGCAAATGATCAACGTCCCAACAAAGCACAAGTACCGTACGTATCGTTTAACTCGCTGTACATCGTGTGTGCAGAAAAACACAGGTTACGTTGTTTATTATGTAAGACGATTTAAACGCGCAATATGCCAGCAATTTGCATGTAATACGCTGACCGTGCAGCAATGTCTGCCACCAGCGTTCCCGGTACAGCTTATTTCGTTCTAATCTAGGGGTTATCGGGGTAAGAGGGAGGTGTCAGCTTGAGTAACAAACGGGCATATCGATCGCCGCAAATCTACCGTCGTTTAAGCAAATTTTTCCGCGCTATCGTTCACTCGCGATATCTCAGTTGAAACGATAAGATCTGCCGACCGATCGTTGAATACTTGGGTATCCTTTGGATTTCCGTACACGTAAGCGGCCGCGCCGCGTGTCTTCGCGTCGGCGCCTGCGAAATAGAGACGGGGCTGGCTATAAATTAATCGATAATCATCGACTATCCCACCGCAATCATCGATAATATGAATTACCAATGGTATCAATTGAACGGCGCGCTTTAATTGAAAACCGCATAATATTAATGCACGCCGGTCCGAAAACTGTAAACAACCCCTTGGCATTGAATTGCTATCAACGGGGGTGGTAAACACAAAAAATATTTAAAAAAAAAATTTTATGGTAAACGATTTTCTTAAAAATGCACTAAAAACAATTCTTTTCTTGTACTGCAATTTTGATGGTGTTGTTTCACTTTAAATAAAATTGTGGAGTAGGATGTTTCTCATATTAGAATATGAATCAATTTAATACAGCATCACCTCGATTTTATTTACAGTGAAAAAACAAAATCGATATTGCAGTACAAGAAAAGAATTGTTTTTACTGCATTTTTAATAAAATCGTTTAACATACATTTTTTTTTATATATTTTTTATTTTCTAGTTTTTTCATTTAATTTCAAATCGCGATGCGACTAGCGACCAGAGCGGCTTTTTGTCGTTTTCGTAAAGAACGCGAGTGGCTGGTTATATTTTATGATGACTGGGTAATTTTTTCACCGGCTCGGGGTTAATTTTTCTTTTAAAATATTGTACTGTCATCCAAACTACGCACGCCTGCACAGTTTCAAGACAACTGGATAGTTGGAAGTGGGTTAAATTTGAGTTACCAAATTTGAATCATACAAACAAACCAACATACATACATACAAACAAACGGAGCATCGAAGCTGAATAAAATCGTTTAAAAACATTTTTATCGTTTTTCGAGTTGACCTGCAGTCGAATAATGGATCGTGATTACTAATCACTGATTAGTCTTATAATATAATTAGCGGAGGTCGGTCTTGCTTTGCCTTTTGCATCGATAACGTCACCCTATTCCCCACACCCTTGCCCTATAATAATAATAATAATAATAATACGTCTTTATTATCGCTGTACGGTAGCTTACCTTTCCGCATACATACATGTATTATTACGCGGCGCTCGGTTGACAAACAGAAGGCCGTTCGCGTCATTCCTTCGATTGCTGGTACAATTTCGTGCCTCACCAAGGGCAACGGGACACGGTCGTTTAATCGGAGTTTGCCTTTCGTCGATAACACCGCCGGGACGGCACGTCGTGTTATTTTCGGTTGTACGCATGTGAAGTGTGTGGTTTTTGGTATTCTACACTGAAGCGTGCTTGATGACGAGGGGAACTACTTAGAGGAACAACTGCATCCGGGGCTCGTGGTGTTCAGAAAAGGGCTGCACATGGTAAGGTTATAAGTCTATATATTATGCAGATGGGTGATATTTATTCGAATAATATATAACGAGTACAAATAAAGCATTTTGGTTTTTATTCACGACTGTGTGGTATATTTTATATTGAAATTTTAACCCCGTTGTAACATCTTTGCGCGATACGTCACTGCCTCGTATTTTCAATTATAAATATAGGACAAAGTTTGTTCTTTGAAACTGATTACTAATTACTCTCAATGGATCCTCGCTGCATTTCGTTACTTCATAACAACGTTCTATCCGTTTCCATCGCGGCTCGAGCCGCAATTATGCACCCCTTATCGCGTCCCAATTGCGCGTTCCAAACGTGCTCTATTAATCGCGCGCGAATTAATTCGAATGAACGTTGCCACGAATTGTGTCACAAATTACGCGTAACTTGCCGCTAAACCGGAATTCAAAGGACTCTACGCGAACGAAATTACCGTGCCTTACAGTGCGGGGATCGGTAAACGAGCGGCGCGTAATCATCAAATTGCAACGAATTTCTGTCAGCGAGCGTCTTTCGCGAAGGAACAAGGCGAAACGCTGGCACGTTTGCTTGTGCCTCTTCGACAGACCTAATTACACGGGGTGCCACGCGTTTTCAGTGGTTGCGGGCTCGGGAAATGAACTTGTGTCACCTCTGGCATCTTTAGAATTATGCAACCACTTTGAAATATCGCGATCCTGCCACGGAGAAGCTGAAAACTACCTTTCAACGTTCCCCTTTTTCGAATTTGCTCGCTTTTCGTTTACCCCCGTCACCCGCGGACAAGAAATGTACGATTCGCACAATTTTTTTGAATAACGTGCATCAGGGAAACTTCACGTGAACGTTGAGCGTGATAGAAGCATCCCTCCGTGGAAATTATTAAGCGCATTCACTCTACAATCATCCATCAACTATGACCACGTAGAATTCTTGAAATAAATGTGCCGTTCCACCGTATTTGTACAAGAAACTATTCGCTTAGAAACTGAAACCCTGAATATCTTACAAGGGAGCATCCCGAACCCGAAAATTCAAAAAATTCTGAAACTTTGTGAATATGTTGGGAATTTCCTTCTGATTACAACGCAATTTTTTATTGCCGCCCAAATTCACTCTAACGGGGTGTAAGTGATCCCTGAAAATCCGGTTATTTTCCGATTTTATGTTATAACTCGTGAACTGTAAAATATTTTTTTTGCCAAATGATAGGGTAAGGCATACAGATGTTGACCCCTATACAATGATTGACCCTCATCTCCAAAAAGTAGGAAATATAATATAATGCTTTTTTTATATAATAAAATATAACTATATTTCGGTGGCCCAGATAATTTTGTTCCGAATACAATTATATTTTATTATATAAAAAAAACATTATATTATATTTCCTACTTTTTGGGGAAGAGGGTCAATCATTTTATAGGGGTCAACATCTGTATGCGTTACCCTAGATCTAATTAAAAGAAGTAACTTTTGTATTGAAATTTTTGCCTATCTCTTACAGTTCGCAAGTTATAACACAAAGTCGGAAAATAGCCGATTTTTCAGGGGTTAATTTAACCCCCTACGAGTTAATTTGGGCAACAAACAAAAATTGCGTTGTAATCAGGAGGAAATCCCTTACATATCCACAAAGTTTCAGAATTGTTTGAATTCTCGGGTTCGGGATCTTCCCTTGTTAGAAGGACGCCGTTCTCGCGAGCTTGCCACCTGCAGCACGCCCCGCGTGCCCTATCGCCGAAACAAAGGGCGCGATCTGCGTGACAAGTGGCCGCTCACGCGTAAAAACGATGGGGGCCAGAAAATCTCGCGCACAATCGGCAGAAGTTCGGCTTCAATCGTCGTCGATAAAGTCCGTCTCTTCCATCGGGGCCAGGGGATCGCGCCGATCGTTTGATCGATCGATCTACGATCACGATCGAGCCCGATACCGCCGGGGCCCAATGCAAACGATCGATCGTCGAGCGATTTCACCTCGCATGACTACGTGGCTTTCTGCTCAACGATCCTTTCAGGGAAGACGCTTCCCCGGCGATGATCTAGAATGCCGTTGGCAGCCGTCGAATGCAGAATGGAACAACGATTTCTATCGAGGGCTGGAGAGGAAACGGGTGGGGGGGGGGGGTGTAGAAAAATCGGTTTTAAAGGACGCTGAGCCCTGCTCGCCCGGTACCGGCGGGCGGACGTCGAGCGAATTTCCGTCAATCATTGTTCCGCATTCCGGGGCATTTGCACACTCGTGGGAGTGGCATTACATTCGAGCTCGCCGGGTTCTTATTCCGTTCGAGTTCGAGAATAATGGAGGTCTCGCCGCGAACGACCTCGGGCTGCGATCTCGAACGGTTCTCCTGCGATTACGCGGTGCACCTCTGACCGTCTTCGTGAAAGTATCGAAACTCACGCAACGCCAACAGTGGAGGAGGGCGGGGGGGGGGGGGGGGGCGTTTTAGCGAGGGGAATTGAAAAAACTAATTGCCACGTGAGGGATCGAGGTCGAAAAAGCGTGGCGCAAGAGTGGCCGGAGATCTTGACTTAAGAATTTCGCTCTACCTTTGGGTGTTTTTCTCTCGGGATGAATTGTTCTGCTGCTTGTTGCGCCGCATAGTGCAAAGCTCCGGCCGATAGATGGATCAATCGAACCGAGGAGCTTCTCGTAACTCGCGAAACGGATAAAAGTTGATGCTTAATTTACGACTGCGTGTAACGTGGGTAAACAAGGGAACCGTGGATCTTTTTTAACTGCTACTGCTATCTTGCCTGCAAATCACCGCGCCGCGATGTATTTATACGTCGTGCAAACTAAAAAGTAATTTATCGCTACGATGGACGCTTACAAAAATCCTGGTTACAGCGAGCTTCGCGTTAATCTTTCCTCCGTAGAATTCAAGCACGATAAATGTTTTGCGGGGAAGATACTCGTAATGTGTGTACGGGGTGCGCCTTAATCGATCCATAAAAATTTCGAAGTTATCGGTGATACCTGTGCATGATTTAAATTTATTTTCTTTACGGTCTTATTGAACATGAGTTTATATAACGTTGATTAATTAGAGTCATACTGCACATACATATGAAGAACGATTCCATATAATGCCTACCTCGAGATCAGTGGCGGATTTAAGGGGTCATTCTACTTTGAATCGCCGAAAATTAAGCTATTTTGAAAGATATTTTTCTCAGTAAATGCAACATATAATGAAATAAATCTTTTTAGTATTTATTAAGCTACTCTTACATTATATAAAAAAAATATAAAAAGAATTTTTGCAATTTGTTTTAATTGTTTTTTTACAATGTCAATATAGCACCTAAAAAAATAGATATGTTCATGGCGTAGGTGATGACCCAGCTCCGGCTTATCCGAAACAAAAAATTCCAAAAGATTCTTAATCTGAATGAGTGTCGCTATAGCACCTAGCTCAATTAACAATTTTTGTTGAAAAGTAACAAAATGGCGCCGGTTTGAAACAAGAAGTTTGATAAAATTCCCAAAAGGATGTATTCCTGGCTGTTCCGTGAGAAAAATCTCGGTTATTTCTCGACAAAAATTGTTAATTGAGCTAAGGGCTATAGCGACGCCCATACAGATTAAGAATCTTTTGAAATTTTTTGTTTCGGATAAGTCTGAGCCGGGAAATCACCTACGCCATGAACATACCTCCTTCTTTTAAGTGATATATTGACACTGTAAAAAAAACAATTAAAACAAATTGCAAAAATTCTTTTCAATTTTTTTTATATAATATATAGCTTAATAAATACCAAAAAGATTTATTTCATTTTATGCTGTATTTACACACCAAAAAATCTTTATAAATAGCTTCATTTTCAGCCGATCTAAGTAGAATGAGCCCTTAACGAACGGCCGATGAGCAGAAGAAAAATAATTATGATTTTATCCAAACACTATATCTTTTTCTGTACTGCTACACTTAGCCCGTTTTTAATAAACTACCTTTTCACTTCCCCGAAAAAATGGGCCCCACAAAATGTTCGCCACCTGGTCCTTTTTCCTTAAATCCGCCACTGCTCGAGATAGCCATAAATTTCGATGATGGTTTCCGCGAATCGATTAAAGCGGGGATCGCGAGTCTTTTAATCGGACCGCCACTTTTGAATTCCTGCTGCTATACATCTCGTCAGCCATCTCCTCGGTAACGAAGTAACGTACAGAGCGGTTCCCCGAATCGCGATCGTCACGGAAAACTAATTAAGACGCGATTAGCCGAACGTAGCCGAACGGGGCATCATGATCGATTAGTCGGCCGATAAGCAATCGTGGCCGCGGCGCAACCTTAATTAGCGTACTGGTCGACTCCGACTTGTTTCCCCCCTTTCGAAGGCTGAGGACGGTCGCGCGCCTGTATTCGTGCGCTGCCCGGCTCCTCCCGCTACCCCTCGGTGGTCCCGGGCGCTCGCTACTTCTATCCGCGGCGTGTAAAAAGTAGGCCTATGAATCAACGGTGCTTAAGAATCGTTAGGCCTTCCATTGACCGGTTTGGAGAGCAAGAAAGCGAGAGGGAGGCCGCCTCGCCTACGTGTTCGCATAAGTCGCGGACAATGCGTAGCTAAACCGTTTAATGGCGATAACAGTCTCTCTACGGCGCGAACCACTTGGCCGCGAGCGAGCAGGTCGGCGCGTTTATCCGCTCGAAGCGCGAAAACGTAGAAAAAGAGCGTAGGAGACAAGGATGCTCGAAATATCCTGTTCGTGCTCGCCGGCGAGCGCATCTTTGCGGGCAGCGTTATCTCCAGCCTCGGCTGCGAGAGCGGAGCCTACGCACTCCTCGTGAACTCCGACTAAATACTAAAAGGGATACGGATGAGCTCCAAGTGGGTGTAATTCCGCAACATCGTCGCGATAAAACTTCCTCGGGGATTAAGCGCGTCGGTTCCCTACGCTGGTGTTCGGATGATCGAGTAGCAGAGTTTTGGTGATCGGGAATGTGGTATGCAGGCTATTGCTGTTCGTAACTTCGCCTAGGATTCTTTCCCCCTGTATTAATATCGGGGGGTGTTAGCAACGCAAATCTTTCGGCAGCTCTTTTAATCGCGATGCAAAGTGCTAAATGGGTGGATCATTGGTGCGATGGACGCGTACGTGGCCGATTGCCAGTAGGAAGATTGCACGCGAACGTTGATTGTGCTGTTGAGGGTAGATTAGACATTCCACTGCGCCCCCATAGAGAACGCAGCAACACGATATGACACAGCACAATGCGGCATTAACGACCTTCGTGAATTATCACGCGCGGACTGTCTGAGCTGAAATTTCCAACAAACGAATCGTGGATTAATTGAAACTCGCGATGGAGAGCGAAAAAGTGGGAGGAGGAAAGAATGATCCCGAGACAAGCAAGAATCTAAAGAATACATTAAGCTTCCATCAAATCGAAGAGAATTTTAAAATCCATCGTTATTTCATTCTTATATCTCGTACAAGGAAGTCTGACATCGAACTTACCTGGTCTTTCGTTTTGGTGGCTTGTCTGTTTTGTTCCTCCGCGTCTGCTCGGGAAGGACCAGGCGAGCAGGTCTACTGATACAAGCAGTTAGTAATTATAATCGACACTGATTGTCCCGACGGTTATTTATGGGAAATTTATGTATAAGGTCGAAAGTCGAGCCGGTAGAACCAGCCAGCAGGCGCTACCATGCGTGTGCATCCTTCAGGAATGAAAGGCACGCGAGGGGAAAAAAGAACTGGGGGAATAGAAGGGAAGAAGTCGAAGAACGAGGCACGAGCCACGCCTTTCTCGAGATGTATACGCAGTGTTTAAAGTCGCTCCTCTAGCATAGAAACAACTTTGCAATCTTAGCATCGGCTGGGAAATCTTTCTCCTAGCCTGAATCACTGGCGGGCGCCATTTGAAAATAGCTTCGATCGACGATAATCGGTAATTTGGATTCTCCCCTCTGTCGTGATCGCGTGACGTTACGAATCTGGAACTATCGAGGGACTGATTTTGTTAATCGAATCATCCCATGCATAATTTTAGTAGCCTTAGTTGGTCGTTGGAGGAATGAAGAAAACTAATTGAGAAGATTTGTTCGGAGGTATTAAATGGTATTAACGCTTATACCTATGGAGCTCTCTGTGTGCGAAGTAATTTCATGCAATAAGGCCTCATTGTCTTTCGTAATGCGAACGTTGAAAATTATGAAGACTTCAATTCTTTCTACCGATAAAGCGACACGAAAATAATTACCCGCAGTAGAGCGCACGAAAGCTTCGGTAGCATTCGAAACGGGGTCGCTCTCCCATCTCGCGGGGAACGTTAATTAACCGTTTAAAACGACCGTCGCAGCGGCGGTAATTGAATTAACAATGTCGCAGATTTAATTCGCCGGCGATTAAATTCGCTTAAAACGCCGATAAATTATCCGTCGGGGGATGGTCGAGTTATATCTAAATCAAAAAGTGTGCTCGTGTTTCACCGTTCGCAATTAACGGCTCGGACGACTCTCGCCGATGTTCCCAGCGTCGAGTCTTCCGTTGAAAGCGGGACAAGACGAACGTCGCCGCGCAACAGGCGCGAGAAGAAAAGTGGAAAAATTGTCGAGTTGACGAATCGAAGGCTGAATCGAAGCTGACGTGTTTCGCGATCGGATTACGGAAGAAATCCCTGGCTCGATTAATCTGCTAATCAATCGCGACAGCGACTACGCGCTGTCAGGTGTCGTAGAGCTTGAGCACTCTACGCCGATGGAAATGGTCCACGTGAATTTGCATAATGCTGTTTAAGGCTCGTTCGTGATTACTTGGTAGAATGAATGTAGGAGTCTAATAAGTGACGCTTTGTTGTACAACTTCTTGGTGGTATTTAATATTTTGTAGAATTCTGTTTATTCTCAACTCACAATTTCATTGACAGCTGCGCAAACTCTGCAGTTCGATTGCACGCAGACCTCGGCAAAACCGCACAGTTCGCGTTAATGTCTGAAACGTCAGCATTGCATTGCGACTTGTCAAGTCCCGTTCTCGCTGCAGCACCGTCCCCCCTAAGCATCTAAAGCGACAGTTCTGGCTCGTTAAAGCTCGCGAGCCCGCGGTCAACTGAATTTCCGGGCAACAAAAGTGCACAATGAATCAGTGCACACGCCACGGTGCATCGAACGATTAATTTGTTTTGATTAAACATTAAAGCCTGCGGGAATATAATAGTCGCTGGATCATCGTACTGGAAAGAACCGTATGCAGGCGGTATCGCGGTGCATTGATACATTAGAGTTTAAACCAGGTCAAAGAACGTTGCGATTTCGATTGTAGAGAGAAAAATAATACCATAGTGGTCCCCCCAGGGCTTGGGGCCTGTTCCATGACCGATTATTCCTCAGAAGCATGTCCTCAAGACGGGAACTAGCGATGCCGTGGTACCTGAACTAACTTACTAGCGCTGAGACCTCGCGAGAGACTCCAGAGGGTTCTGCTAATCAGTATTACATCAGAGAAATACACCAGAGATCTAGTCGTCAATTTACTAAACACCTACTCCGTCTAACAGAGCTATTCCCGATCAGATCCTACTCTCTAAGCTTGATTGTCGAAGCTTCTAGTAGGTTATTACCTGCAGCGCGACTAGTCCTGCACCACTATACACTCCCTAGCTTAGTAAAATGAAAAGAAAGTGGGTAGAGTTAATGAACTCGTCAAGGATCGAGGCATGAGCAACACATTCTCGCGAGGATCCCATTCTACGTGCACGGTGCTCCGCGCGACCGTAGCCTGGAGTGTTCGCGAAGCTGCCTCCTTTGTGGCTTTCTTCCTTTGAGAGATGGCGTATCTTCCGCGGCTTGGCAGGAAACGAGAGACCGAGAGGCAGAGAAAAAAGAAAGGGGAATAAGGGTGACTGGATGCTGGTGTCGCGATGAATGACCCCGGTGTTCCCTTTGTAGAAATAATCGTGGTAATTGTGGTTCATTCCGCGCTACTCCCCCTCCAGCCTAACGAAACGTCTTCATAGGTGTTACATCGTTCATTATGGTCGTCGTAACAAGGTGTGTCAGACGGGTAGATACGCTGTTATCGGGGAACCGGCTGGTAATAATCGTCCCGATAGTTAAAGCGGACTTAACGTCGGTATAATAGAGCTTCGGGATCGTAGCTGGGACCTTTATGGCCGGAATATGGATATTGCGGCCAATGGGAGAGCGTCCCTTTCTCGGTTAAATGGCTCGTGTGGTATTTGAAAGGACGATATGCAATGGGACTGGAATAGGAGGTTAAAAATTTCTGTTTGAAATCACAGAAGAATCTAATCTGCTTTAGAACTGGGAGATATTCACAGTTCGATAATTGAGTTGCAGGACTGGTGAAATTGTAGGGGAATCAGATTTAATATCGAAGATATCTTTTAATATTCAATTTCGAAGACTAACGGTAGGTTTGGTGGAGATAAGTCAGAAGTAGGTCGAGTAGATTCTGAATTCTTGGAGGGACAGCATTCGCCCACGATGGGGTGATGACGGAAACGACGATGGCTACGTTTCACCCGTTCGATAATATAATTAAACTCTGTTCGCGAGATGGTTCCACGGGGTTTATTGTCATGCAAACGATCGGCTCCTCTATTGCACCCGTTTTGGTTGCTCGCGTAGGCGATTCGGTGTGCCGTTTGAAAGAGCTAGGGGTCATTAACAGCGCTGTGTCGGACAAACCCGCGGGCGATTACGATAAGGTCCGGCCAAATTGAATGTGTAATTAAATCGAACGGACGTACAGACGAACGGACGGGCGAATGAAATAATGGGTGTCATCTGATAATGACTGCCTCCCTCGTTCTGCCAGTCATGGCTCAGGCATCGTGCGGCGAGACGCCAGATTAAAGTCGTGTCCCTTTTGTGATCCGACAATACTTTGACTCCACCCCGCGGACCGCGGTCGATAATTAATTGATCAACCGGCGCAGATATCGTGTGCCGACTGCGCCATTAGTTACGAGTCGGAGTTCTAAGGCCGGATCGGCTCGCCTCCACTTGTCATTAAGGGGCTAAAATTGTTTTTCGGCGAATCCCCGTCGTGCCGAACGGCGGAATAATTTCTGTTAACAATGGGGCTGGGATTAATAGAGGCAGATAACTGACGTGCACGTGCTTCCTCTGGGCGAATTTCTTACACTCTCTGGCAGAGAGAGGAACCTAATCTAGTGGAGGTCAATTAACGCTTCGATGCATCAGTCATATTTGACACCACCGAGTTCTATTGTGCCCGACAGGGTTGACTTCAGGGTAGAAGATGTCTACCAAATGGAACTGGTGATTTGTACTACCTTCTTGGCAACTCAAGAATCTAGCTTACGAAACCATGGAAGTATTCTAAACTTTCCCTCGGCGAGAGACAGCCGAGCCCCTGATCCGTGTAACATCCATCAGAAACTCCCCGAATGGCTCTAAAAGGCCACCAAGGAACGTCCATCGTCGATGACCCAAATCGCCTCAGAGAGCCAGTACAAATTGAACGTCTGTGCTCGTCGGGTACGTCGTCGGTTCCCTCGCGAGGAATCCGCGAGAGTCAATAGAAGTGGCGGGACGCGATCTCTGGAGAGATGGATCAAAGTTACGTGGCAAGCCGATCGCTGATGGCTGACCGATCGATCGGAACCATTTCACAGATCGGATGGCCAGCGAGGCCTTACGAGTGCTGGACGCCGGGCGAAAGGCAGCCGTGAAAAGAAATAATGGCAGATAGTCGCGGTCAGATAAGGTGAACTGACACGAGCCATCACCTCTGGCTGGTTGCTTGCCCGTGTGGAGAAGAGAGGCTTTTGCCTTCTCTCGCGTCCTGGGTGTTTCCGTTTGTGTATTCGGTTACCCTGTTCCCACAGCTGCCCTCCCTCCCTCCTGCGCCTTTCCTCCCTGTCTACCGGCCTGATGCGCAAAGAAGCGTGCATTTTCTAGTAAAAGCCTAGACCGCGGACGACAGCTCCTTCCTGTGTATCCTTTCATGTCTGCGGTAACGGATAGAAGAGGAACGAGAAACCGTAAATGGCCTGATGTTATCGAAGGCCCCCGATTGTTCGTTTACACCCTGTTTGCTCGGCCGGGTCTGCGAAAGGGTTTCCTCGGGTGCCAGGAAATTACTATTAGCGCGAAAACAGGTTCATAATCGAAGGGGACGTGCTCGCAGCGACTCGGCGTCTAGCCGTGCCGACGATAACGTTTCGTAATGACGGAGTCCACGTGTACCAGATTGGCCGACCCATGGAAGCTTTCTTACTGGAATTCAATCCCGATTGTCGGCTAATCCGACCACCGATCGGGTACATGATTCCAAGCAGAGAAAAAACGAGGAAGAAGAGTGGTTTAACACTGATTTCTAAGGTCATCGAGGTTCCAGAGGGAATGGAATGTTCGAGATATTAATCACTCGAGTAATATCCGTAATCAGTCCGGACACTTCCTACCATCTTGTCTCATTGAATGCTACCCTCCCCTGAAGTCCTGCTTCATTGTAACGAAACGCTTTGCACGCGCATGTTGGAAATAACGATTTCAAGCTCCCTCCTGCTCGTCAGGGCATTTGCATATCTACTCGATAAAACAATTACAGTTTGCTCGGAACGTTTAATACACGCTTAATCACCGAGCCCCCGGAGTAATCGAACTCGAGCCGTCGAGCGCGTTAAGATTTCATCTAACCGATCCGTCATTAATGGTCGATTAAATCCTCGAATCCCTACAAGTACTCCCCCCCCCCCCCCCCAAAGAACGACGGCAAAAGGGGGATGGAGGAAGATGGCCGAGGAGCAGTGTATATGACTCGACGCTTTCTTGTCCGTTCGCCAACCACCGTCGTCACCACCCTGCCACCGGTCAATCAGAAATTTTATTCAGTAAACCGCCGCGCCTTAACCAGTGTATCGCATTAAACGGAGTCCTTCTTGTAACCCCCCCCCCCCCCCTCCCCCTTCACCGCGCCCCAACCCCCGCGCCAGCCGTCCACTCGCGGATGAATTATTCATGCCCTCGACTCAATTCTGCAAGGGGGTCCCGGCTCTCTGGAAGTCAGTCAGAAATACAGGTCCAGATTATAATAGCGCTCGCCCGGCCGTCCGACGACCGTCGTGAAAACACTGAAAACGCTCTCCAGCCTTCCCCCTTTCCCTCTGCCCGCCCCTTTGGCTCGAGCTGGTACGCAAGGTGCCACGGGTATTTCCATATAAAAGTCTCGCGACGGGGGGATCTCCTCGGCGACCGCGCCGATGAAAATGTATAAATTTCCGGTGGCGTTGAATCGATCCGCCGTGGAAATGGTCGGGTGCCAGAGGGCCCACGGGGGGGGGGGCGGTGGAGGGAGGGGGGAGGGGGTAGCGTTTGAACCAGAAATTATTTAGACGGGGAAGTAGGTCGATGAATGCTTTGTACCCGCAACGAGTTTTCTATATCGCGTCAGAGAACAGATGTAGTTCACACATTTCGGGTGCCATTGGTTGGCGGAGGTGGTTCTTTCCATCGCTGACGTCAGGCATGCAAATAAGTCCTCATTATATCGCAGAGTTTTTCATCTGAATTCCAATGAATTTCTGCACCTCGTTTGTTCGATTTACCACTGATTCTGCGTGGTGCAGGTAGGCTATAGACCGTTCTCGTTAAGTATTTTACCATATTTACAATTACCATTGTTACCATTTTTACCATTGCTCATTTCTTTCGATTCAGTTGATTATTGTCAGGACAGGTTGTTTAGGATACCTACTACCAGGCTCGTGTGATCGAGCGTTTCGCCATCACCTCCATCTGCCAAATGTTGCCCAAGCAATGCAACACTCGCGTGACGAGATTTCGCGTTACTTTCAACGACAGAATAAATACCTTACCACGATCTAGCGAAATTTCAGTTCTGCTCGGGGATTCGGTTACCACACTCCGCTGTTCCGTAGTTTAACCGCTAAACGTGATTACCCTCGAACCTCCCATGAAGAAGTAGCATCTAAACACGTTTCTGTGTGGTTGGCTAGGAGCGATACTCGTGATCCCTGAGATTATCGTATCGAGCCTCTATTTTACTCGTCATAAGGGCGAGCAAGCGACTCCGCCGAGGGGCCGTTGTTTTTCCACGGTCTCTCTCGGCCATCGAGGTCTAGTTACCACGTCACGCAACGCTAATGAAATTTATCGCGGCACCCGGCTTAATTTGCGCTTAACGCTCGCGAGCCATGCAAACGATCGTCCCGCGAGTTACGACGTCGATCCTGGCCGAACCGGAATAACCGTGGTTCGCGTCGGATTCCCAGACTGTGCGCGCGGCCTATGATCGATGCGCTGGTATCGAGACGGAACCGAGGACCTGGTCATATTCCTCCGAACACGAAGCTTTTCAAACGAAACCAAATACTTGCCGAGAGTAAACTTGTTTAAACGGCAGTGGCCCCGAAGGCTATCGACGCGACTTCACTCAGCGTAATGGTCACCGAGGAAAAATATCAGTTACCATAGAACGTCTCCCGTTAAAAGGAGACACTTCTCGAGGGGTGCAATTAGCCCGCCGCGACCGCGAGACCAACTACAGAGGAGGAGGAAACTTCTACAAGGCGAGGAGTTCTATCGAGTCACTTTAGAATCGTGAATATGTAATTGGAAGTCTCGTCGATCGAGATTTATAGGGTTAATAAGAAACACCGCGAGGATTCATCTGGCATTTCAAAGGCAGACAAACGAAAGAGAGTAATCCTATTGTTTTGGAACTTCCAACCTGAATTAGCGCTTCCCTCGTCTAAGATAATTATATCAAAGAGTCGTAAAGTCAGGGTCCTGGTTGCGTCCACCTGGCGCACCTTGGTTCTCAGCAGGGCTGGTGACCGGATCACCAATGAAACGAAGGGAAATTATGCTAATCCCGCGATTACACCTCGACACAATTCCTTGCATCGGTTAAACGCTCTCGGCTGGATTTCGAGCAGCTGCCCGCAAACGTTCAGCACCGTGGCTGTTCTTGAGGGAATCTTTGTAATCGCCTCTGAGGTGAAAGTGCTTGTTGATAGTCCTCTGACGGATCTCCTGCATCCTTGGATCACAGAAATATAGCAGCGCTTTGCGAAACACTTAAGCGCACAGATTTGTGGCCATTCGTCCCCCTTGAAGCGCTCAAGTAGCCAGCAAATGCTGCGTTTAACGTTTAGCGCGAAGAGATTTCCTAATGACAATTTGGCTAGCCGGTTTCCTTGTTACTCAGTTGCTAGATGAACCCCTGTGGCAACGCAAAGGGCTCTGTTATTGGTAAATGGGGTCTTTTCAAGCCGAACGGCCGATAAATCTGGCGCGTTACGTTTATTAATTTTCAATGAATCCATCGTATCGAGGGCTGCTTGTACCAGCGGCCCCGTGTTTGCCATTCCAAGATCGAACGTTGGAGCGAACGGAATAGTTTAAAGCGCGATAAATCGTTCTGTTCCCCGATTGCTTTTTTCGCGGCTCCTTTTTCTACCCGGGATGATTCCCCCTTCGCTTCTCGGTATCCCTCGAATATTCGTAGACAGATAATTGCGGCTATAAATTCAAGATTAATCGAGCCCAACGCGGCCTGTCGTTGCCCTCCTCCTCTCCGCGAAATCCATTTCGCATTATAAATCAATCGGCCCGTTTCTCTCGTTCCTCTCGCACTTGCCCTGTTCCGTTCGTTCGTTCGTACCACCTCCCGATAAAACTTCGACACTCTCTCCCTCCTTGGCGGGAGATGATCAGCTCGCGAACTGGATTACATCGCCCCGGAACTTCACTTTTAAACCCTGCTTCTCTTTTTTTTCGCTCGCAACTTGGGCAATCGAATCTCTCCCCGCTTACACGCGTTTCGCTTTTACGATTTTGTTCGGAGGGAGCCTAGTGAAGTGAGCTGGTGCACGAAGGGATGAACCGGGTCGGAGGGTAACCTCCTCTTTAGATCTATTACACGCGGTTAGGTGAATAGTGATATTCCCGAGACGGTGAGGATGTTTCGTAACCTAGAGACAAATCTTCCTCGGTCGAGGGTGATCCTTCCACCAAGAATCCCACCCCCGTAACAAGATTGCTCGCGGTTTACACGGAACCGTGGTTAATCGACTAACGCGCAGGCTCGCGAAGCAGGCGAATAAGACACGGCCGGTGTAAATTCGAGAGCAAGCCGAGGCCGGGGCAGAAAACAACGGGATAAACATCCGATATCGCGTCGGGATGGATAGGTGGCCTGGGAAGAGTGGACACGCCCTTCGAGCTTCGATCTCGCGCGATTTAGGGCTCTTAATTATATGTGTGTGGAATGGAAGAAGGCGCGATCGAGGCGCGGGGGAGTGAAACTCGCACGTACACGCGCGCGCGTGCTAGCACCGCGCTCTACCCGCGTCTTCCACCCTTCTCTCATGCTTACACCCGCGCAACCCCTTATCTTTCTCTCCGCGCGCATTATGAATAAGTATACATGCCGCATTGACGCGTGTACGCGTGGGGCGTGGCGCGCCCCGAGCGCTCACCGGCCGAATCTGGACGATCTTTTTTCCTGCATCTCTCCGAATACATCGCCGTGGCCTGGGCAACGAGTGCGTACGCTCGTGCACGTGCACGTATCGGGGCACTCGGCTTCCTGGCAGTTCAGATTCTTTGGTCCCTTGGCTTTCATTTGGACTCCAAGTTCCCGGCGTCCTTTCTCAGCCTGGAATTTGCTGCTTGGAATGCTCGAACTTTGTGGTTGGCTTTGGAAGTTGCTATTGAATTTTTTTTATTGCTACTGAGATGTGAGAATCTTGGATGTAGGGGATATCTGAGAGGGACTTGGAAATTGAAGTTCGCTGTTGGAAGTTCTTCCATTCGGCAGCTTCTGTTGTACCAGATATCAATTGGGATACTTGGAATCTTCCCTGGGGATCTGAGATTCTTCAAATTCGTAAAAGTTCCTCAACATTCAAGCTTCTAATCGTTCAGTGAACAGTGTACAGATAGATGCACTATTGGGATGATTGAGAATTCGATCAAGGCTCGTCCGTGACTCGAGGTAGCCCGTCCCAAGGTGTGTATGTTCGTGAAATTAAATCGTGGCCTTCGCGACGATCATCAGTCACGAGTATCGGTGGAGCATCGTCCGCAGAGCTTTCTGCGTGGCGATGTGACTCGCGCAGAGCCCCGTGTACTGTGTCGTCTTTCGTTTCCATTGCGCAAATCATCTCTTCTGGAGCAGGACGTGCGACTGGGAACGCTTAACTTGTAAATTGCGTGCCTGCCGGGCATGCAGAACGCCTACGTACAAGAAATCTCGCCGCGAAATCGATGAACCCTAGATCATCCGTGGCTCCCGAGCGTGATCGATCGATCTCGCCGCTCTGCCAGGATGATTCGTCGTCCAGCAGGACGATCGTAATCCACGTATCCGAATAACAAGCTCTCTGATTGGGCGCTATCACTTCCGCGAGCGGATTAGCGGATGTGCGTCATCGATTTAACAGAGTTCGGAGTCCCATTGACGCGATCCGAGCTGCGGCTCGTGTGACTGCTCATTCACGGATTGTTCAACGCAGATTTCACTGTCTCAATCATGCGCGTGATTCTACGCTCGGTTTTCGGACCTCCCTTTAACCGTTTAATCTCTTTGATCATCGCGTTGGTGGCTTGTGCCTTGGGTTCTCTTTGGGATAGCGTTAATCAGTGTGAAAGGTAGCTCTAGTAATCTCTGTTTAAATAACATCGAATCGCACCGCTCGAGAAATATCACCGAGTGTTATCAAAGTCAACGGGCATTGCCTCAATCCACTAAACACGAATTTATCCAACCCACAGCAGCACTAATTATCTCGACCTGAAATCCCAGCGTTGGTCACATGAACAGCACCTCGCCCTGTCTGGGGCAAATTCGAGAGACGCGGTCGACCTAATATAAAATGGCTATTAAAACTAATATAGATATTACTTATTTTATCAGAACATATCTATATGTTCAGAATTTTATGCTGATTCAGAAAAACTGATCGATATTTGTTTTAAGACGATATTTACTGTAAGTCGGATTGAAAACTGAAGTCATGACATCTGACCATCTCTCCCGAGGTGCCGGGAGAAATTGTTTTCGTCTTTGACAGAAACCACTCACATAATTATTCGTGGAAAAATAACAAATCAGAAAGTAAAATTATTTATGAGTGAATACAACTACTTACGGATTTATTGATATTTAATTTGTTTACGCTAAACAAGTAAGGAACACGTCAAAGAAAAAGTGAACTACCTAATGGCTATTAGCAAGGCAAATGGATACAAAAGTGAATAAATAAACTAAATAAACAAAACTAATAATAAAATAATAATAAAAAATAAATAAATAAATAAAAATAATAAAAAATCATAACTTGACCATCTCTCCTTTCTGCAGCGAGAGATGATCTTCTCGTTAGCATTGAGAGGAAGATTTAATATGGCCAAATACTTTGGCTGCATTGTCCCCCAATATCTCTACTATCTTATTATCCCAAACATTAAACGAAAATAAACTCTTGTATATTTTAAATTCGATTCTGTACACCACTGTTTGAGTAAAGAGGTTAAATCTAACCTCAATTTACTTTTTACAGCCTATAAATCTAGAAAAACCCAGAAGGAATCGAAATGACGCTATTCATTCAACTATTTGGCTTCTAGAGAAGTAATTGGTCTGCACTTTAACGCATTTTTACGTATAGAGTCTGAAATATAGCGACTCGACCAACTCCCCGGTCCGACCGCGTCTCCCGGATTTACCCTATCGCATCGATCTTGCGCTCCGCACTGACACGCTCCTGTGCACAGCGCACTGTAAAGTTAGAAGTTCAAAATACAGGATGATGTACGACCCAACGTGGCAAGGTGGATTCAACGTGCGCAGCTGTCCACAAGGGACCGTTCTGCGCGAGTGTGCCACAGCCGAAAACCCTATTGGCGGACGATTAAGCGTTTAAGAGGCGAACGTTCGGAGGTTTAAGCTTCGGCTTAGAGTCCCACGGACGTCCAGGGTCCGTGAGGGCGCGATCGTGTCAAAGTGCGAGCGAGAGGGCAGCACGGGAGGACGATATTAACCCCGCGGTGTGGTCTGCTCCCCGACAAATCGCGTATTTATGATCTTTCGGTACAATGGGGAGATTTTTAATCCGTGGGGCCGACCTCGCCGTGGCGTTCGCTCGCAGCCCGCTGTATTTCGTCGTCTGCTGACCGGTGAACCGCGCATACACGGTCATTCGGGCCACGCGGGAAGACGCGAGGGGACGAGGAAGCAGACGTAGTCTCGGACGTGTGTACATAAACATGTCAAGGAGCCATTATGCAAATTTTTAAATACGACGGGACCATATATCCAGCCTGTAGAGTGTGAAAAATAAAATTAGCATTGCCACAAATGTTTTCGGGCTTAAGACCGCTCGGCCAGCTCGCGCAGCCAGGCCTCGCCGGAACCGTCAGCCGAGGCGGCCTGGCTAGGACTCGCCTGGCTTCGGGGAAGCCACCTCACCGACTGGGCGTCGCGGAAATTATGCCACTCTTTCCGAGAACGCGTCTCCTGCCCGATGGAATTTCGTGTTTTCTTGGCGTCAAAACGGTTCCATCGCGCGATCAGAAACCGCACATTAATTCCGCGCCCGTTGGACCGCCGGAAGCCCCGGAATTCTGTTCGCCAAAGTGGCCGAATAAAGATCGGTGACAAGCGGGGCCCACCTGATAGCGAGACCCTCGCGTCGCCTCTCTCGCTGCGAGCGTAGAAAAACGCGCTGTAATTTTTTATCCCGACAGATTCGTGGAAATGTTCGGAATTCCGCGGCGGTCCCGCGGGTCCCCGAGCATTAATTTTGACGCCTCGAATTGATCGCGGCTCCGGCCGTCCTGTTGCAATTTGTTTCTAGATCGCGATAACGCCCGGCGAGGAGATCGTTTACCCCCGAGCGTCTTCGCTTGCTCCTCCAGGTTACCGGGTCCCGTTCCAGGGCCCACGTACAGGGGACCAGTTTTCCTTGATTTACATCCGTGTTTCTTGCCGGCCCGCGTTCCACCGTGGCCAGAATCGCATCTGCGCCACAATTACACGTCGTCCTGGCCATTGCGTAATTCCCATCCGCGCTGGCGATCCTATTCAGTGGGATGTTGCAATGTGGTCGTCATTTCCGGCGCGGCAAGAAGTCAATCAGCCGATGCCGCGAGCTCGAAATGATAAGCTTGAGGTTGATACCAGGATGAATGCAGAGAAGACTGGGTCTGGGGAGAGGCCATGGCGGACATTTTAATTGGAGCACTGTCAGTTGGCCAGTGCCTTGTTCCTGGCTGATAAAACGCTATCCCTAATGAGGAGTTGAATTTCCCTCGTAAAACCATCTAAATAGCAATGCGCATTTTCTGTATCTAATTTCTATAAGAAACAGAAAATATACCAAAGGTATATTCAAAGTTGAGTGGGGTTACTTAAAGTCGTCTTGTAACAGTATCGGTTTAATGTGATAATTTAATTTAATTTAATAATATATGAGCTTCCTCTATTCGAAGTTTCCTCGCAACCGCAGATGGAAAATGAAAGAATGCCGGATAGCGTTCAACGCGTTAACGATGGAAACTGAACGAACGTTACGCGACTATATATTTTACGCTGATGACTATGTTTCAATGGTTTTTGCGGGGAGGACTACGGATACTTCCCGTCGTTATTTTTTCTGCGAATCGTTTCAGCGTAACGCATTGGACGCGCGAAACAACGACCGAAGAAACCGTACTGTTTTGCGGGTATTACCGTTAAATTATCTTGCCACGCTGAAAACTTAACTTCTTATCGCGGGTACCATCAGATTACATCCAATCTTCTCAATTTCCTCGCTTATTTTCTTGCTCCCCGGACTTGGCAGGATCGAATAGATGGAATCTAAGGGGGAAAATCGTATAAAGCCGGGGAAGTGAATTTTTACAGTGGTCCTGGAAGCGGAATCTGTGATACGATCGCGATACACAATTGCCTTGTTAGGAACGTTTAAAGGAAGAAGCTGCAAGTATTTCTGCGCATTCATCCTTCGACATCCGTAATTTCCTTTTAATAGAACCGACATACCTCTGACGCGTTCCTTTCAAGCATCTAAAATTAGGACCCGAAGGATTTCGGGTTCATTTGTCCCATTCAATTGTGGATTTCTCCCCGGACCTTGGCTGAGAGATTAAAAACCGGTTTTCAGAAATTAAGAATGTGGAAATTTACTCTCTCAAAATGACCTTTATGCATCGTAACGAGAAGCTTTCAAAAATGATTTATTTTTCAATAGAATTCAATTAAAACCGAGACGATTGTCTCAGTGAAACGCTCGACTTATTGTTAGTAGCAATCGTAACTCCAAATTCTCAACATCCCCCGAAGAGCAAAGTGCTTTCTTCGACGAGCGGTCCATTTCCTTCGCCCCCTCAAAGCTCGCCTCACCCCGAGAACCGTGAATCACCCCCCGAAACTGCACGCACCGTCTGCAGATCGACGGCTCGCGAGACGGGGTCTGCCATTGCCGAGGAACCCAGCCAGGACACCCGGCCGAGTCTGCGGCGGAAATGAAGGAGTTGATATATCTGCTCGAGCGCCATAACTCACTTAGTAACTTGCATATAGCCCTCGCGGTCTCTCTGTTCCTCCGCTTCGCCCCTCATTCGCCTTCTCCTCGCCCTCTCGCTTCTCCGCCCTTATCTTCTACTCTCCACGGATGTTCCTCGCGCTTTCTCGTAGACGCGCGAGCATAATCCCCGGCGTAGCCTGCTCGTATTGGTCGCGGGCACGTGGGTGTCTGCCCGTTGCATGTGCACGCGTCGCTCGCAGGTGTGGACGCGCACGAATGACGAACGAAACGCAAGGACGGCGACGAGGAGAAGGACCTATGCCCCGAGGGCCGCGAAGGTGCAGAGGAATTGCGAGGATGGGGTGAAGGAGGCAGAGCGATCGCTCGAAAACGATCGAGCCAGAGGTGATAGGCGACCGCTTAATGCCTCCCACTAAATTATGCAATTACGTTTACGTCCGCCTGAACACCATCTCTTGACCATCGCCCGCACGTGTACGAGCGCCGGACGAAGTGCGAGTCCTCTGCACGGTCCAGAGTGCGAACGGTCGTGATGGATTAGCGAACGATGTCCCCGAAGACACGTAGAATATTAGGAGACCGAGAGTACCTTAGCGTTCCGAGCGCGCCAAGTGTCTGGCGGTAGATTTATTGAATGACACCAGACGACGTAACGATAATCGGTAACGCCTTTATTGTCGCGGGGATAAGCGAGGCGCAGGATATACGAGCCATCGACGGGATAGCTTTCACGTCAGGCACGCTTTAATAGAATATCTGAATTCTGTTATTTACGCACGCACCTCGACCGCCCTTTAAACTTTGTGGCTCAATAAAACATAAGGAAAGAGCACGGGGCCGTGGCGTGTCGCGTCCGCTCGCGTATGAATAAAGTGTCGGGCGGCCGCGAGCTCGCCGACGTTTCCGACGTGTCGAATAATATTTTATTATCAAACGTGCACGTTATCCGATTATTCCCGTCTAAACGGGCGGCTCACCGTGCGGACGGACGCGACGCGGACGTAGGTGTGTCAATATAGCGAAATGGAAACTGTAAGGTTCGCGCCAAGGTCCCTAGCTCATTCACTGCCTACACTCTCCGCGCGTTGCTGGCCCTCTCCTTGCCTCTCGCTGGTAGCCTTGAATTACGGATTCTTTCCGCACCGGGGATAAAATACGCAACTCCTGTTGTACATCTGGAACGAGGGCTGGAAATGGAGAGTGGACACGGCCGAAGACACCTCGACGACGTTGCACAAATATAGAGATCCCTCGGACGTGGCCTCGGTGGGACGTGGTATCGTTTAAACCGCGATCGGAATTTATCGTTGAATACGTATCGCTGGATTATCCGAGCGCTGAAAATCATCGGGAAATCGAGGCGTCGCTGGATTTACCATCGCCTTATGGAGTTTATAGCTGGGATCGTTCCGTCGTGTTTCTCGCGCCGCCAGAGGCACGTTCACTTTCATATAAGCGCGAACGACAAAAGGACATTTAGCGAAGGATGAAGTATGCGCTCCGCCGTCGAGCACGGGCTGTCCTAGAATCTACACCAGGGAGCGAATATGCACGCCAGACTGGAAACCGATGCATTCCCGGGCGCGCCCATTCGCGATTAAAACGGAACGGGGGGAAAAATCGGGATCAATTACTCGTGAGGTCGGTACAACTTGTTAAGACACCATTGACAGGGTTGAAGTGGTTGCTGCGCGAAGGATAAAGTCGGCTCCAACTCCGCGGAAAAGTGTGGGTGCAACTGAACATGGGACTGCGCCCGGCAGTAATGTCCGATTAACTTGTTGTTGGGACCGCGGAGTGTCGAATCGGTGCAAGGACTGGGGCAACGAAAGGACAGTAGATTCAATTCCTTACCGCTTCGTTCATAGTTTAGAGATCTAGCTGACGATAGGGTACGGAAACGTTCGGATAGTTGAGTACTGTGACTCAGCTCAGCCGGACACTTTGAGACAGCGTCTACTTTATATCGCGAAGCTATTTTATTCCCTCTATCGGCTGCAAGCTAATTGCGATGAAATGTATTAGATATTCTGCAGCGTTCCCAGGAGATACCCACGTAAAGTCGCGGCACGTTTGCACGAGGATGTTTCACACGCGCGGGCATCAGGAGCTCGCGGCCGGGCAGCCTTGAATTACGAAAGGCCTTCGGATAAAGAATGAAATATGTATCCTTTATTGAATCTAAAATAAGATGGAGATACCGCTGGACCCGCGCGTGTCATTTTAAAGCGGCAAGGTCAACCGATGCATGGTCATCCGAGATGATCATCTCGGACGCTATTATCTGGATAATGCGCGATGCGCCTCCGCGGGGAAAAAGGTACGTGCGGCGTGTACAGCCAGGACAATGAATTACGCTCCAAGGGTGCATCCTCGTTCGTCCTCGTCTTTCTCTTTCCGCTGGCCAACGCTGTTGCCGCCGGTACCTCGAGGAAAAAGCGATCTCTGACCTTCATTGCACATTGATCCTCGAGTTCTCAACCCATTGTCTCCGCGGTCCACGCTATTGACGAGCTGGACTATCTTTCCCATCGAACGAACGGTTAAAACAGAAGTGTATTCCAGGCGAGCAAAAATCCTGCTCCCAACACAGCAAGTGTCTGCATTCGTTGACCCCGTGTGTCCAGCACTGAAGCGCAAACTCCAACCTCCAAAGAGCTGACACTTCTCCGAACCAAAATTAGACCAGTCAAAGAGATCCTGCAACTCTCCGTGCAATTCCAAGATATTTAATTGCCAGATGTAGCGTATCCGGACTTTCTGCTCGACGCACAGTGGTTCGAGTATACTACATGCTAGCTGGACAAAATTATTTTTTCACGGGTTTGGGTTTCTGTGGGGTTCAAATTGTTAGAAAACAAACCTGATTCGTATTACAGTTTATTATTTCACTAAAAATACCAATAAAATTAAAATATGACCAATTCAATAAAGGAAAAAGAACAAAACGACAGTATTGTAGTTTAACTATAATTATCAGTTATAACATTATGTCTATTTCCTGTAATTTCTGAGTTTTGATGTTTAAAACCTGGTTTTTGAAATCAGTTTTCTCTGCATCGCTTTTAAAATAGTGTTTTACTATATGTTCCACGACGTTCCACGCGACAAGGAACGAATGTACGGAAAGTAGAGACTTTCTAGTTTTTTTTAATCAAATGATCGATCTGCAAAAATTTCCAAAACTATGTTTTGTGAATTGTTTTCGAGTGCGACGCTCAGCAGGAGATATTTTTAGTGGCATAATAAACTGTGATATGAATCAGGTTTGTTTTCTAACAATTTGAAACCCATATAAACCTAAACCCGCCAAAAAAAAATTTTGTCTGTGCGGCGGTTTAGAACGTACTTTCCAGGGGAGTCAAAACACCCGAGCGTTCCATCGCGAACAGTGACGGCCGGACAACGGGCACGCGGATTCCGCGGCTGTTCTGACGCGTCGCGCTAATTCCTTCGTTAATTGTCGAAGTCGTGATTGGAGTCGGTGGTAATAGCGGGGCGAGCGGCGGCCCGGACGTTATCGTCGGGGGATCGGCTGGCGGGGCGCGTTTCGTAGCTGTCGTCGCGAATTACGAGGTCCGGCTCGCGGGGAGCGAAGCGTTTTCGGGGGCCCCGGGGCGAGCACATGCGTGAGCGCACGACTTAACGTTTCATTAACCGTATATTAGCGAGACTCCGGGCCCCGTGCATACGTCACGCAGATAACCGCGGCGGGACTCGCGCGAGAATGTACGACGAGGCTGGCAGATAAGCGTAAGGAGATACGGGACGGGTAAGTTACGGCGCGTCCGCTGACGCGAAATGTGGCTAGCGGAGCGAGGCTTATAAGCTGCCAAAATCGTGGGTACCGGGCCCCGCGGGCTTCGTCTCGCTGCAACTCCGCGAGGAGGAGACACGCTTGGAGAGAAGAAGATACGACGGATAAGAGTCGTGACTTTTTTCGACCCTGCCCTGTCACGATTCTTCACTGGGCAGTCACGCAATTTTTCTCCCCTCCCCTTCGGACTATCGTGTGTCCTGCGGGACCGAATTTTATGATACGCTCTGGGAGCAGTGACTCGTTTCTGCGGATTCATGGTTTCGACTGTTTAAAACGAACTCGGCAACCCTGACGCTAGAATGAAGAAAGAAGAACGGATGGTCTTTATTACTCGATTGATATAAATGCAGCGTAATTTGGCAGTGAAGTTGCGGGACATGTTGTAACACGTGGAATTCCATCCGACACTCTGCATCAGGCGACAAATTGAATGGTAAAGATAACTCCGTAACACCCCTAATATGTCAATTATACAAGATCCAGCGAGAAAAGGAAGAAGAAGACGGGACAAGGCTTGGGAGCAAGAAAAAGATTGCAGCAGGCTAAAATAACCGACGGAATTCACACCGGAGAGCCTCCCTCCGTGTGGATACATCTCCATTCATAAATATACACCGGGAGCGTTTCACGGATCCGTTTATCCGGTTCGCCCGGTCTGCGAAACACGCGAGCCACTTTCGCGAATCGCCGCGCTTCTTAATAGAACGTGGGACGACGAAAATTCCGTGAAGGGACGAGGAGGAGGGTAAGCATCGCGGAACAGAGAAGAAGACACGGCGCACGAGATTCGAAGATTAGGCGAGTGAGTCACGCAGGAGAATACAGGGGAAAAAGTGTACAGTGCGAGCATAGGTGGAGCGCGAGGAAATCGAGCAGGTAGAAGAGTCAGAGCTGGTAAGAGCGGCGGGCAGCGAGGGGGAAAGAAATAATGAAACGAAGTCTTGGAAGCCACGGTTCCCGATCGCCCTGAACTGGTCCAAGATCAGACTGTCGAACAGCACTTGCTCCCTGACTATTACGCTTTAACGAGCATCGAAATAATTATAGTGATCCAGGGACAGAGAAAGAGAGAAAGGGATCCTTTCTTTTTTTTTCCCCCTTCCTTCGTTGCACCGTCCTCCGCGCGCATCGCGGAATTGATGCATTCGCGAAATTGTTCCGCAACGCCTCGAATCTGATAGCGGCGCGCTCGTTTCGAAGTGGACTTCTCTCTCGACGGAAGAGGGAACCTAGTCGTTTCAGCGATCGTTCCGAGGCACGATCGCGACCGCGGTAACGTAGCATCCACCGCTACGGGACCGGCCACTTGGAAAATCGAGCAGGACGAGAGCCAACCGAACACGATCCAACCCTTAAAGGTACGCTCAACTACTTCCTGGTGCCGTTAACGGTGAAAACCGCCGAGATCCGGCGATGTTTATTGGCTCGTTACCGTGCGCTACACTCGCGACGGGGGTCCCTAGGTGTGAAAATTTCGCGTTCCTCCGCTGGAAACGGGGGGACGATCTAACGAGGGGGTGACCGTCGATGTCGACGGGTTCAAGGATGCATCGTGTGCCTCTGTTCCCGCGACAGTGGAGATTCGAAGATATTCAAGATAATTCACTGAGGATGGCTGCCTCGGGACTCTCATCATCTGCCTGGCCCACTACGTCCACGGCTCTTCCTTTTACTTCATATCAAATAACTTCCAAATTGAAATAGATAATACTAAAAAAGCTCACAGCGCCTAAAGCACCTATCCGCATTCAAGTCCGCATGAACGTCGTTATCGTGGTGGCAGGATTATAATTCGTCAAAGGCCAGGCTCGCCTCGTCACCTAATTGATCGCGATTTAAAAGCAACTCGCGCTAATACCCGGTGATCTCACGAGGATGACTTGCAGTCCCGTTGATTTCCACTCGCGCAAACAGCACGTGTATTTACAGCGTCATTAGGCTCGTTAATAACGTACGAATCCGTGGCTAGCCTCCACTAGATAAACCGTCAAGTGTCGACAAGTTCAGGGACACCCCGGTGGACACGACGGACACGCTTTCGTCTGCGGACGGCGACGAGTTATACGCGGAGCCGATTGAACGATTGCTCGGGGCACGGACGTGACGGGAGGTAGATCGTTATTAAGAATCTTCCTTAAACGGAACGCAGCCGATGTACTTATAACGGAGGGGTCCTTGAGAGCAAGGAGACTCCTAGCTCCGGGGCTGATTGCCTGCCTCGTGGAAATGCGCCGGCGAACAGATCAAACTGTTAAAAACTAATTGCGAGCTGGACACGAGCATCGAAACGGACAACCAGTGCTCCGTGGTCGTTCGCGCTCTCCAGTCTGTTTCCCTTCGGTTTCTTTCGTCCTCGCTGCTCTTTTCTCCTTCTTTTTTTCTTGTGTGGGAGCGAGGAGGACCGTCGAGGAAAGTGTCGATACGTAAAGAGCCGACCAGCCAACTGGTCGGATTAGCATGTTCGATCAGATACGAAAGTGATATTGATTAGATTTTGGACAGACACGTGGGGCCTTTTTTACTTGGCGACTCGTTCGTTAGCTGGGTTGGGCCGGAAGTTGTTCATTTTGCGGGACTGATCACTGTGAGATGATTAATTGGCTGATTGGCTCTGGAGCACTGCTGGAGGCGAATGAAGCGTGAAATGTCTCCTGCGTTTCGTAATTGGTGCGAGAAATTGCGCTGTTTTTTGTTGGACGAGGTGGCTGTGTAATAAGGTACTGTTGGTTTCCCTAGAATTTTCTAAGTCATTCTAAATCACAGAATTCTGAAAATACATTGAAACTCAAGCTCGAATGTAAAGCCCGTTAGTTACCTATCAGAAACTTAGGAGATTCAACCTCTGGCTTCGTTCTGCTATGAAAAAATAGCCGAGTCATCGAGGAATGCGTAGGCTCGAATAGATTGAATATCGAATAGTAGATACTCTCGATTCAGAGATCCTTTCCACGTTGATCTCCGGGGCACAGAGGTTATAGAAGAACATGTTATTAAAGAACCTTTCTTGTTCTTTATTCGTGTTCTCCTTCGCCGCTCGCTGACGGAGTAGAACGAAAAAGCCTCGAACGAAATGGTCGAATTATCGCATTATCATCGAGGACGCGAAAGTTGGAATCGTAATCCACCATTTTATGTGTCCTTCGCACACAAAGCCAGCGTACCAGCGATTAAAGAAGTTCTGCATGATTTACAGTAGGTGTGGCCCTGAGCAGCCATTTGATTTCGTTTCTTCTGTTATTGCCGAGTTCGTTAGAATATAGTGAAATCGTACGCTATGGTTAGCTATCGCATCAACGAAGACTCGACGAGAAACAATCGGTCGATGACGATGATTAAAGACCCACATCCACAAGCTTCCTCCTTGAAGGCGAATGATCGCTGGACCCTCGAACAATATGCATTTTCTGCGATCGAAAGGGGGCCATAATGGCGTGGCGTGCCTGCAACGTTCGCAGCAGCGACTGGTCGATTCTATGCTCGTCCAGAGACAAATGTCCAAGGGCAGCTGGTCGCGATAAAGGGATACCAACACGATAAATCATACTCCTTGCGTCGCGAACGGAGTCTGGACTGGTTGGAGGAGCGAATTCCTCGGTGGGCGTTTGTCATATTGAAAGTGTTAAACGATCGACGCCTTCGAGAACAATATCGTTGCTGATAGTCGTTGAGGATGAAAAATCGGGACGATACGAAGCCCAAAAACCGGTATAGAGAACTGACAAGGGAAGATCCCGAACCCGAAAATTCCAAAAATTCTGAAACTTTGTGAATATGTACGGGATTTCCTCCTGATTACAACGTAATTTTTGTTTGCTGCCCAAGTTCACTCGAAGGGGATGAAATTAACTCCTGAAAATTCATCTATTTTCCGATTTTGTGTTATAACTCGCCAACTGTAAGAGATGGAAAAAAAGTTTTAAGACAAAAGTTACTTCTTTTAATTAGATCTATCCCTCGGTAAAAAATTATTTTACAGTTCGCGAGTTATAACAGAAAATTAGAAAATAACCGGAAATTCAGGGGTCAATTACACCCCCTTAGGGTGAATTTGGAGAGCAAACAAAAATTGCGTTGTAATCAGAAGGAAATTCCCTACATACCTATTCACAATTTTTTGAATTTCCGGGTTCGAGATGTTTCCTTGTGAGACTTCCATTAAAGTCATTCACCATCGAATAAGATCGAAAAGAAGACAATTTTACTATCGAGTGGAGAAGTACAATTTCAAGATGTTAGATAGCATGCGATGCTCGCGTGAGAGTGCTTTGGATACAGAAACCCGTGAAAATTGTGACATATGGAGCCTCATCGATCATCGTCAATAATCCCCTAAGTAGTGCCTTGTAAAAGTCGTAGGATCCGCCGACGCGTACACTTTCTTCCTTCCTAACTTTCAAGCCACGGGCGAGGTAGTTTCTTAATTAAAGTCTGGAAAGACCAGGCGGGTTCAAGGCCGAGTGCCTCGGTAGCCGGAAGCAATTATACTTTTTCAGAAGGATTTATTAAACGTTTCACAGAGCCACCATCTTTACCCAGTCTCTTTAATATCGGTACATAATTTATTGCTCGAGCAAGAGCCGCGTTTTCATTAGAGCTATAAATACTGGAGCCGCGCTTTATGAGGTGGAGGGATAAAGTGGGTCATTCGGAGCGGTAATAAAATTCCATGCACCACGCAGGCGATATAAGCGCTCCTAACCAAAGGATAATTCGATAGCAAGACCATATTCATCTTTACACCGTGAAAATCCAAGTAACGTACCGTTACACACTATGCCAGTTCTTCCTCCCCGACCTGCCGAAAAGAATGCACAGTCATGGATGGGCCTTACTCGCAGTCGGCCATCGAGTTTCCCACGAAAAGCTGACGATCCACAGAAAAACGTCAAGTAATTTCACGCCTCCACGCGAACTAACGAGAAACAGTGTCTAGAAGAAAATCCGATCCAAGAAGTGTAACACAAATTCCTCGGAGCCGCCGTGCATAAATCTGGTCAGCAGATGGAGCACCAATAGCGAGCCGTTTCATAGCCAGCATCTTTCACGAGGAGGAAGCTGGTGGCCCTGCGTAAAACACTCGACGGCGGCGCCTGTTCCGATGAAGAAAGTCGACAGAAGTTTGAGAAGGACCTCGCACAGGAAGCCAAACGTCTCCGCGATTGTCTGACAATCGCGAGCCAAGGGAAACGCATTAGCCGTGTCCCAGCGGTCTTTCCGCCGCAGTTCCGTCGCACTGTGCGGCAGAATTCTTCGCCCCCATGGACATCCCGAGGACTCCTCGAAGTCGTCGAAAGTTTCGCGACTTTTCGCATCCTCGCGCGAACTCCATCCCCCGTCGCGATCTCCATCCCCGTTGCGAGCGGTGCCGGCACGCCGAGATGATTCCTGGAAACCATCAACGGCCGCAATTCCGCGCCCTCTTTCTCCTTGCCGGGGCCGTTGTTTCGCTTGCAGCAGGAAGGCATTATCCCGGGCGCGAGTTGCGAGTTTATTGTGCACCGCGAGGCGGGCGAAAAGCGGTGTGCGCGCGGCCGTGCACGTGCACCTACGTGACGAGCCGAGGCGTGTTCTCTGTTCTGGCAGGTATACGCGCGCGTTCACCTGTCGAGGGCCGCACGAAACCGAACTGCGGAGCCCCGGCGCATGGAGGAAGACCGTGTGAATGGGCTACCGTTCTGCGGTCTGCGGCCCCGTGTTTTTCTCGCTGATCGGAATGCGAGCTGGCCGCGGCGTGGCGGAGAGGCGGAAGAGGCGCGCGAGAGAGGCACAATCGGCACGGGATGTTCGCGGAGGGAGCCTGGCTTCTCGGTCTCGAAGCCAGAGGGAGGAGAGGGGGACGGTATATCGAAACCGAACACCGGGGAAAACACGGCGAACGCTCGAGCCCACGCCAGATAACGACCTGGAGAAATCTTGGACCGTTCCCGTTAAACCATCGAGCCGCGATCACCCGAGAAATGTGCGATCGCGGCCGCGCGACAGACTGTCTTGATCCAGTTCAGGACATCTGGTCCCGGTGGGAACAGCGTGACCGGATCAGGTGGAAGCGAGCGAGGGAAGTCCGCGTGGGAGGCGGTCGACGAGGGTAGTTTAACGTGGCTGGTGGGACAGCGAGGGCGATTTCACTTGTTAAAGGGTGAAGACTTGGATATCCAACTTTGACGGTTGGGTATCCGCCAAAGAATCGTAGATAGAACCCTATCTCACCTAGAACTTGTTTCGTACTCGTCGAGCAGCCTCACACCCTCGACTGACAGGCTTTAGGAAGCAGGTCGAGCCGCCTCGCGACGTTTCTTCGTCGAAATCGAATGGTTCGGTCGCGAAGCCGGTTACGAGGATCGCGAGCCGATCCCACACTGGTCGCGGAACTTGCTTTCTACCGATTAATATGCGGCGAGCTCGGTCGGAAACGATTTAAAGGCGTTCACCGGGGCCCGCGGTTGTCGCGATACCATAGCTGTCACCGTTACTCGGTCTAATGGCCGCGGATAATTGGTTACAACTGGCCCGCGTACGACTCATTGATCCGTGGTATCCGTGTACGCGGGCTGGAAGCCGCGTACGATCGAGTTTCTCCCGCTCGATCGCCTTTCGAAAGATCGGCCGTTTTCTCCGTTAAATCCTTTACGGTCGCGGACGCAATTAGCTGGCATCTCCAGACGCCGCGCCGCGCTCGCGGATAGAAAGTGGTGGTCGATCGAACATAGGTCGAGACGCCCGCGGGAACCCGCCGTAACTCAAATTGAAATTCTTCCAAGCGGTTTTTCGCGCGGGGACCGGGTCGTATTTCGTTTGCTCGGCTCAGATTATTGACGACAGGCCAGCCGTCGTAAATTCACAGTATAAATAGTAGGGATTGACGTGCAGGCTTGAGCGCGACGGTGACTCGATGCACAGTGCTGCGCGTGGGCGGGAAAATATCGAGGCGACAATTAGTTTGATCGAAATCCTGCATTTTCCATGGGCCTTGTGGGGATGAGTAATGCTTGGGGGAGCATCGAGTATCAGATTTCGTTGGATGAAATACGCGAAAGCGATGGTGTATGACTTGGAATCTTCGGTGAGGGAGATTTGACCTTTCGCAAGTTTCCTTGGAGTTAGAAATAGTCGAAGTTTCAAAGATGTCTTTAAAGGGAGAAGGTTGTATAAATCGAACAAAAAATAGAAACAAAATTTTTTCCATAAGGCGCTTCTAAAACGTTTCAAACATATATTCTCAAAGTTACAGGCCGAAATTCAACTCCGTATTGATAATATAGCCTGGTGAGCAGAGTTTGGCAAAATGTAATCTAATTACAACTTGCAAATTACGATTAAAATGTAATTGTGTAGTTGATTACACATCATTTTCTGTAATCGTTAATTTAGGTAGTTGACAAAATTGTGGCCAACCACCTAAATTAACGATTACAGAAAATAATGTGTAATCAACTACACAATTACATTTTAATCGTAGTTTGTAAGTTGTAATTAGATTACATGTTGCCCAACTATGCTGGTGAGTCAGCGCGCCTCCGAGCGCCGAGCACACCTAAATCGCACTTTAAGAGGAGCACACTTTATAAAAAAACAGAAAATTACAAACAAAATTTCCATAAACCGCTTCTAAAACGTTTCAAAAATATATTCTCAAAGTTATAGACCGAAATTCAACTCCGTATCGATACTATAGCTTGGGGAGTCAGCGCGCCTCCGACTAGGGTTTATACAAAAATCGACTTTTGAAAAAACCGGTTTTCGAATTCCATTGTTCCCAAAAAACCGGTTAAACCGGTTTTCGAATTTTCACAAAAAATATACAATTAAAATATTAAATAAATATTTGTATTTATTTTAAAAATGTTCAGTTCTTTTTAATATTTATGGAATTACAAAAATGTAACACAATAAGATAGACGGCATGCAAAACCAAATGAAAAAACTAGAATAACTAAAATCCGCACCAAATATAAATCTTTTACAACGGTACATAATTATAAATCTTTACTGTATTTAGTATTTTTCTTAGAAAATTATGAACTCATGAAGATTAGTTTTACAGTAATGAGTAAACTGTTACCTACTACAATTTGCTTATGTCCGAAGCGATTTCAAGTCAAACTGTTAACGTTTTTATTAAATAATTAATTCATTTCTGTATATTAATTCTAGTATACATGTATAACCGGTTTTTAAATTTAAAAACCGGTTTTCGAATTTTATAAATTTATAAATAAAAACCGGTTTTTAAACCCGGTTTTTAAAAACCGACAAACCCTACCGACAAACCCTACCTTCTTCGTTTTTCTCGAAACCACGTTTTTAAAATTGGCGCCGGGGATAACTCAAAAACTATTCGACCCATCATCTTCAAATTTTGCACACTTTTAGTTTATAATATTCCCCAGAATATTAACCACAATGTTTAATCAAATTATTAATTTTAACTACTGTTTTTAAACAAATAAAACGCGAATTTTTGGCGAAAATGTTTGAAGTTCCGCCACTTTTAAGATATGCAATTTTGTACACCAGTCGGGTTCATATTCTTACAATTGGCACATAAATTGAAAAAAAAAATTATTGGTCTGTTTCACATAACTACCAGAGACGCTACAACCGGCGCCGTTTTGCAAATAAAAAAAAAACCTATTTCAGATACTGCTCTATTTCTTTTGTATTTATTATAATTTTACTGTTATAAACATTTTTTTACTTGTTATAATATTAAATAAAGTTCCTTTAAAGTTAGAAAAGGATTACCGCATTGGTATCTTTGCAAAAAATTCCTAAAAATTGGTACAAAAATGAGCTATTTATACGGGCCTCTCCCCTTAAGCAACGGGGTACCCGAGGGTGCGTGCACATTATCTGTCATTTTCTCGAAACGTTCTCCCGCACCCATGCGCCCTCGATTCCCACGAGTCGTCCTCCAGGTCTCTAGGAGAAAGAAAGTTCAGCGAGCGGAATGTTAGTTCGAGGCAGGGAAAAGTCGAACGATAAACGAAAGGAGCGTTGCGAGGTGTTCGGGAAGAGATCGAAAAAGCAGCGATTGTGGTGCGCGACAAATAAGCCCCGGGTAAAATTGTTGCGATCGTGGAAAGGCGATCGAGGCCATTCGGCACTCGAGAGGCAGTATGAAATGCGGTTACAAAGTGGTTGGTATTTTCAATCATCGATGTACCTCGATATCTCGCTCGCTACAAGGAACTCGACTGTGAGACAATGAGCTCGACAGTGTGTAAAGATAGGCCGGAGAAAATGAGCGACGTTACAATGTTCGCTGCAACTCTCGCCCGTTTAAATCGAAATCGCGCAATTTGGCGAATTGCGTGGCGGACGATATCTTAATCACACGGCCGTCAATGGGAGCCGGGATAACGCTGGGATCCGGGCAGCACTTTCCCATACGGCGTGGTACCACCGTTTCGTGACGATCTTATCTCGAGAGCGAGTTTCTGCAGCCATGAAATCGAATGGGGATCAATGGAACACAATGCGGTTTTAAGAGCACCGAGTGCGAAAATAGCCACGCTACCTCGCGGTTCCCCCGTATTTGTATCGTCGAAAATGATAACGCGAGCTACGAGCAACTGGTTCGTAGATTTTCTCAATACACGAAAATTTCATACTACCCTGAATTCTGGCTATCACTTTGCATCTTTTATTTGGCATGCTCTCCCACGCATAGTACACATACTCGATATAGGCATCTGTCCAAACTTGGAGATAAAGAACCTATAAATGTTCTGAATATGTCAACTGACGGATTCAGTCAAAAGAAATATACTTAACTTCCCTCCGACGAACTGAATCCTCAGCAGCAGGCCTTCGCGAATTATCCAGAGGGATTCCTGCCGCGAACATCGACAGGTACCTATCTGGCAATAAGTCGTTGCCTTATCTGGCCGCGTGTTTCGCGGGCGAGCAAAGCAACTGCTCCTAGAGGGAACACGGAGGGCACGAAAGCGCGTACGATCGATCATCCTGGTCGCGGGGACCGAAACGGGTTCCGGTGCCGTCGATCCTCTCCAACACCTTTCGTTTCACGCCTGGAATCACGGCCGAAGAAAGTGATGCCCGATAGCGTAGCATCCTCGGGGATACCGATAAGTGACGCCGCGCTTTTTATACTGACAGATATGACGCCAGTGCCGGAATCGGTCAATTTTACAAAAGGTGTCCAACGACACGTTTATCTGGCGCTGCTTGAAAGGGTTGAACCGCGGGCGATACTACGCGCGAACGGCATTCCGACGGCGGGAAGTAAAGATAATCCGAAGGTGGCTGGATGGAAAGGAAGAGATCCGGCGAGGAAAGCAACGATAAGGATTTACGACCAGAGGGGGGCCGGCGAGTGACCGTTTTTTCCGTCGCGTGGGAATTCGCGGTATCAGTACTCTTTCCCCCATTTTCTGGAACAAAATCCCCCGAACGATCCCGACCGTGATGGAGTAAACCAGCCAGTTTCTAAAGAATCTTCGCCTCTATCTACGCGTTTCTTTTACTGCCGAGGCACTCTGCAATGAGTCACGGAAATCTTTATTCCCTTCCATAATCGTAAAATCGTGGGCCACGAATAACGCACGGGCCTCGGGTCTCTTCAAGGAAACGGATCTGAATAAGAGGACAGCTGGATGCGTTTCCTATAGTCCTATAGCAGAGACGCTGAAGAACTCTTCGACTATGCAATCCAAATGGAATATCAGTTATAACTCCCCGTACTATCAGCGATCTAAAAGTTCGATGGTAAGACTCTATAAGTAGTATAAGTCGTTGATTCACAGGGCAGTCGCCTGATAAACGAAAGATCTGTGTTCCAATCTCGATGCAGTAATCAGCAAGTGATCCGAGAGGAGCGAGGCTCGTCCTGGCCCCGTAGATGAATCAAACATCAACCGAAAACCACCTGACAAACCTACGCCTCGCGCACAAAGCCATCTGACCCGAGGTTAGCCAATTTATATGAAGAGATGGACGGCTAGACGCAAGGCCCCGCGGGGTGCAGAGATTTCGCGATGACGGTGGAAAGCACCTGGTGGCGAGGTGCCACCGCCGACTCTAAATCACGGCAGCCTCCTGCGCTTCGACATAAAGACGTCTCGAATTCCTCCGACAGATCGCGGAGGCGCGTCGCGCCGTTGTAGCGTCGCAGGAGGCGCATCGAAGAAGAAGCGCCCGCGTCCCTCGCGCATGTTCGCGCGTACATCGTGAAAATTTAAGGCCCTCGCGAGCGGGCCCTCGCGGTTACGGGCGTATAAAGCATAAACAATGGCCCTGATAATCTGATCTGGCGACACCTCGGCCGTTGCGTGCCCGCTAACACGGGCCTTCGAACGTGTCCCCCGCGCAGTCTCCACCGAAGACGAATGAAACGCAGCAGCAGCGGCTCGGCGCGTCACAAACAACCAAGAAGGAGCACGCGTGTATGTATATTCATGGAAGGCGAGAAGCAATTTCAGGACTAGTCGGAGGCTGATTGCATCGAACGTTAGTTGCGGGCTTTCATTTATGGCGGCTGGATAGCAAGGCACACCGGTTCACCGGGGATTTTCGCTTGTCCGCGGTGATTGGCTTACGTATCGGGGTCGTTTCCTACTAAATCGTAAGGGAGAGTTATTCTGGCACGCGTGCGGCATTAATTCATTAGACTGGATACATAGAATGCGTGCTAAATGCGGGAAGATTGATCGCACGCCAATAGCAACGCCTATAGCGTTATACCTACTTGCCAGTGACATTATTAATTCCCGCATTGTGCAACTGTCCAATGACGATTCTTAATTAATCATCCGCTTCGGAAGCTTTGAAATCTTCTTCTCCGTGTTCCTCCCTCGTGCGCTTGCAGTGGAACTCGCGATCCCACTTGAATATTCCACAGGCACCGGTAGATTTGCTCGTAACGGAACCGCGAGCTGCTGTCCATCGCAACAGTGACACAATAACGGAGATCCTTGGTCCATAAATCCCGGCCGTTCAAACGCGAACGAGGGATCATAGAGTCATAGAGGCTTGCGCGGTTGGCAGTCGATCGAATCGTTTATTCCCCGCGCGGAATTTCGAGGTCAGACGCGGCCGGCTCGCGAGACGATCGCTAACGGGAGTCAGCGCGAATTGAAATTCGTCGCGCAATTCGCGAGTCTGCCGCGGCTGGCTCTCGCGGAATCAGGATTCAAGGAGGGACGCCGATCTGCATTCTAACGGGGAGATGGTGCGTCGTCGAACTCTCTTTCGTGGCTGTTGCGACCGATTTACGATAGTAATAGGCGCTACGCGGCCGCCGCTCGACCGTGCATGCTAATACACGTTTATAAAGTGGGCGTACATACCACTCCGTGGCAAATCCAATCAAAGGCACACGCTGGGCGACGGTGTCTCATTTGTGCCTCGCAGCACGTTGCAGTCGTCTGCGATCCTCGCGAGTTACGTCTTTTTTTTCCGTTCCCCTTGCTCGTCCTTTACATCCCTTTTTCCTAGTATTTCAGCGTTCAGCTAACTGATACGTCTACATCTGTGTCGCTTTTATCTCTCGCGAAGGAAGCAATCAATTCTTTGGCTAATCTCGCGAGACGTCTGTGTTTAGGAACTCGAGCGTTATGACTATCGCGATCTCCATTTTCAAGGGAATGATCAATTTTGAATCTCATCCGCGAAATTCCGCGTGGTGACAATGATCCGTGGTTGACAATGGAAGTAATAGGGTGGACGGGAGAGGAAAACGGTAGGTGACGCGGCGGATACAGGCGAGGAAAGCGAAGGTGGAGGCGAGAAACGGGCGACAAGAAAACCAGAGAAAGGAGACGGAGAAAGCAAATTCGAAACCGGTGTAGGAAGTCGAAGAGGGAGAGAGAGGCTGGGGCGAGAGACGATCCAATAAACACCAGAGTTTATCGAGCTGTTATGCCAGTCGTGGCCGCTTATCTCCTGGACACCCACTTAAACCTCGACCAGAGTCGTCCAGGTGAACCGCGTGAAAAACCTCACACGTCGAGCCGGACCGACTGCCGCGGCCGTCTCCCTTCGCGTAAACGCGTGGACGCGCGCGAACGCCTGGCGTCGCCATCGAACGACCTCAACGTGGCGCTTACGAAGGCAGTATGTACTTTATGTAGCTTCGAATCACCGATTTACCTCAAATTTTGCATGGAGTTACCGTACGCCATACACAACAACGTGCCAAACACATGGACGCCAGTATTCAAAGTTCTGCGCGAAAGTTAAGTTCAAAATTTTGTGTTTCCCAACTCCTGAGAAAGAAGTCGATTTAAACAGATAAAAAATGGGGAAAGTGCACGTACGACGAACGTAAAGGAATGTCACAGGATTTAAAAGAGTAGGGGTAAAGAGTACAGTGGTTGGCCACCTGATAGTGATTGGCCTTATTTTGAGAAATAAATGAATATAAAAAAATACCAATGTTATGCCTTTTTTTAATGAACATATTCATATTCCTTGTAATTTCGTGCCTCGGATGTAATCAATATTTCTCCACTCATTATATACTGTGATTATATATAAAAGCAAATAAGATGACTCGGCTTTGAAGCTTGGAAATTACAGCGATTTAATAAAAAAACCATAAGAGTATAGTTGAAAGTTTGCGAATAGTTTAATGTATTTATAATATGTATATCTCTCATTTTCGGTATATATCGATAAATAAAAGTTGAAACTTTAGAAAAGAATTATTTATTTGTTAAAATTATACATATATTATGAAAAATACAGGGGGCCAACAACTGTCATATGAATAATGTTGAATGATAGTAATTAAACGGTCGGCCAGTGACTGTTTTTTAACCATGTTAATGGTGAAACAGTAATTAGTCCCCTGTTAAAACAGAAACAAACACAACAAATACATACCAAATAAAATATATCCATTTTTAATGAATAATTTTAATCTTATTTCTATCATCAAATCAGGTAACATTATCTTTTAGGTTATATTATATATCAAATAGCGGCCAATCACTGTCGAACCGATTGGACAATTACTGTCTTGACCATGACAATAACTATATTTCTTCGTAGGAAACACATTTTTTGTATATTTTTATACATTGTTGATTTTTTTTTATAAACTCTTTTTATTTTTAGGTTATTAGGAGTTTTTCGTAAATATTTATATTGATTTCCATTTCCAATTTACTAAATTCACAATTATAATTCATTATTTATGTGACAATCTTACTTAAGTGGCCAACCATTGTACTCTTTACCCTATTTTATATCGCAAACCTTCATGCTTCTCGCGAACCATTTGTTTTTGGTTGCGTTGCATTGTCCTTCTAGATGTGGCTACGTTGACAGGGTTGACAAACGGGTCGTATAGCGGCCAGCACGTTTGAAATCCAAGACACGTATCACCAATTAGGTGAGAAAGGATTCACCTGCGTGGTGAAACCTCTCTCGTTTGAATCACGCCCGGTTGACGCGGCGCTCGAGCACCAACACCAGCGCCCGCCAGTCGAACGTGGGATAATAGAAGAATAATAGGCCGTCGGGGGAACACGATAGGGTACTAATGACGCGCGGCCACGGATATTTCAGATATGTGGGTTTCGTGTGGCCGGATAATAGGGAGACGTGGACGCGTGTAGTTGGCCCGTCGCCGTGAACGTAAAAGTAGTAACGTGGGAATGGTAGCCCGGTTGTACTATTTTATAGTGTCCCCCGAACGTCGAGTAACAGGGCGCTGATCTCGGCAGGCTTACTCCACGAAATCGTCCGTGTTCCCTCCTAAAGAGAGTAGGAAAAAAAAAAGCCAATACCACCGCCACCCCTTTATCACATTATCAGCCACTCGATTCTATCAACGACTCTCGCGGGGAATCAGTTCGCCGAAAATCAGCCACACTCTGTATCCCGGCGATTCTCGTTTAAAATACGCCAACAAAAGACCCACTCGAGCCCCGCTCAGGGCGGCTCGCTCACGTTTCCCAAACAGCGTGGAGAGCTCGCCCCTCGAAGCTCGGCTTAGTGGGGAAAAAAGGAAAGAATCGCGAATAATATAGCTCCCTTATCCACCCCAGCTATCAGTGCTAAAAATCACCTGCTCACAACGACATTTCTCTTTCTGTTTCAGGTAAGTGGCAGCTGCTTCAGCCTTTCCCCGATTCCCGATAACGTCGGCTCGGGGATGCCGCTCCTCGTCGGAGCTTTTCCCCGCTATTGCTTTCATCGTGGCAGATGTTCGCGCCGCAATAACTCGGAGGGGAGGAAGGAGGTTTGGGGTGGTAGCAGGGGTGTAATTAAACGTGTCGGTGACGGCGAGTGGCCGTGGAGAGGTCGGCGGGGGGGGGGGGGGGGGGGGAATTGGGGCGGCAGGAGACGAGCCGCAGACAAAACCGAGTTCAGGTACCACGAACAAGCGGATTTTTCCCCCGAAAACGTGGTCGAGAGGTGGGCGAGCAACACGTTGCCGTTTATCCCGACGTGTTGGCCAGGGGTTGCGCGAGAAGCGGTAAATCCCGGCGACGTACGGGGCTATAGGTAAATAGGTACCGCGTGCTCACCCAGGGACAAGAGGATCGAGCCCGATCGTTGTCTTCTAAAAGGCCGGTCGAAATTCTGCCGCAAGTGCTTGGAAAGCAAATAGAGAAACGCACCCCCCAAGGTCCTGCAAAGGGGGCATTGTCGTGCAGCTTTTAACACGAGGCGAATCTCTGTCGCCGGAGCAGCCTCCTTGTTTATTTCGACTTCCCACGATGCCGGGCGAATTTACGCGCGGTTCTTCTTATCTACGATTGCCCCGGGACACCGTGAGTTTTCAGCTCGAGCTTTCCTCGGCATTCACCAGGTAGGTGCACTCGCCGCGATCGAAGTGGATCGAGCAGTGTTTATCGAAATCCCCTCGGCCCCTCGAGAGAAACGGTTCCGAGCAATTGCACGCTGACCCCCGCGCGACACCTCCGGATCTTTTGGCCGTTAGCTTGCCGACTTTATTACTAGCTTAAGCTCGTGGTAATGCGCTCATCCCGTGACCTCGACTTAGACCCTCGCTATCTTCACCGTGCAACCGCAGCCTCGCGTGGGTAGATCGCAGAGACTTGAAAGTGGTCCCTTTTTACCCTTGCGGCAGTGCTCCACTTGCGGCACACTTTGCAATCGAAATTCTAAAAGGTCAATTCCTGTCTCAAAACATGAATATGCCGATTCAAGTGATTACTTATCGAGTGATTCATTCAGCTCTCAAATATATGTAATTCTTACCTGGAATCATGTACGATCGCTGAATTATCGAGGTTGAATCGGAATTAAACAAGGCAACGAGGCAAGTAACGTCGTCCCTAACTATCGGAGCACTTTGCTGAATGCAAAGGCGCGTGCAGAAAGGGTTCGCCACGACCTGTCGCGTCCAATGGCGATTCTCATTGGTACCGTCCACGTGGAGGATTCGCGAGGATATCCTTGAAAGTCTCGGACCGGTTAGCACGGTAAATCGATGAACCACGCCGTTCTTTCCTCCCCTCCGCCCTCCCCCTTCCGCGACTTTAAATATGTTTATCCGCATGTTTTATGCCCCTCGCGCAATAATGCGATTCGCGTATCGCATCCGCGCCGGGACATCTCCTCTCCGGTTGGTCGTTTTGCTGCTTTGTGAATCTCTGCCAGGACCAGCTGCGTTGGCCCGTATCGGCGCATCGGTTCGACCTCTGCCGTACAAGAATTTCAACTCGTCTGACTGTCCACGTGCATGTAATAACGGGCGAACCCCCGAAGAGGACCCCTCTCTCCGATAAATTACGGAAACGCAGCCGGTTACCACTTTTCGGCGTCGAACCGTTCTTTATCGACGTGTCGCCGGAATAGCCTCCGCCGAATTTTCATTTCCCCCCTACATGATATCTCCGGTCCTCTGTTTGCCTGTTTCTCTCCGGGATACTTTGGAAGCATAGCGCAGGGCCGCTCGGCTAGATCGTTAATCTTTCAGGTTTATCGCGGCGCTCCTCGATACCCGGGGACAATTTCGATCGATCTCTAATGGAAAATACCGATACTTCTGCCCGGTCCTCCGTCGCGTTCGCATTCTTCCCCTTGCGCGCAAAGCGGAGTCAATTAGCGACGGGGCTAGAGCAGGGGTGCTATTATTTCGTTTGCAATTGCCGTTGATATCCGACAGTGTCTGGGCGGTGTGGCGTCTAGCGTTCCTCGACGTCGCCTGATACGCTCTCTCCCTTGGCGCACGCAGCGGGCTGTAAAGGACATTATCGCGTAAGCTTCTCAATCGACGCCGATTTACCCGACGTCGGCGTGGAAGCCGGAGCCAGAAAGGGGGATAGGGGACACGCGAGAAAGCGGAGATCGTTGCGTCGGGTTTGACAAACGACAGGACGAGAAGCGACGCGTTGCGTCTGGCACACCCCGAGTCACGTAGAAGCGGAAGCGGCGCCCTCCCTCCCGCCGTCTTCCGTCTATCCTCTTGAAAAGTCGGCGACGGCAGTCGACGTACGAAAAAGTGAAAATTTCCTCGAGCGGAAAAAATGATATTCAGCAGGCAGCCAGTCTCGAGGCCTCTCTCCCCCGTCCCGCGGCCTCTCCTCCTTTCGCTCTTCCATCGCCTGTTCGCTCTCTCCTGCTTCATCGTTGGACCACGCTGACTGCGCACGGAATCCCATGCGTAAATCAGACATGTTCCATTTACGATTGCCACCGCCACGGGGATCCCGTTGCACGAGCCATTTCCCCGCAGATCAATCCTTGTTATCGTTTTCCCTTTCTCTTGGTTTCGTTTCTTCACAGGGTGTCGCGGGAAAAACGCCTTTGAAGAGCCTCTCGCAGCTCCTCTGCGTAACCCGACACCGTTTACCGGACCTCATTTTTCTGTGACTTATGGGGTGTTGAGGAGAGTAATTGATTCTGTGCGAGTTAACTATGAGAGATTTTGGAGACGCCACTTTATGGGATGCAGAAAGCGAAATGAATGGTTTAGGTGACTGTATCTAAAAGGACTATAAGAAGGCTAAAATATAATCGAAGAAAAACATTAACTTTTGTCAATTGGAGTCTCCCAAGGATTTGAGAATCTGTAGTCTGAAAGTCCTTCAAGATAAAAGGATGACAGAGACCCGTCGTGACTCACTTTCTTTTTCTTCTCTCTTAAGGCTTGTATTCTGCATTATTATTGTTGTTGTAACAGCATACATTAGCATAATCCTGGATTAAGTGAATTTTTTATTCGTGAATGACGAATGGAGTTCTCGTTGGAACAACTCATCCAGACCGTCTCTCTCGCTCTGCCCCTTTGTCCTTGCTCCTTGTCTCCGTTTCTCGCGGGCAAATTTATCGAGATAGTTGTTTTATAGAATCGCGACGCCTCGTGCTGTAATAGGGCAGAGCGATAGCTGGAAAGAGATGTTGAAGAAAAAGGGGACGCACTTACGAGGGACGACGCGCATTAATTTACGACAGATTCGACCGCTTTTGCCACTCTCCTCCTCGCTCTCTCATCCTCTCTTTGACTCTTCCCGCGCATATTTGCGGGATGACGCCCAGCTTGTAGAATTGCCGCCACCCGGGGATCGGTTTTACCATGCGAATCGGCGATTATGCGAATGTGATTCGCCTTTACAATAACGATATTTCACCGAGAACGATCGAATGTGTTCATTCGGCTAATACTTACCGGGCGTCGCCTAGAGGCGAACGTTTCAAGCGTTTGAAAAAAACTTCGTGATTTATGAGATCCATGCTTCTGTTCGGAGACCTTCAGCTCCGTTCGTGTAACAGTTTGCGGATACCTCGCAAAAAATTATTCAATTATTCAATTTCGTGAGCTTGCTCGAAACGAAGGCCGCTGTGCCAGTGCTTGTGAATCTGGATCATAATTTTGGTCACCGATTTACTCCTCCTGGGTTGGTTACGCCGACCCCTTTCACAGAATCTGCGGCATCGCTAATCAGCTCGATGAGGGTATTGATTTCTTTGCTGGTACTCTTTCAAGCTTCAAGACTAGTGCTCGGAGAGCCCTTATTGCGGAAGGCATTTCTTAGTTTATTCCCCATGTACCTACCTGGCAATCTATGTTCATGACTAGCGTTTTTCTTCTCTTTTTTGTTGTTGTTGTTTTGTTTCTTTCTTTTTGTTGTTTTTCTTTTTATGTAATTTACTGTAATTCTCTTTTCCTATACGTGTTCTTGTTCTTAATGGGCTTGTCCCGTGAATAAAATTATTATTATTATTATAATTCTACAAACATTTGTCCCCAAATCTCCGCGATCTTCTACATCGCTGCATCGGATTGAATTCAGCTTATCGATGTATATCGACGAATATCGACGAAGAATACGGATCGATACGTATCCGTAACGGTATCGTTAGCAGAGCCTCGATCCGAGGCAAAGACAAAGCGCAGAAGGATGAAGGGAAGCAAGAGGAAGCAGCTAGGGTCAGAAGAAAGATTTCTCCGTGGCGCGCGGCCACGGAACACGCATCTTTCTTGCCAAGCACGCACGCACGTCCCACGTAAACTTTATAGTAATAGCTATCTATCCATACGTAAGTTATTTCCAAGCTGTGATTTAAAGTTACCAATGCATAAAGGCCCCCTGTCTGCCCCCCGTTCCACCCTGTTCTTCGTTGGAGCTTCTGGGTAGCCTACGTGCAGGCGAAAATACGACGACGTTCCCGGAGCTGGCGAGCTCGTGAGGAGCGAAAAGGATAACGCGAGGGAGGAAGGAGGCGGTGGTTTCACGCATTGCGTGCCTCCACGCTCGCCGAGTGGCAAGGAAAGCCTGGACGAGAGGGAATCCTGGCGGCAGCCTCCGCGTTTTCATCTTGCTTTATGCGAGCGTTCGTTGTACGCGACCGCCCATTCCCCCGGGAACGGAGATTTGCTAGTAAACCGAACCGCTCGGGGAGATTGGACGATAAGTGTTGGGGATCGGGAGATCGAGAAATCCGATACGGTTTCGTACGTGGGAAAATTAATTACGGACTCTTTAAGGCGGCTGCAATCAGGGGGCACGATTTAGGTTCGTTTACTGTAGTTTGCAGTGATGATTGCAGAAGGGATTCTACTTTCTTTTATGATTGTTACTTTCGTGGGTCCACCTTTGAATACTGAATATCCTATAGAATAGTAGAAAAATATATCTGAATTTACTGAAGTATTCATACTAGTCCTCCGAGCATCTTCGTACTCATTTCCAACTTGTTTCGAACTCTCACAACTCTCAGGCTATCTGATATTGCTCCAGCAGCAAAACATTAAGCCAGCGGGCTACATCCAATCTCCATTTTTTATCCACGTCTCTATCGGATCTGCAAGCGCATAACTTGCCGCTGATATGGCCGGGGCTCCTTGTCAAGGACAAATGTCTGCGGGCACGCCCTTCGTTCCCCGACTTCCAATTCCAAATACCACGCCGCCGTGAGCGCATCTTTGTTCTGGAACGGGTCGGCGTCGAACACATCTTTCTCTACCCTCGGAGCGGTCTCGTTTCCGCCCTCCCGAGCATGAACGGTGAAACGCAGTGAGAGAGGATCTCCGAGGCCCTTGGGCGCCGGATCCTCAACTACGGTCAGTCCTTTTAACCCCTCACTCTCCAGGTCAGCCGGGTTCTTCAGGATGGTGAGTCACTGGACCACGGTGACTCATTCACCATCCTTTGAATTCTTTTAATTACCCTCGAGCTGTCTGCCCGCGTATCTGGTTTATCTAATCCGAGTGGTCGGCTATCTGGCAGATCTTAAACGATCCTAGGAATACATCCTTGTGAATGGTTGATGGTTTATCTTTCTCGTTATTCCAGGTAAACTCCACTGCCTGTCCTGAATATATTTACGTTCCCTTCTCCGTGGTCGTCCCTAAATTTTCATTGCTGACGAGGCATTGCACGTCTCATCACGCTTCTTACAAGCGAATTGAGTATCTTCCGCGAAATAGTGATCCGCAACCTTCATAATACATTTCATTGAATCTATGTTCGCCTACCCACGCGCTCGCTTCCTTTGGAAACCCCGTCACGTTAGCAAGCACTTGCATTGGTCAGTGTACGTGCGATCGTCGAGCTGGAGTTATGTCACGGCCGGCTTGGAGCGTTCGATCTCAATTACCGAGGGTACACCGGCATTAATTAAAACATTACCCCCGCGGAACGGTTTGATAAATCCACTTAACGAATCCTCGACAATGGGGAACACGGGGCCCCGTAGCCAGACCGGCGAGTAATCCATTACTATCCTGCTGAGTTAAGGCACTCGCGACCGAGATAACCGTTCGCGTACCCCGTGACACGCATGAAATATCTCGCGAGGGAAACCCGACGGCCGCTGGTATCGCGCGCGAACGACGGAGGGAGGGTTGCGTAACAGTTTGTCTAAGGTGATCCAATTTGTTGACTCGCGGCACCAACAAATCGCGAGCCTCGCTTTCATTGTGCCCGGGGACCGGCCACGAGTACGGTTCTCGATTCTCTTCCTCCTCGAAACCTGCACGCTTCTTGCCACGGCGGCGTACACCGTGGCCATGGCACAACGGCGAACGCCGTTGAATGCCTACCTACCTATCTGAATAACAGCCAACACATAACATAACACCTCGGGAACAGCCGGCCATTGAAGAGCGGCACCATATTGTCCTACGTTACAATGGGTCACTCAGAGGTACTGAATGACCCATGCCCAACCCATACAACTCGCCTATGGGACAGAGCCTCTTTTTCCCCTGTCCTGCTCTCGTGTTCCACGTGTTCCACTCTCCTCCGCCGTCGCGTCGGCCTCCTATCCTCCGCGGTTTTTTCTCTTTTCTGCCGTTCGGAGTTCGTCAGGGCACGAGAATGCTGCCGGTGAAAGGAAAACGATGCTCGGGAACTTCTTCGCGCTGCCCCTCTTTCCACCAAGGGGTTGCACTGCGGATTACCAAACCCGTGCACCGCATTCCTCAAGCATCGTCGAGGAATCTCAGAATGTACGGGTCGTTGAAATCCAAGCAGATCTTTTTAATGAGTACAACGAGGGTTTCAAGGTTCGACGGATTTTCGACGCAGACAGAGGGAACAGTGGTAAGAAACTTGTGATCCCTCGTCCCCACGAAATATCAGGGATGCGTATCAATAATCGTTCGGCCTGAAAATTCAATATCTTCCATCCCCCCTGGTGTTCCATTATATTCCCCAGGCAGATTCTGTTTATTTCTTCGTTATTTAGTCTCATTCAAATCCCCAAGCATCAAGATCCTCCCCATTTCGTCCAAGATCCACGGGCAGCCCAAGAAAAACGTAATACGCAGATATTAAAATCCACGTTTCAATATCTGCCCGTGGGAGGTGGGGGTGGCGGTGGTTAAAAACTGTACGAGCCGAATTCTCAAGTGCACCACCCCCGGCAGTTTTCGACATAATAGAAAGCGTCGTTTCGTTGCGTCATCGGGCAAAAGCTCCAAGACGCTTTTGTGCGCCGAGGAGAAAGAGGAGGGGGCGGGAGGTGGTTCCTTTTGTCGCGTCGCGGCCACCAAAAATCGTCTCCGCCACGGCCGCTTATTAAAAAGGGGGCACCACGACCGCAGGGAATAACGAGACCATATCTCTCACGCCAGTGGGCCGTTTTGCCTCGCGAGACGACGAGTGATGCGACGACACGCGAGCCTCCGAAACCGACCAGGAGAACGTGGGAATAACCTTGGAACCGTTGCATCCGACTTCGTCATCGAGCACCATCCGGCGAGAGAGCGATAGTTGTTTGCTTTGGCACGGCCGGGCCGAGCGGGGCCCCCCCAGGTTCCCTAAACAATCCGAATGGATCCTAGGATGAATCTACAAGACGACAGACCACACACAATCGACCTCATGCGGCGTCTCATCTCACGGGCGATGCCTTCGACGGGGATACCTTCGCCGCGTTTTAACGCCGAGCCGGCCTCGCAGAAAACGCGTGAAAAGGTGGAACGACCGCGGCGGTGTCCCGGACAATCGTAGAAATGGAATTAGATCGATCCCAGAGGTTCCTCGCCGGTCGAATTCGGGGTGCTTGTCCGGCGGAATGATGGGGCGCGAGGACAAATGAGACCGTCCCGATGGGGTGTCCGATCGTAAAAGCGATCTTCGGTCACGGTGAAGTCCACCGGATCCCCCGGCGAAGGGGTAAAAACGGGATCGAATTAGACCAGCTTTTTATTGGCATCTCTCTTCCGAAGGAGTTATTTACGACGTTGCACGGGCGATGTAACCGTGCCGTTACAGGCTCCAAGCCCGCTCCTCTCGTCGTAAACGGTTTTAGTGGAGCGACGGGATTAACGCTCGGCTGTGTGAGGTGTGCTTTAATTTGACACGCTGTTTGCGGATTTGGCCGGCGTGCTCTGTTCTCTTTCGCCCGTGATTGTCTCCGCCGGGCGGGGCGGGAGGGGGGGGACTGTTTTTCGTGGGTGTATGCGAGGCGAATTGGCTGGCTCTCCTGGAACGAGATAACTACGCCAGTTTGCTTTTTAAAGAGCCAGACAGGATGTGGAAGTTGAGACATTCGATCCGAAACACGTTTCGCAACGCTTCTATATGGCTGAAATGGATTCAGCCTCGGAATTTAATCATCAGACTTAGCGGAGTCGATCGGTATCGACCCATCAACACCTCCACCGATCCGACGACTTGAGCTGGCCAGAAAAACCAATTCAAACAGCGCGCGATATCATCGGATCATATCCACTTGCCTACCTGCCGCTATAATAACGCGTATTAAGTTCGCTGGCCGGTATATACAGCGGTAAATCCGCTCCAATAGCCGGTCCATTCGTCGTCGAACGTCACAGTGAATTGGAAAGTACCGAACCGCCGGGGAGCACGAGCACAATGGGCTTAAATCCCCCCGGCTATGAGCTGATCTAGCCGAAGACCTCCCGTTTTAGCCAGGTAGATCAGCTGGCTCGCCGTCGGTCCATTCCTCAAAGGCTACCTCCGCTCGTGCACGATATTGCGAGCAAAGGGCCGGTGCGCAACGTTTCACGTCGTGGCATCGCGTGCATCGCATCCCCTCGATGCCTCCACCCCCCCCCCCCTCCCCCACGTTTCTCTCTTGTCCTGTCTATTAATTGCCCGATGCAACGTGGGCGGCTTCCGCGCCGTACTAATTGCTCCACGGAGATAGGACGGGAATAATTCGTGCATCGTCGTGGCTTGGGCGCGCTGCTCCCCGAGACTGTGGGATCGGCTCATGGCTGGTGGATGTTGCAAGCGCACGGATCCAGGCGCAAACGAGCAAGACCACGGACCACTCCGACCCACAGCAAGGATCAGAGGGGTTCACCTTCGCACGACAATGCGCGAGACACGGACAAACTTTCGTCAACCGTTCATTTCGTCCGTTCCATTCGATCATGGCTGACGATCCATCCGAGGCCCGACGACGCGTCGCGACGCCCGTGACTGATCGCGCTCGTAAAACTCCGCTCGCCTCCCTTCCGGCAGATCTCAAGGGACATCCGGCCCCGTCGCCAGCGGTATGCTCTCCAGAATGCTGGACGACGGAACTCGGTGTCGTCATGGCGAATCGCGACGATTGCAACGCGACTGTCAAGAGGTGCATTTTTCTGCGATCTTTGGAAGCTTTCGAGGTGTTTGTTCAGTTCATTTGGAAAGCGGTTGTGTACTCTCGTATTCTGAAATGATGGAGATATGTGTTGAAAGTTAGCTGGAAAATTATTCTGCTTTGTTGTTTTCTTTCCCGCGGTGTTTGCAGCTTCTTGATGTGTAAAAGGTTTTGTAATTAATTTTGTGTCGTGCCTCCGTCAACGGAAGTACCTACCCAAGCGTCGCGAAGGTGCGTGAAAGGGAGCGTTGATACTTTTAATCTTCGTCGATCTCCCCGCACAAAAGAAGAAGGCTGGCCAGAGAAGGGACGTGGAAGCCTGAATGTGTAATTTCATACATGTCGAGTTGTTATATTGTTGCACGCAGGCGGCTGCTTTGCAAAAATCGTGAAAACGACTGGCAAAGGTTCAAACCCAGATTGACGTGCGCATAATGCTGGGAAGTTCGTGCCTCGTGCCAGGAATAGAATCGCATCGTGCGTGATCCTAATGGACCCGCGTGTAATTGTGTACGGGGATCGATGCACCGGCGCATTTGCGTATAAACATTGTCCGTAGACTGTGCAATCGCGTGACAGAGGGAACTGCTGGAAAACTCGGCCAACTCTCACGTTTTCAGCATTGTTCTCAAACACAGGCGTCACAGATTCCTGCGAAAGGTCACGACGAATTTCACGAGGTATACGTAGTCAGCTGAAATTGCTGCCAAATTATGAGCCGCAATCGTAGAATTATACCGATGCTAGGAAAATTATAAGTCACTAGAATATTGCGAAACGTGGACTTTCCCAATTGATCCAACCGACCAGCCTCACAGTGCGTTGGTCAATGGACAAAAATCTAAGAATCAATATTTTTTTTGCGATGATTTTCAACATGACCGTAATCCAGACTCTTTATTTGTATATGAATACTCGAAAGAAAACAAAATAAAAGTCCCCAACACTCAGAAAACACGTTAGTATTAAGAGAATCTGTTCAATGCATTTCCTTGATGTATTTAGTTCTGTCCTATACCTCAGGGCCATCTACACTATTAACATTAAGCATAAATAAAAATAATTTTCAATGGATCATTTAACTGAAGCTACTACATACTCTGTATTTTGATTGTGAAACGATTTTTTTTACTTACTTTAAATTCAGCTTTATTGTCTCGAAGTTACACATCCAATAAATTGCTGAATTATATGTTTCCAAACTTTCACTTCACATTTCTCGAAAAAGGTAAAACACGGCTTGGGGTTTATGTTGGAAACTATTTCTGGAACAATCCCCTATATCATCATACAAAAAAAAAATTGCACATGTTTGCACTTTGTTTAGTTACAGTAATTTTTTCAGAAACATGTTTAACGAGGACAAATGGAGACATATTTGAAAAGTGGTTTAGTTCTGCCGCAAAAGACAAAAAAATGGAAGTTCTAAACATCCGATCTGTTTTTTCCAATTGTTTATACGATACCTACCATGACTTTTCCATTCTGAATACTGTCTTCAGTTTTAAAATAGCTGTCAAACGCGATACACGTGAAAAAAATAATTTGATACAAAAATGTTTCGAACAAAAGTTAGTCAGTATTCAGTTGACAACAAATTGCAAAAGTAAATATTAATAAAAAACTTTTTATTCAATAAAAAATCGAGATCACCCCAATTTTTTTAAATGCAACTGTATATTTTTTTCTACACCAATTGATGCATCTATATATTCTGGTTAAAAAAGTATTGGGGTATATAAGTCGAAAACTGATTAGTTCAGAAGTTATGATTTTTGTCCCGACTTCTCATTGATTCAACGCACTGTGAGCCTGGGTAATCTCAAGTTGAGATTCTCAACCCCCAAATTGATTCTTCATTTTCCTCCGTGGCACATTTATAGAATTGCTTCTAGAAAAGTGATTCGCGAGTCGCGATATCAGAGTAGATTCCTTGGAAGTTTCAAGCTCCTATCTTCAGCCCTTCAGGAGCTATGAGCAATCAAGGTCGTATTGTCCTTCGCGTTCCTCCATACCACGGATGGCCGTGTCTAGAGCGTATCATTCTATTTGTGGGCCAAGGAATTAATTCACTTAAGTGAAATAAGATAAGATAAATGTTTCTCTCCGTGGAGCGCCGGTCTCTTACGTAAATTAATATCTTACGGTACGTGTTCACCTGGGCCTCCTCGGAGCGGGAACGCTTGTCTGGACAATTGGAAACAATCTACGATGAGCGATAAGGAGTCGTACCTGCACGAGCCGTAATAGCCTTAGAATAAGGATGATCCAATTATTTCGATCGACGTTACGTATCTAGAGAAAGAGAGAGAGGGAGAATTATCGATTCTTCCTGACTGGCTGCTCGACCTGTCATCCATTATCCTTCGATAAGACATGCAACTTTACCGAGGCGTTAATCTGCCGCTCATTAGGCTCCACTATGTATTCTTCCTCCTACATATTTCTCACCCCGTTTCTTTCTCTTTTTTGATCCACGCCAACCCCCTCTCGTGCTTCTAACGTTCGAAAATCCTTTCGCCCGCAGCCCTTTCCCGGCGAATCTTGTCGGCCGTCCACGCCACGTTCCTCCTCGGTTCTTTACGATCTCGATTAAATTTTATCGGACGCGAAGAACTTGACTTCGGCCCGTTCCTTTCCCCGATACAGCCGGGGCGCAAACTATCGTTTTTACGAGCAATAAACAGCTGAAAAAGAATTTCCGCGATAAGTCGTGGTCGGTGCTCCGTAGATTCGCGGGGCCCTTAACGGCGATAGAATAAGAACGACCCAATTATTTCGTGAGAGGTCCTCGGTGCCGTGCTTTCCGTCGCGATACGTCCACCATAAACCGACCTATCATCCTTTATTCACCGTCGCGACGACGGGCGCGTGAATGTCGAGGCGGTAATCCGTGCCTCGTTAAACTCCTTTTCATTTCCGTTGCAGCGAAGAGGCTACCTCCAGCGGGAGTACAGCGATCTCCCCTTAAACCCCATTCTTTCTCCTCCCCTGCCGAATTAGATTCTACGAAACACTGTTGTAAATTTTAAATACCACTGACCGCCGGATTTAGCTTTGTGAAAAGTCAGGCTTGTGTCTCCAATCATAGCCGCAATCGCTTATAACTGTCCTACTGGTCCTGTTTCAGCGGTCAATGCAACGCAGACGATTTCGTCGCGGCGAAACGACTCGCAGTCGAGCAAGCTCGCTGGTCCCGCCCGATTACAGAGACAATCCAATTATTTCGTATCGAACGGTGGACGGGTACATTGATTTTTCTAGTCCGGTGCGCGTACAGCACAGCCAGTCGTCCTTTATCCCCCACCCCCCCCCCCGTACCTCTGTCTCTGTCTCTCCCTCGAAAGGACGGAACGCGTATCGGCGTTACTCAGGCGCTAATCTGCCGCTCATTAAGCTTCTTTGATTTAGATACGTTCGCGGGCTGGCCTTCTCGTGCTCGGTCTGCCAACGATATGGAGCAATTCCTTGCTGCTCCGTCTCTGTGGCCTCCCCTGGCTTGTTCGCTGGGCACGGGCAGAAGGAGACGGTGAATTACGAAGCACCGGCGAGCGGGTATCGCCGGTATTGATTACGAGCGCGTAGATTTAATTGGCTTTTTATCGAAATTAATCCGTTTCGCGATACAGGCCGGTCGTCGTTTAGATACACGACGGTACGCTCGCGAGCACAGCCCCGTCCCTTAATTGTACCGGCGTAAAATACGCGTCGGTTTTGCACGGGAACGGCTCCGCCAGCACGGGGACAAATGGAAGCGAGCTTAACGGGGAGAATTTATCGCCCCGCTATTGGAGATTGAGACGTTGGCTCCGGGCGGATTGGGATTATTGAAGCTCGTTAGGATCTGCTGTGTTTTGCAGTTGTCGGATAAAATGGGGAATAGCTGATGAGGGATGGGTGAATCGAAGTGACGGAGTGCCATGGAGGTGTAGAGAGGAGCAGGGTGGTGGGTAGGGGTGGGTAAAGCGGGGAGAAACAACTGGTGATTAGAAGAGTCAAAAGAAGGTTAGAGAAAAATATGTAGAGAAAGCCAGGGAACAAAGGGGAAAAGTGGGAATTATGAAAAGGCAGCGAGGGACAGGGACAGGCAGGGAGTGGAAATGGAGACATGGTGCAACCGCGGTTGTTTCGCGGGGCGAACGCAGCTCCGCCGCGGAACGGCCTGCTCTTTTCACGCGACTTACGAGGACAGTCGCGTCAGGATCGTGTAATTACATGAATTAGTCGTTCGTCGGCGGCGAACGAGGAGGAGTGCACTTGCGGCCGCACCGCGTGGAAAGAGAACGAAGAAGAGTCCTCCAGGGAAGGGACACAAAAAACCGTGTGAGGGGGTGAAAGGCTTGGCGGGAAAGAGGGCGGAGGGGGGGGGGCGAGCAGGAAGAGAGCGCGGCGCGGGGAAACGAGGGATAAAGACGAATGGCGCGACGAAGAGTGGAGAAACAGGAACGAGGAGATTAATTGACGTGGAAAAGATAAAGGTAAATGGGATCGACGGGCGGACAGGAAACAGAAACGGATAGAGACGAATGGACGGGAGAGAGTTGACCGTCGGAGGGAAGGCACGGCGGAGGAAGATGGAGCCAGGAAGAAAGGAGGCGAGAAGAGAAGATGGAGCAAACGCGTGTCTAATTTCCCTACGAATGGCTGATCGGGGGACCCGCGGGCGGGCCCGGTGATTTATACAGCCTAGTACTCACGGCACACGGCCCTAATGTTAATGCTTACAAGTTGTTAAACGGCCTTAATGTTTAGTCGACCACGCACACGAGAGGCGGCGGAACGTGGCGCGCGAACGAGTACCATTCAATGGACGTGTGGTTGCGAGTTACGAAGACGTGGTTGTGTAACGATTTTTATGCGGCGCCCTCGTTGCTTTATAACAGACGCACTAAGCAGTCTGATTACCTGAGCTGTACAGTAGGAATGGATTAAAAAGTATTGGAGCAGGCTGCATGAGTGCCATTTCTATTTTGGCCAATCTAAATTCATAGTGTTTGCCAAGGGATGACTAATTCGTCCAGTCGAGTAAATTGATTTACGGCTCCTTTTTTGGGAGAGTCGTTCGCTAACGATTCAACGGTCCGGGTTAAAGAAATTCGTTCACCCTGACAATTAACCAATCGCCGTGGAGCAATGGGATCAGGGTCCAGCGCGAAAATTAATCGCGTCGATAAATTTTCGTCAGCAGTAACAGCCTCGACTATAGCTCCACTCGTCTAAAATCATCAACGTAGCTCTTAAGCGAGAAATTTATCGACCCGAAGAATTATTTATACGCGAATCGTCCGTAGAAATCGCCCCGAGGACAGCATCTCGATTGAAATCCATCTCCGTTACCTGTCCGCCAAGGACACTCGATTAGTATCTACTTTAAAGTCAAAGGTAAATCGCTGGAGAGTAAACGAATACCAAAAATGAGCTTATAGGTAACAAGCGAATCATTATTCCCAACCCATCAACTTGGAATATACAGGAAAAGATATATGCAACGAGTGAAAGGAAAGAGATACAAATACCTACATATCACATGGAATGAAAAAATAATTTGGTGGTCGCTGCAGCATCCACTCTTCCTTCGCCCAAAGTGCACCCATTAATCTCGTTTAGGCTTCACTTCGAATCAATGAGCGCGATTCAAGCCCAATCATGTACTCGCCACCCAGTGGATGGTAATTCGCGAGCGCACGATAACGCGTCACATAATCGCAACGCCTATATGCACATTCGCCGCGGATCGGGCGCGTGTTTCGCGTAGATTTTTGGATCGCGCCGATAGCGCGCCGGTTAATTGAATTTCGCTGGGATCGATCGACATTAGGGGGGCCGGGGGCGATGGACGAAGGAGGAGAGAAAACACGGGTCTGGGTGCTGCGAGGTGAGCGAGAAAGAGATGGATCAGCGGAGGAGGGGACGGTTGGAGTTTATCAGCAAGTACGGGATAGCCGGGAGGAGGGTATAAAGTTACAGCCACGGAGACCACATTCGACGCTCATTAGCCTAATCGCCTTCATTACATGAAATTAATATGCAAATACGCGGATGCGCCGCGTTATTTATAACGCACCGTGGAATAGGTATAACGGGCCGAATGCCACAGACGTTACCAACACACGACATGTCACCCAATTAATTATCCACCACCGTAATTCCTAGCCCGGTGCTCTCTGCGCGCTGCCTCGCGACGCGCCCGCGCGCGGAGTTAACGGACCCTTAACGAGGACTCTTCTCAGGTGCATCGTCGACGAGGCGGAATCGTAGAGGCGGAACGAAAGGGGAGCAAGCCTGGGCCTGGCTCGTGAAGATTTTTGTTCCCGGTATACCTGAGAATATTACGCGAGGAAAATGAGGGGATACTGTAAAAACGTGTGATGTTACGCTCAGCGTGAGCCTTAACAAGCGCGCGCGTATTTCACGAAATTAAACCCTCTCTCGGGCCACGTTCTTTCTCTTCCCTACTTTTTTACATTTTCATTTCGAGGCTTTCGGATATTTTCCGACCCTCCCTTCTCGCGCGTCGCGTTTAATTTCGATGATCTTCGATCGCGAAGCGTCTCCTACGCTTGAAAACAAGCATCCTCTTTATTAACTACACAGGTGACTGCTCAGCGAATATGTGCTTTATCGCAACCCCATGCTCGGACGGAGAATATTTTGATGTCCCTATTGCGCGCCTGTCTGGTATCCGTGGAATTCGAGGCGACCGATGGAAATTCACGCGACACAACGGGTGAAAGGGTTATTTGATTACCCGCTAGCCGTGCTTTATTAATATTTAACGAAAAGGGCGCGCGTCACGCGTGCTTTGACGAACGAGTGGAAGTTGGTGTTTGAACTAATTTGGTCGGCCTTCTCGCCCCCCGAGGCGGCATCCGGGGAATTCTAATTTCCAGAGGCATTAGGCTTTGTAATGAACTTCCGTTCTAACGAGGCCATAAGGCGCGCACACGCGAGTAGTCGTGGTTATTGGAAAGCCCGCGTCGACGCGGGGGTGCGAGCTGATTTAGGTATATCCCCAAACGTGTAAATGAAAAGTTCAGAAGACAGAGACCCGCCAGCCGAATCCCGATATGATAAAATACACCGAGTAGCGTGCAATAAGCGCCTCTGGTTTGAAATCGAATTGCATCACTGCATTCAACACTCGGCCAACGCCCACGGAGTCCAAGACTCTTCCCATTATCTCCCGAAGAGTCGAATTCGAGAAAGGTGCAGGATGGTTCCCGTCCAGGACGCAATAAATCGGGAAACTCCGTGGGCCACTCTCCTTTATCTAAATAGCTTATTAAGCGTTGCCCACGCGCCTGCGTTTCGACTGTTAATTTATGAAGGGTACACCCGGTGTTAATGCACTCGTATGCACGCGCTGCGCCGCGCGAACCGACGGCTGTAACGAATAGGTTCCACCTATTGCGCCAGCGTGAAGGTTGGAGGGTGGAAGGTGGATACACAGGTACGGCCGTAGGGAGCCCGGAGCGTGGAATAAATTATGAAAATTCCGAATGTCAGGAGTGATCAAAGGGGCCCGGCGTCTCATTGTGCGCGCCGCCCTGTCCGACTGTTTAGCGCTCGTAGACGCAACGAGACGCCATGGAAATAAAGTAATATCGAAGTGGCTCGGCACGCCGACGCGAATCTGCACGTCACCGTGTGCAACGGATAAATAAATATCTCATAAATCCCTCCTTGCACGAGGATCTGATCGTTCCTAAGAGAGGATCGCAGCTGCGGCCAATGCCCCCTAGTTTCGGGACAGTAAAAACTAAAAAGATTTTCAGGATCACTAACAACTCCATCTACTGCGGATCATCGAGGTGTGAATCTCTTCAGAGACGCGCTATAAGAGCAGTGTTTCGCGATCGTAAATGGCGAGGGGGCCGAGCATAAAATTGTTGGAGGTAGATAGTACCTCGATGTTACGCTATCTTGGAAAAATTCAAGTGTCACTGTGGCAAGTGGATCCAGCGGTGACTCCGTGGCGCAAGGAAGTTGTAGAAGAGGGTTGCCTATATCGTACCACTTAAGACATTTTACGTCATATTTCATATTTGGTACTAATTTCAACGCAAATGACTATTGGATATTGTAGCTTGACCTTTCAGGCACCTATTATTATACGCTTAATCTTTTGTTCAGAACAAATTAATTTGTTATTAATCGTTTTTTCACATACTGTAAACCTCCACTAAAAATAGTATCAATAACAAATAGAGTAGAAAATATTTAACATAAAGTAATGATTATTATATAGTTACATATACATATGGCCACAATAACCTATGAATATGGTATATGTACATAACCTATATAACATACGATTTGCAAATCCTACTGGTACGATTGTAGTGGTACAATTTAGGAAGCGTGGTCAATTTATTTATAAATATCAATTTAAACGTTATAATGAATGTAATATGTACTTAAAATGAATGTAAAATATTCTACATTAAATCCGCTTTTAGAAAACTACAAAAATACAGGACAAAATTGCATTGTTTGATTATTATGAGCTAAAATATACTGGTAAAAAGTTAAAAAAAAGTTAAAAAAAAATAGATTTTTTTTAAATGTTTTGTTTCTATTTCTTATTTCGCATTTACTTGATATTTTTATCATCAGATGTCGTTTATATTCATTAATTACTGAGAAATTGATGGGGTACGATTTAGGTGACCAGTACGATATTGGCAACTCTCCCCTAAATCAACTGTATTAAAGCCTAAAGCTTAGATTTTGACAAAACGTGAATTAGAAATCGGCATCCACCGTTGGTGGGCACGTGGAGAGGAATGGAACACTTGGAATTCGCGTTAAGTTCGTATTACGTACTAATAGCCGTCCTCGGTGGCACGGGTAGGGACTCGCGCGTTTCAATAAAGTAGAAAAACAGGGCGTGCAGAGCGCGATTAGCAGTTACGAGCCGGCTGTTTAAGGGAAGTGGAGAACACGTTAACGCACACACCGGCACCACTAAGTACATACCATCGCGTTTATGCGCGCGTACACCATGGTAGATCCATTGATAATGTCCCCGGCTGTTCTCGCGTCCTGTCTTGAGGACTCGTTCATAGCTCATGGATGTTAACCAGCTGGAAAATAAGAGAGACTCGGCAGGATCGTCGAAGGAAGCGGAAGAAACAGGAGGTGGGCACGGCGTCGTGAACGTTCATCTAGAGATCTTCGGTCCGAGGCTAGTTTGTACCCTCTTTTTCTCAAGTTTCTTCTTCTTCCACTCTCTGACCGCATTTTCTTTCTGCTAACTCGGCCGTCGCTAACTTTCAATTGGCTGGTTCAGATACTTGTTCCCGTCTTTCTTTGTGTTAAACGACGTCGGCTGCCGTAGTATTTTAGTTGGCAGTCCACGTAAGTTCCGAGTGATCGCTCAACTATTGGTGTCAATAGAACTCTAGATATTTCCAGGTACTTCATCATCATCCGTACAAGATTAATATTATACAGATACTACCAACGTCATTCTATTAATCGACGCTGGATTTATTCATACAGGTGACAGAACAGGGGGATTCTCTTTTCTCGCGGAATGAACCGCATTCGCCATTAAATTCCTGCGTGGATAAGGTGGCGCGATATCACGAAGCGGTCTGGCCGCGTTAATTTTAACGACGTCGACCGGGCCTCCCGTGTAACATTATGTTAATAAGAGCGGGGATGCGTGGCCCAGAGTCGCTGCCCATCCGCGATACCTGTAATTATACGCGACGGGTAATTTCGCCCAGTATTTAGGGGGAGAAGCTCGGCCGGCCCGGAAACTATCCTCCGTGTGTGTTTTCTTCGCGTAGCACTCTCGAAACAGATGTTGATAGAATTATAAATCACCGGGCGCGAGTAAGAGGAGAAGACGTGGAAGGAGGCGCAGGAAACGGAGGAGGCAACGGCGCGATTCTTTCGGAGAAGTTAATTCGTTCTCCTTTCTCATTCCTCTTTCTCCTCGTTGAACCGGCCTTTCTTTTTTTCCCCCCCCTCCTGCCCGATCGCGAGCCGGCGCACTCCTCTTCGCAACTTCCTATCCGCCTATTAATCTGGTTATTAATCATCGACGCGAGCGGCGATCTTCTTAATCGGTGAACAGGCTCGCGCCCAGTCAGCGGATACAAATTGCTTTTTCGGCCCCTTCTTAACCGTGCCACGAACAAAGAGCAACTTTTGCCATTATTCGGGATACCCGTTCCACTCGGCCTCGCAATCAATTTGCGTTCAATTACCGTCCCGGCGAACTTTCGGGAAGTAGCCGGACGCTCGAACGCCGACGGAACGTTGTTCCCTTATTAGTCCCTCTCGATTTTTCGCCCGGCATTGCGGTCGCGATCGAAGAATTCCACTCGCCGGGATATGATGACTCGGTGAAATTCAGTTCTGGAGTAGTTCCAGATTCCATCTGGTTTAGATCGTGCTGGCTTCAAATTAGCTGGATTCGTCGACTGCGCGAGCAAATTGGACAAGTGGCGGAACACGGGGCGAATAAGAAGTAGGTCAGTGTCCTCGGTAACTCATATTACACGTTCATTTTTCTTCACAATCGATCAAACGAACTCGTTTCCAAATGTGTGCATTTATAACAGTTTTTACCCTATCCATAAATTATCTTTGGCAAAGTAGTTTATAACGCCAGCAAGGAGCATAGATCGCCAGACATTATTAGACAGGTGTGCGCAATGTTGGGGGTCAGTCGATAACCGGAAGTCCTGTGTAGAAGCGGGCCTTCGATTGACGTTATTAATAATTTCGCGCGAACGGTCGGCCGACCCGATTTACAGCGATTCGCGAACGCATTCAGGCCCGTTGATACGTGCTGGCGACAAGCACAAAGCTCCGAGCTTTAGGACACGCCTCGGGCACGGCTGAAAAGCCAGCAATAAATGGACGCTGTATACAGGGTAGGCAGGAAGTTATAATGCAGGTGCCTATGGTCTTGCCTTCGCTCGGGATAGCCATCTCTTATGCACTTTTATGCGCCACCACATATGAGGCCTAAGTATGTATTTTAGGTATCTATGTGGACATTTAGTATGCGGATACCCTCGTGTCGCGTAATGCCACACGTACCGGGTGTGGCGGCTGAAATACCGCCCGGCTTTCGAATTTTCACTTAAACAAGCTGTATAATTGAAACGCGGAGGAGCCAAGCATTCCCCTCGATCGATGTCCGAAAATTCTCGATATATAATAAAAAGAAGATCCCAAGGCAGAGTACAATTTACATCAGCCCGCGACACAACGTCACTTAACCTGGAAACCGTTGCTCGGGCTTAACGAACTTCCTTACGCCGCGTTTTACACGTCGTGGACTCATTTTAATTAAGAGAAGCGAGCACTCTCTTTCGTCGGAGCACCTCGTTACTTCAATGCGGGTCACTAACGCGTGCAATATCTCGCAGTATTTAAACAAGGGCTGCAGACGAGGCGCTGCTGTCCTGGAAAGAAGCGACGCGAAAGTCGCTGCGAAAGAAATCGGTTTCGCGATGGGAAGAACGGAGGCGATTAAAGAAACGAGCTCTACGTTCGCAGCTAACTATGTTCTATTTCGCGGGGATTGACTTCGCAATGCTTAAAGACTCGTTCCTCGCCAACTGGCCGCTTAACGCGACGCGTCCTCGTCGCGAAAAGACACTCCTCGAGCAGCTCGCAATTATATTATCCCCGCGGTGCTCGCACCTGTTTCTTCCAGGTTGCCCCACATCTAGCCGGCAGCCAGTTCCTTGCAATTTTCCTCTGCGAACGCAAGGGGGAGGAGGGCGCGAGTCGGGCGCTGCTGTCGAGCGTTTCACGGCACTCGGGCGAAATTGTTCCGGCGCTCGGGACGTCTTGAATGGAAACGAACTTCCTCGAAGTTTACAAAGCCCGGTGTCGATCAGGCGGTCGCTCGACCGAGGAAGATAACGACGAACCCTCCAACAACTTGCTTGACGGTTATCCAATACTCCGATATTGTTGTTATTAATGGACCCGGTTGTTTTGTCGGGGATCGGATATTGGTTAACGGTATCACTTCTGGACGGTTTAAGGAGAATCTTGGGCAGGTGAATGGTAACACGCTGATGGAAGATCCTCGTCGATTATGGAACGAGGCCGTCGCGCGGAGTAAATTCTCTCATTAGGGATACTAATTCTGGAATATAGGCTAGGTGAAAGCAAAATAGAATAAAGGAAAGTAGTTCCTGGATGCAAAGATATTATAAAATTCAAGTGTGTAGTTCGCATCGGGTGGTACAAGCATCTACAATCGACGTTCATCGACGGACACTATCAAGCAGCATCGAACGGTGCCACCCGGTATAAAGCGAGGCCGGCCACCAGCTGACCGGGCGCATTTTTCATTAACACGGTGCAAAGGCTCGCATGAATAGGTAAACCGGCTAGCGGAAGAGCGTTGGCGCGATCTCCGCGCGACAAGAGCGTGATTAAGATTCCCGTAAGCACCGAGCGCCGGGCCACCGCGATGACGGCCCAATGAAAATCATTACGGCGCAGCCACGGAATTTTCCCGCTGATCGTATCAGCCTGTTTGCCCGAGCCTTATCAGCCCGCGACGGACTTTTCACCGGCGGAAATCCGCTTTCCGACCAGACGATCCAACCAGAGATCTTCAATCGAGCCGCGGCGTCTGATTAAATCGCTGCTGGGCGGACTGGCCGCGTCTCCTCATTACGTGTCCGTCGAAACGCCCTCGAACTTGGTCCAGCACCCGCGTTCCTCCCGCAGGAAATCGATCCAAGGAGAATAATTAGAGGCGTTCGTTTGGATCCAGCCGCCGCTGTGCTCGTGACTGCGCGTTTAACGACGATCATTCCGATACAGACGCATCCCGCCGAAGAATTCCAACGGGCGGCTTTTTACGCGGCCGGCTTCTTCCTCCACCTCCCACTTGGCCGACCTCGACTATCTTCCACGGATCCATCGACCTTCTCGCCTTCCGGCTTCGGCTAGGCATCGATATCGAACCGCGTGTCGAAGCGACTCGGTCCGACAGACCGGTCAGCCGGCGAGCAGGTGAGGCGGGGGGAGGAGAGGGACGGAGCTCGCGGTTCGCGGACGTGTACTCTCGTTGTTGTGGGAACGCAGATGAGATTCCTAACGGAATTGCTGCGTGCACGGAATAGGCCGCGTTGCGGTGGATCGATCGGCGTCCACGGCGCACGCGAAAATCCAGCGCCAGTTTTCGAGTGCAACTGATCCCTTGGAACCACCTGTCGGTCCGCGGGCGATCTCTGAAAGCCTGTCATCTTTCACAGTGCACGATCGCGGATGATACGTTGCCGATGCGCTCATCGATACTTGGGCACGATCTCGTTGCGTGGATGGCGTGGGATTGAATTTGTGTTAGGGTGAGCAGCGTCGGTGATTGTAGGAGGAGTGGTTCTAGGGAAATAGGAACAGTTCCTTTTCATCATTCTATACTCTTGTATTTCTGAGTCACTGTTCTTCGTTAGGGTAAGGTGGGGCTGAAAGTCCCGTTTTTCAAATATACCTATGTAAAATTTAGTAATAGCAATCTAGAGATATACGGTGTTATTTTGTATAAACTACAACTATTATGCTTGTTTTTTTTACAAATTTGTTGTTTAATAATGTTATTTTTTGTTGAGTTATATTACAAAATGTGTGTCAATTCAAAATGGACTTCATTGCTAGGGGTAAAAAGTCCTCAATATCTCCTAACGAGTGTTCCGTGTAATATAAAACAAAAGTAACAACCTCTTTTGAAATCAACAAGTATTTATCAAACCAATTTTTTTTTGGTATACAATTTTGAAAGGAAATACTATGGGAATCTTTTTTTAAACAAAAGAATGAAAATACAGAACACAGATTTCTGCTTGAACAAAAAATTGCACACTAATCTTGGCTCAAAACATAAAGATATAAATCTCTTTTAAACACTTTGTTCTTATTTCTTAAACTCAAATTATTTTAATATTAAAAAAAACAGGAAAAAAGGATAGATAATTTATGACTTTACTAATTGGTTTGCTTCAACAAAGACAACCACTCTTTTTAGTATTTTAACACGACTTCTTTAACATAAAATAAAAATATAAGCCAAAAATATAAGTAAGGGACTTTTTGCGCCAATGGTACCTCTATAGTATCGCCGATATATAGGTTCGAAAATATTATCATTCAGAAATAAACAATGTCATGTACACATTACTAAACGAACATACAATCTTAACGTATTCACCTTATACGCTGTTAAACTGTGGTTTACTTAGTATAACACAACAAAAACGAAGTACTTTTTTCGCTTCTTGGTGTAAATAATGACAAAAGCGTCCTATGACACGCACGAAGCCTCAAAAATACTGGCCACTCTGCTGTCTTCCCCACTACCATTGCCATCAACATAGTTATACTGTAATATTCAATCGATTCTTTACGAATGGAGATTTTGCATTCGGGACTTTTTATCCGCGGGACTTTTAGCCCCACTCCACCCTACTTTGCCTGCTCTGTGCAGGAACATCCCGGTTCGTTCAATTTCCACGACTCTCCGGTCTGGGTGACGCCATTAGTCGAAGAATTTCAGTCTTCCGCAACCGTGACCTCGTACCCGGCGTTCATCAGCGTACATCAAAGAGGAAATTCCGCTGTGTGGATTTCGAAATCATGCCCCGCAAGGACGACGCATCATCAGGCAGGCTCGTCCGCCGTTTGCTCGCGGGTTCGCGCTTCGCTGGCTCGCCATCGGAGGCGCATAGCTTCCTTCCTCTTGGCGAGAGGCACGGCATCGTGCCGTCCGCGCGGGCACGAACAAGGAAACATTAGCTCTCATATGAAGAATAACAATGCGCCAGGACGGCGGGGCACCGGGAAATTAAAATATTCGTTCACCAGCGAAGAAGGTCATCCGATCGGAATACAGTCTCCCTGTGGCGACGTGGAACGCATTCGTTGTCTTCGATGCTGCGACACGCCGGTCGATTCAATTATTTCCACCGCGCATCCGGAGGATGTTAATATAGGAAGGTTGGCAGAATTTTTATCCCGGGTTTCTAGTGAATCATCCGGCAACGACTCATGCAAGAATGGAAATACCAATTCTGACGCACCGAGCCTCGAGCCTTTGCACTCCGACTACCAGCACCACAGAATCAGCAATAATTCTTCCTGAAAAAACTCAAAGGGATCGTCCACCAACCTCGAAGCCAATTCTAAATTCTGGTTGCACGACCGAGATGAAAGTCGCGGGTGTGGATTCCGCAAAACACGATCGGGCTTCACCACGTGTCTGGGTCCAATAACCGCGGCACCCGTAAACGTCGTTCGCGAGGCAAAGCGCGAGAAATGATTTACGAAGCACGAGAGGAGGGCACGGGCGAAGAGAACGACGAGGGGTGGGTGGTTGGATGGACCAGAGGTCGCACGGAGGCGGCACGGTCGAGAAGGAACGAAGGGGTCGCGGAGAGAGGACAGTAAATCTTGTCGCGATTGACACGTGTGAAACGCGTCGACTGGCTACTCGCAGTCCCTCTTTCTGACTTTGGACCTGGTGGCGGAGCAACTGCGGAATAGCGAAAGAGGGCGAGGGGGCCCTTCTCTCGATGCACTTACGAGCGTGGTCGAAATGTCCGCGTTAAGGGTACGCGACCCCGGTCGAGGCGCGACCGTAAACCTTATCCCCAATTCTGGCCGAAATCGATTTGACCTCCGCCGAACCGGCAAAAACGAGCGAGCAGCTTTTGCGCGCCTATCGTAAAAGCGTAGTCTGGTGGACGGCCAGGGAATCGGCCCCTGAGATATGTACACTCTCCGCGCGTCGGGTGTGTACGAAAAAAGTGGCCGCAAGACAAGTTTACGGTATTTATGGCTGTGGGTGTAGGTATGCTCGCTGGATGGACAGACAGTTTATCGCGTTTCTTAAATAATTTGCCTCGTTTGCGCTCGTGGCTCCCTTGCGCGGTTCGTGGAGACCGATTCGAGCTCGCGGCTGTGTATTCGAGGAGCAAGGGGGGGGGGGGGGCGAAAATGAAGAAGTTTGAGGAAACAGGCTCCTGGAAAGGGACGGCCCCTTTATGCTGAGTAAGAGGCTCGTGTTTTTCGGCGTGAAGATGGAGGGTTGCTGTCGACGCCTCAAAGGGTTGTTGTAGCGACCTGCAACTGCTTGTGAAAAGTGCGCAGGGGATTGTATATCGGCCGTAAGAGGCTGGATTTAAGATCGACCACAAAAAGAGGAGTTAATTGCGCGGAGGAGTGCTTGCAATGACAGAAATTAATTTCGCCGGTGTCAGTGGAACGTACAGGGGGGTGGAGGGGCGGGATGAGAAGAAGATGATGGCAAAGTTACAAGCTTGTGACGACGACACGTTTGACGGGCTAACAAGGGAAAGGGGACGAATTCGAAGTCCTGTCAGCGTCAGTCCTTCGATATCTGAGCTACATGGATCCGTGCTGCGTAATCGTGCGCTTAGCGGTACTTGATCGTCGATTAGAAAAATCGGGATACGCGCGGCTCGTATGCCTGGGTACCTTGTAATCATCGGAGGAAGATCCTGCGAACACTGTTCTGAACACGAGTGCTATGGACGAACAGTGTACCGTTCGAACGTGATTGAAATCCTCGTAAAACGAAACGATACTGCGTAGGGATTCGATGAATTCTAGTAAGGGGTCTTCTATAGCGTTTTGATCAAGGGGAGTGGAAGATGAAACCATATGAGCCTAGATGCACGGTGGATGCGCAAATGTAACAGTCGAAGGAATGCAATGATGTGCTTTATTGCACTTCAGGTTATACAATTCTTGCAGTGTCAAGCAACATTGATATTTCACACGCCACGAATCTGCATTCTTCACGGTAATTCTGTATCCTCTCGTACCAAGCTGCTTCAAGACTCGAGACTCGAATTATATTATAAGTCGTGACAAGGGTGTAGGAGAAGAGATCCGTCGTATCTATAAAATATCCACGTTCGACTTCCGTTTGATTTACCGATTGCCCGCGGTGACTCGCTCGTACCAGAGCGCGAAACGATACTCTGCGGCATTGTTTCTGAGAAAAGCCTCAGGAACGCGAACAGGTCGTCGCCGGTCTTCCGTCACTTTTCCCCCAGCGGTGGAGCAACGTTACCAGCGATCGTCGGCCACTCGCGCGTCTCGGGACGTGTCAAGAATCGAGCGAGGAGGCGGCCCGTTTCTCGCAGGCTGCCTCGCATTCTTCGCGCTGGAGAGTCGTTTCTCCTCGCGACTATGCTTCCTGAGCGATCGCTCGCTACGCTCCATGAAATTCTCGAAAAGCTCGCGAAAGATCGGTTCGAGGAACGGTCGACAAAGATCAGCCGTTGGAGGTTGAAGAGCGTGACATACGGTACACGAGCGAAAGAGCTCGGATAAACAGCTAAAGATCCCAGCGTTGTTTAGGACTTCTCTATTTTTGTGTGCGCGAACGAACGGTCGCGTGTGCAAAAGCGGACCGCCCCAAATGAGTTCCTATTCAAAATTAGTCAGTGGGTAAGGAGATAGGACCAGCGCATCGGCGGACATGGTCGCCTTGCGAGGGCCAGTTTCGGGCATCGACTACTGGCCCATTTGAAATGGGAGGACTGAACATTTTTGATAGGGTAAATCCGAGAGACGCGGTCGACCTAATATAAAATGGATATTAAAACTAATATAGATATTATTTATTTTATCAGACCAGCCCTATATATTCAAAATTTTAGGCTGATTCAGAAAAACTGGTCGATATTTGCTTTAAGACAATATTTACTGTAAATCGGGTTGAAAACTGAAGTCATGACATCCGACCACCTCACCCGGGGAAGAAATAGGTGCCGGGAGAAATGGTTTTCGTCGTTGGCAGAGGCCACTCGCATAATTATTCATGGAAAATTAACAAAAGATAAAGCAAAATTATTTATGAGTGAATACAACTACAAATTCATTGATATTTAATTTGTTTACGCTAAACAAGTAAAGAACACATGAAAGAAAAAGTGAACCACATACTGGCGATTAGCATGGCAAATGAATACAAAAGTGAATGAATAAACTAAATAAACAAAAATAATAATAAAGTAATACTAAAAAAATGAAAAAATAAACAAAAATAATAAAGAAATCATAACTCGACCATCTCACCTTTCTGCAGCGAGAGATGGTCTTCTCGTTAGCATTGAGAGGAAGAGTTAATATGGCCAAATACTTTGGCTGCATTGTCACTCAACACCTCTACTATCTTATTATTCCATACATTAAACGAAAATAAACTTAGAAGTATGTTTTTAATACGATTCTGAACATCGTTATTTGACAAAAGAGGTTAAATGTAACCTCAATTTACATTTTTTAGCCTATAAATGCAGAAAAACACAGAAAGAAGCGAAATGATGCTATTCATTCAACTATTTGTCTTCTAGAGATGTAATTGGTCTGCACTTTAATGCATTTTTACATATAGACTCTGAAATATAGCCACTCGACCAACTCTCCGGCCCGACCGCGTCTCCCGGATTTACCCTAGTTAGTTGGGTCTAAGTTTGTCATTGAGGGTAAATCTAGGAAGAAAATAGGTTTCTTATGCGTGGCTATTGATGGAGAGGTTGGGTTTCTAGTTAGATTTAATAAGGCAAAATTCTGAATGCCCCCTGAAATTTATATTGCACAAGTCCGAGGATCAGAGAGGTTGAGGCTCTTTCAGAGAAACAGTATTGTATAAACGATTATTCGTCCTATTTGCAACCCCTATTTCCACGATATAAGAAGCCCCCGAATAAGAGGTTTTATCCATACAGGAAATCATTCTCCAATTTGCCCAATATAAATTTCAACATAAAAAGAATACTGCCTCTTCAAGAGAGGATTACTGACATTGTTATTCTCCACTACAATGCACCCTTATCTCCACAATACGAGTTCTCTTCATATAACAAGTCCATGCATAAGAATCGACATCACTTTTTATGTACTCCTCATGCTACATAATAGAGACTCTTATATAACTCTGCCAGTATATCAAATCATCTTAATGCACGCAAGAAGTATGTTATAAATTGTTCCCTAAAATTCCATACGCGAGCTGGCGAGCAGGGACGACTTCCTTCGCTTCGACCAGAGGCACAAGCAACCCCGAGGGATGATCCAGCACGTATCACTAGGATAGAGGGGCCTATTCGATGGACGCAGATGCGCGCAAAGTGGCGGTCCACTCGTGATCCTAGGCCGCAAGTCAAACGTCTGGTCAGCAAGGCATGCGAAACGCAAACCTATCGCCACGAAATTGCCTTCCACGAACCTGACGGAAAGGAAAACATCTGCGGGCCGAGATATCGAACCGATCACCCTCCCGGTAGTTACACACGATTTGGGGTAGTAAATCATGATGGCTCGTGCCCCGTGTCCGTTTTTTTTGTCAAGGGGACTCCTCCGTTTCTCTGTGGGCAAATCTGTTTGGAATCGCTCGAGAGTTGATGACTCACGAGCAGTCGAAAAGGACGAGCGCAGGGTCGTTAGTGGTTGCCCAGAAAATTAGAGATCCTTCCTCGTTCCAGGATGGAGGAAACGCTTAAATACCTTGTACAGGAAGTGGAGAATTCGGTGGCAGATTGGGTCCAGTTGTGCGGTAGCTCCAAACAATTCCCGATGCTATGTCCGAAACACTGAATCAGCCCGAAGAGGGCAATTGATTAGAGCGTGGCGGAAGGGAAGAGGAAGAGCGAGCGGGGCACGATGGACGAGTGCCCAGGCAGCACCAAATAAACGTACGACATCTTGCCGGGCCGAAATGAGACTTTATAATTTAGAATTTGCATCGGCTCGACGGGAAGAGCATAACGTTGGGCATACATTTGTATCTCATTCGCCGCGGAGTTGGCGTTATTGTTTCATCAACGAGGGCTCGCGCAAACGGAAATACGTTTCGAGCCCTCGTTACACGGCCTGATATATGTTGCAAGACTCCGCCAAGTACGCGATACGGATGCATTATTCATGCGGCACGAAAGTATTTCGGCGCGGCACAAAGTTGCCAAGTACCCGCGGTGCCCGGACCCGCGATGGTTATTTCCACGGGATAACTATCCCGCAGGACGTCGCCGAAGGATCGCCGGGAGTACCGTTCGAAGTAACCGGAACAGCCGGCCGCTGCGCCGGTCGTTGTCATCGTCGTTTCGCGTTTTAAAGTCAGCCTAGGCCCTCTCACCCGGAACCTTCGTTTGACCAGCGCGGGATTCGATCTCCAGCCGGTCGGCGAAACGTTTGCATTATTCATAACCAATTCCCGAATCCCAAACTCGAAATGAACCGTCCGTACGGGTCAGCTGCCGCCCTCCCCCTTTCCCTCTCTCTCACTCTCTCTCTCTCTGCTCTCCCCGTTCGTCGTCGTATTCCTTTAATTTTTTCTGCAACTCCGCGCTTCCAACGATTCCTGCCGATCTGTATCCCCCTCGTAATGGTGCCTGTTATTTCGCCGAACTTTCGGTAGCATTAAAGTCGCCGAATTTCCGCGATTCTCCCCGTACATTGGGGGGGGGGTTCTCCGGTTGCTGGGAGCCTTGGTTTGGTGGTCCAAATGCGTGCTTTCTAATTTCAACGAGGGATCGTGTGTAATCGATCGGGGGTTCAAGGGGGCGAGGGCAGGTGCATGGTTTCTGCAGTGGATGATGGTTCTTCAACACGCCCACGAAGTTGCAGGCAGAAACTGGAATTCAAAGGCGACTAACGTCGCAGCTCGACTTCCTCCGGTTACCCAAGAATTCCAGGCTGGCTTCCTCCTCGAACGGCCATCAGGGGATCCCGTTTTTGGCACGTAATACCGTCGTTCCCGAAATTTACAAACCGGTCAGCTGCTCGTTCGCGGCGCGACTTAGTGCGATCGTTACCTCGAGTATCGCTGATAATGGCGGCTGGTGTTCGATCGAACGGGCACGATAACGAACGCTGGTGCCGAGGAAACGTATAAATTGGCGTAATATCGGGGGCAGCGCCGGGAAAACGAATTGCTTGTCACGAGAGTGCAGATGTTCGCAGTATGATAGCGATATCGCGTCCGAGGCACCGTGACAGGATAAAGCGGACTTTCGGAGGCTGGGCGTGTATGCAAGTATCCGCGAGGCCCTGTTCGTTATCTCGGGCCAACTTGGAAACTTCGCCCCGTCTGTCGCCATCTTGGCACAATTTACAAGTACACCAACTTCACGCCCACTTGCTACTCGCGTCGGTTAACGACGCGACGACTCGCTCGGTTAAAACGATCGGCCAGGTCCAAAGTATACTCGGCCATCAACGACTTAATGGCGGCGTTCCCTCGCCGCAAAGGAAAACCTTGTGGCCGGAAATTAAGCAATGGACCCGCGCGCGATTCTTATCTTCCCCCGTGCTTTCGCCGGCTTATTGACAATCGGTCGACCGTTCGCCCGGAGATTGCCTCCGATCCCCGTAAGTATAATGATTAGCACCTCTTACGCGGTCGTTTCGCGTGGGACCCGGTTCCCTCGCCGAGGATACCACCCCGTGCAACCGGGCGGCCACGCGTCCGCTCCTTCGACGATTAAAATGTCACCCGGCTGCGCGAAAACGAGAAGCCCCACGGAGGAGGAAACGACGGGAAGAAACTGTCGGGCGAGTTTCTGGTAGCTGATACTGTTCAGGGAGCAACGTTCGGCCCGCAAGGGGGCGTGCGAAACGGGAGGACGTCGGGCAGCAGCGATCGTAAAGCGAATCGGATCTTTGATCTATATTTGGAGCACGCGGCTGGCCTCCGTCTGAGGCTGCTTCCTCGCTGGACCGCGATTCCAGAGGTTGCGCGGCAAAAACGAATCGCCTGTAACGGGTTAATAATAGCCTGTTCTGCGGTTCTTGCGTAACCGCGATTTTTATTCGATTTTTACGATACAGTTGTTGGACGGTGTTGGACAGCCGTCCAGGTGGAGTGGAAAAAAGGGGTAATCGCGGCGGAGACCGCGAAAAGCTCCGTCGAACCCGTGACATTCCTTCGAATCGGGGGCTAGGCGGGATCGCGGGAACCGGGACTCCGACGCGGAGCGTCCGTAATAATTGCTCGCTTTGAAAAGCGTGGAACGAAGCCTCGAAACGGCAGAGATCCTCTCCTAGCGGTACATCCGAGCGTCTGTTATTTGTACGCCTCGCACCTCCTCGCGAAAGTCGATGTGATTCCAATTAATAGCGCAGCGCTGTTCCTTGTTCGAATTGTGGAAGAGCCGAGAGTGAAAAGAGAGAAATCCTTAACGACTCTGCTATCGACTTACGCTTCCACCATCAGTTAAAACGCTCCCGACGATCCCCTTAACCCGGGGTGCCATAATTCATCGGGGTTCCTGAATTTTCCTGATCGTAATCGTCAACTTTCACCGGCGTGCCCGATCGCCACGACCCCGGGCAACGATCAGCAGCGGACTCGTGGTTAGACGGGGTACCTGCTCTCGCGGTTCTCATCTAAACATCAAAGATACAATCCCAGACAAAACCGTTCATCATGAGTGGGCCTCCCTCGGTAATCCTATCAAGCACTGGCCCAGGCCGGGGCCCCCTCCTCCGTCCGGGGGGCTTGCTTAATAACATCAAGTACGTCGAAGATCGTATCGTTTTCCACGGGCAAGATCCTCGCGCAGCAATGTTGTTCGGGGCGTCGGGGCGCGACGGTGCCCGCCGGGAGCCGGGAGTCGGGAGCAACGATCCCTCGGTATTTTTCAGCGCACGATTTCCTTCAATCTTCCACGATGTCGCGGCCAAGGGACACGATAGTGTCTCTCGATCTCGTAAACCTAGGAGGTCCCGCGGGCCGACAGCCATTCTGGGTCGTTATCTCTGGGTGGACGGGGGCAGCAACAATCGCCGCCGCGGTGGAAACTCGACACGAGGACATCCACTAGTGCCAAGTCCCGGCCGAGGCCCAATTAATACGCGTCCATTGAGAACGCTGGCTGGCCTGTGTGCGTCACATTGCTATAAGCTAGATACCTAGCCGGCTCCGTTGGCCGGTGCACGTTCCGGGGGCCTCGCGGAAGTCTTCCACGGGACGAGATCGTGAAGGAGATGGCGCGGTGCCTGGTCGGAGGCTGTGGCGTCGTGTGAGGGAGGGAGAGAGAGAGGCCCGGTGAAAAGGGTAGCCCACGGAGCATAACCAAGTAGCCGCACGACAATAAGCAGGGAAACGTTTTATTAATTGCCGAGATCCGTCAGTGTCTCCGGCCAGAGCTGGCTGCCATATTAAATGGCCAGGACTACCGACCGAAACCGTCGTGGTGGGCAAACCGCTCGAGCAGAGCGGCAGAGGAGCAGAGGAGTCAGCCACTGTCCGCGACGTGAAAAGGCCGACCAGCCACCATCTAGGTGTATTACGTTTCCACACGGCGCACAGAGCCAAGGGGAGCCCTGGTAGCGCCCATAGCCCAGTCCTGGGCGAACAGAGACGGACGGAGAAAGATATGGTCCCGAGATCTCGAACCGGTCCGCTCCGAGCAGCCTGACGGTACCGACCACCTGTAGATCCCGCGGACGGCTCCGTATGTGTGTCTATCGCCCGGCGGATTTCTCGATTCTGATCGCGCAGGCCCCAACCACCGAGCGTCATATTTGTTGGCTGGTTTTTACACCCGGGCAAGAAGCCTCTTTAAAGGTTCGACGAATGCAACCTGGTAGCCGTGAAACGGTACACACCGTGCAGCAAAGGTCGATGGAGGCTTCTTGCTGGTAATCTCTAAGGGAACGGTGTTGGCTCTCGGGGTGCTGCAAGAATAAGATGGACTGCTGCTTCCAGCCAGCAGAAACACGCGGCGTTTCTTTCGCAGCGCGCTGTTTCTGTCGTTGCATCGCGAATCCTGCTAAGCATACACACGCCGTGTTTGTCATCGTGAGTCTGCTTCTATCCATGGTAGAACGATGCTATCTTTAATCGCTTATAAATGGCAACTGTTTTGAATCTAGCCGCTGTCAATCGCGATTGGTGCTCGTATTATCTAAATCACCGGGGATGAATAGCATGGCGAATAGCTCTTCCCACTTAAGGGGTTAATGATACCGTTTCAGCTTTCGCGGTAGAAGTCACGGAACCCCATATTCCAAGTCTAACAGTACCTTAACAGCTTCAAAGGAAGCTGGCTCACCAACGTTCGATCATCAGTCATTACTCCCGTACAAAGTATTTCTCGAGCCGATTTCTAAACTTTACTGCCCCTAACTATGAAGCGTAAAAACACCGGAGGGTAATTACAGGCGCGGGTAGGGCGGGTAACGCGGAAACGGAGCCGTGGTACCTGTCGCGGCCGATCCTTCTCATCGCGCGACTCCCAGGCGGATCTGTTGCGCGTTAATTCTTCTGCGCGCGTCTTAGCTGGCGCCGCGGGGGAAAAGGTGGAAACGGGTGGAAAAAGGAAGGACGTAATTCGCCTGGCGGCGGGCCAGCATCGCTGGGGATCACGAGGAAGCGGGCACAGCGGATGCATACGCGCGTCACGTACGTTACGTTCGGTACACGATCCGTGGATCACGCGAAAATTCCCGCCGCGGTATTTACCGTAAGGCGCGTAGTATATATCCACGCTAATTAGTATACTCGCGCGAGGCAATAACCCTCATAATCCGAGGTCGCGGCGGGTCGGCCGTAACTCAAGCCAGCAACGATTCGTATCGTCTGTTCCCTTCTATTCCTACACTAGGTCCAGTGACGTTCAAAGCTGGCAGCGAGCTAACGGTCGTCAGGATTTTTGCGGCACCCACCTACCAGCGAACGGGTCTCTTTGCGTTTTCCAACAATAAAGGATCCCCTCCCCCAGCCACTCTTCGCGGCGCCTTCGGTGACGCGGTTTCCGCATAGTCCTACCGAGTTTCTGGCGATGAATCATGTCGCCGGTGACGCGTTCGCCATTGCCAGGGCGACGCGTGACGACGACGGGATCGAATGGGTCCTCGGGAAGCGTGGACGACAGGTCGCGAAATGATCGATGCGCCACGATGCGCTGGAAGCCCAGAGACCGATCGCCGACTCGCTTCCATCGTCGGCACGTTTCGCCGAGGTAGGTACTGTTACAATCGTCATGGTCACCGGGAACCGATCGGTAATTACGCTGGAACGCGGTTTCCCGGCCGATCCGGGGAGGTGCCCCGCGATCTGAGTCAACCGCAGTAACCTGGGGCGATACCACGACGATGAATCACGGTGGTGGGTGCGCGTGATTCCCCAGGCAGACTCGTCGAAGACGTATATGTTAACGAATACAGTTTCACTTCTTCAGTTCCTGTTCCATCAATCGCGATTGGGACAGTGGCTACTCAAAGCCTCCGTAGCTCTTCGAACACCAAATTTACACCCCCATACACCTCTGTTCGCTCGAACCTCATGGACCACCTGTGTTCCCTGTCCTCTCCCGATGACCCGATTAACGTGACATTGTAGTACAACTGTACGAAAGAAACGGGCGAGCTTGTCTTGTTGTAAACGAGCCTCGCCACCGACTATCTGGCATCTAGCCACGAATTTCTCTCCACTTTATCGAATCCCCATTAACGAAACGAATCATCGTTCAGCCGTTGATTGACGTCCCGGCCGGTTTCACGCGGCGCCGCCGCGGAGGTCATCGTGTTCGATAGCCGGGCATCGATACACCCGCGCGCTGTGTCGCTCGTTTTCCCGACAATGGGCTGCGACCGTATCGCCAAGGGCCCCGGGGCCCGTGTTTGCCTTGTTAGGCAAACATTCTTCACGATTCCGGCCGCGTTAAAGCCCGACATCGATCACCTCTCGTGTTCGGCCACGTTTCTTCGTGGTGTTCCGCGCTATACGCCGGCGGTTATGCGCTAGGGTTACCCTTGTAACCACGCTCGGCCCTCTCTATTCATTGTGCTCATCTGTCCGTGTCTCTGTCGCGCGCACCAGCTCCCACGAGCCCGTCCCTTGCCCCGTGCGGGCAGCTCGACGGATGGCTTGGGTGGAACGTCTCTAACGGAATCGTACGAGGCGACGTCCAGGGACGAGCAACGCCACGGTGCCGGCAACTAATGCGTTTACGATGTCTGCCTGACAGTACATCAAAGTTCAGCTTTGCCCACGGTGCGACGTATTTACTTCGCTCCACGGTGTCTGCTTACTTTCCACCCCTTTCGGACGCGTTCGCTCTCGCCTGACATTTTCCTTTCAACCCGACACGCTCCCCAGATCCACCCGATTTCCCTCCCTGCGGGTGGAGTCATAGATAAGAGGGTAGTGTTTTTCGGTGCTTTCAGTGAGATTCTGTTCAATGCTGCATTAGAAACGCGGGAAATTATCCTTCACGGGTTGCTGTATAAAGTGTGTCAATGGGGCATCGGGAGACTTAGATTTGAAGTTCCCTGTAAGAGTATTCGAAGGGAATGCTTCAAACCTACAAGTGTATTACGATATTGTAGTGTAATAACGTCACAATAACCATGGATGACCACGCGGCGGTAAAGAAAGGTTCCAGGAAACGCAATCGCATCCTGTGTCTCAGTCATCGGAATCGAAGAGCCTGAAACGCCTCTACAAGGGCCGAGAAGCATAGGTCGCAGTATATTAAGCCATACGATTATCTATTTCATCGTTTTTTCTGCGATTCGCGCGGCAAATCGTGTCGCCTACTCCTTTCTCCCTTCGTTTCTTTCTCTCTCCGCGTCTCGCCCGGACGTATCGATGCTGGGCTCGCTTGTCCGTAGATAGGCATCCATGTCGGAGGTCGTTGATCCATCCCTGGAAGATCGTTCTACGCCGCGAGGAAAGGCCTTTAGCTGCCACGGTGGGCATCTGCACGGTGCATTCAGCGACGTGTATATACCGCTATACGAACGAATATACACGGCGTGGACGTTCTTGCCGGGTCGACAATAAAAAAAAAGGCGCGAGCCAGGAAATCTTCTCGGCCGGGACACTACGGTTGTTCCTCGGCCGATCGGGGAAAGGTAATGATCCGGGGATCGGCGGGAGTAGAAAAAGGCAAAACGAGTTTGAATGAGCGTCGCGGAGAAAGAAACAGCCGGCTATTGTGCAAAGAAAACCACTCCTCTATCGGCTATACATGTGGTAGCTTGGATCCGATCGAGGACAGTAAGGGTACTTTTTCTGACACTGTCTGTGGATGCACCAGACAACGCGGGAATGAAAAAACTACAAATATGAAGCTAAAAATGCTGTTGAAATAAAACAGACGATTGATCGATGCGCTTTGGAAGAACTCGGTGCTTCGAGCAAGTGGCGAATTTCAATTGCACTTCCATCATTCAGAAAACAACGTACATACCTTATCGCACTTCGTTCGTAAACAACGACCATCCGAGGCATCTTTCCCCGGTCCCTTCGTTAATTAGGCAGCTACGTGGCCACCGTGACCGATGTCCACGAGCACAAGGGAAGAGGTGGACGGAGAAACGAAGACGGAACAGAAAGGTGGAACCCCGGGTCCCGGTAAAAGGAAGAGAGCCGGTGATCCTGGAGGAGGCGAAGCTTCGCGTCTGGGGCCGCCCCTCGTAGAGAGCGGCTCCATTTCGGCCAGTTTCCGTAAACCATAAATAACTGGACGGGGGCATAAAAGTGCGCGCCTACCCTCTCATTAATTTGATTAAAATACCTGCAAATTAGCAATTTCGCTAATTGCACCGTCACGGTTTCCGCCGTTCCTCCGGTGCGGCGCAAGCTGGGCCGAGGCAGGAGGCAGATAAACGTCGGGGGTGTGGAGAAGGTGGGACGAAGTAGCGAAAAATCGTGCGGAACGAGGAAAATGATCTGCCATGGAACGATAAAAGACAGGGGAAGAAAGAAAGCTCGGCAGATGGAGTTAAACGGTGCACGCGATCCTCGAGGTCCGAGGAAATTCATGTAAACGACAGGTCAGCGCCGCCGCGACCAATCGATGCGTCGTTACGCGGCCAACGCTGCCCCTCGTTCCGCGTTCCTCCCGTTTAAGGGTGAAAAAAGGCCTCCGCTGGCCGACGCGAGAACGTCTCGCGTGAATCGGAAGCGGTTTCGAGTAACGACGACTCGTAATTCCTGCTCCCCGCACGACCGACGCGAGGGGGCTTCATGAATTATTGAACGACCCGCCGACGAAACGGTACGCCGATATTCTTTCGTGCTTCCTGCCCGAACGATGATGCTTCGTCGAGACCGAACGCGCAACGATAACCGCGGAGGAAAGGCTTCGCGTTTCAATCAATTACCCGCGAAACCGGGCAATTACCACGCATTAAAGCCGGTGGAAAACGACTCAGTTTTAACGGTAATTGCCCCGATAACCTGACGGGGTGAAATGATCGACGTACCTACATGCAAGTGGCGAAATGTCAAATTCACCTTTCATTAAAAATTGGTGGAGTGGTCTCACGATTTGGAGAAGCGTTTTTGGATGAGACTCACAGTCAGTTTTGAGCAGCAAATAGGTAGGGGAGACCGGGGCTGGAAGGCCAGTTTTTCAGTTTTTCAGTTTTAATAAATTATGTGGGCGAAATATCATTAAACCGGTTAGTATATTTGATAGGACATACATTTGGCTATCTGATTAAATTATTAATGTTGACTCAATGTGTTAACAATTAAGGTATTTTAATTTTTTTTCTAACACCTTCCGTGCTGGTCAACCAGCCCCATGATCGGGGTTGGTTGACTTACAGTATGGGGTAGGTTAACTATATGTAGGTACAATCAGTTAAGAATATGTTATTAGTAACTTATCTCAGTGGTAATAAAATAACATAATGTCACAAGAGTTGTTTCATTATAAAACATTAATTTCTTTCTTTCATATTTTAATAATAAGCTGAAAATTTTTTCAACTTAAACATTAATTATAATGTATTTATAATATAGTGTAAAGTTTAGGGTTGTTATCCCCATGTCACCCTAACGAAAGGGGATAGAGATCTGAAATTGTATAGGCTTATGTGCCCTTTTTCCTTAAATCGTTTAAATCGACTCATATAATATATCAAGGGCACTACTTATCTTGCGTTCAGATTAGCTACATGCTGATTTATTACGTAGCGTGATCGACACGCAACTACATAATCGCAGAGCAGCCGCGTTACCGTGTTGTCGTGCAATAAGTACTTTTGTTTCATAGACGAAAATCGAAGAAACTAATACTTACTTAAAACATTACATTTTTTGTTAATTTTTGTGCTTCATTTTGTATATTTTATTTAAGCAATGTATAAAAAATGTGTAACGAAGTAAGTAAACAAAATTATATTTAAATAACTAAATAAAGAAGCATCTTTGTTACGAATTCACCACATTTACGGAAAAAGGGCACATAAACCACTTGCTTGAAACTTATAAATAAAAACACATATCATTTCCAAATTATGACTTCTGTTTTCAGAACGTTAAAAGGACACGAAAACTACATCCCTAAAAAAGTTGGATTTAATTGCATTACTTTTTATTAAGTTATTACTTTTTATTAATGAAAACTTTGTAATCTATTTTCTTGAAATAGCTCAATTTCTCTCAGTGGATATTTAGGCAAAGAGTATTATTTGGTACACATAAATATTTAAATTGGTGCTGTGGACGTTTTCCACAAAAAAATAAAAATCGCTTTATGAATAACAAAATAACAATTTAAACGTTATTAGTCAACCAGCCCCGATCGATCATGTTGACTTCAATAATCTATATAACTTTCAATTATTTATGAATAAACAAAAATACTATGACAATAGATCGTCTCATAAACAAACTTTAAAATAGTCCCTTAACATTTATTCTATTGTAACTATATACAGCGTGAAAAAATAAAATCTTTAAAAAAAATATATTTACTTACGTAGTCAATTTTTCGACAAACGCTGATAACTGTTAAAAATTGTGAGACCGCGCTGTCGAACATAAATGCATGGCATAGTAGAAGTGACTTCTTTCTACAGTGAATCTTTCCGGAGTAGAGCATATGTCAGTGCAAAGTTATTAACAATTAGTCAACCTACCCCTTGGGACAACCAGCCCAGGTCTCCCCTACTGACGACAGCTGTCGAACATTAGCCATTAATTATTAGCCGTTTTTCTGTGAAATTTATTCGTAATATCAAGGTTTGCGAAATAACAAGACACGGCGTGGGTTAATTTAATCCCGCCCTGCAGGTTTAGGGCAAACACCGCGCCAGGCATTCCAGCCGGGCGGAAAACATTCCCACGACGCGAGGGCCCAGCTCCGCGTACGGGCGTGACAGAATTTCAGGCCGAAAATCCCGTCACGAAATTAAGTTGAGCGCATTGGCGGAATACCAAGCGAAATGCCAGTGCGCGAGCCGAGCAGAAGCAGCAGGGGGGCAAAGGTTCTCTCGCGAGAGCAGGTGATTACGCCCACACCTGCGAGCACGTTTACACCCATGAAGAACGCGGACTATGGAAATTTCGAGTTAGCCGCGCCGACCTCGTTTCGCCATCACCTCCCTTTGCGAGCAATGTCGCAGTTGTATAAAACCGTCTGACTCCAGACAGGCATTTCTACTTGCATCTCATACTTCAATCGCCTCTGCCTACTTTCGATCCTTTCACTCGCGTCTTTACGTTCAAACACCGGCAAACAAGCATCGGCGTTGAATGATAATCCAAATTCCGGCGAATGCTGCACCGAACGCTGCACGCTCGCATATCGCGGGGCAAAAACTCCGCGGAAGAAGGAGAACGAGGGTGAACGATACGCGTTAGCCGCGTTGTTTCTTCTGCCTTCTCGTGTCAGGATCTGCGCTCAAGGCGGAAAGCAGAACCGGTTCCGCGTAGCCGATGACGATGATTTCACGGCCGTCGGTGAAAATTACGCGAAAGAAAAAGTTGGTTAGATCGTAAAGGAGGCACGCTCGCCGGGAGTCTGGACGAAAGCCAAGGAAATGGAGGCGAGTAGCGCGTATTCGCGCCGTGGGACGCGGATTCCGAGCCTCGTGCCTTGGGGATCCCTTGTCCGTTCGTGCGGGGAGAGTTGGAAAACTGCAGTGGACACCGGCGCATGGTGGAGGGGGGGATAATTAATTAGCCTGATTATTGAGGATCAAGCTCAAAGGCCGCGGCGCGGTTTCCTCTTTTCTGCCGTTGTCCCCCGTGCCGTGGGCCCGCGCAGGTCCCATCGCTAATTAGTTGCCAGTGACGACCAGCGAAGCGATCGTTCTTAATTAATATTCGCGTGGTGCCGCGAGCCTGTGCGCGCCGAACGTCGTGGCTGGCTCGCGTAAAGGACTCGCGCGAGACAGCCGCAAGGAGCTCGCTGTCAATAGCGCAATCACCGGGCAAAGAAGGCTGAATCGGTCGCGGACGGTGCTGAGGAACGACGATTCACGGCCGGCATTCGAGAGCGACGCGGGGAAGCTGGCTCTGCGTGGCCTCAATGGCGGCCCTCCTTGATGGATTTGTGCCCTCCTCTGTTCGCAACCCCAGCGCTGTTCAGATAGCTTTTTTTCGCGGAGGACATTAACGCTATCGGTTATTCCTGCGTGGAGGGTGGTCTGTTATTGCTAGTGCAAGGAGGAGGCGGTGATTTATCGTGGAACAGAGGATATTACAGCTGCGGAAGGAATTATCCAAGTTTTCACGATTCCAACGCGCATAACACAGTTCCGCGAAACAGAGAGCGAGGGATCGCGAACACAATGCTGCAATAGTGGCCGACACTTGTCCGCCGAGGTACAACTGAGCAGCCCGGCGAGAGAAAGAGAGAAGAATCGAGGGAATTAAAGCATGGTCGGTGTGGAGAGGCGCGAGAAAAAGGGGCAAAAAGAAGACGTGGGAGTAGTGTCGTGATGCTCGTAGCCGTGTTCGTCGTCGTCGTTTCTCGCTTAGGGAGAAACGGAGACATCAAAGAAGGCGACATATCCGTTCACACTCGGCACTCATATACGCTCCCCTGTGTTCCTGCGCTGGCTTGCCCGCGGACCGTGTCACCATCAACCTCAAACCCCCCCCCCCCCCTCCCCCCTCCCCCCCCTACCCGCCCCTGCACGTATATGCGCGAGCGCACGAACACACACCCTTCGACCCTCGGAGGAACAGCTGAGGATATGGGTAGGTTCGGTCGGCTGCGGGTCTGCGAATAACACGTGACGACCATAATGCGGCTGAAGGCGTCTTAATAAAATGAACTTGTCATTCCGAAACAGCTAACCAGCCTTCGGTCCAACCACCTCTAACTCGCCGCCAGCCTCGAACGCTTCTGCCCCCTCCCTTGCATCCCCCCGCGCTTCCACCGGACGAACCCTACTCAAAGTCTTTCCAGCTTCCTCCGTCTCGGCCCTGCTCGCCCTCGGGCTTTATTTATACCTCGTTAAATTAGTGCCGATCAGCGAGCCGCCGCGAGGAGGACCGGCTTCCCCCCCGTTTCGCTCTCCCGCCCCGGCCCCGGCCGCGGCCGCGGCTCGATCCGCTTCCATTTCGATATAATTCCAGACACCTCGCCGCGTTCCGCGCGTCTCAACCTGTCATCAAGCGTGTCGCCCCGGAGACCGTTCGCGGCGGTCGTTCGCCCTGGAACCGGGCTGGCGCGGATAGTGAGGGTTGTTACAACGTCGCAGGCTGCACCAGGAAGCGTTAACGCTCCGATGGTAATGGAATCCTTATAATGGAGAGTGATTACGGCACTGATGATCGGCGTCGTTCCCGCGATGGCCTCCGTCGCGAGTGGGTTTTTTTTCTACGGGGGCAACACCTGCTAGGGCCATTTGCGCCGGGCCCCGCGACCACCGAAATTGTGCGAGGTTCGGCGGTCGGCACCTCCACCGCGCAACGAGCAGTTGTTTAATAAGAAATTGGGGTTAGAAGCAGGTGATTTTCATCGAGACAGGATCAGATCGATCAGGGTCACTGGTTGGCAAGGTCAGAGGACCAGAGTCGCGGTCTCCTGGCGAAAGGGCGAAGGTTGGCCAGCCGCTATCGGGGATATTTGGCCCCAAAACCCGGACATAAATAGATTTAAAACATTTTGAATAATGTCTGAATACCTATTGTTTTTTTTCATTTGTGCACTCATGAAGCAACAGGCTTCGTCGAAAGTTAAGAGATTTTAGAGCTCGCGATTCTTTCTTAACCGTCCTCTGAAACATCGTTGGCTTATTAGAATTTTCTACATGTTGTAAAGAAATTTTGTAAATTCTTGCATTATGGAAGCTTTTTCGGTAGGTATATACTACACTTTCCAAAAAGATTTACTTTTTCATCATATATATTTGCATAGTTATTAACATTTGAAGATAATCGAGAATTCAGTAAATTTTCTCTACGATTATAGGATTTTATTAACGATTTTGTTATACTGTTGAGCCCTGCCCACTGCTTTTCTTGGTGCCATTACATTTGACAAAGGTTTGTGATGACAGTGCAAAAAAGATTGGTTCCCAATTTAAGTTTCATAGCTAATTTAAGTAAAAATGGCAATCAAAAGCTGCTGCGTTTCACGTACGCCTGTACGGTCGCGCTCGCCAGGCCTTTGTGAGGTATTAAGAAACTCTCTTCAATGGAACTATTTAAATTATGGACATATATGTTTTAACTGAATAAAACGAAAGAAAAACTAAAATATAATATATAAGTACGTAAAAAATACTTTGAATATTTCGCCGTGTAGTCTCTGATGGCACTATTTCAAATGAATGCAGACATAAAGTAGAGGACTTACAATTACTAAAAGATTTATCTACAGCATAACATAACCATTTTATGAAATTCTGTCTGTATTCAGATGAAACAGTGCCATCAAAGACTACACGGCAAAATATTCAAAGCTCTTTCTACGTACTTATATGTTATATTTTGGTTTTTTCTACATTTTATTCAGTTATAGCTTTGTTTTGTATAGCCTATATTTAGTGTGCGTTATATATATTTATCCTGCGTTTATTAAGTTCATTAGTTAAGTTCATATTTAAGGATTGTTTTGATTTTACTTTTATATTAAATTTCATTTTACTTGTACTTGGTAAGTACGCTTAAACATTTGTCACATGAACTAGATATTTTCCGCTATTGTTATTCAGATGTTACTTATTTAATGAAAATAGATATACCTATAGATATTAAAATGTCAGCAAATGGTTCGGTGCAAGCTGCGGGTCCATCTGGAATTAAACTGATGACGCGAGAAAACATAAAATTTATACAAGAAAAAAGCTGTCAAGATGCAATTCCTAAATGAAACAATAGATTTACTTCTTCCCCCTGAGCTCACAATTTGTGTAAACGAAGAATTTCTGTAAAAACATTTAAAAATGCAGCTTTTCTTTAAATGGCTGTATCTTTGTTAAAAAATATCTTTTTTTATGGGGTTCGGCTTATCTTAAAGGCAAGGATACTTTCCGATAGTATACATAAAAATTACAAAAAATATTGTTTGCACTCTGTAGCACTTGACAAACATCAAGAAACTTTTAGTTTGGCACATTCCCCTTTAAGGGCGGATTTTACCCCCGGGATACCGATTTCGATAAAATTGATTTAATGAGTCGAAAAGTAGAAAGTTTAAACATTAAAATGGTTTCTGTTTCATCCACTTTGGATGAATTTTAACAAAGTTATGGGAGTTTGAAGATTTTAAAATAGCCATGTCCGGGTTTTGGGGCCAAATACCCCACTGTGCGTCGATCGAGACGCGTGATCGCGAGAACTCGGACGGACAGAAGACGAATGCGGCCCGTGGCCACGAAATTTTCGCAGATGCAATAAATTACGCGCGACCGTCGGCCGTGGCAAGCGGAAGAGGAGGGGGGGGGGGGGGGGGGGAAGAGCGATGGGTACACCGCGATGGCCTCGGAGAAAGGGCAGCCACCCACAAAAGGGCAGCGGAGCACTTGAAATGAAAGGGCGAATGGATGTGCCTAGGCAAGTGCAAGAGACACGTAAAGGCATTCATCTCATTCAAGGTAGCCTTAAGTTTCTGATCAGATAACGAATGTACACTCCTCTCTCCTTGGCATCGCGGCCGTCGCGTCCACCTCCCCTCTCTCTCTCTCTCTCTCACTCTTTCTCTCTTTCTCTTCACGAACCATCTCCTCCACAGCCCCCTCCCCCCGTGGCGTCTTTCTCCTGTCCATCTCACGGCGTATCGACTGTTCCTCGTCTTTTTCTTGTCCCCGGTGGTGGCTGCATCCTCCGCGAACGGAGGAGGGCTCGTCTCGAACGTGCTCCACGCGCGAAACGACGTTACGACCGCCTTTCTGTGCCACGTCGCGACGCGGACGACGCTCGGCGAGGAACGGAAAATCAGAGAAGGGAGAGAACGGGAAAAAGAAATGGGATCACGATTACGAAGAGAACGGAGGCTGGTCGACGCTTCTGCGTCCCCGTCGCGGCCGTTTCACCCTGGCCGTTATTAATATCCACCGCTCACCGATCGGATCTCCGACGAATAAGAGCGCTGGGTCATAGGTCGGGGGGAATATAAACGATTAGGAGGCACCGCGGCGGCGAGTGGGGGGATTTTTCAGATACGATCGCGGAATAAGACGCGGAGACACGCCGCGGAGGAATTCCGCCGCGGAATTGAAATATCGCGTCCCGCTCTCTCCCATTATCCCGTCAAAATTTCCCTACGACTACAGGGACTCTTGGGGGGGGGGGGGGGAGGGAGAGTTACTCGAGGTTCGGCCTCAAGAACCACAGAGGAGGCTACACAAAAGGTCGTTGTAACGTTCCAGCGCGCAATACACGGAGAGGGAGGCTCTATTCATCGGCGCGATTTATAGCGTAATTATCTAACCGAGATTGCAAAAGCGGCGAACGATGGGAAAGATAATCACGTCACCGAGATTCCGAACGTTTCTATCCGTACTCTAGCGTTGCCACGAAAGCAAAACGACGGTCGGCCTCTTGCCCTGAGAATCCAACAGTTCTCTCTGCCTCCGCTCTTTCCCTCCTCTACGCCCGCCCCCCCCCCTCCTCTCCCTCCGTCCTTCTGCTCGTCTCCGTTGTCCCTCGGGTTCTTGCCTCAAAGTGCATTCCATAAGTTCTGAATTCGCGCACGGAACCATTTCGAATTGTTCCCCTCCGAGCCCCTCCCACGTTCGAGCAGAGCCGAAGGGAACACGGCGAGCCGACCAGCAGACGTGAAACGTTCCGCGGGAGACGATAGTCCGTGATTTATTTGATGTCCCTCCGAGAGAGGAAACGAGGAACCAACCGGCCGGTGGTATACGGCGCCCTGGTGCACAAAACGACGCAACGACAACGAAACAAACGGCTTCCAGGCACCGGCTACGACGCCCTCGAATTTCTTACGAGCACTCGGGGTCAACGGGGGGTGATTCCGTAGCGCGGATCCCGCGCGTGAACCACGCCGTGATCGTAATCGGGGGTGGAATTGGAGGAAGATCCTTCGAGACGCTTGGACGCGTCACTCTACAATGCTCTACATAGTTGACAGCACCGTAAACATAATCTGGGGCGTCGACTTTGGCTAGAATCGTCGCACGAGTTCTTTCAAGCCCTTTCCACTTGATTCGAGAATTCTGAGAGGCTTTTAAACACTCGTAGCTCGTTTCAGGTATATACGTATACACACGGACAGCTTCTCGGTGCCCGTCGATCTGATCTACCAATCCAACAAACGCTTTCAATGCGTGCTTGAGAGATCGAGGCCAAACGCTCCTCGAAGACGTGTACGCGTGGAAAATAATGGAGCTCTCAATCGAAACGCTGCCTGTTAGGAGGATAATCGATATCAGCCGCGTTATCGGGGACAAGCCGAGGTCCTTAAGGTCACGCGGATAAAGTCTGGGCTCCCTGAAGGGTCAAAGCTCAATTCCACTCTATACCTCCCACGATTAATACAACTGCGAGGCGCGCTATCTCGTCAGGGAACAATAGGGCAGGGCCGCGGAGTGACATGACGTCCCGTGTCATCCGGTGTCCCACATATTCAGGCGCGTTTCGGTGGAGCGAGCCCGCGCAGAGGGGGTCCTCTGCCGAGGTGGCACTGACTTTTCGTTTAAAACGCATCCCTCGCAGGTATTTGCCTTCTCAGTGAACTTCAACGGCGGCCGGCCGTCCGATCGTAACAGATTTCACGATATTTCATCGGAGACCGATCGGCCAGAACGGGTCCAGACCTTTTACGGCCATTCTTTCGATCCCTTTCATCGATCTGGACTCTCCATCGCGCGTCGCAACGGTCCGAGGCACCGCAGTGGGCTCCCAAGCCGCGGGTTTAATCCCCTTCGACTTCACGAGACGCTCGTAAAACGACATCATAATTCCCTTTGAATGTCCCAGTCGTAACCCCCGCTCGACCCAATCGCGCACTCCTGCCTCCTCCACCCTGCCCTCGGCCGTAATGCCACGGGATCCTCCGAGTCCGCGATCGACTGCCGATTTGTTTACCTTATCGCGAATCTTCAACGTAACCGCGAGATTTAGGGCACGCCCCTCTTCGTCCACGATTGCAGTTGACCCTAAGACAGTCTTGTAAAATGCAGACTCTCTGGTACGAAATGACGCTGCGCACTGGAATGGCAGAGGCAGACGGGTTTACTTTCCACCGCCATTTAGAGCCCAGTTTCTGTTAACATCCCTACCGAGGTACATCTCAATACAGAGATATGTTGCTCCGACGACAGAAACCTTTTGCTTTTCGTGGCTACCAAAATGGACACCGCTGTGCCAGCCTATCTACCGCATTCGACGCGTGGACGAAAGTTTCCTGGCGAACACTGAATAGACCTCAGAGGGTAGCCTACTCCTAGCTGCGAAACTAACAAGAGGAGGGACGATAAATCCCGTTTGACCGGTGTCACTTGGACCACGACTAGTGTTGCCGGTGATCGCGCCTCAATCTCTAGCAACAGGCGCGCATAACGCTCGGGATGCGTCTTCGAGGAGCACATAAAATTAAGCCGCATATAAAATAAGCCCTTCGGGGTGTTCGCGCCCGCTTATGCGCCAGGGAGGCCGTGAATCATCGCGCCTAAACTAGCGACGTTTACTGTCAGGGATAACATTTGTCATCCTAGACGGAGAGTAGCCTTTCGGCCCGCGAAACGAGGCAGACCAGATTTGACGATCGCGTCGCGCCAGGGCGACCGGGAAGGGAGCAGGATCGAGGATCAGGAACGGGCAGGCTCATCTTCGGAGCGCTGGACTCGAAGCACCACCGTAAATCTCGCCTGCGAGCTTCGCCCCGAGACCGTTGAATTAACAGATCCCCATCGTAAACTGATGCGCGACTCTGGGCCTCCTCGCGCGGCGTCCCTTGCCGGCGAACGCTGAGGAGGCGTCTTTGGCAGAGGAGTGATTCACGGCGCAAAGGAAATCCGATTTTCTCGGACATCCGTGGCAGGTCGTTCACTCGTGGGGACTCGCGCGAATTTCGCTGAATTCCTAAAGAGGTTGTTGACACGTACCAGTGGGTGTTGGAGGGAACTATCCCATGGAACATGGAGGCTGAGAATCTGGTTGAGTTTGGTTGATTTTTACTGTGGGGTGCCAGTAGATTCGATAATGAAGCACCGTTTAATCAACCTACAAGCTCCAACAGCTGACATCACTGCAGCCCACTAAAAAGTCACAGAGCTTCACCCCGTACTCCGAATGGGCACGCTGTTCTCCCAGGACCCTCGGCTGGGTCCCAGGCGGTGAATCCCAGGAGAGGAGATCGGTACCGACTTGCCGCGCCAGGGTGCTGTCAGTTATCAGTGCATAAACATTCGTTCTCCACGCCGCGCCGGCGTGGCCCCTCGCGCGGCGAGTTATACGCGGCGGGAATCGCGGCCGGAGGGGGACACCGGCACGCATAAAGTAAAGAGCGAAGGGAGAAAAGAAAAGGGGTAAAAAAAAAAAAGAAATGGACGCGGGTGCCGGGCGAAGAGGACGGGGGCGAAGGGGGCGGGGCACGGCGACGCAACCCGGAGGAACGCGCGACGGAAGGGATGGAATATGATATAATGCAAAGGCGAAAAAAAAGAAGGAATCGCCGCGTTGCTGCCACGGCCCCGATGGGGCGGGAGGGGGGGTGGGGGGTCTGGCGGGGGGCCGGAGGGGGAGATTTAAAGCCGCGTGGACATTGTCATCGGACGCGGGGCTATAAACCAAACCGAGCTCGCTGCTAACTGAGACGCTCTCCGTTACCAGCGTCGTGCGTGTAACACGTATGCGGGGTGCCATGGCTCTCTCTCTCTCGCGTTACCCTCGCCTCTCTTCCTCGATACAGATCCCCTCCCCTCCTTCGTCGCTCGTGGTACCCGAGGACCCCTTTTGCCTACGTATATATCGAGGTGCGTTTACGATCTTGGCAGCCGGGCCGGGACAGGTGTTATTTTTCATCGATTCGTTCGAGCCGCTGCCTCCCAAACGATCCCCGCGCCTTCGCACGACGGCTTTAAGTTCCCCGCCGATTTTCAGGCCTGCCTCCGCGGACAGAGCGAGAGGGGTGATCGCCGGCCGACCGGGCAGGACGGAGAAACGGGGAACAAGGACGGCGGGGAGATCTGATCGAGATCCCGGCGATAATAACGCATTCGGGAGCGGCGCGACTCCGAAAGGGAGCGACACCGCCAAGCGAGAGATAGGAAAAAATCGAACGCGCGAGGCTCTTTTTCGTGCTCGATTAACGCTGCTGATGGGGACATTGTTCGTACTGATTGCGAGTTGATTACCTGGTGGGACGGCAGAAGAGGGGGTGTTAGAAATGATTATACAGAGTAGAGTGGGGCAATAGTGCGCACTTAAAGTTTAGACTTCCCTAAAATCTTTGGTGTTACACTGATAGCACATGTCATTGTGTAAGAAATAACTACTATCCCTTATTATTCGATAGGCAGTGACTTCATGTAAATTTAAAGTGTAAGTTTTTTTTATAAAAAGTGTAAATGCGAACTTTTAACCGACATGTGGGACAAAAGTTCACATCTTATTTACTCTTGGTAAAAAATTTTTTCCAGATTTTCTTCGCAGCACTCCTCCAGAATAGTTCCAAATAATTAAAAAAAAATCCGTGTAAAGTTTGAGCTCGATCGGATAACGGGAAAGAGTGCCCCTGGGCCCTTAAACATTTAAATCATTATTTAACAGCTCGCGAAGTCGATTTTATATAATATCCTCCAAGTTATTGATTAAATAAAAAAATATGTCAAACAAAAGTTGTAGATCCGGACGTGAAGCATCTTTTATGTTGCATTACTTTTTCTCGTGCAACAAACGGTTTTCGAAAACAGTCCGGAAAACTAAAAAGAAAAACCTTTTTTTCCCTCAAATATTAAATGTTTAAATGCTTCTAGAACACTTTTTATTTATGAAGGCGAACATAGAAATGGAATTTTTATTTTCAAAGAGTATTTTTTAAATATTTTTTAAACAAAAAAGCTTATTTTCAGTGTTTGATATGTCATTAATGTTTCCTGAAAATTTGGTACCGAAATTCGTAAAAATATCGAAGATATAGACCTCTATGTATATTTTCGATATTTATGCGAAGATATAGTATGCGGTATAGCTTCGATATTTTTGCAAATTTCGGTCCCAAATTTTCAGGAAACATTCATGACATATCAAACACTGAAAATAAGAATTTTTTTTTATATTCTTCGCATATTTCATATATGCCCCCCCCCCATTAAATGTTTAAAAAATATTTATAATACTTCGAAAATAAAAATTCCATTTTTTTGGTTCGCCTTAATAAATATAAAGTGTTCTAGAAGCATTTGAACAGTCAATATTTGAGGAAAATAAAGCTTTTTCTCTTTAGTTATTCGGACTTTTTTAGAAAACCGTTTGTCGCACAAGAAAAAGTAATAGAACGTAAAAGATGCTCCTTGCCCGGATCTACAACTTTTGTTTGACATATTTTTTTATTTAATCAATAACTTGGAGGATATTATATAAAATCGACTTCACGAGCTGTTAAATAATGATTTACATGTTTAAGGACCAGGGGCACCCTTTCCCGTTATCCGATCGAGTTCAAACTTTACACAGATTTTTATTTGAATTATTTGGAACTATTCTGGAGGGTGCCCCGAAGAAAATTCAAAAATAAAAAATAAGAGTCACCCTAAGTAATTCACATGTTATGGGATAAAAGAACGCAACGAGAAATTTCCATAAAAGTGTTTTATTTTCCTACATACAGTAGGTGTGGTAATATAGCAAAACGTTTAATAGTTTACAATTAATGTTTTTTTAATCAAAGTAACAGGGATCGCACATAACATTACTCCCACCTTCGTAGTTTGCGCAGACATCAGTGTTCTGAAGGATCAGTCATTCTTCACACGCAGGACAAATTATATTTTCTGTAGACGTTGATGGTTCGGCTATTCTCTTTTCGGAATCGATTTGTTTTGTTCCTTTCAAATTTTTTCAGAAGTAAACGTTATGTTTTGGATTATGATTGCCTTTCTAATTATTTCTTTGCACGTTCGTATTCAGATTTTTTTTCATTGCTTCATTTTCTTGAAGCTGATTTTTAAATGTGGAGTTTGCATTCGAAGAATTTTAGCTCTTTCCAACGATATTTGCAGATCAATAATTTATAGGAATAATAGTGATTCCTAAAAATAAGAATATTACATCGAAACTCCTTAGTTAACTCAGTACTTACAGGCATTTTACGATAATAAAACGAAGTACAGCTACACAACAACTCCACGCTAGTGTTTCTACCTCGATTGACAATTGACTGACAATACAGTACGGCCAAGTACCACAACTCAAACACTGAAATTCACACAGTGCGAACTTTTACCATACTCTACTCTACTTACATCACCCTTTAATGGAGTCACCCAAGAAGAGACTTACAATTAGCGACAACCCTCCCCCTTGCTCCGCGAAACTGTTAAATCCAGCATCCCCGATTCGAGTCCGCGATGAACCGCGGCATTCCAAGGGACGCGTACACACGGAGAGGCATTAAGATATCCATCGGTAAGATTTTTCTCGCCGGCGGAGCTGGCGACCGAGGTCACGTCTCCCCGTGGTCGTGAGGAGCCCCACAAAGACCGCGGGACCACGAAGACGTCCATCGAGCCCAGTACGGTCCGTGACGGTTCACCATCATCGATTGTTCCGTTTTGCCTTCAACCTCGCCAGCCTGCCCTCCGCTTGGTCCCCTCGGCGGGAGGGGGCTCCGCAGACGAGATTTCAATGAGCATTTCTCAGCGGACGTCGCCGCGTCGCGCGTGCAAATATAATATCCCGACGGCGGGAGGGTGCGAGCGAGGGCGGTGGGCCTCCTCCTCGCGATCCTCGCGTTTCCCCTTCTAATCCGTCGGGGCCAGCGGGCCCTCGCCTATCGTCGGATTCCATCTCGCGGCTCTTTAACGCCCGTCCGTGATAACTCACGCGCCGGCGCAGCCGAGCGTGCCGCGGCGAGCGCTGGGAAATGGGCCGCGTGATGAACGAGTCGATGCGCAATGACGGCGGCCCGTAGAGACTTATTATCCCACCCTCGAATTATATACGGCCCCTCTTTAAGCTACAATGTGGTATAAAATTAATAGACACGATTTGCGCGCCGCCTCGTCGCCGGTGAAATTATGTCGCTGCCGCGGCGTCGAATAATAATTGCCCGACGAGCCGCTCGCCCGGGCGTCGCGACGGGCCAGATTAACCCTCCAGATGATATGGCAGCGGTTATGAGTGCTCGTTGTATACGCCTGCCGTGAGCTACGATCGGTTTTAGGTGTTTAGCGAACTCGTTCCGCGTGATGGGTGTTTATGGGAGCTCGGCAAGTCTGTTCCTTAGAGGTGTCCGAGAGTTGCCTGGTCTTGTGGGATATTGTTGTCGTATCTCCTCGTTCAACCAGGATGCCTAGTTCTGCAAGCAGAAAATGCTGTGAATAAATCATGCGGTAAATTCTGCTGCTCTTTTGTATGGGTACGTTCAAGCCAAATGAGACGAGCAGAGGAGGTTCTTCTGAGGTGCATTTAACAGATTGATCGATATTGAATCATTTCATTGAGAGAGGATATCGAAAAATTTATCTGAGAAACTACTTAGACACCATCTACATTGAAGGAACACTATATCTTTAATTCTCAAAATTGTATGACCCTCCGTTTCGATTCCACTACTTCATTTTCTTTCTTCGCCAACGATGCGCTTCCTTTCCTACCCCGTAAATGAGTATGCACAGACGCTCGCTGAATTCTTAGACGCGTTTAAACGTCCAGCGAGCTCCATTTGTATCGCGCCGGCCGGAATTTGTCTCTTCGGGAGACAGTAAACGCCATCCCGTCCCCATTAAGGGGTTTACAAACGCGGGCCTCGGCGCTTTTTATCGCGGCCAGGAAGCCCATTTCAGCCGGGAAGTCTGTCCGAATGGGATTCGCTGGGACCGCGGGCGGACGATAACGTTCTCGCAGGTGCGATCTCGGATCGGCGACGAATTACGAGCGTGCGAATCGACTTTCGGGCTACCATCGATGCCACCGCAGATTAGCGGTCGATATATACACGCTCGGCGGCGTGGGACACCACCCTGTCGTATACTTGCGCGAGGAGCCGCGTATAGGCCGGCCGCAGAGCGTGGAACGAAGCTGCGCGTACCATGGGTGGTAACTTAACACCTTAACGGATATTTATGGGCTTTTGCTAACGCAAAAGATAAAAATAACGTTTTCTGGCTGGCCCCGGGCCAGAGCTTGTGCAACACGCGGCCGCTGGAACGCGTGCGCGCGGGCGCACGAATACGACACACCTGCTCGAGCCACGTGAAAACACTCGCACTCGAAGTATTCGAGTGGACTGTGCCGGCATGGGTCCTGTATGTCCGACACATGCGTGGCCCTGTGTAGGTGAGAGCAGCGATGGTCGTACATGCGTGTCAGGACAGACAGGCTTTTGATTCTCTGTGAATATGGTATTCAAGCCCCTGCAAGGGTGGCGACGGGCGTTTTCGTAAGTGTAAATTAGGGGGATAAATGTGCGCTGGCTACAGGTTGCAGGCAGCGGCGGCTCGTATTTACGATGGTATTACGTAAATGGTCGGCGGGATGTGTCGCCCATGGCGTGGACAGAATCTGGAATCGCGACCGTCGGTTCGGCCAGGGATGTCTCAATTATGCTGTTAAACGGGCCCTCGATCTTAATCAGCACCGTAATATCTTCCAATGCGGCGGGATTGCATAAAGCTTCACTCGTGCAGCTTGATAGCGAGCGATAAGCGTTAAACGAGTGCTTTGAACCTGACTGAAACCGACGGCTGATACTTTGGCCAGGAGTTACAAGACAATTATCCCGTTTCTGTACAATGTTGCGAGTTAAGGCTATCAAGCCAAGAATCTTCACCGGCTTCGCAGTGAGAGTTATAGCCACCGAATTCTAGAAGATCGAGGGTTCTTGCCACCGAGGTATTCCATGGCTGGATTTCGTCAGTCCTCGCTACCAAGTGCCACGGGCACAGAAGCCGTAATTTCCAAGACCCACGAGCTCTCTGTGTCCACGGATGATCAACCTACACGGTGCATTCCGAAACTAGGTCTCCCGACGCGGCCCCCGGCAGTAGCGATAGTTCCCTTCTCGCGCAGAACCGGGAGTCGCAAAGTAAAGCCAAGAGGAGAGACACGGAACGAGGGTCTGGAGCCGGTATTAATGAATTAAATTTAGCGGGAGTCAGCGGAGTGGCACAAAAAGGAAAGTCAACAAGGAAAGTTGAACGACGTCTGGTCTGCCACTTCCTCCGTGTCCGCCTCCACCTTCCATCGCCAGGCCGCTCGCTCGCGGAGGACAGAATGGAAGGCGACAGCTCGCGCGAAATTCGTTAATTGAAACGTCTCGGGACCGTGTGCACGGTAGCCGAGTGCAGAAAAGGGCGTGGCGGTTGTGATTACTCTATGGTGGGCGGGAAATGCGGTATAAGTCATATTATAACGTCGGTCACGAGTTGGTCCCCGTGTCGAGATACCCTCGGAGGTCTCCTGCTCCTTTCCCTGCAACAAATGGGGATGGAAAGGAAGCATCATTTGGGTTACTCGTTCACCAGACCTGGCCCACGGCTCCGCGCCCCCCTGCGCGCACACTTTACGCTCCGCTTTAGTCGAACACGCAACGACGGTGCGGGCATGCACCCTTCCCGGGCTCTCGCCGTATTTTGCATCCTCGCGGTTACACGATGGCAGCGTCTAATTATCTCGCGGAAAGTCCATCCTCCAATTACGCTAAGCCGCCGCCGCGGCCGCGTTGGCATTGTTACGGATTTTTCGTTACGTTATTATTATCCCCCTCCCCCGGCCGCCCTTGCCTGTCAGGCGGAGGCGCGCATTTATTCTTCGATTTGCGACGCAATCTCCGGGATTGCCTGCAATTTCCCATTGTTTTCTGTAAAAAAATCGCGCCCTCGGCTCCCCCTTTGCGATTGATTAATCGTATGCAAATGGGGGGTTTCTGTAAGGACGAGCATTCGTTGATCGGGCACAGTTCCTTGACTCGCTCTGCCACGCCGCTTGGCGATTATAATAAACTCCAGGGGATCGTGAATTTAAAAATTCGAAATTCTGCACAGTCCAGTGCCATCGTTTTGGGAGAAGTTTGACGGTGTAACCTCGATTATCCGTTTCTCTCTGAAAGCGATAGGCGGCGTGTAACGTGTTCATTATGCAGCCGAGGCAACGACGTTATCTGGCTAATCGGTCCGGCCCGTTTTTCGCTAATCCCCGACTGACAGTACCGGTACCATTTAGTCGACACGTCCGGCAAATCCTCTTCCTTGGCCGTGATTAGTGTCCCCCCTGGACACGTCGCCGCCACGGAATCGATTCTATCTCTGGATCGCCGGATCTCATTCTCTTCCCCGTGCAGAGGGAGGATTAGCTAAAAACGGCGAATGGACTAGGCCCCTCTCGACAACAGGGAACGCCGTAGGTGGAACGATCGTGCAGGATGGTACGACCGTGTGTCCCCTCGGGATGTGTGCGTTACTCCGATCGCCTTTTAGCCACGGCGCAAGTGGAGGGGAGAGGAAACAGACGTCCGTACACGACATAAGCATATCAATAAAATGTTTAATTGGCGTTTACATTTCTTCATTCGGCCCAACAAGATCGCGATACCGATCTTCCGCCCGGTTTCTCGTCCAGCTCCGTTGTAAGCTCGTCCTTCCACTCGGCGATCCACCTCCAGCTGGATGTCAGACGTCCCTCGGAGGTAACCGGCCTCCCTAGGGACGAGGACGCAGGCCACGGAGCAGAAGAGGAGAAAGAGAGAGGCGAGCTCGGGCTGAAAATCGAGCGAAAAGGTCGGTGGCAGGACGACGAACGTGGAAATAAAAGGGCTGCTGACGGTCGACGGGGACGTGGTGGATTTCGGTGTCCCTTACAGGTGCTACTGGCGTGTACTGTCTGACTGCATCGTGTCAGAGCGAGCCTGCTTGACGGACGGAAACGTTTCGAGTGGCACGATGCCCTTAACCCTTTTTGCTTCAACTCTTTCTCGTCGTTCCTCGCGCGCTCTGCCTTTTGGCGACTCGATGTGCTCTGTGTCCCGCGGAAGCTTCCGGAAATCTAAAGATGCTTTCCTGGCACACTCGCCTCTACCTGAAACACTCGCTGACGCACCTACGCGCGAGCAGCAGAGAGAGAAGAACGTTTGTACGTTCACGCACGCTCGCCGGAGAGGATCAGCAGGACGAGTAATCGTGCAGGTGCATGGAATCGAGGAAGAGAATCGCGGAAGGCGCTCGGACCAGGCTCCCGATGGTAGGTATGCTATCACCGTTTCGGCCGATGAATTTTTCCCTGGAAATTCCGTACGAACCGGAGGAATGCAAACGCCTCGTCCTCTTGTAACTACCTATCTGATGCGGCTCATTAAACGCGCGCGATACCCCCGAGCGATAGTCTTGCAGGGTGTTCCGCGACGAGTGTTAAAGCCTCTGGCAATTTGTTGTCGAGGGAGTTTCGGGAATGAGTGTTCCTCGAGGAGGAATCTGGGTTCGTGGCTACATAACAAATGTTTCCTCAGTCTTTGCAACTCGGACCCCCTCAGCTTCCACGCGATAGGGTGCGCGCAACAGTATTTAACAGAAACTGAAGGGAATCCATCAGCAATCAAACGTTAGACACATTTTACTAAGTTTATTACAGAATAGCAAAGACCGAGAGGAGGGACACGTTCGCACAGGTTACGGGATTTTTATCTCAAGTCGGTACCGCTCGGTCGATTTTAATAAGAAAGTAAACGAAATTGGGAAGGTGGGGTGTTGGAAGGGGCCGGCAGAGGAGAGCCGTTAATGATTTACCGCGGCATCGTCTTTATACCCGCGAATTCACCGTCGCCGCAAACGCCGAACTCTCGTCCCAAGGGAGGAAGAGCGCGGCCACGCCCCCGACTTCTCATCTTTTACGCGTCTCATTCCATGACGTTGGTACGTGAGGGCCCCGCTGTTTTCAGCATCAGCCTGAACGCCGAGGAGGACGCCGAGGAGGAGCGATTTCGGCCCTCGTGATCCACCGAAAACCGAGATTCCTCGCTCTTCATCTTCGAGCCGAGCCGCGACGTTCGTTAACGCTGGACACCGAGCAATCTCCGGTAACATGAATTCTGACTGGCTGTCGGACGGCTGAAGGTGTTCTGGCTGCTTGATAAATATCGGGGTTAAAGGACTGTGACTGTGCCTGAAAGGTGTTGCTCTTCTAATATAATTCTAAGCCTGTGATCGCTGATTAATCTTCCCTTACCATAACACTTTCTCGCGCCGATGCCTTCAAAGCCTCGGACTTCCATAGCGTATCCGAAATCGAGAGCAAGGCTGCTGCTCTAACGAGACGGTATCGGCTGAATCTGAAAGTAGAATCGAAAAGCGGACGGCGCGCAACGTGGAAACAATTTTCGCGCAGAATCCCATTAATCAGAGTGACTCGTTGAAAAAAAAGGTAGTTAAGACAGCGTATCCTCATCGACGCCGGTTATCTCGGAATCAGGATCGCGGGCCTGTTAACTCAAAACACGTGGCGGTGTAGTGGCAGCCGGGGCCGTCCGTAGTCCGCGCGCTGATGAAAGGAGAAAGAAGGGAGGACCAGCGAGCGTTCTCTATACCTGAAAACAAGCGATCCCCGTTGGGGAAAGATGGAAAGTATGGTAGGTAACCGGACGTGCTAGGACTATTTCGAGGATCATTATTTCTGGATCGGTTTACCACTATTCATTAGCGTCAAGCTTTCCACCGTAACTCGAGATCCTTCGAGCCCCGCTCCCAGCCGGCTGCGAGCGTTAACAGACGCGCACCAACCAGCGGATAATTATTTTTCCCGCACCATCGTGTTAATCATTTTACGGTGCTCGTAAAGCGCGCGCGAACCACGTCCGACAAAAATCCCGAGGGATATAAACGCTCCGCGTCGTTATAAATACAACGGCCTTGTACAACCGCTGGGGTAATACTTAATTGCGCGTTGGATACTTCGTGGAGGGGGGGGGGGTGAATCTTGCTCGCAAAATGAGTACTGCACATTACACGAATGCGCAACGTGGTCACTAAGTAGTTTCTAAATCGTGGGGTCTACGAAGCTACGAAGGTGCCTTCGTAACCGAACTGTTAATTCGCGAACATCGTGTCCTGAGAACATTATTACCATTGCCAATGTTAGAATTATTAAGATGCCACGGTAAAGTATCACCGCGAGGCTTAAAGTGTTAGGAGCCAGGGTCTCGAAGGCGCCAGGCCTCTTCGGTACAGCGCGGGGAAGCTAAACGATCCTCTTTGCGGGGCTGAGCTAGTCTGAACGCGAAGGAATCTATCGAAGTCCTCCAGGAAGGGATGCAGCTAAGAAAAGTCGTGCCTGCGATGTGGCCGGCGAAACCGTGCGCACGCATAAATAGAGAATGAAAAACGGTTCCGACAGGAGGTCGACTTTCTTGCCGCATTCCAGCCAGCCGCGAGAAGAAGCTCGGCGAGAGGATCTCCCCTGGTGTATCTTACCATCCGCGGGGGATCGTTTCTCAGCTCGATCCCTCGACTATCGGTTCGCAGCGGTGTCGAAGAGCGGGCGTGGTTGTCTCCCGCGGAAAGATACATATCCCGGTGACCGAAGCCACCGAAACGATCGCGGAGAAGGTGTTGCGACCGCGGCTGCGGTTGCCACGCGGCTCACGGCCACGAGGCCTTTCTCGCGCCCGATAATGGATGAGCGTTCATAATGATTTTTTCGCCGTCCAGCGCAACGGTCATTGAGTAATGATGCTCGCGCGAGATAAGGTCGACTGGGATTGGCAGCAGACGATGGTAAAGCGAAGGGCGAGCAAGGGTGCGAAGCAGGGTCGACTTGGGGGAGAGCACGCGTTAACACATTCGCGCAAAACCACGCGCGTGTATTCGGGGTTTAAGCTTGGCGCGTAATGAAGATTGACTTTATCGCCCACCTCGCAGATGGCCGCGGGTCATCGAAATCTCGACAAATTTTGACAAGGCGAGCCGAGATGCGCGTAGACCGAGGGCGGCCTCGGTCTGTATTAGGGCTGTTACGAATATTCGAATAATCTAAGTATTCGAATATTCGAATATTCGAATACCACAGAATTCGAATAATTTCTTCGATTATAATTATAATTGTAAAGGCCAATATGAAAATAATTTCACGATAAACTGTGAACAAATATTTCATGTTCAGATTCCTATTCGGTACAATCAGAATGTCGATAGATCCGAATATTCGGAGGTCGAATATTCGAATATACGAAGAAATTATGCGTATTTGAAATTATTCGAATTATTCGAATATTCGAATGGTCGAATAATTACAGCTCTAAGTAGTCTGTATGACAGAAACAGCCGTGCGTCGTATCGCGCGGCGGAGATTTGCTTTGACGGGTTACTTCCGGAAACGAGACGACCGTCTGTGATCCTTCCGCGAGGTGGAGGACGCACAAAGGACGCAGAACGGACATTCGACACTTTTCCGGCGACGATATTTTTGGAGATGGTCGTTTATGGATTTCCTCTGGCTCTCGAGACCCAGCCATCGGGGCTAATTATTTTTGAAGATCGTTGATGTAATTTCGTATCGAGCGGGGAGCTTCAAAGGAGGCGGCTCGATCGGTTTAATTGTTTGCCGCAGCGACGATGTGTCCCTCTGTTCTTCCGCACGGGCGAAGAACGATGGGGTGGATGAATGGAGGCGACAGGAATTGCTTAATTAAGGAAAGCGGTGGGAAGAGGGAGAAAGGAAAGAAGCACGGGGAGGAAAAACGTGTTAAGCCAGGAAGATACACGGTGGCAATGGTTGGTGAGAGGAAATCCTCGACGGAGAGCCTGGAGCCGCACGGCAGCCAGTTATTTCCGGTAACAAGATTCTTTGTTGCGCCGCATTCTGTGCTCGCGCGCCCCGCGTAACTTGGGTTAATTAATAGTCGCGAAACTATGCCCCGACGAGACTTGCCTGCCGTCGTAAACTGCACCTGGGCTGTCGATGGGAGAACCTGCTTCTTCTTCTCGCGGAGATGGTCCTTTCACGCGTTTAACGACACGCGCCTTTCAGGCGAATTATATTCCCAATCGATGTTATCGTGTGTTTGTATTTTTGTCAGAATTGTGCGGGAATGCCAGCAGCAATTCGCCACGAATAATCGGAGCCTCTTTTAATCGGCCTCTGGATGAATATTTTATGTTAACGAGGCTCCGATTATCGTCGCGGATTATGCACCGCTGACCGACGGCGTTTTGTCATTATTATTAATTATGTCACCGGCGTCCGGCCCGTGAGAATGAAGTAACTTCCCTATCGTAAACACGTCGATAATAATTATTACTTGACCGCCTAGGACCCCGGGGGCCGATGATTAACCGACGTAGAAGTCTCGGCGAGTATATCGATAAATTAATCGTGCATGCGCGTATATCAATTAAGCGTAGGATGAATCATTAATTCGCGGGCCGCTCCGGGTCCCGAGGCACGTCGCGTCGCTCCTTTTTCCTGTCCCTGCTCGCCTTCATTTCCATTCGTCTCCGCCGTGTCCTTTCTCTCGCGCGAACCACGCTGTCGCGAAGCGGGAGGAGACACTGGACATCGAGACCGCGCAGTGGACGCACTCTGGGGAAAGTCTGCGGTTTCTCCAAGTTTTGCGAAAACGAGCCTCGCCGTTTCGAAGCGTCCCTGGCAACGGGGAGGACACTCGATCTCTCCTGCACACTCTCGATATTCGATCACGTCGGCTGACAATTACACCGCGGCCCGAGCGACGTGCGAAGGCGTACGGGGATTCAATTTGTAAAAGTTCCCGAAAGTGGCGTCCGTCGATGCGCGAGGTTTACGCGTCACCGTCTGTTCTTTTATCGCGTCCACGTCAAGATAAACGTACACTGTCACGTCGGAATCCCGCGGAAAAAGAAGAACGCCGAAGGCTGTCCGCTGATTGGACATTGAAGTCTCGGAACTTCACGCCTACGTCGCCGGGAACTTCGAGGCCCTTCGGACGCGAGCACAAAAGCCAGCGCGATCCGAGCGAAATTGACAACGCCTTTCGCGTTAATTCGAGTGCGCGTCAGGTATGCTGATTCGCGATACCCACGGCGGGCCGTGCTGCGCCGGGGGAGAAAAAGGAAAAGCCCATCGCGATGCGGCGTGACTGGTGGTCGATCGATGCCTGGAACGTCGAGATTCGTCGGCCACGAGGACGCTCTCGCGGGGATCTCGAAGAATCTTCGGGCGGGAGGAGAGTGCACGGTGAAATTGAAGGAGGACTGTGTTTATCGTGGACAGTGGAAGTCCAAGTTACGAGCGCCGGTGCAAGAGTAAATTGCACGCGAAACTTTCACCGGCTGCTTTATTGGCGAGCAGTCGGGTAGCAAGTATATTAGCTTGAGAGAAGAAACGGGACCGGTTGGCCACTGATTGGGACATTGAGCCAGCCGCAGCGGGCTGCTGGAACAGTTCCCTTTAACCCTCATCTGGCAGATGCAGAGTCCGTTCAAACGGAATCGATCGACTGCTTATATCACTTCTTACTCCTTCAACCGTGCGTTCAGCTTCCAATAATCCTCTGAACTCTGAACAACTCTCCAGATCTCTACCTCTCGATCGTTCACGCGCCGAAAATGAGCAGCTGAAGAAACAGCTACCCACGCCACCCGTTCCCTCCCCCTTGCCACCCATTTCACAAAGGTGGCAGACAAGTCTCGAGCACTCGAAAAGCTGCCGCCGCAGAGAAATGGCGAATCGCTGGGCGCTAGACGGCAACCGTCGGCCGTTGACGAGGATCCAAGGCAATTAGCGAACAATCGGCCGCGGAAGCTTTCACGGCGCAACCTTGGCTCGGTTCAAAAGAAAGTTCCCCCGGCGACGATATCCCCGGCAGGCCTGTAGCGGCGGAAACGTGACGCGAAACGTCGTCCTTGGATATTCGAGCGGCGTTTCGCCGACGGCGATAAATTTCGCGGTTCGGCCGTGCCAGCAGAACGAGGAGCGTAATCACAATAGCGGCGAGTCGAAGCGGTAACGGGCCGGTGCAGATCGCGCGGGTCCGTCTTTGTGCCGGTCTTGCTAGGGACGGTTATATTCCCTTACGTGGCGGCGGGACGAACGCGAACCGCAGACGTGCGGCCCACAATAGACACGTCGCCTTCCGCGTGCCGGACAATGAAACGGCACAAAGCCCGGCATTAACAATATTCCGCGAAACCGGCCACGGAAACTGCGGGGGCGGAGGAGGAAAAGTGGCCACCGCGAGTAGCCAGTCCGAGGACGTTGACGATTAGCCAAGATCGGAGCGCGGCTTGGTCCGAGGAATGGCTGACGAAGAGGCTGAATTAAGCTGGATGTCTTGTTGGTTCGATTGCCTGATCTAGATACCTATCTTGTGCATGGAATTGTTAATGTGCGGGTTCATGATAAGATTTTACATGAAACTTTTCTATCGAGAAACAAAAATCTCAGTAATAACTAAACGTAAATAATGTCACGAGAATCTCTTTAATCTTATGAGAGTCTAATTTCGTGAAACTAATAACAAAATAATGAAAAAATAATAAAATAATGAAATAATTGTCTCATGAGATTAAAGTCTCGTGTGAGACACGATATTTTTGTCTCGTCGGGGATTTGCACTGCTGGAAACGAGACAATTAGGGAGGTATTTGAGAATTATATATGTATTCTATTGGTTGGAAGTGCCAGAGTAATAAAACACTCGCAAAGCATCGATTAATCCGTCCGCAAACAGTAGATTCACGCTCTCCCTGACACTCGCCTTCACGGACCACCGTGCACGATGGATGGAACACATTGTTCCGGCCCAGACGTTATTACCACCCGTGCCGGATGCCAAGGAGATTCAGGAGGAGTCAAATTAACAATAAATAATAATGATACTAAAACGGCCAGGGGGGAGGGGAATACCGCGGCGTCATTATTGAGTTAAGTATTGATTGCTGGGCCGAGCGGGCGATCGGCGAAGATAAGACTCTTTCTTTCGCTCGCCTCTTCCTGGAAGGACCCTCGTAGATCCCGAAAGGACCCCGGCAACCGTGCCCGTTCCCTCGCTATACCGCCCCGGCAGGGTCAGCCACCGATGGTGGCACGGACAGCCCGAAATCTCGATTCCTCTATGTCAAGCCGCGCAGTCGGGGTTAACGTGGCGACCTGCAGCCACCTTTCTTCGGCTTTATTAATACGCGGTAGGTGGCCAGCATGACAATAATCGCCCGTGATTACTACGGAAGGCCGCCGGAATAATGCCATATTAAAATGATATATTACGGGAACGGGTTGGCCCTCGTGGCAGCCCTCCGCGAAATGAACCAGGGACAATCGTCGCTCCGAGAATTAAGTGGGGAAGCTAATGATTTATCTGACAGGGTATTACAAGAAGGTGTGTACCAAGCGTTAACTAAGAAGTTATCGGAAGTCCTCGATGCTCGAAGAGGATCAAATTGGATCTCCTTTGTCGCCTGTACTACGGGGAGACTTGTTCAAAGAAGATTGATTAACTTATTGTCTAACAACTGTGGCCGTGCAGCAGGCGTCGCGAGATCCCTTGCAAAATTCAAATGGCGCGGCGGCCAGCCCGCATTCAGAGCCCGCCATTAAACGGATCGAAGTGCAGCTATCAGACCGTTCCACGAAAGATACACACAAGCGTCGGGGAAGCCGCGAGCGAGAGCTGGTTTGTTCGTCTGCCGTCTGTTCGCCGTGTAATAAAGCGTGCGCGAGAGTGTCTGTCTATTCGAGTCTGGCCGTTTCGGCCAGTGGCTTTTGCCTACTCCGGTCGGACGGAAGGGGCCGCTTTCAGATCGCCCTTCCACGCTGAGAGCGGCTCGCTGGAAGGTAGCCGTGAAACAAGAAAACACGTGAGCCCGGTCGAGACGGAGCCCAGGGGCGAAGGGGGAGGGTCGAGTCGGTGGGTCGCGATGAAGACGGAGAAACGGGGGAAAAGAGGGAAGACGGTGGGCGAAAGGCGAAAGAAACCAATTGGAGTCGAAGGGTTTCGGAGGGGAAAAAAAAGGAAGAGAGACTGGGCGAAGAAGAGAATCGGGGAGAGGCAGGGCAGACAGATAGAAAAGGAGAGGAGGGTCGGCGGAAGAGGTGATAAATGGGAATGAGGATTGCTTGGCAAAGTGCGAATGGCCCCGCGAGCGCGGAGATATGGATGGAACGGATGGACGGATGGATGGATGGATGGTCGGGTGGCTCGACGGTAGTGTATGGACGGATGGGCATTGCCCATTGCACGAGAGGCGCAAGTATTACGTCTGGACGAAATCCAAATGCATTCAACGGCGCCGGCCATTTCGACCAACCGGCTAATCCTCCCACCTGTGCGTTTTTACTACCCGCGCTTACCTTTTCATGCCCTCTCGGCTCACCTCGCCGGCCGGGCGGCGCGGCATCTCGCGGATTCAGCTTCTTTCTTCCTCGGCCGGTAGCCCTTTCATCCGAGGATTTATTTAAAACCGATTGCACTGGTCTTTCGGCGATGTTTCGCCGCGTGGCCCTCGGTCATACCGAGGGATCCAGGGGAAATTGCTCGAACGATGTGACCTCGCTTTTTTCAATAAGAATCGCAAACTTCACACTCCTACATCTGTGCTAGGTAACTTTTATCATCCAGCATTCTTTTCAACAAAAAAAGAAACTCCACATTTCCACCACTTTCTCTTTTATACCTACCACTGCAAACCTAATTGCTCAAATCCCTGCGAAGCGTCGTGACCCTTCGAGTTTTGACTCTTCGCCAAGCCCTTGCGAAGAGAGGATCCGCGAGGGTCCAAGTAGCAACGGCGACGCGTGAAAACGGTTTGGTTGGAGGGTGGCCGCTCGGCCATCGGGATTACTTCGTTACCTTAACGAAGCAGTCGGCTTAACCTTGACATCATTAGCCGATTGTTCGTCTAAGTCCGGCTGGTACTGGCCCGAGGATTTATCTTCCTCGTGCAAGATGTATCGCTCGCCTCTCCCCCGCAGCCGTGGCGCGTCTATCATCTAGTGCCGCGGGGGGAGCAGCGAACGGAGACGAAGAAGGACGCGTGTCTCGGAGGAGCGGGATGCCTGTTAACCGTAGGCGAGGGCGAAACGGAGAGGCGGGGAGGAAGTTTCGTTGATTGATCCAGGATTCCGTGGATAAGCGGTGGAAGGCGCGATACGCGGCCACGGCTGTTGATTGGTCGGGCGAATAATCGAGCCGGCCGTGGTAATAAGGGACGTATTTATACCTCTCGCGAGGAAGGAGAAGACGAACGGGCTGACGGACAGGTCGGTCGAAGGCGAGACCACGCCGCGGTACTAATGAATCCGATTGTTCCCAGGTGAATCGAATTGTTAATGAATTATATATCGCCGCTCGGGCCCACCCCCGAACCAGCCACCCCTGTTGCCGGAGTTTTCACGCGCTAGACACTCGGTATCCATCTCTGTCGGCCCACCTTCCATCTCCCCCTCGGTCCAGACTGATCGCTTGATCTGGCTGCTTTTCTATCGCGAAATCGTTCCGGAGGGAATGCGCAGGGTGGTCGAGTCGTTAATAATACCATCGTTGATTTCGATGGGATTCCTCTGCTCCTTCGACTTCAGAACGTTCAGTGATTCTCAGAGAAGTGAGGGATACGTCTTCTGCGATAGAACGGTGTCTTCAATCTCACCACGTTCCCTCTACACTCTACTTATTGAAACCTATTAAACATCGTCGTAACAGCGAGCACGTGTGCTCCACGCGTGTTTCCGAGCTCGTAAAGGCAGCTCCGGAGAAGAGTACCGGCGATGCCAGGCTACTTCTCGGTGCAAGGGAAGGATATGTCCGAGCGCCTATGTAATTTCAAGTGTAACAGTCAATACCGCGTCTAGCACTTTCCTTGAGATCTTCTTACAGGCTAAACGTTTCTCGCGAACGTTTACTCCTAAGGGATTAATAACACAGGACGCAGCGCGGGCTATTATCCTCCTCCCTGTCTATATCCAGAGTCCGTTTTCGCGGAAAGGCGTGCATAGAGTCCAGAAAGGGATGCCCCTTCGACGAAACTGGCCGCCAAGGATCGACACGTCCGAAAGATCCGCTCGGAACGTGGGTATTTCCGCTGGTTCGTAACAAGTGGAGCTCGAGCCAAAGGCGTTCCCTCTTCGTTACCGTGAGAAACCCTTCCGCGTCGGGGCTATGACACGCGCTCGACGTCACGGCGCAGCGGTGCACGCTGGAGAACGCGTTACCGCCGTGTACTCCCTATCAGCGGCACTAATTATTACTTGTTAATTGCCACGGCCTACTCGTCGGTCCCTCGTGCTCTGGACGACAGAAAAGGAGCAGCACGCGCCCGACACCCCGAATGAGACCAACAGCGACAAGGTACGCGTACGGTGTATGGGTAAATGGATATTCTTGTACACGTCCTGGGTCGAGCTGGATGAAACGACCCATGGAGAAGATAGAACTAGACTTGGATTATCGCTAATCGGTGGGGAATAAGTGGTTTAATTGGCGATCAACTCTGTGACTCGTTTACAACGCTGATAGAAATGTCGAGTATAAAAGTAACAGAATTTTTGGAAAATGGACACTTAAGTTTCGCTGCAACAGTGATTCGAGGTCGTTATTGTGATCACTGTGGATGTCTGAAAGAGCGAGTACTTAAGTCTCATTTAAAGAACGAGTAAAAAGTGACTGTCTTTTAAAGAGGTAAAATTAAAGACACAAGTAGAATTTTTTTATCGTCTCTGTAACGCGGTGAGAAATTCCAGAGGCAAATGTGTCTATAAATTCGCGAATGCTGCGCGAAGTAGACCATTAAAGAGGAAGCTTAAGTCGTAATAAAGTCGCGAAGTCGAGGATTATGCAGTGGGACTTCTCTTAAGTAAGACCGTTAAATAAGAAAAGCCCGTAGAGCTGCTTCTAGGAAAGAATCCTCGCTGTTGCAGCTAGAAGTGCGCGAGGGTGCTTTGTAATTAAATAAAGTGCAAGTCGATAAAACGAGGGTGCGTTTTCTGCGATAGTACACAGAGACTAGAAGAGAGGAGGGTGAGCTTGGAGGCCATCTGGAATACAAGTGCGTACTTCTGAATTATTAAGAACGAATGAAACTAATTCGTACGAAACAGGGAACAAGTTAATCGAAACTTAAATAAATTGATCGTATCCGGAGGGGGCACTTAATCTTCAAAGATTTCCCTACTCTCCACTGTCTCACAGCGGTATCACGCGATTATAATTCCTGAATGCATTCGGATTCCAGGATTCCCTCCTTCCAATCGCCGGAACGCCTCCCAAAGGGCGAAAGCATTGCGCCTCGGAATGCATAAATCGCGCAAACGTAACCACGGCCGCAGTAAATCCTGCCATCGACGAACCAATCGACTAAATGGACGGGTGAAATACAGCGAAAGGTCCTTCCATTAAAAGTGGAGGAAATGATAAAGATGCTTTATCGTCCGCCCGCTTAATGGGCCTCTGTTTACTTCCACATATTTATTAGCGGCCGCGTAATATAATGCCAATTAAAAACTAATGCCGCTGAAGCAATAAAAAGGGAGCCCCGGCAGAGTCCTCGAATTAATCGCGGCCACAAAAACGTAAGGTCCCAGTGCTCAAGCCCTGGCGATCCTCGCCACGCTACTTGCCCGTGCACTTATGTATATTCGTGCCCTTTTCGAGGTCTCAATTTCGAAGAAAAAATCGACCAGCTAGTAAGAACCGTGTAACAACGAATCCCCTTCTTGGGCCCGGCATCTGCCAAGGCTCCCGTGAACTCTACAGAACCGGAGCTTTGACTTTTCGGCCCACCTTCGAAAATTAATCCCGTCTTAAGGACTAAGATCGGCTTAGGAGCGGGAATAAAATTCCGTGGTTTCACAGCGTGGTTCGGTAGCCGACGTTTAAGTTCATTCCCAACTGTGAACCTCGTTGTTGTCACAACGGCGACAGGATCGTAAAAATGGGAAGGGAAGGAGACGGAACGAGGCGATCTCACGAGGGTGGGAGGAGAAACGACCGCCGATAGAATTCGAAATGAAGTCCGACTTTACGATCGAGTATATTTCATACGCCGCTCGGAAGCCGATTAGTGGAAATAACTTAATTCACGGATTCGAGGCCGTTGTATTTTAAATGTTGGCCTCTCCGGCGGAGGGGAGCGCGGTTTGTTCCACCTTCCCCGTAATTCGTGCCGCGTTTAGAGACTTATTTATGGTGTACGGTGCTCGGCCGACGCAAAACACTTGGTCAATCGTATTTTATTAGCCGAGGCCCTTTACTCTCGCCGGCTGGTCGATAAACTCGAATTATTTTTCTTGCCCGCGGGCGTTTTTTCCCGCTGGTCTTTTTTGGCGGGACGCTGGCGCGACGGCGATCGTCCACGGACGTGTTTCAATTACGTTCGTCGAGCGAGCTGCGAACTGGTCGCGTTCCAGTTTCATCGCCCTGTGATTCTATCCTTCGGAGATTACCCCCATCACGGTTCAAGAGGGCAGGTGAAGGTTAGTTCGTTAGATCTATGTAGGACAAAATACGGAGAGTTCCTTTAACGGCGGACGACACCTAATACCAGATATTAGCTAAATCTGTGAGATTTCAAACGCAACGAGCTGTTATTCCGCGTAAACCTTAGAGGGGATAGAAAAAACAACAATTAGATTTTGACACACGTTCCAGTCGCGCGTGCACAGCTAAGGAGATTGATTTCGTAATATTTCTTTCTTCTTACTTGAGAAAAACCTTAAGCGTCCGGCACTAGGGGAACTCCCCCTTCGGTAACGTAATTGTAAAGGGGAAATGGAGTTGGAACCCGATTCTTAACAGTTCAATCAAGTTGCAAGGCGAATTACATTCACAAGATCCTCGAAAACATGAAACTCGTTGCTACCGACGGGTACTGAATTCGCGGACTCCGGCTCGATGGTCTATTTCACTTAGGCCAGCCGGCTCACAATAGACCCTTTATCTCCCGCTTGCTAAGAATATCGTTCCATAAATAAGCGGTTTCCTGCAACACTGTTGACAGTAACGCGAAAATCATGCTAACTGTGAAGGGAGCCGCGGGACGACGTCCTGTGCAGTTTCGTGATTTGGCCGGACGGTGCATTTGTAATGCAGGCGTAAAGAAAAGATAAAAGGGCGAGCGGTTCATCGGTGCTAGGATCAGCTACGATCCCGAAGGGGCCACGGCTGCCTCTCGGTCACGGGCTCACGTTTTGCAATATTTATAAGCCGCATTTCAATGATATTATTCCGACCGTTCCATTTCGTACCCCGTGCACAGTGACCTGCACAGAAGCTACAAGGAAAGCCAGGCGTTCGAAGCGCGGAAAATTCAAAATTTCTAATCTCTATAAATCCTCACAGATCCACCCACACATAAAAGGTGATGATTCTTTTTCATAATGACCTTTTCGCTACTTCTTTATCTACTTTTAGAAGCTGCAACATTTATACTTGTTATCTCATCACTTTCTGTTATTTTCTTTCCTATTTATGCACTTTAATGGTTATCTTAATGTTATATTATTTGCCACTCCACCACTCATACCGTTTAATTTCATTATAATATACCAAAAGGTTATAACCCGTAATAAATAAATGAATAAAAAATAAAAATAATCATCCTTCTTAGCAAATTGGACATTCTCTACTACTCCATTTGAAAAGCTTCTTACAGCTTCTCTATTCTCCATTTCATCCGCCTTTCTCGACCAGTAGAAACACTTCCAACACTGATAAGAGTAGTCAGTACGATTCTCCAAGTAAATTTACATCTTCGAGACCACCTACCAAGCGCACCACCGAATTCGTATACACTGGATCGCTCGGACACCGAGCCGCAAAGTAGCGGGCGCAGAAGTAATACGAGCCCGATGAAATCTACACATCGGCGGTCGGAGGGGTCTGATTTGCGGTGGGTTCGGCAAATTATAAATGGAAACGGGCCGATCGCGAACCGCAGGCTCGGGGCAGCAGGGTTCGCGCGGCGTGATCGGGGTGCGTTTCACACGTGGCCCGAGGTGCGTAAGGTCGGCAGCCTTGTCTGGAGCGCGGGCCGCTCTACGTGCGAACAAGTGTGAAGAGGAGAGGAGCGAATGGAAGAAAGAAAGAATGAAAACGGGGAGAGGGCGGCGCGCAACACGTACGGCTCGAACGTGGGAGATGTTCAGGTAGCTCCCGGCCGCGAATACGTTAGGCAGATTACGTATTATGATGCCCTATTGTATACAAATACGAATGCCTACCGCGGGCCTGTGTCGGTATATGGGCATAGACACGCGAGATAGCTTTGTCCCGGGGAAACGCTCGCCAGCAGCGCTGCGGGGAACGTTTCACCGCCGCTCCCCTCCGCCCTCCCCCCTCGTTTCCTTTTCGCGCCAGAACAGCGAAACGATATCGGAAAGGAGTAATTAAAAGGATCCGTCGCCGGAGATCTCTCCTTTGGTACGATTTCCTGCAGAGTAACGTCTATTGGCATTCTACGTTCGCATAGAAGCAGCTCGCCACGATTTTGATGTATTCTAATTAATATACTTTTTAATATACGTCGCGATTGCGTTATTAAAAGTTCGCGTATTTGCTGACAGGAATATTACTCGGCGTAGAAAATTCGAGTGGTGGTTAAATGGAGAGCGTCGGTTCTCCGTTCCCGGAACTCTTCAAAGCCGAAAAACCTTTACAGTGCAATACATAGTCCCTCGTCATTTCTTTATTATGCCGCTGCATGATTCATACGCGAGAGGCCGATTCGTAAATCATCGGAACACGCGACTATCCGTACGGAGATGCCTCTTTCCCTCCGCAGCGCCGGCCCGACTCGTTTCTCATTCCTCTCCGTTCGACGGAGATCCGATCGAAATTTCGGCGGAGTCGTTAAATCATCCGCCACGGTCCGTGGTGTCGATCGGCGTATTTTTCTTTGCCATCTTCCCCTTTTACCTGCCGATACACACCCGGCTGTCGGTCAGGCTCGCCGCGCCTCGGTAGAGATAGCACCAGCTGATGGAAAAGGGCGAGGGGGCTAGTTAATCAACGTACAAGCAAGCCGGAGGTATTAATTAGATAATGTCACAGATTATCGTACCCTTGAACCTCATTTTTATTTTTCACCGCCCGACGATACTTCTGCATACTAGGGTGGTAGTGCGTTATTACGCGACGGTACGTTCTGCGAGAGGATTTGTACTCAGAGTGGGTGATTAGAGAAATTTGCGCCGCGGAGTGCTGCGCCCATAAAATGTTGAAATCTTGAAAGCTTCGCGAGCCTGAGAAATACATATCTACGTACATTTTCCCCTTTACCGTCCAACGAGGACGTAATTACAAACGCGTATGCGGTACAGCGTCCCGTCGAAATTAGTTTAACGCGCGAAAGAGACTTTAATAATTCCTCGATCGCGTTATTCGCGGGAACGAACACGATGGATATTGTATTCCGTCGCAAATTCGTTGCGAGCTCTGATTACGGGGAGCGTGTCGTCGGACAACGCGCAACAGGGCATGCTTGATAGAAAATTCTTTTTTACCTATTATCAATTACCGTGCCATGAACGGTGCCTGCCTCCTCCCCTCGGCGTTCCGATAAAAATTGATTCCGGGTATTGATCGTGACGCGCGTGCAAGCGAAAACACGGCACGCCTCGGAATTACTACGAGACACGTTCATTGTCGCGGTAATAACGTTAACGACGGAAGATACATTGGTCCAGCTGTCTGCGTTGGACTCGGGGAAAAAGGAGAACATCGTGCAACCGTATTACAACCCAGAGAGGAAGAGAGAGAAAAAAAAAGGGATCTCTGAGTCTCATTTCCTAAGGGAGAAAGGAGATTGATTGGACACCGGGGGCACCTTCGATACTTCACCCTAACGCCTTAACTTAATGACCCGGAATACATCGTTACATTCGGTGATGCTGTGGATCCCTGATGCCTTATCAATTACGTTAACGCTTAGAGGCGAAGTGTCGTTATTGCGTCCCGGCCTGGCACTCTGATTACTTTCGCGCGATCGCGTTGCGCGCAACACGCGACGCAATCTCCTCGACGACAGCTCTGCACCGCCTCTATGGACAGGAAATAAAGCTTCCCTCCGCGAGCGTGAATACTAAAGAGTTCAAGAATGTGTAGCGTAATTTCAACCAAGCTGACACAACCAGGCACAAGAATACCACCGAGACAAAGCCAGAGCTGCAACCCACGAGCACCGTAATAAAGACACCACCGGCGAAGCGATATCGCGTTAACAAAGTGGGTTAATCGGTTTTTGCATAACACCAGTCGGCTAACGATACGATGTATCGCTAACATTGATCTCTGATTACGGGACACCCTATGTGCAGGCGATACTCCCGCTAGCTGCGTAGCGCGTACCCAGCCGAGGCCTCACCCCATTTCGCTATCTCCCATGCGAGGAGCCCTGTTCCCTCCCTCTCTTCCTCCTGCTCTATCAAGCGCAGTCCCTTATGAACGCAGTACCACTGGGCTCGGGCTACTAATAACAGCCACTTCGCGAGTGTGAAATAATTACTTCGAATGGCATCCAAACCAGTTTCCCCGCTGGAGATTAGCATAAGTGATCGAAATGATCAATGAGTCCGTGGCCTCCGTGCGACGTGACTCGCCCCTTCCCCCTCGGCTCTCCGCACTCAAGTGTATCTCCTTCTACCCAGCCGGCATTTACTCTCGCTCCTCTAGCCGCGCGTAGGAAATACACCCGACCGGGTGACTTACTATGCCCCTTTATGTATAATGTACGTACCTGCGTGTGCACGCCGAGCCGCTAACACGGCCGACAGGATTTACGATCGCGACTGGCCCGTGCCGCGCTAGTCGTCCACCGGGGCACCGAGCCCCCTCGTCACCGAGGAACTTTCACCCGCGAGCAGATTTTAATGAGAGAAAAATTGTACCCCGGCTTACCCTGGCTCGACCATTTCGATCGTACTCGCGGACGTTTCACTGCGAGCAGCCGCGTTTTCCCTCGCGCGCGACTAGAAAGCGGTCGCGAAGAAAAGCCGCGAGTGTCGGGGTGGGGAGGCGAGAGGAACCGAGGACGCTGGCACTCGAGGGTGTAGGACTAAAGAAAGTTGGATAGAAACGGAAGAAATCAGTGGGTTTGTGAAACGTGAGTAGCGGAATACGATCTACTGTGATATAGTCTGCTAGGGGGTAGTGATTACGAGGCTGGTCCTACGAAAACGACTATGAATCTCCATATCGATTGTTCGTGCCGTGCAATTTCATAGACAGCGCTCCAGAACGCTCCCAGTTTCACTTTCTATTCAGGAATCCGGAGGGTGGGGGGGCCATTCGTTACAGAAACGGGCAATCTCACGCACCCACTTGACCCGAGGGTATTCATTACAAGTGGATGCTGATGAATGACGTTACCGTGGCTGAAAGCCCCGCCGAAAATTAGGACAATGAGAGAAGCGCCCTCGAGGCGATCCTCGATGACGATTAGCGTATACCTGGCCGAGCGTCGATTCTGTTGCTGACAGGGGATCTAGAACAGGCAAGGCATTCTTTTAGCCTGTGTTACTGTTGCTCGCGAGATACGCGGCGTCGTCAATGCCACTCTGTTTCATATCTCTCGGCGTGCAAGCATGTAAACAGCGATCAGTTGCAGATTTTCAGTACAACGTCATTAACGTACATGCACGAATAGTTGTAAATCTTGGTCCAAGCAATCCTTCCACCGGATATTAGATTAATTAGATCTAAGAGAAATTTCAGGCTACGTTGTATATCAAGAATATGAATTTGTAAGATACCTGTAAGTTTACTTAATTATAAGTTTAATTATTCATTAGATTAGTGGGGTAAGATTTTAAAGCAGCATCTTGCTGAATCCCGCCCATTGCGCCACAAAAAAAACGAAAAAAATTAAATATGTAGGGGAGACCGGGGTTGGTAGGCCAGTTTTTCAGTTTTTGATTTTTATTAAATTATGTGGGCGAAATATCATTAAACCGGTTAGTATATTTGATAGGGCATACATTTGGCTATCTGATTAAATTATTAATGTTGACTCAATGTGATAACAATTAAGGTATTTTAATCTTTTTCTAACACCTTCCGTGCTGGTCAACCAGCCCCATGATCGGGGTTGGTTGACTTACAGTATGGGGTAGGTTGACTATATGTAGGTATAATCAGTTAAAAAAATTTTATTAGTAACTTATCTCAGTGGTAATAAGATAACACAATGTCACAAGAGTTGTTTCATTATAAAATATTAATTTCTTTCTTTCATATTTTAATAAAAAGTTTAAAAAAATTTCAACTTAAACATTAATTATAATGTATTTATAACATAGTGTAAAGTTTAGGGTTGTTATCTCCATATCACCGTAACGAAAGGGGGTAGAAATCTGAAATTTCTCTCAGTGTTTTTTTAGGCAAAGAGCATTATTTGGTACACATAAATACTAAAATTGGTGCTGGGGCCGTTTTCCCTATGCCTTACCCGGCTAGACCCTTTAAAGGAAAAAAAATCACCTTATGAATAACAAAATAACAATTTAAACCTTATTAGTCAATCAGCCCCGACCGATCAATTTGACTTCAATAATCTACATATATACCCTTCAATTATTTATGTATAAACAAAAATACTATGCAATAGATCGTTTAATAAACAAACTTTAAAATAGTCCCTTAACATTTATTCTATTGTAACTACATAGAGCGTGAAAAAATAAAATCTTTAAGAAAAAATATTTACTTACGTAGTGAATTTTTCGACAAACGCTGATAACTGTTAAAAAACGTGCGATCGCGGGGTCGGACATAAATATATGGCATAATAGAGGACTTCTTTCTACAGCGAATATTTCCACAGTAGAGCATATGTCGGTACAAAGTTATTAACAATTAGTCAACCTACCCCTTGAGACAACCAGCCCCGGTCTCCCCTACTACTCAATTGCAATTTGTTGGTGTAATAAATACGAATTAGTATTATTATTATATAGATAAACGTTTCAAAGAACCTCGCCTCTTAGGGGTTGCATAAGGCACCCCATTGGACAAATCAGGATGTCAATAAAACTTGCACATGGCCAGTTACCTTCTGACGCTCAGGATGCATTAATATCGAAGCGACCAGCAGCACGCACCGCGCTGCCCAACAAATATTAATATCCTCCAGGATCGTTACCCCTCCTCCCACCCCGGAAGGGTATCCTTTCGAAATTCGTGATTATCCCGTCGGGTAGCCCGGCGAAAACGCGGCCCCGGTGTTTCGTGCACGACTGACAGAAATATCCATTGTATGGAACACAATTTCGCCGTAACGAGCCGACATCAAAGCGATATTGTACGCAGCAGTGCCGGGAACGGTATCGCGCGGATCCCTGGGCCTGTCTGTCGCGTCGCATTAAATCGCAAAATTGGCCTCGCCCCCGCGAAATCCCCGGCCCGGCTGTCCCGAGGGCCGGCTCGCGCATTTTTCGCGGTTTGGATTTAAATTAGTCGGCGGTGCGCCATATTCAATGGCGCGCGCATCAGCCCCGACATAACGGGGCCCCGTAATCCGCCGCTAATCGCCGCTCGAGCGGGTAGGGACGCGCGAATACCCGGCGCAATGCCCCCTGCATCCGTTAATTCGCATTTAATGATCGGCGCGGTATGACGAGCTTCCGTGGATCCCCCGTAACGGACGGAACCCGGGCGTAACAAGGCTTGCTGGGTATTCGGGATACACCTGAATCGAGTGTGACGGTTGCCCGACGACCAGCTGAAAAACGTCCCCGCGGCGTATAAATCTGCGCCCTGGCGGGCTGCACGTTTCGATGGAGTGATATACGACCAGACGGAAGCGGTCCAAGATATTGTAATTCCTTTCAGCCGAGTGGGTAATACGCGACCAAACTGGTATTGGGAAATAAATCTTGCCCTGTGTGTGCAGGCCTGAAGATCGTTATGAAATCAATGGACCTAGTGCTGGGAGCTTTAGTATCGGAGTAATGCTTGTCGTCCGCTGAGATGCTTCGAAGCTTGCTGCGCGAGTACGAATTTACATGGTGGTATGTCCCTTTTGTGCCGAATAACATCCATCATAAGCTGCGAGCGCCCCGAGGGGTTAAAAAATAACGCTGCCTCGAGGTGTCCGTGGAACATGTGGCAGAAAGGACAATTAGAAAGCCAGTCATTGTGGTCGGGTTTAACGCCGGCGTATACTTGGCTCCGCTGTATACGGAATGAAATTCTCTCATGCACGGAACAGCTTGTAAGAGTCGAGGCTCTGGCTGATGCGAGATCTCGAAATTCCTTACTTGAGGACACGGAAACGACCTCGGTAACTGACTCGCTCGTGCATACCATTACTGGACGACTGGTCGGCCAGTGACGACCTGAAAACGCCACGTTAAACTGTACGAGAAAGTGTCAGGTTCGTTGATGGAACGAGCCGCGAAGAGGATTTCAGGCCTCTCTCTAAGGAGGGCACAGTCTCGAGTCTCGAGAGGCCAATGGTCGCTTGCGTTCTCACGACCCGACGAATCGACTGACGATACAAAGCAGAGGGTGTTTTGGATCGGAGTTCTGAATATCAGACGAGGTATAGGATAGACCTTAGATCTTGTGGGAGTTCGGGACTCTCGTTTCTGGCGATCATGTATACGCTGTGTGCGATGGGGAAGCTGCTGGCTATCTGGGAGACGTCCAAGCACATGCTACAAGTGATTGGAAATTTTTGTGCCACACGGTTCCCACATGATCTCTACTATATACGTACATTATTCCCACACCGATCTTACTCTAAACGGTACGCTTTTTACGCCAAGCTTGTCCCCTAATTAAATTTTGCAATTCCCATCTCACGATCTATACTTAACAGATCTATACACTACAGACTACACACACTTTACAGCCGACTCTTCAAAGTCTACAATTCGTGATCACATATCACAGTTCGAATTGCAACACAACACACGCCATATAGTTCATAAGGTTGCTAACTGTTTTTATTCATGCGGCGAAATTGCAACTTTGTACGTTTTTCGCCGAACACCTAATTTCAGTGCAAGACAAAAAATTTGTCTTCAACTTCACTTGCAGATGCAACACGAAAATCTGCCCCTCTTGCAGGTGCATTTGTCATTTGCGACTTTATTGCGTTTTTTATTCGACTTTATTCGGTTTACAACTTTGTGTAAAGTGTATTGCGTGCACGGGGTTGTATGTAGTTTGTTGTGTGTAATTTGTGGTGTGAAGTATGAAGTGTGAGGTGTGAAGCGTATATTGTGCAGTGTGTAGTGCGTTGGGTGTTGTATGACGTGTGATGTGTTGTGTGCGAAATGTTATGTGTAAATTGTGAAGAGTGTCCTGTGACATATGGTGTTGGCCATGATAGGGTATGCATTGTGCCGGACCAGAGTAAAAACGGTGTAGATATAATACAGCAATACAGTAGCTATGATGCAGGAATGCTGTGGGAATAACGTAAACACCATATGGGAACTCTGTGGCAATAATGTATCAGCATTGTTGGTATCGCGTGGGAATGATGTAGCATGCGTATGGGAAGATCGTATATTTGTTATAGCGGCTGTGTGGAAATAGTGTAGAAATCGTGTATGTACATACAAGTTCGTGTAGCTAGCTTATTCTAAATCAGGACAAGACACGGTGGAGACTGGTTCGTGCTGTTATTAAAGCGAACAAATGAAGCGTATAAGCTCGACTATGATAAAAATATTGAAAATCTCGCTGTACTTAATATTAATTCTAAACCTTACTGGCACTGTGGAATTGACGACGAATGAATACTCACGCGGACAATAGAAAGCGTGTTCGTAAATGCGACATAAATTCATCGGAAACGGTGCATTAAGAGCACGAGATAAAGCAATTTCTATACCGTGTAAATCGAATGAATGAAGTCTCGATAAAGGCCACGAAAACAGACGAGTACCTCTCTAGCGGGCTCTCTTATCTGCCGGGCACCGAAACTTTTAAAGGCTCCTTAGTCCAGTATCTCATGCTATTAACCAAGAACCGAAAAACTTCTTGGGTGGCAGTTAGCCAGCGTCCGCGCATCACAAATCACCGCATGGACGCCGCCGCGTCGTCTTTCCACGTGTTCTGGTCCTCTGGCTCTTTCATTTACCATCGACGGCCACCGGCTACCGTTCAAGGAACAAATTCCAGCCGCATTCCAGCTTTCTTCCTAGCAAACGCGCACTGAACAACTCCGAAATCGCCACCGAAAAGAGGTAAAGTCGTATTTCTCTGTCTCTAACAGGGAATATTACCTTAAACTCGCCTGATTGAATGCCAGATGAAAAGATGTTAACTGCGAATAGTTGGGAACCCCCCAGGTACTCAGATAAGACTGGTGAATTATTTCCTAAAAATATTCACAACTCCATTCTAAATTCTGGATTATGTGTACTTGAAAGTCCTCTCGCAGATGGTCAAACTGTACACGTATCAGAGATGGAACGGCAGATAGAATGTAATGTGTAAAATATCTAGTCCATCTGGGAAGGCATGGAAGCACGACAAAGGCACGGACTTGCCGGTGGGAAAATAATTCGAGGAAAACGTGGTCCGCTCGAAGAAATGAGGAGGACCGAGTGGCATGTATGCAGATTATATCGTCCCGTCTTACTTGTCGCTGGCGTTACCGGTAACGGACTCGTATACTTAACCCGAACCTCTTGTACGTACAATGTACGGGACCGTTCTCTCTCTCCCTCTCTCTCCCTCTCTCTCTACGTGAAAAGAACGAGGCCTCGGTGTGTTCCAGCGGTGGGACGAGCATGCAGCAAACGCGACGTGTACCGGATCTCGGCATCCCGACGTAGGTGCACGCTGCACGGAACGTGAAAGGGGATGTTGAGGGAACGCTTTGAGCCGTGGTTAATGATACGCGATGATACGCGGCATTCGTCACTGTCCGATGTCCGGCTTGATTGCCGCTACTGTTCTCTATCCTTTATCTTTCGCGGCCTCGTAACCACCGGCTTGCACGCTGCTACGGTTAAATACGTCCACGTGCATATACGCGCGCGCATCGGGACGAGCGAAACGCGGCCGAGGATCCGCGGAGGAATTCCAGATTTGGGAAAGATGAGAGGCTAGTGCGAAGCTTGTTCTGAATTTGGCACGCTCCGAACTCAGGGCCTCCCGAATTCCGAGCGTTCCGAAATCGGTGCATTCCGAATTCGGAGCGTGCGAACTCGGAGCATTCGGAATTTGGAGCGCTCGAACTTGGCATATTTCGAATTCAGAGCGTATGAACTCGGGGCATTATGAATTAGGAGCGTTCGAATTTGATATATTCCAAATTCGCAGCGTGAGCATTCGGGGGATTGCGATTTCGGAGCTAACGAACTCGGCACTCTGAATTTCGAGCGTTCGAACTCGGTATATTCTGAATTCGGAGTGTATGAACTCGGGGCATTATGAATTAGGAGCGTTCGAATTTGATATATTCCAAATTCGAAGCGTGTGAACTCGGTGCATTACGATTTTGGAGCGAACGAAGTCGGTGCATTCTGAATTAGAAGCGTTCAAACTCGGTACACTCAGAATACAAGGCGTACCGAATTCGGAGCGTGTCCTCGGGCCTCGTGGATCGCCATAACAAAATTGCAGGGTAGACGGTCCATTCACAACGATTTGAAAGTGGCGCTAAATCCGCGAACGAGGTGGATCAGCGATGTGGGCAGAAAGGAAGAGAGACAAAAAGTCAGTTTGGCACACTCCACCATTAGCGGGTGCGGCGAGGAGTCCCGAAACGATCGGCCGTAATTCATCCGACTCCGCGCCGCGGACCGGCTCTTTTCTCTGTTACCTTCTGACAGGGGGTCGCGGAAAAAGTTAACTTATTCTAAGCGTGAAACCAGACCCGGTCCGAAAAGAAGCTCCACATCGTAATCAGTCTCCTCGCGTGCCCCGTCCACGAATTTTGCTGGAACCCTCGCTCCCAGCCCGCCGTTTATTACGATCAGACGGGATTCTTAATGCATTCGCGATGACACGAAACTTTAGGGTTAGGTTTTGCCATGGCAATTAGGGTTGTAGCCCCCATATTACACTGCTGTCCTTATGCTACCTCCTTCTTATTCACACACAGGGCATTCCATTCCTAATTCTTCGAGTAACAATCCCTGGATCTGTGTAATGGTTGATCGTTCAGTATCTAACGCAATGATTTATTTACAAATTACAGGCCGAAGAATTTCATAAATCCGTACCTGTATTCAATGTTACATTTACATAGTGCCCGAGAATTATAGTAATTCCTTTGTTCCTGGTCAAAATGATTGGCGAGGTATTAAACTCGAAGAAAACGACGCGAAAAAAACTCACCATCGTGGCACACGTACGATAAACAATGCAGATACTCACGGACAGTCCCGTACGGTGCAAGGATGCTGGTTAAGACCGCGCCAGGCCCACGATACCTTATTAAGCAATTTCCAGCACGACGTTCATCATTAAACGATCTCGGCCAGTCCTAAAACCACAGAGCACACGTACAAATTAATACAAATTACCAAGATCCGCAGCGAAAACGAGGGAAAAGGAAATGAAGTGTCGTAATCGTTAATTCAACGAGCACTTCGCGGCATTCTGTTCCTCGGTTTAACCGGCACGTTTTAATAATCAGACCGCGTTGAATGCGAGCCCGCCGCTGAAAAGGAGTCCGTGTAATTGCTCGTCCTACTTCGTAATCACCGGGTTTCGATTCCCAAGCGCACGGACTAGTTTCGATATTCTTCGGGCGACTCTTAATAACGCTCCTCGCTCTAACCGGGTCTTGGATCTTATTCACCCATACAACGAGCCAGTAACGAGCTGATCGCCTCTGTGCGCGATCTGGCATTTGTGTTTTCCCAGCGAGACGTAATAGACTATTAATTACTCGCCTCCGTGCCTCGTAAAAATAGCAACGTTAGATGGATGAGGGCATTAGAACCGTCGGCACACACTGCTGCACGAAATTCTCGGTGATAGAAAATTCCTTTGCTCTTGCGAAATTCGCTTGAATGCACCGTGAATCGCGAGCGCCCTTTGCTTCGAAATCCAGCCGGTTCGACACTACGGGCCGAAATGCTCCCCTATTATTTCACGATCCCGTGGCAGGGAATATCTGGCTGGCACGCGATTCGACTCGCCCCCCAACCGCGGGGATGGGCCTGGTTCGCGCGGGGCCTCGGCATTAATCAATGCTCGGCGGGGAAATTAATATAGCTCGCGGTCCCGCGTCAGTCGGATCACGAACGACTGGGGAAGACAGAAGAACCGAGGGAAGAACAGAAGAATGGACGAAAGGGAAAGAGGCCCTCGGCTGTCCGAGGCGTGGGCAGGCAAGACAACGGTCACGTTTGCGCACCAACCTCGTCCCTTGACGGCGTACATACGATAATACTCCCCGTCGATGGCATATGGAGCACAAGATCGATACCTCCTCGATGCGCAGGCCGATACATCCGTGACGAAGGTATCAGGGCCCCTATTAGACGTTCCGCGATCGCCACGGCGCAAGGAATATTTCTACGCTCGCACCGGGCACCGTCGATGTCCCCTGCCCGTCGTGGAAGCCTCTTCTACTTCGTCTTCGTCGCCCTCGTCGTCTTCCTCCGGTACGACCACGTCCTGGCCGGGCTCCGTCTCCCCGGGACGTTTCCATTCGAGCTTTGTCAGGGTAACTGATCGCTACGGGCCTTCGCGATCGATCGATACACGCTCGATCCCCTGTAAGCAAGTCGCAAATGCGACTGGCGTTGAACGAGGAGCCTGCCGGAAGCGGCGAGTGAGCATTAGATGTATTAGACGGGAGGAGGCGTTGTTCCGAGGGGACTGATGTTAGCTAGGCTGACGAACGTCGCATCGTGGTAGAGATCCTTCGCGTGGTTTTCAATTTCTCTCTGGAATTGAAGGGATTCGCTGTTCCTCGTGGAACATTGAGAGCTTCAGTAATTCTGGTAGAAGATAATCAGACAAGGATCTACGATTTAGGCGTTTATCGAACGCTGATAGATACGAGGATGCAGCCCGGTAGACCATTAGTTTCTTTCCTCGCGTCACGAGGCAACTAACTCGCGATGGACACGCGTCCAGCGTGCAACCTACGTAGTAGCGTTGACTGATATATTCCCGGGGCCTAAAACGCTGACAGAGGACGAGCTAATCACGCCGGCGGTAAAGCCTGTGGGGCCCGCGGAGCCCGTCGTTACGGGGCCCTCTCCTACTGTGTTTCAATATTTCCTTTACGCCCCGGAGAGGCGCGTTAGTGGCTCGCCTTTATATCGCGAGCACGCATAAAACCGAGCGTAATAACTTTACACGGGGCGTACGTTCGCGACGTTTTCCTCGCGCCGAGCGCCAGCCACGGGGATCATTAAACCGCCATCCTCTGTAAATATTCACGGAGCGTCCCCGGTTCGACGATTACGTCCCCGTGGCCGGGCAATCTCGCGCACCACCTCGCCGGAGCGGCAATAAACTGTCGTCCAAGTGTCGATCGCGGTGACGCCGCCACCTTCGTGATCCGCTATGGCTTCGTCGACACTCCGTTCCCTTGTAATATCGCGACCTGCCTGACGCTCCGGCCCCTCGCTCAACGTACGTACGATCGTTCCTCGAGATTTGATAGGCATCAGGCGCGCCGCTCTTTCCTTGTTAGCGATACCTGGCGGAAAATCGCGTATTTTTATGCCTGCGTTGGCACGCCTTTCGCGGAGAACCGAGCAATTTGTTAATCCTGACGGGACACATTATGTGCGGGGTCGTTGAGCACAGTGTGCGGGGTGTAGAATGTCCTCGATTACTTTGTAAATGGGGCTGCACACTGCTCGAGACAGGGATCTTGGTTACTCGAGGACAATTCGGTAGATGTGCAACGTTATATCAATTCATTCAAAAGCAGGATTCTTGATCTCGGTGGAAGAACTCGTGCTGAAGGTATGCTTGAGGCGCAGGGCATGTACTTTATTCGACGTTGAAGTCCATACCGAACTGGTAATTCTAGCAGACTAGCTGTACCTACTGCTTCGTTTCATCTCTTGGCTCGTTGAAAGAAGCAAAAGGTGTCCCGCCCTGTACACCCCGACGAAGCGAAATCGTGACGAGGGAGAGGGAGATGCAGAAGCTGCGCCCGAGGGCTCTCCTCCGCTGTCCGCCGTTTCTCGCCCCGGCTATTCGTGCGAAAGTGTCACTTTCGTGCCGACGATAAACATGTGCAGGAGTCGGGGCGAACAGGACAGACGAATGGAAACCATTCGCCGCGTCGATTGCAAAAGAAAGGGAACGAAGGGAACTGCGGTGGCCCAGGTTTCGGCTGGCCAGGAGAAAAGAGCGCGGCAGGGGCGGCGGAACGAGCGAAAGGGGACAGGAAGAAGAAGTTCTCGTGGTTCGAAGGCGCGAGAGGGCTCGGTGCGCGCGTCGGGGCGGTTCGTGAGCCGCGCATACCTACCCGCGGAATGCGCATCCACAGAAAACGAGGGGAACAGCTATTGTCTTGTCAGCGGGAGCCGCTAAATCTGCCCGCGGATCTCCTCACGATCGTACCTGCCTTCGCTATACCTCGGCTCCCTTCTTCGATTTCGCCTTCTTGTCCCCTCGTCCCGCTCCTCTTTGCTCCTTTTCGCCCCGCGTCATTTCGTTACTTTCCTCCTGCTAGAGCCGGGGCTGCGGACTTTGGCCGCTCAGGTTTATCCCCCTCGGTGGAAACTCATTCAAATCGTAACTCCAGATCTACCGATCTTCTCGCGCACGGGATATGAATCCAATTGTCAAAGTCAACGCCCACCGCCAATTATGCCATCGCGGAAATGAAACGAGTAGGGTAAAGGTGTCTAAAATGATCCCTCGGGGTAAAATGATTCTTGGCCATTCTCATGAATCAATTTAATACAGCATCAGACGACCGAAATGAATTTGTTGTGAGATACCCTGCTCCACGATTTTATTTCAAGTGAAAAACACCGTCGAAATTGTAGTACCAGAAAAGAATTATTTTTTAGTTTTTAGTGTTTATGGCTTTACATTTCGCAGCTCAGACTTCTTTAGAAATATCTTTTATTTAATTTCAAATCGCGATGCAACTGGCGACCCGAACGCAGCGGCTTTTTATCGTTTTCGTAAACAACGCGAGTGGCTGATTTCAAGTCGTTTGTATTTGTGGTTATGGGTTATATTTATTGATGACTGGGTAATTTTTTTCACCCGCTCGGGGTTAATTTTTTTAAAAATATTGTATTGTCATCCAAACTACGCACGCCTGCAAAGTTTCAAGACAATTGGATAATTGGAAGTGGGTTAAATTTGAGTTGGCAGATTTGAACCATTCAAACAAACATACAAACAAACAAACAGAGGATCGAAGCTGAATAAAATCGTTTAAAAATCAAAATTACTGGCTTTTATCCAAGGTAAAATCTTCCTCAATGTTGTGTAACTTTTGTAATAAATCGGCTTAGTGTGACAGCTGTTCTTTTTTCGTGGATTTAATGACAATTCAACAATAATTTAATATATGTTTCGTTACCGAATGTAATAATTTGACGTTACATTCATCCACTGAATGTGAGTTGGATGTTTGGGATCATATGATCCCTCTGTGCTAGGGAAAATAATCGCAGGAATCACAGGGGGTGCGCGAAAAAATTTGAGTCTGTGAAACTGCTCTGATTTTCTTGTTTGTTAGTTGATTTTAAGTATTTCTACTCATTGATTATGTACCAAAAATTGTCTGAGATTTGACTTTTCTAAAAAATTGTTTTAATTTTATTATATTCACAAATTTTGTGACTGAGTTTAATTGCTGTTTTTATTGAAATAAATCAATGGTTTTTAATGTTCGACTTATTCATTAGCAGTAGGTATATAATGATCTTAGGGGTCATTTTCCTAAGGATGCCAAGTAGGGATCATTTTATACACATAGGTGTACACTATGATCCTTTAGTATCCCATCACAAAAATGCGAATAAAAAATGTAATTCATCAGGTAGCTAAATTTGATCTAAGCCAATAATAAGGTAGATAAACTAACTTGCAAAAACTACTTTACTTTTATTTAATTTTATTTAAATAATGTGCATTTGTATTTTTTATATGAATTACGATTCATATAAAATACATTGTCGACCTTCAAGTTCCACCTCTCCCTCGGTGCCCAATCTTGGCAGCGCAGCTCCCGGCAAACCACCGCAAGTGCTCGTTAAACGATGTCGTGAATCCGTCGAAGCCTCCCGCGCAACGATACCGCGGTAGATAGTTTCTAATTGACCAAGTTGGGGCGCGGCCGCGAAATTAACATTTAGCTGGCCGGACACCTGGAACCCGCGCAGACAGCTAACTAATGCCCGAGCTCGGACGTGGCCGTCGAGCTTTGCGTACACGTCTGTTCTCCCGCGGCAAACACTCGCGCGAGCCGTCTGTTTCGCCGTCTGAACAGCCCACGTACGTATAAACGGCGGATTGTGTGCGCGCGCGGTTAGGCAGGTACACGCGGAGGGCCGGTTACAACGCGCATTTCACGCACCGCGACCCGCGCTATCTGAACCGCGAAACGGTGTGCGTAGCATTGCAGCCTCTCCCCTGTGTTTACACGGGCACTCGAGGCACTCGCAGCAGCGGCTGTCTACGAGCGGGGCAAAAGGAGGAAAAAGGCGAGGCGAGCGGGCCGAGCAAATCGCTCGAATTCACGCGACGATACGTGACGCGGCCGCGGCGGAAACGGCCGCCCCGAATCGATAAGTTGGTAAAAGCGACCGATGAAATTTGTACGTTGTCCCCGGGGCTCGTAATTTGCCGCGTTCAATCCGCCTGATTACCGCCGGTAATTCCGAAACGTTTCGCCGACGAGTCCGGCACGCTAGCCGCATTCTGCATGATCGAGCTCGAATATTTTGGCAGTGGATATTGGTCTCCCGGTAATTCGAAGAGTTCCGAAGCTTTCCAACCACGAAATAGCTTCTCTGATCGTTCTATAACCACCGAAATGGGATTGAGGAGTGCTAAATTGCTCGAAATCTCGACACCTGATTTCCCGGGAACAAGCGGCCTTCTCATCGAGCAACCATTTCGAGCTCGTTTCCCGGGGTTGGATCGCTCCGGCGCATGCGCGACGAACGCGACAAGTAGCGCGCACGGTGGTGCCGAAAAAGCGGCCACCGAGGGACAAAGAGGGGCGCAGCCGCGGGGCAGATTCGGTCCCGAGAGCCGCGACCGGGACTTTGATTTACATTCTCCCTAATTACAAATGAAACGCGCAGCCTTATTGGCGCGTCAGTAGCTCCCAAGAAGGATGAGGCTCGTGCATCGTGCGCGCATGCGTGAGAGCGAGCGTGACAGCGTCTACGCGCATGCGTGCGCGCACACGACCGCGGGTCTTTCGACGCTGGTCGCGTATGTGCGCGTCGTTACACGTGTAAACGCGTGCACGAGGTAACAAGCGAGTTGACACGAGCGGACCAGAGGGCAGAGGGAAGGAAGGGGCAGAAAGAGGGAGAGAGAATGGTAGGAAAGAAGCGTGCGAATCCTCTTCACCCGCGCATTTATCACGCAGCAACAGTGCCAGTTTACGCGCTTTTAGGCGACGCGGATGTGTGCGTGCGACGAATCGGCCAGGCAGGACGACGGCGAGAAGCGTGTAGAGGGGAAATCACGGCCGCTTCCACTTAATGAATGTAGATTTGGTAGTGCCGGCTGCAACGGATATCGATGGCTAGAAATTTGTCTCGAGGAGAGCCCGGCGGATATCTTCGCCGGCCAATTTCTCCCCCTCGGAGACGCGAGGTTTGTTAATGTCTTTCTGCGTCCATTTTTTAACGGAACCCCCTCCGACGAACGGGGAAATATGGCGCGCAGCCTCGTCGCGGCTCCTTCACGAACGTCTTTATCCTGCTAGAGATCTTTGGGCGAAAATTATCGAGAGTGCAAGGTGAAGGTCTGCTTTTATTCTCGGCAGTTTGAAAAATGGTCCTATGCTAGGTACAAGGTTCAAACTAGGGTAAAGGACCCAATTACTGTCACCCTAAGCTGTTTTACGTAAAATAACGAATAAATATTATAAAATGATGCATAAAAAAAATTTAGCATGCAATTCAAACTATTATTTATACGATATAAAAAACAGTACTTAATTTTTTCTTCGTTAATTTGAATAAAACGATAAAAAATTTTAAGTGAATACTAGGAGAATGGAAACGATGACTTCCTAACTAGCGAAAGAGAAAGCAAGGCGTTAAAGAAAATGCTGTAATTGTAATATTTAAGCTATTAACATAACAAAATGTAATGTTTTAAATAATATAAGCATCATAGAAAGTAATAAAGATCCGAATTCAACGATTCATTAAGTCTTCTTTCTTATTAATTGGGTGATAGTGATTGGTACAAGCGTTTCAAGCATTTTGGTATTACTGTCATAGCAGTACTTGCTCATTACACGACGTAACCTGAAAATTACATAAATAGTATTAGGTTAGCTGGCAGTAATTGGGGTGTCAGTAATTCAGTCAAATACATTTGAGGGGTGTCAGTAATAGATCCCCAAATATATTTTTGAAATTGATGTATTTATACATAAAAATCGAAGTTTTAAGATCCACCAATTTTTTTTCATCAAGTAAACATATTAAACAATAATAAATAAAAAGAACAACATATACTTTTAGTCTATAAGTACATAACTATAAGATAATGTCAGGGTCAAAGCTTCATGTGTCAGTAATTGGGTCCTTTACCCTATTATTCAAATTCCAGACCCGGTTGACCAGTAACCTCGTCATTCGGCTCCTTTCCTTCCTGCCGTAGTGGAAGGAGAGATTATTGGGGGAAAATCGAACGCGTAACCTTTTCTATCGCAGACAATCGGTCCCTCAGTTCCCAGTGTCTTATGTAAATCCAGCCCGCCGCAATCCTAATATCGACAGCAGAGGTACGCTGCGCCGTATTTGGAGTGGCGATTGTTACAGGCCACAGGCCGCGGTCCCCGTGTTTAGTTAAATGGAAAAACAGAAACGCAGCGGAGAACAATGCGCGGCAATTTCGTACGCGATAACGGGGGCCGGGTACGAAGGCATTTGTCAATACGCGAGCGCTTAACGACTTGGCGCTGGAAAGAGCAACAGGTATCGATAGCTGGAAATTAGTCTTCCCCGGGAGATATCTGGCTGGGACCTTAAAGCTCGCGCGTATCCTCTTTCGAGGACGGTTAATAACCCTGATGCTCCACGGTTATTGCGTGTCGCTATTTTGCGCGAGGATCTCCGCCGCTGGAGGGAGGGGGAGACGGGACTAAAACGGAACGGTTCACCTTTAGGGAAATAAAAAGAGGGGAACGATCCACAGATCAACGTCAGAAAAAGTAACGGCTCGGCGACGTCGATGGAACGACGCCGAGCCGGGGCCCTACTTCTTCGACCTAATGAATATAGATTCGTTTCGGCAAGAAGCAACAGATATTGATCACCGAGAGAGTACTCCCGAGCGTACGAATATTAAGTTATCATTTCGCGGAGTTGGCGCTCTTCAAATACGATCCAACCAGGATCCATAAACCGTCTGGCACCGTCGCCGTCCTCCTAATTGCCAGGCGAGGCCGGCCCGGGCCGCAGAATAAAAAGGAGGCGCAGCTATTTTGCAATACCAATCGGGGCGATCTTGCTCCCGGTGAGAAGCGTCGCCGAGCGAAAGCAAAACGGCCCGGTTGGTCGCATACCCCGGCCGATTATCGCCTTCGGTCGATTATACGAGCCCCGTCGGTGGCAAGAAATCACGGTAGCGATCGATGCTGCGGAGAGAAAGGGGGGGGGGGGGGGTGGGAGGCGCGGTGGAGGCGCGGATGGTAAGAAGAGGTTTAGAGAAGCGTAGGGAAAGAGAAAGGCAGAAAAGGTGGTCCGGTCCTGGAATTCAACAGTGGCAATGGAAATGAAGCCAGCACCCGCGTATATGGTACGCATCGACACCGTGACGGGGGTATCGATATCGATTGATTTATCTCGCTCGGCTCTACCCTCGGGGGCCGCCGCCGCCGTCGATGACTGGCCTCGCCAGAGACGAAAAGGGTGTATTGGCCTCATCTGCGGCGCGCGTACCTAATGACATCGCCTGCTCGCGCGGCCGCTCGCTCTTAGAGGCTGATTAAAAATGGCATAATGAAAGAAGCTGCGCACCGCCGATACCGACGTTGCTACTAAGAAGCAGCACGCTCGGGGGGCAGGGGAACAGGGCGAGGATGAACGGCTTGGGTGATGGGAAAGGAAGAAGGATAGGGAGAACGGGTCGAGGCGAAATCGGGGGAGAGAAAGACGGAGTGAAACGAACCGGCCGCGGCCGCTCGAGTCTTCTGGTCCTCAGCAGACTTTTTTAAGCGATCAATCACCCGCTCTACAAGAAGTACATATCCCACCTACCCGAAACGAGAGGATCAGCGGGTTAGAAAGGGGGAAGAAAGACAATGAGAGAAAACGAACGAACATGGGGAAAGGGGGCGAGCGGGGCGGGAGGGATGGATGGAGATAGAGAAGCTACGTCCAGTAGGGTGGCTCTTATTTACCAAATTTTCAGGTAACATTCATGAAATATCAAACACTGAAAATAAGAAAAAAAATTTTTTTGATCTTTTTCGCATATTTCGGTACATGTCCCCACCTTAAATGTTTAAAAAATAGTCATGGAAAATAAAAATTCCATTTCTTTTGTTCGCCTTCATAAATAAAATGTGATCTAGAAGCATTTAAACTTTCAAAATTTGAGGGAAAAAAGTGCAATTTTTTTTTTAGTTTTTCGGACTTTTTTCGAAAACCGTTTGTCACACGAGAAAAAGTAATAGAACATAAAAGATGCTCTTTGTCCGGATCCACAACTTTTGTTTGACATATTTTTTTATTTAATCAATAACTTGGAGGATATTATATAAAATCGACTTCGCGAGCTGTTAAATAATGATTTAAATGTTTAAGGGCCCAGGGGCACCCTATCCCGTTATCCGATCGAGCTCAAACTTTACACAGATTTTTTTTTAATTATTTGGAACTATTCTGGAGGGTGCCCCAAAGAAAATTCAAAAGTCGAAAATAAGAGCCACCCTAACGTCCAGCTACCAAATCGTTCCTTATTAAACGCTCGCGAGACTGGATTTAAGAGTATGCAGTACCTATGTACTATGCGCCATTGAATGCTTCGATTCTTTCTCTTGGATCGCGCGGCATACACTTTTATCACGCCTGTTACTCCATATCACAGCGATGTTTCAATTTGCCGCGACAATGGGGGAACGTATCCCTGGCATCGGTGCAAATGGAGGAGTGTGCTCCCACCTCGATTCCCGCATTCCAGGGTGCAACAAAGGATCGAATTTTATTGCAGCAAACCTCCAAGCGCTGTATAAATAACGTGCAAGATAATACGCAAAATCCATCTGCGATCCTCCGATGTACAGCAACCAGGAACAATCGCCCGGTCCGTGAGGTCGAGCGCCGATTTCCTTGTAAATTGCTTCTCGATCCCTCTACAAGTTCGTCGGCTTCTCTTTTTCCTTCACGGTCGTCTCCGTCCCCCATACCCCTCCCATCGTCCACCGTCGATCCATGGATCTACCACGGAACCGTCCACTCTCCTTCTGGCCGAGGGATAATAATAAAATATCACAATCATCACGGCTAACTACTGTTTCATTAAACGATTAATTAACCCACGATATATTACGTAGATAGTGCTGGAATCCCACCTTGCGCCCCCTGGCCCCCTTTCTCCGCCGTTTCTTTCTACAGATTATTACTTCTACGCTTCCCGCGGCGGAGTTGCGATGCAGCCTTTCACGCACAGCCATCGGCTACCACCGGTGGCAAAGGCGTTCAATGCTACCATCCTCGTCGTACCTACGGTTCGATTTCCTCCTCGGCTCCTCCGTCGGGGCCTCGCCCTCGCCCCCTTTAATTCTACCGTATGAAAAGATACGTCAAGGTGGGTATTAGTTGTCCTTCCACGAGGCCATCAGCGCCCCGTAGCGTGGACAGACGAGCCCGCCGATTCGTCAGCGAGGTATTTACCGGGGCGACGCCCCGTGAATAATCGTTGAAAATTAAAAATTAACCGGGCCCCTATTTACACAGCGCGATGCGGGACCGTGTACCGTTACCGGGGCGACACACGGTCCGGGGAAACGGGTCTTATTTAGTTCGGGACTGTTATCCAATTACGATAACGACCAGTCGTTAGATTTGTCACCAACGAATGGTCTACCATGGATCCAAGGGTTTTGATCGCGATAGCGCGACCGATCGGGTCTGTGGATGTCAGGAGAATCGTTTTCGAGATTCAGTTGGAAAGCTAATGCGGGCAGTCCACGCTTCGTTCGCCATTCCACGAGGGAGCATTGTGTAATACAATGTTTAAAAACCCTGTGCAAGTGAAAGAGGGATCAATGCTGTAAATATAATTTCCCGAACACCCAGTGTCGAGCCACCCACGCACCAGTGAGCTGAAGGTGCGCATCGATTTAAGCACATCAACAATTATGCAACGATGTAACCCGCGTCATCTCAATGCACGTTTGTTTCATTGTTTCGACAAAATCACCGCTAATTGCACGCTCGTCGCGAGGCGTCATTTATATTCCGGCTGAAAAATCCTGCAAATTGGAGCGTTTTTTCCCTGCCCATCCGTTATTTATCACACTTACTGTCCTTCGTCGAGCCCGGCGATTCGTGCCGCGTTCATTAGCGAACGAACGCCGCTGATTGCACGTGCGTAACGATCGCAAGCCCATTGTTTCAAATAAGGTCGAATTACGTGTCGTAGATGAAAGTCTCGCTTCTGCTCTTCTCACAGAAGACATCCGCAAAGCGCACGGAAAATCGAGCGAATTCAGGATCGATCGGTTCGACCTGTTGAGCGGGCCCAGGTATCGCATCCAAATGAAATTAACGACGGGCCATTACGACACTGATTGACACTGAATTCACGAATCACGAAAGGCTTCTTTGGTAATAATGGGAATCATTGAATTCCGCTCGCCATCGAGCTAACCGATGTCTAATGAAAAGCCACAATCGTTGCGCAAATAAATGATCCTCTGGCACGTTGATACGCCCATTGTTGGTATATTCATTCGCGATCGTCCCTCGACCATCCCCGAGCGTCGGGGAAGAGAAGCTCCTCTCGAAGGAACGAAGGTATACGGCTCCGGCCCTCTCGCTCTCTGCCCTTCGCCGTCTTCAATTGCACTTTATTTATCACAATTTGCTGACGTTGATATATCGTTACACGGCCGGGCGACACATATGTATGCGTCATCGCAATTTACATTGGCCATCTCTCAATGTAACCGTCTTACTTAACGACCGGTCGCGAGGCGCGCAACTGTCTTTGCCGCGGCGGAAAGTCCGCGTGGAATTTTCACGCGCGACAGCTGGCCCCCGCGGCCTGAAAGGCACGGCGCGATACGCTTATCGAAAAATAGTGCATTTTGCGACGGGGGAAACCGGTTTCCCGGCGAGATAACCCGGACCGCATAAATACACGCCGCTAAGTACTTTCAGCGCTCGAGCGAACATAAAGGGACTGTCATACGGCGCGTCTCTTTTCCACCGGTTATCTCGCCGGCCGTGGACCAACTGCATGAGGAAGGACTCGGAGAAAGAGGAGCCCGGTGAATTGTGGCCGTGCGCGTCCCGTGTGTTTATAGTTACGACGGTCACAGAAAAATTCGTCGCCGATCGGGGGCGTTTTATCGATCTCGGCCGCGTGGGCGACGGCCATTCTGAATATTGGATTTGGGACGTCGGTGTATAGAAAGTGTTCATGTGTAATTAGAGGGAGCGTCAGATTCAGATCCTACTCCGAGAGCTTAAGCCCTTAAACAGTTTTATTATTCGGGGATATAGAGATGCGGGGCTTACGGAATTCCGTTGGTGGATACCTGGTATCTGGAAAGACCGTAATGGTTTCACGATAATTCCACAAGGTTTCCCCGGACGGTTTAGCTGTAGCACACGCGAGCTGGGGCGAGCACGCAACGCGGATCATGACGCAGGATATGGAACAATTAGGATGTTAAGTGTCGACCATTTAAGGACGCGTGTCACAACATAATGCCCGTGTCCGTCTATCCATTCATTCATACCGCTCGTCCCACGCGATCCTTATTCCGTTCTTTTTCGTCCGTTCGCCACGACTCTCTCGGCTTATAATGCTCTTACGGCTTACAAGCGTCTTCGCGCGGTGGATTCAGTACGGTGCATCGATCACCCCCGGATCGCGGGATCGCGAATTATGAAACGGCAATAAGAAACGAGCGATCTTTTGTCTCAAAGCACCAGCATTTCTCTTTGCGGCACCTCGAGCAATTGAATAAGTACGAAAGAGATCTCGCGTGAAAAAAATGGTTAAAGAGAAACGCAGCGATACAGGCGTTTGTTTGTTATGCGCAACATTTTCGGACCCTCGAAATCCACTTAACCGGCCATAATGATCGAAAATCGCCACTTGCGAGCTCGAGCAGGCGATGCGAGCCTCCCCGTCCTGAAGGCAATAAATTCCGTCGGAGAGGAAAGAGAAGGAGGCAGAGAGTGAAAGAAAGAGACCAGGGGAGAGGCACTGCGCTACGGAGCCGAATCTTTACTACCAACATCTTCCACGATAATTGCGCCTGACCTTGTTTACCAATTTGGCTACGAGGGGCCATCATCTGACCCCATGGACGAGCGTCGAGCGCCGTCGATCGCGAGAAACCTTCCGGTCGAAATCCAAAGAGGCGAATTTAAGGGGTTATGCCCACCTCTGAGGTCTGAAAAAAACATATTTATTCGGTAATTTTTTGGGGAAAAACTTGGTGGCTTTTTTAAAGAAACCTTTATGTATTCGAAAGTGTACATCTTATACTACTTGTAGTAATTATTCCAATAAAAAATATAAATAAATAAAAGAAATATCAGTGATCTTCCGGCAGCGATTTTTTTTTCTCAGTAGTTTGCTGTGACCACTCTAATTTTGACCTGATTTATCTAAAATAAAAAATTCGACGGAATTTAGTTAGTATATTAAATTATCTTATCCTTAATCGTTCATTATCCCGAAAAATTAATTTGCTACAAAATGACGGCTGTTCAAATTAAAATATCAATTTTTGCCACAAAAATCGCTCATTTTTCATCTGTAAAATAAAAACTACGCAACGGAAATGAAAAAACCACGATTAAGGACAAGATTTTTATATATATAATAATGCTACAAAAGCTGAATTCATTCGATGCAGCGGTTCTCGAGATATGTAGTTTCGAGAAAAACGCGTTTAAAGTGTTAAGTTAGGTTTACATCGTCCAGGACATACCTATACTAAAACTCGCACAGCTTCGCCAATTTTGGACGGATCAAATTGAAACTTTCACACAATACTTTAGAGATGTTGCACTTTAAGAAACTGTAAAAACCCCAAAATCCATTTTTCCGGATTTTGCAGGTGGGCATAACCCCTTAAGGTAACGAGATAATCGCGACGAGCAACGCGGAAACCACTCAAAGACGCTACGCTGAGGTGGGAAGGGAAGAAGACCAGGGGAAAAAGCGAGTAGGGACGAAGCATGTGGCGTCTCCACGAAGGAGGGCGTTTAGAAGGCAGCAGGTGTAAACGTGGTAGCGAAATAGATGTGGATAAATATGCGAAGCACGCGGGACTACCGAGGGTCCTAAGGGCTCCCGTCTTCGGCCGCGCGAGTACTAAACAGGCGCGATGGTAATTAGAGCAACGCGCTACGATTATCGCGCCATATTTAGCGGGCGCGGCTAGACCCGCTCGTAAGGAAACCCCCCCGTAATTGACAACAGCCGCATACCTTACACGGTCACGCTCATTTTCCGCTTCGAGGGAAACGTTTCTTCTTGGAGGCGTAATTTCTGTTCCCTCGCCATATCGTTCACTAGGTGCTGAAAGGTGTTTCCACGATCTGGCAAGTTGGGGGTGCATGCGTAAGATAATAAAAAATACTGAAAGTGTTTATGAGGTGAGATAACAGGGAGCTTGTAAAATAGTAGGTGCTTCAGCTAAAAGAGCAACCCTCCGTGTACTTTGATAAATAAAGTGAGATCTTACTTGCAGATGGTGCTTTGTAGCTTCTGACACCGAGCTTACATCTTGTATCGCAAGATAGAACGTTTAGGAGAATGTAGTAATTGTTAAATTGCAAGGGAATTGGGCAAGTCGCTGCGCAGACAGCGCGTTTTCCGACCAGCAGGGGAGAAGGCGAGTTAAATCGGTTATTTCGGGCTCCAAATCTGACGCAAGCATTTTCGCTGGCCGGTTTCCCGAATCATCGTACGTTCATTAGGTCGGCCAGCTGCCCCAAGATTACCATTGCCGCGATTGTTGCCGGTCATCGTTTGCAATCGATGCCTCGGAAACAGTATGGGGTTTATTCTAGCTGCGAACCGCCGTTTCTGCCATTTTGCTCGCGCGACGCGGCTAGAAGACGATGGGCCTAGCCGAACAGACCCGCGCAGTAATTAAATATCTCGGTAACTGTGATTCCATCCGCGAGAGTCTTGCGAAATAATTGAATATGAAAGTCCATAGGGCAACGGGAGATTTCTCCCGTTGGCAATGTATCATTCGATTATTAGATAATTAAAGTGAAATGAAAATATGCTTGATTGCCCCCGCGTGCGTTCCTTCCTCGGTGGTAACACGAAACGGTGGGAATGGAAAATTCGTTTCAAGTATCGTACCGTGTAATTGCACTTTCTAGATGCATCGTGACGGAAAGGTGAACATATATGTATAATGTTTGGTACTGGTAGATAATTCAGCTTTTACTGTTGGCCATTCTGTTTCCGGAAAAAGTAATGTAGGTAAGATGTTTCGTTCGGAATCTACCTGCAGGAAGCTACGACATCCAACGACTTTAAAATTCTAATTCGAATGGTGAATATTTTTAATATCGCGTGTATGGAATCACCAGATCTTTGATCGATGTAGATATAAAAATTGCAGCTAAGCATACAACTTTGGACGCATATGTGTGATCGTCGTAGAATCATTGAAACTACCTGCAACTGCAAATAGCTTTTGAAATTTCTGTTGAAATCCACGCTTCCCGACTCAACAAAGTAATAAGCGGCATCAACGACCGCCGAAACAAATGGCATCCACCGGAGTCGAAGAGAAGCGAAGGAGGATTTAAGAAGTCGACGAAAGGGAAGAGAAAGTGCAGCACAGCGGCGTGTCCAGAGGAAAAGGGAGAGAGGCCAGTGCCTTACCGCGTCGCAGCCGCGTTATTGTCATTTGTCATTGTCCCTTATGTTAATGTTTGCTAGTACCAGTCTGGTGGGGGGTTACTAATAGCGGTAATTAGCGCCGAGGAGCCAGCCACTCGGTATACATCACTTTCAACGGGCCAGCTTGTGCTTTGGCTCCAGGGAGATCCCCTCCTCCTTTCTCATCCTCTGATGTCTCCTCCGTTACAGCGTTCAACATGATTTTATTCGTGTAACGAGTGACTTTTTATCCGCCGGTAACGGGTAAACGTCCATTCTCATCAGCGAAAGCTGTTGTGGTTGATTGTAAGATCAGCAACATTTCGTAGTTAAGTGTTGCGACGCATGCAACAGCAGAGAAAAACAAATTCTCCAGTGTGCGAGGAACTATGACCACGATCAAACACTCTGATGCATACGATATCCTATCACGACTGCACAATAGTACTTACGTTTTACAATCCTCATAGATCTCAATTCAAATTATTCGAACGATACAATTCTACTCAGATAATTGCCTCGGACAAATTTTTATTCGAATAACGTCCAAGTCCGTCCCGCTCCTTTCGGCGTAATCCACAAGCCAGTTGTTGACTTTGTAGTACATGTTAACGAACCATCGCGGTATGATTACCATGTAGCGCGCAACATGACGGTCGCGCGACAATTGTTGCCCTGTCATCGGGCGCAATCGATATCGGGGAAACGAAGATATTCTGAGGATGGCGAGATAGCGGGCCATAATTATTCGCGCGGCACGGTTGTTTCATTTGCAGCACATTCGTCCGGGTCCGAGCATCGTGCCGACTCATGATTACCCCTCGCTAACGTCTGTAAAAACATCCTCCGATACCGCGCTGGTAACGGTCGGGTAATTAGCTGCCGCGTGGGAAGACCGTTGCACCGGTCACCCTTTTCTTTTTCTCCCCGAGTTTCGTATGCAAATAATGGCCCTTGCGCGAGAGCATTTAGTAACCGTCTTCGATATGAACGGTGGAGTTCTAACATTCCTAGTCGGGGAAGCTCTAGAACTGGAGACCAATCTGCTGGAGTAGGTAGATCCATTCTTAAGATATTTCAGGTATTCGGCCAGGGGTTCCTCAAGACCCCGATGAAACTGCAACGGTGGTGAGACGTTGGGATATTCTCGAGAAGGAAAAAGGCTTAAGTGCCACGACAGCAGCTATGTATAATCTTTGGCTAGGAAGATACTAGTAAAACGTTGGCATCTTATTCTTATCGAGAAGGCACTCACGGACATCGGCTCTCCTCCCCGTCCATCCAAGGGGGTGGTTTTCTTCTCATTTTACTTGCAGCCGTTTCGTTTACTCGGGGACACCCGAATTCCATCCGTCCTCGACGCGACGCTCTTGTTCGCCTTTTTTTGGTGCCCATCTCATCGATCCTCCGTGATCCGAACTTCGATCCCTCGGCCGTTCCGTGTACATACGAAATTCAGCCGAGAGGGGAGGGGGAGGGCCGTGACGGCGCGTCGAAAGGGGACTTCCGCGTGTTTCGCCTCACGACGGACAATTTGTTTGTAGCGAGGACGAGGCCAGGGGGAGAGAAGTTCGAGGCTCCGTTTCACCCTTCTGGCCCGCCTTCCCTTCCCACCTTCTTCGCGGTACCCTCTCCCTGCATCCTCGTGCAGTTACGTACCTAACGAGGCCGCGAGATGGATCGGCCTCTCCGCCGAGAATGCGCCTCTTCCTCCATCTCCCCGCCGCGCCCCGTGCCCCTCACTTTTCATCTTCTGCCTCCTCTTCGTCTTCTTCTCGTTCGCCTTCCGCCGTGTCCCGCGATCGAACAGGAGCACCGTCCTCCCAGGCCAAGTAATTTGTGCGCGAAGACAAAGAATTCCTTCCCTTCCCTTTCGAACGTCTCTCTCCCCGTCACCGGAGAGGTTGGTTTCGTTGCCGCGGCCCGGATAACGAGACGTGGAAACTGATTGATTTCCCGTCGCTGGACGCCTGGCAGCGCGATAGTCGAAGCATTAATGAAGTTGTCGGGGTGACCGCCTCTCGGGCTGCCTCGATCGGCCGAAGGCTGGCCGCTGCGCCGCGGGAAACGGGCGTCCTCTCGTTTGCGGCCGCAGACGAGCCAACGTCCGTCCGGACGTTTCCACGCGTCCCCCCTTCCCGACGATATTAAGAGATCCCTGATTTCTGGCACCGCGGACGCTTGTCAGATGTCCCGGGGAACGAACGAACAGCTCGTCCACGGGCTGAACACGCTTGCCCCTTCCATTCTTCGTGGATCACAGCGAGACCGAGCTCGTAATAGTAAAGAGTCATCTAAGCTAAATACTTAGCTCTAAACTTTCGTGTTTTACTCTGCGTGACTAATAGGAGCATAGGTATCCGATCCTGCATTAGGAAGCTTCATCGCGACAGATTTGCAAGGTGGAAGATGAGGCGACGAGACACTAGACATCCGTTTAATTGCTCGATCGTTTCGATTAACGCGTAACGCGGAGGATCGCGAGTGATCGCGCGATGGCCACCGTTGGAAAACATGCAGCGAGCAGGAACGGCGGGCATCGAACGCGAGAGGAGACGACGCCGTCATCTTGTTCACCAGCAACGCTATTGATTAGGATGACTGGGAGTTTTGAGATAAGCCGGACCCCGTCGTTCCCCTCCGTAAAGCCCCTTACCTCTCCAGCCAGCTTGATTGAGTTCCGATGGGTGTGCCGTACTTCAAACGCCTCCGCATTAATTATTATATGGTCGGCCGAGGGTTCCTGGACGCTGGCGTCGAAATCGGGCTCATCCCGCGGCCGTGATTTCTTCTTCGAATCCGTTGCCTCTGGCTTGCATTCGAGCATCGATAGAGGAGATCGTAACTGTACCGTTAAGGAACTACTTAGTTTCTGATCAGTTTAGAGGGTTTCCCGCTTTAATATTTATTTTTAACCTAATGAAACTTTAAACCATAGACTTTTTTATACTAAAAGAAGAATTAATGTTTAAACTTAAAGGAAAATTATAAAAAGTTGATAATAAGTATAATTTAATTATTTATAAGGTACGGAATAATAAGGTGACTAGGAACTAGTTTTTGATCAACTAAAATACATGGGAACTAATTTTTTGATCAGGTGAAGAACTAATAGTTTATGATCATTTGAAATACATGGGAACTAATTTCTTATCAGGTAAGGAACTAATATTTGATCAGATACTAATACTAATTAAAAAGAAAGTGCCAAATAAACTTATTTTTAGTATTATACCATCTAAATTTAATTTTTCTATAATTTTATAATGTCCTAACCTTTTTATTCAGGTGATCAAAAATTAGTTCCACAAGAAAAAATTGGAACTAAATAATGATCACTGACTTTTAAAGCAAAATGATACATATAATACTAAAATTCTTGCGCTACATTGTAAAGTAAACTATTGTAAGCAGAATGTATGAAAATAACTTTTAATACCGCAACAACCAGCAAAGAAATCGACTGTGGCGTCGATGGTGATCTCTTACTTCAAACAGTAAGAGATGGCGTTCAATAGGGACTTTCTTCAAGTGAACTACCTTACACATTTATTTCCACGAAAACTACAAATATTAACTGCTTTCTCAGCCAACACATATATTTTTTAATTATCAATTTTTATGTTAGTAATTATTTCAAACAATTTTTATTGACATAAACTTAAAAGAACGATTTATTTCATGAACTGATAAAAAATTAGTGCCTGATCAAGAACTAGTTCCTTAACGGTACATTCGTCCTCGCGGCAGCCTGCTTTCAAAATGCTCCCAACGACCGTCTTAGATTTCAATACCCATTCAACGTATTGTGCCCGGGTGATGCTGCTAAAAACTTCTCGCCCCTTCTTAGAAAATTAGAGTTCTAATACCGCGTCGAAGGTTACGACTGTAATTAACCCCCGGGTGGAGTACGAGGTCCCGTAACAAGGGTTGTGGACCTTGCGCAATCATTGATTCTATGGAATCTATCAGAGACACGACAGGCAAAAACTGTTTACGTATTTATGACAGCAGCCAGGGGTACACAAAGATTTATGCCTGCAATATAAACTTTTTACCGCGCGGGCTTCTTCGGAGGAGTGACTACCGTCTCGGATGCAATCACAAACCTATCGATGGCTGATGGCTGGTCGAACGGCCGCGCAATATTCGCGAGGCCGCGACGGAGAAGGAGAGGAAGAGGAAGCGAGACGAGCAAGAAGATGAGGAAGAGGACGAGGCAAGAGGAGTTACGATGGTTCCCGTGCGGCAGGTGGTTCCCTCCTCGTTCCTCCCAGACTTTTATCGCTCCCCGCTTTCCCATCGTCCCGTCGCGGCCACCGCGGTGTATCGTTGTTCCCGCTTTTATCATTACTGTTATTATAATTTCGGTGAGCGCGTCTGATGAATCGATGCGAGGTCCCCGCTCGAAAGGGGAACGATCCTTCCAAGAGCGGAGCCACGAGGAACGGCTGAAAAAAAGCTGACAGGGGAGGAGGTGGACCCGGAGGAGAATGAAAAAGAAGAAGAGTAGAGAATAAGGGTCCGCACGGAGGAGGAACTGGAAAACAGTGGAGCCTCTTCTCCGCGGGTTCGTGGTTGGCCCCCCTGGTAATTTGTAGCTCCGATATCATCGCTAAGAGTTATTCAGGGGCTCTCCAGCGTGCGTACAGAGTTTGCTACCTATCTGCCGATAGCACCTCCTCGCTTTTCCTCCCTCCTCGCCCCGTCCACCCCTGCTTGGCGGCTCCTCCCGAAATCCTTCCGCTTTGTGCTTCCCTCTTTGTAACCTTACCGGCGAACAACGCTGTCCCGCCGATCACCGTGCGTGTATCGGCAGCCTGGCCGCTCGAATTCGCCATCTGTCGTTATCGACGCCCGAAGAAACATTCCCTCGGTCCCTGAAATTTACTGGATCACCGTGCATTCCACGAACGAGGTACCCGCGCGTTCGTCGGAGCGATTCAATTACGGGCCGGTGCACGAAACGCGTCGAGGAATTGAAATTTAAAGGGAAGATCACGCGGATTTCAGCTTCCACGCTGTTAGCTGACAAACTTCTCGTCCGAAAACGAAGATCCCCGGTGTGATAGGAAGTTTTAATAATGCCGCGCAGACGGCCGCGATTTGTCCAGAGCTCCGACGGCAAAGGAATTAACGTCGCGTTTGTCTTTCGAGCGGACTTTCCAACGGCGGACCGCGGGGACTTCCGTTTATGGACACGGATACAAGACTCGCAAATTCTCGTCAGACTCGTTACAAGTCATTACGACTGGTTCTCGCTTGCAAAATCGGATGTTAACACAAAAGTGTCTCTGAATGCGGGTGAGGTGACGCAAGAGCGCTTTCGGGACCTCGGAATAACAAGAATGCTCACATAAATATGTGTCAGAAGTCGCATTCCACCTGAGTTACCGCCTTTTTTTGCGATACAAGGGGACAATTTAAAGGCATCAGAGGCGGATTGAAATGACCAGTTTTAGCTGAGACGCGAGCCCGAACAGCCTCGTCCCGGCTCGCCTGACGTGTTCGAAAGGTCATGATGTTTTTCGGATCTCGTGGTCGGTGGGTGTGCCGTTCGGGGAAGAATTATCGGGCAACATTGGAATGGGCTTTAAGGCGCTCGTTTGCGCGACTCTCTTTTGCCTTCGGATCTTCCTTTGGGTGGAGCACCAACAGCACTTCTCGCATTAGCACGAGTGTAGGGTAAGCTCGGGTAAGTCCGTGATAGTTTTAGAATTTGTCTATTAACGGCTAATATTAACATATTCTGAAAGTGAGTCTAGGATGTAATGATAGGTCAGACATCAGAGAAACAAATAATAGGTTAACAGAAATTTACTAAGAATATTTAATTGAAAATATACAAAATTAAGTTGTCATGACATAGTTTGGTTACTCCGTGATAGTATTCTGGTAACTCCGTGATAGTTCTCGCTAGCCCGAGATATGGCCACCATCAGCTACTTTTTTTATATTATTTTATATTATTTTACATTAGTTTACATTATTTTAAATTATTTTACATTATTTTATATTATTTTATATTATTTCATATTATTTTATATTATTGTTATTTTGTGTATAATTAATCTTTCATGATCGTCTGAGACGTAAGGAAACATGGTTTCTGGTATTTGCCATCAGAATTTCTTTAACTGTACAATCAGAAACGCAGGCTCGGGCGCACGAAAAATAAGAATTTAGTCACTTTCCATAAGCAAAAATAACACTGATGCCTTATTGTATGATAATTTCAAGAGTAAAACTTGTTAAAGTGACATTTTACCATCACTTACCTGCAGTTTGAACTTTCCACTTATCTTCTAAAGCACATATAATACATAATCAAGCGATCGTCCACAACTAGCACGAAAAATTTCACGAATAATGCGCTGCTGGAACAAAATGCTCCCTCACTCTATCACACTAACTTCAATTGACTAATTATTTTACCACACCATAAACTTGAGGATCAACGCCGTCTGCTAGTTTTTGTTCCATCTAAATTGAGTCAGACAATTTCGAGTTACAGATAAATGAAAAAGTATCACGGAGTAACCGGTACCACGAACTTACCCGAGTTTACCCTACCTACATACCAACAGACATTCCTCTTCAAGTCCTCAAAACTCGCTAAAAACTATATTCCTCCAAATTACTTCATTTTACGTTCTTCCACCCAACACACATCGTTAACATTACCAAGAACCCTCGGGTTCTACTAGGGTCAGTGTAGGTTCCAAGAATCGGGTGACCCTCGTGGTGTGACCGGGGGTGTTAGGTTATTAGGCCGGTGATTGGTGACTCCCACGACAACCGACGCGCTGAAAGTGCTCGAAAATCACGCGTGCAAGTTCCCCCTCCCCCCCCCCGGTATTGGGCGGCCAAAGTGGAAGCAACCACCTGAAACAATTAAGCCTCGCACGGATGAGGAGGCTCGAGCGGCCAAACACAGGCAGGGTGGTGGGTGACGAGCGGCGCTGCGTGCACGTGTGTACGCGAGTCGATAGGGAAACGTGAGACAAGCCCGGTTCCCTACGGTTAGGATGCGTCAGGCCGATTGGTCATCGGAGTAGGACGATCCGTCGAAGCGGTCCGACGCGACGGTTGCGGGTTAGGCCTGACCATCGTCGCCGTGGAGGTGGCAGGAGGTCGCGATCACACGCCTACCAACTTTTGCGGCGCGCCACCCTCTTCCTCGTCGCGTCCTCGTCGTCCTTTTCGCCGGTACGCGCCGTGGCGTATTTCTCGCGCGTAACACGATAGCGGGAGCGGACGCGAGAAAGGGAGAGGGGCTCCTCGCATATCCATCGTTACGGATTTCCAGCGGACGAGGAAGAGGGGCCAGCGCGCGAGGTTACGCACGGTCGACACCGGGACGACACCTGGAAAAAACAATACGCCGGGGACACGGCCTCTTTCCTCCCCGTTTCTCACTCGATTCCTCTCAATGGCGCGCCGCCGGGCCCATGGGGCTGGGCCCTGCTCGCGGTCGCAATGCTTGTCAACATCGGTTAGCGGGATATTTCCTCTGGAGCGGGCATTGGCCATTGATGTCACACCCGGTTCTCTCTTCGCTCTCTTCTCCACACTTTCTCTCTCCATCTCCGTTCCTCTCTCCATCTCCCTTCCCCTCTCTCTCTCTCTCTCTCTTTCTCTGTCACTCGCCGTTCCACGCTCGTAATAATCGTGGCCGAGAAACGGAGCGAGAAAACGGAGATCTCTTTTCACAAGGAGCCCCCGTACCCAGAATGTTTTCGATGCGAGAGCACACCTATGAGCCCACCTCTCTCTCCTTCCTTGTCGAGGAACAGAGGTACCTCTCACCGTCCCATTTTCTCCCTTTTAACTTCCCATCCACCTTTCTCTATCCCCCCCCCCCTCCCCGCTGCCCGCCGAATATGCCGCCGAAACGCCCGGCTTCCTACATCTCGGAGCAAGGACGATGGAGGAGCGACGAAGAGGGTGCACCGGCCTCCTTTATTTCACGGGGGCTGCTTTGTCGAGCGCGGTTCTCGCTCGAGTGCGGGTTTCTTCCATGTCTTTGTTGGCGAGGCGAGAAATTCTGTCTGTCCTCTACAATTACGGCTCGAACCGGGCAACCGGGCCACGGCTCTCTCCTCGTCCCCGCTCCCCAATAGGCAATTCCTGCTTCGTCGGGGCTGGCCGGTGCTCGAGGTGTGATCCCGTACGCTGCCTGCCGCACGCCCGTTCCGGCGTGCGTTTTAAGCGCGGCCACGCACACCGCGACGTCCGCAGGCCCGGGCTTTTCATCCCTCGCCACGGAGCGTTGCGCGATTACGCGCACTTAGAACGCGTCGATACGCTCTCGAGGCGCAGCGCCGCTCGTAATCGAGGCTGCGATCAACCAGATCGAGATACTCGAAAGACCCTCGTGGCGCGATCTCTCTCTCCCTCTCTCTCTGCCACCCCGACACGTCCTGCAATCGTGAGATGCATGCCGATCGCGGAACAAGGAGGAGACAGGCTGGGCCTCTGCACTCCAACGGATCGAGAGAAGTCGTGAATGGTGTAATTGACCTATTAGTGGCAGCTTTTTAGAGAGCCACGGCTTCGTTATTCCGATCCATTCGAATGGCTGTTTCGATTGAGCTCCGTGTAGGGTTGCTGAGCGATCAGGGGCTCGATGACTAACACGGGTATCGAGGAGACGTAATGGATAAGTTACCCGCAGAGGGGCGACGCCGGGGATAGATCGCGAGGATGACTCTTGTTCTCGGTACAATCAGATACGATCGGCTTACGAGTGACTTGGAGGGAAATGCAGTTTACAATTAGTCTATAATGGAACTGGGATTATGCTTGGATGTAATATTATACCTCATGTACCTATACTTTGATGTACCTAACGAAAATTGATTAATTGCCCTGTGATCGCTTCTCAGTACACGGCGGATGTATCTGCCCGAGGAGTGACCTAATTAACGGCTTGCGGGATTTTGGAGCAGTAGGTAATATGGCGGTGACGTGGGACAGGGTTTAGGAATGTGTAGTTAGTTTCGTTGGAAATAAAATCTCTCTCTCCAATTCTCTAATTACGAAGTAGTGCACAAGATCGCAGTTGTTCGTTCGTCCCTCACACAACTAAACTTACTCCCTGCTCGTCTCTTCACGGGCACGTCTCTCTGACCCGAAACTATACCAAACCAACAGGAACCCGATACCTCCTCCGTCATTCCAGCCCAATGAACGCTCGAATATGTTAATTCCTCGCGAGAGATGTGCTATCTGCTCGCAGAATAATGCATGAGGAATTCTCTCAATCGTGCAACAGGCCACGGTCGTGCCCGAGCCTACCGCGAAACTAGTTTCGAGGCTTGTAAGAATCCAAAAAACCGTGCTCGGAAACACGTGGCAACGATCCGCTTGATAACTTCATCTGCCGTTTCTCGGGAGCGCGGGACGCGTATGCCCGACGCGTAATTGCGGAACGATACCTGGATTCGCCCCGGCGCGGCGACGGGCTCACTGGCCTCCTCTCGGTCCCGTGACTTTTCAACGACCCGGACACCCTAACCCGTTGGTTTATCACCAATTTACAGAGGTGTTTTAAGAGCGGCACGAGAGGGGCCGGATCGCCGAGGGGCGGAAGGGTCAGGTAGAGGTGATCTTGTTTGCTAATGGCGTACTCGTGTTCGAATGTAGTTGGCCGGCTATGTCCATACGTCTTCTGATTAAGATTAAAGAAACCGCGTATCTCGTCGAGGGCCGCGCGCTTAATGTATTCACGCGGCCGTGTAAAAGTTAAGGCTCGCCCGGGGCACGATAGACCTCACGAAACCCCTTTCGTTCCTGTTGTCTGTCGCTCGCCATATTCGGATATCGATCTAATGCAATTACCACTCTCTCGGCTACCGCGGCTACGTGTCGGCCTATCCGAAGGTATTTTCCCCTTTTTATCTCTCTTTCCCGCCGTTTTTCTTGCCAATGCTCGTAACGATCCGCGTTTCGTAATAGCTGGTCGATACGATTCGCGAGCGAGAAATTTAACGCGCGACTCGGGCCCACGATAAAATCGAAAACGGTCGCTACAATTTCGCTGCTGCTAGTTACTCGCGCAGGGTATTGGCTCTCGGGTACCTGCTGCGACAGTGCGCTATGGTTTTTCGCGCGTTTAAAAATAGAAAATGCGCTGCGTACGGGGAACGCTGCCTCCCTCGATCGCCCGTTGTGTTTTCTATTTTCGTAGCAGACGGTAGACGCTGCCATCGTTTGCGTAAAGTAAACGGGAGGCTGGTCCGGATACGTGATTCATTTCGGAGAAGCGTGAGACGAGCTTTTTACGGAATGATTGGGAATAAAAGTGCAGGGATTATTCCAAGGCCCACCATCGAGCTTCCAGGGTTATCTTCTGTACTCGCTATCGGCTTTCTACGATGTCTATTGAATACGCATCAGCTCGTAAGCTCCCCATATTTGAAGCAGGCTCTGGGACAGAGGAACGAGTCCGTCATCGGGGCCCAAAATTGCCTGGCAGGGTATCGTAATAATCATCGGGCCCAGGAGCAGCGCGCGCGTAGATTGTCGGTGGATTTTTTACACGCGTCCAGCCACCGCGAAAGAAGGCGTATTTTAATAACACAAATTCCGCCGGGCACTCACACGCCGGTGCACGCGTATCGGCGAGCCCTGCGCAAGCCTCGGTGTGCCCGTGCCTGCGCTTTAGATAGATAGGAGCCGAAGGCCGGCGACTCTTATCTGGTTAATGTCTCGTTACTGTAATGATTTCGCCTCGGATCTTCGCCTCTTCATTTATTCCCGGCAGTATTGGCCGATCGCACGCTGATAACCGATCCTCTCTCGTTATACTAACGGTATTAAGGGGGCCGGGTACGTTCAACCTTCGCCACCAGTTTGCGGCAGCGGCGAATTTCGTGGACGGGGCCCTGCGAAGTGATTTATCATCAGCCGTGCCCTGGCCACGTTGATCGAGCGCTCTCTCGTTCTTAATTATCGGACATTTTCCGCTAAGCCTGCCGCTCTGACGGAATCCATCTACATGCCCAGGGGGGCCAGCCTCGCCTTGCACGGAATAATCCAGAGATCACGGGGTGGGAAACAATGCGCCCCGTTCCGCGGAAGAAAAGCCCGCGCACGGCGATGCGCGATGTCGATTCAATCAGGCTGCTGTTCTCCATGGCGAATTGCAGAGCAATTCGATGAAAAGGCTTGAGGTATGATCTACGAATAACTAGAAACGAACGTGGCCTACTCGGCTTGTTGAGTGGAAGCTCGATCGATAGCTACGAGCGGGAGATTAAGAACGCTTTACAGGGAGATGGAGGACCGGGACAGGTCCTCGAAACGAATGCGGACAAATCAGCGATCGTGCGACGTGTCACATTGGACAGCGTTCATCGGAGCGTGGGCGCGAGGTGGTAGATTTTGGTGTGTACGACGCAGTGCCACGGGGCCCAGAGTCATCCACGCAAATTACTCTGGCCGCCATTAATGAGGGTCTTCGGTCGGCACACGTCGAAAGTCATTGCGGTCTGTTGGGGAGAGAGATCAACTCGCTCGGCCACTTAATTCTTGCGGGGCCCGTATCAGCCGCGGGTCAGCCACGAAAAGAAAGGAAACGCGAGCGCTTGCCTTTCGCGAAGTAATTAAAACCGTCGTATCTGGCCGGGCAGCGTCGTTAATTACCGCTAATTACTCCCGGTCCCTTCCGTGCCCCGGCGTGTCTCGTTACCCGCAAGAGATTTCGGTCGCCCCGGCCAACGGTTCCGCCTGGTGTCCGTCATATTTCGCGGTCGATAAATAACCCACGATCAACAGATAGGTGTAAAGCCGAGATACCGATACCATGGCTTTTTAATTCGTGACGCTTGGATAGGTTTGCAACGTTGGTGCCCTGTGCTGGTGGCATTGCGGCCACTGCGGTGCTCTGAAGGATGCTGATTCCCAGAAGTGCATATTTATACAGGGGACAACAACTGTTCTCCACGTGCACCGTACCTTGCAAGCGAATTTCACATTTCACGAATTCACCCGCCTCATGAATTCTTTGAATTTTGATTGCAATAGCCGATGCTTTCGCGATCACAGGACGATACGAATCAGTATCCCTGATTTCCACATCGATAAACCTTCATGGTACCCCCATACCCCTATTCCACGTCCCACCTATCACTGAGACTAGTACACAAGGATCTTCACGTCGCACACTGGGGTGTTGTGCCCCAAAACCCGGACATGGCTATTTTAAAATCTTCAAACTCCCATATCTTTGTTAAAATTCATCCAAAGTTGATGAAACAGAAACCATTTTAATGCTTAAACTTTCTACTTTTTGACTCATTAAATCAATTTTATCGACATCGGTATCCCGGGGGTAAAATCCGCCCTTAAATGGGAATGTGCCAAACTGTAAAAGTTTCTTGATGTTTGTCAAGTGCTGCAGAGTGCAAACAATATTTTTTGTAATTTTTATGTATACTATCGGAAAGTATTATCCTTTGCCTTTACGATAAGCCGAACCCCATAAAAAAATATATTTTTTCAACGAAGATACAGCCATTTAAAAAAAATGCATTTTTAAATGTTTTTACAGAAGTTCTTCGTTTACACAAATTGTGATTTGTGAGCTCTTGGGGGGAAGTAAATCTATTGTTTCATTTAAGAATTGCATCCTGACAGCTTTTTTTGTATAAACTTTGTTTTCTCCAGTCATCAGTTTAATTCCAGATGGACCCGCAGCTTGCACCGAACAATTTGCTGACATTTTAATACCTATACGTATATATATTCTCGTTAAATAAGTAACATCTGAATAACAATAGCGGAAATTATCTAGTTCATGTGACAAATTTTTAAGCGTACTTACCAAGTACAAGTAAAATGAAATTTAATATAAAAGTAAAATCAAAACAGTACTTAAATATGAACTTAACTAATGCACTTAATAAACGCAGGATAAATATATATAACGCGCACTAAATATAGGCTATACAAAACAAAACTTTAACTGAATGAAATGTAGAAAAAACTAAAATATAACATACAAGTGCGTAAAAAGAGCTTTGAATATTTTGCCGTGTAGTCTTTCATGGCACTGTTTTATCTGAATGCAGACAGAATTTCATAAAATATTTATGTTATGCTGTAGATAAATCTTTCACTAATTGTAAGTCCTCTACTTTATGTCTGCATTCAGTTGAAACAGTGCCATCAGAGACTACACGGCGAAATATTCAAAGTATTTTTTACGTACTTATATATTATATTTTAGTTTTTCTTTCATTTTATTCAGTTAATACATATATGTCCATAATTTAAACAGTTCCATTGAAGAGTTCTTTAACACCTCACGAAGGCCTGGCGAGCGCGACCGTACAGGCGTACGTGAAACGCAGCAGCTCTCGATTGCCATTTTTACCTAAATTAGCTATAAAACTTAAATCCGGACGAATCCGGAACCAATCTTTTTTGCACTGTCATCACAAACCTTTATCAAATGTAATGGCACCAACAAAAGCAAAAAGCAGTAGGCAGGGCTCAGCAGTATAACAAAATCGTTAATGAAATCCTATAATCGTAGAGAAAATTTACTCAATTCTCGATTATCTTCAAATGTTAATAACTATGCAAATATATATGATGAAAAGGTAAAACCTTTTGGAAAGTGTAGTATATACCTACCGAAAAAGCTTCCATAATGCAAGAATTCACAAAATTTCTTTACAACATATAGAAAACTCTAATAAGACAACGATGTTTCAGAGGACGGTTAAGAAAGAATCCGCGAACTCTAAACTCTCGTAACTTTCGCCGAAGCCTGTTGCTTCACGAGTGCACAAATGAAAAAAACAATATTCAAACAATGTTCCTCAGATATTCAACTGCCTCGAGCACCAAAAATTTTACGGTTTACGCAAAATTTTTTAAATCGATTTATGTCCGAGTTTTGGGACTAAATACCCCACTGTGCGTCGACAATGAAAATCCCCGTGTTCGAGCCGAGCACGTCGTGCCCACGCGGCCACCTACAATCGCCCGGCGACAGTGGGACGTCAGGCGGCAGGACGTCTCGAAACGTCAACGTCGAGACGCCGGAGGATACGAGACGTCAGTCGGCCACGTTGTTGGACGTCCGGCATGATTTAATTACCCAGCCAGCGACGGTACAGAGGTACTAAACTCCGTCCTGTCGCCGTCTCTATCCATCCTCCTCGCCCGGGCAATAGCTCTGGCCGGCCTCTCGCGGACGATTCACGATCCCGACGCGATAGGACGCGACGATACGATCGATGCGATCGATAAAAGGCCCGCTCCTAAGGACAATCGAGCGAGGACGTGGATCGTCGCCGCGCGACACTCGAAAGCGGGCACCGCCGCGATCCGCCGATCCGCGGAGCAAGAGTTATTCAGTAATTAGCGGAATAGCATGGCATGGCGGACGAGCCGCAACCAAGCATCCCGTCGATCGAGAAACGAACGGCGATCCGAGGGGCAGACGCGCGTAACACGAGGCAGCGCGCGTACCCGCGATGCGCGGCCGGCGCACCGCTGATGCATGTGCAAACGCGCCGAGAAACCCTCCGAGATCGGCGGAATTGAAATGCTCCCATGCAACTAATAGTCCCCTCGCCCCCTCCGCGATCCGCCGTCCCGCCGCGAAGCAACGCCGCCAGCTGAATTACGGGACGCCGGTCGTCGATGCCTCTGCATTGAATCCCGCTCGCGGGGCCGGGGGACGGAGGATTTCTTGCGCGATTACCGCGGGTCGCGGGGAGAGATTCAGCTGGTGATAATGCGCACAGCGTGTCGCGGAATCTGTCGTTTAGCTGGACGTGACGGGAGGAATGGTTTGTCGGAGGATTTCCACGGGCCGGGAAGCTTTGAACGGAGGCGCGGATGCAGGCGATTCTGAGGAATTCGGATCGTAGAGGAGCGTGGAGGCTTCGGAATGTCGATCGCGGGGGAATTAGTCTAGCCATCGATGCACAAAGGATCTCGCGAAAGGAATTCATTAGTAGACTCATAAAACATCCAGCTCGATCGTATCTTTGATAGCGTTAGATGCCATGATACATATCTACTGACAAGGGAAGATCCCGAACTCGAAAATTCCAAAAGTTCTGAAACTTTGTGAATATGTACAGGACTTCCTCCTGATTATAACGCAATTTTTGTTTGCTGCCCAAATTCACTCGAAGGGGGTGAAATTAACCTCTGAAAATTCGGCTATTTTTCGATTTTCTGTTATAAATCGCGAACTGTAAGAGATAGAAAAAACGTTTCAAGGCAAAAGTTACTTCTTTTAATTAGATCTATCATTTGGGGAAAAAATATTTTACAGTTCACGAGTTATAATACAAAATCGGAAAATAAACGGATTTTCAGGGGTCAATTACACCCCCTTAAAGTGAATTTGGGCAGCAAACAAAAATTTCGTTGTAATCAGAGGGAAATTTCCTATATATTCACAAAGTTTCAGAATTTTTTGAATTTCCGGGTTCGGGATCTTCCCTTGTGAGTGGTGCACGATGTGTTTAGATAGTAATTTTAGGCAACCCGACGATAGTGCCAGGGGCCGGTAACGACCGAGTTCCGGGTGGATATTTCGGCACCCTCCTTGTCGAGTACCTGCACAATAGGGGGATAACACTGGCGCAACGTGCTCATACACCTGTGGCGCGGGACGAGAGAAAGAGTTCGATCGATGGCAATCCGAGCTGGTCTAGATGCACACATTCCGACCATTTACCTCTCCGCCGTTTCCACGATCCGCTGTCTGTATACACAGAGACGTACACGCGCGTAATACACAGAGGCGAAGATGAACGGGGCAACAGGTGGGTTCACGCTGAATTCGCTTTGGCCCATTTCAACGAGTTTCCTTTCCGCGTCCCGTCGGAGCAAATTTCCTGCACGTTTCCCGCGTAAACTTTCCGCGCGGGGCTACCCAGGTCCCGCAACAGCTGCGCGAGCTTTTCGTTTTTTTTTTTTTTTCACCACTCGTAAATTCGATGTAACGACGCGAAAACGAAGCGGGAACACGATTTAAAGCGAGCCGTGCGAGCGGAATTTTAAGTTCACGGGGGTACGCGCGCGTGGAGGGAGGGTTTCTGATATCGAATCCGATATGGCAACAAGAGTCTGGCCGTAATTGAAATCAGTGGGGGATTCGTCACGGTTCGGTTGTCATAACATTTCGGCAGCCTATACTTCGGTGGACCCTGGCTTTCTCTCCTTCAGCTCTAGCGATCCTATCGTCGCTTTCAGACCCAGACGTTGTTGTAGTTGTTTTGGTACGGTTCAACCTTGATACCCGTGATCCAATTCGCACCTGTGATTAGACTATTGTGTGCCTCTCAGAGAAATCGAAGCCTTCGAAGATTTAAGCCTGTCTCTGGCGAGCTGTTCCATCTACCCTGTCAGACGCCTCGCGTTCTTTCAACTCTAAACTCACAATTATCCTCGCTGTGATTCCATTGAAATCGTTAGTTTTAGTTCCAGATGGAGAAGCTTTCAGTATGATTCCACAACGTTGCATTTGGGTAACTCATGAATCACTCATCGCGATTGATTGGAGAAAAAGGGATGCCGCGAGCCAGCTAATTGTATCCCGCGGACATTAATCGCGCGTAGGAGGAGGGATACGAATCTCGAATCAGCGGAACGCGAGTTTATGCAAATCGAGTTGCTCGCGAGCGGATGATCGTTCAATTCCTAGACTGGAGAGGCTGCCAGGCGATTTCACGGTTTTTCTCACGCGAGAGAACGTGGCAAGGGACCCTCCGTACACTGCGGCTTTTTTCTTCGACCTAACGCTAAACAAACGTTTCCGCGCCCCCGAGGGATTCTGGATCGTCTGTTCGTGTGTGATCTTCATTACGTGAAATTAGCGCTGTGCAAATATGGGCACGCCCACGCGTTCCGCTCGTGTCCAGCTCGCCGACGTTTGCTTACTTTTTCCTTGCGCGCGAAATTAACACCTGCAGCAAAGGATCTCGTGGGCTTTCTACGAAACCTGTGACGCACCTTGGCAGCTTCCAAGGATACTCCATACTCTCGCTTGTGTGTTAAATTGCGGAGTTGAAGCGTGCTTTATTCATTACCCATGTAAAAATCTGCGATGTACTACTTCTGATTAAGTCGAGAAAAAGAAATAAAGTATTTTGATATCGCGCTTCGTTTTCGAGAAAATCGTCTTTGAATGTCCCCCCGTTGCGTCCAGTCGCGTATGGGAAAAACCTACCTTGACGCCCTCAACCGAAAATTCGCCAAGTGCGTCTGTACGCGCATACACCTAATTCGCCAGGCAAGCGTTCTCACGAGAAAAGAGTTTCCAGTTAGGCGCGGACGATTCTGAAAGCGAACCGTTCACGCGGTCGTTACACAAACGGGATATTAACGGAGCGCTAAATAACTCGGGCTAACTGGACTCCGAAGCAGCTGGTCCGACTGGTGGCCGCGGCCACCAGGCGTGGGAAGTTATGCAAAAAGACCGATTGCTCGGTCAAGGCGACAGTCAGGCCGATATCACGGCATTTTAAACAGTCATCGCGCCAACTGACCGGCTAACTCTTCGCAGTCCCCTCGAAACCGCGGACGAAAAATAAGAGACGCGGTCCTAGCTACTAGCCTTGGCTTCGTCAGCGTTTCACGCTCGTAATCGTCGATGTTTCAAACCAGTCGAGTAAAGTAAGGCATACCTCTTCAACATACCTGTTCGTCGAGTGTAGGTATCCAGTATCCACTGTCTGTCACTCGTAAAAGATTTTTCCTCGATCCTGCACGTCGCGAGTTCTCGACGAATCGTTCGGCACGAAACAGGTCTTGAAATGGGATCACCGGGGAAATTGCTGACCAACCGGCCAGGTCGAAGTTCGTGGGCACTTGAACTAGCAGCATAAACTTGATTTAATCATCATAGTCTCGAGCTTGAGAGTGACAAGTTTTATAGAGTTGGAATCACTACACTCTGTCATGAACCAAGGTACAAATACTAGGATCCACTGAATGACAGAATTTTTCCTTCTTAACTTGTACCACTCGCTCGCTTCGCGGATCCATGACATAAACCTAACTGACAAGGGAAAATCCAAAACCCGAAAATTCAAAAAATTCTGAAACTTTGTGAATATGTAGGGCATCTCCTCCTGATTACAACGCAATTTTTGTTTGCTGCCCAAATTCACTCGAAGGGGGTGAAATTAACCCCTGAAAATTCATCTATTTTCCAATTTTGTGTTATAACTCGCCAACTGTAAGAGATAGAAAAAAAGTTTCAAGGCAAAAGTTACTTCTTTTAATTAGATCTATCGTTTGGTAAAAAAAAAATATTTTACAGTTCAGGACTTATAATACAAAATCGGAAAATACCCAGATTTTCAGGGGTCAATTACACCCCCTTAAAGTGAATTTGGGCAGCAAACAAAAGTTGCGTTGTAATCAGGAGGAAATTTCCTACATATTCAGAAAGTATCAGAATTTGTACAATTATCCTGTGGTCTCCTCGTATAATTCTGAGTATTAAAAATCACTTTCTGTAATGCATCCTACACAACGGATACCCCGTGTATTTAGTCGCAGAGCTTTGGAAGAAGTAACCACGGATATCGACGAGCCGATGCAGATATCTGCCGAGAATCCAGCAATTAATTTTCCCCAGCCGACACCGCTAAGTCTTCCAGGGAAACCTTTCGCCCTCCCCACCCGTTTGGCTAATTGCTCGCGCTCTGGGGGCAGGAAAGCTGGCCGGGTTTCTGGCTAACAATTAAACAGCCTCTTTTCGCGGGACCGAGAGTATCGTAACTTAAGCGGCCGAATACTGCAGCGGGCTTCCAGGATAACGGTTAATTAACTTCTATCCGCATACGGGTTCGCGCGGTGCGTTCTATCACGTACCGCCGCCACGGAATTCGCGGTAACGATAACGAGAGAATTCTAGGGTATCCGCGTATTAATCCATCTCCTCGCGTCCGCCGTTTTTGTGCCCGCGCGTTTCGTTTCTCCCGGCGTGACAGGAAGCATCCTGAACAAGGCAACGGAAACGAGAAATCCCAAGAATCCCCGACGTCGTGCGGATATAAGTTTGGATTAATTAGCGCCGAGCGCTCGGGGGAAGCCTGGCTAATTAGCGCGGTCTGAGTTTAGCGGGGAGATTAACTTCGATGCGATTGAAACTGCTCTGAGATCGGATTTGTGAAGTTCTTCGGTAAGGGGGGGGGGGGAGTAAGTGAAAATGCAAATGAACATTCGGTACGATCATATAGTAGCTTCGGGAGTGAAGGATGCAAGTATGAAGCGAAGGGGGGTATGATTAGAAGCAGATGGTCCTTGAGGCTACGTTCCTCGGAACAGCGGGGATGATCATTTTAGAGCGGAAAAATGACAACGCGCGAGAAATTACCGTATACTTAGCGAAATCGACGGGATTACCGAAAGTCGGGTCGGCGATTTCGTACGTCTCGGGTTACGATACTCCGCCGTGGCCGGCGTTATCGGGGCGTCGGGATCTGGACGAAAAGTCGTCCCTGGGCGGAGGGTATTACTCCTCGTTTAGTCAAACAATTTGGAACACCTAATCACGATCACTCGGCCTCTGCCGTCGTGAAGCGTGCTTTCACGTGAGCCGTTCCCTCGAACCTCTAATTCAATAAAAATTTAATGGCGGCAGACGATGACTAGGCCGAAGTACGGACCGTGGCCAGGTCGATATGGAGGCAGGGCTCGATCCTCGTAGCCGGCGGCTAGCATCATCGTGGTAAGGATCAGAGAGTCCTTATCAGATTTACCGACCCCTCTTTCGGCTAAGCGGGGCGATAGGACGAGAGTAGAGAAGAGAAGACCGGGGGAGGGGGAAGGAGCCACACAAAGACAGAAAGAAAGAGAGAGTGAAAGCCTCGGGGGGGGGGGGGGGGGGCGCAACGTCGTCAGCGTCGACGTCGACGACGACTCCTTGAATATTTCAGGATTCGCGGGGGGGCTCCGACCGCGTTCACAATGCCCACGGATGCACTCAAGCCACCCTCCTGCTACCAGCCTGTCGTCCGAGATATTAACAAGGCATCGTTATGACTGGTGCCTAGCCAGGACAGCCCCGATTTGCCAGGGCTACTGAAAAAGGCGGCCCCCCCATTGAAACCGTTCGAGACGACGCTGTTTAAGCACGGAAAAGTCCCCCATCTTCTCCAAGGAGCGTATCAGCCACGGGAGGATTCCACAAAATTATCCGCAGAAGACCCTCCAGAGCTTCGCTCTGCCGTGTTCCGTCGGCAAACCGCGATGGCCCCTGGTCGCCCCTCTTTCGGGACCCAACGGAAACCAGTTAAAAATCTCCCTTTGTCCTTGATCTCGCCGTTGCGCTGGAAAATCGGGCCAGCCCACTTTTCAAGAATCCAGCTCCTTTCTGTTTCTGGCTACCCGCTGCCCTTCCCCTTCGCGATTTGGGTTATTATGCTCTCCTCATCGACCCGTCGAAAGTCAAGGGAGTTCGAACGGACCTCCACGAGTAGGCGGATTACGTACATCGACGCGGAATGGCGAAAGTAATCTGGGAACAGACGCACCCGCCCCCACCTCTGTTCCTTTGCTGCCCGTCGAGTGAAACGGATCGAACCTCCGAAGACCTTTTGTTTTCGATTAGTAGAGGAGTTTCCTTGCGACGTGGCCGGAAAAAAGGGGGCCGGCCATTCCACGGGGTGCTTTATCCTCTCGGAGTCTCACTGGACCGGCTCGATTGTATCGAGGGACGATTTCGACGAAAGCTTTTCCGTGGTACACACGTAGCGACTCACCCCGGCTGATTGGAGCGCGACTCAGAGACGCGAGCTCCGTGGTAGCCTCTTGTTCTCGGAGAAAGGGATCTGTTTGATAGATGGATCGTTTGACTTATTACGAAGAGAGTGCCTTTTCTGGAGTACTCTAGGTAAAACGAAATGACAAGCCATTAGAGAATTAGCTTCCAATTCGAGCGCAACCAGGGATCTGATTAATCAAGCACCTAAACTCATCCAACAAAAAGATCTACAGATGCGCAGAATTGTATACCTACTTCGAATTCCATCGAAATAAAAAGATTCCGCACTTAAGACTTATCGAATGAAACACCAGATACGTCGAGGAGAAGGGACATATTTCAAGCGAAAGAGTTTTCTTCCATTTGATACGCGCAGAATCGGTCCAGAATTACACATCTCTCCGCAGGACGCGTTGAGCTCGAATGGAACGGGGCTGTATTGGCCGGTAATCTCGCATTGTCTCAGCGGTGTCAGCTGGAGAGTGACAAATGCGCCCTCGAAGGCAGGACCTAAGGATATACCTGGCTATCTCTGTACCTGTGCCCCGTGCATATATGTACGTAACGGCGAGCCAGGAGAGCGAGCCACTGACGCACACCGTATCCTCGTAGAACCCAGATTAGGCTCTAAAACCCTTGCCCAGATAACGGCACCGCTAAGCTGTCCATTCGTCTATTGGTCCATCCTTCGTTCCCCTGTAACGGAACTTGGGAAACCTTGGCTTGCGCGTGGCGATTGGCTTTAGACGCGGAGGCCAGCTAAGATACCGGGAACACGGGCAGATTTTCGGTCTTCCGATACTTTTTTTTCGGTACCCACCGGCTTTGAGATAATAAAACGAGGTCGATAAGGGGGAATCAAATGCCTCGCATTCCTCGAACCGGAGAGATCACCGAGGGATTCGACTTTATGACGCGTTTCTATTCGGTGCCGTTTCTTAATTCGATTTTTAATCCAGGTCGGAACGACTGTGGAAAGCTTTCTTGGCGGCGTTTTGTCTTTCGGGGCTCTGGGAGGAAGTATTGGTGAGATTAGCACCTTTGATGTGACGTTTCCTGGGAATTTATGAGTACCGAGTTTATTCCTGCCTCTTGTCTGTTTGAGGATTTATGAAAGTGTTTTTAACTTCATCAAGAATACCTACCTAAGTTTAATTATAATGCGGGGGACTGAGGGCTCTGTAACGTTGGATGGAGTTGTTAAATTAAGGTAATGAATCGCCGTTGCGGAAACTGGATCGCAGGTCGGTCCGAGAACGGGGCGCTCAGAAATATAATAGCTTTCGGTTCATCCATATTAAATGGAACGTGTGAAATTTAACGCAATTAGCGCCTTCCCGTTTGGAGCAGGAAGCAAGCGTCACGAGGTCAGGAAATCAGTTAGTTAGGAAAGGTCAAACGACACTGCTTCTATTATAAAACGTTTCCGTTATCGTAGACCGATATTCTGTGACATTTCCAGTGACACTTGTCGAGTACCTTTACCCCTTTTTCGGATAAGTCGCTCTGTGTGACACTTAAAACAGTGAACCCGAATGAAAGTTAAACTGTTACTAATAATACGCGTATGAAATATTCTGAAAATTGAGGCCACCTCTTTCCAATACGAGGCTTCTTAAACAGAAGGGTTCTCTGTTTTTTTTCCATCCCATGTACAACTAAAAGAGCAGATAGTGACGAGTGAAAGGTACAGAAAACCAGCGGGATGACAGTCTGACGACTTGAGAAATGTTTGAGTTATCATTGGGATGACAACCATATTTAACCTGCCATAAAATAGCACTCCGCTGTGCTTTTACGACGAAACCATGGCAGGCGCGCGACCGCTCGAACGCCGGGAACACAACGAAATGCAGATAAGTTGCTCCATGTCTTACAGGACATTCCACTTTTCCCCCAGCTGGAACGAGTTGTCTCCCGGGACTACCGTCTATTATCTAATCGAGCACGAATTTCTATCTTCCCTCGCCTTCGAATTCCTCCCCGGAGCTGACTTCTCGTTTCACGCGCGACAGCAGAGAAGTGCTTTAAAACCGAAAACCGGCGTGCCAGGCTTGTAGAAGTTCCGAAATCGAGCGGAAAGTTAAAAGGGTTAACGTTGGCAGTCGGTGGCGGAGTAAATCTTTCCGACGGAAATTCCTGCCGATGCCTAAATCGCGTTACCCCGTAAATCACGGTTAATTCCTTCGAGAAGCATTTACAGGCGACGGCCCACCCCTGCGCGGCGGGCCACGGGCGGGTTTCCTCGTTCTCGCTTCGCCCGTAATCACGGGATCAAACTTTTACGAGGGGAAATCTGGCCCGTGTAGAAGCCCATGTCGAAGGTCAGGGAAGATACACGCACCTATGGGACAACAATGGGTAAAGTCTGTCGTGGGGTGCATCCCATTAGCGGTGGCTGCCGGTGGAGTGTGGCACGAAATGATTGCCCGAAGCAATACTGCAAGAACATGTCATACATTATTAACGCGCGGCCAGGACACACGCCCACTGTCTAATAGCCAATATATATTCATCGGCTTAATTGATTTCTCGCGCGCACCGAGAGTCGTCTTCGTGAAGGTCGGCCGCGCCACTTGCGCCGCGAAAGCCATCAGCTTTTACTTTCCGTATAGGTGCACGCGATATCCGTTTCACATTGCGCGAGCTGGTGCAACGGATGCTGCATCCAGATCGAGCTTGGTTTTTAAGGTACGAATGTTTCGGCTGCTCGATGCTGCGGCGAATATCGAGCGCGCACCACGGAAGCGTGAAATGCCAGTCTGCCGCGTGAATAGTACGGTGACAGGTGTTATGACAAGTGTCTGGTTTTCCGAACGAGCTGTCGCGATAGGCTGGCGGTAAAAGTGTTTTCATAATTTCAAACTATCCAGCGAAAGAAATACCAGCGAACTTGAGTAGATATAAATTATCTGCAGCAGCCTTTTCCACGCGCAGTGTACCGTAAAAGTGAGCGAGGATCGTGTACAGTAATTTACAACGCGTGGAAAATCATTCTCCGCTACGTCGCGTATGTTAATCCAATATCTATGACCGCAAATCGCGGTGACTTTATCGGAAACCACAAATGTCACGGACCTACAGTATCTGGCGTTTCTTTAACCACAGATGCAATTAATTTTCCCGTGGCCACGGCTAAAATCAATACCAGGTGTCACCTACCTACACCGTGCAAACTAAAAACCCACATAAAATACAGCAAAGCCCGCTGGAATTCGTGAGGCGAGGGACCCAGCCCCAGGCCTCGTCTGGGCAGCGTCTAAGCTGTAATGGAGATGAAAGTGTTCCATTACCGCGGGCCGAGCGGTTGTTATTAACAATTTTCACGTTCCCGCCATCCCCAGTCGCTTAATACCCCATGAGGGTGAAGGGGGAGTCTCGGTTAGAGAGGAATGTATCTCGGGACGAACTGCAGAGGCTCGCGATAAAACCCGTGTCCAAGTCCCCATTCACTCTATGACCCATAAACCCGGTGAGCTTGTGCGGCGGTTATCTTCGGGGTACGTAACTGGTCGCTGGTGCTAGCCTAGGATGAAAAAGAAACTACGTAACGGTGCCTCATTAACGCGGACGGATTCCACTTTGAGCGTGCTGGCTCAAAGGGTGGAAAAATAATTGAGAGGACGCGACGATGGAGCTGGGCACAGAGGTGGTGGCTCCGGCGACAAACGGGGGAGGTGGGTGGGTCGGTGGAAGGAAGGAGTGTATATATGTACACGGAAGACGTCTTCCGCGCTCTCTTCCTATCTCCTTCGACCCCCGCCGTTCCCTCGGCCATCTGGTTTCCTCTCCTACGCTGATTCTTTCTCCAGCCAGCTTCGAACCCTTCTTATTTCCATAGACGGCACCCTACGGCTTGCACGAATGCATTCAGCGCGAGACTCAACCCCCATAGAGGCGTCCCTCCTAGGAGAGAGGGTACCGCGCCATGGAGAGCGGCGAGAGGGAACGAGAGGAGCAGAGGCGTAGACGGAGAGGGATTATAAAAGGAGAAAGATTTACAACCCTCGTATGAAATTCATACGCACTTCGCACCTACCACTGTCTACACTCTGAAGCCAAAGAGCCTGTTCCCTCTCTGTCTCTGCCACGTTCCTCTCTCCTATCAATACATCCCCCCCCCTCTCTCTCTCTCTCTCTCACACTCTATATCATTGCTGCCTACGTTACTCCTCCACTCTGCAGCGCTGCCGGAAAGGACGAGGGGACCGATGGTGCGAACAAGAGATATCCTGCACCGTCGTAATCGAACTTCTCGTTCTCGTGCTCGACGTCCCTTTAAAAAACCACGGGGGTAGAGGGGTCGGTTGGCAAAGAGGCGACGGAGGGCGCGAGCGATCACGGGCACGCAACGCACCGTAAACCAACGCGGATCCAGGAAACTGTGTAGTAGACGATGGATCTGGCCGGTTGAAGTCGAGTCCTTCGTGCCTAATAACCATCCCTTTCCGCTCGCCAACGCGTAACCGCGGGGCTCTGGCAAAAAGAGAGATTGCGCAGCCTCTCGTGGGGCAAAGCGCACCGGCCAACCCCCCCCCCCCCCTCCCCCCCGGCTCTCACCCCATAGTCCCGGCGGCGATGGACGGGGTTGTACAGAGAGAAGCTTCGCCGACGGCTGCGCCGACGGGGAATTATTACCGGCAGTAATAATCCCGGTGAATTACGGTGCATTACTACCCCGTTAACAGACAGAGAAAGAGGGATCCTCGAAGGGGGCGGTTCGAGGGACATCGGACCATCGGACGACTGCTGACGCTGGAGTCTCCGCGACAAAAAAAAAGTGCGAGCTAAGGGCGGTGCCTCGGCGTTTACATCGTTCCAGGACAGACGGAAGTTACCAACCCCGATATTTACAACCCCGGGTAGACGATCGTCCCCGTTGTTCCGAACCGTTTCCCCGAGTAGACCTCCTTTCCCAGAGAGGTGGCGATTCCTCTTTGCTCGAAATAGTTCTCTTTGTCGTAAAGACGAACCGAGGATGGCTTTTTTCGGACGAAGCTTGCCTTCCTTCGAAGTCCCGCTGCCAGAAGGGTCTCAACGGATTAACGTTTCACAGCTTCGTACATTTCCGGCAAACGGAAAACTCCACGGAGGTATAAATGTGCAGTTGACGGGGCTGACTGGGAAACGATTTTCTTTACCACCCAATTTCACGGTTTATGATAATTCCGACGGATTGTGAGGTTCGTTATTTATTCTAATTTATGCTGATCGAAGGGGGGGGCCAGAACATTGTCTCCTGGATCCCCGGCGGAGGGAAAAAGCTGGCACTCGGGGCAGGTAGACGCGTCATAATTGCGAGCCGGTAAGCCCGAAGACGCCCGATGCCTAATCCTCTTGGCGAGCCGTGGCCTCGTCGATATTCCGGGCGCAACAAAGCCTCTTCCGGTCTATAAATCTCGCCGGCAGAACGGCGACGTCATCGTGACGGACGCCGATGAGCGTAATTTCGACCTCGTAAATCCGTGGCGTCGATCACGGTTCAAATCGTGCAAGCAAACGGACCTGCTGAAAAGCAGCCCCCGAAATGGGGCAGTGAATCGGTTAACGATCCTCGGATGGGTGTAAAAGCTCCAAGAGCCACGAGAAATAGGTTGCGGCGGGGTCTGCCTCGTCAGAAGGCTCGCGATATCCCTCGACGAGTTAACGCTTCGTTCAGAGGAGGCAGAGTCCGTCGCCCGCCTCAAACGACATTCACTCGAGGAACGAGTAAAAGCATCGCTCGTTCCGCGACATCAAACGGCCGGGATCGCGATACGCGATAGATGAAGCGGCGGGGAACGATCGCTCGGGCGCTCCTGTCCAAGGGGGTGGCTTCTGCGTTAATGGCTGCCGCCCCGACAACCGCCAGTCAGATAAGTCGTAAATATAATTCGCGGCTTTTAACGGTCTAGAGCTCTAGAGGTTCGACGGGGCTGAGGTTCACGCTGCGCGGAAGTCGCCGAGGCCTGTTTCGGGTCGGCGACCCGACGATTAATAACGATTTTTCGTGGCACGTCGCCCCACCTCGTTCGTTCTGCTCGCATCCGTGCATAACGCGTTGAATGGGCGAGAGAATGAAAGTGCGGAAGGAGAACGAGATTGGAGGGGAAGAAGGAGGGTGGGGGGGGGGGGGGTGCCAGCGGTTAGAGACGGAGGAGGGCTTTTTTTCCACGGAAAGACCGCGAGCGGAAGTTGCCAGGGGCGGCGCACCCTCGGTGGGTGGGCCGGTGGCTGAATTAAAATTGATGGATAAGGGCAGACGGCCTCGCAATTTTCATCGAATTAACCCGCCCGTGCTGGTGTATTACATCGCCAGTCCTGTCGCTTCTTCGCGCGGGCTCAGGACTCGTCTTTCATCGCACCCCCTTCACGGGGCGTTTTTTGTTCGAAGGAGCAACCTCGTCCCTGGCCGTAATATACTACTGGGTCTCGTGTGATCGCCGTTTCGCTGGGTAATTAATTTACGGGATGTCTGCCGCGCAGCGCTCTTCGATCTGCTATTTGTTCCGATATAGTGGAAGGGTGGGTGGTTGAACGGCGAACTTTCTGAGAATGAGGAAAGTCTCGAAGGAGAAATGAAGGGGCGCTTTTCCTTTGATATTTGGTGGAATGTCGGGAACGAGTTTTCAAGTGGGAATGATCCGGCCAGGGTAGGCGCAGTCGGCGCGATGTTTTAATGTTACTTTGAGGAACTTTAGCGGGGAATATCATCCTCATCGATAAGTGGTAGTCTCTCCAAAGCACTCCTTCCTCCTCGAAACAGGAGACGCGATCCTTAAGTGGGTTATAATTATTCGCGCTCCAACTCCTCGGTTATTACGAACTAAATGCAGGAAGTTTTGAAAACGAAGAAAACCCCTGGGAGGCCGCTCGAAATCAGAAGCTTTACAAATGTCTCGGCAGCCCCCGTTAGCGAAAGCTTAACGAGAGGAATTTCTGCAGGTTCGTTTAACGTCCTGCAGCCCCCGGAGTACTCGTTGCAATCTAAATACAACGGTTTCGTGCGACCCGAATGACGCCATCGGGTCAAAGAAATTTGAATAACCTTTGACACTCTCGGCGTAGTATCGAGAACGGCGCGGACAGAGAAGTAGTCCAGCAATGATATATGTAGCCGCTCGCGGAGAGAATAAGTTGTCAAAGGTCATTAAATAGACCCCCACACTGCCCAGTTACGTAACGAGCATCGCACACACGCCCAGCGCGAGGGTTGATACACGCATTTGTCACAATAACGCATCCATACGAGCTTCCTTCGCTCGGCCCTCGACGTTGCATGAATAACCACCCACAAAATTTATGGTAATAAGCTGCCACGAGAGAGATGCTGCGTCGTAAACATAACGCGGCCGAAATTCTTCGAGTCCAACGTTTCTAATTACCGTCCGTTTTTTCTGTTACAGGTACGTAATCCAATCAGTCGTTAACCGAGGCCCCACCACGAGAAATTCCTGCTGCCCGCACCGTAAGTTAAGAACGGCCCATTAATTTCCTCTCTTACCCTCGGTATCCTATCCCCCGTCGACGGTCAATTAAGTCAGGTAAACAATGAAAGAGAGAGAACGGCTCGACAACATTTTTCTTAATTTACGACGCTGCCCTGGAAACAGTGGTCGGAGGGAGTAGCCCCCGATAATCGACAGTTCTCGCAGCCTTGCCGAGAACCGTCGCCGCTGACTCGCCCGTTTATTTCTCTCTTACCTGCCGGATTAGCGGTGATATCGGCTCCGACCGATGTAACAAGTCGCGAACGGGAGAAACGAACGAGAACGAGCGAAGCTGGAGGGAGGGCACGAAGGGACGAAGGAACGTGTAGGGCGAAAAAGAGATCGTGTGCATCGGAGGAGAATGAGAAAGAAAGAGAGAGAGGAAAGTGAACGGGGGGTGGGCAGTTTATGCGTTTCTTTCGTCGCGGCGTTTCGTTTGCAATAATTTATGCGGGAAGACAGCTTGAGAAATGACCGCTGGCTCCTTGTGCAACCTTAATTTGCAACAGTTTACTTCGGGAACGTTTTGAGAAATGGCTGCCGGCGAGATACGAGGGCACGGCCCGCACTACGTTCCTGCCCCGGGTCCGCATAAAGACATTTATCGCGGATCGGCCATCGATGAGACGCGAAAAAAGGAACGCGAGAGGGTGAGAGGGTTCCCTCGTTCCGTCCCGATAACCGGGTGTAATTAGCGATACGTCCGTGTGTGGGCGACCCACGGGAGAAATGGTACCGAAAATCCTTATCGCCGACGCTGCAACGTATTGTGCAGGGGGCACGGCGCTTGCCCGAGCACGGACTCGGTTCGTGGAAAGAAGAAAAAAGGAAGGGGTTCGATGTAAAAGAGATACGTTTCACGTATAAGATATAGAGTTGTCCCGCCGTTAATTAATTTGATTTAACTTATCGCTCGCCTGTTTTCACGATCACTCCTCTGGTCTTCGGGCTGCGCTATCGCTCGTGCCGTATCACTTGCTCGCTGATATTCGCGAGAAGTAATTCTTCTAAGAAAATCGGGTGGAAACATTGAAGAATTCTATGGCTACGATGATTGTAACTTTCTGAATTGAATTTGTCTATTCATAATTTCAATATATTATTATTATTAATAATTTTACAGGGAATCCCCATGGTTTACAAAAATAAGACAGATGCAAATTACAGAGACCGAACAATAAATAAATTAGCCAATAATAAGTAGATAACCAAGCTAACTAACTAAACTTAAACGATAAACTAAGTACTAAGTACCTCCGTATAAGTGAATTACAATCCTATATAATCACGTCCTCACCAAAGTCAGGGACCCCAGAAAGAGATCTATGCCACTGAAGTCTTGGTTCGCAATAATCATCGCCCTGTTAATAGGATCGATCGCGTAATGCCGATATTTCGGAAGCCTGGAAACAAAGAGAGGCCTAGACCGCGTGTTCCTCACCGGAGCATTGAACGAGACTAAGTCAAGCAAGTCCGGACAACTTTTATGTGGCTATTGATAATTTTGTATAGAAAAATCATGTCCGCAATGTGCCTACGTTCCTCCAGAGTAACCATCTTAAGGGATACAAGTGCCGGGTCATAATCGTGGTCGGCTCTATCCATAGGATTACCTAGGATACGAGTGGCAAATCTCAAAAATTTATACTGCACCCTTTCGACCGATTTAATAAATTTCGCATGCCTAGGACTCCAAATGATTGAGGCATATTCGACATGAGGCCCAACAAGGGCCACGTATAACAACTTCAGAGACTCTCTGTCTCCGAAGTGTCTGGATATATCGTGTTTTAATTTTGCATCATCCCTGTGGGAATGTGGCTTGAAGAAGAATCCATTTCGTTTCCGTTGCTGGCCGTCCAAACACTCCAAACAGTGGACAAATGGCCTCGGACGAAATCGAGCGAGGAACGACATGGATTGCTGCAATGTTAGGGGTCACCAGGATCGTTGCATCGTCCGTAACCTCTGATATACCTGTCAGCGTAAAGAGTCGCTGAAACATTAAACTGACCTTTCTGGTTCATTGGACGCATATATCGGGCCGGGTATACATATACCCGTGAGACAATTACACCGTAACGACCCGCGACCACGATCCATCAGAATTCCGTCACGCGTCGTTGAGCATAACCGTGATTCGATGAAATTCTCTTTCTGTCTGCCCTCCCGCGCCCCTTTCGCAGTCGATTTAAACTGCAGAGTCAAAAATAACGTCGCTTGTCTCGTTGGATTTCTCGGGAAACAACGCGTCCGAATATGAATTCGTGGTTCAATTTCAGACGCCTTAGCGGGACAAATCCAGCTGGCTCGCGACAAACTCGAGAAATCGGATAAAAATCGCGGCGGGCATAGATCATCGTTCGTGTGCACTCCCGTGTACTGTTATAAACGTCTCCAGGAGGCGGCAGCCAGTAATATATTGCTTATTGGACGACAGAAAAAGAGAATGTACCTACGTAAGGCTATCCCTGAAGGTAAAAGGAGCCCGGGATCGATCCGAACGGTATTTCTATCCGTCATTCGCAATTCCGCGTGGTATTCGCGCAATTAGCCGGCTAACTGGGTATGCATTGTTCGCGGGGAATGAGAGATCTAAGGATGCCTCCGGGGGCCTGGGTGCCTCTTCTTGACATCCGGACGTATCATGTTTGATGGCTGTTGCACGCTATACGATGAACTTCACGGGGCATACTCAAGTGGTATGAAACTGGAGCCCCTGTTTCGGCTACCGAATATAGTGGTCGATGCACTTAACGGGAGGAAAGAAAGAAACGGCACCCCTGCTGGTATTCTAACCCACCTTCCCCTTTATCGGCATATTACCCAGTTACTTAAAACTTAAATACACCGCTTCACCTATCATGCATTAACTGTACTCCCTTATGAGACACTGAATAAACATCGGGACGCTGAAATCTATCTGCGATGGATCGACCACGGTTATAGCGCGGCTGCAGGCTTCCTCGTATCGCGGAGGATAGACAGAAGAGGCGCAGTGGGCGCCCAGTGAAAGGGGAAGGAAAAAAGAGGAAGGATGGTCAGGGCGCGTGGGGAGGACGGGGCCGAGAATAAAGCCGAGGGACGAGGCGAAAAGCGTGGTAGCGCGGGATGAAGTCAATTACATTATGCATATGACTGGTGGAAGGCAATACAAGAAGCAATCGGCCGGCGATGGAGGCATGCCACCGCTAAATTAACTACCTACCTAGTTGTGCGTAATGCAATAATATATTAGCTGCACTGCCGCCGTCCCTCTCTCAACCCCTGCCTTCCGTCTTTCTTCCCCCATTCGCGCATTCCGCGGTGGTATCGAGCTTCGCCTCGTCGCTCTTTCTCGCTCGCCCGTCCGTCTCGGCGCACGTGACGATCGCGGCGATTCCCAGACGTCTGGCCCGTTGAAAAATCGCGGGGACGTAAATCGCGAGCAGGAAATGGCATTCCCTTTGGATCGACAAGAAGGTGGACGTTAGACAGTGGCATCGAGAGGATCCTTTCACTTGGAGCCCCCACGGCTGCGAGATTCGTCGATGATTTTAGAATTCTGAGGAAAGTCCGGGCTACGTGTCGCGGCTAGTGAGTCACGATGATCGTCATGCTTCGATGAAGAAGATGACACAGAGGATGTGGTGTCCTACAAATGCTTCCGCGCGGTGTTTCACAAATATCTTAAATAATTGCACGATAGTCAATTATCGGGCGTCATCGGCAGGTTCATCACGCAGATGCGCTGCAGGCTGATTTTACGGCGTAATAAGGGCCACGGTGGCACGGCGAGCGTCGGAGCAGGGCCTCGAATAAGGCTTTACTGCCTCCGTAATGCCTGAGTAAAGCTTGCAGTTTATCGACGCGCTTTACACGGCCTAGCGAGCAAGAGAAACGGTGGAAATCGCGCGTGCTCGTCGTGGGGCCCGTCTGTGTCGCGGCCGCGAAGAAAGGGCGAGACGAGAGGGAGAAAAGGGGGAGAGCGGGGTTGGGAATGAAACTGTGGGCTTCGACGGATCCTCGACACGTGAGAAACAAGAGTTTCGCGGATGCGCTCTCGCGCGCAGGCGGTGATACTTCTCCCATTCCTTTTAGTTTCTTCCAGAGACGCCAGCATCGCGTTTTCCCGATTTCCTTCCGCAATTGGGAATCGTAAAACGCGAACGGGCAAGCTCGCGTTCGAACGACACGATGTTCTCGAAAATTGGCTGGACGCCTCGCGGTTCGAGGCACCTTCCCGTACCTACTCCATTTTACGGTCGTCGAGAAAGGAGAAGTAAATTTCTCTGGGAAAGGATCTTGCCGATACTCGTCCCCGATAAAAATTCGATTATTCTTGAAACAGTGAAAGAATGGAACGGACTTGACATACCTAAAAGTGTACAGATCACTTGTTCCGATTGTCCATTTTCTGAACTATTCAGTAGCAAGCGAGTTTCAACATTCCAGCGAAATTTGGCAGAATTAAAGCTCGTAGTAGAACATTGACGTCTACGGATGACGTCGGAGCAGGCGAGGTTAAAATTTGACAGTGTCACTGCGACAGCACGACCTGATTTTGGATGGCGGTTGAGGATTTCGCCTGTGACCTCGTTACAAACCCGCGGCGGTGTCGACGTCGCAATAATGCGAGGATCGGCCGCGTGGCGATATTCACGATAGTCAGGGCGTTATGTATGCCGAGGTACGTAGGTGTGTGGCGGAGTACACGAAAGCAGGCTTAACGGAGAGGCAACCCTTTATCTCGACACGAGTGGCGTACGACTGGTCCAGCGGAGCGTGAAAAACGCTCGCGCGAGCGATCTCTTAACGGCCAGTCAGCCTTATCGTTTAACGGCGGCTTTTCATTTCGCGAAAGTCACCCAACGCCCGCCTCTAAGAGCCGACGGAGATACTCGTCGCCGATCCAATATCGGCCGAGCAAATCGGCCAGAGGGGCCTGATCGATGGAACCGATACTTCTATCGGAATATCGAAGGAACGCGGAGGGGTGGCAGAGGAGAACTCTCGGATCATCTACATTCACCGGTGGACCGGATCGGTTTAAAACTTCGAACCCTCCACTCAGCGGAATTTTCGTCACGCCGCCGGTATAATTAGTCTTGCGCGAAATTTTTACGATTCCAGGCAAGATACCTGCGCCCTCCTCCGGGGCAACAGCAATATTTATAGCATGCGCGTTTTACCATCTCATCTTGCACAGGCTTCATTGTCCACTCGAAAATCGAAGTGCTTCACGCCCAGCGATCCATCGATCCGAAGATCTCTATCGACAAGTTCGATATCCACTCCATTAATTGCAACCCCCACCCGATTGTTTCCGTCCCGATTTTGCACGGCGGTGATATTTTTATCCGTCGATCGATCTCGGACGTCTCCTTCGCGCTCGTTCTTTCGAGTAGGGTAAACTTCGTGATAGTTGTAGAATTTGTCTATTAACTGCTAATATTTACATATTCTGAAAGTGAGTCTGGGATATAATTATAGGTCAGACATCAGAGAAACAAATAATAGGTTAACAGAAATTTACTAAGTATATTTAATTGAAAATATACAAAATTAAGTTGTCATGACATACTCTGGTTACTCCGTTATAGGGTAAAGGACCCAATTACTGACACCTAACCAATTACTGTCACCTTAAGTTATTTTACTTAAAATAACGAATAAATAAACTATAGTATATAATCTATAGTATAGATTATAGGTTGAATTGGTTAGGTGTCAGTAATTGGGTACTTTACCCTAGTACTCTGGTAACTCCGTGATAGTTCTCGCTAGCCCGAGATATGGCCATCAGTTACTTTTTTTATATTATTTTATATTATTTTACATTAGTTTACATTAGTTTACATTATTTCAAATTATTTTACATTATTTTATATTATTTTATATTATTTCATATTATTATATATTATTGTTATTTTGTGTATAATCAATCTTTCATGGTCGTTAGATGTCTGTGACGTAAGGAAACATGGTATCTGGTATTTGCCACCAGAATTTCTCGAACAGCACAATCAGAAACGCAGGCTCGGGCGCACGAAAGATAAAAATTTAGTCACTTTTTTTAAGCAAAAATAACACTGATGCCTTATTTTATGATAATTTCAAGAGACTTGTTAAAGTGTTATGTTACCATCACTTACCTGCAGTTTGAACTTTCCATTTATCTTCTAAGGCACGTATAATACATAATCAAGCGATCGTGCACAACTACTTAGCACGAAAGATTTCACGAATAATGCGCTGCTGGAACAAAATGCTCTCTCACTCTATCACTAACTTCAATTGACTAATTATTTTACCACCACATAAACTAGAAGATCAACGCTGCCTGTTAGCTTTTGTTCCATCTAAATTGAGTCAGACAATTTCGAGTTACAGATAAATGAAAAAGTATCACGGAGTAACCTGTACCACGAACTTACCCGAGTTTACCCTATGCAGCGGCCGGCTGAATGCAGGCGCGCATTCACGCTCCGCGCCGCGATAGAACGCGAGCGAGAGAAAATGGGGGCCGACGTCCGTGACTAACTAACGTGTCCATCCCTTAATAGAATCCTCGCCGATGCCGATGACCTTGAGATAGGAGGAAGCCACCGCACACCCCCCGCCCCCTTTCCTCCCCCTCCCTCAGGCGTCCCTGATCCGCCCGCGGCGCGAGAGAACTCTATTAAATCGCGAACGAGGGTACGGCCGTTTCGAAAATACAAACCGGGTCCGTGGATTTTTGCGCGGCCGCGAGAACCGGCTCGACCACCGGACCGGTCCCTCGCCGCGACGACCGATAAGAAGAGGAGTTTTTTCTGTTTTTGCGGTTTTACACCGAGTCAGGCATTAGTAACGGGAATACCAGCGACGCGGGCGTTCTCGCGGGCAAATCGGCCGGTGTATCGACGGACAAATTACCGGCCGCGACTTTAACGGCGCGCCGTGTGAAAACGATGACCGTGAGATTAAAGTATTATTCGCCTCTCGGCCACGGTGCTCTTGTACGAAATAAAACGAGACCAGGGCCTGGTGACCTTTCCGTGGAGTCTTCTGCTCCGGCGAATTACGCCTCGATCGTTAGATAACGGTCGCCGGGACAGGCTGGCCCGGTTCGGCGAGCGCGGCGGTGCATGGACGATGCATGCGCGATGCATGACGCGGGAGATGTTCGGGCCTCGTCGCGCGACAGCGTTCTTGTAAAGGAAGTACGAATTGCGGCAGTCTAACAGATTAGCGATCGGTGTCCAAAGTTTCTCGTTGCTCTACGATCGCGCCAGAATGTGGTTACTACGCGGCAGCATCCTGTCCCGGATTGGTATGCCGGGCGAGCGTCCGCGGAATGGGTTAATTCGACCAGGTCAGGTCAAGGGACTTCAGATAGGACGATAGGGCAGGAGTAAATTGCGCGAAGTCGAATGACGGAATCGATTGCACGTAATAAGGGTGATTGAAAATCCAAGTACAGGATGGAGGCCGCGCGACCGTTTTTCCCATCGTTTCACGTGGGCAGCGTTTTATCTACCGTTGCCGATTGACGGAACTTGGATGCAAATTGCCGCAGATTATTGGTTACCGGGATCGCGGCCGCGTGTCGGTGCTTTTTTCTACGAACGCCGTCCCACCGCCCGCCGCGCACCACCCCGAAGGATGGAAGGAGACGCGGCGATCCGCGCTGACGACACCGGACGCTGGCTCTCTCCTCTCACCGAAATCCGCTGGGAATGAAGCACGCAAAGGTCCCAAAGATGGCTGATGCCCGTGTAACCAACACCATCCAGGGCAGCCATTTGCGAGACATAAGGAATCCGATACGGGGTTTTGATCTCCATAAGCCCACCCTCGATCGTGTTACCCGCGGACACCTCGTACGGTGCAACAAAGATGGCCGGTGGTGGCCTCGCGATATTCGCCATTATGCGAACGACGACGGCCCTCGTGGCGGTGCATCGTCGATGCCCTTTTTTGACCTCCGGTTTGAGGTTAATCGTCCTCTTTGTCGTCCGTTCCCTTGCCTCGGTTACGGGATCCTGCGAAAGGAGGCTGGCGGAGGAGGAACTCGGCCGAATCGGTCGTTACCGAGCAGCGACGTTGAACGATACACGAGAACTCTTTCCAGAGACGTCTCGAATCTTCGTTCTTCTAATAGGGATGACGAAGGAGGAAAGAAGATTCGATTCTCTGTTCTTTTTCTCCTAAGATAACGGCCAGCTTATTCAACATACAAGCCCTTTGGTCATGTTTTCGAATATGTACCCCAAGAAGCATCTCCTTCGTTCCCAACATGCGAAGAATAATGCCACAAAGTTTCCCCCATTTGTCTCTAGGAGATGCTGTGCACGCGTTCTTCTTCCCCGGAGCGTTTCTTCTCGAAGACATTTCCGCCAGAGCTCTCCGATGAAAATCCATAATTAATACGGACATTCCTCTCCAGCAGCATTCCTCCTGGCGAGGTGGCTCGATCTCTCGCCTCTCGAAAGTGACCAACGCGATAGCAGCTCCATTAGATCGCGGCCCAAGCTCAGGGATCTTGGTTTAATGAATTATAGGCGGTTACAGTTGTTACATCGCCGTCGCAACGCCTACGTTCCGATCCAGAAAGACCGGTATCGACCGGACGTCGTCGCGATTTCGCGTGGGTGACGTCACCCTCGATTTACTCGCCGCGAGATGAGCGTATTTTAGCGCGAAAGCGGGCATCGATTCAATTTGCCGCACGCGATCGCTCGAGGAACGGGTGTTGAGCAACGTCGGTTCCGTATCTGTCGCCCCGATAGAATCGTAAAGGGGAAACGACGCCGATGATACCGATAATTAATACATGCATTGTCTCTCGCTGCTCGTTTTAATTCCCTCTCCTTATCGAGCAGCCGGAGGAAGGGGAGAGGCTGTGGGTGATCGGGAATGTCTTCGCAGTGAATCACGCGGTGTACGGTAGTTACGTAAGCCATTGTTATTGGACGGTAAATCAATGGGGAGCCGGTACCATGGGAGGCCTGATGCGGCTGCTCCGAACGTGGGCTTGTTTTTGGGGAGGATTCGCCCGAGATGAATCAGATCGCATGTTATCGTTTTGGGGGAAACGCGTGGGTTAATGCCACAGATGAGTGGATTTTCCTTTATACAGTGCTTAAAATAGGGTATCACCTGGTCAAACGCGTCGTACCTTCGTTCTATCGTTTCTATTCATCCCCAGTAGGCTTCATTCAGGGCTGTCGAGAACAGACTTCTTCCACTGGACTACATTTAGCAGACTCTGTGGGTGTGGAAGTCTTGCCTGCTTCACGTTAACTCTCGCAAGAAAAAGTCCTAGAAGCCCATAAACCTCCGGTTGTATTTGTTAAAATGGTTTACATCTTAATGGATGCCGGGGGAGGGCAACGGATTAAGAGGAGCCATTACGCGATGTTTTAAGCTGAAACGCTCTCCGGCCGGGGATATTACCGTTAATTAATACGAAACGTTCCCTCTTCATCGTTCCCGCTCGATCCGGCGTGGCCGTACTCTTTTCACGCGAGGCGAAGAGACTTGTGGGATAACAGCTTCTCCGACGTCGAAGTCTGAAGGCAGGCCCGTACCGCTCTAATGAATTATGGGACGTACAGTAGTTATATCGGCTTGTACCGGCTATATAACAAGGAACGAGGACGTGGCTGATACTACGAGAGAGAGTGGGCGCCCTCTCGCTCTCTCCCGCCAGCCTTCCCCTGCCACGTTTCGCGAGCGAGCGCACGCTCCGGGTTACGAGCGAGAGCGAGATTGATTTCGCAATCGAAAACCTAAGAATAGCGTTGTAAAACGTACCGGGCGAAATCGCGATCCCTGTCCGTAGACGCGCGGCACGTACGCGTGTGGGTGTCTGCGAGAGGAGTTGCGCGGGCGCGCTCAATCACTACCGGTTTCGGCACGTAAATCAAGGATAGCGGAGCGCAATGGGTTTGCAATTTCGCGCGAGCGCGCCTGCCGCCGCGAACGAGTTTATTAGCCCCGGCGAAGAAGCCGAAAAACGTGGTAAACGCAGCTGCATAATAGAAATCGCCGTCATTAACGCGTGAAAGCCGACCACCCACCCCCTCGCCAGTGGCCTTAATTGAACGTCGGTCTTAATGTCACCGTGATTGTTGCCGTTACGAGGGGATCGAGTACGCGATTGGAAACGGCGATACGATCGTTGGAGGAGTCCTGGCGATTTGTATCCTCTGGATGCGAACAGTGCCACCGGGATCACGCGATCCGGACGCCTCTACACCGGTAAACGGTGTCACGCTCGAGAAACACACGCGGGACGTGTTTCTCCTTTTCTTTTTTTTTTTCGAAATTGAAGCTCGTACCGCGGTCGTGAATGCGCGAGGAGGGGCTCGGTTATTTAACGAGACCAGCAGGGCGCATCGATGCTCCGAATGGCGACCTGGCTCGTTAAGAACAAAAGCGCAACGCGCCTGATCTCGAGCGAGGCTTCTTTTCCGAGAAGCTCTAAGTGCGTACGCGTCAGGAGTGGGCTTAATGAAGACGCGTTTCCATGAAACTCCAAGTACCCGACCGCGTGGAAGATTATACGGGACGGCGTACTCTGTCCCCACCTCTCGATGAAACTTGAACTACTTTATGAATAGGATTAATAAAATCTTAGCCGGGGCGCTGTGGAGTAGACGAGCGGAGAAGCGCTTCTGGCGGTGGATCATTAGAGGTCCTCTGCTACCGTTCCTGGGAGCTCGTTCTAACGAGGAGAGGTTGCTACCTGGTCGAAGGGTTTTTCGGTGGGATAAGGCTCGAAACGTAGCCATTAATAATTTGAAGATTAGTGTTTCAAGTTGCTCGTGGTTGCTAGCATTCCTAACAGAATCTCGTTGATCAACCATGAAAAGTGGTTAAAGATTAGGGCTGTAGTAGGAACTGTTTGGTAGGCGAGTGCCACTTGTTACACCCAGACCTGTCGAAGAATGTTGATAGCGCATAAAAAAAAGGTGTGTACACGAGACCGTGACCCCCGGCTCGTCCTCTGTCACGACATCAACCTGTTCCAAAAGCGAGACAGGACGGAGGAAGAAAAAGAGGACAAGTTTGGACATATCTGCAAAGGAGTCGTCGGGCGAAACTGGAAGTAACTGGATCTCCAGGATCCTTCGTCTCTTGCCCCCTGTGTTCTCCGGGGTCTGGCTGGTCGGTTCGCGCGTATTCAACGCGCGAAACCCTGGTAGTGGCCCCCCTCCGATCGTACGGTCCATAGCGCACGACAGCACCACCATAATACCACCGGGGACTTTGGCCAAGAGGCCCCCGTAAGAGCACTATACCGAGCCCCACGGTTACGAGCCGCTGCAGCCGACCGTTTTTCTCTTCTTTTCTCTTCGTTTTTTCTTCACGCTGGAAGGCTGCTGCACCGTCCGTGTACCGGTGCTGCCGGTGGTGCACGGAATGGTCTGGTCCCTGGCATCAAAGGACGAGTGAGACCAGGACGTCGACGTAGGTGTGAATGTAGTCAAATCACATCAGCCTCACTTCGGCCGACACTCGAACGGAAGAAGAAAAGGGAGGACGATGAGAAGGAGGAGACGAAGAAACGCACCCCCTTCTTGGCCCTTCCTACGCCCCCAACCCCGCCGCCGCGCCGTATCCGCCATTCTCACGAGGCACACCGTATTCTCTGGAAACCCCGCGTGTGTGCCCCGCTCCCTCTTCTGCTTTCCCTCCTCCTACGCCCCTCCTGGCGCATACCACCGCACTTCCGGTAGACGCGTAAAATATATCGCCTCGCCTCCTCCTCCTGCTGCTCGCGGGTCGCCTTTGTTCCATGGTCGTCTTCCTTGCCTAGCCGACAGGCGAGTCGGAACACTTGTCACCGTCACTTTCGAATCTCCAGGCAGCATTGCAAGGGGCTGCTTTAGGGTAGTTCCATGGTAAATATGCTGGATATGGTAGATACCGTCTATCGACTATCCTAGAAAAACCTTAGCGATTGTCGTCCTGCTTAGGAAACAGGAATAGAATACTCTCTAGTCACTCGTTTGCCACGAATATAATCGTTAGATTTAACACCACTCGAGTACCACCTTCACGAAAGAATCCCTTGAGTCGCGAATCCACATTTACAACTGTTGAAAAGCGTTCGTACGCAATTAGGGCGGAACGCCTCGTAGAGGTCCTCCACCAAGGAGGAACGCTGCGCCTCCGCGTCGGACGTGTTCTCCTCGTTTATTTATTTCTCCATCGTAACAACCTGAGTCATTACTCAGCGGCAGCGGCATCAAGCACCATACACAAGCCCCGTAGCAGGAAATCATTGTTTTCGCCCGCCTCTGTCAAAGCGAGGCAACCGGGTTCCCCCGGTTCAATCACCAGCCACTGAGGACCCGAGGCTGACGTTATCCAATGATTTTCGTCTCTTTCTCGTTAGCATCGACACGCGCGCATTAATTAATCGGGGGCCTGGATAAACCCTTCGTCTCCCTTCAGCGCTACACCGTGGGCTGCGGGATCCCCGTGACACGAGCAGCACCATCGCCGCCCCGCCGGCCCGCTTTCCAATCAAACTTTCCCTCTCCCATAGGTATAAAATGTATAATGACTGACAGGAAAAAGGAGACGGGAAAAAAAGTGATGCGGGGGGGGGGGGGGGGTAGGGCTGGGTGGCATGGGGTCGTCGGCACCGGTGTACGTAACGCGTACAACGTGGAGAGGGGGAGGAGAGGGCGAGAGTATCATACGAGAAACTATGGTGTCCTCGAACGTGGGCCCCTGTAAGAAGATCCAGGCCAACGATTGGTCGATGGTGCACCCCTCGCCGTGCACGTGGGCGTGCATACGTGATATTGAAGCGCGTCGGTGTGGCCGGCGTGCACGCACCGTGAAGCGTGTGTGGACGCAGCGCGAGAAAAAGGGTTACTATACACGGCGTGCATGCATGCAACCCCACGAGAGAGGGGCTGGAAGTCATTCTGTCCCCCTTTTTTTTTTCTTCCCTTTTGTTTACCTTAGGGCCGATCATTAAAATGGCCGCCGTATCGGCGCGCTCTCATTGGCCGAGGCCGCCCTTCCGCCCTTCCGCCCTGCGCCCTCCACGCAACCCTTGCCCACGATAGAACACGCTCATTGTCGAGGACGGGCCGACTGCGTGTATCCGTGCACCGTGCCTAGCCCTTCCGCTACGGGAGGGGGGTTTTCTTTTTCTTTTTTCTTTTTTTTTACAACACGAGGGCGCCTCTTTCCGCACTCCTACTAGAGGCCTCTCCTCGATGATCGGCGAGGAACAGAGCGAGGAGCAAGGAATCGCTCCGAGCGGGCGGGACGGGCGGAGGGAATTTGTTTTTGATTCGAAGCCACTCGGCTGACTCAGCGAGCGATTTTAAAAAATTAATCCCACCCCTACGGCCGTCTTACGCGATACGCCATTTCATCCCCGTGATTCCGCCTAGCTCTTTCAAGAATTAACCCTCCCGGGATGGCGGCCGGGGCTGCCCCGACCCAGTAGTCGGTTTGCGCGTCGCGCCAGGTCAGATGCTTGAGATGAAATTTGTTCGAGGGTGACGCTCGCTAGGCGAGCAAAATGGATGCTGTGCTCACTCGAGCGATACAATGTGCCACGTATTCAATACGCAAGCACCGGACTCTTTGTGCGGCTTATCAGAAAATTCGAACAATACAATGAAACTACAAACACCGATCAAAAGTCTGGCGCTACTTAAGGTAGTTCCTGAATAATCTATTAAATTCATGAATTCTTTCAAGTTTCGTTCAAAACTAATTTCGAATACAAGAAACCCTTGTACAAAGTTTAAAATCGATTTACCACTTAGTTATCGAGAAATTCTTAATTAAAGTTGATGCATTTTATCACAGTGGCATATGGCAGAGTCGAAAGAAACAGGGTTATAGTTTCAGTTTTTCTTCTGAAACAGGAAAACTATATTCAACAAGTGTACCAAAATTGGCACGAAAGTACATCAAAATGTGACGAAATGAGTTTATTAATTTCTGCGAAACTGGCCACATGGTTTCTTTTTAAATCCCCATAAAAAATAGGTTTACATGCAGATTTATTAGAAACTACGTAGACCAAGCAACGTGACAACGTCGCACAATCGATATGTTTAGACATTTAAATAGCGAACGACGATGCAAATTCACATGAACACTTTTTCTGACATTTTGGTTATAAAAGACGTCCCGAATGAATGCCACGTTATCAGATTTGCTGCTCCAATTCACTACGCTAACCAATTTAATATTCTATTTTCGTATTACAATTATTTATATTAACAATGAACTTTTTAAAATATATATACATGATATTAAAAATTATTATTATTATTTCTATAGTATCATACTACTTTATATTTATCGTGTACTACCCAACTCTAATTTGACTAACATAATTGGTTAGGAACTACATTAATATTAACCCGAAAAGCCGCGAGTAGAAACAACCATACCAAGTCAGACTCTGCTCGGACGGCGTCGTGCGAGAGACAGCTCCGAGCGCATCTTCCGATTGTAAAACATCGTTGAGCCCCCCTTTAGCAGAGCAAATGAAACTACAACGAAATTCTTCGTAGTGGCCACGAAACGAAGCTCGTTGGCAACCGGGGAATCGATCACGCGTGAGAACAGAGACGTAGCTGGTCTCCAGATCGCCTCCATTATCCGAGCAGGCACAGGGAGGACAGAATAATTCTCGAACGCGACGCGATCGCGGCCACGTCTCCAGCTGCACGTCCCGGAGGAGGCCAGCGCCCGTTTCCTCGGGGGCCGCATTCCGAATTCGGGAATAAGGGTGGTGGCGGCGGACCGAGGCGCCCGCCGGTGCCGCCTTTATTTTGCTCATTTCCCTCGAGCGGACGGGTCGGCTCGAAACGAGGGGAGAAGCGCGACAACGATTCCGGGCGCACGAAGGAGATAAAGGAGGAGGACGACGAGATGGACTGTCACCGATGGTAATACATCGTCGCCTTCCGCTGCCCTCTTATAGACGGACGTACGGACAGACGGCAGAGACATGGCTGGACGGGTTCACGCAAACACGTGTTACGAACAACAGGTTCGCCCGTAATTCCTCCGCCTCTTCTCCGGCTCGTTTCGGCCGTCTCTGTCCGTTCGTCGCCGGCCGGAGATGCTGTCGTCTCGTTCCGAGAGGCAGGTAGCCGTCGCGTCGGGCGGTTTCATTCCGCTCGGCTCGGCTCCGAGCTGACCGGCAGCCGCCGCGCCGCGGGCCCCCTCGGCGGACTACAAACGAGCCGTATTCGCCAAATCCAGCTAACTCGAGCCGAACTGAATCGAAGGAATCCACCTCATCGTCCCCCGCTCACGGCTGCGAAACGCGCTGCCTCCCCCTTTCGCTTCCATCGCCTTTCGTGTTACCTTCGCAGCCGCCTCGAGCCCTTACACCCTTTCCTGCCTTCCCTCGCGTTCTAGCCACCACCAACACCACCCACGGCTTACCTGCCGCTGCCCGTTCGCTGGAAACGAGAAATTAGCGAGGGAGAACGGGGGAGAGCCGAACCGTGGAATCCTCTCAATTCGAGGGCCGTGTGTTGTTCGAATCGGTGGGGAAGAAAAAATCCCTGCCACGCCGAGGTCTTCGGCAACGATTTCTTAATACATAGAACCGCGGGAATAATTCTTGAGGGACAGATGTAGGTACGTATGCACATTGCACATATCTACGTACCAAGCTATATAAATGGGATCCTCATATTAAATAACATACGAACGGTTTTATTAACTCCGAGAAAGAATTTGGTTATAGTTGGCAGTCGTACATTTCCCTGATAGGAAGAGTCGAGGCCACGGTGGCTCTACAACGCAAAGAGGAATTATACGCGCTTAGAAAAAGGGGGCCCATGCGTCCTTCCATCCGGACGGTGGCCAATAAATTCACATACGGAATTAATTAACGGATGATTTGATTATGGTCGTTTTTAATTCCTAATCGACGTAGCGGCAGTTAACGCCGATGATCCAGGACAGCATGAATTATGCGAAACGCTGGGCTGTGTCGAACCTACGCGCTCCGTCCACGAGCAATTAAATCAGCCTCTTACCGCGAGCGGGCTTTTCGAAACGCCACGAGAGGTGTCTCCGTGAATTCCACACGGAAAGAGGAAATATTGCGGCAAGTTTTGTATCTCGGACTCGTTTGGATCTATGAAAACATCCTCAGGTCCAGCGATAATTCATAAGCCGCCGCGTCGGCGAGAGTGGGATAACGACAACGGGGGCCCTACGTTTCTCGAGACGTTACGAAAGCCTAAACTGCCACACCTTCCCTCTCATCCTGTCCTAGCGAGGAGCATCGAGCATCCAGGTTCCCCCAAATCGATTTCGCTGTCCACGAATTAAATCCAAGCGATCGCGCGACCCTTGGATCGAAGACTATCTTCTCCTAGAACAGGACGCTGTCTTGGCGACGACGTATAATTAAAGTCAACACAAACGGTTCGATTCGTCATTCTTAATTTCTAATGCCCGCCGTAATCACCGGAGCCCTGGTGGATGAAGAATCCGTTCGTTCCCCGCCTCTTTCTTTCGTTTCGGTAGACCGTCCCTGTCCGTGAGTTACTCAATCAGTCCGTAATTTATCGCGCGAGGTAGAAAACTCTGGAATCGTTGATAAATCGACGTATAAGCCTGTCACGTATCACGGGGATAGCCATTGGACACTGTCGATTCCACGGCGCGCCGTTTAATCGCGATACGGCACCAATTACGAACTCGTAATTGCAACCGAAGCTCGGTCAGCGTGGTCATCGAGCATCCCTAAACGACGACGAATTTACCTCATGGGTGGCTATTGTGAGCTTACGTCGAAATCCCCGATAGAACGATTTCGAGGGATAGTCGAGCCGTTAGGGCACCGCGCGAGTGGAAACTCGTGTATGCGGAGCTCCGGTAATTAGATACCCCGGTGGTACCACCGGCGTCGAAGCTGCCCCTGTTCTCGGCCACTCTAAATCCTTGGGGCGAAGTCGCGGCAGGAAAGTGTCTGCCTGGCCCGGCGGCCATAAGGCCACGGGTTTTCAACTCTCCTTTATTAAAAGCGACAGCTCGCACGGGCCTGAGCCGACAAATCGCATCAAACAGCTCGGTCGCGCGTTATATTTTCAAAACGAACCGGGAGGATCGATTTTTCGCAGGGATACTCTTCCATTGTCCGTGTCGCGTGCACACGCATAAATTGCAGCTAGAAAAGCCTGACGAAATCGGTACACACCGTAAAGGAGAGAAAGTTCAATCGCCCTTTTACAGAGACGCGCGCGCTTCGGATTTCTAAATTGCAGATTCGATGAGGCAACGCATACCGAAACTTTTCATACCACGGGCGCCGCTTTCGACGAAAGATTTAGAGGCAGTTGGCGTCCCGGCGGGCTCCACTTCTAATACGCTTTGCATAACTTTATTTACGCCCCGCGATAACTCATCGTCGAGTCGCTTTAAGCCTACCGATTGAAATTCCACGCTGGGACTCGTAGGGACTCCGAAAATCCGTGCAACCTTGTGCGGGATCGTGGGTTATCGAGACTTCGGTGGACCGGGGCCACGAGTGGCAACCGGAGGAGCCGAAGGTATTCGATCTGGCGAGGAACGATCGTCGAGCAAAATTCCGCAGGTAGATTCAGAGGTGGGGCACGAGGATCACGAGTGTATCGAAAGGGGAACGACTCGGCGATCCATATTTTCCCCCGTTACAGAATCAAACAGCCGCAGGTATGGAACGGCATCGGTTATTCTTTCCAATGGCTTGGACACCCAACAAGCGAAGAATTAACCGGCACAAAAGGGGTTTGCGAAACGTGTACGCCTTCTACGATCACGGAAAAAAAGTCGCGGAACATCGTTACGACATTTTCTTGCGCGTACCTCTATCCATACGTCGCGATACAAGCCGATTCTTGTCCCCGATGTCGCGGCAATCGTACTTTCATCGAGCCGCGAGTCTCCCCGACCTTTCCCCCCTCCGCCGGTCCTTTCTGGCCTCTTCCTCTTCCTTTATCGCGCGCTCAACGTTAAATTTTATTGCGCCGAGATCTAGCAGCAAATTAACTGCACCGATCGGCGATCAACGTCCAGCTGGAGGTGCGCGCCGAGCGCTCGAGAACCAAAGTCACCGTAAATCGTCCGCAACTCGCGATCCTAAACACCATTCATTACGATCTTATTGTGAAATCGGTATATCAAGGGGACATCGTGAAAAAGTAAGAGGATTATGATAATTCCAAGAAGACTGACTCTATCGAGGGGACAAGAATCTAATGTACCCGAACCTTCCTGTTATTCTTTCAAAGAACAGCTTCATAATTTCGATGGTGGGGCAGTTGGCCCTCTGTCTTTTAGCATCCGAACGTGTTTATTATGAAACGTAGGTGTTAACATGGGTAAAAAATCCTACCTAGGGTAAATCCGGGAGACGCGGTCGGGCCGGAGAGTTGGTCGAGTCGCTATATTTCAGAGTCTATACGTAAAAATGCATTAAAGTGCAGATCAATTACTTCTCTAGAAGCCAAATAGTTGAATGAATAGCGTCACTTCGCTTCCTTCTGTGTTTTTTGTAAATTGAGGTTACATTTATCCTCTTTTGTCAAACAACGGTGTACAGAATCGTATTTAAAATATACTTCTAAGTTTATTTTCGTTTAATGTTTGGGATAATAAGATAGTAAAGATATTGAGGGACAATGCAGCCAAAGTATTTAGCTATATTAACTCTTTCTCTCAAAACTAATGAAAACAACCATCTCTCGCTGCAGAAAGGAGAGATGGTCGAGTTATGATTTTTTATTATTTTTATTTATTTTTTTATTTATTATTATCATATTATTATTTTTGTTTATTTAGTTTATTTATTCACTTTTGTATCCATGTGCCTTGCTAATCGCCAGTAGGTAGTTCACTTTTTCTTTGATGTGTTCTTTACTTGTTTAGCGTAAACAAATTAAATATCAATGAATCTGTAATTGCACTCACTCATAAATAATTTTCCTTTATCTTTCGTTAATTTCCCATGAATAATTATGTGAGTGGTCTGTGCCAACGGCGAAAACCATTTCTCCCGGCACTTCGGGCGAGGTGGTCAGATGTCATGACTTCAGTATTCAACCCAATTTACAGTAAATATTGTCTTAAAGCAAATATCGACCAGTTTTTCTGAATCAGCATAAAATTCTGAACATATAGGTTTGTTCTGATAAAATAAGTAATATCTTTATTAGTTTCAATAGCCATTTTATATTAGATCGACCGCGTCTCCCGGATTTACCCTACTCATCTTTCCACGTTCATTCACGATCCCGTGCCGATCTGCAGCCACTGGCACCGTCAGAATCCCCCGAAACGACCGATTACCATGGTCATTACAGAGCGCCGTGCATTCCAGACGCAAAAAAGAAATCAATCATCGAAATCGCAGACGCGTGTGTTCTTCTACCGACGTGGTTTATCATCCCATAATCGGATGCCGAGGGAAGACCGGAAAGGGGAGGTTTCGCGACACGCAGTACCAAAACAGAAACACCCAAGCACGGCCAGTTAATTCCGTTTCATTACCATTTTCGCGAGGCAGCAACGGTGGGCGCGGGCCCGAACGGAGGGCCCCAGCAGACAGAGAAAATTCGCGGTTTCGGTTGCACGTGTAATTTCGAATCGGTTTTATGTATGCGATCCTGCGCCGTACGGGCCCAGAATTCGGCCGATTTTATGCACCTGGAATTGGCAGAAACGGACGAGGGAAAGAGGAGGAAACGGAACGGTAACGGAGAAACGATCGCCGCTGTCCGCGGCAGTTATACTTTCGGTGGATCTGTTAGGAAATAATAGAGAACGCCGGGCCCCGTGAGTCCCGATATTTAAACGGAACACGGGGGCCGGCGAGTCGTTTCACCGATGGATTCCAGCGGTTGAAAAAAGAATCATAGACGAAAACCGTGGGCCACAGTCGTACCACGAACGATTCCGCCGGATGAAGCCGGACCCCGAGGGCTCGTGCCCCGATACCCGCCGATTTCCAGTCGTCAAAATAATACGTTCGTCCCGTTTCCAGCGGTTGTCTTTACTCCCTGGCCTCATTTTAGCCCGTTGCTAATACCTGTTGCCCCGTGGACCAAGCCAGCCTTCGTGTCTATGTGCCGCTGCTGCTGCTGCTTCTGCTGCTGTTGCGTGCCCCCTAGGCTCGCCACGATTACCCGTTATCCAAGATTAGAGCGTGCCACGCCACTCGTTTCGTGCGTTTCTTGTCCTTTTCGTTTCGTTTCCTTTCGTTCTGGAACCACGAGGAAGAGGGATTCTCTGTCTGGTACGAATGTCCATTATGGAAGCTGCAGTCACTGAACGGTCTCGCCTGTGCCGTGAGAATCGCTCGCTGATGCACGATTTTCGGGCTTCCCTGTTGCAATCTTCTGGACCCTGGACATGGAGCTCCAAAGTGATTGTTAGACGTGGGTAGGTTCTTCTAATATTCTCATTACACATGGATCGAGATTCTTGATTCTGTATATGCGTCTGTAGTTGGCTTTGAAATGGGTAGTTCAGGTTTCATATGGTACGTAGCTATGAGTTGTTCCACGAAGGGAATTTTCCAGCCGATTCGTATGAACCGTACAAGTTTTCCATCCCATTCGCCCCAAAAGCAAAGCGAAGCGGTGCATCGCGCGCGCGCTTTTCCCGAAACGGTTTCTGCTGGAACGCCGAGGCACGGTTAATGGTCCGTAAACTGGGAATAACAGGCGGAGGTTTCGCGCGTACACGACGGGAAGGAGGTGTTTCGAGTCGTAAAGGGGCATCGGCGAGCTAGCGATTGCAAATATGTATATCCTTTTACGCGGAAAATGTAATTAAGCGTTTCGTAATTGGTATTTAGCGGGCGATCGTTAGGGCAATTGGCAGCGACCGGGCTCGCAGGCGGTATGGAGGACCGAGGTCAGATTCGACGAGGTGTGGGAGAGAGAGGCCCACCGCTGTGTGATTAGTGTCAACGAGCTGGTGAAAGGAAATTTCTAATTGCATACGTGCCACATGATCGTCGAATGAGACAGGGGATAGGTACTCCTGGAGTTTGCCGGGACGCTGTGCACTCGGATCGATGCACAATCGCGAGTTTGACATCGCACGAGGAGTGACACATCGGTTGTAAGCTTTGTGGATTCTAATTCTTCTACCCACGAAAGTCAAGCCTCACTCGTTTCATGATCTATCAGAATCTTAGGTGGGTATATTTGGAAGTAGGGGAGAGTCGTGCAGTACCGATCGCTCTAAGTTTTTTTGTTATATCTTGGGGTAGAGTCGATAAAAATCAGTAATTCAAAAACGTGTTTGTAGTATAGATGGAACTTAGTAAGAGGAGGGAAATTATTTTTGTGAAATTTAATAATAAGAATTGATAATTCGCAAAAGTAAAAAAGTTGTAATTTCTAGGAAACGAAACATTGTCGTCCAGTACCGACTAACTATTAAATTAGTAGATTTTTAGGTGTAAATGATTAACAATGTTAATAAAAAGACATTTAATTAGTACAAAACCAGATTTTTTCAAAATTTTATTTGTACAAACTCGCAAATAAAATAATTAATATTCTCCTGATCTGTGCATTCGACGTGTGCTCAACCGTCACAGACGGTACACTGCACCCAATCTTTGTCAAATGATTCCTTGTAAACAGAGATGGGCAAAATTTTTATTTGAATAAAGTTTCGAATAACGAATAAAAAAATTAACTTTGTTCGTCGAATAAATTCTCATCGAATAAAGAAATGAACTTTATTCGTCGAATAATGTAAAGTTAAAGTAACTTTTATTTTATCATTATTTACATAATTTTTTATTTATTTATAATGCCCAACTCTGCTTGCAAATAACACACTGGATAATTTCTTCATTAAATCCTAGCTTCCTGTTTGTTAGGTTATCATACCTATCCTTATTTACTTTATTTTTCTGTGGGAAAAGCTAAAAGAAAGGCTAAATGAACATCTAATAAATTAATCTGAGTTACTAACAGATTGAACTTACAGATAAGAAAAATTTGGTCTCTACTGGTTGACAGAGACTGTTGGTCGGTACTGCACGACAGTTGGATGGTCGGTACTGTACGACAAACACGGGGAAACATTTTAGATCATGGTATATTATGTACAAAAAAATATTGCAAAACTAGGACGTTTTATTAAACTTAATTGACTAGAGATAGTGTACATAATAGAACAAAATCATTTACTTACACCAGAAACAAAAGATCAGTTTTAAAAAATAACTTTTAACCCACTGAATATCAACGTATACGTTTAATGCTTCAGAACATCGAGAGCAATGGAGTAAACAATATAACCCGAAATAGGTTATAAAGAATTGTGATTTTCATTAATCCAAATAAAGTGCTAATATCTGGTCAAAGAAGCGAGAACTAGCTTTGGTCGGTACTGTCAGCTGGTCGGTACTGCACGACTCTCCCCTAATTATTTGAGAAGTATTTTAACGCTACACTAGAAGAGAGTCCACACGATTTCCATCAGATAATCTTTAATGAAGATTTAATGAAGCTACGCGATACTGTAATCAATCATTTCAGCATACATCCCCAACCACTCGAGGCTCAGTGCCACATGGCTCAAGAAGAAAGTAAACATAATTATTCTTCAGGGATCGATGTACTCCTCGACGTCCAATCGTTTCATTCGATCACATCTACGTCAAAGTTAAATACGATTCGCACTCAAGGACCCTGAAAGAGGTACAAAAAACGTTCGAGGTCAAACGAATTCGCATTACCAGAAGCTGAAGCGTAATGATCAGTTAACTACGTCGAATGAAATGGAGGGAAAAAATGATTTCTCCTAGGAAACATACACAGAGCGAAATGTCTATCTTTCGCGGAGGGCAGCCGTGTTATTATGTCATTCCAGGCGAATGGAGTAAATGTCGGGTTAGCCAGGCCGACGGAAGACGTGATTTAAGAGAGCGCGCGGATGTCATTACGTGTATCGCGGTTAAATACGATTCTATGGAATCTTTGTATCGCGTGAACACCGATAACCACAGGTTTACAGCTTGTGAAATCGATGATCGGCCTTCCCCACGCTCGCGTTTATGCGTATTTAATGGAACACTGTTATAAAGTCACAATCGGTAGCAGGTTTTCACAGAACATTGGTACTTTACAATACCGATGTGGAAGTGTCTGATTAATCTCAACATAGCCATCTCTCTTCTTTTGTAAAAATAACTTGAGTCGATGAAATCGACTTAGAATTATGGACGATCCTTTATTGTAGACTAAGTAGCTTTAGTTCGGCTTCGCCTGGAATATAAATTCTGATTGTCTGAAACAATAATTTTTTTTTAGTTCTTTTGTGAAAATGGTCACATTCATCTGGATTATCCATGCATAATGAGCTGAGACACATTTCGTGATCCAAGAGCTTATCGTTCGAAAGTTTTTAGGCGACAGACAATACACAAACATATTCTGCTTTATATATTAAGATACCCGATTTCCAACAGAAGGCTAAAAGATTCCCTAAAATCCATATATCCCCCCCAGCAGTAAGTCTGCATAGGTACGTGGTTTTGCGGAAACCAGTGATAGGGTACAAAGAAATGCTGGAATTAATTACATCATTCCAGATCGATGATGACCGGAGTCCTCGAGCAATGACTCATTAAATATCCCGCGACTACCGCGTCTACTCGTTGTCAGAGCGCGACAGGTACGCCTGGTAATCGCTTAAGAACATTGCGGTTCTTGCGTCCTCGCAATGACTCGGGTATCAAAGTTCCGGCGTGATCGGCTCACGCAACCGGCGATGCATTAATCGTCGCGCAGTGACAAACGAGGCAAATCCGTCGACGTGCCCGTCGAATCGCGCCTCCGAGAATTAATAACTGTCGGCCGTATAATCGTTAATGGCCGTTATTATTAATAACGAGGAGGTAGGTAACGTCCGATAGCCGCCGCCGCCGCGGAACGGTAAATTACGAAGCGCACGTTTCCCCGCCGAACGATTTCTCGCGGTACACGGAAACCCCGCGATCCTTCAGATCTGAACATCGACAAATGCACCGCGGCTGGCGTTGAAAAACTGTGATCCTTAATCAGATTGAATAGGCATCGAATAATGGATGATTTGGAAAAGAGGTCAAGCAGTTCGGGGGCATGTGGAGTTCATGAAAAGAGAGGAAAAGGGAAAGTGGCCATCGGGAGGAAATCAAGCTTGACGAAACTGCTGTAATGATAATAGCGTTATTATTGGCACACTGATTCAGGTATCGGCATTTTTCTCGCGATTACTATGCCACTTCCCATCGAATAGGTAAGAAACATGCACGAAGGAGGTTAATAAATTCTCAGTTCCCACTGATCTCTCAGGATGGCGCAAGATTCGAGAGAATGATTTCTCAATCAGCACCCACATCGATGAGTAATAGGAGGAACGTAGCAGATATTAATTAAGTAGTGGAAATCAACGCAGGAAGTATATTCCTCGTACCCTCTTTTCAATTGAAATTAAATAGGAAAGTCATGGCCAGTTCTCTTCCAACGAAACGAAAGCGTGCACTGACTTTCGAAGGCTGATACACATATTCCTTACTCGCGAGCCGTGCACCTTTATTCCACGCGAATGTCGAGCTCGATTTCGAGCTTACCAACGGTAACGGAATAATACTTATTCGCAAAAATATGGGGGCACAGTGGAGCAGGGCACCGTGACGATAATCTCGCCGGTAGCTTAAGATACGCCACAGTGGCCTGTAACTGTACAGCCGGCTTCTTGACAACGGTGTTACGGGTTATCGAAAAAGGACATTACCGGTTCGCGTTATTGTGGCATAAATATTGAACGCCGCTGCCACTGAGGCTGCGGCGCGCGTGAAAACCTATTTCAGCCAGTCTTATTGGCATTTTCGAGCGGTCGGTTAACAGACCGATCGAATCGACCGCGTAAATTATTAATAAGCCATCGATACAGCCGGTCGAAAGCGATTTTCGCCACGTGATAACGCGCGCTTTACGAGCCCGTTGTTTTATTCACCGGCAGAAACGCGCGAACCGACGAGGGTCCCCAAGTATGTATGTATTTTTCGGGAGCATCGATATTATTTACTGAACGGCTAATAATATTGCCAGAAAGGAAGAATTTATTTCCACTGAATACTTCATACGCGGGTTTATACCAGGAAGTATTTGTCACTATTTGTGGCTATTAGGCTGTTTCTTCTGAATTTTCATGACTATTCGATTGATAGTGTTGTATTGCCCTTTGACTGGATGATTGCTTCTGCCGCTGTGTTGGTTTTCCAGAGGACAGCACAGCCCGCGCATTGCTGCCCGATTTCTCAGTCTTTATCTGCAATCCACTAGTAGTTTTATGCCTTGTCACCTAAATGTATTCGGTACGCCACTTGGAGGCTAGGCAACATTTGTTCCAGCCGCAGTTAATTTAGTAATGGAAAGAGAAGCAAAGGAGGGCAAAGGCCAGAATATGCTAATCAGATTACAGCAGGCGTGGTGTATGCTTGTTACACGGAAAATGAAAAGACTGGCGCGAGATAAGTATCCAACCAGTCCGCGGACTTAAGTCCCAAAGCAACGCGGCCAGCATTCTGACATTAATGCGATGCTGATTTCTCACTGCCACTTTCTCGCATTTCAATTCCACGATGGCTACTGGCATTTTATTATTTCGCCTGTTAAGGGGACGCCAGACGTTCGAATTATGATATCAAAATTCTAGTACACGATATTTCGCGTGTCGTCCAGCGAAAATTTCAACGTTTACACGTAATCATTAGTCTTCGAGGAGTGATTATTAATATCTGTCCATTCAAGAGGCCGGTTCTCCAATCTCCACGCGGCGAGCATACAACCTGTATTTAAGGTCACGTAACGAAATTACACGATTAATTATTCGCATTGTTAGGGCTCGGCTTGCGTGAACAAACGAGAACCAATAGTGGTCAGCGAACGGCGCTGCAACGGGTGAGTAACAATTAAGAACAGGAAGCTCACTGGAAAAGTTACACACTCCCATCGATTCGCAACTTCCATTGCAACGAACACTCACCCATTTCTAGCACAATAGGGTAAAGAGTGCAATGGTTGGCCACATAAGTAAGACTGTCACATAAATAGTGAATTATAAATGTGAATTTAGTAAATTTAAAATGAAAATCAATATAAATAAGTACGAAAAAACCCTAATAATCTAAAAATAAATAGAGTTTATAAAAAAAAGCAAGAATTTATAAAAATATACAAAAAATGTGTTGACTACGAAGAAATATAATTATTGGCATGGTCATGACAGTAGTTGTCCATTGGTTCGACAGTGATTGGCCGTCTATTTGACACCTAATATAACCTAAAAGAAAATGTTATATGATTTGATGATAGAAATGGGATTAAAATTATTCAATAAAAATGGATATATCTAATGTATGCTTGTATGATTTGTCCATCTGTATATTTTTTCCCATATTTATCACCTTCTTTTACTTTTGGCATTTTTTACTGTAGAGTAATTCAGTTCTACTAAAAAATTCAAAATTTATACAATTTATCTACTAGGTAATCACAATTTAATTTTTAACTTCAATTTAATTAAATAAATTCAGTAATCAAATTAAATTTGAATAATCCAATTAATTCAATCAAATTTCATTTTTAATTCTAATTTAATTAAATAAATTTAATAATCACATTGAATTTGAATAAACCAATTAAAATTCAAATCACAAGAAACTTAAAATATAACTATACAATGTAACATACCTAATAGTACTTCATCTTATTATTTAATTGTACTATAATTATGTCGATGTTGAATCTTTTTTAAAAATGACCGTTTCAATACCGCTAATGAATAGGGGGCCAATAACTGTTTTACCGTTATCATGGTTATAAAATAATCGCCGGCCGCCCGGCCAATTATTGCCATTCAGCATTATTCATATGACAGTTGTTGGCCCCCCGTAATTTTCATAACATATGTATAATTTTAACAAACAAATAATTTTTTTATAAAGTTTTAACCTTTATTTATCAATATATACAGAATATGGGAGATATAGATATCACGAACCCATTAAATTATTCGAAAAGTTTCAACTGTACTCTTATGATTTTTTTATTGAATCGCTGTAATTTTCAAGCAGCAAAGCCGAGTCATTCTATCTGCTTTTAAATATAATCACAGTATATGTATAATGAGTGGAGAAATATTGATTACATCCGAAGCAAGAAAGTACAAGGAATATGAATATCTTCATTAAAAAATGCATAACATTGATATTTCTTTATATTTTGTTATTTCTCAAAATAAAGCCAATCACTGTCAGGTGGCCATCCACTGTACTCTTTACCCCTAACATTTGACTAAAGCTCGATCTTTACGTTCAAAACTACCCATAACACAGTCTCTTCCTACTATTACTGTTCCCTTTATTGGCACTACTAGTATTGTCCAGCAAACGAGTCGTTAGCCAGGCTTCGCTAACGCGACGCCCGTTCGCAGTTTTAATTGCCACTCCTACGAGTACCTTATCTTATCTCGAGCAATGCGGCCAAGTTTCTTTCAGAAACTCGGGCGCGCGAGCCTGTGCGCACAGCCGCGTTGCACCCGCGACGCGTGGGCGCCCGCGACGTACCAGCGGATTCTGTCTAATCCCATCAAACAGCCCCACTGGCGAACCGATCTCGCGACCGACCGCGTAAAAGGCAGCCGATGGTCTTCAAGTAACCCGCGAGCCACGATAATACGTACAATTATCAAACGATTACGCGTTTCGTAACGGCGCTGCGCGGCGTCGCGGTATGAAATTCTCGGGGCGCGAAGGCGTGAGAGATCGTTAACATCGCGCGGACCTATCCTATCACGCGGATCGTTGGCACAGACAATAGGTCGAGAGGCGAGCTCTAACAAGTAATTGAAATCGAGGCGAACAAGCACGAAACGGAACGGTTTCGCTTTTGAGACACGGTCGCGAGCCCGGCCGCGGGGACGGGTCGTCGTTAATTAAGAAAATTTGCATGATCGTAATCGCGGCTCGTTAAGCAAAACGTTCCTTGCCGCTCGACGCGGCTGCATCGACGGTCGGGAGGCGCGCACATAACCGCCCGTTCGATGAATCGGCGGCCGGGTGGAATGGACGCCGATTTCGAAAACGGCCGATGGAAGTCGTGCTCCATCGACCGGCCAGCACCGCGGATCGATTTCATTCCGACGTCGTCTCCCGGGTTACGTCGACAGCCTCGATCATGAAAGTGTAATTGCTGCGGCGGAGACAAGCGGCGCGGCGCGTTGCCGGTCTACACGTTACGTTGACTGATTATACGCTCATAGAAAATTCATCGTCGAGACTAATTGCGACTAATGGGCTGGGATTAGGATCAGCCGGGGTTAAGCTGGCGGAGGAATCGATTGCAAAAGTGATCGAGTGGGGGGGGGGGGGGGGGGGGGAGTCGAGATCGGGGGCGGTCGGGCGACGAAAGGCGAGCTGCTGCTCGGACAGACACGCGGAGAGGAGACGCGTGGTGATTGAGAAGCGTGTAAATAGGAGTTGAGGAGAACAGGCGCGATCCAGGTTGGGGTGGGAACGGCTGGAACAAAAGACGCGTCGTCGTCGAGCATCGTTGCTGTTATAGTTGCACGCTCGTGACTACAATGCCCGGACCCGTGGAAAAGGAGGCTGCCAATCGGGCAGATTCAGGCAGTTCCTGGTAACTTTCTCCTCTCGGCTGCGGCGAAACTCGGCTAGCTACGAGTCATGATCTCTTATGTAGATCTACTTCTTCCTCGTCCTCCCACCTCCTCCGCGAGCGAGTCTGCGGCTACCACCACCGTCACGCTTTATATACTCGGTCGCTTCTCGTCTTCTTCCTATCCACTGTCTCCAGCCCTCGCTGCCGGCGCTGCTTTTACGAGCGTTCTTGCTCCGGAATCGCTCGCTTGCCTCACCTCCTAGCAAGATATACCCCCCGATCCACGGAGACACGCCGCGCCGCGCTTTCTCGCGTCTTCCTCGCCCGCTCGTTTGCTCGCTGCACGGATTCGGGACGTCGGACGCGCACGACTCGCGTTTCCACACATAGCAGCTCCCGCGAGATCGCGTTTTTAGAAGGGGCCCGTTACGTTAACGAGGCGCTGGCAGATGCACTGCAGACCGCGGGGGCTTGGGAACGTTGTTTAACCTTCGTTTTACTTCGGTGGGTGTCTTTGGGCATTTGGGGCGGGAGCCTTTTTTAGGCTCCTTCTTGGAAACTTTGTTATAATCTTGCTCCGGGATGTGGCTGATCAAAGAGAGAGATGTACGGTAATTGAAATGGAAGGCTTAGGAATACCTACTCCCGGCTTCTTTGTAATTGTCAGCCATTCAGAAGATTACGTAAACGCGGTGGAAGAGTAGGTATCAGAAGTTTCTCCATTTTTGTACGCTCTCCTTTTCGTGATCATTTAATTGAATGACCTCACACTCGCGATTATTATTCCAGACTTCTCCCGAATCCCTCGAATCGGATCCGCGTCAGCCAATTGAAACGCCGTCGCGCTCGTCGATCTTTTAAATTACTCGCGCCGCGTAGAAAGTTGCCAATTAACTCTGACAAATAAGCGTTCGATGCTTTACATAAGAAATTTATTGGCCGCGTATATCCGTTGTCCATAAACCCGGGAGACGGTGCACCGTTCGATCTGGTAGCTTGCGTAGACTCGCTTCTGTCGATGAAATTCAAATAGACTGATTACTTCTTCGGCAGTTGCGATGCAATTCACTCCCGGCTCCACGGTTATATCACAAACCGTTCCCTGGCACTTTTTCCACCGTGGTCAGCAAGAAACGAGCCTTAAACGACCCTTCGTGATCGTCGGATCGATGTTCCTTAGCCTCCGAACGAAGAAGTCCCTCGATGACCCGATCCAAGATGGACCTCCACGAAAATGGTACCCGAGAGAGCGATCCTTTTTCAAATGCCGCGTCTGGTTTCGCGTTGCACAATCCGCGACGGCCTGAATAATTACAAAGACCAGCTCAACAATCGGCATTCCTGGCGACGCCTATGAGAAACACCTACGCCGCCGGTTATGTCTGCGACCGGCCACGGTTTTCCATTCGTTTTGTCTCGTTTTGCTCTCGATCGGCCAGCACGGTGACCCAGATCCGTCCCGCCGAGGAGAAGCTCGAGGGAATTCCCCGCCATTAGAACCAGCGCGTCGATCTAACGAACAATGGAGATCCGCGGTAAACGATAGCGAGGCTCGCCCTTCCAACCCCACTCCCGCCCCACCCGCCACCCCCTCGACACGGTAACCGCCCTTTATTATTTTCTTTTCCCCGATCGCGAGGAGACTTTCGAAAGGCGCGGGCAGACCCCCATTCTATGTAGATACTAACGGCTCGGGCGTTACTCTGGTTTCGCGTGCACGCAGGACACCGAAAGCGATTCAATGGCCTCTAAATCTTGCCGCTCTATGAATAATTTACGCGCGTCGCACTTTCTAATTGACAATTAGCCGCGACAAATAGTGTCATAAAACGGCCGCGGCAACGTTCGCGGGACGGGGCAATTAAACGCGAGTGATTTTTACCACGCCCCGTGTCGTTTTATTCGACCCCCGGACGGTATAAATCTCTCCTCGTTATAAAAGCATCTCGACGCTGGCGCGCGACCTGCGCGCGGCTCGAAGTCTCTTTTTCCTGGCTGGCTATGAAGGCTCTGTTCCCTCTGTCGCCTCAGACATTCCACCTTTCCTTCTGAATCACAATGGAGCGGCTTGATAAATGCTTCTCGGTGTGTATTAGGAATCGCGGATTATGAGATTGATTTACGAAACACTTGCAAGGATTTGAGCGAAGCAACTGATCGTTAGAGTGGAAATTGCGAGTGGCTGCGTTGAGTGGGGTTGGGGGTGAAGTGGTTGCGCGGGAAAGGAAAGGAAGAGAAACGATAGCATCCCCTTAGAATGATACCTATTCCACAGCAGCCAACCCCGAGGTACATGTATACTTGTGTACGTACACGGATAGAAAGTGACTCGGTCGACATCCCCCGCGTATCGAATCACGATCTCCGTTACGAGCTCGTGCGCTCACGCTCCTTCTCCTCCGCGAGTCTCAACGACCGGAGCGTGATATCATTGCGGCGTTAAGGAGTGAGTCATTTCCTATTGGCATTAACAGCGACAATCAAGCGGCGACGCGTTCTGCCGAGCGGAGGCCGAGCTCGCCTCTGCGCCCCTTCCTCTTTCTTCGACTGCTCTCAAGCATCGTGAACCCGACCGGGCGCTCCGAGAGAGGTTGACCTCGTTGCGCAATCCTCTCTCGTCAGGGGCGAGCGAGGAGAGCACGCGAAGACGCGAAGTCGCGGCAACGCGCGCGCTACAATGAATACGGAGGCTCCAACCCTGCGTCTGCTTTCCGCGGGCTAAGCCTCTTCGACTTCCAGGAACGAGGAAAATACATCTGCTACGATTTCCTGCGGGCGCGCGTGGCGAGGGGGGCTTATAATGAAACCAGGCGGAGAGAATGAGAGGGAAGGAGCGGGAACAGGAGGAGGTTTTTGCCGTCGATGCATAAATTCCGCCGACTTTGCGTGCACCGTCTCATGAACCCCGGGAATCTGGGGTAAAAAGGGTCGGACAGGTTTACCAAGGTTCTTCTTTGTCCGCCACCTTGTTATCGTTATACGCTGCCTCCTCTCGTTTTACGCTGCGCCCGCCGCGCGTCGCCGCAACGGTTAATTTATTGATTGCTCCGCCGTGCCGCTGGATCGTTTTCGCAAATCCCGAGATCTTCTGCAACTTTTTGCTCTGTAATAGGTTACTCATGGGTATTCATTAGAAGACACTCACTTCTTCTTGCTCTTAACGTTACATCGAGAATCGTATTCCTGTGCGGAATTATCCGCGAAGGGGTGGTTTGCCACCGATCCGCAGGATTCGGGTCGACGGAGATCTTTGCTTTGCTCAATGATGTAATTCCCTGACGTAGGGGAGAGTCGTGCAGTACCGACCAGCTTACAGTACCGACCAAAGCTAGTTCTCGCTTCTTTCACCAGATATTAGCACTTTATTTGAATTAATCAATGAAAATCACAATTCTTTATAACCTACCTGGGGTCATATTGTTTACTCCATTGCTCTCGATGTTCTGAGGCATTAAACGTATTACGTTGATATTCAGTGGGTTAAAAGTTATTTTTTAAAGCTGATCTTTTGTTCCTGGTGTAAGTAAATGATTTTGTTCTCTTATGTATACTATCTCTAGTCTATTAAGTGTAATAAAACGTCCTAGTTTTGCAATATTCTTTTGTACATAATATACCATGACCTAAAATCTTTCCCCGTGTTTGTCGTACAGTACCGACCATCCAACTGTCGTGCAGTACCGACCAACAGTCTCTGTCAACCAGTAGAGACCAAATTTTGTTATCTGTAAGTTCAATCTGTTAGTAACTCAGATTAATTTATTAGATGTTCATTTAGCCTTTCTTTTAGCTTTTCACACAGAAAAATAAAGTAAATAAGGATAGGTATGATAACCTAATAAACAGGAAGCTAGGATTTGATGAAGAAGTTATCCAGTGTGTTATTTGCAAGCAGAGTTGGGCATTATAAATAAATAAAAAATTATGTAAATAATGATAAAATAAAAGGTACTTTAACTTTACATTATTCGACGAATAAAGTTCATTTTTTTATTCGATGAGAATTTATTCGACGAACAAAGTTAATTTTTTTTATTCGTTATTCGAAATTTTATTTAAATAAAAATTTTGCCCATCTCTGTTTGCAAGGAATCATTTGACAAAGATTGGGTGCAGTGTACCGACTGTGATGATTGAGCACAGGTTGAATGCACAGATCAGGAGAATTTTAATTATTTTATTTTCGAGATTGTACAAATAAAATTTGAAAGAAATCTTGTATTGTACTAATTAAATGTCTTTTTACTAACATTGTTAATCATTTAGACCTAAAAATCTACTAATTTAATAGTTAGTCGGTACTGGACGACAATGTTTCATTTCCTAGAAATTGCAACTTTTTTACTTTTGCGAATTATCAATTCTTATTATTAAATTTCACAAAAATAATTTCCCTCCTCTTACCAAGTTCCATCTATACTACAAACTCGTTTCTGAATTTCTGATTTTGATCGACTCTACCCCAAGATATAACAAAAAAACTTAGAGCGGTCGATACTGCACGACTCTCCCTTAAGTTTCTTTTCCAGCACTGCTCCACATTTCTGTCAACCGAATCTTAATTACAACAAGCTTTCGCACCTTGCAGTTTACGCAATTCCCCGAGAAACCTCGCCTCTGCATTATGTAAAAATCATTTGCTGACTGTCGCGTCAAAACGGTGGGGGGCCCACTTTCGCTTTCCGAGTTTGAAAGCAAGGAATTCCTACGACGGTCGCTACGTGCCCCGTCAGTGACGTTCGGGATTAACCGTGCAGCAAATTCGAAATACCCAATCCCGAAGAAATGAGCGACCCTTGAACGAGGGTCGTCGGTCTTCGCCGCGTCTTCGTATCCGTGAACACGTTCTGGTTGTCTCCGGCCTCTGTTCCCCGCGGACGCGCGGAGAATCGTGAGTTTTACACCGATGCAAATCACCGATTCGCTAACCGTGGCCCGTGTCCTTCGCGATTATTCGATCGGCCATTGGAATGCGCGCGGCCCTGACCGCGGGCTAACACCTCCTTCTTGTCTTCGCGACGATTCCCTCGCACGTGACGTGAAATCGATTGCGTTTCATCACCCAGTCATCGACGGCATGACGAGGCCCATCGTTTCCAGAGGCATTTAAGCCACTTTAGTATCTCCAGCGATGTCGAGTGCGTTCCTCGTCCCGTGAATAACAATTCGACTGGCAAGTGAACAATACTTTCACCATTCCACTGGTGTGCAAGTGAAAGAAACTGCCAACAGACGGGTATATCGGAATGAAATTCGTCAGCGTCCTCTAACAAGCCCGTACCCTCCCATCGATCGAGAAAAGGTGCAGTTTAAATGGCGAAACGTCGATTTAAAGCGATCCCACCGTCTTCCAAGGACCAAGCTGCGTCGTAAAGCCAATTGTACCGGGCCGCCAGGCATCCGGCCCGATGACAAGTCGGGCAGCTTTACGTAAGAGTGATAAGTAGGCGCGGGCCGTGTTTCTCGTAAAAGGAGTAAGAATTTCGCCGGCGCGAACAGAACGACGCGAAACGATCACCGGCGTCGTTGACAGCGCGTTAACTCCGGCCGCGTTTCGGCTGTTCCACGGGACGTTTACGACGCAGGGCGCGGAGCGGACGCGCCGAACCGGTTGCTACCGCGAGCTGATTTTCGTCGCGGGCCGTTTATGATGAAATAACGCGAATCGTTTCGCAGGTGGATTACGGTTTTTAAGAGGAGTGACCGAGCGATGGGAGCCGTCTCCACGTCGACGTCCAGTTTGGCGAAACGCATCGACGGCAGCCCCCACGAAAATAAAAGCCGGAATTGAAATATCGCCGCGGTTTGTTTCTTATATAACTCGCACCTCGCGGCGCATAAATTATCCGCGTTATTACGCTGACGGAAAGTGGAGGAGATAAATTCGCCAGATAAATAGCGATACGCCCGTAAAGTGAGTCGTTGTTTTACGAGACCGACGGCGCACACATTTATAATATTTCGCTCGTATTTCACCGCGGCCGGTTAACGGCGACGAAAAATCCGGCAACTTTCAACGCGATTCCCGCCGCGAGTGCTTCTCACGGGGTCTAGCGAGACGCCTGCTGGCGAATGCGGATCACGTAGCCGCTTTACCGCCGGCCAACTTTTTCGCTACTTAAATCAGAATGTTCCGCGGCGCCCTGCATTTCGGCGATACGGGGCGGTTGCGCGTGTGCGCGAGGGAGCACCGGCCCGTGGAAAATTCATTCGGACCGCGGCGGTGGACGCGTGGCTGCTGGAATTTTTAGTTCTTTCATCACAATTCTGAGCGACGCCGCGGACGTTATTATTTCCCCTATTTTGCGGCGGCGCTCCCTGATCTCCATTGAATTGCATAAATTTTCCTACGAACAAAACATGTTCCGCAGATGACGCGGCACTCGGGCCGCTCGTGCTCCGTGTACATGCAAGCGCGTGTTGTTTTTCTGGCACCGCCAATAATGAGTCGGGATAATTGCTTTCTAGTTCATCAAGCGTGCATATGCCCGCCCAACAGCTGGCACGGGTCCATAAAATTCATAATGATGCAGTTCTTCGGCAATTTAATGGTCGAAACAAATTCATTGGATCGATTTTATTGCTCTCCCGCCCCTTCCCGCCCTCTCCCACAATGCACTCGCGCTGCTTCCTCGCGTACGATTTACCGGCGCGTCCTCCCCTCCAAACATTTTCAAACATTACAATTTGCGTGTCACCGCGAAATTCTGTGCCTCGTTGACGTTGGCTTACACCGATGTAATTAATTTAACAATAGCAGGCCAATTGGATATCGCTGTTATTACACGCTGAATTGTTCATGGAGTTCGTCTGTAATTAAACGACGTAATGTCTGTCGATGTTGACGTGTTAATTTATACGCTCACGGCTCATATAGACCAAATTAGCGCAATTTAGCCGTAATTTACTCAATTTATTAGCGTGATGGCTATCAGAAGATCGTTAATTATTTCGGGCTGTTTTTTGAATGCGGTGGAAATTTAATCCATGTAGTAATTTCACTCAAATTAATTATTAATATGTCGATAGTATTCCCGGTAACTGCGGTCGGAGGAAATCAGGTTTGTGGACAGAATCCAGATATCGGTGTCCAAATTAGATGATATTATTAAATCCGTCGTATTCTCATTTCCTACCCCTTGAAGCATAAAAGCGTCGATCCAACTTGCCAACTCAGAATTTTGCTATGCGAAGCCTTTCTATCTGAAGTTTCCGTGCGAAAAGGCCCCATCTGGATCGTCATCGTTCTCGAAATTCATATAGAGATTGATTCATTCATAGCTTCTACGACGAATCTGAGATACAATCGATTCCCTTACACAGGCCCACGGCCCCCTCGGTTCATGAGCTGTGCAGGACATTAACACAGCGCGTACACATTCCCGGGGGGGGGGGGGGGGGGGAAAGGAGACCGCGCACGAAGCGGAAGAAGATAAATATCGGGCGTCCGACAGAGCCGGCTATTATGAATCGGCCGGGAAAAGAATGGAAAGGGAAAAAAGGAAGGTGCATACCGAGCCCGTGTAGTTTTTAGCTTTATCGATCAAGTTTATAGCCGAAAGAAGGCATAAACCTTACTTATTACCACGCCCACGCTTTATGCGGGGACTATTAACGTGCGAAGCTAATTCGCATTGTGCAGCGGCGGGCGACTCCGCTCGGGCCCTCTCTTCGGACGGAAGAATCTGGGCCACCGGCTAAACAGCGGCCAATAAATCGAGGCATTATCGATACTCGCCGGCCGCGGGAGAAAGTGTTCGATATTTTCTGCGCGGTCGGCCGGGCATTACGCCATTACATGGGACAACGCCGACTGCGCCGCGACGGCGACGTGTCGTACACACGTACACGGCGCTCGGAGGCTGGCTCTCGGGTTCATTTAAGCTCACGGGGCTAAGCTAATTAAGGCTAAATCGGCCGGCCGTGCTCCGCGCGTGGGCACGCGGAGACGCTGCGCTGGGAGAACGAAGCATGTCGGTTCGTGGCGCAGCCGACATTAGGCACGGTGCACGCTCGTTGCTCTTTATGGAATCCCGAACGCGGAAGGCTCGACACCGCGAATTCCCGATCGCTATCTTCGCGATCGAACTGCTCGTATAGGTCGTGGCGGCGCGTCGCGAGCCTGGACGGCCCCCCTAAAAAGGGGCAGATGGTGCGTGCGGCCGATCGCACAAGGAAAAGGGAAAAGACGATTCGGCCGGCGTTTCTTTCCGCGTCGCGCGTACGCGGGTAATTGCACCGGGGACAATTAACGTAATCGCTTTTAACCCCTTACGGGGCGGCCGTCCGAGTACCCGAAATGGCAGCGAATCGGCTGTAAATCTTGTCGCGCGTCGTGTTCACCGCTACTCGTGACGTAATTCTCATTTCGCTGGTTGTTTCGAAGATCAGCAGACGTACTTGCAATTAGTGGCTGCATTCAGAATGCTAATTGAATTATAGAGAAGAAGTAGAAGAGAAGAATAGGTGGGTGTTTGATTTCTGATGTACGTTGGCGCTTTCTCGTGCGAATGGCCCGCGTGGTTCGATTAATCGACAGGTAGGTAAGCAGACGATTAAACGTTGCGGAGCGAACTCACGCGTAAGTAACTGGACGAGCAGCCAGCAGCATCGGCGACAGGTGAAATTGCGCATAGAATCGCCGCCTGCGAGAAAGCTACCGAACTCTCTCGCGTTCGAAGCGATGAACACCTGTCGCGCGCGAGCCGAATGATACTCCTCGCGTGCAATAGAGTCGAACCATTAGGGAACCGTCTTTATACGGGCTGAATCGCTTCAGCTGCTCGATGATGAACCTCGATCACTGTTGTTTGAGAATAATGCAAACGCGTGCTGTTGGAATTGTCAATATCCCGATTACATCGCGCCCCATGGGGGTTGATGCTTACATCGTTATCACGTTGCCTCTATCTGTTCAGCACGACACGAATCCTAATTGTTCTTCCCCCGTATCTTCGTCCGCGACACTTGCAGAGATAACTTCGTCATGCTCGAAGTAGATTTCAATCAGAGATTGGCAAGATTTTTATTTAAGGGGCTATACCTAGTCAGGAGTCTGAAAGGATGTGAATGTTTGTGATATTTTTTTGAAAAAGCGGAAGCATACGTTTTTACAGAACTTTTTGCACTTAGAAGAACAACATTTAAAGAACATTTGTATGCTTCCGCTTTTAAAAAAAAAATTCACAAACTTTAGGCCTCCTGACTAGGTATAACCCCTTAAATAAAATTTCGAGTAACGAATAAAATTTTTTAAAAATTATTCGCCAAGTGTCGAGTAAAGCCAACTCGGGTTAACGAACGAGTGACGAATAATTTTTTTAGCTAAAAAAAATCTTGCCCATCTCTAATTACAAGGTTCCTTACAGTAGATTACTTTCAGGCAATTGTGTAATGTGAGGATAAGAGGAAAAGCCAGTGGAATAAAGTGGAATATTTCCGTCTTCAGAGAGACCCGGAAATTCAGAGTCCAAATTGATCCAACATCTATCTATCTATAAATTACGAGTCCCTTAAATTACGAGTCCCTCTAAAATCCGTGCTCTCTTGGAAGTCCTGGGGTTAATCCCAGAATGCCAAACATTCGTAATTCCGAGCCAGCTCGTGCTGAAGCGATTTAAGCACGGAGCTATCTTGGGCTGTCTCTAAAACTGTCTTCCAACAGTGCTCGGAAAAATAGTACTGTTTAATGAATCGTCTTGAACATTATATCTTTATTCCAAGTATGTACCCAGCAACTATAGAAATATAATTCTACTGTATTCTACACGGAAGCCATCCTCAAGTAGACGCAACTAAACGAAGCCAGATCCAAAATGGGATAATACCACCGCTTCAGAAGACGAACGAAACCGTAGGCCGCGTCACTCGCGTATCTGTCAAAGTTCGCAGAATCGAAAGCATAAATGTTGCGTTACAAACGAGCGTAGGATCCGCCCCTCCCCGACAGGCGTTCGGCTACATGGGCCGCATATTTCCTGTGCAGGCGCGCGAAGTAACGGAGCGAACAAACGGCCAGCCACGAAAAAACGTCTGCGCGGGGAAGGGGGCGGGGGCGGGGGGACAAGGGGGACAAGGGGACCTGTTCCGAATCATTGCCCGCAATTTCTTATTCCCATCCTAACAGCAGAGAGGCAGCGGGGGAGGAGACGTGGAAGGGAGCATCGTACCGCGACGGGATCTTAAATATACCCGCGAGTGTTCGAGGGGGTTGAAAAAATGAGCGACCATGATTCTTCGCGCTGCGCCGAAACGAATTCAACTCAACGCATCGGGTACCTTACGAATTCAATTCTTATTCCTTCGGATGCGAAGGAATAAAAAAGATCGAAGACAACTCCGGGGAATGTATTACATCGCGATTATAAAAATCTCTCCTCTGGAACATGCAGGCTTTCCAGCTGCCCGTCGTCGGGACGGCTACCCTTCCTCGTTATCAATCCCGAGGATCGATTCCCCGTGACACGCGTACGCAGTCGAACACCCGATTAATATGCACCGCGGCCGAAAGAGGATTATTAAACCCGCCGGATGATGAATGGCCGTGGCGGTCGGGGACGTAATAGAATCGAAAGGGGATGGACGTTGTGCACAGGGTTTACTTACCGATGACAGTGGTTGCTGGTCGCGGAGAAAAGGAGCCGTGGAAGGGAAACAGAGGATCCTGCGGTGAGATATTGGAGAATGATTTCATAGCTGCATTCCACGAAGACCTCGCGAGCGGCCGTAGAGCGAGGGAGATACCTCGATGCCCATCTGGAATAATAGAATACCATTTGCCATTGTGTGCCTCCTTTCTGTCCATCCCTCTCTCTCTCCTTCTCTCTCTCTTCCTCTCCCTCTCTCTCTCTCTATCCATTTCCCCCTTCACCCTCACTCCTGTTCATTCTGTCCCTTTCATCCCTTCCCACCGTCCCGCTATATATACACGCATCCGGGCGAGCGTGTATAAACGTAGATACAAATAGATGCGTGCGAGTCTAGATAAAGTGCAGTCCAGCACCTTCGCCCCCCACCCCTCCTCCTGCAATATGGTACACCTACGGTGGCCGGGGGCATTATGCTGCGTGGCCAGGCGGCGCGTTTTACCGTGGATTATGCAGCCCGCACACGTACGTTCGCCGCATTATGCCCGGTTCGATTCCCGTGGAATCCGCCGTCGTCCTCGAACCCCGTGTACCGTCGCGAGGACTCCTGAAAAGGCGTCCCAAAGGGGCCCCCTCGCTGCCAGTACTCGCGCGCGCGCGCGCGCGGTCCCGAGTGCTCGCGCGCTAGCCGCGGGCACAATTTGTCGGCTATTCAGGTGCGTAATGACGCGAGTTAAAGGTGGACACCCCCTGGCTTGTGGAAAGGAGGATCCTCGGGTCGGTTTGCGTGACAGGATTTTTGGGAGATCTTTCGCTGAGCTTTCGATTCAACGTTCGAATGCCCCTCCCCCCTCGATCATTAGATAGGGACGGACAAGAGGATCGGCGTCTCTGTCGATGGGACTATAATAATGGATAGTCTTTTAAGATTCCAGACGTGGCCGAAACAATGAGGGATGAGGGGAGGGACCATTGTCTTGGCGCCTCGAGATCGCCTGTGTGTCGAATTCCAGGATACGCTCAGTGGCGTAGCCGGGGATCCTGGATACTTGTCTCTGCAGAAACTGTACCCGTTGCCTTCGAAGGCTGGGCCCGATAGATTAATACGGTGGACTATTCGTTATTTCAACGGTCCGGTGCCTGAATGAACCATTATTCGAGTACATATTTAGAACGGGGAGAGTAGATACTCTGACTAATGGATACTTAGGATTAGCGATCGCAAGAAAATGTTTCACTGCACAGCATTTTCTTCTTCGACCTTTTTATTCTCCATGAGGTATATAACGGATTAAGTTTCCTTGATAACGGAAGGGAGTCCGGAGATTCCTCGATACACCTTCCTCCGCTTCTCGCGTTCTCGACGCCAGTGGTCACGCTGGCCGCCAAGGACAGCCGATCGTTTTACAAATTAAATACGCGCACGCGGGGGCCGGGGGTGCGGGGGGTTAATGCATTATGCGAAAAAGACGGCGAATCCCGGGAGAGGCGAGGAGCCCGGCGGATAAAAGAAAGGCGTGGAAATCGATTCCTATTCAGGTGGCTCCATTGTTACAGCGGACACCTTGACGCGCGTGAACGTTGCCTAATGGCTAATGGATCGTCGCGATCTTTCACGATCGCCGCACGCGAGCCTTCCCCAAATCTGGCCGGCCGCGCAGGTGCCAATCTCGCCTCACCCCAACATCAATTAACGCGGCCGATTCGTCTATCGCGATTCATCTCACCGATCGACCCTAGTTCGCGGCAACGGGAACCACGCTCTCGCGCGCCCAGATTGACGAAGGTACGCCGGACGCACAATGACGCGCTCGCGCGCCCGACGGACGTCACGAATCACGATCGACGGGGCCCGAGATCGAGCCCGGAGGATCGATGCGACGTGTCCGATCGTAGTTCAAGGCAGGGTCAACGGAGATCTTCGCCCCGCGGATCGGTAATGAAGCGAAATGGATTGGGCACGGCCAAGGTGCGGGGACACGAGTGTGGCCACGTACGTGCGTGTGCAACGCTCGCGGAGAGTCTACGAATTCGGCAAACCTTGGTGAATAATGATGATCGATGGCCGTTGAGCATTTTACAATGGAAGATCGAAGGTTACCATCGCGGTTACTCGCGTGAATGGAACATGAACGCGGGGGGGTGATGGAGTTATTAAAATATGATAATTCCTGGGGACTTAAAAGCGATTCCATAGTAAAATCGTTTGAACAGGAATTGTAGTAGTTTTTGAAGGAGCTGAACAGCTTTTGAGGCGGTTGAGGAATGCACTCTACGAAGCATATAGGGGTGAGGTGGGATGAAAGGGACATTTTTGTTTAGGACCAGATAGTAAAAAAACTAAATAATCATTCGAGTTGTAATTGGTAACATTAGAAAGGCCAGTTATCTGGCTATAACAGTACACGGTCCTGTTAAGCTTCTCTCTATATTTACATGTCTTATTTTTCGCTTTCTAAAAAAATGTATTTTGTCCCTTTCATAAATTGGCTGTATTGAAAGGGACATGGGTGTTTATGAATGGGACAGTGTTATATAAAACAAAGTAATATTAATATTATTCCTTTAACTATTATTTGTGCTCGTACCAAAATCACAGTTTAATGTCGACAAGTCTATAAGTCGACGTTTTTCTTAAGTTACATAAATACCACGGCATTGCCAAAATGTTTGTAAGAAACTTTACATTAAGCTTACATACTTAAATAACAAAAAATAATCCTCACATTAAAAAACAAAAGATAATACTTTCATTAACACATAATCCTTAGATTAATCCAAACTATGTTAATTAAAAGATCTAAATTGGCACCAAAATTGGTGAAAAACATCTTGATGTGTGGAAAATATTCTTTTATTACCAATGTTCGGTTTATCATAGTAAGATTTTGAAGAGAACAGTTAGGTAATGGGTGTCCCTTTCATAAATTTTTCTTGTGTCCCATACATAAATATGACAACACAATTGAAACTCTAATCTCTACAGTTACAATATTAAACGAAAGATTATCTGACATATGTCTTATTGTTCCTGAATAAATATCAATCCAGATGTGATAATAAAGAAATCAGACATTGGTAACAGCACTTGGCAAAACGTGTCGAGAAAACATAAAAAAATTTACTTCGAAGCACGAAAAAATTCAACCGTGTATCACCGTCATCTTTGAAATGGCAGCGACTTGCAGTTAGGCTTGTTTGGGCATGCATTAGTGTTGCTACAAAATGAAAGTACTTTCGTCGTTGGAAGATCCTTTATCTTTCAGATAATTGCAATGTCCCTTTGAATACGTGTCCCTTTCATCCCACCTCTCCCCTACGTAGATCAAGTAGTACAAGTCAATGCTGTTGGAATAATTCCAAATTTTCTACTGCAGTAGTGCAACTCTCGCATCCAGCCTTACTCGTCAACTATGGACCTGTATCACTGGACATTTTTTCCATATATCCTGCATATCCGGAGATCCTGAATGGTGACGTATCCAGCGCGAAACGAAATCATCGCAAGTAGCCGTCTAGAGAGCCGCTATCGCTGGATACGATCGTCGAAATCCGTGTAATAAATCGCGGGAATAGCGACGGATTAATTTATCATCGGTCCGCGCCTCGGGGTGATTTATTTGCAGCGGTAACGTCATCGATACCGATGCATTAATAACGCTGCAACTTTCTTGATCCGCGCGAGTCAGCCGGCGGGGAAGGGGGAAATGATCGAGCCCGCTTGGAATATTAAAGTCAAGGACCATTAGATGATTAAACCGATCTCCTCCACTGAATTATCGACACAGGACGATTGGCAGAAGAAGCGTAACGTTCGGATTCCGCATTCGCTGCGGGACTTTCCGTGTTCCCGAAATTACCATTTCTAAATCGGTGCACCTGCCTACCCAAACGACCGAGAATTCGTTCAATAGAGCCCTCGACCGGCACAGAAACTGAAACGCACTCCTGCCGTTCGTCCAAATGTGTGCAGAGGATTTTGGCTGCCCTATAGGCTCCCTTTTCCAAAGCCACTCGAGGATTCATTATGGTTCGACCGTTTCCAAGTTTCTTTGAGAACATTTCCTGTTGGTACTGTGCGGTCAATTAGGGATCGGTGATCTAAATGGTACAATTTCTCCTAGTCTCCTCTCTTGAGAACCTTTGACGCGTCGAACGACTATTCTAAGCTACCTGTTTTATTCAGAGCTGAAATACTTTTCTGTATTCGCAGAAAGTCTTCAAGTTTTAAATAACAGCTAAATAATTGCTGCACCAAAAATCGTGATAAAATAACGCTTTACTAGATCGAGTTGGTAAAGAAATATGACAATATTGATCCCACGGGGGAAGCAGACGAGCAATCAGAGGCAGTCGATCGCAAAGTCCGTGCTAAGTTGTTGGAGCGTGAATCCCAGCAGGGGCAAACACGGGCAGAGAACGTTCGCAGGTTTTCCGTAAACGCGACGAATGTTGCTACTAAATCGACACACCTGCTTTTCGGAATGCCTGCGGTTTCGGTCGACCGAGCGGTTGGCTGGAGCTCGCTTGGACGGAACGCGGCTCCCGAAATGGGCATCCTACCGTTTGTGTACCCAGGATTCGGCTTTCCTAGCTTCCCTCCTTTCTTTTCCCCGGAGTCTGCGAGGAACCGCAAGAATAACGATCAATATTTACGAAGCACTCTCACCTCCGTGACTCGATGGTATTTATACAACCTTCCGATCCGAGTGCCTCTTCACCTCTTTATCCGCCGTGCATCCGTTTGATATCTTCATCGCGAGTGAACTCTCTCGCCCCTCCCTCCTCTCCGATTGCACGCGATCGAGCGAGGGAAGGAAAAGAAGGAGAGCACCCGATGCCAAGATGTGTAACAAACGGATCGTAGGTCAACGATCAGGGGCCTCGAGCGGAGGTTTGTTCGAGGACGATTTAGAGATCTCGCGGTACGGAGCGTGGCTCGACTTTATTAAGCCCGTAGGCAGCGCCTAAACCTCGGCCTCCCCTTTTCCGCGCATTCTTCCCGCGCGCGGTTCTACGTGTTCCAAGAATTCCACGACGAATTAGGAGGAAAGCAATCGTAATACTCGTAATCTCTACCTATTGACCGTCGTGAACTCTCGGCTCGTGGAATCTCACAACACAGAACTCTGTTACGAGCGCTCACCCAACGAAACATGCTTGTCTAATCACCCGCGACAACCAGCGGAACGATCATAATCTGCCATGCTCCTTTATCGTCCATCCACTCTGCCGACAATTCCATCGCAAGCTGGTAAAGATCCACCAGTAGCGAAAGCTCTCGACGGCTAACGAGACACGGTTGGCGTGGCCAACGAGCCGTGGCTACGCTTTCGAGTTTTCGATTGTTCCAATGCGTGGCCCACCCCACGCGAATCGTTAACGGGCGAACACGGAAAATCGTGGAAAAAATAGAGAGCACGCGAGAAACAAATGATGAAATTCCACTGTTCAACGATTTGCGCTACGTCGAGGGCAGAGGGTCCGTATGTGGAATCCAGGGAAACGCTGGAATCGGGCGTGTCCTCTATTAACGATTCATCGACTTTCTAGTGGGTGGATGCAACGTGCCGGCGCCGTGGCCCGATAGAATTCGAAGCGTTACATTAGTCCGACTAATGACCGACATGACTGTCCGTGGGTAGATACCGGTTCTTCGAGATCCGAGAGAGCCGCGGAGCATGCCCCGAGATCGTTGCAGACGCGAGAGCAATACGGAGGATGATCATCGTCCCTGTTCGCGAGGAGGGCGCCACGTACCCGGGTGCATTTCTCGCTGGGAACGTGTACCGTATGCACGCACTCCCTCGTCTCTGCAACGCTCCCCCATCTCCCCGCCTCTCTCGTTTCGTACCCGTGCACGTTTAGCCGCGGAGAAATGCTCCCCTACAAGCTGTGTTCGTCTTTCCCCGTCACCCTTCCACCCTTTTCTCTGGTGGGTGGAGTCGGGGGAGGTCTGGATGGACTGGAGAGAAGAAAATCGAAGAACCACGCTGCGATAGGAAGGGGGATAAATAGAAATCTCTATAATTGCGGGATGGTAGGGTTGCGAATTCGTAGAAGGATCGGGGTAACTTATTTAATCCGGCGGGCGATGAATCTTTGGACACACCTACTTCATATTTGAAATTTCATAGTTTAAGGACCCTCTCAGGCGAGGCTAGTGCCGCGCACATGTTCACATATTTCTCAACTTTTCTTCAACCATCGTTCTCTGTCAAGTGAATATATCCCGAACACTAGTTGCCAGCCACTCAGTGTCTCTGAAATAGACCTAAGTGTCTCGTCCGAAATAGGCACGGGGCCGAAACGCCTTCTCCTCCAGCTTCGATTGTTTCTCGCCCCAAGCAATCATCCCGCTCACTTTCCAGTGAAATGCAACGCAGCTTCGCGCGCGAGCATCGAAGTCGCGCGTCGAGATTCGACCGTATTTATAGGACCGGATCGAACGGAGCGTTCGATGAAAGCCGAAACACCACGGACTTGCGCAGGCAGCGTGTAGAAATATTTCTATCTGGCGAGGGCGCGTGCCGAAATTGAAACAGGAAGCGAGGACTAGCGGCGATCGTAAGTCAAGGAAAGCACTCTCGCTCCGTTAAAAGCCCCCGCTCGTCACGGGGAAAAAGAAAACGGACGGCGGAGGAACGCTAATTCATAGCTCGCGAGGGGTCTCGAGGCGGAATCGTGATCCTGATGCACCTTCTCCGCCTCCTGCCTTCTCCTTTTCCTCCTGCTGCTTCGCGACGTGGTTATGCGCGCGTCGTGAGCCGTATGGAAATTTTCAGTGACGGTAATGAGGCTTAAGGGACGGTTGTGTAATCAGTGTGCTCCAACTCGATGGAAACAATGTTCCAGCAGGGGCGGAGGTCGGTGTGTTCGCGCTCTGGAAATTAAATTCCACGCGAGTTTCGCAATTCCGGGAGGGCCACGGTCCCGGGACCATTTATCACGCCGCTTACTTTTGTTAATGAGCGTCAAACTGTCTTTTCCCGACGCCGGTTGTCGCGCGACGAACCGGCAAATCCGCGATCCCTCTGGCCTCTGATTAAACGAAAACAGTAGATCACGTTGTCGCGAACTTGTCTCCCTAACTCGATCACTGTGTGTAACCAGGCGAAGTTCCGCGAACCTTCTTTCAACGACGTTCCCTTTAAATCGTCGAGTTTATCACAAAATCGCAAAAAGTGCAGAAACGTGTTGGAGGGTCAGTAAGAGTGTTAATAATTCTCTGAATTCGTTTTAAAGCGACGAAGGAGCGACGAAGGAGCCACGGATACTTATAGCGTGATATTAAACTGGAGAGTGCGTTGAACGATAACCGTGAATTTCGCCAGGAAATTACGTATCTTATCAGCGCGGCGTAATTACGTGAATTCGTTTAATGGTGTTCAATCGACTCCGAAAACTCCTCTCCCGGCCAAGCATGACGCGGGACGAATAAAGCCCTCGGCGGAAACGTAATTCCCTCGCAAAAATTGCTTTTAAAAAAAATCCAATTCCCCCGACACCTCGTTATTTGCCCGGCCGATGAAAGTCGATCCGAAATTCACGCCTCATCTCGGCGATCCGTCCTTCGATTCGCACGAAATTCGCGAACATGATCCCAACTCGTCGAAAATCACTCGTCCAACAATTTTGCAACATATACGATGCGCGAATCCTACTCCGTCACTCCGAGGCTACCGTGGGTGGAAGGAGCACAGCGTAGTCGTGCGAGCAATAGGGGATAAAAACTGACTCCACCACCTACAGTTCAGATTAGTATTCTAAGCAATCTGCGAGCACAAGCCATCAACAATCAAGGAAAGCGAGTGTAGAAATTTCGCGACAAAGGATAAAAGGCAGACGTAACGAATTCCATTCTCAAAATCATCCCTCAAGCCCCCATTGAAGCGTACCCCAAGTGTCCCACTAGATTTCTTCCACCCACGATACCTCACTGTTACTCGCTCCAGCCACAACAACGTTCGCTTCAACTTCCCATCCACTTCGACCTCAAGAAACTTGGGAGTTTCAGGTGTGCCTTCAGCTTGCATTTCTTTTCCGAGAGAGGCGAGCTCGCGCGAAATGTCGGCTCGCGACGAATAGGTAGCGCGAATACTAGACACCGGACGATCCCGCGCCGTTCTTGGCACTTGCCTCGCGGAACTCGGTCCAGGGAGAGCCGCTCAGTAACTCGCGTCTCGCGAGCAGGCGGCGTAATACCGCGCGGTCGGCGGGCGCATCGAGACACGTCGGGTAGCCTGAGCAGGGGGAGCGAGGGGAACGAGGGCCCTCGTGGATCGTGCGGCTCCGTCGCCGCTCGGCCCTGCCCGACACCCCCGTTCGCCGTTCGAGCCAGCCGACGCGAGACGAACGGCCGCGACAGTCCGCTCGGCCGACAGACGCGTCCGCGACACCGACCAGCGAGGAGGTATCCGTTCTCTCTGCGTTACCACGGGGCTCGTCTCGACGCAGCTCCCGCACACACAAGCTCCAAAGCCTTCGTACCGGGGCAATCGCGCGCCGACACGCTCCGACCCGGACCAGTGGAAAGCCGTGCGTCTACCTACCGTCGCGTACCCTAAACACGCTGGATCGCCAGAATCCGCTACCGATCTTCCTCCAGCGGAGATCTATCGTCCGCGAGAGCGTCGCTCCGTTGGCTGCGCGAGCCGTGCGTGAGAAAGTAAACCGGGGGTGTGTGCTCCGCGCTCGAGGATACCGACTCCTACCGACACGGTTCTTGTGCTCCCCGGTGAAATCCAAGGATACGCCGAAAGTTCTCCTGCTCCTAGTTCTGTCCTGCTGGTTACCCAGGACCGACGCGGAGGGGACTGTGCTTGCAACGTTAAAGTGCCCCGATCGGAGTATTGTACCGGTTTCTGTGCTGGGAAACGTTGGATTTGTTTGTAAAGGAGTGCTACTTCTGCTCCGTTGTGTGGTGATCTGTATGGATGATCGTTGGTGGTGAGATGATCAGCAAGTTCACGGTCGTTCGGTGGTTCGCGTGATACCGTCGGATGCTTCACCGTCCGCCGTTCCGAGTGCTCGACGTCTATCAGGTACTCCTTGGGAAATCGTCTCGTCCGATGAGTCGCGAGTTTCTCGGTGGTATTACTGGAAACCGCGACACGGTAGAGGATTCTCGTTCGGACCAGGCTCCGGAAAAGTTGTACCAATGAGAGGGCTGGCAAGGTGCGCTCCAGGTGAGAGAAACACGGGGTGGACCCATGGTACGCGTACCTCGGTGGACACCGTTGGGAACAACCGAACACCGGAGAAATTCGATCGATTCTAATCAATCGCCTGTCTCCGTCGAACCCGCGAGAAAGCTATCTCACTGCTCGCGAGTCCGGCCATCTGTCTAGCGACGCTCCGACTGGAAGGCACAGCCGAGTGGATACCATTGGATCGACGGAAGTTTGGACGTTCCTTGGGAATGCTTCGTGGATAACGGCCGCAGGAAAGGTGGATACGAGGAGTTCGACTCGCTGTGCTCCGACGTGATACTTTGATAAAAAATATAAAAAAAATAGAAATAGGTGGAAAGAAAATTAGGGAAGGAGAAGCGATAAGAGGATAGTGCTAGTGTGGATGTGGTGTAACGGTGGTGGAAGGTGGTTGTGGACGACAGCAACGAGGGTGCAGGTGTTGTTGTTGCTGCTGTTGTTGTTCCCGTCGGCGTCCTCGTTGTTGTTTATTATCCAGTCACGGTGAGAGCGTGGTGTGACGGTGCTTGCTCCGTGTCCACGTTGTTACGATGGTTTCCACGTCCTTTGTGACTTTGGTGTTCCTCGTCTGCCTGCAAACGGTTCTACTCTCCACGGTGAGCAACTGCGCGAAGACGATCAGCATGTACTGGAACACCACCAACTCCATGTAAGTGTCCGCTCCGTTCTCGTTCTTCCTCCTTCATTTCCGTCGGTCGCGGGACGTTCCCGAGGAGATCGTCGGCGGAAAAACGACGCCACGTGGTCTGCGCCACGGCGAGCCGGAGATTTTCGCCTATCGTTTCGAGAGCGACGGTGCGCCGACTACGCCGTTGGCACGCGTGCCAAAGCGTTTTGAAGTCGTCGGCCCGGGGAATCGATTTCTCACGGCGTCGTCGCTTTTGAATAACGACCCCTTCGCGTCTGCTCTCCTCCGTCCGCTTCCGAGCGAGGGCTTTTATCGCGTCGCGTATCCCCCGGCTCGGTTATCGCGTCTGCCAAAATCACAGGCTGCATCGGGGACGTCGCGCCCGCGCCAGGCATCGTTCCGCCGTCGCTGTCGCCCAAATCGCCGGCGATAAAAGTGAAGAAACGGCGATTTCCAGTGGCTAGGGACACGGGAAATTGCGCGCGATACGCGGCACGAGCGATCAATTTCCTGCCGGGAAATGCTCGACACTTTGTCCGGCCCTCCCGCCTCCGCGGAAACAGCGCTGAGCATTTGTGAAAGCGAAATCGAAAATTGAGAATTTCACGGATTACAAGGCTCTAGGTATTGCTCGGATCGTGCACAGCAACTTTCCAATTCATTGCACAATTCGAGAGCAGATGTCTCGCGTGGCTGTCCAACGCTTCGTTCGAATAACCAGAAAGCTACCTACTAAGCGTAGGAGGGAGGGACGAATGGGGGTGACGTTTCCACGAATATTGTCCAGAAAAGCACCACGTGTCGTTATTTTTACCACCCACGTCCCGCTACCGTATTTTCTCACGGGACGCGTAAATTCGACCGCATAACGAGGCGTCGTTCTTGTATCTGCGGAAAAAATCTGTAAGCGAACTCTCCTGCCCGTTGCTTCCTGCGCGCAGACAGAAGCAGGCGAGATTGCTGGCGCCCGGCAAACCGAAACGGCACACTCGATTCACCGCACCGCCAATTAAATCCGCATTATGTGGTTAATCTAATTTGTCACGGCATTTTTCTGCTCCCCGAAGCTTGGGCTCCGGTTCACGCGCGACTCCCTGGCAAAAAGTCACGCTCGCGTGACCGCTTAGCCCCGTGCCGAAAACTCGCCTGTCATTTACCAACGAAATCCTCGCGCTCGGCCGCGAGGAAATCTCGGTAACGTTTCCTTTTTTCCCCTGTCTCGCCGCGCGCGGAAGCGTTGCCCTTATACGCGGCTCGTTAGTCGAGCGATCCCCTCTGCTCGTTACACAGCAATTTGCGTGGTTCGCGACGCTTTTTCCCGTGGCCCTATTCAGGAGCGCGTAAATCCACACGCCGGTCCGTCGATGTACATCCCCGCGACCAGCGTCAACATTGTAATCGGCTCGATACCCTTTTTCCCCGGACGGCGAAAAACCTGCTCCGGCTCAGGTAATTTCCTCGATCGCCCGGCATTTCTTGCCGATCGTTTTGCCCGATCGCCGCACCGGCCTGTACCCCGCCGGCAGCTAATTCGATCCGCGAAGGAACGCTCGTAAAACGCGGACTCCTGCCCCGGCGGCCGAAGGGGGAGTCTCGAAGTGGCCGTTGAATCGACGAAAATCGCGGCAGAGGACCGAACGGAGGGGCGGTCTAGACGTGCCGTATTGTCGAACTTGCACCGTAAAAGAATCTCGTTAAATTACGACACGGGCGTAAAGCGAGATCTCGATGAGCGTCTCGGAAGTTTCGCGTCGGGACGTAGCGGAAAAGCTCCATAAAACAGCTACGAGCTCGGCATTCCCTGAGTTACGTCGCGAATGTATAAACGTTTTAATAACATCGTTGCGTTCAGAGTATTTCTTGCATCACGAGCTAGATCTGCTATTGAATGTTGGCCATCGTGTGGTTAGCATGCGAGAAATGTCAGTGCTGGAATTGTGAATTGAATACTAAACTGTTCGTCAGATTTCCCGGTGCCTTTTTCTTCTTCTCTGTTCCATCGCCCATGCTTTCTTATCGCGATCGGATCGGGGTTATCCGCTTGATAAATAAAATAAGGGAATAGGTAACTCTTGAGCGCACTGTGTCCGGCGTGTAGGTATTGTTCGAGGCGGACCACGCACTACGTCAGGCTCAGCCGTTCGCAGGAGTGTGCGTGCGGGTCGCACAACCGAAAATCCGCGCACCCTATTCTCCTCTCGTATAAGGAACCCCGTCCGACGTGTCCGGCTGACTTTGACGATCGGTTTGAAGTCGCGCATGCATTACTTACAGAGGCCGGGACGGGAGGTGGCCCCCCGGTACCGTGGTGTGCGTGCCGTGTACGTGTGAGAATCCATTTCGCCGAGGAGAAGGACGTTGTCAGACGGTCTTCTTCTTCGTGGGACGTACGGAGGGCAGTAAAAAACACGTACCGGGCGCGGAAAAAAAATCGAAAAGGAAGTAACGCGTATATACGGCGGGCGAAAAAGGGGCGAAAAGAAACGGGTAGAGAGGAGCGCTTGGGAACCCCGCTCCTCTCCCAGGGGGCTGTAAATCCTTCACCGCTTATTGGAAAATCCAAATTCGCGTTTGAGAATTGGCTCGTGAAAGAAGAAGGCCGGGGGCGAGGAGAAAGAAAGCTGTCAGCGGTGCACGAAAACCAGTGGCTGCTTGATTATCATAAATCTGTTTCCGCGAGGTATGTACCTACGTGGAAGGCGTATTCCTCTAAAGCCCGAGCAGAGTGACGTTTAGTGCCCCGTTGCGTTTTCGACAGAGGGTGGAATCTCTTTGTAGCCAGGGCGAAATGCATTAAGAACGATCGCTATGGTGGTCTGGGCGTGTCGCGTGCCTTTAAATGGCGCAATATTCATGAGAAAACGTCATAAACGTGGCCCGTGAACGAAGTTAAATGCTATAGCGACGTATCGTCGATCGGGAATTTTGATCAGGTGATCGATTCGCTGGGGAATCTCGAAGAAACGAGGCTTTTTTCCGGGAATCAACGACGGAGATGTGGCTCGAACGGCGCAGCGCCGCTGGAGACTTCAATGCCGGGACAGGAGATCTGCCGCGGCAGATTATTGAACTCTCCCGACCACGGCTAGACGATTCTATCGGGTTCAAGAAGGCATGGAGCGAACGGTCCATGGCAATAAGTATTTCTCGTTATACGTACCCTCGCCGTTTTCGTATTCTACTTGTTTGCGGGCACGCGTAACACGCCCTATCGGACTTTTTCACCCACCACCGCCGTTAATCCTCGCGCGGCTCCAACGTGCTGACAAAGTATTAAATTGTACATAATATTTCACGGTATCAACGCTGATAATATCGATATTTCAGCGGCTGATCACGTGCATTCTGAAACGCATGATGAAACGCGTTTCTGCGTTAAAATATGGTATCTCAGGTTACCTACTCTCGACGCTACCATCTTGCCGATAATGATATTCGTCCTGATTCGGCAAAAAATGATTTTGCATTTCGCAGTCCGGCGCGAATGAGCGAATAATTAACGGCGTTCCACGGCGAGAAAGTTATGTATCGATCGCCTTGATGAATGCTCAACAGTGAGCAAAAGGAGGGGAAGATAGTTCCTTGTGAAAAACATACTTTTAAGTGGTCAGCGGTCACCGCGTGACATTCGTTTGCCCGTTACTTCTGCCTAGCTTGATCCCCGCGACACGTGTCGAGGAACGGAGACCAATGAGAACTAGTTGACGTTTTACGAGCTATCTTCTGAGAAGTTGGAGAACCACCGTGTCCCGAGACCTTCGCGACTGTCAACTTTAACGCGACTCCAATTATTCCGTCGAGTAAGTCACGTACACTGTCGAGCATGAGTAAACTTAATGAATGGCAAGTTGGCCGAGCACCAAGCGGTGGCACGTTTTACTCGATTCCCCTCGATGCGCACAGCTTTCAACCCGTGTCGTCGATCCATCGTATTCGCGCTACTCGCGTTATGTATTCCGCCGAGCATATAAGTCGAGCCAGATACTCCTTCTTTGTACAAAGTGCAGGCGGGAATAAATTACAGAATATGCGCGAAAATTATGGATTTAGCGAGTGGAGCGTTAAGGATACGCTGCCTGAAATTAGACCGCGGCGGGTTGAGCGCCGAAAATCCTTAATTTCCCTCGGTGTGGATTTCGTAAACCCGTTACAGTTTAACACGGCCCGCGGTACCGTTATTAAATTGCCGGCGAGTGCACGCCGCGAAGCTCGTTTTTGAGTACCACCGGAGGTTCCTATTATCCTCCGGTCGGTAGCTCCGTTCCGTGGCGCTTTATAGCTCCGTGTATTAAGGCAGCATCGATTTGCAGCGGCCACAAATCAGTGGTTTCCTCGGGGAAACTAGTACCCTCCGTACCGAAGATTGAGAATCCGCTGCCCGATTCAGGGAAATAACCGTCGACGGCCCGCATCGCCGCCGCGTCGAATCACGCGGAAACAAAGAAACCCTTCGGTCACGACGAGGGGAGGCGCGCGAAAAATCGTGCACGGGACCGTGGGCCACGATTCTAAATACGGAACGAATCCAAGTGATGTCTCGATTGCCGATCGAAGTCCACTCCGCGGAGCTCAGGCTCGTGTGCCGTAAATCTTTCACTTGTGCCTCGCAACAGATTAGATAGAGAAATTAAAGTAGCCTGCGAGCGTAGAGATGGGGAAATGAAATGGATAATAATATGCAGGATGGTAGCGCGTTAGAGGAGCGGAGAAACAGTTCCCTGGGAGGATGATGAAAGAAGAAATCGTGATTCGAAAGAGGTGTCGTTAAATCTGCCTATCGGACCGATTATGAATGGCGTGAAATCGCGCGCGCGTCCTCCGGGAGGACGTCGGGCGTCGGTTAACGAGCCGCAAATTAATTATTCATCATTAAAGGCTAACGGGCCGTGGTGGCGTCACGTCAGTGAGAAAAACGAGATGCGAGGCACCGCGGTGACGTTTACGAGTGCGCGGACAGCGCGTAAATATCTCCATGAACTTGCGGGACGCCTTCTTCCTGTTACCACGTGTTTCGCGTTCCACCGGACCGTCCGGATCAAAGAGAATTTCTCTCCCTCGCCACGGAGACGGCCGGCGAGCGTGTACGTGTCCCGCCTGGGAAAAAAACACGCGAAAACGCTGCGAGGACGGCGGCTGGAAAAGCGGCGCCGACTGATTTACGAACCTATAAGTACTCCCACTTTCACGTGATTTAGGTACTTTCAACCAGAAACGACTACCTCTTAGCGAGGCTCGTTGCGCGTAATTAGGTAACGAAAGAAGCGTCCTCTTGGACGTGGGCATGCGTGCAGCATCCCAAGTCCTACTGAGTTGATCCCTCTATATACCATATTCTAACTCTTCCCGACGAATCATAAATTCCATGGCCACTGCGCCGACAGTGTGACTCGGTTTCGTAGTCGAAGGAGCCCCCGTGCAGGAGGCACCCTCGATTTCCTTCGTGGCTGGCTCAGACAGGGGAAACGTCGCGAAAAAGTGGCCGAGGCGCTCGAGGAACAGCTCGGACCTTGCGCGGCGTGCAATAAATCCCGGCGTTATCAGTATTTAATATCTTCGTTAAAAATCGGCGAGGAGGCCAGAGAAACAAAAGATCATTATTAGCGTAAGCACCGCGTGTACATCATTACTCGGTGTCCCGGGGAACGGCGACCGGTGCTCCTCCCGCTTCCTGCTCCGCCAACAATAAGCTGGAGCCACTCGAGTCACCGCGAGGGAGAAAAAGCGTATATACACGTCGGGGCGTTACGAGCTACGAGGACCGCGTTACGGTTAATTAAGCGCGAAGCGGAGCCGCTGCAGGGCCAATAGCACGATCGCCTGGAAACTGGAGACCCAGACGCGCGCAGAATGCACGCTCCCGAGTGGTCGCGGCGCCTCCGCTCGAAAGGGTCTACGAAATCGTCAGAAAAGTGTCCTCCTCGACCGGCAGCTGTTTCCTGTTAAAAAAACTCCCGAGGGGCACGAAGGGGGAGGGTGCGAGGGACAGGGTACACATCGGGGGTAGCAAACCCCCTGTCACGTTGCGGTCAGGCTTACACACGCGATTACGTGTTCCCGCAGGGGCCCGTGTTACGACATCGTAATCCATAAAACGCGCACCGGTCGGAATTTATGCCCTGCCTAATTCTGGGAGGCTCGTTACATCGCTGCAGATGGGCGGTGGATGTCTGTCGAAGGGGCGGGAAACGGGAGGGAAAATTGTTTGAAAGTGAAAAAGGTTTCCAGTGTCGATTTCGAGGGAGCAGAAGCTAGAAGGTAGCTTGGAGAAATTTTCACATGGCTTTTCACCATCGCTATCAGCGCACGCGGTAAACCGTTAAATTTCTCCCCCAATTTCGTGACAAACATCCACTCGAGCCGTGACCAACACCCCCAAATGGAATTCATTTTCCTGCTCTGTGGAAATTGATATTTGCACAACACGGCTGGAGGATAGGGATACGCCGAGGGGGGCGATCGAAGGGGGGGACAGAGTCGTACATCAGAATTACTGGGTAATCGGGCATTGTGCGGGGACAGATAGGCCTCGTTGGTGACAGAGCGTAAACGATATTTCACATTACCCACGCATTCCATTTTTCCCCTAGATCATCCCCCGTGCCAGTGGTCGGCGGGGCGAATCGCGTGTAGCCGGTCACCTCCGTGCGTTTCCCTGTCCCCGCGGGGCAAGCGTGGTCGCGGTGAAAATTTTCACGGCACAGCAGGTGGTGGCGCGTAGGGTAAACTCGGGTAAGTCCGTGATAGTTTTAGAATTTGTCTATTAACTGCTAATATTTACATATTCTGAAAATGAGTGTACGATATAATGATAGGTCAGACATCGGAGAAACAAATAATAGGTTAACAGAAATTTACTAACAATTAAATATTCACTTATAAGGAATGGAGTTTCCCGATTTGGAATATATATTTTGAAAGTACTCATAGTAACTAAGAAATCCTGTAAATTATATCTGCAATGGACCTATTTTACTCATGTTATCAATAAAATTCAATATAGCCTCAAGACGTATGCGAAAAACGGCAAAATCCTCCTGTTCCATCTAAATTAAGTCAAAGAATTTCGACTTACAGATAAATGAAAAAGTATCACGCAGTAACCTGTACCACGAACTTACGCGAGTTTACCCTACCGCGTGCCCGCGTGTAACGCACAGCGGGGGAAAAGAAGTGTATCGCTTTGATTGTAGACGGGGCGCAACGGTAATAATCGTTATTGCGCCAATTAATTCGCGCCTACGTGTGTACACTGGGCTGCGCGTTATCCGTGGTCAGCACGCGATTCCATCTGCGAAGGAACGTCATTAATAGCTAGTCAGATATCGCTATACACTTAAAGTAATTGCAGCCTCGAAGGTGTGCGTGCGCGTGTGCACGCGCGCAGCATGTGTCTCGTACGAAGGAATAATTTCATTTCCCACGGGAACCCGCGAAGGATCCTCGCGCTTGCCCCAATTAGCTCATGATCGACGCTTTCATTTTTTGTCTCTGCGGCTCGCGGCAACTTCGTTTTCGGGCAACTTTAGCGCATTCGAGGGGCTCCGGCTGCCGGGGTTCCCTCCGTGGTCACGGGGGCTCAATTATCGATCGTAATTGACGGAGTATTACGGGCGGGGATGGAAACGCTACGCGTTGAAACAACACGCTCCGTCGCGGGTCTACTCCTTCACATTTCGTTACAACTCTCGCAGGCGTGTTTTCAAACACTTTGTTGGTTTCAACGTACTCGATCCATATTCAATGTACTTCCGATACCACCACCTCGAATGAAAAGTAATCTGAGGATGGTGGAAGGGCTCGAAACGGAGGGCGAATCGAGGGAAGGTGATCGATAAAACCACGAATCGGTCTGCTCGGAGGAGTAAAGGAATAACCGTCACCCACGTCAGACCGATCGTTATCGCGTTATCTCTGCCCTTTTGTTCCCTGTTTCTATCCGTGACGGGACGATCGGAAGAAAACCCCGCTGCTCCTCCTGTGCGTCTGTGTCCCCTGGTGTCTCCGGCAACGCGGGTTCGGAAGATCGCGGGGCGCAAGCGATCGAGACAATGTCGATTATCCGCGTCGTCGTACCCGGAAGTGCCGACAGGATGCTCGATGATTTCCGTGGGCACTGCGGACGGGAGAGAGGCGGTCGTAGATAGGACACGCGGTGCCCCCGCGTCCCGTCGAGCGAGGGACGCGCGAACTTCGTATAAGTGCACGTTCCGGCTGCGAAACCGTGGAGGAGATTGCACCTCGAGGTCCTGCGGTGCACACGTTCCGCGAAGGGACGACGGCGCGAGGGGAGAGGAGAGAGGCAGGCGAACACGAACGAGAGAGGAGCTGCCCTCTCGGTCCCTTCCACCAGTCCCACCGCGTATCCTCGCTCGCTCGTCCTCATTTGTCTCCTCGGTTTTCGAGCCACCGGCCAAAACTCGTGCCTTTCTTTCGCCCTCTTGCTCCCGGAGCCGCTGCCCGGGACCCACTCTCCTCCTTCCCACCTCTTTTCATTTTTCCCCCCCCCCCCACCTACCCCCGCGTCCCTCTCGCACCGTCGCTTCTTTTTTTTTCTTTACGCCATCTCGCTTCCAATCCACCGCTCGCTGGGACCCTGAAAGGCCTCGCGGCTCCGTCAGGCCAAAGGAAGGGAGCGGGTAGCGAGGCTTTTTCGAATCGAATCCCTCATTGTCGACTCGGTAATTCGAGGAGGATCGAAATAACCCATTATCCCGTAATGAGCGGTGCATTCACGTCCGCGCACGGCGATGTGCACGGCCAGCGAGCCGGCGTGCGTGTGCGTGCACAGGCTACGTGCGTACACGCTTTAAGCAGCCCCCGTGCACACGCAACGACGCACGCAATCATTGTTACATTTACATCGTCCGCCGGTGATGGTCGCGCACGAATGGACAGACGCGTCGGTAGGTACCCTGGGTACCTCGGAGAGGTCCACCGAATCATTGGATTTTGGGGTTTGTGGGGTGACATGAGGGAGCAACTTCGTGGAAATGTATGCCCATATCACTTGGTCTTGATATAGAGCACATACCTCGAGAGAAGGTTGGACGAAAGTGTGGGTACGAGTGCTCGAAGCGCCTTGCATAAAGTAAAATCGAGGGGGTTTGAATGAAACGAATGTGAACGCTATGCAGAAGGTCTTCTTTGGTAATATATGCCACAGTCAGATGAGGCACCCATCTACCTTTCCTTCGTCACCTTCATTACCCTAATGCGGAATATTAATTTTACATAGAATCTACACTTGAATCTTCGACCCGTTTTGTTAAAACACTCTGTGTATAGGTCTCGCTCTATAGCCGTAAGAACTTGAGGCGTCCGACGAACAGACACGTTTTCCTAGAGCCGCTAATAATACGCGCGATTGATTGTTCTTGCGGCCTGCAGCCGGAATTTGCGTCAGGCTCTCGTTTGGAAATGTCGGGTATCACCCTGAAGACCGACTTCGGATATATATAGACGTGCTAGCGATAGATTCCCCATATCCGTTGGACTCGATTAATAATACAACGGGTCGTAGATGGAGTCCCTTATCAATCCGTTAAAAGTAACCACTCTGGTCTATTCATACTCGCCTGGCAAGCTGCTCTTTTTATAGATTTCGCGGAAAAGGACTGCACATGGCACAGATACGCGCGAATAGAACGCGATCGATAGTTGGAAACTAAGTAGATACCTCCAATCTTTGTTAAACTCTAGCCGGTTTACTTTGCCACTTCTGAAGAGATATCTCCGTTCGGAATTATTCAAGTCCCTTCCCCGCCGTGAATCGTGAGCAACGATAACGGGGACCTTATTATCCTGATATAAGCAGCAAGAAAGCATCGCCCGAAGTGTTCTAGGATGCAGCTAGGAGAAGTTTCTGATCCCTCGCCGCCGATCGACCCGAGGAACTTTTAACCAGGAGGGATGGCCTCTGTCTGCCCGAAAGCTCCAGCAGCCGTGTCGAGGGTGGCGTTTCGTGGCCCACATGCCTCGGAATTAATCCAAACCGTGGAACGAAGCGTTCCTTGCCGGCCGTATGTGGAGACGGAAACCGCAGAGAGGAGACCAGGGGTAATTCTCGAAGTGGCTGGAACGCTCGAAAGGTCTTCGAACCTCTCAAGGAGCCTCTTCTCGAGCAAAGCGAGCGAGTTCCTTAACGATACAACCGGCGCCATCTGTGGGGTCGACCGGAAACCGACGGCCCCCCTCCTCCTCGTTTTACGACTCTCTCAAGGACCTGGTTGCGCTGAATCCTTGCTCCCGTGCGACTCCCCGGCATCGGAGTCCTCGGCTACACCTTGGACAAACGGTACGGCTTTCGCGGCGAAACGGCCGTCGCGTAATGAAGTAATCATCCCCGTTATCGGGCCTCATTAATCGATCCACCTGGAGCCAGGCACAGTTACCTCTCAGCCGCAGCGGTGCGTCTCTCTCGCTAATGCCCGAAAGGATCGAGCCCCGATAGTATCTGTCGCACGTTCCGCGGTATTTTCCACCGTGGAAGACAGTACCGTTGCGCGGGACGGAAAACAGGATTCGAGATTTCCATTGGCGAGAGTCGGGCCCGGTGTCTTGGTACTGTTACTCCTTAACGAACGAGCCCGGGATGGATGCATCCTTGGCGTCGTTCTTTGTTTCTCGGCTTTCCCAGGACACGGAGGCAATTACGTCCGGCTGGTTGGTATCGAACCGTGCTCATTCGTCCTTTTCTTTTTCCGGGAAACTGTTGGAGTCTCCAAGGGGATTGTCGACGGAGATTTCAGATAGGTTGACTCGGTTACCGCGATATTTAGCAGTCAGGGTTAATTGAATCAAAAGTTTGAGCAGATCGTGTCTATCGTTCCTTAAATTCGTAAGATCGGTTTCTTGGCGTCTCGATCCGAATCGTAGCGCATCGTTATTTACCTCCCCGACGGTGGCATCGCTCTCTACGCCAGAAGCCAGCCAGTGGTTTCCCTTCCGAGTCGTCGGACTTCGTACGCCTCTAATCTCGTCCCGCACCGCGTTTCCCGGCTCGTGTTTCTTTAACCCCGTCCATTGTTCACCGCCGTACGTTCTAATCATCGCGTTAGATTCCATATTCACTTATCTGGCCAGAGACAAAGAAATCTAACAGAGCTATCTCGCGGCGGGCACACAAAACCGGTACACTCGCATTAATGCTTCTTGGATCCGCGCTAATGGCGCGGCCCCGGGGCAGCTTGGATTTATACCGACACACCCTAAACTCGGGGAATTTTCCTGCTAATGGATCGGCATGTTGACACGACAGTTCGTTTGTTCACGGTTGGGACAGAGGCTGGAAAGAGGGGACCACGTCCTCTTCGGGCGGCTAGAGGCGCCGTGCGCCAAGAGGACGATTATTTGCAAACGGGGACTAATCACGGGGTTTCCATGACCCCTCCCTGTTCTCGTATGAAAACGACGCAGGAAACAATGGAAATACCTGGCAGGGGAGAGAGGCTGGCCGGCTATCTGCGCGGATTATCTGCCTTGAAATGTTTGTTCCTGAAATTTCGGTGAGGTGCCTGTACAGGCGGGCGCCATGTGCTTCCAGCTGGAACAATCTGATCGCGGATCTAAGGAATCTACTAGTGTAATACGATAGGAGGTCTTAAAACAAAGACGTAGAAACCTAGGATACAGCAACATAACACCTGGACCCGGGCTACCTGCTGCTGGGCCGTTTCGTACGGGCTCCTTTTCTACACGCGTAGGTATAGGTATACGTACGCGGTTCGTTGCTTCTGGGAACCCAGAAGGATGTTATTCGCCTGGAGAATAAATCGTATTAATTTATTTGACGTTAACGAAGGAGATCGATGCATAAATTGCCTCGGAGTGTGAGGAGTCCTTTATAAGTCTAGTGTGTTCGTACGTGTGTGGAAGCGGGTCCTTTAAGGACGGCTAGTACACCAGCGAAAGGGCGTTTTTGGAACCTGTTCCTCTACTATCCTAATCGAAGATTATTTAGTGAAAGATTACAGTGCATTACAAATGTAAGCTTTCAGGGTCTCGTGAATGCGTGTCCCGCTAATGGCGCAGAGCCCACGTGGGTGACTCTTTTGTGCGAGAATCGAGGCAAAGGTGGCTCCCGGCGTGGTAAGAGTCGCTCGTTTCGGGAAAGGTTTAACGCAATTCAATGGGGTATAACAAATTCCACGATTCGAAGTCAGAAAAAGGGATCGCCTGGAACGGCCTCTACCTGGGCCTCGGGCTCTCTCCTCGTGTCCGAACCGTTTCCCTCCGAGAGATCCACCTTCATACATATATCTACACGTATATATATATATTTTTTTTTTAATTTTGGAGTTTCACCCGACAGAAGAGGATTAATGGGTGCTCCGAAGCAACGAAACCGTGACGCAGGGAGAAAGAAGAAGGAGAGAGATCGGAGCCTGGCCGGGTATCCTGAAACACCCCATTCCGTCCACCCCAGGTTGCCAGGTTCCTCGAAGCAGGAATGCCATAATCTAGATAACCGAGCATAATAGAATACCTGGACCTGGACTGGTTGCTTTCTACCTCGTTGCACCTTCACCTTTTTTTCTCCCTTCCCTGTGCCAGCTCGTATCTCGTTGTTGCTCCTCTTCGCTGCTCCCTCTCTTCTTACTCTGCCCCTCCTTCTTCCACTCTTCTTCTTCTTCTTCTTCTTCTCCATCTTCTCCTCTGCCACCTCTTTCTTTCTGCTGGCCCTGCTCCCATCTGGCCTGCTGCTGTTGCCGCTGTTGGTCCAGCTTTTCCAAGACGATCCCTCTGTTTCTCGGTGTTCCAATGACACGGACGCGAAGGGGCATTCCTCGTGCTAGACAAGGGACGAGGGAATGCCGAAAGACGAACGAGGAGGACGGAGCAGCATCCCGGCGCGTCCCCCCTCGGTTGTTATATGTCCTGCAGCCAGGACACGTGTTTTCCAGCGGACTCCTGACCACCGAAACAAGGAAAACTCCTGTCGGCACAAGGGGGATAGACCCTCCAGAACACGATCGTATCGGATTTCTACGTTGGATCAGAAGCCCAGCTTCTCCGCCCTCCCCCTCCTCCTTCCCCCCTGTCGCACATATGTATCCTAGAGGAGAAATTTCGTGAATGTTCTGATGAGAACGGGCCCGGGCACCCAGTCCTCGTTATTTCTTCCCTTGTTAACGGTTCGACGATAATTCAACGTCTACGCCGTGGGATCGAGCCGCTCGGTGGCAGGCAGCAACCGAAAACACTCGGATGGACGAAATTACGGTTCGTTGACGACGATCATTTATAGGAATTAGTACTGGCTTAGGTACCTTTATGACTGAATTCCAGCACACTTCAATCCGAATCCTCGCATACGAATGCAAACCTGGACTTATCAATTACTTGGAGTAATTCTCTAGAACTTATCAAAGAGCGATTCCAAGTCTAAGCCGCTTTCTGGCTGCCGTTAAAGCAGGCTGCCCCTTCGGCATGGGAAGATCTCGGGCATAAAGATCGGCCCCAGCGAAAAAATCGATCCGACACCGCTCGCCGCCCGTCCCGCCATTAACGAGAACCGTTGCCGAACGAGCTGGCATTCACAGAATTTTAATTCCAATCGGCGGAACGAACGATACAGCAGCGGCAGCAGCATTCCGGGATTGTGTCTACAGGGGGAAGGAAGGCGTCGTGCCGCGATCGTTTGCCTTTACGTTTATGTCGCCGTTACGAAATCTCGGTTCCAATTGTCCTTCCAGCCGGCCGATACGGATCGTTGCCCCGCGACTCTTTATCTAGATGGATCTCGGCTGCCTTGCCGTACACACGAAACCACGAACCTGCCACGGAAGAGGTCAAGCCTCTCTCTCCTTTCTCGCTCCCGCCACCTTCTCGGTTTCCGAGCTCCGTTTCTTCCTGTCGCGACATTATCGGTAGAAAGCGAAGCGGTAATTAAGCATCCTCGTGGATCAGCAGATGGGAGAAGTGGCTCCTCGCAGCGATTCATAGAAGACCACTCGAACACCGGCCGCTAGACACGGATCAAGGCTCGCGTTACTCGCTTTCCAGTAACGTTTCCAGCAGAAATCGCAGCCAGGACGATAAGCATTCGCGCTGCTGCGCTTCCGGTTATGCTGATAAAGCGAACGTTGAATGGAGCTCGCAAAGCGACATTGATATAGGACGTGTGCTGGGACGATCGGGAGGGAAGCTTGCACCTGGGATCTCATGGGCATCTTCCATGCAAGAAACCTGTTCGTTTTGACTCTAGCGTCACGCGTATGTCGCACTGTCCGATTATGAACTCCTTGACGAAGAGGGACTGGTTTCGAGTTGCGGGGAGATTTGGCTCGTAAAGTAGAGAGGCAAATGGCGTCGATGGACTGCCAGATGGACCGAGGCTCCCGGAGACTCATGATGCCTCGATATTCTTCCGCTTAAATCGCGCGATATTTTATACCGCTGGGGGGATTCCGAGGTCCTCGTTAGAATTTAATGAAAGCCTGCTCCTTCATGTACAACGGAGCAACGCACGGATTTTCCGCATGGAAATGAGGCGTATCGATGATCCTTCATTCGACAAAACGCTCATGAACTGTGCACAGAATTCCATAAGCGCGCGCGCGTGGATACGTGACTCGCGTAATTAAACAGGAAGCTTGCTGCACGCCTTGCACCGGCTCGTCTATATGGGACAGACTATTTCGAATTTAACGCGTTGTCGTATATTTTCCACGGGCGTACAGTAAAAGTGAGCCCCCCGTCCTTTGTCCAATGCGATTTTAACGGGCGCCGTAATAACAGTTCCATCTGAATAAAATATTCGAGAACGATCGGACGGCTCTCTTCTATTCGTTACGCGTCCCCGTGCCCCGTTGTTTCCCGTATTACATTACCGTGTCGTTATTTTATTATTCATCCGCGTTGTTATAATCGTAAAATAATATCGGATATTTACGATCGTAATGACGCCGTAACGAGTCATCCTCCATCGTTCCCCGTGCATGGCCACAGAGCCACACGGGTTTATTATTCTGCGCGCAGATTCGCGAAATTTATGATTTGCTCGTGGCGTTGTCGTAATATCAAGGATATGCACTTCTCCTTGGGACGCTCTTGCCGTGGAGTAATCGATGTAACGAAATATTAGAGAGATAGTAATAAACCGAGAGAAATGTCCATCGACTCTGACGAATGGCCAAGAAAATGTTTCATGGATCCTAGAGTGTGTTGCAGGTGATTGGTTGCAACGTCTCTTCACGCTTTAACGCCACAGTGTATAACACTCTTTGAAATAAAATTTTCTAAAAATTCTCCTGCATCGTACAGAGATCCACATTCATCAAGCAGTTGGGATTCGCGCGAGGGAACGAAACAGGGGGGAAGTGAGGCCGATTCACGCCTCGGCATTAATTTCCCCTCGATTTTCTTCATTTAGACGCACAAGCGCGTTAAGGGGTTCCGCTCATGGCGTGACGAGAGAGAGAGAGAGAGAGATAGAGAGAGAGAGAGAGAGAGAGAGAGAGAGAGAGAGAGAGAGAGAGAGAGAGAGAGAGAGAGAGAGAGAGAGAGAGAGAGAGAGAGAGAGAGCGAGTTACGCTCCCGCGAAGCTGGAACGATTCCCTTCAGGGCGATCGTGGATCGTTATCGCGTGGAAGGGTAGTCTACTCTCTCCTTCCACTGTGTCTGGCAAAAAGCGCAAAAGGAGAGGTCGACTCTCCAGATGCGCGATCATTTGTAATATTTAATTATGGGCGAGACCGCGGGGAAGATTGTCTCGCTACTTTAGATCGAGGGGGGACGCCTTTTTTTGCCGGACGATTTTATTTCTTTCCGTGTTATTTCGATCGCGAGGGGCAGAGAGGCCTAAGAATTGAAAGCATTTTAATTCGAAGCTAAGTGGAAAGGGATGGGCGCTGAAGATATTAATCCAAAAATATCCTTCCCTCTATTAATTTCAAGTGCGCCATTAAACAGGATTACGAGAATAATTTGCTCGCGCAGAAACATACCGAAAATCACTTTTCGGAGGAATGGACACTAAAAGTTCTTGAAGCGCAATTGTGCACGCGGCTGTAGCTTGATTAATACCAACGCGTATCCCCCTTTAACTCGTTGTAAGGAGCAGCGGTGACCCCTTAATTGCTTCGAGCAGCGTATATTCCGATTATTGCGATAGATAACCGATGATGAAGCGCTGGGAAGACTTCAATTTGCGCGGAACGAAGAGAGGATCGCGAGACGTTCCACTCGCCGTTCGCACCACCGAGGTCTTCTACGCTGAACCCCCAATTCGAGGTGATAAAAACGTATTGATCAGGCGAAACTGGATACCGTATCTGTAACGGCGACGACGACAGCCCAGAGTGTTGGAAAGCTCGCGATCGAGGCACGGGGCAGTCCATAATGCCGGGCAAATTGTCGGGTTAGCTCGGCGCAGAATGCGAGCCGGCGTCATTTCCCAGCGGCATTCTTCTAAAATTATCGATAACTTATCGCCGATTGGCCGTAATTCCCCGGCATACATGGACGAGGTCGCCGGACGAAAAATCTCTGCCTCTCACGCTTTTTTCACCCCCTCACCCAGCGCGTCCTCGATGCACGATCGAACATAGTTGCAATTTCGCTAGCGTGATCCCTCTCTACCCCGAGGACGTGCAGTCCCTTACGGTCACCTGGTCAGCCTTCTTATTAAACGATCCCAGAACGCGTGCGAAGATAATGGAAAGTGATGAGGTTTCTGCAATTTAATAGACCTCCCTCCAGACCTCTACGTTCTCTTTCCATGGCCACTCGATTTACCCGAAACTCAAAGAAGTATCTTATTCAATATAATCCAAGGTGTTCAACAGCGATCGTTCCCGTTCTGCAACAACCTAAAGAACACTTTCCCATAATGAACTCACCGAGCGCTGAACTCTCTTCAGCTTCCCTATTCATCGATCCCTCGTCAAACAATCGCGCACTCCCAAGACGCTCGTGGAGAAGCAAAAATATTGTGTTAGCGATGGTGACACGCGCGTCGCGCGTCCCAAGCGACGGCGTGCTAGCCTAATGCGATTCTGATGTACGAGTGCAGAAGTGGTTTCCGCAAAAGGGCGGAGATACGCGGGTCGCTCGTTCGAAAAGAGGCCTGGAGGGACGTGTACATACAGACAGAGGCAGGCCGGAAGTGCTGAAAATCGTTTTCCCGCGTTGCGACGCGCGCCGCCACCGGCGCACGACCCTCGAACCGACTGGTTCTCGAGTGCCGCGTTTGTCATCCACTCGCGCATCTATCCTTTTCGCCAAGTCCGCGGTGCCACCGTCAAGAGAGGATAAAGACGAGTCCTCTTGTCGAAGACGCCGCTGTGTTTACATCCACCGCGGGGACCCTCCCCAGGGGATTTTCGTGCAGCTGAAGTGCTCGCTAAACGACTCGCTACGTTCGCCGGGTCTTCTGAATGGCCGAGCGACCCCGAGCGGCCAGGGATTTGCCGCGTTCCCTTCAATGAAGGTTGAAACTCGGCCAGGCGGCTCGATACAATGCTCGGAACCGTGGGCACCTCGACTCTCGCTTTTTCGTGCGGCTTAGCGGCGACGGTGCGTGGCGTCACGGGGCCGAATAACGCCGGGCAAAAGCGTGGTGCTCGAGCGCAGTGCAAACAGGAGGCATTGAGATGTTGCGGTCCACTCGGCGGATGGCAAACATACCTTGCTCTCGGGCACTGTCTCGAGATGACGTACAAACGCGCCGATCAAGTGCGTGGAAAAGGTAGGCGACATCTTGTCGATGGGCCTCGGGACTCTTGGAAGGAAACCGTTTCGGCGGAGTGTTCAGATTTCACGTAGTTCCATATTCAGCTCGTAGGTACAGCGCAGTAGTGAAGCATAATTCTAGGCAGTAGTTAATCGAAGATTAGTGTAAGTAGTGCAACAAGAAATCGATGACAGCTGGGTTATTTCCTCTCGCATTCCGCCTTGTCATTAATTTCCCTCCCCAATTTAGCCATCGATCATTCCAACTTTTACTCCACCCATTGCACATTCTCTGTCGTTCTTTTGTTCGTGGTGATCTAACCCGAGGCGGTGAGAAGCTACCAGGCGATACGACGCTCCCTTGCCCCTCGCCCGATGAAATTTCCTCCTGGCGACGCGTTTTCCTTAGAATTTCTTAAAACACATAGCTGCACACTATGTAGCCCGCACCGTATGATCAGCCGAAATATTCATGAATATATTTGGTATATTACATGGATCCCGAAATGCGAAAGATGTTATTACTGGGACCAGGGCGTTCTCCGAAAGTGAGGCCAAGAATGGAGATCGGCCGGGGACGGTGTTTCGAGGGCGAGCCTCGTGTACAGAGAAGAAAATGTGCCACGTAATGCGCCGCGGGGCCGAAACGAGGATGACCGGAGCCGAGGCGACGCGGCACGGAGAGGGAAAGGACGGGAAAGAAGGAAGGCAGAGGGCAGATGCAAGCAAGAGTCGAGAAAAAGAAGCAGCTGCACCCTGCGCACCGTACTATCCTCTTGACTTGCGTTCTGATTCTCTATGCCTTCTGCGCCTCCCACCCTCTCCGGCCACCGCCTTCGACTCGCCTCTTTTCACGAAAAGGGAACGATATGCGTTACGAAATGCCCCTGCGCGCGCGTTTTGCCCGTCGCAAAACCGCTTTCTTCTCCGGGCTTTGTGGCCACGCCGAACCGTGCCGGTGTTTGGCCAACCGCGTAAAATCGGTAGCGCTGGAAACATACTCCGAATTTCTGCACTCGCGTAGGTAGGGGAGAGTCGTGCAGTACCGACCGCTCTAAGTTTTTTTGTTATATCTTGCGGTAGAGTTGATAAAAATCAGAAATTCAAAAACGTGTTTGTAGTATAGATGGAACTTAGTAAGATGGGGGAAATTATTTTTGTGAAATTCAACAATAAGAATTGATAATTCGCAAAAGTAAAAAAGTTGTAATTTCTAGGAAACGAAAAATTGTCGTCCAGTACCCACCAACTATTAAATTAGAAGATTTTTAGGTCTAAATGATTAACGATGTTAATAAAAAGACATTTAATTAGTACAATACAAGATTTGTTCAAATTTTATTTGTACAAACTCGCAAATAAAAGCCCAACCGTCACATTCGGTACACTGCACCCAATCTTTGTCAAATGATTCCTTGCAAACAGAGTTGGGCAAAATTTTTATTTAAATAAAATTTCGAATAACGAATAAAAAAAATTAACTTTGTTCGTCGAATAAATTCTCATCAAATAAAAAAATTCACTTTATTCGTCGAATAATCTAAAGTTAAAGTAACTTTTATTTTATCCCTATTTACATAATTTTTTATTTATTTAATGCCCAACTCTGATTGCAAATAACACACTGGATAACTTCTTCATGAAATCTTAGCTTCCTGTTTGTTAGGTTACCATACCTATCCTTGTTTACTTTATTTTTCTGTGTGACAAGGTAGAAGGACGGCTAAATGAACATCTTATAAATTAATCTGAGTTGCTAACAGATTGAACTTACAGATAAGAAAAATTTTGTCTCTACTGGTTGACAGAGTCTGTTGGTCATGGTGTGCATTATATACAAAAGAATATTGCAAAACTAGGATGTTTTATTAAACTTTTTTTTTTAATAGACTAGAGATAGTGTACATAATAGAACAAAATTATTTACTTACACGAGAAACAAATGAAGAGTTTTCAAAAATAACTTGTAACCCACTGAATATGAATGTATACGTTTAATGCCTCAGAACATCGAGAGCAATGGAGTAAACAATATGATCCCGAAATAGGTTATAAAGAATTGTGATTTTCATTGATTAATTCAAATAAAGTGCTAATATCTGGTGAAAGAAGCGAGATCTAGCTTTGGTCGGTACTGCACGACTCTTCCCTACATACATAATACAGTATACCTTCCAGAGGAGTTTCGTGACAAAGGTAAGCTATGCGTGGGCCACCTTCGTTACCCAGAACTCATATTTTTAACTCTCCCGAGCGTGAAGAATGGGTTACTTTCCATTTTTTGGGAATGGAATAAAAACTACGTTGCTCCTGGTTTGATAGGTTTCTTGCAATAGAAGTACGAGTAACATCGAACGATGGATGAAGGCGTCTAGATTCTATATGGTTCGACGTATGCTCGGAATTCTTTTTTTACAAAAGCGCTCACCATCCGCGAAGGTTCTCGAAATTGCGCGTCCGCCCGGCGCGCCACCTTTTCACTTCGATAAGGATATCTTGGATCCGTAATCTCACGGGCTCGAGGGTTATACTATATTTCTTGTCGAACGTTATCAAATACGCCGAAGGATAACTGGCTTCTGAGAACGAACAATCTGCCGATGCACGATAAGCTTGTTAGTCTCTCTCTCGAGCGGTGTTCCCTCCCCATATTCCCCTCCGCGGCTCTCCATCAAGCTACACTGAATCATAACTGACACGCCGAATTAAAAGCAAAGTCCTCTTTTCTCCTCCACCCATCGCCCTCCATCGCCGGCGCTCGCTCGCCCGTTCGTTCGTCGCGCGGTAATTACGAACACGGTGTTTATTAAAAGGTGTTGCAATAAAGTTAAATTAACCTGTCTTCGTCGATGGACGCTGGGCGTTTGCGAGCGCGTATCGGGTTCGTTAAACATTTGCATTCGTCATCGGTGCTGCGACGCGTCCGCTCTGAATTTTAGAAACACGCGATATCGAGTTACGCTCGTTACAGCGCCCGCGTAACGCGTGGTCTTGATTAACTTGTCGCCGGTTGGCATGTAAACGACGCGGCGGCAAAGTACAACAGCTTGACGAGTTTAACGCCACGGAGGAAACTCCGCCGACTGAATAATACGAGGCGGTGCGCTGGCCTCCTCCACGGCGCGAAAGTAATATTAACGCTTTATCGATCGCACAGTGGCTCGCGATAACAGATCATCTCACGGAACTCCGAAAATGTTAACGTTGCCCTTCGATGAGTTCCCATTCGCCCTCCATAATCATCAGTTAGAAAACACTGATGGCGTGTCTGTAGGGGGTGCCAGGACCACGCGCGCTTAATTAGCGCGACTCCGTTTCCGAGACCGTCGGAAATTACGCGTTTCGCGTGCACCCCGCAAGAAAAATAGAGGATCGAGGGTCCCTCGAAGGAGTAGGCGAAGAGGTGGAGGGAGCCCAAGGGGAGGAGGGCGAAAAAAAAAGGTGAGAGGGAGAGGAGAGTGGCGGAGAGCATCGGTTATCAAAGGTTCAATCTTCGGGCCATGGGGCCGGTCACTATATGGGGATTCTGGGGATACGGGGGAGGTAATCGATTACCATGGGACCGATCTTTCTCCTCCCCCTTCCCCGTCTCTCTCTCTCTTTTTTTCTCCCTCGCCTTCGTTCCTTTTGCTTTTCTTCAACTGCGCCCCCTCCTCGACTCCGCCACCCATCCCCCTCTCCGAGGTCTCGGGCCGACGCCAAAATTTATACCTGGCGGCTGCTACGGAGATGCACCCTCGTCTGAATGGAGGCAGGGCATTCAACGGCGCCGCGAACTGTGAAACGAAAAATATATGGTTTCCAAAAGAACAGCCGTAGGTCGATCCACGGATGCGGAGGGGAAGCGATGCCGTGCACGCGAGAGAAAGGAATCGAATCGTCGACCGGAGAGAGAATGAAAGAAGGTGCGGAGAGAGAATAAGAGGCGAGAAAGACCACGGCCATGGAGAGCCTCGTGCGAGAGTCCCCGACAGCAGAAACGGATTCCTCGGATTTTCGAGACCGGGCAAGATCGATGCCGAAGAGCGGCCCCAGGATGTCTGTAACCGTGGACGGTATTGTCGACAGACAGTTGGACGTCTAATGACGAACGATGGGGGCCCGTTGTCGTTCGAGGAGCCCCCGACCCCCTGTGCTATATCGGTGATCTCGGAACCACGGGATCCGGAAAAGTATCGACGGTCGGATCGAAGTCGACGGCTGTTCATTATTTTTTCATGCGATGTTGACTTCGCCGGGACGACAGTGTGTATAATTAATATGTGGCACGCGATGGTCCATGGAGCCTGACAGTAATTGAAGGAGGGGGGTGAACGACCCCGTTGCGGGATACGGGAGAATATCATCGTCGACGCGTAAGAGTGAATTTTAATTATTATTAACCAAGCAGCTGGGAGTGAGTGGAAGTAAGAAGGTTCGGGGAGAGAATTGAGAGGGAAAGGTATGTTGATTTGCTGAGGCTACGAGTCGATATCGGTGTACACGGGTCCCCCACATAAAATTCCTCATTAAATTGGGACGCGGTAGCCCACGCTGTGAAACTTGCTTCGGAGCAGAAGCTTACAGGCCCGAGAACGATCCCGAATGATCATTACCGTCTCTAATCCCCCATTCATCGACGTTAAACTGTTACGCTGCGCCGCGGACGGCTGCACGGGCCCCGAGTGCCCGCGGCCCGAAAACACTCGACCAGAAAGGAAGCCCTGAAGCGACAAAATACCCCGCGAACTATTAACCCTCTGCCCCACAATGGCGGGCGAACAAAAACGCTGCACTTCTGTCCGCAATAATTTTTTATCCCTTGTATCTCGGGCACAATGGGAGAGGACCTTTCCCGAGCTAGATATCCAGATGAAGCGTGGAGCGTGACGGCGCTGCGTGTCCCGTGGCACCCTAACCCGGAGTAGATGTACACTCACAATCAAGTGGGCCATTATTTGCCGAAAGCTCGACGGGGCCGCTTGCCACGGGACGGAGGGGAAAAATCGTGGAAGATAAAAGAGGGATGCTCGAAAGACATCAGCAGGTATATCTAGACGCCTGGCTTGTAGATCCCCGAGAGGTATCTCTTCAGGTCGACGCGCGGTATCTCTCTCTCCTCAGGTATACGTGACCTTCCTCCCCGCGGGTCCTTGAAGCGCCGAAGAGCAAAGGAAGCCGATGTTGCCCGTTGGTGTCGGACAAAGGCGAAGCGATATCGTGGCTTGTGCAAGCGCGCGCGCGCGCGCGAGCAAAGTCTCCTCCGCCGCGTACGCACCGTTAGGCCCCATTTGTCTAGAACATCGGGATTTATGCCGAGGCTACTCCGCCCTTGGGCCTTCGAGAGTTCCACCGATTTACTTTTATGGCCCCGCACTACGGCCAGCCGACCGGAGAAAGTCTCTTGCTCCTTGCGCAAGGGAAAACGTTACACGGGGAACACGAGGGAATCGACGCTGGGATGAGTTGTGAAACGCGAGGAAGCGGAGGTGACGCGTACGTGCAACTGTACCACGGCCATCTTCCTCTTATTCCGCGTTCAGGGACCCTGATTCACCGATGTGGATCGTTGAGTAGGATTACGCACAGGGTAGGAACCATTCGTGGCTTATAACTAGGAACTGCAAAACTGCAGAGTGTGCTCTGTTCCTTGTTTTGCTTTCTCTGCTACCAGTCGTTTCAAGCTCCCTCCACACAATTAAGTCCTCCACTTTCTCAATGACATATTTCTCATTTCCCTCTGACACTAAGCTCCCAATGAGCTTTCCCACTGTCCCGTCCACTGGGTCCATCGAAGTCTTCCAGACCTCAAGATAAATACGCACCGTCGGTACCTCGAACAAAGACGAATACCTCGGAGCGCGCAGACGGAATTCCTGCACCGTTGGTCTCCATTCGTCTATAACGACCGGGATTCATACGGGAAGGTAAAACCCCGCCCTCTGAACCCCAGGCTGCAGGCCCGGCTATTCACATTTCGAGCTTAAGTGTCCGTGCTCGCGACGGGGAAAAGGAGAGAAGACGGTTCCTCAAGGTTGATTTCTACGCCACTTGTTCCCCTCGGTATTGGCGCGCGGACATTTTCCTCCGCCGCGTTCCTGGGCCAAACGGGGCCCTGTCCCTCCCTCCCAGGAAGGCCACCCGATTATCCAAGGGGCCCTTTGTCCCGAAAGGAAGCCGCACGTGGTGTCCGCGACCCAGGTATAACCCTGGGTCCTCTGTCGCGGGGACCGCGAGGAGTCACGTGCGGAAAGCAGCAAAGGTAAAAGTCGTCGGAGGTCCTCCGGCCTGTTTCAACGAGGACTAAGGTCTCGGAGCTGTTTACCCGACTGCTTAGCACGTCGTAAAGGGATGACGAGTCTATTTCCTTGAAACGAACGGCGAGAGGACACTGGCGACTGTGGAAGGAGGGAGGGCTCGATGTATGTGCAGAGGACTTGTCGAAGAAATCTTCAAGATGTTGACAAAGTAGAGTGGGAGGGGGAGAGGGTGATAAAGTGGCGGCAGGAGGGGGCGGAGGAACGGGGGGAAAAAAGTTATCTGCCGCGTGAAGAGGATCTGGCGTGGCCAAGAGTAAACGATAATGACGACTTCCTGATTCGGCGCTCGTTTCAACGAGCGAGAAGAAGAATTCGTGTACGAACCCGCTCGAGCACATGCCGTTCGCATACGGCCTGTTTGTTTAGACGCAGGACCGTGTGCGAGGGAGCGCCAGGCACACAGCGGACCAGAAACGCGTAGCTCAAGTCCCATCGTCGGGCGCTCATGGGAATGCTCCGCGAGCATGGTTACGAAGTTTAATGCTCGCCCCGAGTCTCGATAATGGCGACCCGGAATGTTATCGCGTTAAGTGGATACGTCGAACGCTCGGGAATCGAGGATAATAAATAGCTTGCTGTACCCTAGATCGTAGGGGATCGGAGCGCCTCGGAATTTCGTAAATATCGGAGCACTGAACATGTCCTGTTACACCGATCCGTAAACATTCCGTTTTCGTGGAAGCCCGAGTCCTTAAAGGGAACTTTTTGCCGACACCCAGCCGATAATCCTCATCACACCACAAGACTGGCACTTCTGCTACAAAACGTAAACTATGAAAAAACATAAATTCCTGTAGAGTTCGAGTCGCGGGCAGCCAGTAAACGTTAGTTCGTTAGCAAAGACACTAGATTCCTCGTTGATCCAGCAGTTTCTCAGACGCTTGCACAGGGACGCGTGGTCTCGTCGCAGATTTCTCACCGATGCCGTGCCGAAGGGAGGAGGAGGCGGATGAGGAGGAGGATGCACCGCCCGCCTCTCCATGGTGGACGGACGCGGCAAAGGAAGGGTCGGGGCTGGGTGATTTTCCGCGAGTCACGCGAATTCGTGACTGAATCCCGAGAATCTGCCGGCGATGTGTCACGCTGGTGTGAAACGTCACGGCACTAGGAAGTGACCCCGAACTGTCGCTGGGCCCCCTTGTGCGCGCGTACCTGTGCACGACAATGTCCATAAACAATGGGAGCTATCTCGGGGATATCAACACGATGGCCGGCCGCGGATCTGACCCAGGAACGGGGCCCTGACCCCGAGCGTGCACCGGGACACGGGTTATCTTCCATATCGGCCGGGGGACAGAAATGTCTCAATGCGCAATGCGGATCTTTGTCGAAGGTGTGCGAATACTGTGTACCGGCGTTCTGTCTCTGTCAAGGAAGTCCCCTGTCCGACGCGCGTGGGACCGCTTCGAGACAGATTAATTATAAGGATTATGGAACCGCGGCTGGAGATAACGCGTGATTGATGTCGGTACGCTGGACCGTTTTGTTAAGACAATGCAGCGCAACAATGGAGACGGATGCAGCGTTTGATGCATAGGCCGCTCGTTTTCGAGCCTCCACTGGTCGACGGAATCGGACGAGAACTGTTTGCGGGGGGTGTTTAAAAGAGGCTTTGGATCGCTGATTGCGCGGAGGACGCCGAGGGTTTCCCGAGCGAGGGAATATTTCTGGAATACGCCTCGCTACCTGGAAATATCGAAACGACCGGGGGTGCCGTAACTTCGGCCCGAACAGTTCCGAAACTGATTCGAACGCACCATTTCCCCGTCGTAGGAACAAACATTTCCATAATCGTAAACCTTTCATCGATGCCCCCCTACATTCGGTAGTGGTATCAGCTATAAAACTGAAGAAGCTATAACGCGGCAAGGTCACGCCGCAAGCTCTCGCTCGCTCTCTCTCTCTCTCTCTCTCTCTCTCTCTCTCTCTCTGTCCACGTTTTCCACCCGAAAGCCGGAGTGCTAATATACCAAACAGTACTTCCCCGAAGAGTGGTCCCGTCTAATCGACGTTCGAGATCGCCGTAAAGTTGCCGATCGTAAAATTAAATCGTCGTTAAATGTCACCGGGGGTCGCTCCGATCTCTCGTTGCTTTCACGAGTCGATGACAACGTCCGAGAGGATCGAAGGCGAAGAAAGAGAGATAAATATGCCCGAAAGAACGGATCCAAATGGCACAGTATCGCGCTGTCAAGCCGCGATCGAGCGGGGTGCATCGCGACGTCCGGCTAAATGGTACCTTAAGACCGTTCCGATCGCTCTGCTATATTCGAGCGACTTGGAGCCGCCACGATCTCCGAGGGAATTAAACGAAGTGACACATAAACCCTTTCTCGAAAACGCTTCCACGCCTCGACATATTCGACCGGACACTAAACAGAATGGTACCTGACGGTCTAGCCGTGGTGAGCGCTAATTGGCAGTTAAGATTCATTAACCAGTCGACGATATCTACGGCTCTATTAACATTGTCCTACCGTCGTTAACCGTGCGTCTGCGACTAGACTGTTAGAGTGATCGAGCTGGTTGCAAGGGGGGTTCAAAGAGCAACGACTAAGGTCGCTTTCGACACATACGAAACGACGAGACTGATAAATCTTCGGCTACCGAGCCGTCGGTACTCGGGAAGCACGCGAGTCGTCGGGACGGCCGAGCCACGTGGCGCAGAACCTCACGGGTCGGCCGACTATTTCTTTCGACGACGAGCATTTGATCACCGATCGGGACAGACACTCCTCTACTCGTGCGGTTAGTCCAATTACAAAGCGGTGGCACGCTGCCGCGCGTAAATTAGGGGAACCCTTGCCGATACGAATTCCACTCCAAATTACACACCCTGGCTCGTTGAGGTATCTCAGATTTCTTAAATACACACACTCCGTTTATCCGTATGAAGCATGAAACAAGAACCTTTGTACCTATGTTTGTTAATGATTCCAACATTTCAATACAATCAGGAGGGAGGAGGGGGGGGGGGGGGCAATTAATAACTGACCATAGAGCACTCCAACTACTCTGTACTCTCCATTTCGAAGTCACCTAAGAATACGCGTTTTGTGGTGCTCATGGTTCGCCCCATTTCCTCGTACTTCTGCCACCAGTTACTTCATACTCCATATTTAACACCCCAGCCGCGACATTAATCTAGAAGGGGGTCGTCGTTTTCTGGTATCGCGCGGTGCAGTTCGTAAAACGAAGAATCCTATTGTCCCCCGTCACCTGTTCGCGCGTCTGGTCGAATTCCGTGAGGGCGAGTGGGATCGTGTCGCGGCTTTCGCCGCGCTTGATAAATCGACGCTACGAGACGGAGCCCCGAAAACACGTGCGCCGCGGTATAACGTCCCGGCGGACTATTTCTTTCAACGGCGGCCCTCTGATCTCGGGCCGGCTCTGACACTCCGTCTGGCCACTTTAGTGCCTCCATTCCACGCCTCGCGAGGGAGGTGGAACGGCGAGAGCGAACGTTTGTACGCTTTGCACGGCTTTTAATAGGACCCAGCGTCGCGGTACGCGTGGATCGATGAACTTTCGGCGGAGTCGCGCCACGCCGTCGGGATCGTGTTGTTCCCTCGTGCACCAACGACAGATCGCCCCCGGTCCCCGAGTTCCTAGCTCGAATAGAACATCGGCAGCGATCGAGGCTTTTTTCTGCACCTTCGACACCCCTGCTGATCCGAATTCCACTGGGCGATTGGATTTGGAGCGGCCGAGGGGAACTGCAGTTGGAGCAGAATCGAATGGCCACTGATGGCTACTGAGAGCCAATTGCGATGCTGCGATACTGTTTGGATACTCCTCTACCACTTCATTCCTCATATCTAAATGCAGAGTTGCGCGTTCTTCGTTGCTCTTGCACAGATTAAAATGGAATTGGAGCAGTGTTGTCCACGGTTAGGGCAGGCTACGTGGTTTTGATCGCTCCACAAACTTTTCAGCTTCGAAGGCAAGAAGAACTTGAATTCTTGATCCTAGAGTCTAGACCAACCAGCTGATTTCGCCTCGACTGTGGATAGATCATGGTCCACCGTGATTGGGGAATAGTAGTTGCTTTAAATGATTACGACTTTCACTTGATAAGGGAATCCCCTTCATCCTCGCACTGCCGGTGAACGTTGTTATCCGTAACATGATCTCCTCCGGAGGACTTTGATCTTGGTTAACTCGAGAACGGAGGATCGTCGCTAACATATTCTCCAGCGTCGCAAAGAACGTCGTAAATTTCACGAATGCTCCCGTTGACGATGATCACTTTGTTCCCTGTTTCAAATCCATAAACCATGCGACGGCGGTATATTTCCCCAGAGATTTATACTCGCGAAACATAGTGAATTTTCCAATGATGAAACATTCTGACAGACTTGTATTTTCCTTGCCGAATTTTATGATTTTTATAAATACTATGGTTTCTTTGAAGTTGAGCGCGATCAAAATATCACGATTTAATTATAATTCTATGTACCTGGCGCGTCCATCACTGTAACAGCGCGACAAAAATTCGAGCTAAACTTGAACTCACTGCGAAACGAAATCGCCCACAGATTCGATCGCGTGAGTGGAAGCAGACCACAAGCGGATCCGTTCGATTTTTCGAGAAAGCGGCAGAAATCGATCCGCCCTTCTCCCCCCGACACGAAACCCACTCGAAATGGAAATGAAAACTGGGCGTTGGTATCCGACGGATCCTTGACGGCGCCAAGTATCCTATCGGCAATAGAAACAGAAACAAAAGTTTGCCCCGAGGGAGGATATTATCAGGCGCCATTTAACTTCCCCTCATCTTCCATATTCGCGAACAGCGTTTCTTCCCTGACCTCCCCTCGAGCTCGTAAATCCGACTGATCATCGGCGTTACGGAAAAGCTCGCGGTAGATTAGCGTAGTTGGAGTGGCAAACTTCTTCCCCACAGCTCAGCGAGAAACAGACGGTTCAAGTTTCTTCTACGATTACCCCATCCTCCCTTGTCCCCTTCCACTACCATTTTCCTCCCCCTTCAAGACAGACTTTGAAGACATTTGAAACAGAGTAATTGCAAAACAATTCCCGCTCTCTCCGCATCAATGCATTCATCGCGCCGCTGACGCTCCGTTATGCAGAAAACACGCGGCAGAAAGTGCAGGAGAGTAGCAGGAAGTCTGCGGGCTAGGCATTCAGGATACGAGAATAGCCCGAACGGGAGACAGATTCGTTCGCAGGAGAGAGAACAGATGCCGGGAGGAAGAATACAATAAATATTTGAAGTTAACTAATAATAACGCCGGCTCCGCGTCCTAATGGCACCGGCAGACGAAAAGACGCCGCCACGCCGCGCCGTCAGGCGACGTAGACGGCGGCCAAGACGACCAAGACGACGACCGCCGAGACGACAAGAGGATCACCCGCGCACGCTTTTACATAACGCATTAATGTCGTGCATTAAATGGGCCGACTGCCGCCGTGCACAGCGGACCATCTTGCAGGAAGTTATTATAAATACGGCACGAGGTCGTGGTATCCGTCACGGTACGGAAAGCCGCGGGAACGCGCGTCGTCGTCTTTTATAAATAATTTAAAAGTTCAACGGAGAAGGGGGGGTGGGGGTGGCCCGCCACCGACCAACGGAACCGAGTTTCGGCAAAAATGTCGCGTGGCGATAGAAATAGATTTACGGAATCGTGTACGGGACAGTCGGCTCTTTTATATTCCCGGTGCCAGTGTAAGTTACGTCAAAAGCAATCTCGGGGCTACTTTCAGTCCTCTTTATAACCCCCGTTTACTGGCAAACTCCTGTCCTCCGCTTCCTTTTACAGTTTCGGAGCTAGCCCGTCGAGAGTAATTGAATTAAGGCGATTTAAAAAGGCTCGCCAAGCTTTCCTGAAAATCTTCAACGAGCCATTGGGTTGCCGCGGAGATTCTTGTGGATTTCCCACGGCGGGGGGTGAAGTAGGTTACCATTTAATAGTAATGACAAATCGTGGTTCGAGTTAAGAAGCTTTCTGCTGCTCGGTCGAAAACGAGGAGGTACATAAATTGTGGACGTAAGATTGACTGTGCGAGTTCTTTGAATCTGTTATTGATAAGAAGCAGAAATGAAACTTAAGCACAGTTTCAGCTGCAAAGTTTTCAGAGTTGATTACCATTCTCAATTAACCCGACGCTTGGCGCGGGGACTCGGAAACAACGATTTTAGGGGTACTGCACTCTGAATCCAGGAAATCAGCCAGCCGGCGTTAATAGTGTCCATTCAGGCTCGTTAAATCTACGCCCATAAAAATAATGACGCCGAACAATCTACAGTCGCGCCCCGTTTCGCGTCGAATACTGACGGTCACAGGCATGGGTAGAACAAAGGGCCAGCGCGTACGTAAAATATAATAAAATCACCGAGCGCCCCGGAAACCACGGGGGCAAGCAGGTGCAAAAGGGAGACCGGCACGTAGCGCTTTTCGAGAAACGCGTCCGAGGATCCCCGTATCGCCGCGTTATTACGCGAATTTACATAAGGAATTAACATTCCCATCGTGGCCACGAATCAGGGACAACACTTTGCCCATTCCGGTGTCGCTCGATACGCTACCGTGACTAACGCCCGCGGATTATCATAATTACGAGAGAGAGAGAGAGAGAGAGAGAGAGAGAGAGAGAGAGAGAGAGAGAGAGAGAGAGAGAGAGAGAATCGAGGGTCCTCCTCCGTGGAGCCGGGCCGAAAGGACGAAGGAGCGTCGGAACCGAAAATCGAGAATCGCTTTAACGAACCATCGGCTGTTTTAAATAATTCATGCGAGTTCCAGTCTCAGTCACGCCGTAAATTCTCAATACTAATTCTCGACGGGCATTACAACGGCGGGTCTCGTCAGCGGCCAAATAGAATAGACAGAAGGGGGGGGGGGGGGGGGGGGAGAGAAATATGCATTATACGGGCACAATGGTTGTCTAAAGAACGAACATGATGAATGAAAGAGTCAAACGATGGTCCCGAAGCTGGTAACGTCCAAGGATCCATCCGCGCGGCGTCCTTTTGCTCTTACTTTCTTTCTGCTTTCCCTCGCCCTCGCGCGCCGCTCTCTTCCTCTCTTTTTCTCCCTCCGTTCGCCCTCTTTGACGCAGTACCAGCTTTGATATTCCTGCCAGAATATCCCACTTATAGTTAGTGCATAAGCTTGCCGCTGCTTTCTCTGCCCGTCTCTCTTCCCTTTTTGTCCCCGAGCCCTTCTCGCTCTCTTCGTCGCGTCCTCCACCCTTGTATCGTCCCGCCGTCTCAGTTCCTCTTCCTGCCGGCCCCGCGAGAGCACAGTTTCTCCTCCGCGTTTCTCACCGAGCCTTTGTCCCGTCGGCGTCGCCCGCGGAACGACGTTGAACGCTTTGAAACGCGTTGCTTCGTGCCTATCCGTTCTGCGGGGATACGCGCGCGGACGGATCGCTCCCTTAACGCGGCGAAACGAAGGTCAGGGATCGATGATTAAGGGGAGGCCCTCCGCGGGATGGACTGTGTCGTTTCGCGCGTAGATCGCCCGTGGTTTCCATTGCTACCTCGCTCCTTGAATACCGTGAACCGTGCGAAAGAACGACGGTAATCACGCTGATAGGAATCTCGCTTAATTGGGAGATGCTTTCTTCGGTAGGCGGGAACTTTGTAGCTTTCGGTCGCGAGGTTTCATCCGCCTTTTTTCACTAACGCCATCGTCGACCAGAGGAACGATAAGGTGCGAATCCACGATGTCATTTCACCTGAGACTTGACTATCGCGAGACAAAAATCTCGGCAGCAACTAAATGTATAAATAATAGAAATAGTGGCGAAAGATGAGATTTTTGAAAATATAACATGAAACTTGTTTGGTGAAATTTACACCTAGGGGTCATCCTTAAATTACGTAAGACTTTTTTTGGGAGGGGGGGAGGGGGTCGCGAATTTCTTACGTTTTCTTACAAGGGGTGGGGTGGGGGGGAGGCAGGTAGCGTCTCACGTAATATTTTCTGCCCTAATTTTCAATCAATACAAATTCTATCATTAATGTTCCAAAAAAGTAGTTTTAGTTTAAATTTTCCGAAAGCGAGTTAAATGAATTATATAAACCTTTAAAAGAATTTTAATAACTGAAAAAATTAAATGTAAAAAATATTACGTAAGGGAGGGGGGTTGGAATATCAAATCTTACGAATTCTTATACTGAAGGAGGGAGGGGGTAAGAATTCGCCAAAATTACCCTTACGTAATTTAAGGACGGCCCCCTATAGAGTTTGAAATCCAAAATCTCAATATACCGGTGTTAATTACACAGGAATTACAATACATGAAACGAGTTCGTGAAATTCTGAACCCCCTTGTCTTCACCCTCCTTCATTGCTAAAAAATCAGTCGACGATATTGCGAAAGGGTTCTTCGGTCCTGGGGTTCGAGGCAAAGGACAGGACTGACGTATAAAATTGGCCTCGCCAGACCGATCGACAGGAATTTCCAGGGGTCCCGAAACGATGGAGGTCCCCCCCCCCCCCCCTCCCGGTTCGAGCACGCCCACTTTTTCGCTGTTCCAATTAGGCGGAGACCCTTGCATGGGTTTTATTTGGTAGTTGATTGGTGTGGACCGGACAGTAGTGGAAATTAATGAAGACGGTTAGGGGGTAGGATATGTCGTGCAGTTATTGGACCCGTCGAATAATTTCGCCGACGCTCGCGGATTTCGCAGGGCACCGGTTGCCAACGGAGCAATTAGCCACGTCGACACGATCGGCTGAAAGGGAGCCGCGATACTCGTATTTATACGTTTCTCACGGAAATTACGAATGAGCGGGACGCGAACGGCCTGGCGCGGCGCACTCGTAAAAGTGAGCCAGACCGAGATTGCCAATAAAAAGTGGTGGATTGTCGAGAAGAAGATTGGAGCGCTCCAAAACGAATGCGCACGACTCGATGGACACTTGGCGTATGTTTCTCTGTGGTATTATAGCCCCTCACGGTCGGATAGGCGAGGAGCCTGGCTAAGTGAGCCCTCGATAGTCACATGCGCGCCGGTTTCAGGTTCGAAGGGGTCACCGAAGTCTCGCCATACATATTCATGCCGAGTATTTACCTAAGGCCAGAAAAGAACTGTTAAGAACCAAGGCAACGTATCGCATTAATACGCCGAGGGTCCTCCGAGAGATCCTACGAATACGTAGGTATATGCAAATGACACCGTTCCCGCCGGGGAAACCTTTAAATCACACATCGAGGCTACCAATAACACGTCGGCGATCGTAATACAAGACAGCCTTTATACGCGGGCGCTGTACCAGCGCCGACGAGCACCAAAACGCTCGTCCTCCGGTTAAAAGGATCGCGTTCTAAGTACCGTAACATGCAATAACAGGCTTTCATCGGGCATAATTCAAGACCGGGGATTAAAATAACAAATAGACGACAGAGCGAGAAAGAGATGGAGAGAGAGAGGTGGATGCGTGTTGCGTGCGATCAGTATGCTACAGAGCTGTTGCGAGAGCCTGCGGTACCAGCTTACCGTAGCAAGTTTTTACAAGGTTGAAATTCGATGATCGTTTCTGAAGAGTTTCACTCGTGAATGGAATTAATGGTAGCGATGCTCGGCCGATGCAGTGCAGCAATCAGAGACGCCAGCCAGCCTTGATGCCAGGCTGCCACAGATCCCGACGACGTTGCCCGATAAAAATGTACATAGAACGAGTCGCGATCGTCAGATTTCCGACGTCTCGGATATTTAAATTTCCATCACCGCCTCTCACTGTACACGCTTATCTCGCCTGCTCGGTCAGCTCCGGAAAGGAGTGGGGCAGAGGCTCAAAGGGAATCTTTTCCTTCAAAACGAAACCTCCGGCGAATTTATACATCACAATTCACCGTGCATCGCTGCCATTAACGCGTCGACGACCGGGGAACAAGACAGGCCACGGTACATCAACCTCCGTGGAAACGGAGCTGCCCGGTCCGAAGTACCAAAAGGAGCCACGCCGTGCTTTTATCGCGAGTAATTCGGGCCACGATCGTACGTATACGGTGTCTAATAAATTCGTGAATGGCCAGGCAACGACTGAAATGTCCCATACACCCACGCGCGGCGCGCACACACGCGGGCGGTGGCCGCGTGCACACGGGGGATACACGCTCGTTCCGCTCGGCATGGTTGTGTGCCGCGTGCCTCGGTTCCCGAGGTTGTTGGCGTTGGTTGCGCGCGCTTAGGGTGGGTACCGAGGCCCGACGAGCCGACATGGGGGCACCGAGAGAGAGCGGATATTATCGCCAAACGTTAATTTGGTCGAGGCCCGGCCTACCTTCCAATTTTCGAGCCCTTACACGCCCACTTACGAGATTGTCCGTTAATGCTCCGAAACGTCGGGACGCGTTTTCGACGCCCGCGTTTTACCGCCACGGAGGGCTTTACGGGCTCCAGGCATGGCCGGGTACACGTCGGGCGAACCTCCCTGCATCTTGGCTGCGTGGCCGCGGCACGTGTTGTGAGAATAACGTGTGTAGGTATGCATCAAGTGAAATAGAATAGACTGGTGGAGATGGGGAGACTTTCTTTTGGCTCCTGGAGCTTCGAGTTTTGGCCGCCTAAGTGCCACACGTCCCAGTTGTGGATCTGTATTTCCGAGACCTCTGGGTTCTAAGTTTCTAGGTATGAAATTTCTATGGATCCTAGATCCTACAACCTAGGACCTAGGTACTAGGCTCCTACTTGGGAGAATTCGAACACCTGGGCATTAAAGTTTGAGACTCATTTAGATACTACTGTTCTATATTGTAGACCTGTAAGTAGAGTAAACTCGGGTAAATCCGTGATAGTTTTAGAATTTGTCTATTAACTGCTAATATTTACATATTCTGAAAGTGAGTTTAGGGTATAATGATAGGTTAGACATCAGAGAAAGAAATAATAGGTTAAATTTAAATGAAAATATACAAAATTAAGTTGTCATGACATACTCTGATTACTCCGTGATAGTACTCTGGTAACTCCGTGATAGTTCTCGCTATTTTTTTTATATTACTAATACTAATTATTTATATTAGTATTAGTAATACTAATACTATATTACTTAAACTACTTTTTTTTATATTATTTTATATTATTTTACATTAGTTTACATTAATTTACATTAGTTTACATTAGTTTGCATTATTTTAAATTATTTTACATTATTTTATATTATTTTATATGATTTCATACAATTTTATATTATTGTTATTTTGTGTATAGTCCATCTTTCATGATCGTTAGATGTCTGTGACGTAAGGAAACATGGTATCTGGTATTTGCCACCAGAATTTCTCGAACAGCACAATCAGAAACGCAGGCTCGGGCGCACGAAAGATAAAAATTTAGTCACTTTTTTTAGCAATAATAACACTGATGCCTTATTGTATGATAATTTCAAGAGTAAGACTTGTTAAAGTGTCATTTTACCATCACTTACCTGCAGTTTGAACTTTCCATTTATCTTCTAAAGCACATATAATACATAATCAAGCGATCGTCCACAACTAGCACGAGAAATTTCACAAATAATGCGCTGCTGGAACAAAATGCTCTCTCACTCTATCACACTAACTTCAATTGACTAATTATTTTACCACAACATAAACTAGAAGAGCAACGCTGTATGTTAGCTTTTGTTCCATCTAAATTGAGTCAAACAATTTCGAGTTACAGATAAATGAAAAAGTATCACGGAGTAACCTGTACCACGAACTTACCCGAGTTTACCCTACCAGAAGAACTTGAAGAAAAACAAGTATCTAAATATTCTAAATCGTGGCAAGGCATCGTCCTGCCGCCTCCAAGGATACGCATATCGAAGGATCGATATTTTCCCGCGAATTTACCATCGATGACCCTCCCTGTCGCACTTGTATGCTCAAGCGACGCGATAGCAGAACGATAAGCGGCCTATAAGACGCGAAGGGGGCCTTGTCCGTGAGACCTTCGCGCTGAAATTAAATTGAGCGTTGCGAAAAGGAACGGGCACGTCCGTTCGGGCGTTAAGAAAACAGGGAAACCGTATTTCAACGGTGCCTTAACATTCCCGCGGACACGCGGCCATCACGCGGCCGTGTACCTAATTTATGTAACGTAGAACAAATATACTCGCGGCCGCGTACCCCTAGGTACGTGGTCGGGGAAAGGAAAATAAATACGGAGGGCGAAACAAGTGGAGAGCTGCCGCGAGAAGGCAAGAAAATAGTCCCTGCGCCGATTCGTAGACCCCGAAATAGGGCGGCGTGAACAGCAGGAGACGTTACTGTACACCGCGCAACGTGGAGGAGACGTGTATTGGCGTGTGTGAACGCCGTTGGAAAGAACCGGTTATATAGGAACCGTCCTCCACCTTCTCCTTCTTCCTCTTCTTCTTCTACTACTTCTTCGTGCTTCTTCTTCTTTACCTTCCTTTCTACTCATTCGCCGACCTTTCGTTCCATCCTCGCCAAGTATCCAGCGCCGCTGCATAATACAGCCGAGCCCTGCATATGTGTACACATACGGGCCCACCTGCATGCGTACGTGTGTGCGCATACGCGTAAAGGCTGTATGTACACTTACGTGGGGTCCCGACACCATGGGCGCCTGCCTATCTGACATTGGGTGCCTACGAGGGCGAGCCCGTGTCGTTTCTTTTTCTCCCTTTCCTGACCTGGCTACCGAGGAACCCCGGGGGAACCTTGTACTCCCTGCGTGTACCTGTCGGGGGCGTCGGAATTTCGCGAGTCCTTCACGGATACCCTGCTTTCCGAGCGACCGATACGCGGAAACGACCAGACCCATTGTACCCCCTTGGTGATGTCCCGCGGAGAACGAGACCTGGTCGTTAACGCTCGCGTTGATGCCTGTGAATTAATTTCAGCAGCGATGCATGTTGCTCCGCGAGCAATTCCTTCAACCCCTTTCAATTTCGAATTAGGGGAGGGTTGCCTATATCGTACCACTTAAGACATTTTACGTTATATTTCATATTTGGTACTAATTTCAACGCAAATGACTATTGGATATTGTAGCTTGAACCCTTTGTTCAGAACAAATTAATTTGTTATTAATCGTTTTCTCACATACTATAAAAGGTATGATTTAGGCAACCGGTCTCCTGAATCGTACCTCCACTAAAAATGGTATTAATAACAGATAGAGTAGAAAATATTCAACATAAAGTAATGATTATTATATAGTTACATATACATATGTATATGGATCACACACAGGCCACAATGACCTATGAATATGATATATGTACATAACCTATATAACCTACGAGTTGTCAAATCCTATTGGTTCGATTGTAGTGGTACGATTTAGGAAACATGGTCAATTTACTTATAAATATAAATTTAAACTTTATAATGAATGTAATATGGACTTAAAATGAATGTGAAATATTCTACATTAATCCCGCTTTGTGAAAAATACAAAAATACAGGACGAAATTGCATTGTTTGATTATTACCAGCTAAAATAAATTGGTAAAAAATTACATCAATCATATCTGATTTTTTTAAATGTTTATATTACGCACAAAATAGGGTGTAAGCTGAAAAGGTTTTGTTCCTATTTCTTATTTCGCATTTACTTGATATTTTCATCATCAGATGTTGTTTATATTCATTAATTACCGAGATATTGATGAGGTACAATTTAGGTGACCAGTACGATATTGACAACTCTCCCCTACTACGCCCTCTTGCACGCGGTGGTCTTAATAAATGCGCTTCTCTGTTGCAGATTTCGAATAGACAACACGGACCACATAATAGACGTGAACAAAAACAACGCGGCGTTCGAGTACGATCAGGTGAACATAATATGTCCTGTGTACCAGCCAGGGACGTATGACGACGAGGCGGAGAAGTACATCATTTACAACGTAAGTGGAGCATCGTAACTCCGAGTGGATTAGAGATTCTACTCAGCTTCCGGCAGAAGTTTGTCACGAGCTATCCCCGTTCCGCCCCCATTTTTCCACGTGCACGGATCGACAGATAAATCGAGTTGCACGACTGCCGGGGCCCATTATACGGAATAAAAAGAAAAAAATTGTCAAAGGGTGTTCCGGCGATGTTTAGACAGCTGTTGCTACTCGAAACTCGTTCGTTAACTCGCTCAGACCCCCAAGAACGACTTCCGCTTCGTAGCCAACTTTTGACGCCGCTTTGCCCTCGAGGGGCTACACTGCGAGCCGTTTCACCCCGCCCGAAAAAAGAACTATTCAGAACGGAGCATCGTTACCCTACATTCCTGAAATAATAGGAACTCGAGGCGCGTAGCTACGTTTAAACGTCAGGGGGCGAAAAGCACTCGGCGTTTCATAAATCAAATTGTTGCCGGCGTCGCCAAAAGTTCCCCTTATTCTCCCTTTTATCGAGAATTTCGATATAGCAGACGCAAGCACCGGCTACGAATCATCCCTAAGATCTAATCACCGCCTGGACCTCCCAATGTTACCCCTCTTTGGTAGCCTCTGGATTGCGACGATCGTCATGGACGGTAGATAGTTTCTTATGCCCTTAATCGTGGCTTACGAGGCGAAGCAGCCTGAGAAATAAAAATCAGTCGTTTCCATGGCTAAACGACCTAGAGGAACTTTCTTTCACAGTAGTCAATCAACGATTAAATGCCCCTTTGTCGGGCTGCGCGGCGCCCTAGCTGGTATATACGTGGTATATTCGTACAGTGTGCCTGTCTGGAAGCGAAGAAAATACCCTATAGGGAGGACTCGCTCGTGACAAAGCGGAGGTGTCGCGAATCGATTGGCGTGAGGCGTTTACATGGCATGCCGTGCGTTTCCCTAGGTGTCGAAGGAGGAGTACGAGACATGTCGGATAACGAATCATAATCCGCGGGTGATAGCGGTCTGCGACAAGCCCCACAAGACGCTGTACTTCACCATCACCTTCAGGCCGTTCACACCGCAACCAGGAGGGCTGGAGTTCCTCCCGGGACACGATTACTACTTCATCAGCACCTCGTCCGAGGACGATCTTCATAAACGCATCGGCGGAAGGTGCACCAGCAACAACATGAAGGTCGTGTTCAAAGTGTGCTGCGGCAACGATGCCGACAGCTCGTCGTCATCTGCGACGTCACGCAACAACTGTGAGTACTGAATTCAACTTTGATGCTGAATGGGAGATGAAGCGTATTCCGAACGTTACGTTGCTGTTATTTTTTCGAGTTAGCTCGACGTAGCACGAGATTTGAGACTGTAGATAAAGACTTAAATATTAATTTGCAATTTTATTTTTTACACAATATTGTTCAAAAACCTTATAAAATCTCAATATTAATTCAAATTATCGACGACTAGGTATCTATCGGTGACTGGGTCAACTACCTTAGCAAGGCATAGCACAGAAACGTAGCTTTTGGTGGGAAAGGATGTAGGATAGATGTACCGTTTGTGGCCATTGCACTGTTTTTGGCCATGTACATAATTATCTTATTTTTAAATTGCTTGCAGATCATTGTTATGTAGAGAATTTCACATCATAAATATTTTGTTTAGTACCTATATCGCCAGAAATATAAGGTTATTTAGGGTAACGGCACCAGTAGTTGACCATGTATCAGTAGTTGACTACTTTTCAGAAAAACATGAAAAATAAGGTTTTCAGAAGTGACGATCTTTTGAACAAAGTGCAGTTCTTCAACTGCACTTGTTCAAAAGATCGTTACTCCTAAAAACCATATTTTTCATGTTTTTCTGAAAATTAGTCAACTACTGATACATGGTCAACTACTGGTGCCTTTACCCTATATTTATTGCTTACACGAAAAAATATTATATTTTTTAAGAAGTGGCCAAAACTGGTACAGTACCTTAAAGTGGCCACAAACGGTGCATCTACCCTATTGAAGTTCTTTTTTTTAAACATAACATAGCATGAAACAGCTCAGCTTAGCTTGTGGTGGAAACGAGTCTATAAGAATGTATCGAAGCTAATTTTTTAAAACGTAGCATAGCATAGCATAGCATAGCATAGCTTAGCTTAGCATCCAGATGGATTCCCAGCTGATATTGGACGATCGTGAAAACTGAGCACTTAAGTAGTGTCTCCAGTGAGCGATGAATAGCTAAATCAGTAGCAGCGTCAGACGTTTCGTATAACAACAGAGGAAGAAGAGTGAAAAATTGTTGAAACGACGGGAACCTAAACCGTCCCGAACGAAGACCACAGTGTTTCCCTTGGAGGAGTCGTTCGCCGCATGCGACCCTTATCCTAACACACCGCGATTATCATAATCCGAAATTATAGCCGCGTCCACGAGGAGGGCGCACCGCCTTTTCATTTCGCGTGTAAATCACGTTTACGGTGTTTCACGGTTTCGCGTCAGTCTCGCGCAAGTCGTGCCGTCGAAGCCGAGGAAACGGTGAATCGAGAAACCGCCGCACCGTAAATTCATTATCCCCGCGATCAATTCGAATGAGAAGCGACATTCATAACGGCCTAGCGCAATGGCTCCTCTGTCGTTCTTTGGACAACAACCTCCCGCCCCGGCTCCTTCCCCCCCTACCACCGTCCTGCCCCCTCTTAAATAATCCCTATCAATTATAATTCTTACCGTGCACCATTTGTTGCGGTTAGGGGACCAACACTGTCCCAGAGCGCAATAAATTCCACTATTTCATTCTAGCCTCGGTCTCTCCTCTCCCCAATTCGTTCCAACCATCCTCCTCCCGACACCACCCCCGCCTTCCTCGGCCCCGCGCTACCACCAGCCCCGCCGACACTCGCCACAGACGATTCATGCGCCGTAATGACTAGCTATTTCGCTGCCCGAGAACTCTGAACTCTTCGGCGTGTCGGGCATTCAAGATTCCACGGGACTCGGCCTCGAAATCCCTGCTGCCTCGGCGGTTTCTGTTACCCGCGGTCCACGCGAGCGCCAGCGACCGCCGCTGCCTACGATTGCTATCGCGCCGGCTACGAACCGCGAGAAATGTTAATCTCGCGGAAAATTTCAGGCCGTCCCCCTTGCCGCGGTGCCCCCAGCGAAAGACGTTCGCGCGGGCAATTAGCCAGTGAAAATGGGGAATTAATTCCCGATTTTATTCTACCCGGCCAGTGGAAGGCGATATATACCTACCAGTTGCTTGCTCGACGGAATGAATTTCGACCTGACGCTACGATAAATCGTGCCCCCTCTGGCCTCTGTGGTTGAAGGATTTTAGATGGTAGCTCCAAGAACGTATGACTTTGCCCACTGCCTCGCTTGCTGATTAAAACCGACGGATACAGAGAACTGAATTAATCCACTAATACACGTAGAAGTTTCGCGACGAGCTGGCTCGCTTCGCCTAATACGGAGACATTAACCGTTGACGATTTAACGCGTCTTATATAGAAATCATTCTTATGTAACGCGGAAGCAGCAGCCCCCTCGTTCTCATAGGGTTTTTGCCACATTGGGCGCGTCGCGATCGCGGACGCCTCGTATCCAGTTTTTACCCAGCGTTTACGGTTATAACCGTGACGATCCTATTATTATGTAGGATGATGGTACACGCAGCCGTCGGTGACGATTAAATAAAATTTAACGGGCGCAATCATAGCGGCGTCTATTTCAATTCGAGGGCCGCTTTAAAATACCGGGGCGCGCCCGTTGCCTCTCTGTGCGCGCGGGTAATTGAAATCGATGGCGATTTCACGGGCCCGTTTATGGCTGGACGTCGACGGGGGCGCGTCCACGCGATCCGTCGGGCTCTGGGCCGCGCTGGAAATTACGCAAAACCGAGGGAACGGTGCACGGTGAAATCGGAATCGCGCGGCGTGGCGCGATCCTAAATCATCCGAGTGAAACCGCGCCGCGGTGGACGTCGTTGTTCCGCGTAACAACAGTAATCGAGAGCCGCTGGAAATTGCGGGCGACTCGCGGACGTGGCGTAAAAAATCGAGGCAAGATTGCGTGCTCAGGTTGAATTCGCCATTCGCGGCGCTCGTCTCGTCGAGACGAGACTTGGAAACGCTGACGGTCTTTGTAGCTATGTAGTTTTATTTCGGATGTTCAATATCGATCACTTTGGAAATAATGCCCCGTCTACCTGCTCAGCGTCGTCCAAGAGTTAGCCCCCCTCTGGTATACCTGTGTCGCGCGACATTCATTGTCATTCTACGCGGAGAAGAGAGCCTCTAATACTCTAATCTTCGTGCCCATCTAATTTCTGTCTATTCTAATCCCCGTGCCCGTGTGTTTGCAGCCGCATCCGTGACCAGCAGCACCGTGCCAAGCAGCAGCTCGACCAGCACCGCCGTTTTGGGTGGAGGTGCCGCTGGCATGCCACCCCCGCCACCACCGAGCGTCCTCAAGGGCGGAGATCGATTCTACCCAGGGGGCAGCATTCATCATCATCACGATCATCATCAACCGGCCACGGCGGCGCCGACCCTGCCCCACGTGCCCCCTCCGGCTATCTACCCCGTGCATCCGCATCAGCCTCCGATTCACAATGGACCGCCGTCTTCCTTGCCGCCCAAGACCTCGATCGGCCAGAAGAAGAAGAACAGTACGTATACAACTTGCCACCTGCTCCCTTCAGCCGCGAAACGAGTTTCTCGATGCCCCTCGCGACCATTATCTCGGCCGACGGATTTTCCCCCGCGACGATAGCGTCGATATTAATTGTCGGATAGGAGGGCTCTAGCCGAGCTACGCGTACCGGCTCTGTCGGAGCACCAGAGTTACTAACGACCAACGGACATCGTTTCTGAGAAACGGGTATCTAGATGTTCCTAGTAACCACTATGCCGACCAACAGTCCCTCCTCTGACGATCCCCACGATATTGATTGCAACACATTGGGATCTCCTGTGGAATTACGAGAATTGGGGATGTGGGAGTTCTAGAGTCAGCTGGCGATAAGCATGGCCTACTGAGAAACGAGTCGCTGAAGATATTCTATGGTCGATTACCGCGATATCAATCGGTGGAACCGTGGGAGGCCATCGATTAACGCAAATTAAGGATGTATCGGACGTACAATATCAGACAAAAGTATATGAAAATTGAAATACTTGAATATCTACGTCTTACGGATAATAAATCTAGATGTAAGGAATTCGAATGACAGTTGGAGTCTTATTTTTAATCCTAGGAAGGTATTTTTCACTTTACAAATGCTTTCTCAAGCATTATTTGCTAAACTTTTGGCAGTGAAAATGCCCAGAATTCACAATTTTCTCAAGTTATAATTTATTTCTTTAAAACGGTGTAGTGAAAACAATTGAAAACATTGGCACTATTTCTTCAACATTTTTTCAGATGGTTTACCCGTCAAGATCGTCTCTTTCCATAAGAGTACGTGTAAAATCAGTGAAAATTAAAATCGTTATAACTCAGTAACCGTTTAGTGAATTCGTTTAAAATTTTTGGAGCACCTCAGGAAGATTAAAAAGAACAATCTTACAAATTTTCATCAACTTAGCACTATTTTGAAAATAGGTCCAATACATCCTTAAGGATTAAAGCTACGGTGCTGTTCGCTTCTGAACGCTATCTCTGTCAATGAACTTTTGTGGAACGAGATCCAACCGCTTGTCGAAATTCGAATATACGGCCCGATGCTAATTAACCCGTTACTCTACGGGGTCGCTATGGGACCTTCCTTAAATTACGTAAGGGTAATTTTGGCGATTTCTTACCCCCTCCCTCCCCTAGTATAAGAATTCATAAGATATGGTATTGCAACCACTTCATACGTAATATTTTTTACATTGAATTTTTCAGTTATTAAAATTCTTTTAAAGGTTTATATAATTCATTTAACTCGGTTTCGGGAAATTTAAACTAAAACTTCTTTTCTGAAACATTAATGACAGAATTTGTATTTATTGAAAATTATTTTAAAAATATTACGTAAGACGCTACCTGACACTCCCCCCCCCCCTCCCCCTTGTAAGAAAATGTAAGAAATTCCCTCCCCCCTCCCCCCCTAAAAGCCTTACGTAATTTAAGGACGACCCCTATGACTGTCGGTAATGATTCGCGGGCGATTGTTCCTTTGGTCGGACGTTTGGTTTAATTATTGATAACGGAAGCCTCGGTAATGAGAGAAATCGGAGCCGGCGTCGGCCGAATGATGCAGGCAAAGGAGTTCTCGCTAAGCGTATCGCGGGAATCAAGTCTCCCCCCGGACCAGGTAGCAGGCTGCTACCTCGCGTTTGGGATTGCACCGCGCTTAGTTTAAGGTGTCTTTAATCGTCCCTTCCTTTTTGGCGGGACTGGTAATTATTACTTTGTACCGAAATTACTGTTGCATAAAATTAAGATAAACCACTCGTCCCCCGACGACTTTACTGCTCGTTATCTTATGTAAATCTTTCGTTCGTAGGGAGAATTGCCGGGTTGCGACGGAGTTCGTTATTAGCGCCGCGTAATTGATATTTCTCCTTTTCGAGACGGGTCGCATAGTCCCGCGGATCTCTCCTCTTTCGCTTCCCCGGTGCACTACCTCGCAGTTAGACGAGGTAAGGAGCACCGAGCCCGATCTGCCCTTCGGTCATTAAATTACCGTTACGTAGTTGAACGCGACGGTCCATTGCGTGACGAACAATCATTTTACGTAATTCATTCCGCTTATCGCTCGGTCGCATTAAGTCAGATAAAGTAAATAACGAGCAAATAAATTTTAATGAGGCTTAAAATTTTATCGCCCCTCCCCGGTGTCTTGTTCTACTTATTGCAACCGCGGCTCGGCTCCTCGAGCGAAATTACACGGGAAAGAGTGATTATTAAAAACCGTCCGTGCATCGGCTGGGCGCGCGTGAAACTTTTCGATACACGGGGGATGACTTTTCTTTCACGTTGGAAAAGGAAACCGTGCCCGGGCTCGAAAATAGGGGAGCGTATCCCGGGTATTGGAATTCAATTGCAATTGGATATTGGATAGATTGGCGATATCTCAATTCGTTCTCGATTCCGAACGGGAAAAAGTTGGGTACCCGATAGATTGCCAGTGTCGGCGCGAACGATAGAATGCCAAATAGAGGAATTTTAATAGACGAAGGGACAGCTCGTTAACGCGCGTGCCAGATGGAGAACAGTGGAACGGAAAGGAGAATTGAATTCGACAATCTCCCGACAACCATCTGTCGTCCCGCGACTCGTCGGGCCGGGCCTCTCGCCCTTCTTATACCGACACCTACGATAATTCGACTTCGAAATGCACCGCGGACGCGCGCATTTGCATCTCGCTGATCGGCCGAGCACGGCCATTAACGAGGCTACCGCGGTGGATAGCGGTACGGCAGGGAACTCGTGTTCCCAAGCTGTCGAATTGAAATTACTCGGACAGGACTGCCCTCTTTCGCCTCTAGTAATAATGATTCGACTTTCCGGTGGTACAATTACCACCGTCAACCTAGCGCAGCCTGATGCACTTTGCCATCCCAGGGATCGTTTCGCTTTTTCGAATGATAAAATATAAAGGCGGGGTTGGGTCGAACCGAATTGGGGCTTCTGTGAAGCACTTTTTCTCGAATTCGCCGGATAGTTTCTTTTTGTTAATTTGTAAACCGTGTTAGTTTTTACGCAGTTTGAGTCCGGGAAATCTGTATCGGATTTACCCTATTGGGAAACTTAGTGGAGGCGTGGCTTAGATTTCAGCCCTGTGATGGTAAGTTGGCAAACTATTGAAAGTAGGTCCGGATCTCACCAAACATTCCGAATAAGTATTTATTAATCGAATAAGTAAAAATTTAGTGTTCAAAAAAATTTAAAAACACCCGTTTTCCACAACATGTCTATTTAAACACTGATAATCATATGGACTTGGACGGATTTCGACCTACTCTCAGTAGTTCAATTTTCTGTCACTAGTTGGCGTATCGAAATTCTTGGTTTCCCAATATGTAACCGAAGCAAATCGATGATCTCGTTAGAGCCCCAATTTAAGAGATTTACCCTATAATGAACCCGCAGCTTGTTAATAATGAATTCTCTTTTTGCCAACAGAGGAATATTCGGACCACCCGAACGAAGTGGTGAAGAACGAAGAATTGACCTACAACGGGGCGAGTTCCAGCCGGGTTCACACTTGGCCCAGCCACCTGGTGGTGGTGCTGACCGCGAGCCTGCTGATCAGCGCGATCCTGCCGCAGTTACTGCGGTGAAGCGATGGCAGTGCCGACGAGAACGTATATCCCATACGTCGAAACCCCTTTTTCTGTGATTATCCTACGTTTAATTAATTTCTTGAGGCACGCGCGCACACCCGCGGGCGCGCGGCCGCCGCCCCTCGATCGTGAAAATAAAACGCGCACGATTTATGGTCGGACTGCCTCGAGAGAATGAACGAGAAAGCTTAAAAATCCAGGAGGAAGAAGCGGATGGAAACAAAAAGTTTAAAAAAAATCGAGGAAGAGGAGCGAGAGGACGAGAGAGGAGCCGACGAGCGAACCCGTCGAGAGAAGAGACACGCACGGCACACGAGCAGCAACGCCATATTAAACTATTCAAACGCAGAATGAAGAACGAAGACGTAGATAGTAAGATTTACAAAGAGGCGAGGAAAAAGACGAAACGCGGAGACAGCGCTACTACTAGACACTATTATAGTATGCCCACTATTATCACTACTATAAATGGTAGTCGTATTGGTTGTCCTTCTTATCATTACGCTAATTCTAGGTATTTATTCGAAATACGTGAAAAAGATGGCGATGTCGTGGACAGCGTGCTAACTATCCTCGAGCAACGGTGCCACGCGACGCCGGACGAAATTCCGTCTGAATGCCACGATTATTCCTTTTGCAGTCCCGTTCGCGCGAGAATTTCGAGGATTCCGATCGTACCGTACGACCGATAAAATGATTTTCATCGACGAACGATCCTCTGCCGTTGAGCCCCCACCGCGATCATCTACGTTTACGCAAAGTGCCACTTAATATCGTAGCCGAAAAACAATTCTAATCGATCTCCACACAGCCCGACACACAAGTTAACCAACAAACCGTATGACACAATATTAGGTTAATACAATTAATCCGTTACTTACCACTCTTCTTTCCTCGCGATTCTCTGCTCGTGCCACTAAAACGCGCATTCCACTACTGAGTGAACGTCGCACCGAACATTGATTTCGAGAATCGCAATAAGTAATTCCAACAATCGAACGGCTGATCGCGATAATCGGTAGAGAAGCGTGTCGGGGCTGGGCGACAGTAACGCCATCGCGAGGGACCGTGGGAGACGCGTAGCGGATCGTCGCGACCGGGATAATTAGCACGCGTGTAAATAAATTCCTAATGAATATGTACAAGTGGGCCCACGCCCCTGCTTCGGGGCGAGGGTGATTTAAGAGAGTGCCGTATACTAGGTAAATATCTTATATATGACACACGGGAGAGAGTGCGATGAAGCGTGAGTGAATACGGTTGGAGCGTGAGTGGCTGTGTGTTGCGAAACGCCGCGAATCGCCGGTCGGATTGCCAGTGTCGCGAAACAAAGAGGAACTGTGTTCAACGGCCGACGAGCTTTTTTTCTGGAAGTTCCCGTCCCGGCTGCCCCAGCGGCCGAGGCAAGCTCGCGAACAGGTGAAGCCTCGTCGGCGTCGATTAATCCGGCACAAGCCTCGCTTCGAACGAATCCGACCATGAGAAATGACGGGCGAGCGAGCGGGAGGGAGCATATGACGCGCGCGTGCGAGAGAGAGAGACTGACCGCGGAGCGCGAAAGGGTGAGAGATTTGAAATCTTTTGTATCATAGTTGTACCATACCGAAACTCTATCTATAGATCTGTATTATATTTATTATCCGCTATCATTACGCTACGAATAATCACTCGATATTCTATATTTACTAGTAAAGAAAAAAAAATATCAAATTCAATAGCGAATAAAATTGCGAATTCGGCGGGGTGAAACGACAATTGTGACGCGAAAGAGAAAGACGATGAGAATATTTCACGAGCCCTGCCGTCATCGAATCAATCGCCGTTCGTTGTTTTCTTATATATATAAATATATATATATATATTATATTTTTCTTTTCGTTCGGGTCTGCCTCGCGTATATCGTTGGAATACATACACGAGGGCGCCACTTTCGCGGCAATTTCAAACGATCGGTCGTTACGATCGTCGATTCCATTGTATTATCGTTCTTCGTACTACATGCATCGTTCTCTTCGGTTGCCCCCACGTTTTCGTTTCTTTTTTTTTTATACCCTATTTATTGTCCAGCGCCGCGCAGACACTTTGGTTCCCATACGCGTACCGATTCACGAGCCCCGCTAACGGACTCGCATTTATTTGTAAAACGGTAATACGTTGTATACATGCACGGTGATCACACACCGTCGCGTAACCCGCGCGACCGTTAAAGCTCCGTTCACACTAGCCGCGTACGCTGTCGACGTTTATTCTCGTAATCGTTTCTACTGTCACATATAAACACACACATTTACTGCCATAGTCACAGCGAACGTCAGGTATCTTGAATTGAATCGGTATCACGCGTAGTCGTCGTCGTGCGAACGTAATTCTAAGCTTTAAATCGCGTTCCCACCAATACAGTATTGGTCGCACGACAACTGCTGGCGTCGCGTCACGCGCCTTTACGCACCTCTCGCCATAAAACGGTGAAACTATCGTTCGGCGGCACACGATGTAATAACGAACGCGACTTCAGAGACGCGGGCGTGTGAACGGAGCTTAATGGGCGCGCGGCTGTTTCCCGCGTACGATGGATAAGGATCGTTCGAGGATACATGGAAAAGAACGACGGCGAGTGAATTGTTGTTTCGCGTCGGCAAAGGGAGAATGGAGATCAACCGAATGGCAAACTAGAGTAACGAATTATTGTAAATACGAGTATGCGGAGAGAGCTAGAGAGAGAGAGAGCTAGAGAGAGAGAGAGAGAGAGAGAGAGAGAGAGAGAGAGAGAGAGAGAGAGAGAGAGAGAGAGAGAGAGAGAGAGAGAGAGAGAGAGAGAGAGAGAGAGAGAGAGAGAGCAAGCGAGAGAGAAATAGGTATATGTCGTGTGAGGCAGAACGAAAGTGAGAAAGGGAGAGTGCGAGAGAGAGAGAGAGAGACCCCGAATTCCGAATCGTAGATAATAAATGGGAAGAAAATGTATCTTGAAGGCTGCTCGATTGACCGACTCGTTTTCATCGTTCATTGATGGTTCATCGTCCTTAAATGTGCTATACGCGACACTCTAACCAGTGAGAATCAATGAGAACAGCAACGATCAGCCGGGAATGAAATACGTGTCGAAGGAAACGTCGTAAATAGAATGCGTGTATAATGTTATCCATTACAGTATTGTAAGCCTAAGTATTACATGCCTCCGATCCACGTCTGTTTGTCTGTCTGTCCGTTCGCCTGTCTGTTTACAGTTTGTACTTTTAACGACCCCCCCACCCCTCCCACGTGTTTAATCGCAAATAGCAAATCCGTGAAATCCGTACCGAGCGATCGATGAGGGGGAAGCAGTCGCGACGATACTCGCCCCACGATTCTCTGATTATCCTTTACGTTTTTCTACACCAACCCACCCGCCCGGCCCCCATTCCGTTCCGTTACGTTCCGTCAACGAGGATGTGTTTTGTTCTTTTATTAGTTTCTCTAGTCGTAGAATCGTTCGACGAGCTGACCAACCCGCAAATCGAAAGAAAAGGAAGCCCAAAGACAATCACCTTGCACAGTGTAAGAAAACGAAAGCGTTCGAGCCGCCTCTCAGCGTATAGATCAGTTTTGTCCGTAGCGTTCGCGACCGCCCCCCCCCCCCCCCCCCCTAGACGTAATATGTGTCGTTCGTTACCTTTACGATAGAAGCATATTCACTCACGCGATGTACAAAATGTTCGTCTGTGTACAAGAAGTTCGCTTTGCGGGTCTCTCAGGCTTTCTTTTATTTTTATTTAGTTTCGCAAACGGGACGCGACACGGCACACGTTTCGCAGGACCCGGGCCGCGTTCTACGTTTCGGCGTACGACACAGGCAGCCGCGGCAAGTTGCGCGTCGAATCGTGGATGTATCGTAAGGGCTGCTGTTCCGCGCGGCGAGATATCGATCGTCTCGATAGCGAGTTAATCAGAACCAGGCGGGAAAGCCGTAATCAATTAACATAAATGCAATAGCAATGCAGCAAAGGTTTACATAGATCCATGTGAATGGTACATCATTCTTACGGACGATAGGTGAATACAGTATAACAATAATATAGACTCGAACTCTATCGATAGAAAATAGACAAGGTCACTCACTGCAATTTTACATCTTTTATTTTCTTTCCTTCTCTCGCTTATGTTTCGACCGATCCATCCGCCCCCGCCCCGCCCCCCCCCCCTCCGCCCCGTCATCGACCCTACACGTGAAACGCTGCTCCTCGAGAGATATTTTTTTAACCGCAGACCGAGGGACGACGACGCATCGTCTTTAAAAGTACTTGAATCGTTAAGTAGCAGGTACATGTAGATACTCGATATTTAGAGACTTAAAGGCGCCGATTCCGCCGACGGGTACGCACAGCCTGTACGCGTCGTTCGAACGGTTAATTAGACGGCGCCGCGGGGGTAGCCTTCGTCGTTTAATTGCGCGCGCGCGCTTTCGGGCGGACACCGCGAGGGACGAGACGAGGAACAGCTTTCACGTTTCAAATCCAAAGACGTTCGTATCAATGTGTCCCCACCCCGACCCGACCTCAGCCGCGATTTTAGCCGCTCAGTTTTCCGGCTATTTAATTCATTGTGTTATCCCTCTCGTGTGCGTGTTCAAGGAACAATGTCAAGGCGGTTAGTGAAATAGATGTCGGAGGGATATACAGCGCGTACTCACTCCCGTTGCGTACGGCGGATATTGACTTGTGTTCCTCTCTTCTCGAGACAGAGGGCAAAGGGGATGTGAAAGAAGCGACGAGGGGGCGAGGAACAGAGACAGAAATGAGATAGAACAGATGCAATTATATCTATTCCGCGAACGGCATCAGCGCGGCCGCGGGATAATCGAGCGTGAAATGGGATCGAGATGATTTCGTAGGTACGGTCTTTGTAAATATTAATAAGAAAACGAGGAAAGACGAGTGAAAAGAATACGGATGATTACGATCGATAAAAACGATAACACGATGAAATTTATATTAAAGTGCATAGCAAGTACGAGGATAGGTTTCTAATAACGATTTATTATTAAAAGTGAATGTACGTTGATGTCTAAGATTTTTAACAAGATGGAAACACGCGAAGTGGTTATTAATTAAAAGTATGATTATTACTCATAACCGAGAAACACACAAGTACTAATTAAACGAGAGCCGTTTGAATACAGAGCCACACTTTTAGCCAGGTACATGAATTCTCTCACAGTTGCATATATTAATTTTATAACAGGTACATTACATGACACATACAGGTCGCGGGTCACGAAGGGCATACGAGACACCGCGTTATCGTCCGCGAAACCGCATCATTATTTTCCTCAAACCGACGAGTATTCAGCAATGATGTTCCAAAATTCCCAAGGCGATACTATGCTTCTCTTTTAATCAATCCGGAGGCAATTGCTTTTCCAACATTAATTCTAACAGCTCGTTTGACTGAAGCACTCGTCTGAGAAAATTCACCTCTTCTCCGTCGCACAGCTTCCTTTTAAACAGAAAAAAAATACTGCAACATTCCAAGGGCCGTTTAAGTACGCGGTCGTCGTTGTTCAATCACACAACGATTAAAAAAAAAAAAGTGATACATTGCGCAGGAAATATCGCGGTCCACGCGTGGCGCCCGCAAAGCCCGTGACCCTCTTATAGATTGCGTGTGCTCACCTCATGTATGCACGTTCAGTACAGTACAGTCGTTCATTACAAAGCATTACAATACAATTACAAAGTAGCGTAGAGTTTCATAATGGTAGTCCACTTGTAGCGAAATAGTATTTAAAAACAGTCCAAGCAGAACAGAACAGAAAAAAAAAACCGGAAAAAAGACACATAATCGACAAAAAAAAATTACAGGTAACCATAAACAGACGTAAATCGATCTTCATGAAGTACATGCAAGAAGCCACACAAAACAAACACATACACAGAGTTACACACGCGCGCGCACGCACACATATTGGCACACAGCGTCGTTGTACATGCAGAATCGCGGGCACTTGTTCTCGAGAAAGAGGGAGAGATTCGCGGGAGTGGCGATGCTGCGAGCGAAAGATAAAAAGAAAACTATCTAAATGTGCACACAATATACACGTTCACTCGCCGCGTACCGTAAACGTGCGAACACACACCGTGCAGAAGCGACGAAGCGGCGCGATTTCGACGGCCACGCGAACAGATTTGGGGGTGGTAGAGGAAAACGGTACCGACCACTGCCGCGCGCGAACTCGTCGCGGCGTCGCGCGATTTATAATAGGTATATTGTATTATGTATGTCGATATACGGTCACATATATCGATGGAAAACGAAAGTAAACAGAGGAGAACACTGAGGAGGGAGAAAAAAAAAGAGGGAGAGAGAGAGAGAGAGAGGTAACTGGAAAAATTAAATATGCCGGGCAGGGAGACCGGGCGTCCCCTCTACACACGCGTACACGCATCACGAGCACACAGGTAAACACGTACACGGTGCGTCGACGTGGAGCTACGCCGACGGGCGTTTCGTTTTGAAAGTACCTTGCGCGAGTCGTCTCGAATCGTTTAGTACAAAATGAAGAACAGAAACGAGAAGGGAACGCTCTCGGAGGAGATGCGTGCGATCCATGTTCCAACACGCGGGTGCCAGACCAGGGTATCGGGCGCTAGTCCGCGGATTCGGCGAGAGAGCCGGCCTTTCCTTTTGTTTCTTTTTTTTTTTTTTTGCGTTTCGCGCGGGTTACGGGAGCCGATGGATTCGGGGCGCCGAACCGGGCGAAGTGCGCGTTCGAGGAAATTTCTAAACACCGGCAGGCATCGATATGGTTCCTGGTATAAAATTCGTGGCGAGAGAAACGAAGTAGCTTAAGACGATGACACTGCCTGTCGAATTCGGGGGTGGTCCCCCATCTGCGGCCACGAATCCGTCGGGTTCGCAAAGTACGTGTATTTTCTGTGCGAATGAGACACGCGAATGATTTCGAAAACTACTTGCGGAAACGAGCTCGGATGGTAAACGGGAAGGTTTTATTGGCGTTTAACGCGCGTCTTTGAAAGTTACTGTAATTACATTTTAGAGTGTTGCGAGCACGGGTCGCAAGAGGAATCTCGGACAGGTGGGGTCGGCTCTTTTATGGGGATTTAAATTTTTATTGCGATCGCGCGTCTAGTGATGGAAACGACCAATCGGCCATTGCGCCCCTGCGCTTTGTAATTGGTTACTTTCCGACAGCAAAAGGATTTAATTGTAACGCACATGCACGGACGAGGATTCCTCTTTAAACGAGCTCCTCTTGCGCGCCCGTGATACGTCGACTAAACGCGGAACGAAAACTGCCACTTTCAATTATTGTCGTCGATGCCCTCGGAAGATCGGCGAACCGCCGTAGCCGTAAATTATTATCCGTTTTCCCACGCCGCGGAACGAATGGGAAAGGGGATAGGGAATGTGAGAGTGTCGGGCAGAACGAAAGCGGATGTCCGGTTCGATCGCATACATTACTAGAATCCCGCGAGTCTTTCGCTACTGATCGTATACGAATCGCTCCAATTCGTTCCACGCTCCATCATGGTCGAAAAGTCGTCTCCGATTAGACGAGCGCGCTACATTCACGGGCAGTACATCTTGCAAAGCACATAATATCCACGATGTATCGAGTATCGACCGAAGCTATCGTTTCACCAATATAGTATTATTTCAAGTATTCATAACGTGTGCCCCTCTATAGAAATACGTACGAATTCTTCACGCACCCTACACATTATTCTAGAATAGGTATCTTACGCAGTTAGATTCAGTCGATACGCACCGCGGGTAGAAATAAGAAGCAGAATACTCTGATTTAGAAAATTGTTAGAAAGGGAAGGAGACTATTATCGCGACCCATTCTCGCGAATTCAACCCTGATGCTTTGCCATCGCGAGCTTCTCCTTTGAAAATTTTAAGGGACGCCTGGCAGGATGATTTTCATAAATGTGGATCTGTAGCGGTTCACTTAACCAAGTACATACGTCTATTACTTCTTATTTCTACTCATGGCAGTCTGATCGTTTCGTTTTGTAACGTCCGGTATCTATCGAGTACTACGATTATTTACACGTAGACGGAACATATCAATGATCCTCGTTATACCGTAAAAGCATTGAGTGATCCTTCGGGTATCGTATAGTGGCCTGGAACAAATGTTCGTTGGATCGATCGGATATCGTGTGCTTTATGGGATCGAATGTATATAGCGTATACATAACTAGGAAAATTGCGGCGGCGTGTAGTATACGAAATCTCACGATTCGCGATGCCGAGAAGGAAGGTGATTATGTTTCGAGGCGCGTTGCCCGGTGGCTCGGCCACCGGCATCACGCCACCATGCCACTTGTTTCAATCGATTCGATTCGGGATTTAATTAACACCCCCGCTTCATTCAAGCCTAAGCTTTTTTAGCCGTGTATGCTTCACAGACAACGAATCTCTCGACTTGCCAAGCGACTCGCGTCTTATCGAATAGTTTTGCGACCCTTTTCCGATGCGACGGTACCGTTACGTAGGACAGGACTTCTGAGCCAAGCAAAGGGACGTTCAAGAACCTTCAGGCGCGCTCGAATCAATTTTTTTTTCACGGGTCTGTTATTTAGCCAACTATAGTAGCCAACTCTAATCTAAAAACGTTCGCACTGACAATTGAGTTTTTCTCGGACGGCGTTAACCGAGGTGTGCGCGATTCAAAGATACGGCGACTTTTGACATGTTGTTGGTGTTTAATATTAAACTCTCTTGTACTTGAGGCACGGGTTTGATGGAGCATTTTATTAGTCGATAACGTAACTTTTAAATTCTACTCGTTCAGCAAAATTTCGCAAAATCTTATTGTGGTACTACGGGAGAATGTTAAATCAATTGTAACGAAGCTACTGGGAGCAATTGCCTCGCACGCGCAAGTTTGCCACACAATTAAGTTCCTCGCGTTATGTCCGTTCTGCAATCACGTCGATAAGTCTTGTCTTACGCGCCTACCGTGCATCGGCCGCCAAAAGGAACACACCGGGATGTATACTCCCTCAGCAAACGGCACATCTGCTCGAAAACGCAACGACGAGCAGATGTACTTTGAAAGAGTTAGCATTAAGTTTCGAGAATTAGCGTTAACCAGTGCCATTTCCGTGCCATTGCTTTCCTTCGCGAGCATTGATAGACAGAGGACGATCCTGAATTGAAGCGACAATTTAATTAACAAATTCGACCGATCTGCGTGAGAATTGAATGGATTCGCGGGGGGGGGGGGGGGGAATAGGGCGGAGGGTGAGGTGCCGATACCCCGACTCGAGGCGCGCGAATCTCCACCGCGATACACTTAAAAACGGGAGAATGGGAAAACTTAATTTCAGGCAAGACGTGTCGGAGAATGGCTGCGTAGGGACTTCTCGTGGAAGTAGAGTTGAACGGGGGATGAAACTAATCAGGCCGAAGGCAATGCAGGCTTCACTCATCTTTGCGGAAAGGCACGACCGCGGTCCTAAGGGTTAAAAAAAAAAAATGGAGGGGAGAAACGTAACGTAGCACGTGAAAGAACGATACGGGGGAGAAAGAGGCCGTATTGGAAAGGCCTACATTGTCGCACTCGTTTGAAAAACTTACAAGAATGCACACGAAGTAGCGTACACTCGATGTACCCGTTTGTTGTCGCGAACAAATATGCGGATTTAAAAAGTCGATTTGATTTATATTGTACACGGTGAGCCCGAGGTTTGCGCGAGGACACGCGCGTTTGCGAGGGGGCAGGGGGCTAAGGGGAAATCTGTTCGATTGGTGTTCGTGCGTCTTTGCTTCGTTTAGCAGTGGCGCGAATCAATCGAAGCCCGGACCCGCCTCCTCTCTCGCAAGCGCTAATGTCCTCTGCGACGATAATTGTTATTATACGAAGGAACTCAAGACGGCATGGTATACAAGACTAAGAACAAGACCTAAAATGGGGACATAATATTTTATAACTCAACTTTTGTACAGAATAAATAAATACTTGTACTGTGGACCAATATTTGTTTTATTTCATTGGCACGCCGGAAAATTGGCACTCGTCGAAGGGGCTTTTCATAGTGAAAACGATGGTCCCAACGCATTAAAGTCAGGAAACATTGCAGGGAATGTATGTTACGAGTAGATAATAACGATTACCTATTAAACAACGCTCTCTTTAATGCCATAGAAAAGTTCGTGTGTATTAAACATATATATATATATAAAAGTATATTCTCTGTGTTATGATTAAAGATCGATTTACAAATGCTTCGTTTGTTTGTCACGTAAATTATTTATTTTTGTTTTGAACTAGCGGTATTATAACAATACTATTCTTTGCTTCCGATATACGCCACCATCTCCCGAGCCTGTGCTCTTGCCCGATACCAGCGATAAGCTCAGTCCCGTCTGGTGTGAAAAACAGTCCGTTTACGAAGCCTGTCAATTTAATTTCGAACAGTGGATTCAACGATCTGAAAGAGTCGCTGCATCGCCACAATCTGATGACGCCATCTCGCGATCCTACAATTTATAATGCATTATACAAAAATTGCCCTTTTAGTACAAGCGAATCGTATGATATTTAGTTTACCTGACGCGACTAGATCCGTATTGAGTAGCGTGGCTATACTCGAAATCCAATTCGCCGCGTTGTTGGCTTCATCTCTCCCGTGCGCGTCTGGTACCGAGCACAGAGGCTTCTTCTTCAGAGAGCCCCATACACATAACTGTCCATCGTCCCCGCAGCTGAGGAAGTTCTCTTCGTTTATGAGCTTCACGGTGTCTATACTGCCACCGTGCCCGTTAAATATCAGCTGCGATTCTTCTACGATTTTCCAAATTCGAATTGTCCCATCGAAACCGCCGCTGGTGATGGCTCGTTCCCGCGCAAGCGCGTCGATCGACGTGATGCTACTCTGATGCCCGAATCTAACAGAATGATGATGTAGCAGCATATTTAGAACTACTCCAAAATTACATCACGCAACAAATGAGTATTTTACTCACAAGGATTCCACGTACGCCATGTCACTTAAATTCCATACTTTAACGCTTCTATCCTCGGAAGCAGAATACAATGCGTGCGTGTCTTTACGAAAGACTAAACCCGTCACAGTACCTCTGTGGCCCTGCAAGTTCTTTATGTGATTTAAGGTGTCTGCGCAAAACACCTTGATATCTTTGGAACCACTATCTCCTGCAACCTTCATATATAGATGTTGTTATTCAAATATCATTGTAGATTCAAGTGTATTGTATATGGGAATTCGTTTGTAATCTCACCAAAAATTTACCATCGGTGCTAACAGCCATGCACCGCACAAACTTCATTCCTTCTTGAGCTTTCCTCTTTCCCTTGATAGTTTTTAATTTGGTTCTCTCTTTTAAGGACCCTATAGTGTACAGGAGAAGTAAATATATAGCTTTAAAGAAACATTAACCATTTATCGATAGGATAATTAGAAGTAATATACATTTAACTAAACTGCCATCCTTTGAACCAGAGTATAAGAACTTTCCATTGCTGGACAGGCATAAACAGGTAATAGAATCTCTGTGTTCCTTGCATTTCAGAGTAATTGGCTCGCCGTGGCTAACATAATTTAAAGCTACAGTTTTTCTTAACCGTCCTTTTTCCTCCAAATATTCTTCGTGCAGCCTTTTCGCTACCGCTCCCTGTTCGAATTCTGCTCTGTCTCTCTCTGTATTTTACAAGAGGAAAGTTGGGACATTACACTGTACATCTTAGAAATACCTTAGTCAAATCTTACCTTCTTCTTCGATTTGTTCAAGGTATTTCTTTGCGAGCCTCACTCGCTTCTCCTGTGCAGTTTCTTCCTCCTCCTCCTCCTCACTTTCATATCCTCCAGACCTATTCCTGTGAAACGTAATAACAATTAATGCCCGAGCAAACATCGTTAATCGCTTGAATTTAAGTTTCAGGGCACGTAGCAACCTCTGATTTTCTTCTGCGAGCTCTTCATCTGTACTAGCGATACTTTCGTTGTCATCAGCTGCAGATTTCTTTACATATTTCTTCTTTCCCTTCGATGACCCACCGCGACCATTAAACTAACAATCAGCACAAATATATTATTGGAAATATAAAAAAATATTTAATAGCTTCCTGTACAATCTCATATATTAAAGACCGTACGTATGATTATAAACATAAATTATCTGTGGTGTTTATAAAGAAGTACGATTATCAAAAGTACCTTTCTTTTACCCCCTCCTGTGCTCTGATTGTTTCTAATGAAAAATGACATTATTTTTTCGAAAGTATTTTTTGAACTGTTAACCTATCTCAACTCAACCACATGGCATGTATTTTATATACATACGGGCTGCCAACAGCAGCAACTGAAAGAGTTCTATATGAAAAGTAAGTTACACGGTGCCTAGAACTTTTTTACATGGTGTGAAATTGGTACAACTGATGAACACATAACCTCACAAAATCAGGGTTATTGTTTTAAATATTGAAATATTCTGTAAAGATCTTGCTCTTCGATAGAATAAAAGGTTTGCAATATGGCAGAAAAGAAGAAAGTGCTTATGATCTGTCTGGGTATGTATATATTAAAATCCTGGAATAATTCAAATTGGAGAATCACCCAAGTATAATGATATAGGTAAAGCATAATTTTTATTTTACAGGAAATATTTGTCGCTCGCCTATAGCAGAAGCTGTGTTCGAGGATCAGATAAATAAATTAGGCATAAGCCATTTATGGGAAGTAGATAGCGCAGCTCTTATAGGATATCATACGGGTAAAAATCCAGATCGTAGAGCAATGTCTACTCTAAGGGAAAAGGGTATTACAAATTACACTCACAAAGCAAGGCCAGTGAGTAAACTTTTTAGTACATAAGGGACATTTAGGGTGAGTATTATCATTTCCTACATACTCTGTCACAGATTAACGAAGACGACTTTACTACCTTCGATTGGATATTTGGAATGGATACTAGTAACATTCAGGAATTAAATAGGATGAAACCTAATAATTGCACTGCCAAAATTGAGCTTCTTGGTAGACACGATCCAGAAGAAGAAGTCACGATAAGGGATCCTTACTATGTACGTATTACTTTTATCTTGTGCTACGCGTTACAGGGCAGAAGCTAAGTTTATCGTAACTTTGTTTACAGGATAGTGACAGTGCTGGATTTCATAAAGCATACGAGCAATGCGTGAGAAGTACAAAAGCTTTCTTGGAAAAGCATAAAGGTGCGGATTACAATATTATTTGATTAGTAGTATTTATGGGAGAATTTGGTATTACAAATTTGTTATTTCCAGACAAGCTGTGACCATAATGAATCCTAGAAATAATTACATGTTCCGAAAAGTATTGAAATATTGTATATTTCAAAACTTGTGAAAACAATAAACATTCGTTGCGACATTAGAGTATTGATTCCTTACTGTTTGAAATGTACAGGTATCATCTATAGTATTTACTTTGAGCCTGTTGATTACTTCTGGTATATCAAGACAATTATTTTCTGTGCATATTAGTATGTGCGCCATACTTGTGTAACATACACTTATAAATATAATTACATACTCAAACCTAGGAGTTATCTGTAAAAAAATATATATATCTATATATACTCCTATTTTGTTTCCCAAGGTTGCTTACATAACCTTAAGATACTGTCTGTAATCTGTAATTACTCCTATGATAGCGGGTGGAAGATATGTGCATTTGTTCAAAGTCAGTAGACACTGACATGTCCCAAAAGAAAAGAGTGTTAATGGTATGTTTAGGTATGTTTTAAAATATCCATCATTTTTTGGCAAAAAGGAAGGCAAACTGGTGTTACTGCATAATTTAATAATTTTAAATCTTAGGAAACAGCTGCCGTTCCCCAATAGCAGAAGCAGTATTTCTAGATCGAATAAAAGCAATGGACCTTTCTGACTTCTGGGAAGCAGATAGCGCTGCCCTTTTACAATATCACGTTGGTAAAAGTCCAGAACCCAGAGCTGTATCCACGCTTAAAACAAGAGGCATTACACAATACACTCACACAGCAAGGAAAGTAAGTAACGGTACTTTCCAAGTACTGAAAATAGGGGTTATCTTGCTACACGATTCTTGCAGATAACAAAAAAAGATTTCTACAAGTTTGATTGGATATTTGGAATGAGCAGCGATATAGTTTACAATCTGTATCAGATGCAACCACCAGATAGCCATGCGAAAATTGAACTCCTTGGAAAGTATGATCCAGATGGGACGCCAGATATACGGGATCCTCTATTTGTAAGTATCAGTTACACTTGATTATCTTCAATCAGGGGGGTCCGCAAACTTTTTTCCAGGAGGGGGTAATTTTGGGATGACGGTAAAGAAAAATATACCCCTCTTGCTTTTTTTAACCCATTTTATAGTGTCAATTTGATTAAAAATTTAAAACCGAAATTGAAAAATATTCCTTTTTTTAGTATAAAACTTAATAAAGATCAGTTTTGAAAAATAAGCGATTTTTTCTCAAAAGCCAGGGGGGGCAACTACCCCTTTTGCCCCCCCCCCCTCCTTGCAGACGGCTATGTCTTAAATATCTGTTTTTATAAACTATTGTGATTGAATCAAGGTTTTATATACAATGCACTTGTAGGACAATGATAGTGCTGGTTTTGAAAAGGCTTTTGACCAAGCAACGAGAAGTATAAAAGTATTTCTGGAACTACATGCAGGTAATTTTTATATACCGCAACTTTTAGTGTACATATAATTAAGAATCTTATGATAATTTTTCTCTGGTTACTTATCTTATATATTTTTATATTATACTATTAAAAAATAAGATTTATTTACAGCCGCGGCAACTGAACAACCAAATTAATAGTCATTATATCACTAGAACGACTGTTTCTTTATAAACACTGGGAAAGATGTAAAATATGTAAGTAAGAAGAGTCAGTATTACTTTTATTTAACTTTACACCCACCCACATATACTGAAATTATATTACGATCGTCTCCAGAATATATGAATTTTTGAAGTTTTTCTTCTAAACTATTGTGTTGTAAAATTTTCGGGAAACTCGCATTCATATCTACAACGAGAGCATCAAATTCTTTCCCACATTTGAAAGTTCCAATCTTATCATCCATTGCAAGAGCTAGAAAAGTTTGAACATCACGATGTAAAATGAAATTTAATAAGCAGATAAAGGAGAATCCTTTCTTGAAATTAAACAGCTTACCTTCCGCACCCCCCAAAGTTGCCATGTGAAATACGTCTTTATAATTAAGTGCATCGTAATCATCTTTAAGAATGGACAAATGACTCGAGACTTGTAAAGCTGATTTCATTGCATCTAAAATACTAGAGCTTTGCCCTCCCGCAACGTCTACGAGCAAATAATCAGGATCGATGATACAATCGTTGGAAAATGATTATGGAATTAATAAACGAATACGTTTAGTCTCACCGGTGCCAAGACCAATTTTTACTCCTTTCGCTTTCAATCTTTGAACATCACAAAGACCACTCTTTAAACAAGTATTTGACGAAGGGCAATGAATGACTGCTGTACCACGATCTTTCAATAATGTAATTTCGTCGTCTGTTAGATGTATTCCATGAGCCATAACTGTCTATAAATAGATGAAAATCTGCTTAAGCATTTTATAATTTATATGTGCTAATTCAATATACCTTATTCGTTAAAAGTCCAGCTGCATCATATACAGCTGCGTACGAAGAGCATTCGGGAAATTTATTTTTTACAGCTTCTATTTCCTCTACATTTTCACATATGTGGCTCTGAAATATTCTGATGTAAAAATTGGTGTGTATATATATATATATATATAAAGTAAATATTGTAATGTGAAGCGCACTTAAATATGTTTCAACTTATAAATGCTAATGAAAGCTAAATGAAAACATTATTTTATGTAATACCTGAATGTGGAGATTTTTATGTTCTGCCAATTTTCCCAATTCTTTCATCACTCTCATATCACAACTTAGAGCAAATCTTGGAGTTATTACTGGTTTTATAAGAGGACTCTGTAATAATTATACTCTAAGGAAATGTTATACAAAGAAATAATGGAGCATAAACTTAAGAAAAATTTCAAACTTACACCTATGCTCTCGATTCTTGCTATGAACTTATTCATATTTTCTATGGATTCTTCGGTAGTTTCGTAGTATTCATCACTCCGTTTAGCATTCATAGTTACTTTTCCAACAAGAGCCCGCTGACCTAAGCTCGCAGCTGTTTCCCCAAGTATTGCAGATGCTTCTGCGTAAAGGGACGCAAAGTAACATGCTGTTGTTGTACCTTGCATAAGAGTCTGTCTCTACGATCAACAAGGGTTTTGATTATACCTAGTGAAACACATTGTGCTTTAATTCCATTAATGTTTGTCTGGTGTTAAACATACCACAGTTGTATCAAATACATGTCTTGCAATACTTGCATTCTGCAATTGTTTTTCTAAAGGAAAGGTGTAGGTTTCCAGCCAGTCTAAGAGCTTTTTATCATACCCGATCCCCATATTAGGAAATTGAACAGAATGAATATGACAGTCAATAAACCCTGGTACTAAAAATTGACCATCACTGAGCCGTATCACTTCTGTATCATCTGAGATAATTGGATTTGGATCTGTTACAATCGTGTCGATCTGAAAGTTAACAAATTATGGATAAACTTTATATTTTAATTCTTTATATCATCATATTATATGTATGTAAAAAAGAAATTTTGGATACATACTTTTCCGTCCTTCACGTAAATTGCAGCATGATTTTCGGTGACCAATTCTCCACTTTCGGTAGAATGAAGAAACGGGCCGACAAATATCCTGTTTTTCGGCATCGTTGGCATCCTAGACTCGTTACTGGAACTATGAATATTTAAGAATGAAAGAAAAGTTTCATTATTTCTATTTACGTAAAATTCATTATTTAGTGTATTTTTTAGTAAACCATATAGCCATATACCAAGAAGCACGTGTAAACAGTACATTATAGTATAGCGACGTAAAGTTTATCGACCTAATAACGAAACGTGGACGTTGCTGACGATATTGTGCGCAGATACATAAAAAACTATTTTTTGCCATTTTATCTGCACACTGTTATCTTTTCGTATCATATCGGGGAACATGAGCGGCAAGAAAGAGCACAGATTAGAAGGCTCGAGAAAATCGGACAAAATGATAGATCCTCATCGGGAATTTTTAGATATGGATACCGACGAGGAAGATTTTGGGCGGCAAGGTAACGACTGGCACGGATTTCGAAAATTTCGAAAATTTCTCAGTCCAGAGGAGTAAAACAGTTTTATTCGACTGTATGAACCACATATTTATTTATTTCACTGATCGGGACCAAAGTATAGGCACCAGTTATTTAATTTTAGAATGCCTGGAATTGAATTTAAACGGTCGCGGTAAAATTTCTAATTTTCGTATAATTTTAAAGCTTCCATGTACGCCTATTAAGTATCTGTAAGTATTTAGTCCCTGAAACGAGACTAATTACTTTATTATATATAGTTTTGTGTTGTAAGATACTTCACTGTATTTCAGAGTCGCCCGAAGTTGAAGAAGAACTTCCACCAGAACCCGAAAAACCAGTGTTCAGTGACGCAGAGCTGACTACGTTAGTTAGTATACTGTAGAAACATACTTGGCGTTCTTGAGCTGGCGATTTCTGTGTTTGCACGATTTTAGTTGTACCGTTTTAGATATCCACCAAGTATATGTGGTCGCAAATACGACGCATAAAATGCATCAGGAATTGAATGCTTTACCATAGAAATGTTTACTCAGTTAATCATATAATTACCGATTTCAGTATAATAGAAATTAACTCGACTACTCTTACTGGACTATATCGAAACATCATCTAATAGTTTATACACTTGTTTTGATAAAACCATCATTATGCTGACCTCTATGGCGCGACATTCAATATCCTGCTATAATCTTTCCTCCGGTCTGGTAAAGTTTCTGCTTGAATATATTTACAGGTACAATACGTGAAAGATTTAACGATATTTCCTTCCTCCGGTAATAAACATTGGAATGAAAATTGTAGCGGAATAATACGAGAATATTTTGAGAATCCGTCGCACGAGGTGCTGAGCATATTTCACAAGGAAAATAAATTGACCGCCACTTTGAACGTCCCGGATTGTGCGCCTAAGGGGTTCATGTACTTTTTACGATCCCCGTGGCAAATTTATACCAAGGAGAATTTTTTTAGCACAGTTTTGTTCGGAAGTATTACTAACAGTGTTCCGAGATCTGTCTTAAAATTTATGGAGAACATATATGCACCGAGCGTGCTTCGTACCGATGGCTACACGTCATGTATCCGTTTCGAAAATTTGAAAGTTTGTACGACCATTGCAATTCTTATTAACATCTTTTGTAATTCGATTTCTACAAACTTACAAACTAAGACTACCATGTCCGTTATTTACCACTTTATTACAATTTCAATTTTCCATTCATAACGAGCAGTTATAAAAAACGAAGTATTTTCAAATCTACACGAATTTATAATACACTTGTCCGAGGAGGTGTACAAACCGATAAATAAAACTACGCTATACGTGCCGAAAGAGAGTCAACTTGATACATTTCTGGAACCGCCGAATAAAATCGACTGTTACTTACTGGGAGAAAATGCAAAGACGTTCGTCTCCGAAGAGAACGAGGAAAAGCGGAATTTAATCGGTAGATTGGATAAAATAGCTTGGTCGTGGATCAGACAAATGGACGAAGCAACGAGAGTTGCGACAGCTGGCAACAGAATTCAGAATATACAGGGCGAAGTAGATTATTGGAATGCGAAACGTTAGTTTTTCTGCATACCAAACGCGATTTCCTTTTGTCCCAATTAGGAAACATTTGTTGCTTTCAGATTCGAATTTAAATTATTTACATGCCCAGCTTCTCAATCCGGAAGTCCGATTGATCATCGACATACTCAGAAGCTTGCGTTCTCCCAGCGTAAATAAATTCGAAGTATTGGCCCGGCGTATTGCCACGAGACTGAAAGAGTCGTCGTCGAATTTAACGCACCTGTATATTTTATTCGATTGCTTTAAAAGCCTAAATGTTCCGGAAGACGCTGAGAATTCGGTAACAGAGGCGTTGCTTCTGATATTATTTATTTGGACGGAATCCCCATTTTATAACGATTCGTGAGGATGATTATTCACGCGGAAGAAATGTTTGAGTACGAAAGTGCTTCAAAGTGTAATGTTTCAGGAATAGCGTAGGTGTACTTTGTCAGGCGCTAAGCTTGCAGATAATAAGCCAATGCAATGAGTACATTAAGTTGGACGTTGCACTCGGAAGTAATCCGGAGGAGGGGATGAAAATGCTGAAAAAGTGCATACTCTGCTGTGAGATTTATAAAGTAATTTATAATAATGTACGCCCCCTACGAAATATCTTTGCATTTGTGAAAAGTTATATAATTAGTATTGCTGGTCTTTCAACATTTAACAAATTCTTTCAGGTAATAAGGAATGTTATTCCGCGTGTTAGTCCCGATAAAAAATGGAACTTGCGCGAAGAGGACGTTTTCAATACAATTGATACTTTCAACCAACGCTGCTACGACGTTATTGAAATCTGCGAGGCGCTCGTCATATTCGGAAGGTACGAAATATTTAACAAGTCGCTCAATTGTTGATACATGTTGTTTATTTTATTTCATAGGCACAACAAGATTGGGTTACTGGGAAGCCCCAAAGGAATCGAGTACGAGGCGTACTGGCGCAAAATTGAGAATCGGTTTTATGAGAGTTTAGATGAAATTATAGCGGCCCGCGACATTATATTCGATATTGCGCGAACCAGTTGGGTGAAAAAGATCAAACGATTTAGGTACACGGTTCTACAATTAGACACCATGACGTTGAATTTAATCAACGATATATTTAAATATGTTAAAAACGTGGAGGAAGGTGTCGAGGCGATTTATGCTCTACAGAAGTTTAAGGAGAAGGAAAGTTTGAGGGAAATATTGCAAAATAAATGGGTCCAGGTATATTCAAATTATTTATACATTTTTTTTATATATATATAAAAGAGAACCTGGTAGTGATACTGTAGGAATTGTTAGGTATGGAAAATCTTTAACGATGAAATTGAATATTCTTATACCAACGCGATGAATATGTCAAAAAAGTATGACCGATCGGTAGAAAATGTTAATGTTAATACAAGTATGCTATGCATTTCGGAATATTTAAAAACTCAACACGATATAATGATGAACGCGTCGGATTGGATAGGAGATTGCGCTACTAAGAAGTGAGTAACGATTAACGATGTAAATTATTTAAACACATTTATTGAAATAATAGGTCTTCCTTTTTAAGTATCTTGTGAATTCATGCTAAACATCTTTTTTATATAACTTTGTCTACATTCGTATCGCTAAACGGGACGTATCATGCATGTTTTCAGATGTATCTTGCAGAAATACAAACATGTATTAGATGTAATTGACGAGAGAAGAAAGATGTTTAACACTTGCAGTACATACGGAATATGGTAAAGAGTATTTGTAAGTCATTGAAGCCACCGCAAGCAAACAGATCAACGATTTTGCGTAGATGTAGGACTAATAAAAAATGATTTCACGCACGTCTTATAATAAACTCCTGTTACTACATTTTTAAAAAAAAAATGATACTGCTATGACTTTGGACGGGGCATTATATTTATACCGTTCGCTTCTCGTATATACATGTAATACTTCATTTTCCATTTAAAATAAATAGTAACAGGTAACCAAGGGAAATATCTATTAACCCATCTGACATAACACGTAGCGCTCTTTACTTTTGTTCGATACGAAAATTTATATTACCTTACGTTTGTTCTGAATCGATGACAGCCTTATAGTTTATAGTACAATTACATATCATTAATATCTTCTTCGGTATCAATATCCATATTGATCTACTTCTCATTATTTAAAACCTTAATCGATGTAGCATACATACACCTTTGAAAGATTTATATTATATGAATTCCTTCTTATCGATCACCCTGCCTTGTTTTAATAGTGTAAAAATAAAATTTGTGATACGGCATAGGATGAGAGAGAAATCTTTGATGGCACTTTAAACATTGTGAGGTATTTGAATAGTTTTAACTAAAGTAGTCGTCATACTTTAGTGAACAACTACATAAAAATCATTTTACGTAAATAATTGTGTAAACATTTGAAGCATTAACAATCGTAATTATAAGCTACACTCCACTGAGTCATGTTTACTAATAGAATATTCCATGAATGATATTGCGAGAAACATTAAATTAAATAAACCGGGTAAATCATTGGCCTTGCAATAAGACATATAAAAATGCAAACTTTTAACTAAATTTTAGAGAGTGCAAGTGTATTTTCTGTATTAAAACTAATTAACTTTGGGAATTTTTTAAATTAAATTAATATTTATATGGTCTATAACAACTATAAAGTACTTGACAATTACGTGATAATTGTAAATTTGGAATCTTAGAATGAACAGTGAGATAAATTAATATCGGTAATACAAACTGACAAGAACTCCCGTTTGCATGCCAAAAGTTGCTAAAGCTGCGAATAACAAGTTCTCAGACTTGGGAAGTTTCAAGACTACTCCTGAATAATTTATCTGTATTTAGGCACAGCATTCATACTTTCATTTCCTAATATGCTATTAATACCTTTTATGTACCGTGGTCCCTTAAGCAACTCTGAACACGACTAAATGCATAAAGTAGATACAACAGTATTGCACGTGTAACCTGATTCCATATCTCGCCACGATATATATTGCATTGCATATTTGTTTCCCAAAGTTATAGTAATTACACAGAACATCCACGTTATATAAATATGTATACTCTATAATTTTATAAAAAACATTGAATAAATAAAGAATAAAATGCAATTAATGAATAGTTTTAAATGCAATTCGTTAATGGCATTATAGGGTAATCTATGCAGTTGACGTTCTCCTGCACTACTATAGAGTAGTGGAAGGACACGCGGAATATATAAATAATTGTATTAATTGCTTTAAAATGCATAACAGAGTACTATGGTTGTATATAGACAGAAGCAGTTAATAAAGCAATAAGAGTATAAATTGTGTACCGTACAAAATATGGAAAGACACGTAACTATAAATGCATCTAATATGCAGGAGACTACGAACTTTAATATTAACGTCAGATTCAACAAACCCGCTAAATTGTAAGTTGCTCTGCGACCGTAACGCTCTATTGACCTATTTTCCCATAGCTCGTTGAACGTGGTAAGATATAGCGTTCACCGGTAAAAGAAAAAACATATAAAAATATATCTGTTAGAATTATTGAGTAGATTCTAAAAGTAACGCGATAAGAATAATAGCACCACTTGTAAGTTCATTTAGTCCTTATAAGTATTCCTATGTATCGCGTGGAGTTGTCAAGTCGAAAATCTCAGCATAGATTACCCTATACTTAGGAACTATTATAAAAATTATACATAAATATTTTATGTACATGTACGCGCGTCTTCTAATTTTGATTATCGTAATACTGTAACTTAGCTTTCCCTTAGAGAATTAGAACACTCTTTTGGCACAAGTAACTCAATACGTTGACTATCATGTCGCGTTTCGCCCCCACGAAGTCCTACACAAGGCTACTATGCTTACATGCGCCACAAATATACGTGTCACCTGTATACGGATGACACGGCAGTCAACGTATTAAACAATGGTACGTATTTGGTTTCATTTCTACTTGATTTCGTCCCAATCTTCAATTCGACCCAGCCACCAAATTTTCCTGACCAGTAGTCACCGTGAAAATCGGACTACCAGGTGGATCCTTGTAATCGAGTAATTCGCTATCGTCGCTGAAGGAACTGGTGCCCGAAGAACCAATTTTTTGCGGTCGGGATAATGGTAACAGAAATATCAACGAAATAGCGATTATCATATGCCAGGCGCTATGGACATACTGCAACGAAAAGACAAGTTTCCGTTGGAAATTTCTCGCTTTCTGTCGTAGAATTTTACATTGTATATTATACGTACTCGATAATTAGCTTCTGTTTCAACTAATGAAAAGAGCAATAGGCCTACTGTTGCCAATAGCAATCCCACTAGCAACTGCGAGATCCTATCAGGCCTTTTCAATTTTTTCAATTGAAAACAACGGTAGGCATACGCTCCCATCTGAAAACACACACGATGGGTAAATAATAATACGAGAAACGGACCATTTAAATTACTCACTGGAATCATAACGCCCATCCCTAAGGGCACTAATATACTGGTTAGACCCGTTTTATTGGATTCCACTCCGAAAGCTATTATAAGAACGCCGAACATATGGCACAGCGACACAAAACGGGTCGGTATTTCAGCCATTGCAACGAGTGTCACCCAAAAGGCTAGTATGCTCGAAAAGAAGTCGCTGTATTGCAAAACCTAGATGCAGAATTACTTTATAAAGGCATTCTGTGTATCGGTTAAAGACAATTCGCATAATGATAATTGTTTGAGACAAAGTAATTTACGTACTTCATATTTAGCAACACAATAGGTCATAACGTGTTGGTCACAAGCATGATACAGAGACGAAAAAAGCATAGTTGCCAAATAGACTAATCCCTCGGTATATAATCCGCGCTTAACAGCTAAATATATAGCAGGTATGAGAAAACCATTACTTAAAGTGAGCATCATCGTTGTGAAAAGGAGAGAAGACTCTGGGCTGGCATTGGTAGCGTCAATACAGCCCCATCCTTTGTATCCTGCGCGATAAAATATTAAATATATAAGCTCAAAGATGGGAGGATACATGTAATTAACGTCGCGTAAACAATAGTCGAACCTTCAAAGCATTTGCACGATGTGTAATACAAAATATCTCGATGAATTTCCTGACAAATTCCGTGATGGCCGCACGGATAATTTCCAGGCAACACGCATTGCCTAGTTCTTATATCCAATGACACCAAGATCTCTTCCATTTCACAATTTGCAGGATATCTAGTTTAGAAACGATCAGCTAGCAATTTAAATTATTTCTTCTCTTGTATTTTTAAAAATATCAGCTTACCCGTTAAAATGACATGTTGCGTGCAGAGCAACATACCAAGTATCGGGCTGTGGATATGGTATTAACAAACTTGCGTCGCGTCTATCGGACGAAGATAACTTCATTGACATTCTCGAATCCTCGCATACAATAGTACTCTTAGCTCTACCGGGCGCCCGACCACGTCGAATGCAAAGTATAACTTTAACCAACTGTGTCGTAGTTACCTGGAAACCATACAAAAATGAATTTCAACTCAATCAAATATCCGATTCCAAGCTAGAATTATTAACAGTGTTTACTTTGTCCATTTCCAAGTGTGCACTGATATCAAGTGTTCCGCCAATGTCTACCAATGGCAGAATATTAAATTGAGTTACCACCGGATGTGCATCGGTTAACATTATCCAAGAAGTTAGCCATTCCCTACCCTAAAAAGAGGTTCTATATGAATACTTCTTATACGTTTCCGTATGGTCTAGAATTTATATCCCATTGTACCTGTAATAAATAAACTCCCGAAAATGTTTGCGAGTGCTTGATCCTAGCAAGTTGATACCTTGGAACGCATGGATCGTCAAAATCTTCGTCCGACGAATGGAATTGATCTCTCAAGTCAATCCCATTGTAAGACGATCCAGTACTCCGGTTCTCGTCGTTATGAGAACGATGTTTAGTTAAATCTTTCATATGTAATTGCGCTAGCGCTTTAGAAAACGAGGGTGCATCCAAGTACTGTTTTACAAAAGACTTTTCTGTCATTCTGATTGGACATTCTAAAAAAGTAAGGTGTAACAAGATCGAATACACAGTAAGACCTAGCGCATACTATCGTCTTTCCGTCGACTAAATAGCTTAGTCGAATCGTCAGCATCATCGACGATTTGGCTATTTCGTCGAGGATGTTTCGTACGCGACTAGGCGACTAGGCCCAAGAGTGTGAATCTCTGCGAGACAAATACCTTGGATAATTACCTGAAGTAACTACTTTCGCATTCACTTCGATAATGCTATCTGAAATAATCATCAAATAATAATAGCTATCCTCGTAAGGAGAAGATTCTGTGAAGGTATACGAATCCAGCATGGTAAGATTTCCGATTTCGCTTGGGTCAGAATGATTGAAAACGGGCAGAGAGCGTCCTTGTAAGGCTATACTTTTAATGCAAGGTTCGTGTATCCTACGAGATGTATAGACGGTAAAATTACAGCCCCAAATATGTACGCGAAAATTCCATGTTCCCGACGGTATGTACATTCTGTAAAACGTTAATATATTAACAACTTTCAGCGTTAGAATAATCAATCGGGTGAAAGGATTGTGCTCCTTACTTGTAATAGGAAGTAGTTTCTTTCGTTCGCAATGTATGCATGCAACCAATAGGTATATTTTCAATACTATTGGTCTGTGTCCATATAGCTACTGAACCTATACTATAATGGCATTTGTGACCGAGCCCCTGAAATATAGAAGATGAAACGATACAAACTCTTTGCCACTTTAAACAGAAAAAAAAAACATTTATCAGCATAATTATACCTGCTGTTGGACCTTTTCATCCCAGGGGGACAAATATGCTCCTACAAACCAATCTCCAGATTCTGGACCATAAACCGGTACTACCGCAGTAGTCTTTGGTTCGAATGTCGTGACGGTGGAAATCACAATAGTCCAATTACGTTTGGGATACATATCGGTAGGAAATGTGTCATTATTTACGGATATCACAGGATAACTGCCCCATTGCAGATATCTGAGAATTATAATATTGTATACGCTTTGTACATCCAACACAAAGAAGCGAAACAAAGATGAGTATTTACATGTGCACTTTTCTTTCCGGGCAATTCTGCCCATCCATAAACGCCGCAAACTGCCAAGTAGCTCTGAGTGCTTCCTTCGGAACTGTATAATGAAACATGGCTATATCTGAGTAACTTTTGAACGAATGTAATAATCCTTCTTGACTTGCTTCCGGCATGGTGCATTCCTTGGCTGCAAGCATAGATTCATGGAGAAATCTGGATCTACTTGTTCGAGTAATTTTTACTTGATGTACCACCGTTTAAATATTTCTAATGCTTAATATATTGATCTTACAAACAAAAGAAGTGTGATTACTTTAAGCTTTAATTAATAGGATATAACATACATGGAGACAAGAAAATTGATTTCCTAGTATTTCGTTTACAAGCTTACCTGGGAAAAGTAATAACATGAGAAGACCATGAAACTGGAAGATCATGAGGTATCGCCGTGGGAAGTAACATATTGGAAGCATGACAATAATTTTTGACATCACAGAAAAATTAAAACTGTTATCAGTTGGGCGCCTCCATTCGCTTCTTATTAATTATCGATCATCCTTTCGTCGCTACGCTAATCGTACATCTTTCACATTCGGCAAATAACTGCGACAACTCCGCAATGTTTCTGTGTTTAAACCATCAGTTTATGTGGGTATCTTTCGATCAGCTGGTTTGCAAGTGATACATGGTGTTGTGCGAATAGGGGAGGGTCGAGGGTGGAATCAGTCGAATGGATACGAAGGGCCGTGATTTTACCGATGGACATGGTGAAACCACAGAGCATGTATAGAATAGATAGACCCTGCGTCCAATGTAAATTTTTGTCACGTAAAATCCGAATGTTTCGAGTAGCTCGATTCATTCCGACCGGACCGTATCGGGCAGTCTGCTTGTTAGAGTATGTGGGACGTTTCATAAGTATCCAAGGGCGTCCGCCGACTTTTCTCCAGGAGGGGAGGACTTTCAGAAACGGTCAAGTTCGCAAGGTCGAGTTGCCCGAAACACTTTTGAGCGGCTCAAAGGAATCGAGATACCCAAAACCAATTCCCACCCGGTTCGCATTTCAAGCTACCCGAATATTTCGAGTGCCTGGACAGCTTTTGAGCCCCCTTACCATTTTCGTGTCGTATGCAACATTATCGATTCAGAATGGAATTCTATCGCAATCCTACTCCTATCACAATCACAGACCAGGTATTGGACAGACTTATCATTCAATGTAATTTTGCATCACACGCTCGGGGGGCTCGCGACTGCAATACCCTTCAGCATTTTAAACATTTCAGAGTATATAGGTAGTTCCTGAGTTTGACGTTGTTCATGCACAGAAGCCGTTGAATTCAGTGCTCGAGTTATATGGGTCGGTAACACAGTTTGGAGGGTGACACGAAGATCCATAAGGGACTTCGTCGATGACATTGCATGCGACAGGAAAATGGTAAGGGTGTTCACCGACTGAAGAGATTAACGCCGGTCGACAACGTCGGAATTTATTGTGTGGTTAATTCAACACATTTATAATTTATTGTATAAATTAAATAAAGAGGATCAGCGGTTTCACTAAACTGCTAATCGAATCATATGTTCGTCGGTGGAAGGTCACATGATCGAATCAAAACTCTTGAAGAAATCTTTTCCGAACGGTAAGAGGAAGTTTATTTGTTGCAACTACGCGTTTGCATGAAAACATATATTTACAATTTACCGTAAAACCGGTGCTTTGAATCTCGCTTCTTATAAAGCTACATAAGCCGATACAAACGCAGTACCGCCAATACATTCCACGGAAAGATCGCAACTTCATTTCAGCTATTTGCAAATTCTATTTAAAGCAGAATCATCACTCAAAAATACTTTCAAATCCTTGAGTCAGCTACTAACATAAATGCAACAAATTCCCATGTGTGGGTCGATTGTTGAATACGGGTTGGTGGGGATTTGAAGAAACGAACTAAATGGAGCGAAGAAACCCGAATGTTGCCGATCCACCGTTCGAGCGCATTCGGCTTCCGACCCGAGCTACACGCTACATTCGTGCACCTCTCGGGTAGTGTGAACGTCGTGTCCGTTGTATAGTGCTTTCAGTTTCTTTTTTTCTTTATCACAAGATCAAACGTGCACGTATTTACGCGGCAGATAATAACGCGCCCTCGTGCGATCTGATCTAGCGTAGAAAAATCGGTTCCGAGAAGCGTGAATATGGCGGTAGCGAGTGATGCTATGTATAACCCGAGAACCGTGGTTCAATCGTTCATGTCGTCAAACACGTATTACGGTTACGTGCCGCCTTATAGAAACGAAAGTCAGTTCAACGCGGTTCTCGAGCACGCGGATATCAATGAATCGTCGGTGTTCGATCGGTGTTCATTCGAAACGGCTATGGAAACTGGTGACGACGACGGCTGCGATTATTCTGTAGCGTCTAGCTATCTGAATAACAATTCCGTGATTCTAGAAGCGTCCGCACGGAATCTGTTAAAAGCTAACCACGGTCATCAACAGTGTCAACAACAGCCGGCTCACAACGACGCGGACACGCTTCGACGCAGGAACCGGAAGCGATGCAACGGCGATCTCAGCCCTACCAGCGAATTGAAAAAGTTTCGTCAAGGTAGGAGAGAATTCATAATCCTAATTTTTCAAATACTATCCTCGAGAATGATAAGTCAGGATGTCAGAATTTTCTATTCCCCATAAACGTTTCTCAAAACCGCGACCTCGTCATTCGTCAATTCATATTCGTACGTGATTCAAATACATCTTGTTAGAGGTCGTTGTTTCTCTCTCTCGCTCTATCTCTCTCCCTCTATCTCTCTTTCTCTCTCTTTTTATCTACCTGTTCCCCCTGTTTCTCTGTCTCCGTTCACTGCGTTTTAGCGGGAAAATTTTTGAGCGCGGGAAACTGCTTATCGCAACAAGACCAATACATTTCTACCGGATAAGTTAAAAGATTTACGTGTCCTTTCAATACGAGATTGTGAGTTTGAATAAAGAAAGCTACCTTCGACGGAAATCGATTAGGTATAAAAGCATCAGAACCGTAATAATACCACTTCAATGTAATACTTGACATTAAGATATATAGATACACGATTTTTCCCCCCTATGGGAAAAGAGATTGTACATTTACATGTGACCACAGAGATTTTCATCCGAACCTGGCATTAAATTTATTTTGAAGCTTAATGCATCCTGTCGTCTGTACCATGGCTAATGGTATGCAATGGAAAGCACGGATGCTAATATTTTTTCATAAACTAATGACACTTAGTAAGTTTGGTCTTTTTTTCATGGTAAGGACATAATTCGCTGACAAAATGGATGACATAGGAGATATCCAATTAAATTAGTCGATAAGTCAGTGGGTTTCCTTTCAGAGGCGGTGGCGTCAGTTACGCACACTGTGGTGCGACAAGTACAAAGGACCACGGATTGGCCGCGATGCTCGATGAGTCGGAACTATTACGTGTGAACGTCGACGATACAAGCCTGAGAGAACCATGGATCATAAATGGGGGCTGCTGTTGGGCAGCAGGTAACCATAATCAATTAAATAATTCAGATTATAAACGTTTATCATCAAGCTGCGGATTGAAATCGATGGAAGACGACGCAGAGTACGAGAAGATTTTATTTGAAACACACGGGTGCTCTGTATATCACCTGCATCGGTTACACGCACTCGATAATGACTGCATTGAAACTGAATTTTAATTAAGATATTTGACAATCATTTCTAACGTTTATATTTTTTGTATTTCTTTCGCAAAGTGTACGTTCATCGTGCAGAAGTATGTCATTGCATTGTATCGTACAGTCGAAAATAAATACTTACTTTTCTATGTCACAATTTTTATTATATTTAAATAATGCGTATTACATAGTAAAAAAGTGTTTCGTCACAATTTTTAACGCTTATGCTTAATCTGTTAATAGTTTCGAAAAGCATTTATATGAATGAAAATATGCAATACCCAAGGAAGAAATTTAATAACGAACGCAAAGATTCCTATAGCATTACATATTTCATTTATAAAGATGAGAGAAGAATGAAGATAAACAGGAAAACTAAGAAAGCCCTGGCGATATATCAGCTTATTAACCTTTCTGCACGTATATCAATTATATAATTCAATATCCGAATATCCTGCTTTCATTTCTCTCATCTTCAGCTTTCGCAGCTAGACTTTCCAAGTCTACGTCACTGTCAAATGTTTGAGTAGATGGTACTGGGCCAGCTGCTTCTTCTTGACCTTGCTCGATCTCTTCTTCGTTATTGAGAGCCTACGAAAATATACACGTCAATTGTATTTCTTTTTATTTACTTTACTTCTCGCCTAAATATGTTTAGATTAAAGTACCTGTTGATTGCCAGAAGATTCAGGTCTCGATTGGTCAGCCTCTGCCAGATCTTCGTTATAACCTGGTTTAATGGCGGCCGCTGAGGGTAAAGCGCTCGCAGAATCAAGCGACGATGTTCCCTGCGAGAATTGTGTAAAGTATTATGTAGATCTTCCTAGGTTGAAAACCATGTATTCATTAATAGCGCGCTTACCGGCATGTCCAAATGATCTATCAATGATACATGTGCAATAGGAGACGACGAAGTTGCTGCTTGAGACGATATAATTAATTCTGCCATAGACGACTGATTGTCCGTGGCCGTACCTAACGCAGCATCCGCGTCAGAATCTTCATCGCTAGACTGACAACTTTCACTGGCAGTGTGATCAGTTGTCTCGTTCTATAAAAAGTTTAACGAATGCATCTGGTATCTTTCGACACATCTGACGATAAAGAGACATACGAGAAATGTAAAATACCAGTGGATTGCTTAGAGATTGTGTATCTTGTAAAGTGCGCAATGACCTCAATAAATGTGGTCGCAGTCTATGATCATCGCTTATCGCCTTAACTTCTCGCAATATACTGACTAAATAATCCGGTCGTCTTTTGTTCACGGTAATAAGCGATTTTAGGACTTCTTTCATTTCAGAGCTATATGACAAATATATTTAATTTTATCAATCTGTTCAAGTTTAAGCAAATAAATGGTATTATTTTAAGAGAACCGAACCTTGAGTTTTGAAACGGGTGTTCGTCGTTTACTACGGACGGTAGTCGAAACGATGAATGCGCTTCTTCCCAAATATTATCAACTTGTTGCTGAGAAACCTCGTTTGTTAAAATATTACTACGCGTAACAGCATTCTCTCGTTCTTGCTGCTGCAAGTTCAAAGAATATTGTGCTTCCGGGGCAGTCAACGATGGCAGCGGCAAATTTTCCGCCCCTTGCTCCCGATTGCGTTTATCTTTCCTTTGATTAAAATTCATAGGATATGAAAATAGAAATTTCCTTTACATATACTTACCGAATAGATTGCACGCGGTACGTACATAAGAGAGGCGGTATTTACGCTTGATATAGCATTTCCAGCGGATGTCGAATTCGCAACAGCCCCTGAAGCGGCATCGGTTTTTACGCTTCCCGAGAGTAAGTTCTGTCTGGAATAACTGAAAATGTAAGAGAAACAAGGATACAGTGATGAATTTCAAGGTGGCATTAGTTTCAAAATATTCATACCATGCTTAAAGAGATGAAATGAATGGTACAGTTAAAAATCATAGCAATGTTTTGTTTAACACACGACTTTCCTCCGTAAAGGATAAGAAAAACACAACGGGTGACACAGAAAAAAAAAAAGTAAGGCCGTGGTTATTGTTGATTTAGCGTGTACTGTTAGTCAAGACCAAAATATTTGTATGGATCCTTGAACACATTGTATTACATACCCATTGTTTACGTACCAATATACTATCCTCATTTAGTTTCATATTCACTAACTATCGGACTATAGAATGAAAATCAATACAGGTTGTGCGTGCGATATATGGTTTAAACGAGGGTAGTAATAAGTAAGAAGTACAAGACAAAAAAGTGCACAGATAGACCGTGAAGTTTATTACTTTATGTAATGATACATTAGGTTTACACAAAAATGGAAGATGGATGTGCACGATCTAATGATTATAAAGTACCTAAACTCATAGAAAATCGTACGTCTTTTCAACTATATCCAATTGGAAAGTGAAAGAACATTATTTATTTCACTTAACAAAAACATCTGTAAAACTCAAGTTCGTAAATCATAAAACAAATATTACTCTGATATTTTGTCAGTTACATTTCCATATTAAATGATTACACGATTGAAGAAACTGAATGTAGACAACACTTTCACTGCACTAGGAAAAATAATGAAATTCATGTCAGCATATACGTATGTATATTCTATTACCTTCGGAAATTATCCCAATAGTTGTTTGCTCTATTCCCAGGTGGTACTTGATTATTCAATTGCTGTTGTTGATGCTGGGGATTCACAGACGCCATTGCCGCGGTATGGGACAATGCGGGGGAAGAATTCGGTAGCGATACCAAATTTGGTAGAGACGAACTCGGCGGTAATGCGGAATCTAATGTTTCGCCGAGAGAATGAACGTTGCGGCTCAAGTTGGAATATTCATCGTTATTCTCGCTGTTGTTACTCCTCTGTTGCAAGTGCGTTTGCCTCAATTGTACTTGTAACTGTGTGATGGCTGTACGCATAGCTTGCAGCTCACGTTGCTGAGACCACAACAGCTGACAACATTGTTGTATAGTTGTACCCATCATCTGAAGCTGTTGAGCTTGTGAGCCCAACACTAATTGCCGATAATATTCGGCCGAGCCTAGGGAGCATTAAACTTTCCTATTAGATCACCGTTTAAGATCTCTTAATTTCTTCTATTAGATATGCACATCTCTTACCATGTTGTATCTGATTTAATGGGGGCGGTGGATACGTCCACCAATTTCCATTGAATCCATTTTCAATCGCTGTTGTTTGAGGTCCCATATCCATTAAATTCTCCGCGGACACTCCGTCTACACTTTGCTCGTTGGATCCTCCTGCACGTAAGAAAATATGTGGTAAGCTCGTGATAAATACAATGCGACATGTACTGCGCTTACCTATGGCTGTAGGAGGAGGCCAAACATTAGCAGGCGTACTTGTGTGACTAATGTGCGAACTGGAACTTCTGTGACTATTTAGATCAGTTGGTCCTCCTATATCACGATTCACGCTAGATGTTTGAGACGGCTCCTACACATTGTAATAGATTAAAAATCATGGCAGGGTAGACATTTATTTATTTTTATCCATAATAGAAAGCAGAAGATTTTGGTACCTTCCGCATAAGATCCTCAATTTGACGCTTTTTCCCTTGAACAGACTGTGTCTCCGAAGTACTGTTATTACCTGGCTTCTTTTCAGAGCTAATTGACGTTGTGAGTGACGGAGGAGGGGTTGAAGTTGGGAGCACAGTCATGGAATTAGACTGAGAGGTTGATAATGGTGGTCGTTTTAATCGTTGTATTTCTGCCCTGGTCGTTTGTAACAAAGCAGATTGCTCGCGAATTTCTCGCGTGATAGCCTGTACCAGAAATTAGTATATAATTGCAGTTTACAATGTACGCAATCCATTCAGTTTGAACTTTTACCTGAATTTCTTCCACCGATGGTCTCGGTCGGCTGATTCTGATTTTTTCGTGAGTCGGCTCGTCCGTATCACTGTGACGATCGAACGATATATTCGGCCCATTTTCTTCGTCGTTTGCATCCACGTCGGCTGTCGCTTCACCGTTCATGTCTACCTCAGGTTCAGCATCGGAATTGGTGTCCAGACATTCTCGGCCTCTTGTCGCTTCCGCCATTAACGCTTTTAAATGAGCAAGCTGTGCTTTCATAGCCTCTAATTCAGCAGCTTTGTCCCTATAAACATTTCTTGGGCCTTCGGAGCTCTAAAACATAAAAATGGTAATAATATATATATATATATATATAGTTTTGCGATTGTGCGGAGTTAAATAAAAGATGGCATACTAACACAACTGCCCCTCTCAGCCATTTCTAGAGCTTGCAACTCTGCTATGAGATGATCCATATGCTTCTTCTTTGTTTGAAGTTGAGCCAGTTTCGCTGTCTCAGATTCAAGTTGCTCAACATTCACAGGTAATGGCAAAGCAGCGTTTTGACTTTCCTGTTGTAAAAGAGCTTGCTGAGTTTGACGTGCTTCGTTTAATGTTTCTGTAACACGTAATTGCATTCCAACCAAGCTAGCCTGATGGTCCTGTAGTTGTGCAAGTTTCCTTTGCAGCTCTTCCATCCTCTTGCGTAGAATTACTTCCCTACCTACATCGCCGTTCTCTTCTCCATCCTCCCTGCCATTTTCACCATTCTGGATAGAATGTATTAATTCATGATAATGCTACTTTTATACAGTATTTTCAAATCGGTTAGTGAATAATTATTCAGAATTCAGTAACCTCATAAAACGCCCCACGATCTTCGTATTGTTCCAAGAGTTTGGATAGTTTTCTTTCACTATCGTGAAGATCTTCCAGCATTGTACCCAATTTCTCATTCTGACCTTGTGCACGCTGTAATATACATGTATTTAACATGGAAAAATCCAGCATGCGAAGGATAAAGAACTGCTATAGATTATAGCTTATATACTTACAGGATCGCTGGATTGATTAAGGGAGTCCATCAGCGTCGATGTAACCCTGATGCAGTCTCTGATTTCGTTTAGACGAGATTCTACCTGGCTTCTATCAGGCTGCGTAGTAATTGAAACATAATGAAATTATATTTGTACATTTAATTTAAACGTATTTTAGTTCCAACGAAAAAAGTACCATTTTATTAACATTGGAAGGCTTTGTTCCTTGAACACGTGGAGGGGATTCAGTTTGAGACTCGGTAGGCGGCACCATTTTCTGCCAATGCGTGAAATCCTCCGCGCAGTAGTTGTATGGCCGTCTGCAACTGTACGATGCTAACACAGTAATATTTGAGAATTATTAAACAATGCATTATAGAAATACAAAGTAATAGAGTATTTAATTATGTACCAAATTCAGTAATATCTTGATAAGATGTTGATGGTACTGAGGAGACTGATCTTGTATTACTATTTTTTGCTATCCTTAAATGCTCCCTTTCACCAACCGGTTTCCAATCAAGTTGGTACTATCGCATGGAATTTATAATGTAAATGAAACCGATTAAATACACAGAAAAAATTACGTGCTTTCTAGAAATGCCGAGTGAAATACTGTAACTCTACTGCCTCGAGGTAGAATTGTATCTGGATATGTATTCTTAGAGAGAACTTCCCCACTATTCAGCTGTCTATTAATAGATTATCTTTCAAACTACTATATACAGATGCTGCATAAAGTTTTCATTTAGGAAGTTCAAGTTACATCAAACTTGGCAATATGTTATTTTTAATTCTATACGTTGATCAGTATTATATATAACAACGAAATATTGTTGCACTTTAAACAAACAGTCTACAGATTCTGTTACGACAAAGTCGTTTAAATTTTTTCCAATTTACATAAAATACAATACAGTAAAACTTGTTACCAAAACCTTTCAACTATTTCAGTAAATAAAACTGTTTATTTTAAAAACTATATTAGAAGAGCAAGCCACCTACAATAACAACCAAAAATATATTTATTTCTTAGTTGATTTACCAAATTGTTAGAATGCTGTGCATGACTGTAATGCGTAGAACGGTTTGCAAATTCATTAGCAGCTGACCGTTCTCTGTTTCTATCGTTTCTCCTATTGCTTTTTGGAAGTGTGCCTGTGTTGCGTGGGCCATCGTTAATTCCCGGGGACATGTCTCTACTTTCTTTCTCCTTAAATACTTTTACACCGTCGAGAAAGTTTGTTCTCTGTTTGTTTGCTTCTCACAGTTAACCTTGTTGTGCACAATTTTTAACAATATTATTTTAAGAAAACACGATTTCATAGGACGAAAAGGGCGCCGTTTACCTGCAAATATCACAGAGCCTATTATGCGAGTGGATGCATTTCGAGTAAGCAGAAAACTGAATCCGCGATCATGCCGACAAATGTTATGAGCAAGACGGAAGCGTAAAAGTATGAATCGGTATTCACGGGGCTCTTGCGTCAAAATACTTGGCAGGCTAATAAAAAGGATTAGATACTAAAAATAAGTTAGGCCATTGACGCATTTACCGCAACGATTACAAGAATGTATCGATCGTAGTATCAAAATCACTCTTCGTTACTTCGTACATACGGCCATTTTTAAATACTTGTTTCGCATGTTTAGTTATTAAACAAGATATCTGTTAACACACGTAGGTATATCCTATACGCGGAACCACAATTTAACAATTACACGTGTGAAAGTAATCTATTTTAATCATAATTTCTAATAATAGACGGAGCAAGAAACTTTTCCTGATTCTTATATTAAATATTTTAGCGCTCCCAATAATGCTGGCAATTCGGTGTACTCCGTAAGAAATAAAAAAAAGTAAATGCTTATTGCTTTTCCGTACCAAATTGGCGCCCGAGATCGGTAATATTGTTATTGAAATTAAATAATCGTAATATATTTGAAGCGTTTCTTTTATTCTCTGGATTGCGAGCAATTAATCATAACAATTTCAAAATGTTCTCTGCAACATTTAAATTTAAAAAAACATGTACCGAATCTGTAATACCGGCAAACTAACAAAGCAGCTTGCGGCTTTTGTTGCAGGGTCCATTCCGCCGTCGTGAAGATGTCGCGCTGATTGGTATGTGGCGGTGCCTGCTGGCTGAAAGATGCATTAATCCGAGCGCGTCGCGCCATGACACTTGCCAGAGGGACGCTGTGTTTCGCGCCCATGCCCCGAGGGGTTAATAATAAATAACCGATTCCGTCACATGTACGCTACTCCTACGTGCTTTACATCCAGAGTCTTTAGAATCTAGGCAGCGCCTATGACTGACGACGCAGCCCTCGATGGTGTCGCACACGCGGCTACTCGCGTTTCTGCCAAGTATCGTTCGCGAGCTACCGATTCGCGTAGATCCCTGAAGCGTTTCAAAAAGCGAGAAAGAGTTAAATAAAGGTGGAACGTAAGCCCGGCGGGGGCTACCCTCGTGTCTCGTCATCAGCGTTCCGTCGATCGTGCTCACCGTACGGTATCGTCGCGTACACCGCGGCACTGTACCCTCTTGACCGATACTTAATTTTGCACCCGGGTGCGGAACGGGTGTGCGCTGGTGTGCTTCGTAGTTTCGTGCCTGTGTGTGAATGCTTGCGAGCATAGCTTCCTTGGAGTTTACCTGGATAAATCTCCTGACGCTGTGAAATGCTGAGAAGCTGGCAACATGAATGCGGCAGTATAGTTCATACGGACACACGGCTAACTACCTGTGAGTGCGCCACCATTCCTTACGATTACAATTCCATTCCATACTATCGCGACGAGCGGGTATACAGAACATTAGAGGTTATATCGCGTTTCAAGTTCACGCAGAACAATAGCTGGACAGAGTATAAGGGCATGCTATACGACACTACGCCACGTACTGTTTACATATGCATATTTTATACATAGACTCGGTTATACGTGATTAAATATCAATCGCCAACTTTCATCCTTTTCTTTTTTTTCTGTAAATGTAAAACTCGGATGAGTAGGGGGTCGAACAGTACGTGGAAATGTTGACGCATTTCTCTCGTTATCCTTTGGCGTTCTCCTTTCACGTTGCCAAGTACTGCTTACGTGCTATATAGAATCAGTACAAACCGTTGAGAGTTGTGTACGTTTTTTACGCGATCTCTCTCGCGTCCATTACCGAGAGATAATAGAATTTTATGACGAAACAATATTAGAGCTTTAAATTCCGAAGAACTGGACCATAGAATTGTCAGTTTTTATTTCAGTCCACTTTCAGTCGCCACCTACTTTCCAAGCCGTTACGGTCAGACCGCAAATGTCAAATATCCAGCGTGAATTGCTCACGTCCCGGCAATCAACCCAACGAATGACCCAACATCGCCAAATACGATAACGCGAATTAACGGCAATTACACTTAACGCGAATTACGGAATCTCTTCTCGCCTTTGTCGCTAATTAGTGCAACGACTACGCAAGGACGTGCCCGTGGTACGCGCGGAAACGCGCTAATGATTTTCTCGAGGCGCCTTCGACTTTGATGCATGACAATAGCATTGGCACTATTGTAGTACTAATGTCAGCTGTATTTATGGAATTTTCCCGCGAGTAGGCTGAGCCCGTTACACTTAGAGCTTGACTACTTGTTGCATAATGCATCGATCACGGTGACTTAACCCAACTTTCCCTAACGTCTTCGGTGCGTCCCCTTCTTCTGTATCCTGACCTAATGGTGGTACCTTGGTTACGCAGGAACGCGTGTCACTCAGCGTACATTGTACATGTATGTCCATGTTACGCGCATGCACGAAAAGTCGATACTTTTAGTTTATTTCATTCAACAATATTTAACCGCGGCCTTGTGATAATTTCACCCCCTCCCGAATGATCGATAGCGCGGTTGCTACATTAATACCGAGCACGAGGGTCGATTCACGCTATCATTTATCCGCTTCGCGCCCTTACGAATACTGAGGGTTAAATTAGGTTTCATGCCTGACACGGTCAGCTGGCTCGCTCATTTGTTAATCCCTCGCGTGCTACGCTAATTTTCTTATTTCTCTACCTTCTGTAGCCTATACATACTATCCAAAGGAAACTTACTACTTATATGTACATTCATGCTGTCGCTACCTTTTACCGCTTACATACCATTCCAAATTCCTCTAGCCTTTAGTATGCAAAGGGTTAGCCGCGCGATAAATCGGCAATTTGCAACTTCATTTAACTCGATCCCGTTTTCATTAGTACAGTCGTTCCCATTGTACGGTATTCTCAGAGTACATAACTTCAGAAGGTAGAGCGGATTATAGATCCGCGCTGACGTTAATCGAGTCGCGTGTCGTATAATTAACGAGGAAACTGCGAAACGCGGAACGAATTTTCCCTCACGTGTGCCGCATATGCCGCTGAACGTTAGCCAGAGTTTCATTTCGTTCGTCCCAATTTCGTACGGTTATTTCTGTGAAGAATGGGAGCGGCTTTTGTTTCGCCCTACAATTTCCGCGAAATTATGCCGATGTCATAAAAATTCGCTTGGCAAAAATTCCGTTCCTCGATCGTAAAGCTGCTGCCCCTCGCCCCGTCCCCGGGGACGCGTATGACAGATCGCGCCAACTGATCGTATCTAGGACCACATACTTGGAAGCGGCGAGATAATAATCGTTACGTTTAAAGTGTACCGGTGGAAGGGAGGCCCTAAATTCGGCGGTTGCGTGCCGGCACAGATCGCGAGAGGAACGCCCAAGGGTGTATCGCCGCTTGATTTTCCGACCCTCTGCATCCTTGAACAGAAGCGCCAGAGAGGAAATGAATGCAGATTGCAGAGACGCTCGGTACTTACGACCCTAAGCGAGGCGAGGCTCCCTGTTTTTTACGCCCCTTTCTTTCCGCGCAAGGTCGCTGTTCGGCGCTCGAGACCTGTTTACCTTGAAGGCTGGATGGCGTGACCCACTCCCCTATTTCTCTTCCACTCGTTCTACATGCGTGGCTAGCGAAATAGGAGTCGGCGAAATCAGCCAGGCGTTACTTCACGTAAACTCGCTTCGTGCGCCGGCGTCTAAAAAAATGTGAGAAAAAGCAGCACGCGAGCCACGGTTGGGGTCGCATGGCGTGTGTGTCGCATTCCCTATGCCTCTCACTTCGTTCCCGTTAGTCCCATTGACGGATATAGGGACCTTAAACTTTTAGTTCTGAACCTACGACTTCAAGTGACTTGTCCTGACGAAATTACGTGTAACACCTAGCTGAACGCGCAACTTCGTTACGTGTGTAGGTACCGGGTATACATTGGCGAGCGATCCAATCGATTGCGGGATGATTGCAATGGAACTCAATGAATGCAATTCCGTATTTACACGAATGGCGCAGGGAATTGAATTTATTTATGTAAACAGGTGGCTCGATGTTTAGAGCAGCGCGGTCTCGATCGAACAGACTCGCGCGTGAACACCGAGCGCAACCTGTTTCTGAACGATCTGCAGAGGCATGCCGCGCTGACAAGCGAAAAAGACTCGGTCGGTGCCAATTATAAAAACGTGATTTGGAAGCTTGCCCGCGCGCGTGATTAAAACGAAATTCACCAGCATCATTTGTTCCTAGGCATGAGATTTATCGTTGATCAAATGTTTGCCAGAATAACGCAATTTGGAATAACGGTTCTGGCAGCTACAAGAAATTTGAGAAAGCTCCACGCTCGCTATCCTTTCGATAGCATCGGGCTCGCTTTTCTTCTTAGAATCGAGATAATAATTAGGATGTAGGGTATTAAACATCGATAAGATTCGACTGTCGCCATATTTGTTCCGTTCAAAATGATTCGAATCAGATTATTCGGTAATAAGAATTAAATTTTCTTGCTAATCGATTATTCGATCGAGGTCAATCGAAAATTTATTATAATATCTTGCACAGGTGAGTTCTTCTATGGCAAGCACTGCGATATGCGGAATGATGAATAGTTTTCATGAAATCGTACGTTGAATTCAGTAACGCAGGTAGTAGAAGTATATGGATTTTTTATAACGTCACGCGTGCTTTCTTTTTTTTTTTCACTTCATTCTCCGATACGGGCGATAGGAAAGCACATAAACCCTTATTCCGAGGTGGGTGTGGCGTCACGTGCGCCCTATCGACAGATCACCGTCGTTCTCGATCGCAAACACGCGACCCAGCCTATACACCAGCAAATACACGATCCACACCTTTTCGCGTACGCACCCACAAGGGCCGCTCCCTCTTGCTACACGATTCTCTGAACTTATCCAGCATTATTTGCTATCCGAAATGCTATATGGCTCGCGCGAAGCAATTACGAGGACCGCCCGTGTTTTTCGTAATTTACCATTTCACGGTAATTTGGTTCCCGAAAGGTCTCTAATATTAGACTCGACGGCCTGACACGTGATCGCTCAATAATTTCCAGCGCGAAATATCAAGTTACTTCCCCGAACTTCGTTCAATCCCCTCCCCCATTCAATCGTTCGACATTTACGCGGGAGACCAGCGTCGATTCCGCGCTGAATATAATGCGAGATGCTTTCCATGAAATTTAATATCACGAGAAATCGTTATCGAGCCTGCTGAAAGAAGCCCCTTTCCGCGAGCCTCGCGGCAATATCAGTCGCTAGACGGAAGAGCCTAGCCGGTGGTATCTCGCTCGCGAATCGATGCATGCAAAAGCACTCCAGAGGATTGACATTTCTGCCGGTAACTTCAAAGTGTAACGTCCTTAGCGAGACCCTGGCAACCCACATCCGCTAAAGGGCGACTCCTGGTGTAATAAAGTTTTTAACGGGGGGGGCCCAAGCAATATTTCCACGAGTCGCCAGTCCAGCGGGTAATGCCTATATCTAATTATCTGGAATCGATAGAATTCAATTACCCGATGACTCTTTGATCAATTCTTTCCTACCGCGTCTCTCGATCCGTCCATTTCCATTATAGATACCACCTGCACTCCCTGCATTTCTTACTTCTCCCCGAAATGATGACTTACATCATACCGTACAAGGATATTCTTCGAGCTTTGTGTCGATTCTCGGGAATCGTTAACGGTAAACGAACGGGGACCATTGAAGCTACCTAGCGCGAGAATGGAATTGGAACGGACGGCGAGAACAATTCCTTTATCACCCCGTCGCGTGGAAAGTAAAGCCAGAATCATATACATTTTCCTTGGGGGCTATGTATTAGTCCATCAGCGGCGTGGAATTTCACGTGATCGTTCCAGGAGTTAATGAAGTGGCCGCGGAGTAGCGTGCCTTTAACGAGCACACGATTAATTATACCCCGTTCGGCGGACTCGCGCGTAACCGCGGACAGCGCGTGTTTCGCAGGCGCGCGTTTAGGCGTACGGGGAGCACGCGACGGGCGAATCGTATTACGGTTTAATTTGTCGAATCAATCACGGCGAAAGCGGGAACCTGCGGGGCAATCGGCACGCGCGGAAGATTGCGGGCGGCTCATATTAGGGCTACTAGAGAGTCGACGCGTCTGCCAGGTAATAGTGTACGTCACCCCGCCGTCATGGAAACCCGCGTCCAACAAGGGAGACAATGAGCCAGTACACGAGCACGTGCGCTGGACGGAGGAGCACGGTGAAAGATGATAAAATCAACTCCACGGCTGTAATACTCGTGCAGAATGTTTCAGACGTATCTCGTTGCCCGTCGTGTGCACTCGGACCACCTTCGCAATCTAATCACGATACAATCACCGTTATCTGTCACCGTGCCCATTCTTAAACGCGATTCCGAAATTTCGCGCGTAATGGCCGATCGAAATCGTCACCTCGATGGAACATCGTGCGGCGCACGTGGCGAATGAATTCAACGTGTAAAACAAAGGTGCACGAAGCCGGATGTGTCGCGTGGAAGCTTATCGGCGTAAAGTTGTATAATGCATCCCTATCCGGAACGAGAATCTTATGGGAACGACGCACGCCATGAATGATTTTCCATCGGAAAATCTCGGGATCCGGGCCTCCGCTCTCGGTTCTCGTGCATTGACTTCGTATACTTTGTGCCCCCGCGTCGTTTCGCTCCGAAAGTTGAAGCAAATCGTAACGCGGGGGAGAGACACTTTTATTAAGCTGAAGAACTTTTAAGTGGATTTTCTCTAAAATAAAGCGAAATATCAAAAAATTTTACTCCTTTTTCTCGACTTATTTACTTCTTACAAGTCGAAAAGAAAGGACAACTTTTTTTGATATCGCGCTTCATTTTCGAGAAAAAAGACTTTGAATTTCTTGACGCTGCGTCCAGAGGCGTATAGGAGAACATACCTTAACACGTTTCGATTTTACTTTCGACTTCGTGAATCCCAGGCACGTTCGCGGCGCGACCGCCTTGGTCGGGTCTTGATTGCACCACTTCAGTCTTTCATCCTACGTCATCAGTTACCGCATTCCTTTCGGTTAATAAGCCCCGAAGGATGCCACTCATCGGGCACAGCGAAACCGGCGAAATCCACCGTCCACTCCTCGTCATTTTCGAATGAATGATGGTATCGGTTGTACCACCTTTCAGGCTCGCGCCATTGATCGGCTCTTCGGAGTCCGTTAGCTGCGCCTGCAGCGCGTAAAAGTGCGTACGCGATAACTCGGCACTATATAGCAGTCAGTGATAAACAGCTCCCGTTTATTGGTATCTTTTCGATGGCCGGCCGGCGCTGTCCACTTTTAACGATCGTGTCCTCCCCCGTGTCGCGGCTCGGTATCGTGATCCGGTTATTTTATAGCGACGATGATTGATCGCTGTTCAGGGAAGAATCGAATTCCCGTGTGGCCGGAGAGTTCACGTAGCGTAGAAGCTATTTTGTACACAGTGCTCGCCGCGGCGCGTCATTAACAACGTGTTCTCTTCGACACTCAGACGATCCTGTGCCCTCGGCACCGTCGAACAGTGATTTTCGTCTTGCGCGCTTTCAGTGAATAAAGTATCAAGTGGTTGTGCCAGTCGCGACACAAGTACGCTTTGGACGTAGGGTAGGGTGGGGCTGAAAGTCCAGATTTTTCGAATAAACCTATGTAAAATTTAGTAATAACAATCTAGAGATATACCTTGTTATTTTGTATAAACTACAATTATTATGCTTTACTTTTACAAAGTTGTTGGTTGATACTGTTTTGTTTTTTTTTAGTTATATCACGAAATGTGTGTCAATTCATAATTCACATTGGTAATATCTTCTAATCAGCTTTTCGTATAATATAAAACAAAGTAAGTAAAATACTCTTTTCAAATCAAGAAATATTTAATAAACCAACTTTTTGCGGTATACAATATTGAAAGGAAACACTACTGCACCATTTTTTTAAACAAAAGAATGAAAATACAGGGCAGAGATTCAGCTTGAACTAAATATTCCACAATAATCTTGACTCAACATAAAGATATAACTATCTTTCAAGCACATTGGCCTTATTTCTTAAACTCAAAAAATCTTAACATAAAAAAAAAACAGGAAATAGATGGATAATTTATGACTTTATTAATTGGTTTGCTTCAACAAAGACAACCACTCTTTTTAATATTTTAGCATGACAAACTTCTTTAACAAAAAATAAATGTCGTGCACACATTACTAAAGGAACATACAATCTTGACGTATTCATTTCATATGCTGTTAAATTGTAGTTTACTTCGATCAACACAACAAAAACGACGTGAGCATGTACTGTTTTCGCTTCTTGATATACATAATGACAGAGGCGTCATATGACTCGCACGAACGCCCAAAAGCGACTGGCGACTCTGCGGTCCCCCCCATTACCCTTGTCATCACCATAGTTATGATTCAATCGATTGTTTACGGATGGAGATTTTGAATTGGGGACTTTTTACCCGCCGGACTTTCAGCCCCATCCTACCCTACGCTTTGTACGTAGGGTATTTTGGCCTTGGAATAGATGCTCGCGGACCGTATTTCAAGCATATTTCATCGTCGCAAGAGTTGCGATACCTGTTCTGCGACTTGCCCGGCCAGATGCACCGACCGTTTACTACTCGAACCTTGGTTTCCATCGTTGCAAGACCGAAAGTGGTGATCCCAAAGCTTCGATTCTGCGATCGGTCGGTCGCATGAACGAGGAGTTTGTTAACACTTCCATTTTCCGCGGAGATAATAACGCGTTGGAGTTTCCTCGTTCGACGTGCTATCCGACTGCTTTCGTCGAGTAGTCGTACACGACGCCGATAGGTCAGCAGGTGTTTCTAGGCTGACAGTGCTGGCAAAGATTAGCGGGAATGGCTTATTTTGGAACGCACACGTCATTGGGAGCTCGATAGCGTGACAATATACTTTGGACGGATAGAATCGTGAGAACCAATAAAAGGACGGCTTCCAGAAATTTGCCGTGGCCAGGCAGATTGAAAGTAGTGAGTAACGCCGATCTCGCCCTCTTCCCTGGAAAAATCTTTTGAGTGCTTCGATAGTTCTCTTACACAATAACTACGCCTCTGTTCAAACAAAAATAGGACTTGGAAGACAGTTGGTATCCGTGTCAAGGCGAGTTGTCCGTAAATTTACACGTGGTTGCTCGCGTTAATACAGTGACAAATGATGTACCAATGTCCAGTCTAAAGATAATCCACCTTTTTTCTCCCTTTTTCTTTCGTGGATCGTAAGAAAAACTCCTTTGTCGCAAAAAGTATAGACTTTTAACCGTTCATTTCCAGCGAATCTTAACGTCGTCACCAACATGCACACTCGCCTCCTGTGTGGACATATTGCTCATACCACTACCACAAACTATCGTCGCACAACCGTTAATTATTGCCGCGAAGTCCAACGATGTTCGTGATGTAACTCGTGGCGAAGTCAGCCGTCCTTCAATTTTCCAAAATTAACATGTTTACGTCCGCGGAGCGCGCTTGTTTTTTCAGCCTGTTATCTTGTCGCCTAGGTTTCTTTAAAGAATCACGGCTACCGATTACTTGCTGTATGCTCAACGCGTGAGCAGCACCTACTCTTTCACCCTACCCCCCCAATCGTATCGATATCTCAACTGCAGGTACCGTATTGTATCGGAAAGCTGCGTAGAAGCAGAAGATTCCCGGTAGTGGATCGCTCAACTTCGTTCCGAACCTTGCGACCTTTCAATTACCAGATTACGTCGGTCTATCAATTGAGCCTGACCTGGATAGGCCGTCGACCGGCGATTTGTCGCGGGCGTTTCTCCCCAGTGGCTGATATTGGCGGTGGGTGTCGCGTTACGGGAGCTACATATTAAAAAATTCTGCTCCAGGCCCCGCTGCGTTCAATGCAACCGACTGCCAGGGGGAGCCCCCGGGTTCCCAGTCCTGGCTCGTTGCGCCCCTTCACGCCACTGGACCTATCTTCCATACCTCATATGGACGGTACACCACCGGAAGGCAGCGGTGTTCGTAGCAGTCCGTCATCCGCGAGCGGCCGAGCCAACGACGGGACGCAGGAGCAGCCCGCCGGGCCCTACATCATCGGTAGCCCCATCGATCTCGGGGGCATTGATAATGTCGACAACATTGGCCTACGGATCGCGGACTCTCTGCCAGGCCGGCGGCGAAGGACGCGCGAGCACATCGAGCTGCAGGAGGCTGGACTGTCCGTGTCCACTTCCGAAGGTGAGGCATCGAGTATGTCGATAACGCTTGGCTAGTGCCTTGCCGGCTAACTGGCAGAATGTTTCCGACGATCGATACCGGAGTAGGGAGACGCGATAACGAGGGTGTGCGGGATTAAAAACCGGGTAGACATTGTCAACGCGTAGCAAGTTGAAGGTAGAACGCTTTGCGATTTACAGGCGGATTATTCTACTGCGTGGTGTTCGTGACATCAAGGCACGAACGCTTATCTACATGTTGCGATAAAGCTGCATGTGCAAACGGTAGGCTTCGGTGGTACACGCGGTCGGGCCGAAAGTCAGAGGTCAGGCATGCAATATTTCATCCACTGAGAGCTTGCTCGAATCCTCTGCGAACTGTTCGGTTCGACGAGCGTTTTAGGGTGCCGTTGGAGCATTGTTTTAACGAGGATGCTACGAGGATGTTAATTTCGTACGGTTGTTACGCGGAGAGGCTCGATACCGGCCCCTGATGAGCTTTGGAAATGCACCGACGCGTCGTGCTTCTATCAAAGTGGCGCGAGCGGACCGTCCAATAAGAACTGGCATCCCCCGCGTGGAACCACCCCAGCTGGAGGTGTCCTTGGCCCATGGTCTACGGACATCGAGGCGGTTTATTGGCGCAAGGCTACCGCACGCGTCCCCCGTATTCACGGCAAATGTTAGAGCGGAGTACAGCACGGTGCTGACACCAACTTGTTGCCGATGGCAGGCGCATGCGTTTTCGGGGTAACACGTGCACAGGGCTGTCGCATTTTGTGGATACCCCCTCGACAGTATCGCACCAAACGGTCTCGGTTCCCCGTTCTATTCAACCAGCCCCCTATTCAGAAGTCTCGCCACGTTTCCTCAGTGTTCCGGCTGTCACGTCCAAGACAGTAGCAGAATTAACTAGTGAATTGTGCTCGCGTCGATATTCGTCATCATATTCGCTTCGCATAGTGTAATTATCACCGCTACATTCTTGCCGCTTTCGAGCAATTTCCAAGATCGGAAGCAGGGAACGTTGGGTATTAAAAATTATTTAAAAATAGAGTCCGCGGACGGTATCGATTGAGCGGTATTAACGAAAGTTTAGATTTATTGGACCGTGGACGGTCTACAGGGTCACATACACCACGGCGAAGTCGGCGATGACCAGTGCCACCTACGTTCCAGATTCAGTGTTTGCCGAGCGAATCCACAGGCGTGATATGGTTACGGAAATTTCTCGCACGGGACCGTCTACGAGGAGCTGTTAGTTTCGGTTAATGTAGTTTCGTGTACATTGATCCGCAGGTCTGTTTCACGCATATTTGCGTTTCCGTTGCTTGGGGCAGGGGTGTGGCGGCAGGCGCGAGGCTTCTTCCGGCACAATGACGCATACATGTAGTTTGTTTGGCCGATCGTTATCTCCGGCAGTCAAGTCTACTATTAGCGTACGTTAACCACCGTTTCTCCTCGTCGCTAAAAGTGCGTACGTTTCCTTGGCGTTGCCCACCATCTGCACCACTCATTCTCGATGATCTAACCGGGGAGGCTACGGAGGGCGTTCGCGAAACGTCAAAACAAAACGTTCCTTTCGAGCGTTCATTTCGATCGCCGCTGTTTCAATCGATTAGGTCGAACGGGGATGCATTTCCAATGTGTGTGACCGTAGCCGGACGACATTCGATACTCTGAATCCACGCGTTGAACGTCTCTGGGTTGCTCTGTCAATCATAATTGATCCTTCGTTTAATCGGATAATTCCATTGTAGTACGTGGCTGCCTCGCATCTAGCTAGACACTTGCCCGTTTTCAACTACTTGTTACACAACTGTTCCACTAGTGGTGACGTACAAATGGGTAATACATCGCCGGAAGCAATTATTACGTGATTGGTGCCGAGAAACTATAGGATGCACGAGCGCGAATATTTTGCGTGCACGCGTGTCGCGAGATGATGTATGTAACAGATAACTATCCGCTGGAGCCCGATGTTGCGCAATGTTTGCTTCCTGCAACGTTATCTAAAACGATAGATGGGATCAGTTACGGGACGCCGCTCGTGTGCCTCCAATTCCCATCGACAGGGGATATACACACGTCCAAGTGTGCATTAATTTTTAACGCGTGGTATTTATAGCTGTCACAACCCGCGCGACCTTCTCGGCAGCTCGATCCAAGACATTTTATTGAAATTTCGAGCGATAAGCTAGTTGCTCGCTACTTGATCGACGTAGCCACGCTACTTGGACCACGAACCACAGAATTACATGACGCTGCCAGCAGTTTTCTTTTTCTACGTTATGACGTGTGTAAATACAGATGTATAGAATGTATTTTGAACCGTGCAGGCGTACAGAAATAAACTTTTTCGTAGTATCAACACATATGTTGAATTGAAGATTATTTTCATCGCGGCGCAGCTCTCCGCGTCACTTTCCTCTCGAGCAAGGCGGAAAGCCTCCCAATTGCCGCCGGGATATACCCGACCCCGTGCGCTTCGCCTCTGACGGCAACCCACCTCGAACGGGAGTATAGTAATCATCAGCTTTGTAACCTCGAATCATTAGATGGTATTACTCTCGACGCGGCGTCAAGCCGTGCCGCGCTAGTGTGCGCGTGTGGTCGCCTGTATCCGTGCAGTACTCCCTTATCATCGGTTAAGCATGAAACGAATCAACGACGAGAAGTGACGTGAAAGACGTTTAATCTAGAGAAAAAAAAAACAGCAAGATGGATATAACGGGGACAAAAGTGATACAATGGTTCAACGAACTCAGGCACCGGTTTCATCTCTATTTGCACGCTCAAAATCGTAAGTGCGCGCTTCACGGCAATTTGTAGAGGCAAGGTGGTGGTTTGTGCCAGACGTGCGTGCACGCAGGTCGGCTGCTGCGCGCTATTAGGATTACGCCTCTTCTCTGTTTCCCGAATGTGCTAACGTTTGCCGAATCATCTTCTGCCGCAGTTGGTCCAATAAGAGCGGAGAATGGCGGGTCCCAGGGTGACGAGCAGCGGTCCTCGCACCAGCGTGATAACAATGAGGAGAGGGTGGTTTTCATAAACGCCCCTCACCAGCCCGCCAAGTACAAATGCAATCGCATTACCACCGCGAAATACTCACTTCTTTCGTTCATACCGATGTTCCTTTTTGAACAATTTCGCCGGTACAGTAATTGCTTCTTCCTGTTTATCGCCCTTATGCAGGTACTTGTGCAATGCAGATACGATACGTCTAGCCGCTGAGCTCGAAAGAGTAGCGTTTACACACTCGTTTGAAATTCTAGCAAATACCGGACGTGTCGCCGACAGGACGATACACAACCTTGGTTCCATTAATCTTTATTCTTAGCGTGTCTGCGTTGAAAGAGATAATCGAAGACATCGTAAGTATCCCCCCAGTAGACATTTGCGCGTGTCGCTTTCGTCTAGCCATAATGATATTCACGATTAAAGAAAAGGCACAGAGCGGACGACGAGATAAATATGCGCGAGGTGGAGGTTTTGCGAGACGGACACTGGCAGTGGATCCAATGGCGACGAGTGGCTGTTGGAGACGTGGTTAAGGTTGTACTCTATCTTAATATATAAAGCAGAAAGTGTTTGTGTGTTTGTCTGTCGCCTAAAAACTTTCAAGCAGTAAATTCTGTGGTCACGAAATGTGTTATAGCTCATTATGCCTAACTAATCCAGATGAATGTGACTATTTTCACAAAAAAAATAAATACAAATTTTTTTTATAAAATCTGAATCTAAATTTCTGGCGAAGCCAAGTAGTAAAGCTAGTCTAGTATAGTATATACGAAGGGTAAGAGAACAAAAAAACAAGGAATGTCCATTTTTCTTGGTGGCAACTGGGACCGCAGAACCGTCGCACCACAAAGGGTCATAAAGTTCAAATGCTCCTGTAAGATAACGTTAAAGTTCTGGAATACTAGTTAAAAACAGGAGCAATGCCCACTCTGCACTGAAACAAAACATTTTTTTCCCGATAAAGCTGTTTTGTGACATTCCCTGTTTTTTCCCCTTACCCTTCATATCCACCAAGTGTGCACTAACGTGGCGCTTCGCTGGCGATTGTCACATTCGTGCTAGCAATCGCTCATATTTCCTGCGCACAGGTCCGGAACAACAATTTCTTCCCCGCCGACTTGATCTTGTTATCGTCGTCGGAGCCGCAGGGCATGTCCTTCATAGAGACCGCCAATTTGGATGGGGAGACGAACCTGAAGATACGGCAGGCCCACCCCGACACTGCCAGCCGCTTGGATGCCGCGGAACTAATGAACTTTCGTGCGAATATCCAATGCGAGCCGCCGAACAGGCATCTGTACGAGTTCAATGGAGTATTGCGAGAAACTAACAAGCAGTATGGATGTTTCTTATACGAATCTGCAAGCGTCAGAACCATGTGTTTACCTCTATCCAATTTTAGAAGCGCACCTTTGGGACCGGACCAGGTGCTGCTTCGTGGCGCGATGCTGAGAAACACGCGATGGGTGTTCGGCGTGGTGATCTACACCGGGCACGATACGAAACTTATGCAGAACAATACCACAACCGCGCCTTTGAAAAGGTCCACCTTAGACAGACTGACCAACACGCAGATACTCATGCTGTTCTTTATTCTCCTTTTGCTGTGCGTTATCTCCGCAGTATTTAATATTCTGTGGACCAAAGCGTACAGCGGGAAAATGTGGTATTTAGGCTTAAATGGTGGGGAATTCATTAACCTCCCTGCTGCTTCTTCAGATGCATGGTCGCAGTGTTGATTAATTTTCCGTTTCATTTCAGAGGAAGTGACGAAAAACTTTGCTTTTAACCTCCTAACGTTCATTATTTTATTCAACAATTTGATACCAATTTCGTTGCAAGTCACTCTGGAGGTTGTGAGGTTCGTTCAAGCCACGTTTATTAACATGGATATCGAGATGTATCACGCGGAGACAGATACGCCTGCGATGGCGCGCACGAGTAATCTTAATGAGGAGTTGGGCATGGTTAACTATGTCTTCACCGATAAAACTGGAACTCTTACCAAGAATGTAATGGAATTTAAACGATGCTCGATCGGCGGCAAAGTCTACGAGTACGTTTTTCTTAGATTAAGTACCGTGCGCCTTATCTTGTCTGACCTCGTTGTTAAGACTTGTGTTTTATAGTTTGCCGATCCCATCGGAGGATGATCAGAGTGGCAGTAGTATTAATAATGATCTAGTTAAGGACATTATCGAAGGTAGATCAGTGCAAGGCTCCACTCGGCCTGCCGACATGAAAGCTACGAACCATGCACAAATAGCGCACGAGTTTATGATAATGCTCTCGGTGTGTCACACTGTTATCCCTGAAAAGATAGACGACACGATAATCTACCACGCCGCATCGCCAGGTAATTATCTTACTCGAACGCAGGATCTTCGCAAAGCGTCGCTTCCGATTTAAATGTTATTCCGTCTTGTTTCATAGACGAAAGAGCGCTCGTAGATGGTGCCCGTAACTTCAATTACGTGTTCGACACTCGAACGCCAGCCTACGTGGAAGTAATAGCTATGGGCGAAAGGCTCCGTTACGAAGTGCTGAACGTTATAGAATTCACGTCAGCTAGGAAACGGATGTCGCTGATCGTAAAAACGCCCGACGGAAAGATCAAGGTTTTTTGTAAAGGAGCAGACTCCGTCATTTACGAAAGACTGTGTCCCGCCCCTGTGGACAACAGCGATCCAGAACAGAGCAGTCTGGACGACTTTCGAGATGTAACTTTAGAACATTTGGAAGCATTTGCCACTGACGGCTTGAGAACGCTCTGTTTTGCCGTGGCTGATATACCAGACAGCTTTTATCAAGTACATATCATTCATTCCCGTGCTGCTGTCTCTCGTCTGATTTTTAATGGGCGAATAATCACGTGGTCGAATATCTTTTTTTTAACAGTGGTGGCGCGAGACCTACCATAATGCGCTAATCAGTTTGGGGAACCGCGAGGCGATGGTTGATAGCGCTGCGAATCTTATTGAGACAAAGTTAAGATTGTTGGGAGCCACTGCTATCGAAGATCAGCTACAGGATGGAGTGTGTGACTTGTTTAAAAGTTTGCATACTTGGAAGTGAACGTTCGTAGTATTTATGAGTAATTGTTTCAGGTACCAGAGACGATACAATCGCTTTTACAGGCTGATATTAATGTTTGGGTATTAACTGGCGATAAGCAAGAAACGGCTATTAATATTGGCTACTCTTGTAGATTGATTACGCACGGAATGCCATTATATATTATTAATGAGACGTCGTTGGATGTAAGATAAATATAACACTGTTAGTTTTATTCGTTCGCGTTTATTTAAACGATATTCCGAGGTACGTTTGTTTTCAGAAAACGAGGGAAATCATAATACAACGCTGTCTTGATTTCGGGATCGATTTAAAATGTCAGAACGAGGTAGCCCTTATCATAGATGGAAGTACATTAGAATTCGCGTTGTCCTGTGATATTAAAATGGACTTTCTGGATCTATGTTCGTCTTGCAAAGTCGTAATCTGCTGCAGGGTCTCGCCGATGCAGAAAGCTGAGGTGAATTTTTAATACCAATTTCGTCAATTTTGAATACCATTTTTTCGCTAATCGCTAATCGTTCGCTCTTTTACCAAACGAAAAGTTCAGTAATATAACGACGGGGTCTTTCAGGTGGTCGATTTAATTACGAGTAACAAGAAAGCTGTAACACTTGCAATCGGAGACGGCGCGAACGATGTAGCCATGATCCAGAAGGCTCATATTGGTGTTGGTGAGTTTACAGCTTCTTAGCCGCGTAAGTAAAAAACATAAACATCATAAAACTCCCATTTTTTTTTTTAATCCATAGGAATTTCTGGCGTGGAAGGTCTTCAAGCGGCCTGTGCTTCAGACTATTCTATCGCACAATTCCGCTTTCTGAAGCGCCTGTTGTTTGTTCATGGTTCTTGGAACTACAGTAGAATGTGTAAATTGATACTGTACTCGTTTTACAAAAATATTTGTCTATATGTTATCGAGCTCTGGTTTGCCATTTACTCCGGCTGGTCCGGGCAGATCCTCTTCGAACGATGGTCTATCGGTCTGTACAATGTTGTAAGTTGACGAACAATTTCACCCCGTTACGATACACATGCTTTATCGCACCGTATAAACGAGACTCTGTCTATATTAGGTATTTACAGCAGCTCCTCCATTAGCCATGGGTCTCTTTGATAAAGTATGCTCCGCGGAAACTCATTTAGCTCATCCAGGATTATATGCTACTAAAAATACTGGGGCATCGTCATTTAACATTAAGGTATATCGTATCTTCTCTCCAGAAATAAATGAAATTTCGTCTAAAACCATCTAATCGAGATGTTTGCTCTTTCAGGTATTTTGGATATGGATTATAAACGCTTTAATACATTCATCTCTGCTGTACTGGTTGTCATTAATGGTCCTAAAGGAGGACGTGGTATGGGGGAACGGTAGAGATGGTGGTTACATCGTGTTAGGAAATTTCGTATACACGGTACGTATCGATTTTTAATTAAATTCTTGTATTCGTAGCAAACATTATTACATTTCCGTTTGCTAATAGTATGTTGTAGTGACGGTATGTGGAAAGGCAGGATTGATAACAAATTCGTGGACGTGGGTCACTCATGTAGCCACGTGGGGGTCTATCTTGCTTTGGTTCTTATTTATTGTTATATACAGGTAAGTTAAACAACACACATTTTGCTTCGTTTCTCTGGAAAATACTTCTAGTACTCACAAATTTTTGGGCTTTCAGTAACTTCTGGCCTCCTCTAAACGTGGGCGCCGTAATGTTAGGGAACGATAGGATGCTGTTTACTTCGCCCGTCTTTTGGCTAGGTCTGATACTTATACCATTGGCTGTACTACTTTTGGATGTTACCGTTAAAGCGTAAGTACACGCGCATCCGGTGTGCTTCAACGAATCCTGCTTTCATCTGTTACAGTAATTGGTAAATGCATTTTCTTGCAGAGTGAAGAATACAGTGTGGAAGTCTGTGACCGCGGCGGCCAGGGAGAATGAGATCAGGAAATCTGATCCTGGGGATATATTCAACAGTCACGACTACAGAAGCTCGTAAGTTTTCTTTTTTCATTAAAAAAAAAAAACACACCGCGACATACACATGTATTGCATGGAATATATTGATAGCTCATCATTTAAAGAACCCATTTATTGTGTAACACGCATGGCTTAGTGGATTATCTCGAACATTGATCTCGAACATTTATCGTTTGATAAGAAATTCAAAAAATCCAACGTCAAGTAATCACATAGGTGCATGCATACCTCACTTCGTTGAAAATTAACATCCGTTGTTAAATTGTTTCCCGACAATAATTACAACTAAACTTTCCAATGAAATCACTACGATTAACGTCTGTTACATTTGCATTGAGTAGAAAAATAAAAATTGCAACAGGAGGTCGAAATCGTGGTGGAGAAGGCGATGGTTAATTCGGTGTTGGGCCTCGCTCTGGTCGCCGCGAAGGCGAAATAAGATCAAAATCTCTCCGCTTGCGTTCGCAGCGCGTGATTTATGGTTCGCCCGTCACACAGAGCATGACTCGTCCGCACCATTCCGTATCCCATGTCCCTAAAGAGCTTCTGAGAGTGTCTGTACGATCTGGACCCAGTAAGCATTCCAATATTTTTACCTCGTTACCTTTTCCTAAACCCTTTCTCTATCCTTTAGTACGTGTTATCATACTTTTATATGTGCGCGCTGCTATACGTACTAGGGACTGCTGTGATCGTATTATTATTTTGTAAATACATAGTACAGTGTCTATTACATATTTTTATACAAATCGGCTATGTAATGTTTTCTTTTCTTCCTACCTAGTAGAAGTAGTTGGTAGACGTAGAAAATAAAAGTTCAGCACATTCATCACTCTCGTCGCCAGTAACTACGTAGCAATTCTCATTTTCATCCACATTGAATTCACTATGTTACCTCGTAAAATCCTAGCACCATGTCGCTCACTTTACTTTCTTCTCTAATTTATATGTAGCATTATCTACGGTATGAATTAAATGTGGTATCTCGTATGTGTGAATATGTAACTGTGTAGAGACCAAAGCTTTCTCAAAAACACCGCGCGTATGTATCCCGGCAAATTTGATTCTGTACTTGTTTTATTTCCTCAATCGATACGCGTCCCGTCTCGTTTCGTTCGGATGTCTGCCTGTGTCGAACAAGGAACGGTGTGAAAGATTGTACATAGTACAAACATGTCCATATCAAGACTAAACTAATTCTCCGTTGATATTTACTAAACACTAGTTGGTATCGACAGAGAGTACATCTGTTAATGCGGTTTTCTGGTATGTTTTATTCGCGGTATCCCGTGAAGGCCTGTGCATGCCATCGCCGCCCTCGCGAGGTGTAAGTACCCCCCAGTAGTACGTAGCTCATAGTGCTCCTGTAACTCTGCACTTTGAGCCGAACGCACTGCTATTTAGTTCGATCAAGCCGCACGATCGTTTGTAATTCGCTCGCAAAGGCACAGCGGTTTGAGCATCTATGTCACCAATCCGGCAAACTCTGAACGCCACTTTAACGCTCTTTCTGTATCGGAACGCTCCGGAGGCGTGATCTGTTGAAAAGTGATGCGGATCTCAGCACCCTCAGGTCTCTGGGTGTGCAGTGACACAGTGATCCTTGAGAATTCTCTGGGGCCATGGATCTCTGAGTATTCTCAAGCCACAAAGAGCGCACCAAAGATCACTGAGAATGCCTCCAGATTACATTATCTCTTAGCCTCCGCGTAGCTCTGAGAGCGCACTGAAATTACACATCTCTCAGCGCTATCAGACCACCGAGGGCCACGTATCCGTTGCCGTTACGAACAGAGAGACTCGCACCGCAAATTGCCCGGCGACAATTGCACCGCATGAATCACTCTAGTTAAGCAATCGTCAGGTAGATTGCGAAGGGAAGGCGACGCGCGAAACTTGACCATCGGCCGACAGTTCTCGCGGCGATATACATACGCAGTCGCGATTTGACGAGAGTAGCACGTGCTACGTGCGATATGAACTGTATGGATGGGAGGACAATCAGCGGCCAGTCGAGGGTTACTATAAACAATTTTGAATGCACGGCTTTACAGATTGACGGAGACGGCGCGGCTACTGAAAAACGTAAAAAGTGTATTCACCAGGCGATCGAACGCCGCCTCCAGAGTTAATGTCGAGGTGGAGCTGTCACGTAAGTTTGTTTTGTCTATGTAACCAGGGCCTGGAATTCAGATACTAAAAACCGAGCAACTTCTAATCGAAACAATCTCTACATGACTCCTTCTTTCCTGAGCTTCGTCGTGTGGTACATTTTCTACTATTCCTCGCAAGACCTACTTGAAAACTCACGGCTTCTATCTTCACGGCTTTCGCCTATACGAAGAAAAAATCTCTTCGGCGAGCAATTAACGATAACCGCACGTGCACATTTTTCTCTGACACGCGCCAAACAGTGTACATACGCTGCGTTACTATTATATGATTGTTTAGATTAACGACACTGACCCAAGTACCCTTCTAACACTCCTACTCTTTCCGCAATTAACATGTACATTAGTGGAAGTCTCTTGAAACATTTCTGAACGTAGAACTACAGTGGGGGACAAAAGTATGCGAACGTCGTTTTTTTAACTTTTTTATCTGAGCCAGTACTGAAAATTTAAAAATCCCCTTTGTAAATCTACTTTCTCCGCTATTCCGACCTATTGCATTTTTTTTCTTCAAAACGACGAAACACGTCACCTAGCAAACTAAATAATCCTTTTAGATTCCATTTTAAACGGTCTCCACATACTTTTGTCCCTCACTGTATAGTCCCCATTTTAACTGTCTCTAACGCCCTTCGAATCGCCATAATAATCCCTTGTAGATAGCGCATGCATGCTGATGTATTTGATGTTGTGATAACAGAGACTAATAGGTTGCGCTCTTTATTATTGCACATGCTGCGCGATGCAGATGGATTCGCATTCTCTCAAGAGGAAGGAGGCTCGGTGTCACAGACGGACGTGATCAGAGCGTACGACACAAATCTTCCGAAACCTGGCGGCATGTAATCTTAATGTAGCTAAACGACTACGAGGATGTACCGGATACATATATACATATAGCATAGGGTACCTTTTTCTGGGGTAAATGAAAAACCGTTCTGAGAACCTCGGTACAATCGGTACTTGGCCAAGCCCTACGTAACGCCTGTCTACGTTTCGCGACCGACGTCTCGATGTTTTGCTCGTTCTCTGTTGCGATAAAGATCTCTTACAGATTCCCGATCGACGATGGGCATCGCGACAAATAGTATTAGCAAGACTATCAGAAAACGAACGTATTTTAAACCATGCGTATTTTAAATTGTACCACGATCGGGGGCGCGCCAACGAAATGAAACTCTGTCGATCTATCCCTAGATCTAGATAATTCTTTTTGATACTCTACGAGACTTATTGTATTTATCGTGTACCTTTGGACCTCGTCCCGTGAAACCTCGTATACTCTTCGTGACAATTCTCGTTGCTATATCGTGTATTTCAGTGCAGTTGCATTTTGTGAGCGCATTTTCATGTTTGATTGGAGAATTTAGAAAGAGAGGGAGAAAAAAAAAGGTCGTTTCGCATCGTGATTCCATTGAATGGTTCCTTCGTTTTCGTAGTGCAGCGGGAATGCATGTGTTTTCGAGCGAATAAGGGAAACCGTGGAAATCGTACAATAATCACGGGAAACTCATTTGTGCGACTGGCGATACGTAAGGCGACACACAGCTGAAACTTTTCGATCGCGAACGTTTGTTCCGAAGATATGTATGCCAGGGGCAAACGGAGAGGTGTTGGAACAGTCGTGCGGAATTATCGTCGAGCACATCCGAACAACCTCTCCTTGGAAAGTACTAGATTATATTTTTGAAGGAAAACGTAAAAGGTGTAAGGAAACAATGCTCCGTTGATCGTGATCGGTAATCGTAGGAGGGCCAGCTCTAATATCGTGCCGGGATAAGACTGTTCTCCACTTGTTCTACCTGCGCTCGACGGTTTACTTTCGTTCGTGCCATTCTTCTTTCATTTATAACGTCGACCATGTATATTTTATTACTGTACATACATATAGCGATTGCGTTGTTGTCTAGTCAAGAGTTTGATATGGATCTTTCCGTTCGAGATTCACTCTTCCGCCCATCGCGAACACTCCTTTTTAAGTTAACGACTGAATGAATCTTATTTGTGGAGGTGATACGTGCATATGTGTGTAGCAACAATTATATACGTATAATGTTCGGAATAAAGTGATGATGAAGAAACCTGTTATCTCTTTGCAAATCGTTCGATGTACACTCGCGAGAATCGGCCAGGATCAATTCCGACGCAAGTTCTCGATGTCTTGTATAAGTGGATCAGAAAGTTTTTATTAAAAAGAAAGAAATGAAACGATACAAGTATTGCAAGTACAAAAGCACATGTAGATACACACTGTTCCAGCAAGCGATTGATGTATATAAAATGTATATAAGTATATATATAAATTTACTTAATTTCTACAATTCTTTTACGTCTCTTCTATTATTTGTCTCATCGTTCTTTTCATTCACTTAATCTGTTGTTGCATTGTAGAGCACAGCGTTCCCCTCATCGACCAGGACGAGATTAACGACGATGGATCGTCCGAGGAGCGCATATGTTGAAAATCCTCGTGTACCGCCCCTTTGTATGGAACGCTTTCAAATAAGTATCCATGAAGTTTTTTTTTTCTTATATAATTGTTTAAACCATTCTACCTCGAAAGTCTAGTTGTTAATCGACATTACGATTCATACTTGTTCGACATTCGTCTTCCCCGTTAATGACAATACATTGCCAATTCCACGAAGCACCCGAGCTCAAGTTATCTTTGACGGTTCCAGTTTCAGGCTAATAGAAAAGTTCTCTCTGTCCTCCCTGTATCGAGTCTTTAACAGAAATTCACGCGTGAACGAGTGTCCCGGGATATCGTATCCCTGAGCCCGCCTCTGGCCGTCAGTCAGCCAGGATGCGACCTCGAGAACTCGTCTCAGCCTCGGATCCATATCCCTGAACCTCTCCTCTTGCTTGACGAGGGCTTTGCGCTTCAGGACAATGTTATTCCAGCGGTAAAAATATTTCCACGCCAAGTCCTGCTCTCTGGATGTCCACGACGGATCTGTCTTCTCCTCGTAGATCGTCTTTTCGTCCTTTTTGCCCTTTACTCTGTTGAACACTGACGCCAGAATACGTCTGCCCAAACCTTGCTTCACTTCTAAATTCTCATTACTGCTCGCGCGGTAAGTATCTTTATTTGATAGATTCGTCGATTCCGCGTTGTTTAAACGGTGTTGAGGCACTGCCTCTTTTATGGAACATAAAGGATGACAGTCCCGTTGGCGATCTACTTTGTCCAAGCCAAGAAGTCTTGCAAAGAGATCACCAACGTATGGCAAGCAAGGTGGACTCCTCTCTGCTTTACTCCAAGCTCGTTGGTACGCCAGAGAGCAGGGGCTTTTATAGAGCTTGCAAAGTCTTTCCATGGTTTCGTATCTAAAATGTGGAAACGGTTTGACACGATGGATCCTCTTTGTTAGAATATTACCCATACATTTTCGAGGAGTAGCTATACCTGTTGGCATGGTGAATACGCAAGTAAGACCAGCTATGTCGCAGCCTATAGATCGGCGGCGCCTGCAGGCCAGATAAAATGGACCTGCACGAATGAAAGTTTCCCATGGCAAAGCACTTGCTGGCCGCGTTGATCAGCCTGGCGATTATTCTGCCCCGGATGTCCAGCTTTTTCACCGCTAGAATCTCGCTGACAGTGAGACACGAGATCCTATGACTGAACGCTATCCACGCAGCCAGATTGGGCGCGTTTTTCGAGCCTCTTTGGAAGACCAAGATCTCGATCTCCTCCGTGGGTATTCGAACAAAGAGATCCCGATCGATCAAGGTGAGCTGCTTGGCCAGGGTGGTGCTGTCCATATCCCAGATGGTGATTCTGAAATCCATTCTTAACAATCTCCTCAACTGAACCGTGCTGCTATTCTCCTCCTGGCCATCGAATTTCCTCCTCTTCTTACCAGACGCACTCGCAGAGAAGATCCGCCCGAGGAAACTGGGCTTCTCTTCGGCGACGATGAAACTGTCCTCCTCGCACTGACACCTCCTCCTTTTGTAGAACAGCTTCCTTTTCATCGATCGATCCTTCTCCTGGCGATAGTTTCTCAGATGGTTCAAGTGTCGCCTCAGCTCCCTGTTGCAACACGATTGATAAGATCCTCTTTCCACCTGATTACTATCTTTCTTTACCACCTGTAAGCCGCGGCCGCTGGCCTGGGCCTGTACCAGTACTCCGGGGTCCAGAATAGCACCACGCGTCCTCTGGCAGTGGACCCGAATGATCCGAACCTACCCGATTGTAGAGCAGCGTAGGAAATGCTTGCTGTTAGCTGGCGTCGCGACACGGAAAGTCTCAGTTCCGGATCAGCTGGTTGCCGGCGTACGGTGACCAAGCTGAACGATCTACGTCCTTGGAGGGAACTCCGCTCCCCCGGCTGCACGGACCAAGGCCCCAGGGCGTGGAGGAAGTGCGGTGCCGCGCAGAGGCCGTATCTTCTCAAGTGCTTCGAGCGTCTGGTAGACTTGGAGCGACCCTTCCCTTTGCCCTCCCAAGCCTTCACGGCATTCTCCATGAGAACGTGGAAGTTCTGCGTGTAGTTTGCATCGTATTCGAAATGGTAACAGTCCCGATGTCTTCGAGTGGGCCCCAGGACGAGGCCCGAGTGGCATTTCTCTGGAACTCCGAAACCAAAGCGCGATATCCTTCGAGCAAGACACTTCCTGGGGCTCCTCGCATCTTCGCGAGGGACCCTTTTCACCGGCGACGTCTCCTCCAACGCCTGATCGTTGTACCATACGCTCCGTTTCTGGGCGACCTTGTCATCGGGGAGGGTCCTCCCTCCGAAATGGTTGCAAGGGCAGCTCTGGCAGGTGGCGGAGAATTTGTTCGTGTTGCAATACCTGCGATTCTGCTCTCTGAGGAACAGCACGTCGCAGAGGCCACCTTTGTACTGGCTCTTCTTGTCGAAGCACTGGCACGTGGGCCAGCTGCAGCTGGGCCTCTTGAGTTTGCTCGGCGACAGGTCCCTCAGTTCCTCCTGCACGTCCTCCAGGCTGGCCCCAGCGAATCGCACGGGCACCGGGGCGTATCGGCCGTAGATTAACTCGTTGTGGTCGGGCCCTAGGTACAGGTCCTTCTGGGTCCATGTCGAGGGCGCGTAATCCCCAGCGCCTCCGTAGTGTGCCCATACTCTGCGCTCGTTACAGAGTTACTACCCTTCCCCGTGGACGTTTACTCGCAGAGATCCAGGGTGTTACCTGCACACTGCCTTCTTCCCTTCCTTCTTTGTCTCCTTTCGAATCTCCACCTCCGAGGAGAGGATGTACAGTGTCGTGGAGCTCGACGAACTCGCAGCAGTGGTTTCAGACAGCGAACTCCCATCCACCCTTCTCGCAAGCAAACTCGCCACCTGCTCGCACCATTTCCTCCAAGAAACCTGCCGCCTCTGTGTACCGCCGAGCTCGTAGTAGCTCGCTCTTCCATCGGCAAACCTAATTGCATCGATGTGAGTCAGGCTTAACGGGACATTCTACTTTTCTCGGCCGAAAAATCGAGCTATTTTTAAAGATTTTCTCTCTCGATAAATACAACATGTAATGAAATAAATATTTTTGGAATTTACTCAGCTACTCTTTTATTATACGAACAAATTTGAAAAGAATTTTCTTAATTTCTTTTTTTAATTTATTACTTAGTTATGTGTTGTATTTGCCAAGAAAAAAGTCTTTAAAAATCATTTAATCTTTCGGCCGGTCAAAGTAGAGTGGCCCTTTAAGGCACCAGGATGAAGCCCCGCATCGCGCCGTGATTACTTCCAAAGAAGTCTGGTCACTCTGTACGGAGCAGTGTCGTCTATTAACGAACGTCTACCTTGCCTTTAAAGTTTTGCGATGCCTCCTGCTGAACACGCTCAGAGTGACGTACTGCAAAGGGTACACCGAGACCAGCTCGAAGCTCTCGATGCTGGGGTCGAGGCCTCGCGGGCAGAAGAACTGCGAGTTGCTCTTGAGAATGTCCGCAGCTACGATCAATTTGGAGGGCGTAAGACCGAGGGAAACTTGGCGGATCCCTCGGCCGTTCCTGGTGGTCTCGGCGAACGGAGACTCCACGAGGATATCCTCTGAGAAATCAGAGTACTCGGATGACAACAGCTTCTGGATTCTGTTGCATTCCACTCCGCGGTTGTTCGCCCGTTTACGCGGAGTCTTGGTCCCGCGCGACGAGTACATGAAGTACAATTTGGCCCGTTTAGATAAGTCATCTACGAGATCCTACGTGACCAGGGAATTTTTCAAACGCCCCGAGGAGTACTCTAACGAGAGGTTAACTGAATTCAATCTATTACGGCAAGGTGCAGCGAGGGAGAGACCGATCGTCCGATAACTTCAAGGGAGGGGAAATGAATGGAACGTCGCTACAGCTTTAGGTATCATTGTCTTTATTTTTTTCAGTTCGATGTCCTCCATCGTGTTCCACGACATACACATAGTCGGCGACGGAGGGGACTAAGTTTAAAGACTCGGGCCCTACGTGGTAAAAGGTGTCGCAGCCCCTAGTCTCGGTTAATAAGGATATTTAGCCTTTCCTTCTTCGCTTCTTACTCGCTACAATACGAATAATAAATAACATGTAAAAAAAGACGTACGGGTAAAAGACGTAAAAACGGAAGCTCGCCAATAGGGGGAGCGATCTCTTTCGTTTGGGATAAAAAACCGATGTAGGTTCAAAAAGAGTGCAAAAATGTACATTGTGGCGTAGGTACAAAGGTGGACTCCTAATCGATTCCGTCCGGACTTATCAACGGGAGCTAGCTTCTTATCGGTTATTATTCTCCGGGTTCACTTTGATGGTGACTTTGTTGTTCAGAGCGGAGGCCAGCTTCTCGACGTTGCTCTGCGGCAGCTTGCCAGGCTCTGAATTCGTTGTTTCGTTGTTGGCCATCGCCGCGTTTTCGGGTATCGGCTTTATAGCTGGCTGTGCCTCCTAAAACCACCATATGTCAACAGAAAACTTCAGAATATCTCCGATACGATATTTTACAGCTTGATATCTCGCCCTAATTCTCCACGTATTCCAACAAACAAGGGAAGTTAATCTTAATAGAAGTATCAGGCTATTTTTCGTTTGTGCCCATTTTCGATTCTTCAGAGTGAAGGTCTTGAGGTTCATATGTGATTTCCTATTTTCCTGCATATCTTGAGAACTACAGTGGATATAAAGAAAGTATTACAATGAAAACTTAACGGCTTTTTATGACCTATAAAACTGTGTAATCGAAATGCTTAAAACTTGTAATTTAGACAATAAAATGATCCCTAGCACAAGTTTTAAATCATTTGGTTACATAGTTTTATACAGTATAAAAAATCATTAAATTTTCTTTATAACATTTTTCTTTATATTCACTATAGCCTTTAGGTAACCGCGCATCCCTTGTTAATAAAATTGTTCTCCACCATGCTACTACCTTAATATCTACTTCTATCGTTCCTCTACTAACAAGGGAACATTCCGAACCCGGAAATTCAAAAAATTCTGAAACTTTGTGAATATGTAGGGAATTTCCTCCTGATAACAACGCAAATTTTGTTTGCTGTCCTAATTCACTCTAAGGGAGTGTAATTGACCCCTGAGTATCCGGTTATTTTCCGATTTTGTGTTATAACTCGTGTATTATAAAATATTTTTTTTTTTTTGCTAAATGGTAGATCTAATTAAAAGGAGTAACTTTTGTCTTGAAACGTTTTCTCTATCTCTTATAGTTCGCGAGTTATAACACAAAATCGGAAAATAGCCGAATTTTCAGGGGTTAATTTCACCCCCTTCGATTGAATTTGGACAGCAAACAAAAATTGTGTTGTAATCGGGAGGAAATCCCCTACATATTCACAAAGTTTCAGAATTTTTTGAATTTGTCGGGTTCGGGATCTTCTCTTGTAAGGCATGCAGTTTACTTATCGATCATTGCACGCGCTCTCCAAGAGCGAACCGCCTTCTTTACACTCTAAAATATAGATCCAAGACGTAGGCTATACCCTAGTTACCGTGGGCAGTACGAAAGAACTCACCCCGTCAGTCTTTCTTCTAAGATTCGATCTCTGCAGCGTGGCAGCCAGTTCGTTCTGCAGCCTGGACACCACAGGACCATTGGTCAGCTCGGTGGTTCCATTTTTGTCTGAACGAGCCTGCTGCGACAGGAAGTCCAGCTTAGACGGCTGCTTAGCTTCCCCCTCGTACGCCCCTATCCTGATGGCGACCTTTCCACTGGCAGGTTTCGCGATCTGCGCGTTCGCAGCTGCAGGAGACACGGCTGGCTTCGAGGTGTCCGACACGGGGCTCGTCGACGGCTCCTTCCCGTTCACCTGTGGCTTGTTCCCGTTCCCGGTGTGCCGTGGGCTTCCGTTCAAAGTGGCCGCGGCGGTCTGCATGGGGAAGTAGGTCGGCGGTGGCTTTGGAATCACTGGATTTGGCGTCTCCTTCAGCTTGAACGACTCTATACTCTGCATCTCCACGGAGTCGTCGTTGCTCTTGGTTTTGGAGAGAAGAGGGAGCGGCGGCGGTGCCGGGGGTGCGGGAGCAGCCAGGGGTGGTGGAGGAGCTACGGGTGCTGGAGGTGCTGGTGGCGCGGGTGGGATGGTCGTTGTCGCTGACGTGTTCAACACCCTCTTCTCCTGTTCCTGGTAACAAGATCGGGACGATCGTTAGAATAGACTCGCAATTACTTGGACAGATAACAACGAGACTTTGCATGCTTGTAGAGGGCAGAAAGAGTTACTCTCCGAAGTAGTAGCTTTCTGATATTATCGTGGCAACCGTAAGAAACAACGGAAAAGTCTCGAAACTAATGTAACGAAAGTGTCCTCGAAACTTTCACCGTTTAGACTCAATCCCTCGTGCGTCGATTTAGACCTGCTCCACAAGTATGCCAAGTTTCTATCGATAGTCCCTCTAAGACAATGCTAATTACACCCGAGGATGTACGAATCGCGCGCCACCGCGTCGACGAAATTTTTAACAAATCGTTCGTCAACTAACGTTGTAAGGCGTGATGGTGACCAACACGCGGCTCCTTCTCCGTTCACCGTTGCTCATTAAACTGTTCATCCTCCTGGCTTCGGAGCGCTATCGTTCATCGATCAACTTTCCTTTCGCGAAACGATACGATCTTTCCTTCTGCCAGATCGATAACGGTCGGCGCGTGCCTTTTCGTTCCGGGATTCTCGTAAGTCACCGCGCGTGCATTAATTACCAGCCCAAGGTGGGCACTCGCGGCGATTAAACTTCGCGATCCACCGCTCCTGCGCCAGGCGTCACCGGAAAGACGCTCGAGGACACAGCGAGGCGACGGCTTTTCCGAATTACGCGTCGCCCGATTGCAGCACTCCGCGACGTTCCGCTGACGGTAAACGCGGCCTCGGTTTTTCGTTAATCATACCCGACGGAGGGGACCTCCGCGATTTGCGGTGTTCCACTGGCCACCTTGAAACCGATCGCACCGCACGACGCCACTCGAGTCGACTGGAAACAGTCACGAGCGTTGCTTAGCGTCTTATGTAAGCTCTATTATTTTGCACGTCTGCCGCAATTCGTAGGAAGCCGACACGTAGCCACGGGCAAGGTGGAAAAATGCAAAAAGAAATGCCTGCACGCGCGCCTATCGGAATTGAAGGAACCAGGGACTCGGCTCGACTCTCCGCCGAAACGGTGAACCGATTAGCAACGTCGATTGCCAGCTGATAAGCGGATTACGCAATGACTCGGCGGTAATTTTTAGAGGAAGGAACAAGTGTCCCGATACGAAGGCGCAGCGATAATCGCGGGATCGGCGGATCGTCAGTCGATGCTACGATTCCAAGATAGAAAGTCTTCACTGTTCACTGTGCGCCCGCAATTATTATATCGCGATCACTCGACGGTTTAATTAGTCGGCCGCGTCTGAATTAGAGGCGGGATTTAGTGGCCCGTTCGACGGACCGTCCGCCGATGCTTTCCATCGCGGGGAGATGCAGATACTGAGACAAATCGGTGAAATGTACGTGACTGTTGTAAGCGGCGGATCGCTCTCTATCTCGCCGCGGTTCGTTCCAACGATCAGCGAACCTCTGTGGAACAGTTAATAATGTGCTCGTACATAAATTCAGGTGCACTTGAGCGTATGCACTCACACGCCGGCGGATATATGTACACGTGCACGGCCGCATGAGTTGGCCTCGCGGCGCAGACAATGACTGCCCCGAAGCATTCGTGATTTCGTGGCGTTATCTGTTTGCTTTGGCAGATCTCGGTGGCTGTGTAATTAACTACGTAAGAACGTTGCTCGCCTATCAACTGTTTACTTTACATCCACCTTCGTTTATACCAATATTTAATACGCCAGCTCGGTTGCCAAGCGCCACCTTCGACCGAGGGAACGTTTTCACCTAGCTTCAATTCCGACTGTGTTGCTAATGGGATTTTTTAATTGCCCGCTTACGTATCCCCCAGTTCCGCTTTTTCTAACCAACACCTGCGTTTTATGTGTACCTACACCGCACATCGTTCTGCGAGCGTTCGCGGCCGCGCCCGAGCAATTTTACCTCCGCATCGTGATCTTCCCGTTAATTAAAAGCTGCAACGTCTCGGTGCAAAGAAAACGGTGAAAGTCATAGCCGGCGAAATTCTAAGCGGTCTTGTTACGCGCGCAATTGGAATAAGCAGAATCGTTGGCTCTTTAATAGAATCGAGGATTCCCACGAGGCTCGGTTCGCGATCACTCCTCGAGAGAAACAGGAGCATCGAACCTGGTCGAAAGTCAGAAGAGGCACGTTCAAACGGGCGCATCTTTTTCTGTATCTTTCCGACCGCGCAAAGAGAAGCGTGGTGCGCTCGAGGACACGGTCCACCGTGCAGTTACCTTGAAGATAAGCTTATCACTGTCTTACCTGCTCGGACGTCTGGTCGGAGAAGTGAACCTTCTGCTGGGAAGAGTTGAACATCTTCCTGTGAGCACGCTTGAACTCCTCCATCAACTACGAACAATGGAATGCCCGCTTTATCCTGTGCACTTCTTCTGTTACTAGCACTGCTACTACGCGGCCGCTTGACTCTACTTTTACTCCTCTATTCGGAGGCAAGGCGGGAACGTCGAAACGGTGGAAAACGGCGCGAGGGGGCGAGCGAAATCGCAAGTGCACCGGGTCCGCTCGCTCCGTACGGTTATAAACCGCGGCGGGATAGGTAATCCGGCGAGCTGCGCGCCTGTGAATCGTCCTTTGAACGCTCATCTACGAGAGTTCAATCGTTTGCAACGTCGCGCAATAATTTTTAATTAGGCCCGGCTCTCTACTCATTATTGCCGCGCGTCACTTTTCTCTCTCGCTCACCCTAATTAAGAGACGTGCAGGCAAATGTGTAGAAAATTGGATACTAATCACTTTCCTGTACGGCTTAAACGATCGTGGATCAGCGTGCAGCGTGATCGCGCGCTTAGCGACCGTGAATGGGTGAAACTTTGGCATCTCGTTTGAATTACAATATAGCGTGTACCTTGTCGTGAGTGACTTTCTGTTCCTGCGCCCTCAGAGCTTCCGGATTCGGGGGCTTCCTCGCCTCGGACGTCTTCTCCTTGGCCCCGTCCGTTTTGGCGGCGTTCATGCTCCTCTGAAAGAGACGCTGGTACGTGATACGTGTCGGCGATCGGTTATCTCGCGATGCAGTGAGGTGATTGGACACGGCTACCGCAAAGAGATCCGTAAGCAAGCGCCGATTCCTACGTCAGATATATAAGCCGCTATCGCGCCCGCGAATTACGCGCAAACGTAACGAAAATCTGTCGCACCGAGGGCTCTACTATCGGCCACGTTTATCGTTACGCTGACAGCGCTGAATTAAATCACCGATTATTGTCGGCGCCAGAGTCATCGGCCAGGAAGAGATACTATCTACAAAGGAGAAGCGTTATCTTCGGCCGTGACGTGGAATGCCCCCTAGACAAAGGACAGTTCGATCGTTCTAAGAAATCGTAATTCTCCTCGTATTTACCGTAGCAACACATAAAAGCTGAAAACGCCAAACAGCGCGTAAGAAAGCGTGACCAAGTGCTGCTGATAACTAAACAAATTTCACTTTTCAAGGTACCTTTTTACAACGATTTCGATGAAACGCGAAAAGATACAGAGGCAGCATTGTAGCGATAGAAACCCAGGCAGTGATAAATACACGTATCCCCCCCCCCCCCTCCCCCCTGCAAGAGGTAACAATATCCATGTCTACCACTAGCATTAACTTCGATGCACCTCTGCGGGCAAAGTTGCGCAGCGCGTTCAATGTATACCTAAGTAAGTAGGTATGCATATCGAAGCGAAGCGAAAAGCCCAGTGGAATCGCTGGCAACAGGATCGATCGAGTCGATCCAGGAATCAGAATTCCAGCGATGCGTATAAACTTGCAAGTAACGCGATACACACGGCGCGGGCATCGAGCACTATTTAGTTTCATGCAACGAGTAAAAGAACTAAAAAAAAGAAAGAATAAATGAAATGAAAGAATTGCGGCTGGCGCGTACCTGCTGCGCCCGCCTTTGCAGTTCTTGCGTTATGGCGGTGCTCAGGTCGGTGCTGGCGATCGGAGACGTCCTTGCGGCGCAATTGCGCGGTGTCGCGTGCACGGTGGCCGGCGTGTCGGTGGTTTTGTTGGTCCCGGTGGTGGCAGCGGTGACCGAGCCGTAGGAAACCGTGGACGGTGGCTCGCAGGAGGACGTCGACAGCGACGAGGAGGTCGAGGCCGAGTCCTTGCTGCAGGACGACTCCAGGCTCGACTCCGTCTCCGTGGAGCCTGTGCTGCCCATCGACATCGTGCTACCCATTTGCATACCCATGGCGTTCATTGGCTTCACCTCTGCACCAACGTCACCGTTCACGCGTCATTTTATGGGTAGTATGTTGCGGATCGCTTGAGCCGCGTTCGTGTAGCTTTCGATCGATTAAAAAGGGCTGTCTATCGGTCGGGGAATGGGGCACAGAGTGCCAAGACACTCGGATGCCCCGAGAACGCGGAGTGAGCTTGTTTCAGGGAGATGTGACGAATGATTGGACAAACCTGCGGGCCACTTGTAAGGAAGAGGTGGCGGAGGTGCCGGTGGGCACACAGACTGATGCACCTCCACGGTGGTCACCGTTTTCCTGTCGCCCTCGCTCTGCCTCTGGATTATCTGCAGCTCTGACAGCCGATTACCATCCTGCGAGCCATTTTCCTGTCGCACAGATCGTAGGAACAGGCGTTAGACCCTCCCATTTAAACAAGCCAGATTAGCATAGCGATCGTTTCTCTTTTTTAATTAACTCCCGTCGAACGTGCATCGCACACCGATCGTCACGCTAATTCGATCAGATAATAGCGAGCAATTACGAGGCTACTCTCGGGTGGGGGTGTAGAAAGCTCCCGTTGGCTACTCCTTAATTATCAAATAACAAGTTTCTTCTTCGTTCTATTCCCGACTCCTCGAACTCTGTTTACACCCGCGCGGGAAACGCTACCCACCAGCTGACCATAATTAGAAAATTAGAAAGCACAGTTTCCTTACTTTGGGTCCGTGATACGGGGGGATATCGTCGGTTGGCCCGTCGTAGATGACTACGTCCTGCTGCCTGCAGTTGTCCCGTCGATACGCTAATCGCCTATTCGCCTCGTCCCGCGGATTAGCGTCGAAATCGTGGACCTCGTAGTCGATCCTGGGCGCGACAGGATCGTACAGAGGCTCGTTGTCGATATCGTCCTCGTAGGGGCCGCGGGAATTCGGAAGGCCTGGCACGCCGATTAGCCTGTGGTTTTGGTTCTGGTTCTGGTTGATACGAATTACAGTGGTATTATTTGGTTTGCGGGTCCATTCCTGTGCCTGCAAGTGAACCAGAGAGACGCTTAGACGGCACATTATTTTCTAAGAACATTCTTCTGGCAGTGGTATTCCGTTCGCGAAGAGAACTCTTACCTGGTCCACGTGACTCCACTCGGAGGAACTGCAACTGCTCGTGGACAAGGCTAACGGGCAGCAGGCCCTGGAAAATTCAAAGGCAGCACGTGCTTGACTAGCGTGTCCCATCGGCGATACGTACGAAGTACTTTCTAATTCCCAATTAAAACCCGACGTCGTGAGGAAGCACAGGCAATGGAGCGAGGTTAAGAGCAGGATGAACATTAATGTGGCGGTCAGGAATTCGTCGTGCACGGTACGCCGATCGTTATCGCGAAATGTCCTATTAATAGAACGGACTTTCTCCCGGTGTTAAATTCATCGATGCCGCCCGATAGCGGCTGGCAACGAGAGAGAGATACGTATCCACTGCCGTAAAACCGCGCGCGGGCTGATACTTTCTGACGATCGCGGTCCTTTCAACCGGTCCTGGTTAATTGCAATCACGTACAATGGTACCTCAGACATGTACAGTGCCGTAACATCGCGGCCGTTTACGTCACGCGTAGGTTGTAATTAATTAATTACCGCGGATATCCATCGGTACGGAAGAAGATTCTCCATTTCTCTGTTCGACTAACCTTCCGTTCCTGTTGCAGGCGTCCTCGCGGGGGTATCGATGGACCTGAATCCTGGCGTCGTGATGATGCTGGGGCGAGTAGGTAGGGTTCTGCTGAGGTTGCGGGCTGGCCGCAGCCACGCTCGACGTCTCGGAGTCGTAACCGCTGGAGCCGCGAGTCCATAGTGGCTCGGGGCAGTCGTAAAGGTGATTTGGCGTGGGTCGTTGCACTATTAGGTCGAGCACGGCTGAGCTTCTCATTACCTCGATGGCTCTTTCGAATGGGAGATCGGTGAGCCGCTGCCCGTTGCACCACACTATCACGTCGCCGGCTTTCAAGCCCGCTGCTCTCGCAGGGCCGTCGTCTCTGGTACCCTGGATGAAATTTCCATTCAATTAACTCCTGTCAAGCTCGCGCGGCTCCCAACGATAGCCACCCCTCGCCGCATCGATAACGAACGATTAACGGAACGATTGTCAACCTGAACGGTTAAGCCAGGCACGATGCCCCTGCAGACGCCGCATCCCAAGCGGCCCTTCTCGCCGACGAGGATCCGGATCCTCACCTCCGTGCTCGGCACGGCTCCCATCCCGGTCTCGTTGTACTGCAGCTGATGCTGCTGCTGCTGCACCATGTGCCAGGTGACGGGATCGTTCGGGTTGCTTTGCGAATCATAAGGTACTCTTAGAACGAGGATACAGTGTGCAGCCAGATACTACATGGCTCGCGGTAGGGGTAATGACCGATCGGTACTTACTCTTTCACAGGTATCATTCCCACGCCTGAAAGAAAAATCAGCTGTGAGTTCGGGGCACAGATGCGCTTAATGATATCGGTTTACTTTGGCGTCGCTTAAGGGGTCTCCCCAAGTTGACGGACGAAAAATGATGCGAACTTGTGGAATTTTTTAAAACAAAACCATCAAATATATTTACTTACAGCTTTGTGGCTTCATTTATCAATCTTTAGAGAATACGAGGAAAAAAAATTATGCAAAAATAGTGGTTATAGCCAGAGTTATAGTGCTTCGAATAGAGCACCTTACAAAAATCGTACGCGCATTGTTGGCATAAAATCAGCCGTTGTAGTTGTCTGAAATGGAAAATTTAAAAATTTGTGTAACCTACAATGAGTGTGGCTATCGCTTGAACTAGATTAAATGAGAAATACTGAAAATTAAAAAAAAAATGGCAGCGTCTAAAACAGACATCGGTTTTTGCAAAAAAAATCGCTGGTTCTTTAAGTCGCGAAAGTTTAATATTGCAAAAACCGACATAGTTTTAGTACCAACGAGAATGGTACATCTACTGAAGATATATACCAAATTTGAAGTAAATCGGGTGATTGGTTTTTGCGATATCATGCTAACCAATTCGAAAAACATAGTTTTGCGAAAAAGGCGTTTAAAGTTTTAGGTACCCTTTCTTTTAAATTAAATTTTTCTTAAAATGTTGCCTAAAAATGTACAAATATAGGCATAAAGTTTTCCATTAACATAATTTGAAGGTTTCTCTTAAAAAAAATCCCAAATAACACGCTCCTTTTCTGGCCGTCAAATTAGGGAGACCCCTTAAAGAATCTGAGGAAGCTGAGTAATTACTTCGTATCTTGAGGACGAGGACTTGCTGGTTTTTTGCCAGAAGCGCGACTTCCTGATGGACGGCGTCCTCAACCGGGTACCCGTTCACCCTTATGATCTGATCGCCGACCTGCAAGCAAAGAGGCGGCAGGTGAAACTACGCAGCAACGGCATCGACGAAATAGAGTGGAAACGGGACCGCCCTCTCTCATTGTTGCTTGCAAAACCGACTCGTGCCGATTAACACGGACCCCGAGAGTTAATTAGCGACTCGCGTTACAAGGATCCTCCGAAGACTAGCTTACCCTTAATCCATTTCTGTGGGCCTCTCCGCCCGGCTGCACGTCGCTCACGTAGAATCCAGCCGCGTACTCTCGGCCGCCGCGCAGGGAGAAGCCGAATCCCGACGCTCCGCGCCGTCTCAGCCTCACGTTCCTGGTGACGCCGATGACGGCCATCCTGCCGCCTCCTGTTGGGTTTCCAGGACCTCCGCCGGTCGATGGAACCATCCCAGCGCCCGGCGCGCCGGATGAGCCGCCGGACCTAGAAAAATTAGCAGGTGACTTTAAGCCGCTTCAACGGAGGAATCCTAGTCGACGCTAAGCGGCGCGACGCTTAATGGCTCCATTAGCAAATGCGACGGGTAAAAGGGGAGATTCGTAATTTTAAACCGAGCGTACATCATCGTTATGACACCGTATTGTCCCGCGATTCGCATTGCCAGTAGGCGCGGAAAGTGGAGCGCGATTCATTCACCCGAATGAATCGGCGAGCACACGTACTCCCGGTATAACGTTACTCCGGATTTAGCCGCGTTAATAAGCCTCTTCTTTTCGTTACGTAAACCCGAGCAACATTACTTTCCCGGCTCGATTCCCGCGCGCTCTGCGAAATCGCACGAACCCGCGCCTCTCGCTAATCACCGCAATTATATTTACAGCTGAAAATCGCGGCCGTGTGCGCGACCACCGAAGCCCCGATTTTACGCCGGCGTATAGTAACGTACACCGTACACATAGATATGCAGCGAGGATAACATGCATGCCAGCGGCTAGACAGTCAGACCGCTGGAATACCTTGCGGGGGTGGGCGGTGATGGTCGGCGGTTTCAACGTTTCCGATTGCTTTCCTGTCTCCCCTCAAGTTCACCCGCACCCAGGTAATTCTAAGGGGTAGGTAATTGAATATCCTATTCCCTACCGATTCATCGATTACGCGAGCTCCGCCTCTCACGGTGGGACCACTCGACGAGCCGGCGCGAGATCTAAACGCATCGATGTCTACGGTCGCCCGCGACGAGTCTTTCTCTTTCGGTGGAAGAAAAAAAAGGAGCAAAACGCTCGGAAAATTCGTGGCAGCCCGACGACGTGGAATTACAGTAATCTCGCCGTTGACGCGGTTCACCTTCGCCAGTAATTGTACCGCAAAAATCGCCGTTTCAGCCTGCGGGCCGGGGCAGCGAGAGAAACGGCCGGTTTACCTTTGTTCGGTTCCCGCGAACTTTTTCCAGCCCGCTGCGAAATTAATGACCACACCTGGCGCGGCCCGTTGCCGCGGCGGAGAGGCCAGAGGAAGAAGGAGAGAAGGAGCAGAGGAGTCGAGGCAAATTCCACCAGCAGACGGAAAAGACGAAAGGCAGAAAGGGGCGTAGAGGCGGGCGAAGGTAGGAGAGACACTTTATGCTCCCTAATGACGACGGGAATCCATCTTGCCTCGGACATTGAAAAGATTACGTGCGGTATGAGGGGCCCGTGGCGGACTGTCGGATGCTGCAGGACACGAGGACGACACACCGGGTAAATGACAGTCATTAGAAAGAACGAGACGCTGGTTTAGAATGACTCCGCCTAGCCGTAGGGCTCCGCGTCTTCTACCCCGCCCTGCCCGCCTCTCCCCGGCTATCGTGCTCATTTTGCTCGTCGAATGTTACCGAAGGCAAAAGGGAATTCCACCGTGTGCTCTTTCCTACGGGCCCCCAGGGGGTTTGTCTTTTTAGAGCGCGCCTTCTGGGGGCAGAAAACGTCTGGGCGCGGACTCGGAACGGGCGAGCGCCAGAAGCTTTCTATTCCAGGCAATTTGCATGCGACTGTTTACGCCGGTAATTACCGCTTTACCTTACCACGGGCGCGCGGCGCACTCGCAATTATTGGAAAATTACTAATTTCCATATCGGGTAGGGTGAAATAAGTAGAAAAACAGCGGGGCGATGGGGAGGGGTGTGAGGAAAGGTTTGAGCGCTTAGAGTCGCTTCTGTGCACTCGCTACGCTCGATCCTTCACAGACCTGTCTTGGATCGCCGATCCGACGGATAAGAGAAAAAGTCCTACGGGAGAGGGGAGGCTCTTCTCTGTCGGCCCGATGGTGAGATACCTGTCGGCGACACCTACCAAGATTCCCAACATCTCCCCGGTAGGGATCACTGGCACGGAAGCCTCTCGTCACGAGCTGTTAACGCATTTTCAACGTGGCCCCCGGTGACGTTCTTAAGGAAGTCGTAGTCGCTTTATCAAAGGGCAGCCTTTTGAAACCTGGCGTCGGAAAATAGTCGCGCTCCCGTACGTTTTCAACAGCTTCTCGGATACTTGTGCCGCTTCTCGACAGCTCTGTAAACGCGTTCCCGTATCCTCGTTTGCGACTCCTCGAGGAGAAAGGTGCGAAGCCGAGAAGGTTCCAAGTGTCGTTCGACAATCGTTCCATATTCGACGCTTGTTAGCTAGTCTTTTATAAATCAGCCCGGGATGGGGACTCGTGGATGACGCGATAGCAGCAGCATCGGCGAGATCCATGCCGATCCATGCCGTTGAAAAGTTTCAATGCCCGAACGCAATCTCTTATGTAATCTCGAGGACAATGGACGCGTGTAGATTCTCGAGGAGGTTCCCGCGACAAGAAGCCAGGCCAGCGATACAGACTGGCATACCGTTATTGTCGTCGATATCGCCGCTTAACGATCGAGCCACCAAAGTGTCACGACTGTTACGTACTTCGTCCACATCTTCGCACATACCGGTAGCCTCTGTCTAAAACAGTTAACAACCTGACAACGGGCCTAACCCATGGGCTAAACCACGCTGAGAGCGCGAAAAAAATATTATTATATCTCTACCTTGCAGTGTTATTGGTTAAGTAATGAAATGTATTTGTATGATAGATATATACACGGTATTAGGTGGACAAAAAACCAAAATATGAAATTGTAATTTTGTTTATTTACAAAAAACAGTTTTAACTTTAATTTTATTTTAATTGCTTTTCTATAAGTACAATAATTATCTTTTGCTGATATTCTATTGTTATATAACTGTTTGGTAAGTATAATAAATCGAGCATATCTGCAGGAATCTCTTCTTTGTCGCGAAATAAAAAGTTTCGTAACTGCAGAAAATGCACAGATATGCAAATACATGCAATTTTTTGTACACTTCGATAAAGTTAGAATATCTGCAGACAGAAAGTATGCGAAAAACCTCAACAAGTTTATCTATGTAATGTGTAAAAAATTCATACAAAAACATGCTACATACCTGGAGGAACACAAGCCATCACAGAAAAATAAAAGAAAAATGGAAAATGCATTCAATTCACGACTGTACACCACTAAAGACTGAAGACGTTTGGTGAGTACGCATAGTATAGCCGAAGTCGAGGGCATACGGTAATACTTATATCCGATTTCCACGTGTTTCCCGATTGCCATTTCTTAAAACTTTTTATGATTTCTAGTACTCTAAGGTCTATACACCCCTAATAAATATCCAAATGTAATATATGAAAACCTATTTTTTTTACTTTTTTTTTCGCGTTCGAAGCATGGTTTAGTCCACTGTGCATCGCCGCGGTTATCCGTTTTATTAAAGGATATTTCCTACGGTTCTCACATTTTATGCCAACTTATTTCCTCCCGGGCTGAGAAATCTCCTAGCGAACAAGCAGACGAACGGGTCAATGCTTTACGACCGCGTTCCCCCATTTAATTTAACGTCTCGTCTGCTTTCGGAGGGAAAGCGCAATTAACGAACGCTACGCGTTTCGACGAAATTATTTCGGTTTCTTCATACCCCCGTTGCCGCAACTCGTGTGTGGCAACCACCCGGTTTCAATACATTCGAGAGTCGCGGACGAGGAACGTCGACGGAAGGAGCGACTCCAGTTCCTCGCGGTTCGCACGTTTAATTCCAATCCGAATCCTCGCTGCAAACAAACATGCCCGGTGTGATTGCGATGCAACGTGTTGCCTCTGCCGAACAGCTGTATCCGTGGAACAATTACAATGCTCGAGGCACACCGCGCCCGAATACCGATCGTTCGTGCGCGCGTAAACGTAACGGGGTAACAGGACACTCGAATCGTCGAGTCGAAATTCCATTCACGCTCTATGATAATTGGGGGCCTGGGTATAGGCACATGAAAAACAGTGCTCGAAGGGTATACATATAATAATCCCTTTCCAACAGGGATACTCAGGCCTCTTGCGGGGAGGCGCGTGCAAGTAATCGCCGGCGCGGTTATTGACTCGTTTCAAGTTTCACCTTCTTTCTATCCGTCCTTTGCTAGTCGCACGTGACACGGGTTTCGCGAATAATTATTCGAGCTTACAAGGAAACATATCGAGCCTCCACGCGAGGGGTGAAAAGAAAGGGTGGAAAGAGCTCCTCTAAAACTCTTGCGACTGCTGGCTTTTAAACTCGCTACTCCGATATCTCGACCATGTCATGAACGTAGTTCTATTCTTGAAGTCAGCGGTCTTCTGAAATTGGAACATCGTCGATCTCTATCTGAGCTTACTTGCCTTACATCGATTCTGCGGACATTTTGGCTCTGGTTAATTTTTATGCGCCTATTGTTTCTTTCAGATCGCCTTCTTTTTTTAAATGATTTTTATTCAGCTTCGATCTTCTGTTTGTTTGTTTGTTTGTTTGTTTCTATGTTTGTATGGTTCAAATCTGGCAACTCAAATTTAATCCACTTCCAATTATCCAAGTGTCTTGAAACTTTGCAGGCGAGCGTAGTTTCGATGACAATACAATATTTAAAAAAAAAGTTAACCCTGAGCGGGTGAAAAAATTACCCAGTCATCAATAAATATAACCCATAACCATAAATCCAAATGACTTGAAATCAGCCACTCGCCTTCTTTATGAAAACGAAAAAAAGCCGCTCCGTTCGGGTCGCTAGTCGCATCGCGATTTGAAATTAAATAAAAGATATTTCTAAAGAAGTCAGAGCTGCGGAATGTAAATCCATGAACAGTAAAAACTAGAAAATAAATATATACCTAAAAAAAATTCTTATGTTAAACAATTTTATTAAAAATACACTAAAAACTAAAAAATAATTATTTTCTTGTACTGCAATTTCGATGGTGTTTTTTTCACTTTAAATAAAATCGTGGAGTAGGATTTTTCATAACAGAATATGAATCAATTTAATACAACATCAAGCGTCGAAATGAATTTGTTGTGAGATGAATTACTCCATTAACAGGATACGTAAATTAGGGAATCTTTATAGCGAATATGTCGACTTTTTTAATGGTACATTGGCCAACTTTAAATATCGTTTGCGGGCTTTGGCTCACAGTAACGTCTCTCTACACATCCGTTAATTCTAATTTTAATTTTATTAGTTCATTAGTTCTATTATTTGCTTGTACTTATTACTGTTTGTTCATTTATGCACTGACTTTTGTTCTCTTTTCTTTTCTTTCACATTGTTCCTTTGTTAACTTTATGAATATTTCACTGTAAACTAAAGGGTCTTTACCCGTGAATAAATAATAATAATAATAAAGTTGGGGGTCGAAAATACATTTCCTAAAATTATCTAATAACTGAGCAGGGAGGCGCTGGATTCGTCTCTAAAAAACTCACACTTTGAAAAAACAAATTTTGTCCTATGCCTAATAATTCTCGAGGTACTCCAGAAAATATGTTTTCGACCACCAACTTTCGAGCCTGTTCTCCCCCCTTCAACATAGTCGATTGACCACGTGTCGAATACTTTTCACTATTCGGCAAATCTGCAGTCTGATCAAAATCGGCGTGAGCGGGTTCGACATGTTCCCTTGCTAGATCGGTTGCACGCGGCTTCGAAGGGATGCCCGGAACGTCCAGCTCGCTAACAATGCAGAGAAAGTCGACGCGAGCTGCAGGGAACACGGAAAGACACGCCCTGACGAGTATTCTCGTCCTTTCGAGCCTCGTTCTCTGCTTCGCGTTAGATCGCGAATAGAAGACGCCCGGTCACGATCGCTGCCTCGAAACCTGGGATACTTTCCTTTTTATTCGGCGATTCCTGGGGAATGCTTGAACACCTCAGCCGCTCGAGTTACCGTAACCATGGACTTTATAACAATCGGGTGTATTAATTATGATGCAAAGGAGAAGGTGCGCAACAACGATACGGCTCTTTCGGGGCACTCCGTCTCCAGCTGGTGGGAACAGTTGCAGTTCCACGAATCGAGTCGTCGCTCGATCAATCGATCAATCTTATTGTAGGCGCGATTTGTCTTAGACCCCTTAGCTGAAGTCTTTCAATCCACAGAATGGCTAGCAAACTGACAGCAACCCCGATATCGATGTCCCTCTAAAGAATCCCTCTCCACCAGAAAGTTCTTTTCTGAATGAACCGGCCTATTGCGCAAGAACGAGATAAACCTCGCGCAAAAGACAGATTACCGCTGAATACCCAGGAATAATGAGAATATCTGCCGGTCCCTAATTGATGTTTCGTGTTCTGCGACGAGTCCTCCCGATTACAAGAATTTTATCCACCGTAGTCTCTTCTTATAGTTACGTCTGAACCTGGTACGCGAGTGTAATTAACGGTAAACGGCAATTAGTGGCAAGACCGAGTAAACTCGTATTCCAAAGGAAACGTAATTCCGATTCTGCCTCTGTTGCAGTCGATATCGATACCGAGCGCGGCGTCGTGATCGTGGCCACCTGAGTACACATCTCGCAGCCCCTTCTAAATTCACCTATCTCGAAAGAAATAGCATTATTTCAATTCAATAGCATAATTTCCTTGCGTGATACGAGAAAGGGGTATAATATATCGCCTGAGTTGCTGCGCGTTTGCCAATCTCCTCGGGGAGAATGAAATTTCAATGTTACTCGATTGTGCCCGCTAATTGCCATGATCGGGGAGCAGCGTAATTGAAATCGCCGAGTGTATTCAGCAGGAAATTGCGGTCGTTCCGACGGCGCGGCGTCCGAGGAACCTGTTATCGTGTATCACGCATCGCGTTACCATTTCTAAAGTAAAATTCGTATTCGTCACGGCCGAATTGCTGGCTTAACCGCGCCGGAGCCTGCAGCAGCCCGGAGGTGCACAGCCGCTGAGCGAGTCAGCTCGCGGAGGGAAGAGAGAAACAAAAGGGCAACGCTTCGGAATCGGGCGTGTTTCGCGTTTCTTCCCTTCACGCGCCACCGGGCTCGCTCCATCCGATCACGAGAATCCGCGGCTTTGATCGATCTATCCTCTCCTGCTCGAGGTCGTTGATCCACGCGCGATTTACAATATTTCCTTCCACGAAAGTTTAGGGGTTCAGCTGTCGCCGAGGTATCGTCGCGCAGCGATCTCTTCATTTCCACTCCCCTTTTTGCTAATCGTCCCCGAGGTGAGTGAAAAATTACATAGCGCGGCGGACCGTCGGCAGAGCCGATAAACCGGATATCGCTGATCAAAGAATGGAATTACTGTAATCAAGTTTCCCCCCCCCCGCATCCTTTTATTTCCCATTAACTCGATATCGAACGAGCCCGGTCTGCTGGCCTTGAGATATTTCCAATATTCTCGTTTATTGGATGTGCCCGGGCAACGGGGAGAGTTGGGAAGGGCCGGGCGCTGAAAAGTACAAACGCGAACGTTTTAAAGTTCAGTGGATCATTGTGTTCCGGCCTGCGACTTTAATGAGCGCATAAGGCAGCCACGGATATGAAACGGATCTTGGCGTCTGTTTTTAACGAACTTTGATTGGACCGCGGCTGCTGCCCGTCGCGCGTTATCGACGTTTATTTTCCGCGTAAGGTGAACCGGGAGGGGGGGGGGGGGGGAGAGGAGAGGAACGACCGGGGCGAGCCGAGCGTTTGAGACGCGCCCAACGTCCGATCATGATAAACGACAACGCGACTGATCGATCAAAGCGCGGTGACTCTCTCCACCACGAGGGAAAGAAGAATGCCCCGGGTCGTTTTGTTTCCGCGATTCTTTTGGTACGTTAACGATTTACGGGCCTCGTTACCGGTTTCTTTCTCTGCCGTCGCTGGCAGAGGGAGAGTGCGAGAGACGATCGAAAGACGCGAGGCGGTGGGGCGACTTCGCTGGTCGCCGTGTTTGCGGTGAACGGTAACGGTGATCATCCGGCAGCCATAAACTTTCAGTTCGTCCCTAGCCATCCGATTGCGGAGCTTAATGCCGCACAATGCCGATGGAATGGCAAATAATTCCATCGCCGCGTATAACGGGAACGCTCGCCTAGATCATTTTCGCGGGCCTCCACCGTTTGCCACCGCGGCGTCTCCCCTGGCCTCACTCGGAACTTCATAGAATGCAAATTTATTCCGGGCGCGGGGCAAACATTTCCTCGTTACCTCCGAGCTTCGTTCTTTACCCAATTTCTGCTTATTACGGCGGGAAGCGTGCGCAGCTCGAGTAGCTTTCGTAAGCCCCGCTCGTGGCTCGTTAGCGAATTTTCGCTACCCAGTCTCCGGCTTTCAAAAGCGACGTTTTCCATCGAATAACGGGGAACGTCGACGCGCGTAATTCTTCGCAAGGAATCAGCCCGCCTTATTTTATTCCACGGCCCGATTCATTTGCGCGGGGAGTAGAGGAGAGAGAATCGGTATTACGTACAACGCGAGCACCGTGTCACTGACCATTCGCGTCTTTTCGACTTACGAAACGGAAGATTCACTTTCACGGCGGTGGAAAGTATGTAACGCGTGACGGCAGATCGTATCACCGGCTTAATTTTTCTTACGCGATCCGCGCCGAATAATTAAGGACGGTGATTTCGCCAGGACCTGTTACCGGCCCTCCCTTCGGCGATGGATCTCGACGTTTCGCGATTTGGCTCGGTGTTACGCGAAGTAGGCGATCGAGCCGCGGGGGAGAGGGGGGAGATATCGTTGTCGAGGGTCATAAATCTTCGACGACAGAAGTGCACGCCCCCGTATTTATTTTTATTATGTCAGGAGGGATCATACGTGTCGGGTACAGATAAGATCAGGACGGCGGGGCGCGTGATCGATGAGACCAGAAGACCAATAAATCCTTCAACCCGATCCTCCGGCTAGAATTCTCCCCTTTTGACCACCCCTCCCCTCAGCTCCCTTGGCTATCGGCATTCGAATCGACGGACGCGCGATCGTTGACATATGCCGGTCCGCTGTAAAAGTATCCGCGAGGAAGCGCGAGTCCGGCAAGAAACGCGTGCGTGCACTTCGGCGAGGACGATGTGTGTCAGCGGGTCACCGACACCCATTAGCGGCAACCAACTTCGATGTTTAGCTACCGGTTATCAGCCTTGTAACGTCCCCCTAATTGGAGTACAACTGAGCCGCGAGTCGAACTATCTACTCGTTTAACGCGAGCCATCGGTAAAATTCAACGCTTCTGTGGGAATAACTTTCTCCGCGAAGGATCCAGGTGCATCATCCTCGAACGCCCTACAAGTTTCTAGAAATTCCAATTACACCGTAAGATAGGTACAGTTTCCCTCGCGCAACCACTTTCGTTTAAGAACTCCCTAAACGCACGTTCGTGAAGCATATGGGAGAGTCGTACAGTACCGACCAGCTTACAGTACCGACCAAAGATAGTTCTCGCTTCTTTCACCAGATATTACCACTTTATTTGAATTAATCAATGAAAATCACAATTCTTTATAACTTATTTCGGGGTCATATTGTTTACTCCATTGCTCTCGATGTTCTGAGGGCCCAGACTGAGGCATTAATTAAACGTATACGTTGATATTCAGTGGGTTAAAAGTTATTTTTTATAGCTGATCTATTATGTATACTATCTCTAAGTAGTCTATTAAATTTAATAAAACGTCCTACGTAGTTTTGCAATATTCTTTTGTACATAATATACCATGACGTAAAATGTTTACCCGTGTTTGTCATACAGTGCGGACCAACCAACTGTCGTGCAGTATCGACCAACAGACTCTGTCAACCAGTAGAGACAAAATTTTTCTTATCTGCAAGTTCAATCTGTTAGCAATTCAGATTAATTTATAAGATGTTCATTTAGCCTTCTTTCTACCTTTTCCCGCAGAAAAATAAAGTATATAAGGATAGATATGATAACCTAACAAATAGGAAGCTAGGATTTAATGAAGAAGTTATCCAGTGTGTTATTTGTAAGCTGAGTTAGGTATTAACTAAATAAAAAATTATGTAAATAGGGATCAAATAAAAGTTACTTTAACTTTAGATTATTCGAAGAATAAAGTTAATTTTTTTATTCGATGAGAATTTATTCGACGAACAAAGTTATATTTTTTTATTCGTTATTCGAAATTTTATTTAAATAAAAATTTTGCCCGTCTCTATTTGCAAGGAATCATTTGACAAAGATTGGGTGCAGTGTGTTAATTATTTTATTTGTGAGTTTGTACAAATAAAATTTGAAAACATTTTGTGTTGTACTAATTATATGTCTTTTTATTAACATAGTTAATCATTTAGACCTAAAAATCTACTAATTTAATAGTTGGTCGGTACTGGACGACAATTTTTCATTTCCTAGAAATTGCAACTTTTTTACTTTTGCGAATTATCAATTCTTATTATTAAATTTCACAAAAATAATTTCCCTCCTCTTAGTAAGATCCATTTATACTACAAACACGTTTTTGAATTTCTGTTTTTAATACCTCTACCCCAAGATATAACAAAAAAACTTACAGCGATCGGTACTGCACGACTCTCCCGTATGGCTCGCGCGATGACAGATGCTACCGCATCGGACGCGCGGCATTTGGGAAAAAAAAACGCCCAGTTGGAAATTCCACGACCCTGATCGGTACATCGACCCCTGTCGATAAATTGCTCGAGGAAAGAAATCGAGACGTTTAATCGCTCTTGTTCAATTTTCACGCGCCGCCCGAGGTAAGTATCTAGCGCGGTCGACCGACTCGTCGCGCTACTAATTGCAGTCGTTTTGCTTACAGTCCACTCGGACACGCTGCGCTTTCTAAATCAACGTGGGGCAATGGAACGTCGCGCGTGGCGGCGAATCGGCAAATTGCGTTTAGGTATAGGCAAAAGGATCCTGAAGCTCGTTGCTTCCTCCTTTCCAACCATCCAAAGTTCTTCGTCGGAATCGTATTCGAGAGCAAAGCTCCACCTGGAATTCCCCCCCAGCCATCAATTACAGCTGGATTAATCCACCAGATTCGCTCGCTAGGTTTTCCACAAAACCGCAAGCCACGTCCGCCGTCCACGCTTTCTATCGTTATCCGCGCTCCCCGTTTCGCTATCAGACAATTGCCTCCGTCAGCATTTCCACCAAGCCGCGAGTTTTTCCCCCGGTGAAAGTCGCCGCCCGGTGTTCCGTCCGATTTTAACGACCACCGAAGAAGCGCGCGAGTCGATAATCGTCGTTAGCCCGAAGCTCGATCTTCCGATCCACGGCCCCAGGAAACCGAAGCTCCTCTATTTCGTCCGACGCGTTACACGCGCTGGTTCGGTGCACGCGCTGCATTCGCCGGAGGTGCCCGCGGAAATTAATTGTTCGGAACTACAGTTATGCATGGAATCTGTGTCAGGAGACGGTATAAATTTTAACGCTCTAATATGATCCCAGAGCGACATTTGTAGGTAAGATGGTCGGGCGTTACGTGGTCGTGGATGGGCGAAAAAAAAGTGGGCGCGTGCACGGACATTGCTCCTGCGACTAATTAAACCGCGGTGGATAAATATTCGCCCGTGGCTCGGGTAACCTGCCGTCGTAGGTAATCCTCGGCGATGTTATAAAATCAACGGGAACAGGGGTCTCCTTTTACGCCTAATGGCGGACGGATCTTAATTTAAGTACCGGCAGCTTGGTTTTCTCCGCTCGGTCTTATATGGAAAGGAAAGTTTCAGGCGTGAATTCGTTAATCCAACTTCTCGGGGCTAGAATGTGTGTGCACGTAACCCTTCCAGCAGATATGAGAGTACCCGAGGGTGTTACGTAACGCGGCACACGTCGCGCGCAACGATAGCCGCCGCTTGTAATCGCGGTGCATAATGCGCGATGCAATCGCGTGAATTCGATTCAGTCGCCCGTACCTACTCCGGGGGCCCCGTTCTCAAGATCATCGACCCCATTACGTGACATAACTTCGCCTTGGTGGCTCGTGTCCTTTCGAAATTCATTAAGCCGCGATCCGCCGGTACCAGTGACGTCCCGAACGATTCCGTGCGCCACTTCGGGATAGACACCGGCGGAACGAGAGCTGCCAGAGGCTGGCTTCGAACCACCAGCGATACGTTTGTATACATACGACGCCATTGACACGCAAAGATCACGGGTGCCGGCGACTTTCTCGCGCAAAAGGGAACACGGCCGTTTACCCACATGGATCATAAACAGTTAGCGTAGGAAAGGTGTGAGCCGACCTTTGCCGATTGCCACGAAAACATTGCACTCCACTTCGGCAAATCCGCCGAACCGTGCGACCGTCGACCTCCTTCTCCTCCGTTCCTTTAATTACCAAAGGTCTTTAACTTGCTGCAATCGGATCGCCCCAATTTTCTTTAATACTCCCTGCGCCGTAAACAAAGAGGCGATTACAGTGCTCGGAGCCGCGTACCTAATAGACGCGCGGTGGTTGCCGACTACTTAGGCAACGCGTGAGAGCACGAAACGAGCGTTGTCATCGAAGCGATTGGCCCACCGATGAAATAACTCTGGCAACCGGTGCCTCTCGCCTCTACGACGTAACGACAATTCCATCACTGCTAATGGCGCCGCGGCGACGTAACCACCGAGCGAACATTTTTCAATGACCTTTCCCATGACACAAGTGCGCGAACACGCTTCAACCTGGGGATAAATGATCGCCCGGGCGTCTGTTGGTACGCGCGTTCGCACACCTTCGCACACCCTCGCCGAGTAACTCATTGATACGGGATGATTGTTCAATTTGTTCTTACGAGTGCTGTCTATTATTTCAGTTTACCGCCTACACCTCCAGTGTATCGACATTGACAAACTTGGAGGTCTAGAATGACCTGCTCACCCCGAAATTTAAGAGAAACGGTAAAAGAAAGGAAGCAGGTGGACTGCCGTCTCAGAGAAGCATCGTTCGTTTGCCAGACCGTTGCCCCAGCAATTGAGCCATCCAGGTAATCGACAGATTTCTCTTGCCCAAGACTAACACGCGAGAATAATCATCAGCGGCGTGAAATTTGTGGGAAGGGTTCACCGGGCAGAATCCAAAGAAATTGCTTAGGAAAATGACGCCGATAGGGATCGGTGGATTGACGACTTTATTGTAGGCGAACGCGGGACGGAAAAATCTTGTGGCATTCACTTGGGAATCGTTGGTATATACGCTGGTGTACGCGAAGGTGGGGAAAAAACACGCGTGTAGAAAGGACGAAAGAAGGTGGAGGGAGGGCCCCGTGTATTTGCTTCACTTCCACGAGAGGTTAGCCGCGACGTAACAGGCATCGCAATCCCTAATTATGCAACCGTCTTCTTCGTCTTCTTTCATCCGAGCTGTATCTCGCTGTGCATATTCTCCCGGCTCCCTCGCCAAGGCAGCGTGAGTTTTCTCACGCACCTGAGTTTCCGAATGCCGGTGCCGCGGCATTTCCAGCGTCTCGCGTGCTATTTAGCGCCCGGTTGCCGCATCGGGTGCAATCTAGCCACGAAGGACGCTATTTTCCTGCCTGTTAAGCGTTTCCGATTGCGTGGCGCGTCTTCGTTCCACCTGCTCCTCCGCAAGAATTTGTATCGGGGAGGAGGCGCCTTCGTTTCTCTCCACGGACACGTTTCATTAATCGCGGCAATACGGAAGCACTGGTGCGGAGTTCAAAAATCCTTCTTGACCTCCGCTCGGAGATTATTATAATCGTTAGAGAAATTTCCGGGGTTAAAATATTATGATCAATAGTACACGTGTACAGAGATATAAAGGCGAGAGAAACTTGTGCTGTGTCCGCGGGCGATTAAAAATTTGAAAATTACCGCGCGCGCGCGTGGCGATCGCGTTAAACTATTGAGGCATACTGGGCCACTCTAAGTAGTCAGCTGACGGCTTGCCGCGCGTAAACAATTTTCCTGTCGTTCAGTTCCGTGTCGGATTTCGCGTGCGCAGTTACGGGGACGATAGCGATCACGCTCGTGTCTCGTGTTTCCACGTCCCGATTGACATTGAATCGCGTGCAAGGACAACGCGCTCCTTGGAATTTCCTTGAAGGCTCGTTCGCGTTTCGATCGCCGCGTTGAGGTTATGTCTGCTGGCGACTGTGTATCGTCGACGCTCCACAGGGATATTACACGGTTCCCCGGAATGCTGTGGTTGAAAAGGATGCTGCTCGAGGGAGAAGGCTTCGTTACTCGCAACCACGCACCGGGGCGATGCAGGATAAGGCAGGACTGGGCAGAACGCCATGATCAACGATCGATGGACGGGCCCCAGTGAAAGAAACATGGCAAGGGTGAGTCAGAAAGCATACCCTCCATCGATATCTGTATACTTATATACCGACTTCTAACTTGAGCAACAACAAGTTCTACCGCGAAAAGATCGCGCGTTGTCATGGGAAAGTGAGGCGCGAAGTTTCCACGCGAGCGATCGTTGCGCGTTCCGTGACGCTCGTTTTGCAACGCCTCAAATATTCGCGATATTTATTGCCCCCTCGAACGGTCAACCGTTGACTGAAAGTTGCGCTTATGAATACAAATTACGCTTGCAATGAATCAAAATTTATGGACGGTTCGTTAGACGTTCTGTAGCCCTCTACCCCCCCTCCAAGGAAGCTTCTTTCCTCCAAGTCGACCGCTGCGCCCGTGCGCCGATCTAAATGCATAGGTTAAGTGGGTTTCTTTTCGTTGCTTTTGCCGGTGCAACAATCGCTAAGTGGTTCAGCCTTGACTCGGTAATTGTAAACAAATGGGGGTGATCGACCTGCGTGAGAGCCTCGAGAGTCACTCTCAGAATTCTTATTGGCAAGGGTATTCCAGCGCCTCGCTGTGAAGTAGGCGACGCATGTCGTGCGCTTTGCGATTAATCTCGTTCGACGCTCGTTACGCGCTCTTCACGCTCCTGTTACGGGGACCCGCTTGCGTCGTCGTTGAAAAGCAGAGACAATGGTCCGTTGCGCAACTCCCGGCACGATTAACTGGAAAAATTTCGAGGCAGAAAAGTGCAGGCTAGGGGGGTCGCAAACGAGAGAATCCCAGAATTGTCCTGGCTCGGGTTGTCCCGCTGCGAAAACCGAACAGATGTTCTCGCGCTGTCGCCTCGAGGAGGCAACTTCACTCGAAACAACCACTCTTCGACTTTACACCCGCGAAGATGTTTGAATTTCAACGGGGAAGCTCTTGCTCCGTTGCCGATTCACTTTCATCGTTTAACATTCTCGTGGAATTCGAGCGCGAGGTAAATTCGACTGGCTCTTTCTGGCTGGTATTCAGAAAAGGGAAATTTGAATACCAAATTGTGCGAATCAATCGCGCGTTATTTACGATGGAAACGGTACCGTGATAAATCGCGTGCACCGGCCGGCTCCCGAGATGCTAGCAGGTAGCCGTGGACGAGAAAGTCGTCCTTGAGACACTGTTTACTTATGATAAGCCCGGATAAACCCGTTCGGTAGGAATCTGCACAAAATCCGTTGATATCCTGCAAATCCACCTCCGATAGAAATCGACAGTCCTCGGAATCCGACTTCGCGGATTGGCTCGCTCGTGCGCCATCGCGTGCCACCGCCGACTGCATCCCACTTTCGATAATCGCCGTAGTAAAAATCGAGACGGTTTTTCCGGCGACCCGACCGCGCCGACCGTTTCAACGGCCGGCAGATACGCCGGAGAAATTGTGCGTTCGTGCTGGCCTCGTTGTAATTTGCGACAGTAAACTATAACTTTCACTGGCACTTTCATTGCTTCTGTCCAAAGAGCGGCCATAGCTTCGTCGTTGAAATATACGCGCCGACCGTTATTGTCATCGGTTTCGCTCGAGCAGAAGCGAGAGTGGTATCGCAATTACGCCGCGATAAAACCTACGCGGGCTGTTTCTTTGCGGACACGTGCGTGTTTGCAGAAGGCGAGCGGTTACAAAATCAGTGGACGCGGCTGCACTTACGATTCTAACCACTCGTAAACTTAATGAACGATGCTTCACCTCGCTGGCTGCCTTATTACAGTCCTGGGCACCCAGCACTAGGGACGTAAACACGATGATGTATTTTATCGGCGCAACGCTTTCGACCAACTTTCATGTATAATTCAAATTTTAATCGCTGGACTGTTGGAATAAAATGAATAAAGTCCCCTTCGTTACTGGTAGACCGCCGGGGATATCGTTGGATCGATTGTCTAGATTCTAGGTGAAAGACTGTTCGAGTATCTGGTGGATCGAGCAGCTTGCTGTTCGAATAAAAGCGTCCAATAAATTGCCGCGGATGGCCTGTTATTGGAAAGAGGATTTAGCCCGTCTACGGACACGGCATTCCTGAATATTCAGCTCCGAATGTCGGTAGGAATGCTCGATCGAGTAACGCGATGTCTTGGGCCCCGTGCATACCGGCTTACTGTACGCGATCGAGCCTGCCCGTGTAGGTACACGCGCATCTACAGCGGGTCGAGATAATCGCGCGCGCGGCGACTTCTTAAAGGACGACGTATCTCTACACTAAGCCAATTTAAATACCTTTCCGCGTCGGATAGTGGCTTCTTTTCCTAGGCCGGTTGGAAGCCCGCTTCGGCGGGGCTGTGTAATTATGCGCGGGTTAATAATGACTTACGAACTGCGAGGGGCCTTCGTTCGTTTGTTTAGTGCCACCGATACGTGGCACTCCGCACTGCTGTGCCACGACGCTGTTCCATTAAATTGCATCGCGCTAATCTACCGAGCGCTCTCTGCGCGCCGCAATTCCGCTGGCCGAGATTCTTTCTTCTCCAAGCCCAGCGAGAAATTTTCTCACATCACCAGCAGTAAACCCTTCGTCGATCGCTGATAACAGCGTTCAATCTTCTCCTTCGTCCCCAAGGAAACGGACTTCTTTGGCTGGAGACGCAGGAACGTGGGAGTTGGAGCATTAACCCTTATTGTCTCCTCTGTATGGTTAAATACTTCTCCCCGTTTCTTGGAACCTCCTTTGTTCATCTATCGTCGTTAAATCGCCAAGCACAGATAACTGAATCTTGCCTCGTAGTTCACACCTGCCCCTCGTACCAAAGCACCCTTACACTTTTTTCAAATACCTGGACTTAAGGACAGAGGATTAGGTAAGCGAGGTCTAAATATCGTTTCCTTTATCAGCGCGCACGAGGTTGTCGTTAATCCCTCCTTGTTTGTTCGAATGCAAATGGCGCCGATAAGCTCGCGCTCGATTAACGAGATATGCAAACACACGCGCTGCGGTCGGTAATGACTTTGTTGTAGCGGAAAGTGCAACTATCGCCCAAGTTCGCGTAACCACGCATTACGCTCGTCTTTCGAGGTCCCCCATTAGCGAATATCGCCGACGCGGTTCACCGACGGGCCCTTTAAAGAGTAATTGCGAGCGTCGGGCAAACGTGGTTAAACGCGGAGCAATCTGAAGCTTGTAATATCAAGTATTAATACCGGGAATCATTACAGGGAAGAGAGTTATTAAGAAAGCCGTCTCATTTTTTACGCTGATGTGTGCAATTTCGCGGGCCCGGCAACGGATGCACCGGGCCACTATCACACCAGCCTTCCCGTTTTTCCTGGAAAGCGGCGCAAGTAGGGCGTCCGTGCCCGTGGTCCCTTTATTCTCCTCCATACAATCCGAATTCCCAGGCAGCGAGATTTCAGGCGTGTAAACACTGGAAATCGCGTCTATCCCTTACCCCCCCCCCCGTGCATTTTTATGAAAAGACCATTCCAGAGGAATATATCCATATGGATGTCGTTGAAATCTCCATTCAGTAAGCGGGTCGTATATTTCGCTCGTCGTTTCAGAACGTCCCCGGAAATCGTCGATGCGATCATCGCTGGAGAAGGTGCGCGTTTGTAAAAAAAAGTCCCCCCCCGAGGAACGAGAGACCCGTTCGACTTTTCTGCCTCGCCTCGCTAAAGGCGAAATTAAGGTCGTCTCGAATTCGTAGCGTGGTCGGCGCAGGCTGCGAGGATGCCTTGCCTCCCTCGGCTCCGCCGCACGGTGCGCCTCTCTCATTATCGTCTCCCCCAATGCATGACGGTATGGTTAATGCACTGTTATTGCCGTGTATCGTATACACGTTCGCGGTATAATGGCCGATGCCAGCCGCATAATCCCGGGGCCCCTCCCTTTGTCGTCGTACGCCTCGCGAAACACCCGGGCCACTCGAATCGATGAATGTTAATCCGCGCGTCAAAGGGCGCTTAGCGCGTGTGCCCGCGGATATCTCGCGGACCCGGCACGGCAACGCTTCATCCGTTGCGACAGGCGTCTCCTTTGCCGCGGCTACTGTCGCAAGTAATTGCATCAGGGATCGGCTTAAGCCGCGGGAAATATGCGCGATACGGGGCCATCGTGGGACGAGAGTGGAGAAGAAGGAAGGGATGCCAAGGGACATGTAAATGGGTGGGTGGCTGTAGGCTGCTCGCCAAGCCAGCAAAGGGATGGGACAGGTGATCCTCCAGATTGCAAGAAAAAGAGCCCCTCTACGAAACACGATGTGCGAGGGCACGTAAGTAGTTGAATTTTACTAGATACCTATAAGAATTTGTGATCCATTAGGGTAAAGGACCCATATACCGGACAGCCTCCTATTACCGAACACAATATTCATTTTCATGATTTATAAAATCCAGGCTATATAAATTGAAATGTAATATTCTTATAATAACATTTGAAATTATAGTTTTCCAAATAAATGAAGATTTTTATAATTAATGTAGGTTAAACATGTAAAAAATGTATAGAAATTCTCATTCTCGCAATTATCGGCATTTGACCATTTTCATTATCAAAATGGCTAAGCATCGCTTACATTTAAGAGTCCGTAAAATAATAATTCAATTGATTTAATGTACAAAAATGAATATGTAGTGATAGTACTAGGTTTAATTGATAATAAAAACTGCACATGGAGGTGATTTAATAATATTTTGAGAAATTATAGCGAATCCGGGGATTGGGTCAAATTGTACGACATTTTCAATTACCGGTGATCGATATATAGGTCAATACTCGTGTTGATTCGATAGTTACCGGATGGTCGCGAACGTTCGAAGGATCTAACCTATTTTCGAATCGATCTAGATGTTTACATTAAAGTAACAATATGCGTGAACTTTTAAGAGAATTTTTAATATTAAAAATTTTATTGGCAGATCTGAATACGAGTAAAACTATAAGAAACTAATACAGTAAAGATTCGCTTAACAAAGCATTACAGGGTTATAATCTATACATCGATAATCTAATACATCGATCTACGGTAAATGCAGCCAGCATAAAGTTTGGTATTCCAAGGAGCACGTGATACGAGAAAATTAAAAACAGATATAAGGACGAAAAACCTGGACCAGAATGTATTTTAACTACTGCTCGCAAAGATATTTTAGTTAAGTGAATAATGCAGGTATCTCGACAGTGTCCGGTAGCTCGGGCACGGTAAAAATAGTTCTCAAACTTTAAGTGTGTCCGGTAATTACGACAAAATTTTGTTTTACATTTTTACTAATATCTCTTTAATATTTCATTATTTAGTTAAATCAGAAAGTCCTGAACTTACGGAAATGCGTAATAATCAGTTCAATGCAAAAAATTCCCAGAATATATGAAAATTTATGTTGAAATTCCTAAATAACTTTCATGTCATCACTAAATGTCCGGTATACGGGCCCTTTAGCCTAGTTAAGGAACGTAAATGTCTGGTCTCGTCGGAGCTTTCGTTCAATCGCCAGTCCGAAGGAGCAAAAGTCTATGAAAGAGTAGATCAGTCGCGACACAGGATGAAGTAATAAGATCCCATCGCGTGGCGATCAACGCCAATCGCGGAGATAAGAAAGAGATTACTTCTCGCAGCGCCGATACATGTACATAATCCGTCCGACGATCGGCGCAGGTCCCCATAAAATTTTATCGCCAGGCCCGCGATCTTGTCGCGTATTATCCGCGCGTTTTTTGCCAGCGCAGCGCTTCTGAACGATGCCTTAAAAATTAATAAGAAGACTGCTCGCCGGCGTGGCAGCCTTTAGAAAGGAACGATTTCCGTGGGACCGTTGAATGGCTGGAAACGGTCGGGCTCGGGGCTCTCGCGATTAATCAGTTCCACGAAAACAGGCGCGGGGGAACGTCTACGATCTACACGTAGCCGCGAGGTAGAGAGTCGGTACGCGAAGAAGGGCCGCAGGTAGAAACGCTTATAAAAAAGGGGGGCAAGTGAGCTTTAGTGCTTTAGCGCTTTAATGCCTCGCGAACGACTTCCTCTCGATCGATCTTCCGGGTTCGTACGCTGAATGCTCGTAACCGATATCGTTTCCACGAGTCAAACGGGCCCCTACTCTCCATTGTCCGCTGAGTGCGCCTCTCTAGTATGCAAGTGGAGATACGTGTCGCGTCCGCGTGCTCCGACTTTGGACGCGGTTTAATACGATCGATCGCGGCCAATTGCCTCCGTTCCATGAAAACTAGACCGAGTTACTTACGCATGGCCGCAACGTAAACAGCGAATTTCTGAAATTGTTTTAGAGAGCCACTTCCGCGGATATCACGCTCGGGGTGTCGTAAAGCGAAGGTATCGCTGCGCATACCTCTCTTTCGCCCGTGTCTCTCGCTATGACGTGGATCTTCCGGGTCTCTCGGAGGAATGGCTAGAAACGGATATAGGTAGCCTCGTTTCACGACCGAGCGAATGTTGACCATATTATTCAGACTTCTTTCTCGTTAATAGAAAACACTCTAGCTCTGGGCGAGTTTGCTTCTGAGAATCGACTTTCGAGTCCCGGTGCATCGGACAGCTTTGGCTCGCGGGCCTCTCTCGACCCTTTGCGAACAAAGTATCAGGGAGTGTGGAATATTGCCTGAAAGGCCATCGCGGCATTTTCCTGACCAAGTGAAATTGGAAACTAGGTGGCCGCAAGCACAGGCATAGACATCAAAGCGAAGGGCTATGCGCGCTTGATACAATTAGGTAATTACTGTCCCCTGTTTATGAGAATCGGGCTCGATGTTGCATGCACCACTTCCGTCCAATCGATCTTCCGGGTTCCACGTAAGTGGCGAGCGGCTCGATTCACCGGTATTCCATAACGACCGACTAGTAAAACGAGTTTCGATTCGGTACGACGCAAAACCGAGTAACTGCTGCGCCGTTCTCTCTCCCTGGATAGCCGAGCGAGCATTATTGAAAAAGACTCGTCCGTAGGTGCATCCTCTCCCGCTCGTCTGGCCGCTACGGTCATTCATAAAACGTTCCGATTCATTCAGCAAGTAATTATGTAAATCCTCGAGCCTGTAATACGGTCGCCGTGCAATTCCCGATTATCGTTATCTCTATTCCTTCGAAACACAAATTCCTCCGATTTAAAGGGATTATTCCATTGCTCCTCGAATTGCCAAATTTTCACAGGACCCATCGCCCCGCGAAGTGGCACGATTCAAGCTGGTGGGCCACTTCCGTTCGATCGATCTTCCGGGTTGCGCGTAAGTAATAAATGCTCGACTTGCCGGTAACCGATATCGTCCGACGAGCAAAACTCGTTTCGGTACGGCATAAAGGGGGGCAGAGGCAGAGCACTCTCTCATGGATGGCCGTGTAACCCTATAGGAAACCTTCGGCGAGTTTCACTTTGCGGCTCTCCGTTACCGGGCACCTCGTCCCCGTGGCTCCTTGTCACGGATACGAGGAACGTAACGCGGGTTGCAGCGGGCCGCGCACGGGGAACGCGCGGCTGCCTTGCCTGACTACCTCCACGCATCTATCGAGCGCATCGAGCGCATCGCGCCCAGCTCTAGTTGCTCGCGTAGAGCCGGTTGCATGGCCGCGTGTGAATGCACTTGTAACAACGCGAGCAACGCGCCAGCCTAATACGACTCTACGGCTACGGCCTTATTCTTTCTCGCGAAAAGTGTCACGCTTATCTTGGAAAAGTAGAGAGGACGACCGGTTGCCGAGTTATTCTCGTTCCCCTTCTTTTTTCTATCGGCCGCTCCAGTTAGACAATCTTCTCCCCTGCGAACGAAACATCAACGTTTAAACTCCGTGCCTCTCTGCTTCGTCCTCCCAATTGCTTCCTTCTGGATCGCTCGGCAGGTCGTTCCGGGGCAATCGTCCAATGCCACCGGTTGAGTTTTCACATCGCGGCTAGAGTTCCCTCGAAGCTCGGCACTCGAAAATAGCGCTCATGTATGATTCATTAGCCGGAGATGTAGGACGCGGCGAGCACGGGGAACGAGCCGTGCCCCGTTCAAATCTATTGTCATCGAAAAGTAACTGTTCCTACAGATGGCTGGCATAGAGTCGTGCGCTTTTCTTCGGCGTGTGTACTTACATAGCGTGCATACGGGAGGGTCTGCCGAGCCGCCGGCAGCTGTCCACGTACACAGAATTCGAGGCGACACACGATCGCTTCGCGGCGATACGCCGAGGAACGCGCGAAGGAAAGTCGAGAAATTCCTCGTAATCCCGTTTCCTCCGGCTGCCCGTGCCGCTCGTATCAGCCATCTACTTTTTCGCCAGTTCCACTGGAATGCCTATCTCTCTTAAACGTATCGGAGGGCTGGATCGCTGTCTAAAGTCGCCTCTGTCCCTCGCAGCGGAGCAAGCGACCGTCGAAGAAGACGTAGAACAACGGATATTGGAAAGAATCGGCGGGGGACGCGTCCGGAGGACTCTGTTTGCGTGTCACCGTTCCTGTATCGGTGCTTATGATCGCAACCTTCGCTACACGCCCGTAACGGCGAGCGATCGAGGAAGGCTGGCGGTGATTCTTTTCGATCCTCGATCAAGATCGTAATCGGATAGCCGCGAGCCCAGGCGCACACGCGTGGACGGTGCATCGATTCCGCGTTTCGCATTTATTAACGCGGCGGGGACGGGACACCGACACGCCGATCCGAACACGGGGATGCACTTTGAATAAACCGCGGAGGGGTCACGGATAGGAGGGTAACGCGGCTGGAATTAATGCGGAATGACTAAGCGGCCGGTTCTCGGATGGAACCGTGCGCTCCCTGCGCCCTATCGATAAAATATTCCGCCGGGCTACCTTCAACGCGCTCAGCCTCCACTATTTTCGATCTGTCCCCGCTATTCGTTATATAATCCGGGCTCTTCGAGAGCTTTCACGTTTCGTCTGGCCGGAGGCGACTGGAAGAGACACGATCCCTGCCCGGCGAGGCTCGCAGGGCGTGTTCGCCGTTGCGCCGAACTTCGTGCACGGTTTACTGGCATCTGTCGCAATCCTCTTTCTTCTGACTGCTTGCCAGTCTGTTTGCACTGGGTCGCTGCACCGATTGTCGCGGATTTCCTTGCTTATCGTCTCACCGAACAACTCTCGGGCAGGTATTCTTCTGTTAGCATCGCCATGCAATCCGTTCTTCCAACAGAGAAGTTTCTATGTACTTACACCGTTATCGTCGCGTACTGCGATTCTATTTCTGGGGTGCTGCGAGTTTGTTGCGTTGCTCGCGAGTTCCGTGGATACTTTAAGTAAGTTCCTCAAGCGAATGTGGATTCTGTCATTGTTTCTACGAGCCCCGATACAAAAAGCAGTGTTTACAACATTCGCCAGACTTTCGTAGAAATGTCAACCGATGTTTATGCGCAGCAATTTTCAGAGGACGATGTACTCAATGCGGGCTGCTGATACGCTGGAGTATACGGGTCCGGTCAGCAGAGCTGTTCGTAATGATTTTTCGCGTCCTTCGATAAATCGAGTGCGTCATACTGATATTCAAATGAGCCGGGGACACTAACGGCGGAGATAGGCACGAGGAGGAAGAGACAAAGGGGAAGGGAGGAGGTGGGGGGGGGGGGGGGGGCAGAGTGAGAAAGGGAGAGGAGAGACATAGAGAATGACTGCACTTGGGTCCTTTCGTTACGGAGCGGAGGGTACAAGCCGCGGTCAATGGCTGCGGTATCCGCAGGTTCAAGGAAAGCGGGCTGGTCCGATTCGACGTCGTGTCGTTCTGGGAGTGGGGGAGCTGAACAGGTGACGCGCTCGTGAAAATGCAGGTTAATAGAATGCCGTCTAGAAAGGGTCTCGGCATCACAGCCGCGTGTCCTTGTCTCTGGACTCGTTACAAAACGTCCCCTCGCTCCGGTGTCGAGTGGCCATTGTCGAAAAGCTGGATTTCGAGCGGTCAAGGATGCTCGGTGGCCGTCGAGGCGGGGACGATAACCCAGGGAGCACGGCTGGCCGTACTACGAGCCAATTATTTCTGCCAGTGTTGCGGCAACGAAACTCATTGTTACCTGGGTCTTTCATAAGCGCGCGAACCTATCCGCGGCTCGCTTCGCAGCCGAGTAGCTTATCGATCACACGCAACGCGAGCCCTTGATTTCCCTCGTCCTCGACGGGAATCGGGAGATTCGATCGGGCCGCGTAGCTAGGTAGTACGTAGCGGGCACAACGCCCCGTGCAAACGTCGGTCGCTCGATAAAAACGCTGGTTTCGTTTGGTTCGGCGGTTCCACGCCGCACTGGGTTACTCCCCCGCGGTTTCGTAACCGTGCTGCAGCTACGCCCGCGTCGACGGGATCGGCGCCGAGGCGCGAAAACGTGCCGCGAGGGTACGAGAAGGATTTTGAAAGCCGTGAAATGGATTGGAGGCGCGGAGGAAGTGGGCGCGTTTCTTGCGCCGCGCGCGCGCGCGCCAACCGTTCCGTGAACAAACATTCGGTAAAAACCGTGTATCCGAGCTCGGCTTAGCCGATCGGACACGATACACCGGCTCCGATATCGCCGCCGGTTCGCTGTTCCACGGAGGACACTCGAACGTACCCTCGCATAGCAACAAACCGATCGATCCGCGAACCGGCGAGCATTTTCGGCGAACTTTTCGTGGGGGACCCGCGGTGGAAGTGTCCATGGGCGAGGACGATGGGCTGTGGAGTCAGAGACGGGGGAGATAGAGGGGGAAAAGAAGGAGGGAAAGAGAGAGAGAGAGAGCTAGAGACAAAGAGAGGTAGAGAGAGAGAGAGAGAGAGAGAGAGAGAGAGAGAGAGAGAGAGAGAGAGAGAGAGAGAAGAGATAGAAGGAGAGAAAGAGATAGACCCCCATAGCCGGGGACAACGTTATCGATCTAAATTTTCCCATACCGGTGCATGAAGGCGGCAGTCGACATGTTACTATCCATGGGGTGGTTCCATAAATCGCAGCCCTCCTGCGGCAACACGCCTTTTTAACACTCGCCCGTTTTCCCGCCGTGGCGGAACGTTCCCGTGGCCGATACCCTTTTCCACCCGGGGAAAATCGCCGACTCGGCCGCGATCCTCTCGCGCTACGATCCCTGACGATACCCTTCTCTCGCGGACCGTATCACAAGGGGGGAGGAAGGGAGAGAGGGGTGGGGGGGCTAGGGGCGGGGAATATCCGCGGAATCCGGCCGTGGATGGCAACAACCGTTTGCCAACACCTGCACGACCTGGCAGGTTGAAACCGACGGCTGAACTGAAGTCAGAATGCGCATTCGTCGGTTTCCATGGTAGTGGCCGACGGTGATGGTGGTGGTGGAGGCGGTGGTGGTGGTGACGGTGCAGGATACGACGGCGGCGGCGGCGTTCGGCGTTGGTGGTAGTGCAGTGGAGGAGCTCCGGTAGCTCGAACGATGGTGGGGATTGACAGAACAGACCGTCTGCCCGGCTCTCTGCCGCGTTCACAACCAGGTGGTGGCACGGAACCTAAGGTTCCATTCACATGATGCGGTCTCGGTCGATGAGCCTTTTGGAGTTCGACGGTGCACGGCCGTGACTGCCGCATGCCCGGGAAATGGGCGTTTTTGGAAGCGTTTCAAGGGACGGCTGTTCGAACGTCGCCTCTTTCTGATCAGTCGAGAAGCTCTCGGGCTCCTGTGTAGGGTAAATCCGGGAGACGCGGTCCGGCCAGAGAGTTGGTCGAGTCGCTATATTTCAAAACTCTCTACGTAAAAATGCGTTAAAGTGCAGACCAATTACTTCTCTAGAAGCCAAACAGTTGAATGAATAGCGTCATTTCGCTTCCCTCTGTGTTTTTCTGGATTTATAGGCTTTAAAAGGTAAATTGAGGTTACATTTAACCTCTTTTATCAAACAGCAGTGTACAGAATCGTATTTAAAATATACTTGTAAATTTATTTTCGTTTAATGTTTGGGATAATAAGATGCAGAGATATTGAGGGACAATGCAGCCAATGTATTTGGCCATATTAACTCTTCCTCTCAAAGCTAACGAGAAGATGTTAGCTTTCGAGATCTCTCGTTGCAGAAAGGAGAGATGGTCGAGTTATGATTTTTTTTATTATTTTTGTTTATTTTTATATTATTATTTTATTATTATTTTTGTTTATTTAGTTTATTTATTCACTTTTGTATTCATTTGCCTCGCTAATCGCCAGTAGGTAGTTCACTTTTTCTTTGATGTGTTCTTTACTTGTTTAGCGTAAACAAATTAAATATCAATAAATCTGTAGTTGTATTCATTCATAAATAATTTTACTTTCTTCTTTGTTATTTTTCCATGAAAAATTATGTGAGTGGTCTCTGCCAACGACGAAAACCATTTCTCCCGGTACCTCGGGAGAGGTGGTCAGATGTCATGACTTCAGTTTTCAACCCGATTTACAGTAAATATTGTCTTAAAGCAAATATCGACCAGTTTTTCTGAATCGGCATAAAATTCTGAACATATAGGTTTGTTCTAATAAAATAAGAAACTTCTATATTAGTTTTAATAGCCATTTTATATTAGGTCGACCGCGTCTCCCGGATTTACCCTACGTATATATGTACGTGGGAGGGTGGCGACGAGGAAAGGACGAGGAGCGGAGGCAGGAGGATATGCAGTCGCGCTGCGATTTCATGCGGTCAAGATCGCGCGTTCGGGAAATGGGCGTACGTGACCCAGGTCGGGATTCACTGAGTTTGACTTCTCGGGGAAATGTACAGAGCGTCGACTACCATCGACGGACGTTAGAATGCTTGCTCGATTGGACACATTTCACCCACACCTCGCGACCACCTGATCGGCCAGTTAACTTTATGATTTACGACGACAATACGCTTCATCGTAGCGAGCGATACTTTGCACATTCTCCTTTTTATTTCTCGCCCCCTGCCTCCCGTTTTGGAGATCAAGCGTGTGCGCTGAACTTTAATAACTTTCTTGTAGGCGTCCGACGCGGTTACAGCATCGCGATTGCGAAGCCACGCGAATACGCTATCCTCGCGGCGTATCAGCCGTCTATCGTGTAATCAGTTATAAAACGATCCGCCCTATTCCCCTGCCTTTTCACCGGTGCAGTAATCCCCGCAGCCACCTTGAACGGTGCGTTCGTGAAATCGGTAAATGGATCTCGCGAGGATGCGTTTCTCTGAATTTTTCATCCCACCTATTTATTCAAGATAAATCTCGCAGCGGTTAGGATCCATCACCCCCCACCCTTAATTGAAAAGGATCTTCCCTTCCTCCAAGGTGAAGGATTCTCCCCGCGAAGCAGGGTTCTAGTTGTAAATCTCCGTTCGCGATTCCGCCTGGAGTCCTGACAAAACGAGTTGCACGAAGTAATTGAAAACCTTCCCCGTCTCTTTGACGCATCGGGAAGCAAAGCCCCCCGGTTTTATTGGTAACGAAGAAGCTGGGAGTTTAAATGCCCCGGCTCCTCTTCTCCGTCGTGGCTGTACTTTTTGCTTGTCTTCTTCATTATCTCCCCGCGCTTCAACTTCTATTTACACGAAAATACCGGCGGGAACTGGCGAAACTTTATGGGCACCGTCTCTTCCTCATCTATACGTACCTATTTCACGCCTGTACTCGCGTCCCCTGCCTTCTCATTATACTCGAAACGGGGGTTCGACTAGATTAAAACGATCGCGCAGAGTCACGCTTTTCTCCAACCGGTAGAATTCGCTCCACCCGTTCCGTGTAATCCCAGATTTTCCCGTGCGATGACGTATATAGACATCGAGTGTAATTCATCAAGCCATTCGGCCCCGGCTGCGCGAACCCTTTTCATACCCGCGTGGCTTCGCGAGGAAGCCGATGTGGGAGGTCACACGGGCCGTGCACTTCTTCCAAGCCTTCGTGACGTTTCTTTGCTAGCCTCCTTCTCCATTTAATTCCCCGCGCTCGCTCCCTCCCATGGTCGGGCTCCCCCATTTTCCGCGCCCCGCGAACACCGGAACGCGAGTTCGCTCTGCTGCTCCACTTTCTGCCCCGCGAGATTCCTTCGGAGCGAGAATGCACCACTGGGCCGGGGCTCGGGTGCACTTTTGCACGCGGACTCGACCGAGTGAATCACCGTTCCGGCCGGCCATTTTTCGCGCCGGCTAACGGTGAAACGCAAATATTTGCCAAGACCGTTGATGTAAAAAACATTTCCCGCGGCACGGTCGATTAATTGACACGTCAAGTGATCCGTGCCCGAGAACGGCCACGGCGAATTAAATGTTATCCTCCGCGGCGCGATTTAACACTAACGTTCTCCGTTTCGTTGTTTGATCAATTTCCATATCTATCACCGTCCGCAACAGCAAATATTTTCGACTGTCGATGAATTATTGATCGTTCCTGGCCGGCTCGGATGACGAATTCGAAGGTTTGGTAGTCGACTGGTAACCGGGGTGGTGTAGAACGTATCGATCCGTCGTATTGCCGCGCGTTTAGTAGAAGCTCGTGTCGAAAACAATGGTTAGGTACGCGACGGAAACGTGATAATATTAGCTTGTATAATAGCTCGTTCCCGGGCCAATGGCATTGGCCTACTCGCGACCGCCTAGCGTCTCCCGGAGTTTGAGTGCAATTTAATTTGCAACGGAGTGGCTGGAGCTCCTCGGTTTCACCTGGACGACTCCCTCGGTTCCGGCCTATTCGGATTTAATGCTCGAGACGAAATCAATACGAAGATATCTCGTCTATTTCCCAGCAACCCCGGATCTCTTATCTCCTCGTTCTCCTCTCTTCCGCTGCAGGGAAGTGTGCCAATAGAGGCGAAAAAAAGAAATGGATGGAAACGTCGAAAGGCCCACGGCGGGCGAAATCCAATTTTCAGGATACTCAGACATGCAAATGTCTCTCGGCGCGCTGTGTGGTCCAGTTAAATATTCTTGTTTCCTCGGCCGCCTCCGTACCGAAGATAATTTATACAGAATACTACGTACAAGCTCGTCCGCTACTCCTTTTAATCGCGGGAATACAAATTACGGAATTTGACTAATTGAGTGTCGATGGAGGAGCGGGTAGGAGCAATCATCGGGCCTGAATTTCGATCGCCACCCTAGCTAGGCAGAGGCGACTTTCCGTTTTCCCGGCGTGGGATGGCGTGCGAGACACGCGCGGAAAAAAGAATGGGGGGAAATGGAGGGAGCGTGTATACGTGGGTACTCGCGGAGATCGGACCACGGGACGAGCAGCATTATCCCTCGTAGCGTGTGTTGCGATTCATTCGTCATTGTCCAAGAGGGCCCTTTGTGGCGACGCGAGGGAATGACTCGCGGCACAAGGGCTTATTCGGCGGCGAACAGTTTGGAGCGTGTGCGCCGCGCACGCACGCGTGCGTGGGATCGCGACACGCGCTCACACTTACGGCGTTTCGCGCACTCCCAGCGGCGTGAAAACTTGTGTGCCCGCGGACCGAGGAGCGCACCGAACCTCGGGGGCGAATAACGCTCGAGAGAATCCCGCTGGAAGTTTGAATAAAAAAGCAACGTGCGAGCAGAAGGACGGGACGACGAGACTTTGCCGTGATATTCGGCGTTAAGCGCGCGATCTCGGTGATTGCTCGAGCCATTTGTGCAGCAATCCCGCGAGAGAAACTTCGGGTTCTCTAGGGGATTAAAAGGCGGATTCCGCTGCGAGGCTCGTCGCGCAGTAATCGGACCAGCCGGGATTTAAGGTCCTCCGGACGCTCGAACCGAGAGGAAGCGTTTCCGATTTCAGTGGGCTCGTGCTTAAGAGTCGAGGCGCCTTGATGTTTGCTTCCGGAGGGAGTAGCTTCTCCTGTAAATTGACTGGAAGATCGATACGTGGGGGATAAGAGGAAAAACGCGTGGAAAATCCAGTGGCACGCGCCACTGTTTCTGAACGCCTTCGGAACGGTGGCTAGTCACGCCTCGGCGCAAAGACGCGCGTAGGGTGACGCACGCTGGGGTGAATAAACCTAAAGGGAAGGAAGAGCGCCGGGTAGCACGACGGTGATACACGAGCGGAAAATTACGAGCGTGCACGGGGAGACTCGGAACGGAATAATTAGAATCGCGGTGCAGAGCGCGCGAACTCTCGGGCGAATTCAATCAAACAAGGCGGACAGGGTAACGCGCGACAGCGAGTCTGCGTGCTAGGAGAAATTTTTGTAGGGGTTGTACGTCGAGTCTGATGGGCGTGGATGGTTTTCCCGCCGACTGTACGACTTGCCCTGGAGCGGTGGAAATTTTGGCAGGAACCGTGCGCTGTGCACACGTGCCCCCTGTGAATCTTTTAATGCACCACCGTACGACGCGTCTCCACTGTTCCAGCTATCGTGAAACGGAGTATGCACCTGTATCTACCTATCGAACGTGCTCGCTCACGCTTTCTATTATGGATTACATCGGGTTGATCTTTGCCGCGGAGATTTCCTCGGGGACTGTACCGCCGTTCGATAATTAAACGGGAAATAAAAAGGAGGCTGATAGAGCGCCGGCGATGGTTTATTTTAGCGAGGCGCCTGGATCACGGCAACCCGCGGTGCTTTAATGCAAGGAGGCGCGCAGCCGGTAGGCGACAAAGGGGGTGAATAAGCTGTGGGGCAAACACGCAGGCGAGGGTCGTCATTGGACACGCAGAGCTTGAATTGCTAAATTCTAGTTAGGACGGCCGGGCAATCGCCCAATCAAGTTTATGGTTTTGGGTATTCTGTATTCCCATGCCCATACCGTTGGCGTTTTTATTCCTTCCTTATGACTCAGTCCTTCGACAACAGGCATTTCAAACCGCTCGCCAGTCGGTTTCTTTTGTGCCGCATCCGATTTTCGAGCGGAGCTTGCTCGATAGAAAGTGGAGGCACAGTCGAACGTTGGGGCAAATATTTCTTGCCTCCGGTGTACCACCAATGACCAGCCTAGACTATCGACGCGCAGCGTTGTCTCTGTACGGCTCGGATTGGTCCATCCTGTATTTGTATCGGAGCTTCGCAACGTACTGGCTGTTTCCGAAACAAAAGCTATATACGCCCTCTCATTACCGAAGATTGTGGCGGCGAGTTGCTCGACTGCGGCTTCCCTTCCCCTCCCTCGTTCCCTAGCGGAACACGGAACAACGAAGAAGAAAGGACAAGTAATAAGGATGGTATCGTGTACTTTTATTTCCCTCGAATGCCCAGACTCGCGACTCTAATAAGCGCCATTGTCGAGCTTAATCATCCTCCCTCTATCGAAACGCAATTTTCGTAGTTTCATTTACCGCGATATCTAGACTCGCGAAAGCTGTGTAACTCAGATAAGTAAGTGACTCAGCCTGCGTGCAGTAATATCAAATCACCGCGGCGAATCGCTCCACGCGTGCCTGCCTTATCGTTGAACAGACAGGGCATGGTGAATGCGAATGGGGTGAGCAGGGTTTTCAACGGGGGAATCGTCCAGGGGACGTCTCGATGCGTGCGCGTTTCGCGTAACGAAATTAAAGAGCGCGATTGGATATCTGTCGGGTTGGATAAAGCTTTGCGCAACGGGAAACTCGATAACCGTCTTGTTGTCGTGATCGAATCGGCGCAGCAAGCGGGAACACCGTATCTCGAACGATCAAAATTACCGAGCAATGAACAGCGCAGAGAACAAGGGGGCGACAGTCATCTCTGTATCGTGCATATCGATTGAACCGCGGAATTTAGGGACAGTTCCCAGACAGGCCGAGTTCCGAGGACAAATTCCCTTGGACTCGGAATGGCCAGACATAGGGGATCGATCGGTCATCAACGATAATAAAATATCTACCTTTGTACACGCTGTATTTATTACGCGTGGCAGGTACACAATATGTTACCATAAAAAGTATGTGTGTATATAGTACATCATATAATTAAACGAGTGTACTTAACGTATATCCATAAATTACAAAAGAACAGAAACGGTAAATAAAGGTAGATTAAGTAATGCGGGAATGTAACAAAAAAAGAAAACGATGAGAACTGTACATTGGAAGGTAGATGCGCGTGGAGATGCATTTTGATTCTCGTACTTGAGCCAAGGTACACTCAATGACGATGACGTTGATTATGAATTCATGTGAGTCGCTCGAGGACGGCTGACGCGTCCGCTTCTTCTTCGTTAGCACGGCCCGAAGAACGGAGGTGTCTTTAGAGCACGCTACTCTCGTCATTCTATCATCTTGAAGAGCGCGCAGGAGAATATCATGCCGATGAACTGCAAGAAAAACGTTCGTCACTGTGCCGTTGGTACATTTAAATCGGTTCAATTGAAAATCCCACGGAAATCACATTCGAAGATATTATTCACAATGACATAGGTGCAAATCCACGACGAGAGAAAACTATCGTGTCTCACACGAGACATTTATTTCATTATTCTATTATTTTTAAATTAATTAGAGTCTCGCGAGACAAGTTTCGTGATATATATCCAAAAATCTCATCTCTCGCGACTATTTACATTATTTACATTTAATTATTACTGAGATTTTTGTCTCGTGATAAAAAAGTTCCCGGTGAAATCTCATCGTGGATTCGCACCTAATCGGTAACAGTGCTCGGCGGGCGAGTCCCCATCGCCTGTCCAGTTAAAATGCAAACGAAAGTGAGAAAGGCTTTCCCTACCATCAGGCACGCGAGTGCAATGCCGGCGCCGCCCATGATCGTCGCGTGCTTCTGCATGTAAATCCGCGTTCCATTGATGCAACCTTCGAGATAGGCATTCGAGGGATTCACCGTGTCCGCTCCGCCGTTGCAGTTGAACCGCTGCAACAGATCAGCCGCATGAGAAGCGATTCTGCTTGAGAAAGTCGATCGAGCCGAGTGAAAGCGTGAGAGGCGAAGCAGCGCGCCGTGGCCGATCGAGAGATTGCCACGGGATGCTTTTCTCAGCGTAATCGATAGGTCGTGGGTGTTTAGAGATTAGACCGTGGAATCGTTTAAACGGCGTCATCTCTGCAAGTATTTAACTCCGCTCGAGAATGCTTCGAGCTAACCGCGAGTACATATCTCGTATCGCTCGTTGGTATCGTGGTAGATGTCTGCCAAACCGACTGTGGGTACGTAAACAAAGAGGTTCCAAAATTTTTTAATAACAATTCAATCTCGCACCGAAGCGTCTAATGTACCATATAAGATTCACGAGTCAGAAATTGTGGAGCGTGGGTAATTTCATGTGGAATCATTCACCACGATCAATTCTAAATTATGAAAGCAGCCGTGACTCGAAGTTAATTGCTTTAGCAGTGGAAAATTAATTTCCCTTTCAGCTCTTGAAATCTAACTGAACTTCAACAGGATAATTATATTAAACTGCATATATTCCGCAGTCGAATCGCTAATTACCGCAATTGAGTATGCACGGGCCCGTGAGCTATTCCATCCGGGGCGAACGAGCTCGTTAAGGAAATTAATTTTTTACCTGGCCAGGCTGTATCTCGCGACAGCAACTCTCGGGCACGTTCAATCCCAAACTTCCCCAGTCTCTCCAGTTGGTTACTCCGCAGCAGTGGAGCTGGAACGGACGGACGGAAAGAACTCGGTTAAGCTCGGGCGGGGATTACTCGCGCGCGATTTTTCACGCGTTAAAGCGCTCTCGTAGGTGCTCACCGTGGATTGGGTCGTGTCCCAGGCTTCTCTGACAGCTTTACGGCTATCGTAAACTCTCATCGAACTCGACATTTCCCTCTGGAGTGTGCTCACTAATTTCTCACGGAACACGTACGCGAGCACTCCTCCAATTAGTATCGTCACGAACAGCAGGAACACGATGATGAAGTACTGCAACGTGTTTTATTATCATTCTTTTCGTCATCGTTAAATCGGCCGCTGTATTCGCGCCGCGGCGACGATTCCAAACGGAGATTTACCGTGAGAAGCATGCACTTGACTTCCCGGGATGCCCCGATACAGCCGAAGAAGGATATCACGGCGACGATTATTCCGCCAGCCAGGAGAACGTAGATCGCACCTGTTAGCAGATCGTTGCCCACCAGCTCGCCTATCCACGGCACCTTGTCCATCAGAGCCCATATCGATAATCCAGCTATGCCAACTCCGCCGATCTAGAGATAGGTACGTATTAGCGCGCGAACGGTTGCAACCCTGGGGAGGGGGGGGGGTCGGCGAAAGCCGTATGTGGTTCTCCTTATACTCACAAAGATCACGAAGTTGATGAAGAACAGGAAGTACTTCATACAGCGGCCGCAGCCGTCCATCTCCGTCCCGTAGCCCATCTTCCTTTACGCCTCGATCTGCGAACAAGAATCGGGAAATTGATTTTCCAGGAATTACAGTGTCTAGGGTAGGGTGGGGCTAAAAGTCCGGCGGGTAAAAAGTCACGATTTCAAAATCTCTATTCCTAAACAATGTATCGAGTTTCGCAGTATACTAAGTAAAAGGCGAGAGGAAACGGAGGTGACCACAGAGTCGCCAGTCGCTCCTGGACGTTCGTGCGAATTACACGACGCCTTCGTTATTTTATGTATCGGAAACTAAAAGAAATACATCGTCTTTGTTGTTTTATACGAAGTAAACCACAGTTTAAAAGCGTATCAGCCAAGTACGTTAAGATTGTATGTTCCTTTAGTAATGTGTACATGATATTGTTTATTGCTGAATGATAATATTTTCTAACGTATATATCGCAGAAACTATAGAGGTACCATTGGGGCAAAAAGTCCCTCAGACTCAAAATATATATTTTATTATTTGTTTTCATAATAAGATGGGCAAAGTATAAAGAAATGATGCCAAAATCTTTAAATAGTGTTTTTGTTTTAGTTAAGCGATTTTTTTTTTTTAGTTTTTAGTGCAAAGTGAGCCTCTGACTTATATTTTTACTTTTTGGTAAAGAAGTCATGCTTTCCTTTCAATATTGTATACAAAAAAAAATTGGTTTAATAAATATTTGTTGATATAAATAGGGTTTTGTACTTATTTAGTTTAATATTACACGAAAAGATATTAGGGACTTTCTACCCTATGCAATGGACTTTTTGCCCCGTGCGTGGGGCAAGAAGTCCATTTTGCATTGACAAACATTTTGTGGTATAACTCAACAAAAAATAACAGTATCAACAAACGAACTTCGTGAACGTAAAGCATAATAGTTATAGTTTATACAAAATAACACCAGATATCTCTAGATTGTTAGTACTAAACTTTACATAGGTTTATACGAAAAACGGGACTTTCGGCTCCGACCTACCCTACTGCGTAGCAGGTGCAATCTTGAAGCATGTAGCTGACTGTTGCGTGCAAGTCAATGGATAAGAGCAATTGCTTTTTCCCCCACACGTGACCATGAATTATCTACACGAAAACTTGTTTTCGAGTGATACCGCCCGACTGTTTTTTCTCCGTAAATTATTTGGAAGCCTGACTTCGCGGACCCGTGATTAGATAAATCGGTTGGCAGCCTGTCGATGAGCCACGGACTTGTAGGACCTTCGGTGGCCATTATTTTGCAAGCGGGACAGCGATTTCCAGCCCGAATCGGGATCGAACGGTCGCGTAATCCTCGTCATTGTGAATCCTGAAGACGGCCGGGACCGTCGCCCGAGTCGGTGCTTAGTACCTAATTGTTTCCGCGCTGATGTCACGGCACGTAGAAGAAGTTCTTCGTGATTCCACGTTACCTCTCGTAATAGTCCTCAATTTTTTCCTTCCGCCGACCTACATTCTTCAGGGCAATTGGCCGTGATTACGCCACAGCTTCGTCACTTTTAATTTCTAATCTCGATCGGCTTCCAATCCCAGACGAACCCCCCCCCCCGACCGACGGTGCGACACGATTTACGTATCTGAGAATGGATCAGGGCGTTTCGCCTTCCAAAAGCAAATGCTCTATCGTCCAGTGTCGACAGGAATGCGTCCAAGATTTGACTTCGCGCTGAAAGGGAACCCGGATCCGCATGAAACGAGTAGCCTTTTACATTCCAAGCACGTATCGTGAGTCACGGACTTTCGTATAAATCGGTATCAGCGCGGCGCGATACTTTTTCAACCTTTCGTGCACACAGTGCAATGCCTGAAACAATTGGAACCTGTACGATCTAGGCTCGACCGGTTGAGATTATTACAGGCTTCCGGGCGCAGGTCTCTTGAAACATAAACACCATCCACTATGAAACTGTAAGAATTTGTGGTCTGAGAGCTGCGATGGATCGGGGCAGGTTACGACAGTTCTCAAGTGGCAAGCAGATCCTGCAAGCTGCTCGGTTTATTGCACGTCACGGCTGCGTGTTTCAAGATCATCACGGCGGATGAGTAAGCCTGGCTCGATTGTCACGCGAATCACGTGTACAGGTTGCTTTTAACTAACTGGCGGATCTCAGCGTGACGTAAGAATCACGATCGATTCAATTTCCATGCCGCCATTGAGCCCGGCTCGTTCCAGGAGGCAGCCCTTGGGCTCCCGTCTGCGAGGAACTAGCAGACATGCGTTGCACCTGTCAGCGGTGATGAACGATGACCTTCGCGTATATAGAGGCGTATCCAACAACTTCTGAGGCCAACGGAAGTGGGTCATTTCGGACTGACAATCTGCTGTTGTGTTTATCGACACGGTGAATAATATTTATGAGCTGCGGGCTGTTTCGCTCCGCGTCCTCCCCGGAACCCCGCCAACAGGCAATCGCAGTTGCAGCTTGCCCTTAGAATAGCGCAGTTTATTCCGCCGTGATTGAATCGAGAATTCGTAGATACGCTTTTAATTCACAGTTCGCGAAGACACGATCCCCTGATCTTCAGTTCGCATGTCCACTAATCATCCCCGACATTATTCAATTGCCTCCGCGTTAACTAATTCGCTCACTCGGCCGAGCAATTTACCTCAACCCGTTTGACCTGGATGAAGAAGTCGGACCAGTTTAAGAGATCCTTCGAGGAAAGCAGAGATGGGCAGAAAATTATTTGAAATAAATATTTGTGTACGATTGTGCACGATTTTCGCGGAGGAACAAAAGCTTCCTGCACGCATACCCGCGCGAGCATCGCCGTTTCCCTGCTCCGCAAATTGCGGGCCGATCTGTTCGCGCGATATCGCTGGCGGATCGCAGAGGCACGGTGCATTTTAATCCATCCAGCTATCTTATTATTCTGGTCCCAGTTTGCTCGCCGGGGAAGGAACATTTTCATCGATGCAACAACGATTGCGCAACGGGCGCGTTTCCGCTCCCGAAGACATCCAGCATCGTTAATCGTTGCGAGATCCCGATCAGGCCCGATGATAACTCGCAGGTGAAGACTCGCCGGCCGAGAAACGGCATTCGAGCGGCAGGGCAGCTTCGCGGATCGATGCGAAAGATCGAGCTGGTAGATTTGCACGCGCCAGAGACTTTTAGCCGTCCGTCCATTGTTCCCCGGCGATGATAAAAGCGAATCCGCGGGCACCAGGGCCATAATATTACCGTTTCGTGTACCACACCTGTAAAGGCGGTTCGCTTAATTACCGGTGCGTGCTGTTCATTACCCTTGGCTGCTTTAACCTTACATCATAATTAATGCACGCTCATTACCGCGCGAAATAAATAACATTCTCACGTGACATTGCGTGCATGGACGCTCTCTACATCTATCGATCTGTTTGGTCTCCGTGGAGCCAGCCTGGTATCGATCGCTCGAAACGAGACTGGGTCGATTTATATATTTTTTTTTTAAGTTTCAAAGCCGCCCGCCAAGGTGGGCATTCTGTTTCTGCGACACGCGACCTTTTATCGATAAATGGCGTTGCCGATCTCGGAGAAGAATATAATCGATGTGTGTATTTTTAGGGAGGAGGAAATTTAATGAATTCTTCTGGGTATTTGCCAGGGGCGTCCGCAGACTTTTTTCCGGGGGGGGGGGGGAGCAACTTTGGGATGATGGTAAAGAAAAGTATACCCCTCTTGCTTTTTTAACCCATTTTATAGTGCCAATTTAATTAAAAATTTCAAATCGAAATTTAAAAATATTTAATAAAGTAGTACCTTTTTTAGTATAAACTTAATAAAGATTAATTTTGAAAAATAAGCGATTTTTTCTCAGAAGCCAGATGGGGGGGGCAACTGCCCCTTTTGCCCCCTCCCAGGACGCCCATGGTATTTGCTGCAATTTCACTTCAATGCCACGTCTGCTAGCTGCGATTTTACTTGAATGTCATGGATGTGATATCATTCCTTGGATTCGAAATGCCCGCTGGTAATCGATCGTGCGACAATGTTAACAGGAAGTCACCTCGAGTGTTACGCGTGTGGTACTCCACGGGGCGAGGGAAGGGTATACCGGTTTTGCAACGAGCTGTAGAATCAAGTACTCTCCGGAGGCTCGGTCACGCACCGACATACTGCCTTAAAGACACGTTACACGAGAGAGAAAGTGGCTTCTCCCTTCGCATTAAGTAATCCGCGGCCAATGAAAAAAAAAAAAGGCAAAATAATGGAACGGCCCCGAGACATGCGGCGGCGCGTGACGTCATCCAGGAGCTTCCTTCCTTCCTTCCTGCCTTTCATCCCTTCTTCCTCGCCCTGCGGCGCAAATGGGCCCTCCCCAGCGAGGGGGATTAATTGGAGCGACGTAATTCCTCCCCCCGTGTCATAATTGCGACGTTCGGGTCACTTTGTCGTATCGATCACCTTTGTTAGTGTCGTACTTATTACCACCACCCACAGAACCGACGCCCTTTTCTTTCTACCCCTTGGAAACTTACACCTACCCTTGTTTGAGCTACTCTTTCTTTAAACACTTTATTCTATTACCTCGTACGCAATTGTCTCGGTAATTCTCTTGAAGGAAGAATGTCTTGTCTACAGCATCTCCTCAATACGAATTTCAAAGAAAATTCAGAAGCTTCCAAGAAGTCTGACGTAGCCAAATATAACAGCTCGAGCCCGACCAAAGGCGCTGTCATTAGAATACCAATGGCTGCTCGAGGAAAGTGCCAATTAGGCGCATAGAAATCCGCCTACTTACGCCAGGCAAACAGGTGACCAGTGCCAAAGGAAATTTAACGAAACACCAAAGTAGATATCCGTGGAATTCTGCTATGTTCCTTAGAATTCCACGCTTCTCCATCCCAATTGATGTTATTCCAAAATAAGTAGGTGCGCTGAATCGTCGGTTGATTGCTGCTCAAAGGTTCTCCTCTTAGACCAAGCCACCTCATCCCGTCAGACGTTGATTGAAACGTTATTATGAGAAACGATCTGCGTAGGTATGATTCAGCTTCTCGCGATTTGCACGAAAACAAACCCACTCGGCTTGACATCATCGCCGTATACCTGCATCTCTGACGCACACACAGGCGCGTGTGTTTCGCGGCTGCAGTCGTGACTTCCCTGCGGATCGTTTCCGCTGGAAACTTAGCGGTATTCGCCTGGACCCCGTTTATTAAACGTCGGCGATTTGTCGGGCAGAAACGAAACGGGTACGGAGAAGCAACGGTGAAACGTCGCGGCGGTTTCACTCGCCCGATGCTTGAGTCAACGATGAGAAAATCGTTAAAATCGTGCGTTACTCAGTGGTGGTTTAAATGCCGCGTTGTCTCAGCCTCGCTTCACCAGACGCGCATTAACTCGAGTTCCCTGTCTAACCCTACAGTGCATACGAGGGGCTATCAGGCCCAAGTGAACAATTCTCATGATATTGAAAAAGATTCAGATAACTCGTAGTGATAAGGAGATATTTATTCAGTATTTCACTTTGTTATTAAAAATTTTTCTTAATAAAGATTGAGCGCTATAGATTACGCGCAGTCTGAAATATTCTTTCTGAAATTTTTATGTGTAATTTTGATTCAGGTGTGCACTGTGGGATTAAAGGTTGCGACCTCGGTTCGCCGAAGTGGCTAGGTCTGGCTTAAGTCTGACTTCCTCGTTCACTCTGAATTTGCTATTCGTGAGTGGGTTCCCTGCGTTACATTCAGACTTGGTTCTTGAATCCGCGAAATGCAATTCTACATCTAGGTCGTGTATGAATCAGGCCTTCTATAGATCTATGTTCTCGTTGAGTAGTCGACGATGCCTTTGGATTATTTATGCGAGCGAAACGACATCAGGGTGATCCACTGTGCTGGTTTCTTCGCTCAGAGATTAACGGCGATTGAAGAGTCGGGGCGAGGAATTCGCTGGATACGGCTCCAGCCGTAGGAAGGGCCGACGACGGAGGGAAGCGAGAGAAAAAAAAAAGGGAGGATCAAGGAAAAAGTGGAAAGGAGGACTGTTTTCGGCCGGTCGAAAGTTACGTTGGAGCCGAGGTCGTCGGGTTTTACGCGGTCCGCGTTGTACGATCGGCTGTGCCCGCGTTATGATGCCCCGCGTCTACTATTACGTGCAAGTCGCCTGCACGCCCGAAGCGGGACGGTGCGTAAAATGCAAACTATCGCAACAATGGCACGCTTCGTAACAACATGGATGCTGGGAATTCCTGGCCGTCACGATCCGCGATTTATGGCCACGCTTTTCTAATACGCAGTACGCTTTTCCGCGCGGCGGCCACCTATGCAAGTCGGATTATCTACGCGCTGCACGCGCGCCGTTACAAGAGAACCCGTTCCTGCGCCGCGATCGATTTTCGAAATCGAAATCGTTGCCGCGATGTTGAAACGCGAACAACTCGAACGATCCCCGTCTCTCGCTGCTTGCAACATCACTGACCACCGTGCCTTCGTGCACCGCGTCCGTGGGCGTGAATTAATCTGTGCGTCGTCGCTTTCCGTACACCGAATCGCCTCTAATTCAACTTCCTTAAAAAAGTGGATGGCCCTCGGATTTCTACCCTCGACGGATCGTCGTTGATTGCGGTCACGTCGGGGATCAATCGGGACGGTTCGTTACGAGCGAAGGAATAGAGAAGGCTGGTGCGGATCGGTAGTTAGTGGTCGATCCTTGGAATCTGCGTGTCGCACCGAAACCAGGGACGTGGCTGGGTCGTTAACGAGCCACGAAAGGGGTGTTCTACTCACTTCGTCCCGTATGTCAGCTTCCTTTTCGTAGGCCACCGGTTAGACGTGAACTTCTATCGCCGACGAAACGTGACACCGTTCCGCGCGCAACACCGTCGACGGAACTGTTGCTTCTGCACCGGCCGCTGGGAAACTCACTTTTGCCGGATGGCTCGCCGTGGACGGGCCACGAGGCGCGACAGCCTGGAAAATCGTCGCTGTTAATTCAGGCACGCGAGGCGGCTGTGGCTCGAGTATCGGCGTGGACACGCGCGATTTCAGGCCCGGTCTGAGTGAAACTGAAATGGTAAAACCGACTCGAGTTCTCTCGCTCTTCGTCCCTGTTTCACTCTCCCTCTCTGTCCCGCCTCTTCTCTGCTCCCCTGCACAGTCTCCACGATTATCCCCCTCTCTCTCTGTCATTCATACGACATCCCTCTCCGTCCCTCCTCTGCCCTCTCCCTGTTGCACGCTCTCTCTATCCCCCTCTCGCCCCCTCTACTTCTTATTCGAATTCCCCCTTTTCCATCCACCGTGAGTCCATCGTTTACCGCGCCGTGTACCTGTGTGTACATAACGCAGCCGTGGCGGCTTCTATATGCCGCGTGTAAACTCATTGTGCGATCCGACGCGCCGAGAATCCACGCTCCTCCTGGGAGTCGCCGAAAGTGGGGTACGCGACGCGTTCCTCGGCGGTTGCGTGCGAAACGTATTATCGCTACAAAGGTCTCGGTTCTCGCCTATCCGCCGCGGTTTCGTTAATTCGGTTAATTCGTCGCCCAAACATGCTACGGTTTGCACGCTTTTCTTACGTATATAAACGCTTGGGCGAATCCAAGAAGCTGATAGGACAGTTAAGGTTGGATATTTTGGAGCGTGCTTGTCAACAAGTATTCGTCTATTGTAATGTTCAATCGTGATGACACACTCTATTGATAGCTTGATGAGCATCAACGACCCCTACTCTCCTTCCCTCGAGTACTCTCTGCAAAATGTACCTGTAACGTTTCAGATCGCTGCTCTGCTCGATAATAAAGCTGCGTTCAATTCTATACGTTACGCACGGTCTCGCAAGGTAACGTGATCCTAATCTTTCCAGCAGCTCTGTACACGCTACGAGATACATCTCGTTATTCCTGCATTGTACTGTATACCAGACGGTGGATTTGTATGCTGCTCGTGCCTATCTGGAAGCCCGAGAGCGATTGAATAAGCACGCCGTGTCGCCAGCTATTGCACCTTGTATTCACGCAAGAGCTTCTACTTATTTGGAGTAGACCGATACGCGCTATACACTTTACTTTCCACACCTTTCGTGGATTCGTATGTGCATCATCAGTCTCTGACAAATGCAACCTGCATATACTTGTCACGCGAGGAGATATTCTTTAATTAGTTTGAATTGCATTCTGCAGAGCGACTGGATGCCTCGAGTGATTAGCAGGGAACTTTTCACCGACTAATAAGGCAGCGTTACACGCGAGCTTTTCCATCCGACGGTCGAATCTCTCGGCTATTTGTAAATAAGATGTCTGGCTTCGCGTGTTAAGAAGCATAGTAGAAAGTAGACTCTTCTTCAACGTCCCCCCGATGATCCTCGTGCGAGGTAGCATCGATCTACATCCGTCCGAGGAATAGGTAGATGAGTATAATTGAAGTTGATGCCTATCGGAGTTATAAATGACTAGCTCCGTTTCAGCTCAGAAGCATAAAAGTGGCGGTGCATTATTTATACCCAGCCTGGCGCACCATCGGCATTGTAATTGTTTCTCTACTAGTAAAGGCTGACCCAGTAATGCAAAGATAATTTTCTCCCACGACCGTAATGTACAATTAAAGTTGCGGGAACGTCCGCGAGTGGGGATCGTCGGGCCTGCGCCGCTTTCTTTTTAGAAAATGCGATCTCTGCATTTTTCATGAATGTCGCGATGAATTTAAACGGGCGAAGGAACTCCCCGAGTTCCTTATTTGCGGGCCGGCGTTAACGAGGACCGCGGACCTTTATATAGAATTGCGCTGTGTAGTTTATGATAATTGCCGACACCGGGGTGGGCTGAATTCTTACGAATTGTTGGTGCAACGCTGGGGGCGGCTCCTTAGTTTTAATCGTGCCTATACGTTTCCGTCATCACCGAAGTTAGTTCCTATCTGATCTAATTCTATCGTTTGCTCAAACGGGGCTCCGCCCGAGCAATAATCGTCAGCTGAAATTGGACCGATCAGCGGTTAATGCCTCTCCTGTTATTCATCGCCATGGGGGTTGTTGGCGGTGGAGCGACCTCGGGGTGAACTTGGCGGCCATAATTGCCCCCGCGGACCCTCGCGCGACACCCCGAAAAATTCTCAACCCCGAGTACCACACGACCGGGCAACGTGAAACGATTTTCCTTTTTTTTTTCTTCTAATAAGTAATTAAGTAGGTCAATTAAAGAGGTCGTTCTTCAGACGAATGAACTATCATTGCCGACGACCAGGCGCGTTCCACGCGTGTAAGCCGCTCGCAGAAGGCCGTGCTCCGTAGAATCCCAAGAATTGAGAAACGCGTCACTCTTACTGGCCACCGAAACTCGATTTTAGAACCTAACGGAATGGAAGACGAGGCCTCGCTGACCCATTTTCCACCCGCTCGACCGTTCGAGCATCATTTCCGAACAACCATGCATCACTTTCAATTAATCCACTTATCTACTCGAGCGCTTTTCCGCGATTCCTGCGCAGATTCGTGCTACACATATTTTTCTCCGTTTCTAGGTAGATAATATTACCGTGTAACGTCATATCGTTACATAACCTATTGCGTATCCAGTCTAGACGTGATTTTTATACGAAATCCACTTTGATTTCTCGCAAGACTTACTCTCTGCGCATAAAAATTGTCGATTAGGTTATCTGGGAACTAAATGGATATAACTATCGATATTTTATTACACGTTTTAGCTGCTTAGTAGAACCTGTACGTGTCTAGCAATCTTCTCGTCTGCCGACAAGTTAAACTGCTCTTTAAAAGGCCTCCTATAATCCCAGAAACATAATTATGTACGTATTTATTTAATTGCTCCCCTTGAGGCTACAATGGCTTCCGTTTACAACCCAGAAACGTAATTATATTCGTCGTCAATTAGAGTTACTGAAGGTGGTGTTATTTTTAAATATCGGGCGATGTATCGATACTAACCTTTTACCACAACGTTACCGATATATCGATCTTGAAATCACGGTGCACTACACGTTCAAGACAGTTCAAGATGGTGGCAGGGAATTCGAGGTTGAATAGGCGCGGTTCTTTTTACCCGTTGTTTGAAAAGACCGTAAGGTATCAGACGATTTAATCAACAGCAATAGACGCCTGCGAAAAGATTCGATACCGGTTCGCAAATTTTCATGCCCCGAAGTTTCGTTTCCCATTGGTTTGCACGTCAGCTGACACATGTTTATGTACGAGCTGAGCACACGCATGTAACGCACATGAAATAGCTCCCGGGGTGGCTGGCGATTTAAAGAGTCCGGCTCGTTAAATAATTTAGCTCGGGGATAACATGACGGTGAATACTATGGAAAAGTTGAAGGACAAAGGGTGGTGCGTATGAAAGTTGTTGTATCTTGTTTACGTGGGCCTGCCTTCCATGGGCGAGAGCACTTTTGGCGATCTCGGCGTATAAATACTTGTGAACTTTTTCAATTAGGTACATCACAGATCATGGTTATAATATCGCAAGCGATTCTGGGAACGTCGCGGATATGCACAAGGTCGTAAAGAGATTGTTGGACGTAAGCGTATTTCCTTATGTAGTCTTCTGAGCAGGATAATCGCAAGAGTGTTGACGCTGTTTTTACTCATCCCTTAGCTCGATTTAAAAGAGATTGGTAGCGGTCAAGGGGATATCACTCAGGGGAATATCGTGCTGCAAATACAAAAGATACGCAATGTAGCCGCTCCTAAGAGCAACGAGGAATCCCGATCAGCTCCGCGTCTATTGAAATTCTCTTTGACGGATGGTAAAAATAATTTTCAAGCTATAGAAGTCGAACACATCTCGTCTTTAAGGTGAAGATCGAACCATAGAATATTGCTCGAAAGTCGCGTAGGGAACAGGTTTCAATGGGTTTATACGTTGTGTTTTAGTTTAAATACTCCACCTGGCACAAAAGTGCTAATCGCTTCTGGAAATTTACCAATGATCCATGGGATTATCTTACTAAGACCTTCGTACATAGCGCATGTGCTCGGAGGAAAAGTGACTAATCTCGTAGAAAAGTGGGAACTGAATAAAGTAAGTTGCGTTATTTGATTCTACTATTTATGGAACTAATAATTTGTTTCGTAACAGAAACTGGCATTGCATACAAGAGTAAGGTCGACGGACGAAGGTGGCCCTCCGCCATGGATACCGTTCGGCAAAAAGATCATAAAGGTTAACGAGCAGGATAAAAATTTCAAGGCTTTGGCGGAAAAAGAGAAATCTAGTAAAGAGAACGCAGAATTCGAAGCTCAGCGTAAGGACGCTATAGCCGAGGCTGCTAGGCAAGGTAGCAAAAAGATCTTTGGCGGGGGAAATAAACAGGTGCGTTACGTTAAATATTTAATATTAAGGTTGAATTTGAAGCGGGCTTTACAGACTTTTTATTGCGCGGTACTTTTACAGCTGTTAGACCATAGTGTACAGAAGATAGTAGATCAAGGGTTTTCTGTAGACCAAGCGGAGTACGCCTTGAAAGTTAATCGAAATAATGTTGATAGAGCATTGAAAAGTTTGCAGAAAGTTGATACGAGACACAAGTATGACTATTTTCTTGTATCTTAATTTACGTAATTTGCACGACTTATCCTTCGCTAATTGTACTGTAATTATTTCAGCACGACTAAAGAGACTCGAGAACCTCGAAACAAGCGATTCGATAAGAAAGGCGAAGAAAGTAAACCGAGTAGTGGGAAAATATCTCTGTTTGATTTTCTCGAGGATAAGCTGCCTTTACAGTCCGAACCTACGGAGATGAGTAATCCATCACCGAATAGTTATACGTATAGTGCGGAAAGTAATCACGATAGAGTTGATTCTAGAAGTAACGAAGGTCCAAGTGGAAAAGGTGGAAGGTATACACGATCATTTGGCTCGCGCGGTAATGTATTGGTGCGGTAATCGGAAGCAAGTGTCTCTTTCCTTTTAGCAGGGGACAGAAATTGGGACGCGGATATCAAGTTCCTCCGAGACATTCGGAAGAAAATAAGGGTAATAAAAAATCAAACTTTAATAATCCTGCTACCTCGCAATATTCGCAATACAACGGTGGGAACACTTCTCAACAAAACAAACCGCCGAGATTCCAACGAAACCAAGATACTCATAATTACTCTTACCAAGACACCGGGAGTAAAATGTATCAAAAGTCTCAAGTCGGTGACACCCGCAACTCCAGCTTGCAAACGCGCGCGGACGGAACTAGCATGACCGATAATAGTACCTATTTTAAAGCTTCGCACGATCAACACGGAAAGAATATCGGTACCAGCAGAAATTATAATCATCATGAGCCCGATGCCAGGAATAGGCAAACTTATGATGCTTCTTACGGTAGGCATAATCGAGCACAAGAAGACGGAACACATAGAGCTTATCCCGCAAACACAAATGATAAAAATTACAAAAACCAACTGAACAGATATCAACCAAATGACAGTTCTGGTGGCAAGGGGACCATTGGGCCCAACAGCCAAAGAGGTCAAAATCATTATAGTACCAATGAAAATGCGAATGCCTCTGTTGGTGGTACGTGGGTTTGGCGAGTAGGTGATAAATGTCTGGCCAAATATTGGGAGGACAATAGGGTAAGGTAGCACGTATATGTACAGGCTGTATACATTGGAATGCATTAAATTTAATACAATCAATCATTTCTCCCATTTAGTATTACGACGCGAAAGTCACTGCCGTGTCAGATAGGACGTGTGTCGTTCAGTTCAAAGGATTCGAAAACTACGAAGAAGTACTCCAAGTGGACTGCCTACCCGTATCGGACGATGTACGTAAAATATGCCCGACACGATTCGCCACCTAATGCCCAGCCACAACTAATCACCTTTTTGCACTTCCATATACTAGAGCGAAATTCAAGATTTCGTCATGGACCAGAAGCAATCGGACCAATGGTTTAATAACAGGCAGCCTCGCTACGATCAGCAAACACAAAATCATATAGCCGGTAAATTTAGAGAGATTTTCTCCCGACAAATATTCGCCGGCGTTTTATACGTTTCATTTATAAAATTGGACACTGCAGCAGGTATGGAATTTCGAAGAGGCGGCGGTGGAGGTGCCCCTTCGAGCAAAGGTGGTTACAATAGGAAGCGTAACCAGCAACGAAGCACGCAGCCAATCTATCAACCTCCGGCGCAACGATGTCAGACTTCTATGCCTATGAATACTCAAAGTAATTCCTTGCTTTAATGTATCGTCAGTCTTTTATATTAGTAAAAAATACTGGACTCCGCTGAATTACCGATTGTAGTTGTGTTATTTTCGAAGACTGACCTCGCGAGAAAGGGGAGCTAACGTACTATTTGCGTATGATGGTTTAGATTGCCGATAAGATGGAATGCAATGTAAACAAGTCCTGTGCCACAAAAATAATTTATATTCGTAAACGAGACTTGTAATAAGTGTACAATTATAGTACGAGTTATTTCTTTACGCAGTGAAAGTGAAACTAACGATTAATGGAATCTGATGTAAGGCGTCTATTATGTTCCCTCGAACATCAAAATATTTATATTGTAGCGTAATTACGTACTAATGTCGGAGAATTGTGCAGCATTTCGATATTTCGTCCACTTCCGCTAAAACGTTAACACTTAACTCTGAACGCATAATGTGAATTATGCTGTATATTATTTGTAACTAATTTGTAATTATAGGCGTTTAGAATGAAATATAGTTGTGGAAATTAACAGCTCATTTAAAATTCTCAAGCAAACTCTGGCACTTGTATTACTTACCTGCATCGAGACAAATTGCTATTTACACAAGTACATATTTGTTTCTTAATCACACGGGCCTGGAAGGGGGGGGGGGGGGAGGGTTGACAATTGAACTGGATTGAACCCTTGCCCGCGGAACATTGCGCCACCTATCTTAAACAGAACACGTATAAAATGTATATGGCGGCCGCGCCATGTCATTTCTATTTACAAATTTATTGATATATTTCCTAAATATATTTCCTTTCAGACGAGTTTGATGCGCGAAAGGAGTGCCAGTTGGTGGCCACGGTGATCGAAACCGTTTTACCGTTTTATCACCCGGATGCCGGAGATGCCACCGCTGTCGGGAGGTTTCGGTGAACAAATAGAGGTTAGTGTTTTGAATTTGTACGCTCGCGTCTATCGGCCCTTGACAATTAATTAATTAGTTTACCAATCCCAGGATTACGAAGTGCTGAACTTACTTGGGAAAGGGGGCTTCGCTAGCGTCTACCGAGCAAAATGTCTTCGCAGCGGCATAGAAGTGGCGATAAAAATGGTAATTCAGTTGCTCGCGTAGGTTAAGTTATTGCCCGCGTCGTGTAAACACTTGTTGCGCTATCCCTTTAAATTCGAAATTGACAAGCTATAAGATAACAATCGCGTGATGGCAGATCGACAAGAAATTGATGCATGCTGCTGGGATGGTGGGTAGAGTGCATCAAGAGGTGGCGATCCATTCAAGATTAAAGCATCCAGCGGTACTCGAGCTGTACACTTTCTTCGAAGACGCCAATTATGTTTATTTGGTGCTGGAGTTGTGCCACAACGGGGAGCTCCAACGTTTCCTGAAGCTGCAAGGCTCTCGTGCGCTATCCGAAGAACATGGTATAAATGTAGATAAATTTACAGTTCTCGTTCATTCAAAACCTCGCACGTATTGTACGAACTTTTATTGTTCCAGCTGGCCGTATAATTAGACAAGTCGTGCAGGGATTGTTGTACTTACATTCGCATCAAATACTGCACAGAGATATGTCTTTGTCTAATTTGCTTTTATCAAGGGACATGCAAGTGGTAGGGAGAATTATGTATTGCAAAAGATCTCGCTTATCCTGTATTCGGATAGTCGATGTTGACGGTAATTCGATCATTTTAATTATAGAAAATAGCAGATTTCGGACTGGCTACTCAGTTGACAAGACCCGACGAAAAACATTTAACGATGTGCGGTACTCCGAATTACATATCTCCAGAGGTTTGCCAAACGATTGATAAGGTTGAACGGTCGGAAGGATGGATATATTCGATATACTATTTTCTATTTTCCGTAGATAGCAACAAGATCGTCGCATGGTTTGGAGGCAGATGTTTGGAGTTTGGGATGCATGTTGTATACCTTGTTAGTTGGCAAACCACCGTTCGACACAGATGCCGTTAAGAGCACCTTGACGCGCGTGGTCATGGCTGATTACGTGATGCCAGTTCATTTGTCAGACAATGCTAAGGATCTTATAGATAAATTACTAAAGAAGAATCCAAAGGATAGGATTCGCCTGCGTGACATTCCAAAACATCCATTCATAACTAACGTGGAAAGAAATAAATTGCATAATGTAAGTAACAGTTAAAAAGAGAAATTAAGAACGTCTGTATATCTCGTTCGTTATAAATGATTATCTTAATAGGAGAAAAATGGCATGAGCAAAGGACTGTCAGGGGATGGCATGGTTGATTCAGGGGTAGGTAGAACATTGTCTTCGTATGGACGGCCACGGATGCGTTCCAGATCGGAGGAAAGAATGTCCACGATGCCTACGATGTCTAACGGCCTTGGACCAATGGTTAGCGCAAGAAGCGAAGCTTTATCCGAGCCTATCACAAAACCGCATTCGCACAAACAAAGCTCCGTCGATTATCGTCCGAAAGAGAGTTCTGTGTTGGCTGGAATCCCGCCGGCACCGCAAAGCAAAATTTTTTCACAATGCGAGCAATATACCAGCGGTTGCGATGTATATGACGAGACCGAGAAACATAGAAACGACAGATACCGGAAAAAGGAGAAGGTTGAGAAGGTTGAGAATTGTTTCGAGAACACTGAAGATGGAGGGAAATTGCAAGTCCCTCCTTTATCTTCGGAAAGACTTCAACCTACTAGGCATAGAACGAAAAATGCGATTCTCACGATTTTAGAGCACGGAGAAGTCTGCATCGAATTTATCAAACGTAGAAACGGAATGGTATGTGTAAAAAGAACGAGTATTAGTTGCCGATACCCCTAAAATGCAATTGTTTTTATGCTACAGGAGAGAGCGAGTGAGGTCTGTCGAATATCGAACGATGGTTTAAGAGTAGTTCTCTACAAGCCACCTGTCCCGATGGAAGTTGGCATGCAACCGCCGCCGTTACCAGCCCGCGGTGCGGATAGTATTTATTCGTACGAGAATCTACCGCCTCGCCACCATAGAAAATATGTATACGCATCTCGCTTCATAAAGCTCGTAAGAGCTAAGACACCGAAACTCACGCTGTACACACCACGATCGAAATGTCTTTTTATGGAGAACGGACCTCACCCAGATTGCGAGGTTCATTTTTATAATGGTGTTAAGGTACGTAAATAAGTCTGAAAAATTGTGTATAGATCGTGAGTAGATAGTGACAGTGTCAATTGCTCCAGGTCGTACGCGTCGATGGTATTATAAAGATAACTGAGAGAAGCGACGGTGCGACGTATACCGAGGGCGAATTTCCGCCACACTTCGACGAGCATTATGAACATTATTCAGAATGCTACCAGCGCTGTTTGCTGTTAGAATCCACTTTGACATGTTTGGAAGCAGCTACAGGGCACTCTTGCTTCCCTGTTATAATTGGACGTAGGCCTAGCGCGGCCTTGAACGATGCCCCTTGTTTGCAAGGAAAAGAAAATGTTTCACAGACAACAAACCATACACCCGTGGTACGTAATAAAACGTGCATCCCCCGTGAACAATAATTTACGTCTGTGGGCTCGTATTTCAGATGCCGTCCTTCGATGCTAGCTCCGTTATTTCAACGGTAGCGTCTCGATCGCGCAAGATGAATTCCATACGAAATTCCAACAACGGTATAAATAAGGTAGTAGTCCCGGGTGTAGGCACTGCGATACAATTATCATCCGGAGATATTCGTGTTGATTATAAGGATGGTTCTGCTTTAACTGTGAGGAAATCTTTGAATGGAAAGTTTCGTTAAAGTGTCCAGTTGCTTGTACTTGAATCGAATTTGTTATTTCTAGGTAAGCCCTCAAAGCTACGGTGGCGGTATAATTTACGAGAGTACTAATGGTGTCGTGACGAGATACAATCAGCACTATCATCAGAATTCAGAGGTACCATACGTCGTGAACGAAAAATTACGTCACCTGCCGACGATAATTAAATATCTTGTCCAACCGAAACACAAGAATATCCGGTAGTCCTAAGCGTACATTTAGACTATTTAGAGAATCATGTATTTTGTATAGTAGGTTTAAAGTAGTCGAGCTACGATAAGAAAACTATTTTTATAGATTTACCAAATATACTGTATCCCCCTAGCCAATTGTGAAATAACTGATTTTTTTAAATATAATGCTAGAATCATGGGTTTTCATACTCTGTATTGCATTTGCCTTTACATATTATTTATATTTATTTATCAAATTATATAATAGAGGTTTTGGGATTTTTCTATTACCGTACAACATTTAGACCCTAACTTTAAGTGTATCATATATGTCGCGTGACTGTTTGCGAATAAGCGTAAATGAATAAAGTGTACGCTTGTGCTACAGACGCCAGCAATGATTCGTTTTCGTATAAATTGTTTTGCACGAAAGACATTGTGAAAGACGACATATACACGCTTTTTCGCAGCCCTATCCGCTACTGTAGACTTGTAGCAACTTTCAAGAACGATATTTGCGAACACTTTAGACGCAGGCAAGTGAATAGTAATAATTTTGGTCTTTTAAATATTCATTTTCATCGTAAAATTATACACTGAACCAGTTCCGTCTGAAAGTATCAACATGTAGGAACATTCGGCAATAAATTTCTTCAATTATATAATAACTATTTAGTTTAAAGCAGAGCTCTTACTTTTGACCCGTCGGGTACCCGGGTAGCCGGAAATTACCCGAAACAACTTCAAGCCATTGAATGTTAGCCAAATATGATTGAACAATACCACATTCAATGGCTTGAAGTTGTTTCGGGTAATTTTCGGCTACCCGGGTACCCGACGGGTCAAAAGTAAGAGCTCTAGTTTAAAGTACTCGGCGTTGCTCGGGCTTATATGTGTGTATAACAGCATTAATATTTTTAAATTAACTGGCGTCTCTATTAATTATTACGCAATGCTTTCTTATATATACTTCATTACATATTGCTTACGTATATGCCACATAATAAATAAATTTTCAAAAATTAAATCTAACTTCAAAAAAATAAAAATGCACCAAGTAAAAAAAATTTTCCTTATTTAACCTACGACTCTCAATATTTTTATGTCGGCGTCTCATCATTAGCACTGTGTAAATCTGGCGCCGACTTAAAAATATTGAGAGTCGCAGATTAAATAAGGAAAAATATTATATTTTACTTTTTGGCGAATTTTTTTTTTTGAAGTCGATTTTAATTTTTTTTTACGTTTTTTTTTACTTTTTAGGTATTTAAGTTATATAACTACATTTATTTAAAAAAATATATGGGTAAGCCTACAAAAAGAGCTGCTCGTAATAATAGTAATAAAGTCGGTTGACGAATCAGATTTTTTAGTTTTGGTGTGTCCGCAAAACTACTTAACCGATTTTGATAATTCTTTTTCCGTTAGCTAAGTTGATTGAAGCTGAACCAAATGTAATAAGTTTCACGAAACTCGGTTCAGTAGTTACGGAGAAATTCGTGGACAAACATAATACATACAAACGCATCGAACTGTGATTCATTTTGAAGTCGGTTAAAATTAAAAAATAAAGCCCCTGGGGTAGGCGTTTGGCTGTTTGTTCCGGCTATTTAATCTCGACATTCACTGAACGGACCATAGATCATTTTCAAGGAATACTTCACTAAAATCGCCACTTCTCGGCTTCCTTTCGTAAGAGGTTACTGTTTCAACTCTATCCTATCGATGTCATAATACTAAATACAGACGAGGTATAGGATAGCGTCTGTGCCTATATATACTTGGCGCGAGCAGTACCGTGTCTCTTGATACCTGGTCTGTGTTATAAGTATTGCAACAGAAGATATACATGGTCTCTTTTTTATCGACTACAAAATACCACCGCCATCTAGCGGCATGCCATTTGCTTGTGTTTCGCGGCCATATTTTGGCTCCTGGTAACAGGATTACACGATGAGCAAGGAGGTATCCGACAAGGATAGCCAGCTACTAGAGTGAGAGGGTTATACTCGGTCATTTCAAAATGGCGCCCGTTCAAACACGAACGGATTATTCCTCTCCAGTAAATATTTCATGCACTTTTACCGTTCAATACTAAAGTGTATGGTCACGGCAACAACCAACAATAAATGTTCCATAGATTTCAGTTACGATTAATTGGATATTAAGAATTCTTGTTGCGACGAATTGTTCCACAAAAGGCACAACTAAATTCAATTTGAACTCAGCTTCTTCCCCTTGTTTATCCTGTTATTTGTTAATAATGATAACGCAATTATATATTAGAATTTAGAAGCATTGTTCACAAAGTTTGCAGATATGTATGTTCGTTTTCTTTATCGACCATGTAATGCTAGAATGAGGGAAGCCATCTTGGCTGTGTTACGCAGCTCGAATTCGGCTCCTGGTAGCAGGAATACATGACGTTAGTGGAGGTATCCGACAAGGAGAGAAAAATGGTGAGAGTGACAGAGAAATATTGTGGATCAATGTCGATAAAGAAGGACCATGTTTCCATCTTCTGCCGTTACGTGCATTAGCATAGCAATCTATACCACAGACGAGGTGTATGTAGGATAGGTATGGATTTCTCTCCGAAAATCCATTTCGGGGATCAAGACACTATAGCGCTCAAAAATGGTATTTCTTCAAAGCCTGTGTAAACTATAAATTGCAAGATGACATTGTTTATTAGTACTTTGCGTGTAGTAGAGCCCTTTCACGTATCGTACGCCGAAAAGTATTAAAAATTCACGTTGTTACTGACATTCCAGCAAGTTTCTAATGCACTGTTTAATCATTCTAGTGAAGTAATAATAATTGGATTCTATTTGCCCCGAGCATTAGTTTACCGCCGACATTGAAATTTATAGTAAATGAAATTTATAGTAAAATCTAATTCTTAAGAGCCTCGCAGAAAGTTGCATGATGCATGAGTGTTGTGTGGTGCATCGATGCAACTGCAAATCGAGTCACTCTTGAAACCCGCATTGCGAAATAAAATTTTGCCTAGCACTGAGAAACTCATCGGTTCAGTGTTCAGTGAAGTGTGTGTTAGTGCACTACGTCATAGTGCATATTATTTCGTGCATCAGTTTCATCGATTACTGGATCATGTGGGAGGCCTTTTAACAGGATTCCACTCAGATATACCCGTTACCTAGAAAATTTTTTCAGAAACTGAAGGACATTTAAAAACAACAAGTGCTTCTGTAATCGTATGCAATGTGATTATAGAGTCAGTGCCTGTGCCTGCAAAAAAGTGTTTCATGTACCGTGGCTCTGCATGTTAGTGAAGTTCAACTAAACTGTATTTATACATTATAAATAATACTATGTGATATGATATTTATGATAAGTCGCAAGGAGTTATGTGGAAGAAGGCATAGGGAAATAATAGAATTCATGCTTCCTTGAATGAACTATTTATTTCAAACTCCAATATCAACAGAAGTGATAATAAAAATACTATAAAAATCCTGATTTCCATGTGATCACTATAACGTAGATTTACACCTGTACACCTAACGCTTTTCTCACAATTCCGACTTCACTAAATTACACGAGACAGACCTTATTTAACCAAGTTCTTTAGCCCAATCCTACATACACTTATCTACATAACATTTATAAATCCTATTTCAATTTTACATCAGTTATATACTCGATTACAATTAAGAATATTGAATTCACATGTTTAATCAAGGACAGCAAGAAGTCCCTTCTAAAAAACTCGCTGAAATATCTCCCCCTGGTTGCACGAATAACATCGATCGTGGCTCCGTGTCCCCTAAAGCTACATCTACTTCCGAATCGTTAACGTCCAACTTGTTACAGACAGAGAACGCCACTAATTTCTCGTAAACGTTCCGAAGGCCGTCCAGCAACTGACTTTCGCCGCACATTTTCGAGCGGAGACAATTGTGCATGATGACTCTGCACCTGAGATCGTTCAACTGAAGTGAGACTGCCTGCATCTCATCCTCCGTCCTCGATCGCTCCTGGACCTCCGCGTCCAACAACGCTTTGTTACTCGACAATTCTTCTTTAAGCTTGCTGTTGGAGCTGATTATATCCACCAGCTGCGATTCCAGGTCGCACAAATTGCTCCCTTCAACGGCGCCTTCCTTTTTCATACCCCGCATCTCTTTTGGTTGCTTGCACCTCCTCTCCTTGAACCTCTGGATCCTCCTCTGCCGACAGGACTGCGACGAACTTCTGCTGTGTTTCTTCTGAAATGAAATACCAGAACACATATCATTCCGTTAAACTTCGAATCCTATTCAATCTTCAATCTAGAAGAATTCAATTCTAATTGAAAGTTAAACGAGAACGTACCGATGGGTTGATCGATCTCCCCGCGCCTTCAGGCCCAGGCGCATTCGTTTCATTCCTTTTACGCGATCCCACCGAAGAAGCCTCCCTCCACTTTAAAATAAATTTCTTCTTCGTCGCGCTACTCTCGCCCAGCTCTCGCCGCCTCTTCAGTATCCTCAGAACATCTTGAAGGGTGTTGATAGGAATGTGATTCTCGGTCAGATCCATCGTTGTTATCACGCTGTTCGATTGCAGAACTTCGATGATCACCTCCGCGCCGTGCTTCGTGATCCCGCAGTGCTTCAAGCTCAACGATTTCAGCCAGATATCGGCTTTCAACGCTTGCATTAATTGTCGCACACCGACGTCCCTTATCTTTAGATTCCCGTTTAGAATCAGCGTGTGCAATCCCTGCGGCTGAAACACGAAACCAATAAATTAACACCAAGCCTTAATCCCCGACGAACAAGTCACGGTAAACTGAAACTCTCACCTTTTTGTCGCAACGTTCCTCGTGTGACTGTGAAGAGGACTTTTCCCAAACGTTCTGCATCACGTCCGCCTTTCGCCTCTTCAGGAACAGGGACAGGCTCGAGGCGGTTTTGTTTGTCAGGCGACAGGACGACAGATCCAGGACGCAGAGACTCGGATTGTTCCTCAGGCAACCCAGCAGCAAATCGCAACCTGGAGAAAAAAAGCATGATAACTAAAAGTATTCTGTGGAGACACAAAACGAAAGGGAAATGTAGAAGGGCACTGGGAAATAAGTTAGTAAACGTTGTCAAAGTATCTGACTTGAACAATACTGGCAAGTAAAACGAACTAAAGGTGCTAATAAATCATGTGTAATTACTAATATTGTATAATAATGCGAGGAAATTATACTAACCGATGTCACCGATACGACACCCCGTCAGGGACAGAGTCGTCAGTCTCCTGTTGCTCTGCAAGCCGGTACAAAGGATGCTGAGGTACTTGGTCGCCAGTGGAATTCCATCGAGGGTGATGGAGGTAATCGACGTAGAATCTCTCGCGAAAACGGCCACAGAATCCACCAGGCATCGCACCAGGAAGTTGGTGTACAGAATTGGCCACGTTTGGTCCCGTCCTCCGCCTCGCCTGGACGCGCGATCGAAACAACTCTAATCTGAGTCTTCGCTCCCATTTCCCCATTAAAATTTCCAGTTCTCCGTATCTCTCTCCATCCAGCATTTTTACTCCCTTTACCCACTCTTTTCCACCCATTCCGCCCACACCTTGCCGGTCCAGGCGATGCGACCTGCAAGCTTAAACTTGCTGAGAGTAGCATTTAAACGGCAAAACGTGGAAATTTTGGTTAAGATTTGGCGGACAAGATCGACACTTTTGTGTAGCAATTTTGGTTGGAGGTAGGTAGAAAGGATAGGTTACTGATTCAGGTTCTTACGAGGTCGAAGGTTTTTGATAGACCTTTACAAAAATAGATGAGGAATTTGGAATATTGGAGAATCGCTGTATTCGATGATAGATTAATATTAGATTAAATTCTTTGCTTCTATCGTCTTGATCTTCTATAGTTTGCTTCAACACCGAACGGAGGAGTATGTCTGACCACTAAGGGGACATTTCACTTGCGAGCGTCGCTAAACACTAACTCTACGAATGCCCAAAAGCCCAAGTTAAATATTTTTAAGCGTATCGAAGAAGAATTAATAATACAACGGAAGGTGAATTAGCCGAAAGCAATTTTTTAAAACGCTCGAAGCAAGAAAGAGTGAATGGAAGTTTAAGCTTGGGAAAGCATTCTAATACTACCGTGTACCGATTCTAATACTTGTACCTTAGCTACACGTTACACACTTAAATCTTTAAATAACATCGAAGGAAGCGTAATTTCTTTTGGAAAATTTTAACGAAACTCGAACGCCTGCTTTGGAATCTTTGGAAAAATTACCATAGCCTCTCGAGCTTCTCTTCTGTATTTATTTTCTCCCTGGTCGTTTTGCACCGACCTCGGCTGTAAATGTAGATTTTCGACAGGCTTCGATTCTCAGCGATGCTGTTAAAAATCGGCGACCAATCTCTCAGAGCCAACCGGTCCACGCAGAATCGTAAGCATTCTTCGTCCAAGTAAGCTTGCACAGCGGGTAGAGGTTTCACTTGCTTGTCTTGGCACAGAACCTTGTTAAAAAGCGCTGTTAATGTTACATAGCGGGCTACTTTCTGGAAGGACGTGATTCTCTGGCGCCAGATACGTTTGTATTCTTAAAGCAGCGCGGGTTGTCCTACTATCTACTGATTAATCATTCTCATTGTATATAAGCTTGTAATCTTTTAGTTCGTTTACCCATGGGATGGCGAGAGTGTGACTGAAATTGTAATTAATTGCTACACTAATACTGATAGGTTTGAGAGTTGATTAAAAAGTGTATTTGAACGAATGGTAAGATTATGTAGCATCTTTTCAGTTACTTGGATTGTTAATAAAGCTCTATTCAATGTCTTTCTATTAACGAACCTTGTATAACCAGGCGAAATGCCCACGATTCGTTTTCTTCGTCTCTTTGCTATTTTGCATAATTTGATGATATACTGTCGACCACAACCCTTTGCCTTATCATGGTACAATTTTATGGATTAATGGAATGTATTCGAGTCTGTATTTGGCACTTGGATAAAGGAAATTCAAAACGTCACACTTTCATGAAAAATACATCAAAAACTGACATTCTCGGGGCAGGGAACATTTGAATACTATTCTCCTTCGGTCGAATACTTCAAGCGTGTGAAAATTTGCATGGATGCACTATGCACGATGTATGTCTGACTTCCAATAGGTTCACGTGTGGCCTGGAACATTCCAAAATTCTCAGGGGGGGGGGGGGGAATAACGAGTGAAACACACTTCTGTAGGTTCCTTCTCTACTTGACAATGTGCAAATTAGAACTGAAGAGATTTATTGTATATTTAAAATGTATGTATCTGAGAAATGGTGAACTTACTTTTTTACGCTATGGTAGTTTTCGTGGCAAAATAGAAAGCAGTAAAGGTACACACACCATTCAGGGAAATACTTTGCAGAAATTTATATATCCTCAAATGTTTCGGAATTATCACACTTATTCTGATGAGTGGTATTAGGTACAATCACAATTTTAATCACATTTAGAATTCCTCGTCTTTGGTATTCACAGAAACGTTCTACTTTCCTTCTTAATTATATTCTATAGACAATTGGTTCTCTTACATATACGTTATGCTAAATATTTGTACTACGATAGTGACTGCATTAGCTGCACCCAACACGGCGACGTGTCGCTTAATATTTAATTATTAGTGTATCCTGTGGAAGTTAAAATGTGGTCACATAGAATTTCGTGGATTTACTTTGCGAAGGAATGAGTCAGAGGAACTTTAATAATATCGATTTATGGAATACCACTTACAGGTGGAAATCGAGGAGCAAACAGCAGATTATTATTAGCCACCTATATAAATATTAATGCACTCATCTCTGCATGGATTTTCTTAACACCGATACAACTAACCTTTCTTGCAATACCTGCCTGTCCTTTTCTTTTGAATCGCCAGGATGCAAGAAAACTTGGGTTTACGTTTTCTTTTCAATTCCAAGAGTTACCAGCAACAGTGTCCACGGTTTTTTTTTCAATTGTAAATTGTCCGTAAACGATTATTTTTCATGTCTACTTAACATGAAATTCCAGGGAATTGTGAACCTTCAATTTTGTTCCATCTTTTTAACTATATAGGCTGGCTTTGGTAAAATAATGGTTGAAAATAAAAAGTAATTTGTTGCAAGAGAAGATCACTTGCTACCACGGTACCGTAGTGGAGGTTGAATATTATTTATTTGGAGAATAATTTTTGTGCAATTAAGAATGCAAAAGTCTTCTGAAAAGAACAGAAAAGTGAATACATATTTCAGAGCTGAGTGTAGCTATTAAGAATATGAATAAAAGTTCTTCTTACTTGTTTACCAATTTTATTAGACGTTAAAATTATCAATTCCCATTTAACACTGAAATATTATGCATATATTTTTATGCTTCATCTCTGATGCTCTTTTAAACCTTCGAGTTACCATGACGACTCGATTGTTACATGTTTCTTATTAGTATCATAATTATTATCCTGAACACTTTACATGTTTTGAAGGAGTTTATTTTAAATGGAGAATTTCAGCAAGTATTAGAATTTTTGAAATATATTACTGCAGATAAGATTATGCGTATTTAAATATATTTCTTCACCTGCGTTATTTCCGCTTTAACTCTCTCTTATATAATGTTTGCCCATCAATTTGTCCTTTCCATGAGAAAATTGTTTAGGAAATAATTGTTCCTTACTTTATCTAGTCCAGAAACGCTACTGGCAATTTCAAAGTTTGTACACGCTAAAATTCCAAATACATTGTTTTACACATATTTCTTAATATATAGGGGGTTCATTCGTTTCGTTTAGCATTTTAACACGTGCCTATTTCGTTAACATTTATCAAGAGTATGCTCAGTCAAACTCTTATCATATATTCTACACATTTACTTTGAATTTTAGCAAGCCTTTTAAGCGCTCGAATCAAAGTGCAGGCCAAATTCGAACATTTAACCGAAAGCTTCTTTCCTTATTAATTAGCAGTCCAAGGAAGACAATTTGTTACATGGAACGATCCAATATTCAGAGTGAAAGAGCACAATTATCACATCGGAACTAGCTTTGGTGAACGATTGCTGTTGCATCGTACTGCATCTGGGGTTGCATTATTTCAAGTGCAACGTGCACGACACAGTTCCGCGTAAGGTGTAACGAGTGCAACACGGTTACAAGAGCGCGATGAGCTCACGGGCAAAGATAATTTACGCCAAGGAAACGAAAAGCGACCCTAAGCAAATAATCGCTTTTGTACCGCCGCGGTGTGTGCCTGCCTCTCTGTGTAAACCGGCAATAACAATTCTATCTTCCTGCTATTTGCCAAGCGCAAATTCTAGATCGTACCTCCTAGTCTCTTTGATTGTCACCGAAGGTGCATCTTTTCCAGTTCGCGGGCCTTTCTTTCATTTAAAGCAGCGCGTATCTGTTCTTTAAAACAGAAGTCTTCAAGCCTTCCTAAATAGGTAAATTTGGGTCTATCCCTTTCCAAACGAAAATTTTCCATCGCTCGAAAATTTCTCAATAGTTTACGCTTTCCATTTAATGGAGCCCACTGCCAATTTTAGACAATTTCTGCGTTGGAATGTGTATTTTGTTTCATAAAATTTTGTAGCGGGGCAAAGAATTTATTCATGTCACTATTCAGAAACGAGGACAATTCTTCGTCTACTGTATGCACGTCCGCTCTGCCACTTTGCACTTTCGTTTCAGTGGCGTCTGCGAATACAACCGGATCGCAACGTGCAACCGCTGATCGCAATTCAAAGAGTGTACGTTATTAGCCTTTCAAATCGAATAATACTTTCAAGGAGATTCCGATGAATGTTTCATAAGGTGCTGTTCGGTATTGAGATGCAAACCTACCGCGGGTTATTGCGCGTCGTCTCGATTACAATCGTCGGGAACGTTTACAGCCTCCGATGACTAGAGGTACCGCAAACTTATCCATCATTCTCAACATAAGTTCCTGTATGCTGTTCTATTTCATTAAATGGGACTGACTCTGACATCCTCGCGGTTTCGATTATAAATCACTCATTAGAAGAAGATCCAGCAGCTTCGACTAAAAGAGGCTTCTGGTAACATTCCCGAAACTTGGCTACGAGATAGTTACTAAGGGGTCTGTATAAATGTGTGGCAATTGCTTGAAGATATTTTTTATCAATTTTTCTCGCGGCCTTGTATCTCTACTTAAGAACCGATCACGAGTAATTTCGCCGAGTGATTAGTGTCATTATCTCAGATATTGTCACTGATAATTTCGCTGAGGCTTTAAAATCAATTTTGTAAGATTATACCCCGGTGTGAATTTTTAATACACTGCTACTCGCAATTACCCTGAAGTGCCAACACACCGGTCTCTTAAACATCTGCCAGATGAAGGACTTAATAATAAAATGATCGCAGCGCAAATAAAGTATTTGGCTAGGGTACTCGATAGAAGAGGGGCAGAGGCATTTTGCTTCTCCTCCGCGCGGTTCGTCCCCGCGAAATCTCAAACTTTAGTCAGTGGATTCGAGGCCAGCATGCCAGTTACAACTGAGTCTAGCTTTATTAAAACATCGCGCACACTTTGGTGGATCGTGTCGCCTAACAATGGATCGACGGTCCCCGACCAGCTCTCTGCAATTCGTCGGTGAACACTGTCGGCGATCGAACGCGACCGATAGAACCGTCTCCCCGGTGCAGTGATCCTCCGAATACCACGCGAATTCCTTTCAAGAACGGTCACCTTCCCTTTACTAACTATATTCGAACTGCATAAATTAATAGCTCGAGTTCCCCGCGTGTGAAATTTTTTAGGAGCAACAAACGTCAAACTGTGTCAAACTATTCCAAACTATTGCCTGGTTTTCGTATTATCTGGTGTTTAAAAATCTTTGGAGAGCTTCTCAACCTGGTGCACTTCCAAGGGGAACCAATCGTTCATTGATAGTTAGAAACACGTGTGTATCGGGTGGCATTTTTGCCTGTGTGATCTGGGATCTCAGATTTCCATAGTAAGAGTGCATAGTGGGGCGTGTTTATATTCAACATCGTGGTTCATCGTGGTTGCAGGGTTCAAGGCGATGGGAAAAATTGCGCGGGACTAAGGGACGCGGGTATTTTGAGCTCGCGAGGCTGAAAGGTGGTTCGTGAACGCCTGGGAGGAATGCTGCGTTTTTTAATTACGTATAAACATTCGTGGCCTGAGATAAGATAAAGTAAATCCCTGTAAAGAGGTGTCGCGAGCGTGTACTCCAATCTTGATTTTTACCTTCGAGTTGCTTGATTCAATGTCACATGCAAATGGGACTTTGGTTGCCAAGGCCAATTACCGGAAGTGAATTTAATTATTAATCTGGCTTTCTTCTCTTGTGCTACTTCGCCATAGAAGACTAATTTTGACCTGATTTTTAATTTCCAGTTGTGGGTTGCCCATGATTCTCAAGTTTTTTTTTTTTAATAATATTTCTAATTTTTTAAGAGGCAGGTTTGAAGCTGGAGCACCAGAGCAGCTGAGGTACCCCGGGCAATTTTGTTTAAAGCTTACCGAGATACGGCGCAAGTGAGTTTGCTAAGGGATTTGTATCGATTTTTATCATATCTTCGCGATGAATCTTGCTGGGAGCTTAATGTCGATTTTCAAGATGTTGTGAGTAGAGATGTGGTCAGTTAGTTTAAAAACCTGTGTCCTCTTGTAAGACAACATTCTGATTAGTTTGTCCAAGTGATCGGTATACACTTACAATTAATTTTGCCAAGCAACTTGAGTTATTTTAAGATACTTAAAATTTTGCTGAGGAAGCTGAACTTGTTTCGCCAAAATATTACTAACAATTTTGACAAACATTTTAAATCTATCTCTTAAAATACTCCCACGACTATCTTCTTAAATACTGTCGCTATCAAATTTTCCAAAACAGCTTCTCTTACTCCCTTCCCCGTTTCACTACACTCGTTCAGAAACTCTGACCAAACCTACGAAATCCAAAACTCACACTTTCACATGCACATTCTCAGTGAATACATCCAAAGTGTAGAAATTTGAAAAACGTGCCACCAAACTAGTGGAAAGCAGTGTAAAACGATCGCAGACAATGTGATAATAAATCGTGTACTTTAAATCATTCTATCAACGACTTCATCTGTTGCCAAGAAATATGGAAGTCTACAAACACGCGTATCTTCGTGGTGAGTACATCCCTCTGTCACAATTACAAACACCTGCTACCAATGATGAACGGAACTGTGGCGCATTCATGAATATTTATATCTACGTGTCGCGGTTGCCATTTCTTCCTCGCTGCATGCTTCCTGCACAAACTTCATTCTCGAACTCGCCTGGGCGACATTGAAGAGGGACGTTCAACTTCTTTGCGCCTCCCAAATGCACCGAAATCTCGTTTCAAATTGATTACGCAAGCCACGCGTGCCATCTCCAAACATAAATCGAATTCTTCCGAGTAAGAGACTTCTGTGTCACACACCACTACCGATCCGATCGCTCCTCCAATGTATAATACGTTATTTACGGCGCTCCCTACGAATTCGCCTCGACATCCCGCGTTTTTGGAACAAAGCTATGACTAAACTCGATGAGTTTTTTTTTTTAGAATCCTTTACAATCCAGTCGATGGGGTTTCGACGATGAAGAGGAGAGGTGAAGGATCCTGGGGACAGTGAAAGATTGCTTCGAGGATGGGATGCAAGCTCAGCAGGTTGGGTTGCATGGCTGATAAAAGGGACACAGAAAAAATCAAGCCTTTGGAAACGCTGGAGCAAAGGTCTCTAGTTGGTACAGGTAATTTTCTAGTTCCTCTCTTCAAAGGCCTGGGATTGTGTTCACGTGACCAGGTCTTTGATTTTTGTAGCAAACAGGTGTGTAATTCCGAGCTTATAATTTTAGAATGAACGTTAGAAATAGGATTTCGTCTCTCTCCTCTATTTCTAGAATAGTGGGCATAGTGAGCTTCTATTTTGGTAACTCCAAAAAGATTTTGACAGTCCCTTGTCAATCTTCATCTTTTCTCCACTTCTTCTTTACTTTTAGATAGTCTGATTTAGATATTATTATTTATTATGTAACTTTCACCAGCGCCTGTCTTCCGAGTGATCTTGTTAAATAGACCGAAGGGCCCTTTGGAATGCTAAACCATTAATGCACGCCTCCTAACAAGAATTTCCATTTCTCAGTAATAATTCACTCTTCCCAAGAACACTCCAGCAACCTATAAACACCAACCCTGATCCCAAGAAGCTTCTCGCTCCGCGACGAACGCTCCTACGCTGCAGCCACCCCAAGCTCCATCTAATCCTCTAATTCCTCGTTCATATCTACCCCTCGCACCACGCCAACGCGTTTCCAATAGCAATCCTTCACTCATACCAAAGCAGCGCGCGTAACGAGCCAGAAATTCAACTACCCAGAGTCCAGACCGCATACCGAATGCACACGTTAACATCATCGATCTTCTTTCTTCTTTTATCGCGCAGCGTCTCGCTCCCTGCCCCGGCAATGTATCGTTATGCAAATCGGCTGTCTTTCGGGGGATTGGGAGGGGGATTGCACGGATTAATCGTATCGTTTTTGATGCACACGATCAACAAGATCTCCCTCAATGATCTGCAGGCTTCGCGGCGGGAAAGCGGATTCCTCGGCGGTTTTAATCGGTTCGGTAAAGAGAGAGACAAATTGTGAGGGGGTCCGGGAGTGGAGGGACAGTGCTGCGTCACCAGTGGCGTACGCGTACGTTTGGCGAAGGTAGAAGGTGGAAGGCAGAGGAGGGCAGACACCTCGGGCGAACAGTGTGCCGCCTTGACCTAGTCTACGGCGGTCTGGCCACGGCGTGGCGTGTGTCTTGCCTGGAGTCCGCCGTTTGCGTGGTGAATTAATCAGCCGTATGCTTTCGAAAAATGACGCGCACTCCTCTCTTGACTACGCTACAACATCCACAGCGTCGCGAATCAATCGGAACGGCACGCGCATCGTATCTTTCAAGGACCCGCATTCCGGGGGATTCGTAAACGGGGCTTAATTTGCTTTTTATCAGTCTGGGTACTTGAAACTGCGTTTCCAATGAGATGCCGCTGAATTTGGTTTATTGCTCTGATGGACGACTGAGGAGGAAATGCTTTTTCGTTATCGTAGATCACAAATGTGTTATTTTGAAAAAGGATCTTTGGAGAGTTACTTGAGCTTTTTTTTAATAAAATGTGGTAGGTACTCTGGGTCTTCTTTAACGACGCCGATTTGATTCTTGATTGTATTCGAAGTGAATGCGAGAGGTTTCTTTTACTACTGTTTAAATTTGCATCTAATTCTTCATTCTTCACACTGTCGAATTGGTACAAATCCACTCGAAAAAGTTGCCAAACCTACGTGTGCATATCTCTGTTGAATCTTATCTCATAAGTACACTGTACACACTCCTTCGCTGATATCGATCTTTTAATTCGATCTCCGTTTAAATGCCATTTAAATATCCCTCTGCGAGCAGATAATTCGCCAGTCGATATGTATCATTGTTAAGGCGGTTCAACGTTACGAACACCAAGGATACGATAAATACTACCAACACTGTATGTATGGTTGTGAATGCAAATCAGAGAGCAAGATAATGTCGGATGCTGATTCAGCCTGGACCATCGCGAATTCGCGAGCAAATTAGTTACACGGTGATTCGTTATTTAACGGACATGGATCTTCGAAATAAATAAATTAAAAACATCTACCCCATGCCGTAACACAATATTTGTAAAATCGCTCCTTACAGATTTAGAGCAGAACTAAGTAGTTTTTTTTTTCGCTAGAACAATAATTTACAATTACAGTGACCTCACTTAATGCTTCGAAAAATAAGAAAATGCCTCCACTTAATTTAACCCATTGTCTCCAGACAGTTCCGAACTCGACAACGGCGTTCACGTAAGATGTACCGAGTGATTCGCGCACGAGGGAAATGCAATTAACGGGCACCACTAATTGCAAGATTTTATTCGAGCGTGAGAGCCGCTTTTGAGGCTCGTGCATTCGTGGTTAAACGAGCGTGCAGCAAGGTATTGTGTACCTCGAGTTTCTCCGACGACCCTATCTCGTGTTTCCTGAGGCCACTCACTCACCAGTAGAATTTTAACCCGGACAATTCGGTTCCCTCGGCCAGTCGTTGTCATTGAGCCGCATACATCGGATCGGGCTCGCTGTTACGCGGCGATTATTTCCCTCCCCGTCACTTTCCACGCCGCGATTTCAATATTCCACGCGGACCATTATCGCCTCGCGCTCCACAGTGTCTGTATTTTTTGGAAAGAATGTTGCAACGTGAAAAAAGCGACGCGAGCAGTGTAATTTTTTAAATGTGCGCTCTTGAAGCTGCACGTCCCGTTGTAGCTTCTTACTTTGATTAGCGCGGTGCAGTGAAAAGATTCTGTCTGGATATCGATTTGATAAGATTTCCTGATCGCTGGTGGATTACTTTGGGGCACGTGTAATTCGGGTAAATTTTCGACGACGGTGTAATTTGATTTCTAGATATTCGAGAGACATTGAAATTTTGATGTTTACATGGAGACGGATAATTTAGACGAGTCGATATTGAATTTTGTAGATTGAAGAAGTTTGAATGGCTGGACAGCAATTGTGGTGGATCTTGGTCAGAATTTTTTGAATATTTCGAAACTTTTCTCTCTCCTTTCAAATAACTTCCCTGGCTTAATCGTCAATTGCTGCACCGAGACACTTTATTTTACTGAACGATCAAATGCTGCAAGCTCCCTCTAACATGAGGACAGAGTTAAGAAAATATCAGTGTGCATCTTCACTGCTGTGACATTACCAAGTTACAAATTCATATGGCATCCCCTCCGAACAAATATTTCTTTCCAAACGATGATGGGGCTTTGGAAGACTTGTTGCTGAGCAATGGTACGTAAAAATCTGCTCCGGATACGTTTCAAAATTAAAATGAAATAAAATCCGACGAATTAAAATCGACTTTTACCGATCAATTTAATTGCCCATCACCCTTCAAATAACACAGTCACTCGACCTTTCCCAACATTGCAAGCTCACCCACAATGAAATGCTAAAAGAACCGAAAAAAGTGCTCTGTCATTCGGCATTGAATTCACGCGGGCACGTGAAAGCAGTTTAATTCATTTGAACGAAAAGCGATTCGTTAATGAGCATATTACGAGACACTGGGAACGAGAAACTGGAAATCGATTCAACGAGTGGCCTTAAGCAACCGATGTTAACCGCAAGTATACTGATTTTTAGACCGAGCTTCGCATTCCAGTGGAAAGAGTCGACGCTTATCCCTTACGCTGTGCTCCGGCTATGCCCAATTAAGGTGCCCTACTTTCGATCAATTATCTTTAAACCCTGATCCATTCGAATCGACCGATAAACGCCGAATGATCCCGCCCGTAAATGGAGAAGATAAGTTTCACGCTCGACCTCGTTGCGCTCACCCTCTTCGACTGAACATAAATTTCGTCCCCTTAGGACCATCGAGTTCGTTAGCGATAATTGTGTAATAAAGGATGGAAAATCCTTGGCTCGGTAACGGAATGTTAATCGAGTCCTTGGCAATCGGGTGGACGAGTTTTGGGAGAGTTCCTCCCGCACCCACGCCAGCTGCAATTAATCTGCGCACGAAAATAGAAGTTGCGACGATCGATCGGTTTCGCAAACTAGCCTTAATTGTCGGTTACAATTGTTGATCCATTGACCCAGAATGCTCCCGTGGCGATGTACAATCCGGTATATCGACGAGCCTCGCTATTATCCCCGAGTGTGCCGATCAATTGCCCGAGTAATGAAACAATTCATAAAGCATCTGTGTTGGAACGTGAACGATTGAAGGAATGTTGATCTCATAAGTGCATAACTGAGAGGAATGTTAATCGTTGAATTAGCGGTCGATCGATAACATCTTGGTCGGCAGTTTCTATTAAATTTAAAACTCAGAGAGTGTTTGACTTTACAGGGAAGGCGGAGTACGATGCTTTGGGAGAGAAGCCACTGTTTGACGATATTTTGGCAGCGGGCGAGGATGCAGATCTCACGATAGCAGTAAGTATAACTTTTTAGTATTATCTTTCTTATTTCCGTAAGAGTGGGTGGAGGCTCAAAGTTTTGCTCGGATAGAATGAATCTATGCAGTAATGAAGTTGCCAGGTATTGAATACTGTCATTGGTGCGGAGGCACTAAAGATAAATGATGTGAAAATATCGCGGTGATATCTCGATACTCGTGGCTGCAATCGCTGATAACACGGCGAAGGAGCAATGTTCCACTTCGCATTTTTTGAAGACAGAAAAGAGAATCGATTCCATAGGTGTATCGTAACGTTTTAGGAAATATTCTATACTGTAATCACGAGTTTCATTCACTTTCCTCTTCCATGTTCTTGAATGATCCTGAATTTGTATAATGAAACGTATTTATTTGTAACTTTGAGCTCTTTGTTTATTCATAATTCAATTATCCCTCCCTTCGACAAACTTCCTCTACACTAGCCTCCTTTAATTATCTTCATTTGAAGTACGTTATTTAACTTCTTCATATCTTACAAATTAATTAATCTCCCTCTCAAAATACCATTCAACTTTCCCCCATTCTATTATCTCAAACTCCCTCCATTTAACAAAGATTCTTCATGCTTTCAATTTCTCAAAGAAAATCCAAAAACTGAGCGTCTAAAGCTCCTCTAAAAACCATCTTAGCGTCAAAGGGAGCGAAGTATATCAGTAGGTTAAATCGAAGGAGGGTTATCGATCGCCCAACAGCGGAAGGGTGAATTTACACGAACGTTAACAGAGAGAAGGGGGAGAAAGAGAAGTAGGGTTAATCGATAGGAAGAAAAAAAAGCGCGGATCGTCAGCTTTCTACTTTCTCACAATGCTTTAGTCGCAACGTGCAATTACACCCCTCTGCAATAAAGCGTAATCGCGAGCAGTTTTCCTCGAACCACCTGTTCGGTTCTCGATCACGGGGTTCGTAAAAAATGTATCGAATTTTTTCATTGAAGTTTCAAGGGGCGCGATGACAGATCAGTGTACGGCACGACTTAGCAGACGGTCCCGATTAATTATTGATCCCCTCCGCTGCCGTGCCTTGATTCCCTCGCGCTGTATGGAACCTAAGGACTGAAACGAATTATTAACGATCTCTCGACCCTCTAGTTTCCCCCTGTTTCTGTCGTCCGAGCTTCTCGAGCTGCTAAAGTGTCGGTGATCGTCCATGGACAGGGTATAAACTGCTGTCTATAGGCGGTCTGTAGGCACACGGCTGGATCGCAGCCAGAAAAGCTAGATGAAGCAGTCGCAACATTTCTCTTGCATAATCCCCATCCACGTGGGTGGGGAACTTCAGGAAGTGTTCTCGTTTCGAAACCAACGCGCAACCTTGACAGCTCGGCTATTCACCGACGAACTTTTCGGGATCTGTGTCGTGAACTCGTTTCCCTTCTATCGCGACGAAGCACAAATTTCGGACCAGAAATAGGTTCTCCGCTTTTTGAGGTGAAAGTGGCTCGACGGAACGGGTTGACTACTTAAGCTTTTTCAATAATCTTGAGAAATCATTTCTGTTGGATTTGTAGCTTTTATAGAGAGTACATTAGGCGATCGTTAATGGTTTATCAAACTTTTGATGATAGTACTGTGGAAGGATAGACGTTCAACGTGGGCAAGCAATGTTATCGTGAAACTTTGTTTAGAAACTTTGTCACCGATAGAAATAAGTTTTTATTTCATCCGCGCGATTATGAAGGGATGATGTTTCAGTTCAGTTTTCTACACCCTGGGAGCACCCCTTTCAGTAAGAATTATTAAATCGTCGGCGTTTAGTGTCCGAAAGTTTTCCCCTCGTGCGATGGAAAATTGTGCTCCTTCCTCGACCTTGCTTCTTTTTTTTTTTTATATTTCCGTTTTACTATGTAGCATGTTCCGAGCGTTTATTGATTTCCTGAGGTGTCTCTTTCCGTCAATCTGAATGTATTTTCTAATATTTTTATTATCTCTTGAGTTATTGGTGTCTTTTGATGCTTCAATCGTCGTTGGTATAAATCGAAACAGTTTGCTACAATGATCTTATCGCGAGCGATCATTTTATTGCGATCTTGTCACGAAAACCCGCGATATCTCTTCGGCTTACGATCCAACAACAAAAATCGCGATACCGTTTTATTTATAAGCAATTTTCTCGGTGACGCACAACAGCCTTTATCGACTCTTTCCACAATACCACTATCGATAATTTTGCGAAGACACTTTTAGTTACATAGAGACGGAACCGTTATCAAAGATAGACACGGCTCTGGCTCCTGATACAGCGAAAGGATAATCTCGGCCGTTGCGATTCTCGGCTCAGTATCGCGATGGACGTCCGCGAACTTGTCTTCCAAATCGATCCACCCGTCCAATGAGCTTGACAATATTTAAATAAGGCCACGAAGAAATTAAAAGCTACTACGCGTTCGAACACCTCGGCCGACGATGTAAATTGAACGACGTTCGCGGTCGTAGGGAAGCGTTAATCAGAGTTCCAATTGAAGTAGGTAATTCGTCTCTCAACGGCTCAATAGTAAATCGGACCGACAAGTTATGCGGCGTGGAGTGTTCTGGAGCGATCGAATCGATTAGCGGCTGGCTCGCGATTCTGTATGCCGATCCAGGGATCGGATCCTTTTGGTTAACACGTGATCGAGGATGAACGACAAGAGGCGATCGACGCAAACGCCGATCTACGTTTGCCATTCTATAGACGCCGGGGAGGTGATTCACGGGGAACCGTCTAGGTCATGGTACAGCTGGATCTTCAACGCCATGTGTGGCGGAGTTTGGAAGAAATGGCACGCGAGCAAACGCGGGATGTACGTCGACAGAGCGCCCCCGTCCCTTGTGTTGCTTGCACAGGTACGTGGGTGAAACTGGGCTCGAACAAGATTAACAAGATGCAATTTCATTGAACACAGTGTCATGTATAATCGATAGAATTTTGAATATTAACATCTTCGGGGAAGCGTTTCACTGTGTGTAAAAAGCTTTGTTTTTTGAATTTTGGACGTGTTTGTTGCTCCCGAAACAACTGTTCACTCTCGTTTCTCTTCTTCATGGATTTTGACGAAATGAACGCTATGCCAGGGATGGAAATAGTTTTGCTTGCTTCCAGAGGGGGGAGTGATGTTCGTTATAGAGTACTGCAGCTCGCATTTGAACCTTTCTAGAACACTTTTCTTACACTTTTGTACTTGTTAGCGGAAGCGAACGATGCAAGGAGCAAAAGCAATGTTTATTACTGTCTTAGGGATACACAAGATTTATGGTTTGAATCTTTATAAGTGCTTTTCCAAGTGGCACAATATACAGGCAAAGTGAGAGGGACTTCAGAAGAAATACTCGATTTTTCATCATCGCGCACGCTTATTCCGCGTTCGAGGTACATGCGCGAGTAGCACTGGATTAATATAAATTTCGGTGCTACTCGAATGCACCGTGCCTCGTACTTGGAACGTCTCATGCGCTCAGAATAAAAATTTGGCAGCCAGGGGGCACTTAGCCCCTTGGTCCGAGCGATTAAATGAATTAAATAAGTCTTTAAACAATCGTGAAATCGGGAGATTGTCGACTGGATCGAGATCATCATTGAAGCTCTCCAGCAATGCTGCTAACTTCATTTGCCTGAGAGTAATTTGCCTCTTTCGATTCGTTTGTCTCGTTGGCGCGACTCTAACATGCATAGGTTATCGCGTGGCGGTGAAGCGGCTCTTAAAATCGATCACCAAGTAGTTAACACGAATGAAAAGCACGAGCCCTCGTCATGGAACTACTAAAAATCTGAAGGAGTCTCCGCGGGCACGACGACGAGCCAAGGTTCACAATGACGTCGAATCAAATTCCGGCCGAAACGAGGACGAGCTACTAGTACGGTCACTTCCCAAAGAATTCAACGGCACATTAATAAAGACATATCCCCGAACACTAACGGTCGAAACAACCGGCTACACTAATTCTGAAAACCATTCCCTTTGTGTGTTCTAGAAAGGGCCGCAGGATATCGAAGCTCATCCATTAACGAACAGTGTTCCTACGCTCGTAAAAGTAAGTCTCCATTAACCATCTCCATAGGCGTTACCCTCCCCCGCCCCCCCCCCGCCCCTCCCCGTTCAATCGGGAACAATTAAACAGCGAACATGAACGGTGTCGACTCTGTTTGATCACTTTCGAATCGAATTCCTCTCGTACGTCAGATATTGTTGGTCTTCCCCAAAGATGATCAGCAAATGGACATTCTCGCGACCACGTCGAGGAGATTGGGGTGGAGCGTGTCGGCGGCGAAGGGCGCGGAGAAGGCGTTGGAGTTCTACCAGAATCGGGCCCACGAGATAGTAATCATCGATCATCGGGGGCAACGGGGCACGGAGGCCGGCGCAATTTGTAGGTAGAGTATTCCAAAGAAAACGGATCGATCGCTGACGATAATCGCACACCATCGAAATTCTACGCCAAACGCCCGCGGGCATTACGAAATTCCTCAACAGACCTGACTGGTTGGTTTCAGGGCGATCAGGTCGACACCCGTCTACCACAATTCCGTTATCATAGCTCTCGTAAAGAAATCGTAAGTGACTATCGCCGTTAAATGTACCTTAACACTGTACTCCAAGCTGCCAGGCCTCTCAAATTTCCCCGCGTGAACTTGAACAGGTACTTTATGCAGGGTGACAAGAACAAAGTCGTGGCGCTGGACCTGCTGGAATCAGGATTTAGCAGAGTAAGTTCTTTCGAGACCGTATATCTCCCTGGCCCGCGCGCAGATAAGAGATTGATTCACCATCGGTAGATTCTACTTTCTCCGAAGTGTGACAGCGTTGCTAAATTGTTCCTTAGAAGTCGCGTCCTGTCTGTTGATTTCAGGCTTTAATGGAGTGCTCGCACGAGGAGATACTGATAAACGAGCTGGTGGGAATTTACACCAGCGCGCTTCTGCCAAGGACCCAGCTCGCGGCTGCCAACGTGCTCTATTTGGCCCTTGACAGGTGCCGCGACATGGTGCACGTGACGAACGATAAACACATTGTACAGGTAACGTGAGTAACAAAGAAATTCCTCGATCCTTGTTTCACTGGAGGCGTCGACGCGCGAACGCTCTCATTAATCGGAACTTAAGTATATTCAGGGCAGTAGGTCACTGTAAATTCCATCCTCGCCTGTCACTGTTGCTTATCCCCGCTTCCAGTTTGTTAACAAGATCAGCGAGAAGCTGCTGGGCTATAAGGTCAGCCAGATGCTGGGGAGGAACATCACGGAGATAGTGTACTACGAGAATTTCGCCCTGATGGAGCAACAGTTGAGCAAGGGGCGTGAATTCGAGGGGAATCTGAACTGCAAAAGGCAGAATAACCAAATGATCACCATCAGCTGCAGGGTGATACCATTCTGCGTCACTTTGAAGTGAGTCACCTTATGATCATCGTTGCTCAAATCGCCGGAACAGAATCTTCTTATTGCTTTTTCCCCGCACTTTTCAACAGGAAACCGACTCACTACGTGTACATATATGACACAACCTACTTGTCGGAGAACATTGGCCCGTTAAGCCCAACTTCTGCCCCGTTTCCTAAAGGTATATCGTCCACATCACCGAGACGAACATCTGACGTTAAATCGGGTACCAGCGAGGGTAAGATGTCGTCGTTTCTATTGGGACTAATCTTTTTAAGAAAGCAGAAGCACATCATGTGCCTGTAATAGCTCGAAAGGTAATCGATTGCGAGTTCACTGATCAGAACTATTAGTTTGCTGAATTTCGATACGCTTGGAGCTAGAAATCAGGCTATCGGGGAACTGTCAACATATCCAGCGGGATTTTTGAAGATTGGTATCAGTATCGCCTATCGCGGTTGTAAATACGTTTAATAGAGTTAATAGACAGAAAATTGGATCGCTATCGCGCCCAACTACGTTTTTCCACCGTCGCGAAGTTTCGCGATAAAGTGATGAGATATAAATGGAACTCCGGCGTTCGTGTTGCGTTACCGTTTAATAAATCGACCTCGAGAATGCTCAGGAACATTGCCGTTGCTTGTAGGTCGTAGGCGATCTAGTTTACAAAAGCTGCAATTGGAAGCACCCATCACGAAAGTAATCACCCTTCTTTCTAACGCGATCACGGAGTCCACGAATCCTGAGACAGCAGCACAAATTGAGAAGGTATCTAACTTTTCCATTTACCTACCCAGTTACTAGAATAGAGATGAGAGGGCTAGTGGATCGAGGAACAAATTGTACCCGGCGTTACGAAGGTAAAGCTTCAATTTGGGGCTGCTTAAGTGCGCGTGTCGGGCCGCGGAAATGGTTGGTCGTATCACTGAATTTAGTGGCGCGCAAGCTTGCAGGAGTTAAACCGTATTTCAAGAGGGTTCGTCGCTTTCTGTTTTCGAAAATTTTCAATCGTTTTTCTAACAATGGATGTATCCGTCCCTCGTCCAGGCAATACAGATACTGAACACAACAGAGCTGTACGTGCCACACATGAAGGAAGACAGAACCTACACGGACCCAGTGGCGTCGGACCTTGTCGGAGCTCTGATTGTAGTAAGTGTTTCTTATTATTAAAGCTTGAACGTCAACTAAATGATCTTGAAGCGTGTCGCGGTCGATTAACGTCTGACGGAACACAGTCGCCGCGAAGGGCATGGGACTCGAGGCGATCCTCGGCGGAATCCACGCGATTGTCAACGATCAGAGCGATCACGAGCGCCCCGAACGCCGCTCGTATGCAGATCAGGGGCTTCAAAGGATCTCAGGAGATCGCGGAGGTCCTGGACAAATGCTTCGAGTGGAATTTTGACATATTCAAGCTCGAGGTCCTCACAGATAGAAGGTGCAGAACTCCCCAGTGAACAATATCGACAACCCCAAGGCTTTCCTTTTTCTCTTGCAAAGCCCAGTCGCTCCATATTCTCTGACACGTCAATTTCATTTCCAGGACGCTGCTGTTCCTGGGGATGACGATCATGAATGTGTTCCACGTGCCAGCCAGGTTGGGCTGCGACGAGAAGACCATGCAGAACTGGCTGTCCGTGATCGAGATGAATTACCAGACGCAGAACAGTTATCACAATTCGACGCATGCCGCGGATGTTTTGCAAGCCACCGCCAGATTCATGCAATCGGAGAGGCTGAAGCAGATCTTGGAGCCTTTGGACGAAGTGGCCGCTTTGCTCGCGGCTGCCGCTCATGACGTGGACCACCCCGGTAGATCGAGGTGAATGGGACCATCCTGAATACGTGAATTTTAGATCGCTGCGCGAAAACAAACTGTTTATCCGTAACTACTCGCGCGAACTGGCCGAGATCCGATTTCCCTTTCAACTTGAAATCGTTTCAGCCAGTTCCTATGCAACGCGGATAGCAAACTGGCGGTCCTTTACAACGATCTATCCGTCTTAGAATCGCACCACGCTGCCCTGACGTTCAAGCTATCGTTAGCGGACGACAGCGTTAATATCTTCAAAGTGAGTGTCGAAAGTCGATGGTCCTATGTGTGTGTTGAGAGGGTGTGGATGGCAACTGGGATTGTGATTCGTGTTTGCTATCGTAGAATTTGGAGCGGGACACGTACAAGCTGCTCCGCCAGACAGTGATCGACATGATCCTCGCCACCGAAATGACGAAACACTTCGAGCACTTGGCCAAGTTCATGAACGTCTGTAGCTTGAAGGTCGGGGATAACCAAGCAGATGTAGGAAGCGTAATTCTTTTAAATATACTCAGAATCCATCTCTTCTTAAATGCTTATATTACGGGAGGTACTTAACGCGATACTTTCACTGTTCAACTGACGCAGAATTCCTCGGATTCTGTGGACATGTCTGTCGTGCTGCAGCCAGAGAATGTAGTGCTGGTCAAAAGGATGGTGATCAAATGCGCGGACGTGTCGAATCCTACACGGCCGTTGAAAAGCTGCGTCGAATGGGCGAGGAGAATCGCTGAGGAATACTTCAACCAGGTACGATTATCTGGATTCTACAATCTCGATCATGTCGCGATCCACGAATTCGTCGATCTTTACGAACCTGTACCTGTCTCTGAAAGTCCAGACGAATTCTTTGGAGTCCGAAGGCAAGAGTGTTGATCGAACAACTACTAGCGTGCTTTGAAAAATTTTACTTAAAGCTACTTTCGATATATATATATATATATATATATATATATATATATCCCTGACAGACCGACGAAGAGAAGAGACTGAAGCTGCCCGTGTTGATGCCAATGTTCGACAGGATATCCTGCTCGATACCGAAGTCGCAGATCGGCTTCGTCGATTTCATCATCAACGACATGATCGAAGCGTGGGATGGTACGGTGGACTTCTCCAATAATTTTACGTTCTCCATAATTTTGAAAGCACGTGACTTTGCTGCTTCTTTTTCAGCGTTTGTCGACATGCCAGAGATGGTTGGGTACATGAGGCAGAATTACGATAAGTGGAAAGAGTACAATGTAAGAATTATCCTGCCCTCGGGAGCACTTCCCTTTATCTATCGTAGAGTTTAATTAATTTCCTTTGGCGTCCCGTTATTAATAGTATTCTTATGTTTCTTTTAAATAGGAGAGAGGCATCTCGACTCTACAGGACATCGAGAAGATCCAACTACTACCCGAACTGCACATATATCGATTCACGTGACCCACGGGAGAGATCGATCTCCTGACCCCAATCCCCACATCCGTCCCAACAAGTTCACGCTGCGACTTGCGCGACACAATTTGTAAAATATTCGTAATGTTTAAGAATAGAGTAATGACACGTCGTACGCTTGTAAGTTCTTTTCTAGGAAATACATGTAACTCCATTCACGCCTGCTCAGCGACTTCTGATCCACAGACTCTCCGGTCCTCCTCCTGCCCACCTTTTCATCGAGTCTAATTTTACGCTCATGACCACCGGCGTATATAAATTGGCTCGTCTTATAAATACATTGTTTACTCATTTCTTTTGCTGAATATTTAAATAGAATCCTGAACCACTCGAACCGTGTTTTATCCGCTTTACTCATCACGGCTCATTGTTTGTTACGGGTTCCAAATGGATCTTGAATTCGAGTGCTTTAGCTCGTGAAATATGAAATTCGTTTGCTACTGTCTAGCTAGAAGTTAAACGTTAAGATAGGATTTGTCGTGTAAAGTTTCTCGTGGAATAGCAATTATCCTGAACTCACCGTTTCGCTCAATCGCCCCGCACTATCGTCACCCTTAATTTGAAACTCGACGGATCCTCAAATTTTTCTCAATTATCAGAATTTGCAGAACTCTCGTCGCAGAGAGGACTGGTCGTAGTAACTTCGAATTGAAAAGAACCGTTAATAGCGGAGTCACTTTATTGTTCATCTCAGCCAATAAAATAGATTGCGTGGTGGTCGGTTAGAATTTTGCGTGTATATAAGCTTTGCAAATGAACGACGGACAACAATTTTTTTCACGGTTACATAAAAGTCGCTGCGACGAAGATTTAACATTCAGATTTATATGTAAATACGTCGAGATTTCATGGATACAACGCCATGGTTCGGTACGATCTACAGTAAAAGTTCACGAGGAAAGAATTAGCGCAATCGGTGGAAATCATGTGTATTATCCGCGGACGTTACAGGAAACGAAATTACGGAGTCGTTACTAAGTTACAAGGTACAAAGAGACGGTTACAAACACGAAGATTTGGTATATAATGTTATAATGTTCTCTCCTCGTAAGCGTATAGCACACCGCAAGATTAGCCTTCTTCCTCTCTTTACCTCTAATTGGACACACGAATAATAGAATCGAAGTCGTTTTACCCAGTAACAGATCAGACACGTAGTAAAGCTTTCCCAGCCTAACAGGGCGAAAGAGACAGAGTTTCACGCACATATATTCTCGTAAATAATGACTTGTTTGAAAAGGGTGGGTTATACAGTACCCCCCGGACACGATATACTTAAAAACACGGAAATACGATAAATATAGTAGTAAATAGTATCCTGGGAATAATCGATTATAATATATATATTTGGTCAATTACGCGTTCTCTAAACGTTAAATAAGCTTACTATCAATATATATATATCACTATATAATGCCGCACAGTGTTACTTATATATTCTTCGAGGTGTGAGTTAACTTAAAGTAAAATTATATACGTATATATATCCTGAATTTGTATATATATATATGTTTTACCCGCTAACAAGCACTCCCAAAACTTAGACTGCGCCGTTTCTTTCGTTGGAAATAGAAGAAGCTACTGTTGCTTTTAATTATTGCTTGCAAACGAACGAAGAATTTATACCGATGTATATTGCGCGTTACAATGTCCATTGTGTATACCCGTTCAAGAATAATAAAATGTCCCTCTGCGTAACAGAAATTTCGATTACAGAATGTTCGAGAACAGACCATTACTCTCTCTCTCTCTCTCTCTCGTACTTGTCGCTAAGTAGAAAAGCAAATCGACGAATAACACACGTACATCCTAGTGATTAACATATACGCTAATGACAATATAATTAATAGAGAGTTATCGTAAATAGAACCGCGTGCTCGATGTTAAAAACACATATTCTATCATTGAATTTTTTCTTTTTTTTTTTTTGGTGACGAGAATCGAAATTCGAAACTCGTCGATTTTCTTATTCTTTTATTTTTTTTTCACGTTACTTCGTCACCAGAGTTAATGCACATGCCATGCGATTAAACTCCCGGAAGACACACGTATATATGCCGCATCGCGATGCAATGTGTTATATGTTTAACAATGCGTTCAGATGGTCAAAGGCTCCCGTTTCGTTAGATGTGCACGCGTGCACCCCTCGACCGTTGCAATCGGCGTTACAAGATACATCAAATGGTCGACGTACATCAAAAAATTAGTGGCGGAGGCGTTACAGTCACATTATTGTATACCGAGATGTTGGAATGTGCCGGCTGGAGGATCCGGACCCCGAGCGGGCCCATTTCCTGGCTCGTCGACGTGCACAGACGCGAAAGAAGCGGGCACATCGAGAAACTTGCAGGCCGAAGCTAAACACTGATGACTCAAAACGCGGATTTCGATTCTTCAAAATCAAAAGGAATTTCGATCTGTCCAGTACATAATAACCAAAGTGGTGGACGTTCTAAGTAGTCGACGCGTACGCGCGCGTTTACCGAAGCTCTCTCCCATCGAAGCGGGAGAGGATATGCGAAAATGTGACTGCCAGTAGAATAATCACGAGGTGTTAAAACACTAAATACTGACACACCGATCAGCACGTGCGACATATATTATATAGAACCGTGCTGTCTCGCCTATCGCGGCTTTCGTCCTCGCTTGTATAAACGGAAGTTAGGACTGCGCCGGGGCACCGTTTCCGTCGAAGATCCCAGTGTCCCTGGGGTCCAGCGAAACGCCTCCTCGGATCTAGGGGAGCAGGCCGAAAGCCTTCAGCGTGCCAAATTTATCTCAAAACAGTGAATCACGTTCGCGTATGCTCGTACGAAAATCCTGCCCCACCTTCGAACATTCATCGGCCGCGTATTTTTAGACGAAATGTCGGTGAAACGTCACGCGGGCCATCGTGGGAGCATTCGGAGGATTCTGAACGTTGGGGTGCCTCGAGATCCGTGGGCGTCGCGACGCTATAACCCGCGGCAGGCCTATTTAAACGTCTCGCGTTTCCGCGGCTGAATCAGATAGTCGACTACCGTCGCGTATCCCTGAGTCGTGTGCCCTGCTCGTTTTCTCTACCAGCGCGAAGTGGTGTTCCTCCCTCGAGTCGTCGAAACGTCGTCAACGTTCCCGAGAAACACGGTAACGGTAGCACTAAATTCGGGGGTCGGTGGTGTTTCGGTTTTCATCAATCGGTCGGTGTGTTCTTGGCTGTCTCGCCAGGCAAAAAGAAAAATAAACGCGCGACAACCATTTTGTGCGAAGTAGTAACCTAAAGTAGTGGGATCCTAAGCGATACTTAAAGACTAAGTAGTACACGATACTACCTACACGTTCTTCGCCTTAACCCCTTACCCATTCGCTCCCATAACTTCTATTCTTTTTTCTGTTCTCTTCCTCCGGCGCGAATCTGATGGACTTGGACACGCAACGAAACCCCTGAATTAGACTCCAAAGCTCCTCTCAATCTTCCATCTACGACGCTTTATGCGATATGCTTCCCCCCTCGCTAAACACTAACGAAGCGTTTACGTATGGTACGTCTTTTCTCGTGGTTTATCCGTAGCGTTAATAGCACTGGAAACTTAGCGGACTAAACTTATTGTTAAACACGGTATCGTCAAGAAGCATGACATTTTTTTAACAGCTAAATGTCCATTTAGCGTAGAACGATATCATTTTTCAATTAGACGCGTTTGATTACTCCTCGCTTTTTAATCCTCAAACTTTCATGGTCTCCTCACGTTCGTTTCTCGCACTCTGACTTCTTCCGAGGTACCTGTCACTTAGGTTTCGATAAGTTGAATAGAGATTATATTAGACGGCCGAGGAGCGCTACTGCCAGCGCTCGTTCGACTCGCTAAGTAGTTTTCTTGTTCTCGATGGTAGATCCTCTGCGGGCGTACCCTAATCGACCGAGGTGCCTTATTATCGTGTTTCCCTAAACCTAGCTCCCCTATCAAGTTTAATTTAAAAGCTAACGCGAGTTAACAATGCGTAAGTCGATGGAAAAGGTTGCGACACGTCGATCGACGCGCGTTATCCTTTACCGAAGACACACATCCACATCTTCCCCCTTTTCCCTGATCGTTTCAGACGGTTTTTCATCTAATCCTATAGTAACACGTTGTTCCTACTCTTGGGCGTCTACGGAACTCAAACTTTCTTCTCGTTTTTTTGTCTATTTTCTGATACATACTCGAGGGATCGCCCTCTGTCGTTTTTCTGTTGAAATTTTGTTCCCCGGTTAGTCGGATGACTTGTATTTCTGGATTGTCGCGTGTCGTGGTTCGAATGGTCGCGTAAAAGGCACGACGATAGACACGGTGATGTTACTGTCGATTTCTGACAACTCTCGTGTATCGTTCGCGCGAATAAGGAATTTAATCGTTCGATAAAAATTTAACGAATCGGAATTCTCGTGTCCCACCCCCTGAAGGCAATAGTGTTCTACGAGATAATTCTACGACTAGCCTCCTAATTAACCTTGTCGTGCAATGTCGTGCATACGAGTAAAGATAGTTAATATATTGTCGATAGATGCGCTCGAGGAAACGCGTAAACAATGTAGGGATAGTATTACATGTGTATGTATAGCCCTTTCCGAGTCGTTTATAGTGTGCCTAGCAATTTCCATGTCGATTAATATTCTCATGCATGTTACGTGCGTAATTACAGCAAGAACTTTCTATGGTGTCTCAGCGATAGATCATTCCGTATCGGTTATTTCTGTTCTCGCGGATCCTCTGTCCTCCCGTTCTTTACATCCGTCGCTCTCGAATAGGATATCCGTTTATCGTCGCCTATGAATCTCTTTTCCACGTCAGGGTGTATCCGTTTTCTCGAAATAGATCTGCGGTTTCGCGTTCCCCGCAAGCAACGGCTTGGCGCGCATAGTGACGCGGCCTGTTTGCCCGCCCGTGAGTTCAAAAAGATCTTCAGGACCTAGCAATGCTTATTAAACTTAGCCTAACTCCCTTAAATCGCCAGACTTCCGTCGCCGTAAATACTAAGACGCTTTCGTCGTACACATTTAATTACGAGTGATGCGGTTTCTCCGTCGCGCGCTGTCAATCTTCCCCCAACTAACACTTAATTCCGTTTGTACCTTAACCCTCGCGTACTCTAATCACCGAGCCTGAACGAGACGCAAGGACCGACCGATTTTCTACACGTCGCCTTCCCTTTTCATGGTTGACAGATGTCTGTGGTGCCGTTGATATTCCGCGACTGGTGGGACGATTTCGAGCGGCCGGTGTCGAGGCTGATGGATCAGCATTTCGCCAGGGGCCTCGATAGAGACGATCTGATATCCCGCTTCTCCGATCTCAACCTCGACAGACCTGCGCGCTCTATCTTCGGCAACAGGTACTACCGTCCGTGGAGGAACGTGACGCGCCAGCACTCGAGCGGATCTAGCACGATTCAGATCGACGGCAAGGACAACTTCCAGGTTGGTGGTTCCGATCGTAGAAACGGGACCGTACGAGCAGATTGCGGGAGACGGCAGGCATCGGGTGTTCCAGCCACTCCTCGACGCTCGATCGCGCAACTGAACTTGCAAAGCCCTGAAAAGGGCGACAGGTGCTCGCCTGTTTGGCAGCCGGCGTTGCTCTCACGGCTTTCAGTTTGATTCAAAGAATGGGGCTGCATGGTGCGGTCGATCTTTTCGCGATTCGGTTCGTATGAGACGGTTTAAATAGGAAGACAGTTGCTTATGGCTGTTCACCACGATATTTGTGTAGCTTGCTGGGCTCTGGGGATCGTTTAAGATTGCGCCGTTGTTGCTGTTTCGGAAAGCAGCAAGCCATATCCATAGTTATCACTCGAAGGGACGAACCATATCTACTGTCAGCGAGGACAGTAGGTATGGTTGCGATCTACCTGTGGTTCGAGTGGTAACTATGGATATGGGGCCAAGGTTTGTTGATCTAGAAGACTATGCTGCTAATAAAATCTTTACCTACGATTTGACTAGAATTCCGCAGTTGTTTAGAATCGGATATTGATTGGCGGGAATCTGATTGCTGTTGCTGGTCTTACGAATCAATTGCGCCAATAGTTATTGAGCTTAGAATGAATTTAGAAGCGACGATGTAACTTATTGCTCGGTGGCTATTCAACTCGCCATCAATTCGAGGGCTAAGCAAGTGACCTGCGCGCATGCATCCTGCATTAATTCGGCGCATCAGATTTTAACTGTTCTCAATGTTCTGTCCGACGATCTCGCGCGCAGTCTTGTGCAAAGCGTTTTGCGCAAAGTTATTTCAATCAAGGGGCAAATGACACGCCGTGTCTCGCATAGTGTGCTCGTACGCTGCCCGGTCGTGAAACATTTACGCGGCGTTACTGTGGGAGCCTTTTCATCCAGTAGACGAAACGTGACCACCAAGTTTAAGACGTCGACAATTGTTAACGTCCCATGTATTATTTTCTCGACAATGTCGAGCCTGAGTATTCGACTTTTATCACTAACGTTTATACGTTAAGGGTGCCATTACAGTGGAGAAAGCGTCTGCCGCGGAATGCACTCACTCCTGCAGGATCCCACCGCCGTATGAAGGGGCGAGATCCCGCGGAAGAGGAGATTCGAACGAAAACGCAAGGATTAGCTTCGCGCCAAGCTGTTACAGAATTGAACCAGGCCCAAAGTAACGTAAAAACAATGATAAAAAAATGATCGATTTGTTCTCCCTCTCTCTCGATTGATTACAGCTCAAGCTTCATATCTTACTCGCTTAACAAACGAAGTAACATTTAACGTGGCTGGGCTTCTCAAAGTCTCATGGAAGCTGCTTCTTGCGCGGTCTTGAGCGTCCAGGACGCTCCTGATAAGGAACTTTAGATCGAATTTTGACAAAAGACACCCTCGGTTTCGAGCAACTCCGCACCTACGATTTCCTATATTCCCGATCAGTGGTGAATTTCGAATTTACGCTTCGTTCGTGTAATTATATTCGGTGGCACGTCACTTGCAACGACCATCCCACAACTTTCTGTTCGAGGAACAGAAAGTTGTGGGACAGTCGTATTTTTTACTGGACGTCTAAGAAAATCCTACCAGGAGCTTGGCTTTCGAATTCTGAATCGAAACGGAAGTGTAATGAACGGCCAGAAACTAATTATTGCTAAGCAAAGCACCGCTGTACGCCAAAGATACGAATTTGTTGATCAAAGTAGAAGTTGCTGGGAGTCGAGGAGAATTTTAACCGACGATGTTATTCGATCAAACACAGCCTAGAGAAAACGATTTTCAATGACGACTAATGAAAATTGTCGCGGGAGAAGCGAGCTTCCAAAATGATATGTTGTTAAAAAACAAAAGGCACTATGTTCTACTCTTCTCTTTCGTTAAATAGTTTGAAAATAAAAGTCGCCTCTCTTTTCGAACTACGTGCCGGCGTTGCCCAACTGCAACTGGATAAAACGCTTGGATTTATTAAAAGCCCCTCGGAGCCTGAAGTGCTACGCAAACGTGCGCTCGGGGCACCTTCTGCTTCTAATGCGCCTACACCGAAAACGTACGCTCGCTGGGAATAGCTGTTTGTAACTTAGTAACTCGGTAGGGATTTTCCCATTCTCTCTCGATCGACGAACGTATACATCTGCCGCGAGAGCTGATTTACAAATGTTCGAACAACTGCTGCGAGCATTTATACTGGCCCAATAAGGATTTTCAAAGATTTCATCCAAGTATCTGGTAGACAGTGAGCGAAATGTTTGTTCCACGATTCACGCTGTTATGCAATGGTGGGATAAGACGGGCTGAAACAAGTGAATCTGAAGTGAAATATTGGGAAAATCAATAATCTCGTAAAAGCATTCGTAGGGGGGGGGGAGGGGGGGGGGGGAAATATATATTGAGGGGTGCCGGGGAGAAAATGAAGAGTAAACAAAGGAATAAACTTTCGGTGGAAGATTTAAAGTATATTACCGGAAAGTAAGGGTATCAACGGAACGTCTTAAAGAACGAAATCGCTATAACGAAATCGGCCACGTGGGCATCGAAGCAATGACGGTTAAAACGAAAGGAACGGAATCAAGAAAGGGCAATAATTTGACAGAGGGACAGGACTAACGAAACGAACGAAAAAACTGGAACACCTGAAGGCCCGAAAACCGATTTCTGTTTTTTCTGCCGCTGCTACTGGCACTAGGCCTACTGCCTCCCGCGGGCATTTTCGTTTCGGCTTGCATGATACGACGGGGTGGCTTCTCTGTAAATCTTTTGCTTTGCTGTCACGCCCCTTTGGATTCAGTGACGGTGCACGGTGATCGCGTAGTAGCGGGAGGAAACGGCGGGGTCACGGACTATTCGCGTGGGAACCCCCCTCCTCGAAGAGGGGGCGAACGGTGGTGTGATTTTACGATCAGGTCCCGAAAATTGTACACCTTTTTTGGAAGCGAAACGAGCTGTGTGTGTCCGGAGAAATCATAGGAAAACGAAGCTGCAACTCGAATCGTACGCGGCTATGTCTCTCTCACGAACGCGCGCTTCCACACCGGAAGCTCCTTCCCAGAAAAATCACAGTTTGCACCGGCTTTTTGCCATATACATTTTTCTCTTTCTTGCGACTCGCGGGGAGCCTTTTCTCCTTTTTTTTTTCAAAAATCAGTCGGTTCCGTACGAGTAGATCGTCTGTTTTGTGTGGAAAGTAAAGTGTGTGTGTGTGTCGCGGGAGCACCCCCCACCCCGGAAACGGGGGAGCTGCTCTTTTTACCGGGGCTAAACGGCTCTTGAAACTTTCGGATCTCTGTTTTTGCTATATACAATATATATATTAATATAATCTCTATATAAAAATAAATGCTTCTCGAATCCTCAACGTTAAGATCATAGAAAAGGATTGAAATACGAAAATTTTCTGTACATAGAAAAATGGAGGCGCGACGTCGATATATATATATATATATATATATATATATCTCACTCTTTCTCGCTCTCATTCACTCTCTCTCTCTCTCTCTCTCTCCCTCTCTCTCTTTCTCTTTATATATGCAGCAGCACTCGAGATGTTAAGTATGCTTTGTTCTTAAAATGTGAACACAGATTCAATGGTTGGTTAAAATTTTCTGGAACCGCTCGCCGCACCCCAGGATCACGCGAGGATCACCCGGAGGTCCGCGGTTCCCTCTCTCCAGCTGTTTCCCCCTTTCCTCTTGCCCCCTGTGTCTGTTAAAGTGAAGCTGCTAACCACGAGATAAAAACATCATCAAACGAAGAGTACATTAGCAAACGCGCGACTACCCTCACCATATTCCTCGCGGTGGGATGCGTCACCTACTTGCATGTGTATGCTCGTCTTTTCTGTCGTCAAGAAAGATGGAACAGCGTCACACAAGTAGGTGGCAAGCCTGTCAGCTACATCTTACCGGTTCTCGCGGTTCCTCGCGGCCGCCGTTCGCCAATACCGAATTCTAACCGATTGATTGCATGAAAATTACCGGGTAAAAACTGAAACCGTTCGACGGAGGAAGCACGCCGGGCGCCCTTCCTACATTTCCCTCTGTAGACTCGCTCGTGATTAGAAGCCTGACTAGCTTGGCAAACGAAAGCCGAGCGATGGTACTTCGGGGGTAGCTGGAGAGATGGAGACAGAGGATGGCGGGGGGCTACGAAATATTTGCGAGTTGTCTTCGACCGTGGAGAGATCTTCCGTGGGGAGAGAATCTGTCGTTATCGGAAGCGGGCTAAATCGCGGCGCGGAAGCAGGCGAAGCTGCCTTCGCCTGCCCGAGCTTGCCGGCTTAATACCGCGGGAGCTATTCCTCGGTGGTTAAAACATTTTCGCGATATAATAGAGATGGTCGGTGGTGTACAGATGCGGCCAGAACTCGATGTACAGGGTGTTAGCTTTCAACGGCTCGACCGTTTGCGGAGCATAGGCGTATTCTCTCGTGATAATGGGCATTAGACGTTGGTTGGTTTCGTTTTAAATCATGTTCGCTTTGCTGTGATCTGTGCAGGTAATACTGGAGGTTCAACAATTCTCGCCGGAGGAGATCACGGTGAAGACGACCGGCAACAACGTTATTGTCGAGGCCAGACACGAGGAGAGGCAAGACGAGCACGGTTTCGTCAGCAGACACTTCGTACGCAGATACGTCTTACCCCCATCTCACGATGTGATCAATGTTACCTCGAGCCTCTCTTCGGATGGTGTTCTAACTATCACGGCGCCCAAAAAGGTAAAGCTTCGGAAGGGGAGCCCCGCGAACCCGAAGATTCGCGCGTTGACGTCCCTCTTTCTAGCTGCTCAGTGTGTGTGTGTGTGAGAGAGATTTTTTTTTGCCGTTGTTTTGCGCTCTTTTTCGATTCCCAAAAGTTCCGGGCGCCCTTCTTGCGGTAGTAGAGAATTCGTTTAGAGAGGATGGTGCCCGACGGGTATCATCGATCTCGATCAAACTACGAGTCTGCTCTAAACTATAAAACAGAACGTTCTAGCTGTATTAAAAGATTTTTAGCCGACGGATGAGGGACACTCGTAGGACTACGACGCGTTCATCGACCTTAAAGCTCCATACCTCAATGAAACAATCTGTACCTTGGAAAAGTCGACTCGAGTAGTGGGGCATAGAACAAGGTTCTTATACATGTAGGCTTTGTATGGAGGAAATAAATAACTTTCGAACTAGCGAGTGTTCCTCATCGAGATATCAATGGTCGTCGGTGTACTTTCCTCGATTCACTCAGCAACGAGCAGACATCGTGAAAATACTCTACGAGCCGAACTTAAGGGGACATTCTACAGTCTCGGCCGAAAATTCGGCCATTTTTCAGTGATGGTTTTTATAATGAAATGAACACTTAACCTTTCTATACGGAACTATACCTTTCGGGGTATATTATACCACTCTTGAATTACAAGAAAAATATTTGTTGTTTGTTTATTTCATTTGTTTACATAAATATATCGCAGTGAAGTTGGCGTCTTCAGAATTGGACCCCTTGCTGGCGGTTCCAAAACTGCAACCGTCAGCAAGGGGGTCAAATTCTGAAGACACCAACTTCACTGCGAAATATTTATGTAAACAAATGAAATAGACAAACAAAGATTTTGTCTTGTATTTCAAGAGTGGTAGAATACACCCCCAAAAGTTCGAAAATGTTAAGTGTTCACTTCATTATAAAAAGCATCACCGAAAAGTGGCCAAATTTTCAGCCGAGACTGTAGAATATCAATTTAACATTGAGACGCTAATAGCAACATTTATATCTGATATTATAAAGGCCAGAGTGGCGCTACGTTTTCTCTTTGCTCTTCAAAAATTTTTTTAGAATTCATTACAATCGATCTAAGTAACAGCTCTTGTAGAACTTGTACTCGATCTTCTTTCATTTTTGGCGGAAGAGTGAAATTGCTAAATATTGAGTAGCGACACCGCGAGCCCTAATAATGCTTCTAAATAAGTGGTTAATGTTTAGATTTTTATGGACACCTTATCGTACGTTAATATATAAAAGTATTGTGTTTTCGGTTCGACGACCGCTTACCTAATGCATGCATCTCGAGGCGCTCTTCTCGAACTGTTCGAAAGGAGACGAGGGAATTTCGAACTCTAGTCAGACCAAATAATCGTTGCGTACGGATTGTTCAAGCACCGACCCCGTAGGGCGCACTATAAAAATAGAAAAGCCTCCTTCTTCATCTGTTTCGCAATACTATTACACTTCGGATGAACATTTGTTGTTTGGTTTCTTTTTCAGGGCGAGGCGTCCAGCGGGGGTGAACGTGTTATCGAGATAGTCAGGACTGGGGAACCCGCGAGCAAATCGGTCAAAGTGGAGACCATAACCGAGCAAAACTAGTATCATCCGCGAGGGGATTTTCTAATTCCCTTAATCGTCTCTTTTTATATTCGAATTTCTATGTACGCGTAGGTCAATATGTCTCAGTATTTGGTAAAATTTTGTAATGATACGGTAATATAAAATCACAAGAGATCACAAATATGATAGTACTCTTCTTAAAATTATTACTTAGATTTTAGAATATAGTCAACATGGCAATAGGATAAAATATGCATAAATATACGTTCGTAGAATCAAGCAGTTCACGAAGATGAGCATATTCCCTGACAATTCGGTGTGAAGACTATACCCATCGATATTACTTCCACTTGACTATATCGACTTTATACTAATGCATCAGTAAACACATTCAATCTACGCAATTTCTAATTTCTAATTAAAAACTGCGCGTACGTTCTATGAAGATCAATTACAAAATTCCAAACCTTACTAAAAGCTTTCAAATACAAAAGATCGGAAACATTAGAGGTCATTAGAGCCTCGTACGAACCGCGTCAAAATCACGGTTGAAATCAACGGCTCAGGCGCATTGGGCTGCGCGAGTGAAGAGTGATAAAAATTAGCCGCAAGAATATTGAAGAATACAGAAAAACCAATGCACCAGAAGAATAATTGAGATGTGAGAAAGAAGTAGGTGGTGAATAATACCCACGGTAAACTGTCGCGCTCCGCAGCGGTCCCTCTCGTCTACATTTTCACTTCCTGTTAGCCGTCGGCCCGTGGACAACGTAAAAGAAGCAAAGGTGATGGTCACTGGTCGGTTGGGTCTTCGGGTGTTCGTCAGGTCCGAACTGAACGAAAGACTATTTACGAATGCGCCGAGCTGTGCCGGCCGGTCCTCTTATATAGGCGCGCGCCGTCGCAGTGGCGAACCTTCGAGAACTGGCACGACCGGCCGACACCTAAATGCGCACATACCATCTCCCCTTCGTTTCGACGTGATTCCCACCGTTTCTACCCCTCGTAACCAGCACCATCCCGATCCCCGTGTCAAGAACTGTCACTTTACGCATCTCCTCTTGCAATTTCTACGCGTTCCCCGGGAAAAATTCACGGAAAACCGAGTATTGATCGGTCCTGCAAACGGTACGAGATTTCTGGCACGTTCTACTGCACGGTGCCCCACCATAGCCAGACCCACACTACTGCGACTTCCTCCTCGCCCGCCCAACGATGGAACGGTTGCACCCGTGTCGGTGATGTAAACGTGGCATGCCCGCGCCTCGTGGCTTTCGCATGTGTTCTTGTTTGTTTTGGTCGTTCGGCCACGTCGGTGGGAAGGGCTGATTGCCGAGGGACACGTAGTCTCTGGCATCAAGGGCACACCGAGGTCCTCCGAAACGCCGGGTCGCTTCTACGCGTCGCTTTCAGGAGCTGGGTTCGAGAAGGTTCCCTCACGGATCGTTTCTCGTTAATTTTGTTCTGATGCGCCCAGACAGGGGTATGACTGCGTTTTTAGAAGTCCCCTGCTGCGCGGAACTCTGTTTACCGCCGGCTGATCGATGAAAGAGGATTACTCCGTTCTTGTAAGACGCTGAGAATGCGAGATAAGAATGTTTTTAATATTGTCGTGGCTGAGAGAGAGGGAAACGCGACGCTGATACCAGCGGGCGGTGATTAATTATGGAGTATAGTGTAACTAGAACACTCGAAATCGTTGACCAGAACGATTTTACGCATGAACGTGCATATGTGCAATGCAAACCTAATGTTTCGTGGCATTTCTTAGTAGATACTAGTATGAAGTATTATTATGATGAATCGTTGTTAATTAATAGAAAGGTAATAGGCAAAGGTATAAGCTATATACATCTTCGGTCTAATCCTGCCCATTACCTTCCTTTTTATTCCAAAAACAATGAAGCCTCTGCCCCCATTTCCTCCCAGTCAGCTTCACTTTGCTCCCACGCCGATTGCATTATACTCCAAGCCTGCTCTAATTGTAAATTCCAATTCAAACTTAGGTAAAGCTCCTATCTCGGTCTGCATCTCGCCCCGAAATTAGTGTTCCGCGATCGTTTTACTAATGAAAATAACAGCTCAGCCGAGAAGTTATTTTCGGTGTTCTCTTCCCCGAGACGCGAATACGTTATGTTAAATAATCGCAGATCTACATCCAGTGGGGAATGGGTGACCGAAAGGACACGGATCTGCGACTCAACATTTCCACCGGGAACACGTGCCTCGCCAAGCTGCGCAGTTACCTAGAACACGTCCGTTTCCTTCCACCGAAATCCGTGAACAGCCTGGAGGAAAGGGGATCGCGTTATAATCTCAAGGTCACCGCGGAGGCGCGGTCATGATACTGATAAATGACGCAACTGTTGCCGCAACCTGTTTACAAATACGCCTGATGCAACGGGGTCAACATACCGCGAATAATGCAGTCCAACTGGGGAAGCCACCATCGTCATTTCCCACTTTCTCTGCGTGCAGCCAGGAGGCAAAAGATTGTTGAAAAATGCATGCCTTTGCATTATACTCGGGATCTCAAGAATCGCTTTACATTTGTGTGCAGATTGATATTCAGACTGGAACCTACATCTTTCTCTCGTTACACCAAAAAGAAAAACACTGATTAGATTCCCCAAAATCCAAAAGGAATAATACAACAGCTGTACTCAGCAACAGTGTGCTCCTTTCCACAGTGTTTTGGAAGTCACGTCTCGTTTCTGTTATTTTAAAGAAGACACGTTTCCCCCAAAAGGATTGTCATCTTTTGTGATCTCAGGTTTTTGCGTATCGTCGTAGGAGAACCACCGAAATTGCGTTGGTTCGCCATGGCGAAGGTTACATTTTATTGCGCAACACGCGTTTCTCGCGACAGCTGCAGCTCTATCGATTTTCCTTGCCCATCTCCCTGCCGGAGTGCACGTATCCCGTGTGGCAGACGCAATTAATGCAATTTTGTCCGTGGGAAACGGGGGTTGCTTTCAAGATGCCCGACATTCGCCAGGAAACGGCGTCTTTGTGTGTTTATACCAAGGCACAATACGTAACTAGCCCAGCAGGCACAGCCTTCAGGACGAGGGCGAGGGGCGAGTAGAAGAATAATGCGCAGATGCTTCGATGGCACAAAAGGAACGAAAATAGAATGGGCATGGTGGTTGACACGTTCGTAGACGAGCGTACAACGAGTGTCTTCGACATCACCAACATAATGGATGGGTATCCGGAGAAATTGAACCTTTTGTGTTCCAGGTAAACCTCCCTGGGGCAAACGAACCCTCGCGTCTTAATATATTCTGAGGTTTCAAAGTGACACTGGCTATCATCCTCGCTGTATTATTCCTCATCTTAAAGTTCTATACTTCATACACATTCATGCTTAAGCTGAGTAAGACCGTGGCTCAGAACTGAGCTGCATAAATTATAATCAAGCTGAGACTAAACAAAGAATTGCAGCTGTCTGAATTGATAATTAGAAGTGTAGTGGACGCAGAATTGAAAACATTGTAGAGGGCCCTAAGAGACTTTGGCGTAGCAAGGAGGATGTCAGCACAGAGTAAGGCTTGGGAAAATCGCAGAATGCGCCTCCTCCAATTCACGACTGCATACAATTTTGAAGTATTAACGTGTAGTACTATGCGCGCACTCGATGTGTTTACCCCGTACAATCGAATACAGTAAATTTAGGGATGTACGTGTATGGGACGACGAGGTCACCATTAAAGAATATAGAATCTGGGATGCTGGCGGGTGTGCGCATCTTTGCACCGTTCGGCGCATCGTGGCATTTGCAGCGTTCGTTTACCTCGCAACTCGTTTCAACGTCCACGGCTCCCTAAGTTGCACTCTACCGGGCATTGTCACCTGCAGCTGACGTTGTCGTCCAGTACGCTACGAAGAGGAAAGAAACTGTTTATCCTCTTCCTTTGAAATGATACGCAAAACGAAGAAGCTTTCGAGAATTGTACAAACGGAGCAAGGCTAAAATTGGAAAGAATGGACCTGGAAAACCACCCATCCCTGGGGCTCCAGAATGTTCTACGAACGGATGCAGCAAGTAATCAATAGTAGCGCCGCTCGAGTTTCATATATATATGTACATGGAGACGCCTGAACAGTAAATAAACGAGAGCCTTCTGTTGTTGCACGGGGACGTGCTTCCAATCACGTACTCCGCGATGTTTGCTTCGCACGCACAGGCCCGCGTTTCCATCACGCGGTCATCCATGACCTAGGTCTACTACCGCGCCGACGGAATGTCAAAAGTGCGATCAAACTTCAAAGTGAGACGAGCGACGACCGTGCTCGAATCTGAACGACCGCGTACGTGTTATTGGTTTCGACGAATGGTATCTACTTTGATACCTGAAATGCGATCGACGATCTGCTAAGATGGCAGGTAGTCCACGTCCTCGTCTTTTGTATTTTATTTTCCCTGCTACGGCAGCTGTTCCAGGTCGTTCTATAGCAGAGTTGGGCAATATTCGAAAAATCTTTATTTTTATAAAATTATTTTAAATGAAGTCTAAAATTTATTCGAACAATGGCCAACTCTGTTCTATTGTAGAACAGATATACGCATAATTCACCTGAAGCACGATGAGCCGATGAAGCAAGAGTTCCTTGCACTTCACGAGACACGCTTCGCTCGGCCAATGTACGTTTCTACTTTATTTTCCACGTGACAGTGTTGGTAAACGAAGATTCAGTTCGTGACGGTAACGCGATTAAAAATCCACGCTATTATCTAGCTTGATACGGTGGTCGATGAAAAAAGAGCAACCCGTCACGGGGAACTGATAATATCAGAGCCCACCCAGAGGGGGAGGGGAGGGGAGAGAAAACGGAGATTAATGTAATCACGACCGAAGTAATTCAAAAGCTTTGTAAAAACAAAAGAAAACTGTGTTTCATTTTATAAGTAAATTTTTTTAATCACCTAATGAATTTGATTAAATTTGGATTAAAAATCTTTTTATCCGTTCAACTCAGCCCCCTCCCTAGGATTAAATCCTGAGTGCGCCGCTGCTGATAATGATAGGCTTGTGAACAGCGCACGCTACCGCGACTACGCGTGTTACGCAACATCGCGTAACTCGATAGAGGAGAAGCTTCCAGCGCGTTTTTTGCTGCATTCTGCTCACTGTGAAAAATGATGCTTCTTCGTGAATAAATCAAGAGACTGGAGTTTCATTGCGTGACTGTTTTTATTGCAACAGCGAAAACAACGGATTGAAAGCGTGCAACCCCTTCGGCAAAGTTTTAGCTACATACTAGATGGGAAAAGTCGCAGTTCATGATGTATAGAGAAAGTTTGCAGCGGATATTTTGCCGCACTGCGCTCCCTGAGGAAAAAGCTACTTTCCCGCGGAATAAATAAAGAGACTGCGCAAAACTGATCGCGAGACCGTATTTGTTGCAACTGCCAGAACAACGGGTTGCAAGCTGCCAACCCCTTCGGCAGCGTTTTCCCTACATAGTGGATGGGGAAAGTTGCATGTAATTCGTGTTCCATAATTTCTGTCGTGACGCATAGGGGATGCTTGATGTAAATAAACAACAAGATTAGCGGGAATGACACTTCTCCTTAATGAATCTTTCTCGAATCGTAAAACGATCGTTGGTAACGGCGTCGACTTATTTAGGAACTGCGCATTCCACGCGATCAGTTACGATCGACTGCTCAACCGGCGCGCAGATGTGCCCCGGGGATGAAATTCAACCCCTAAAACCGGTACGTGATCGAAGCTTGAAATTCTAGAAGCGTCTGCGAACCGCCCCATTATCGATTCACTTTCTGGCCAGGTCGTACTTGTGGAATCATCTGCGCAGGATTCCAACGACGAAAATAGACTTTACAGTTTCACTCGGCTACGCCCTTAACGACGTTGGATTGCTCCGTAATAAGTCTATTAATTGAAGCTGTCGCAGTTTATATTAAGTCAGCAAGAAAAAAAAGAGATTCGAAAGTACTTATATAACTGAAGGTTTGTATAAGAATACAGCAGGGGCGGCGCGTTCCCCGGCAGCCGGCCCCATGTTTTAAAAGGCTCCGCGGTCCACGAAAATCTTATTGCAAATTTTGGGGGGCAGGGCGTAGAATTTTGGAAGCCAGTTTTTCACCCGGAACCTGGAAAAGTTCACGCCGGCCCTGGTCAACCCAGTATGGGGTGTACTCGTATCGAGGCAGAAAGGTGGGATCTGACGGCTCGTGAATCGACGAGCTTTGCGCGCGAATCGCCGAGTCCACGTGCCGTGAGAACGCTCGTGGTTCGCCGAACCTGGGCGAGCTCGAACAAGCTCGCCGATCCACGTGCTGTCAGATTCCACCTTAAAGATTCTTGGGGATGTTTTGGTGCCGTAAATAATACTCTCGGCAGGGGGGGGGGGGTCTGTATGCGTTATAAAAGACGATATTCCCCAGACTTATACTTGTGTATATTTAATGTATAAGAATATACGATGTCTGAATTCGTGTATACATTTACGTGAAACATTTTATTATTTGTAATTTTTTCTGATAATAATAAGTTATTTGTACATCGTCGATAGGCATCAAATAGTTTCAATTAACGATAAGCAGTGGCGGCTTGAAGGATTTAGGCCTTTTGGCCCAGGTGGCAGACGATCTGAGGGGTCCATTTCTTCGGGAAAAATGAAGAGGCAGTTTACTAAAAACGGGTTATAGGGTAAAGTAGCCGAATATGCCGATTTCTTCTAATATAAAAGAAAAAATATGTTTCAGGAAAAATACAAACTGGGCCCTTTTTTATCTACGTATTTGAATGAATTTCGTTTTTATTTTATTATGAAGAAACCGAATCTTGGTTATAATAATTTCCAGTAGGTTGCTAAAGAATACATATTCTACTTTTAAAACGTGTATTGACTTTTAATAAAAGTGTTCTTAGTCAAGAGTTATGATGTTTTTAAGGAATGGGTCTCATATTCGGCTATTTTATTCCAGTGTACTTCAGGAAAAAATATAGTGTTTCCATAAAACCATAATATTTTTTTTGAAAATGGGCCCATGGATGCCATTCTGGGCAAGGGCCCAGGCGGCACCTGTTCATCGGCCACCCATGAAATCCGCCACTGACGAATAAAACTATTCATTAATTATACGTTAGTAGGATAATGAAATAATTTATCTAAACGTTCATTCTTATAAGATCATATAATCGTCAGGCAGTGGGAATAAAATTACTTTGCTTTCGGTATGGTACAAGGAACGTGCGATACGAACAGTGCGAGGGAAATGAAATGCGCTCCATTTTGTGCAGTGTACACCGACATCTCTGGCAACTTCTTGTACTACCTTGGCAGCGTCGTGGAAGACCGTTGCTGGCAGATGATAATCGATGCATAAAAGCTGTGAAAAGCATGATATCGTTCCTCGATGGTACAGATCACGCAGCACTATCGTTCTCCCTGTGTATATGCTCGAGTTTCTCGCTTCTGGCAAATAAAAAATACATTATTCCAGTATATAACGTCACATACAGTTTAGGGGTCGTCCATAAATTACGTAAGGGTAATTGTGGCGATTTCTTACCCCCTCCCTCCCCTCTTATAAGAATTCGTAAGATTTTATATTTCAATTCCCTCCCCTTCCTTACGTAATATATTTTACATTGCAATTTTTTCCGTTATTAATCATTTTTTTAAACTATCGGAGATGCTGACTAAATTCGACGCTAGGAACGGCGGCTCGTTCGTGACGCCGACTAAAGACGGCGCTCGTGCGCACAGGTCGTCGCGTGGGTGCCGTCTAAAGTCGGCGCTAGTATCGAAAGGGTTAATATTTTTTTTTTAAAAATTAGGAAAATTAGGTTAAACAAATATTACGAAAGACGCTACCTGCCTTTCTCTCCCCCCTTTCTAAGAAAACGTAAGAAATTCGTAAACCCCCCTTCAAAACCCTTACGTAATTTAAGGACCACCCTTTACTTGCTAATTACTTGTCGATCGAATGAATCGGTTGAGCGCCTATTGAAGTGTTTCATTATTTACGGACGAAGGTGCTAATCGCTCAAGCGTGTACTCTTGCTACCCGTGTTACTCTATCGCGTTAATAAAACGCTGCAATCTACTTAGCTTAGGATATCGTAAACAGGTTCAAATAATTCCCACGAGAAGTCTGTGTCAATAGAGATCGGAGAGTTAAGGAGACTTTTGGCTTTACTGACCGAGGCGATCCGTTCTTCAGCCTGGAGTTAAGATCGTCCTTAGAGGATCTTAAGTAGTCATCGGTATTCGGCGACGCTTTAATCGCCTCCATTTCTATGAACTCGTGCTCGTTCGCCCCGTTCGTCTCCTTCAGCGCGAACAGCATCTGATAAGTGTAGGTTCCGAGTAACGCGCCGACGGTCGGTCCGAACCAGTAAATCTGAAGGAGGTATCACCGAGAAAAATAGAGAAAGAAAAGCTATTATCGTGGCTCGTTAGCCGCGATCTAATCAGTACGGCGGCGAGCAAATATTTGCACGCCTCTCTCCCTAAATCTACCAAGGAATGACGTCTACTTAGTCGATAACGCAGACGCAGGCTGGTGTCTCTTATCGAGACCGATGGGAGATTAGAGCCGAGAGCGGGCTGGATTATATAAACGGTCAGGAAAAGATTTGTGAAATCTCTGAGTGGGCTAATAAATCAAGCTATCAAGGGGATCGGGCTCACCCATTGATTCGTCCAGTTCCCGTTCCAGAAAGCGGGCCCGAAGGTGCGCGCGGGATTCATGCTGCAGCCGGTGTAGGGGCTCTGGAAAAGAACACCACGTCAACCAAATACCCCCCGAGACCGTTACAGCTCTGCCAGCCGTAAAGCTCCTGAGGTTCTGGAGAATTTTTTGATGAAAGAAAGGTTTACCGCCGCGAGGGAGATGCCGACGACGGAGAAACCGAATCGGATCGCCGTGGAGTCTGTGGTGTGCGCGCATCTGGAGTCCCAGGTCGCGCAGGCCGCGCAGAGTATGAACGACGTGCAGAGGACCTCGATCAGGATCGCCTGCGCAGTGTTGATCCCCGGATGAACGACGGTCACGCAATGGCCCACCGACGAGTTCGAGTAGCCGTCGTTGAACAACTCGGGCGGAGTGACGATCTGCTCGCGGAAGAATAACGATCAGGCCCGGCGTAATAAAATTGAAATTACCAAATTCGGCGTCGTACCATTAGCGCTTTATAACCGACGGTAGCTCCTACGAATTGGCCCACTATGTAAAGGGCACCCGTTGGAATGCTTTTGAGCCCAATTATAACTGCCCCGATCGTGACGGCCGGATTCAGGTGAGCGCCGCTTACGTGGCCCAACATCTGTAACAGGGTGCAGGTTCTCTATACCTAATCGTGGCAAGGCGAGGTGTGAATCTGGCGCGTGATTACAGAAACAGCGAGGGAATCGTTTGGTTTTAAATTGAGCCCCTGGTGTCTTTGAAGCGGACACATATGGGGACGGTAAAGTATCTCAGAGTAGATTAAATTTAAAGTCTTTGAAACTCGGGAAAATCAGGGAACCTTTTTACATTTAGAAAAACTCCGCGATTACTATTGAGCGTGTTGTGTTGATACCTAGGGATTGATGATTCTTACCATGATCAGAAGATTAACCGTCATACCGAACGCCATGGACGACTGCAACGGTGGTGGTAGTATAGGGCCCATAGTTCCGAGAGACCCCATGCAACCGATGAACAAAAGTATCCCGGTGCCCACCACTTCCGCGATCACCATCGTGGTGGTACCTTTGTCCACCGTCCATTTTGCGTCTGAAACAATAACCGCGGAAACGTTGGAATGCTTCGTTAATCCAGCGAGAATCACGGTAACTCACTCTGCGAGTCGTCCGCCATGATACACGAGCCAGTCTCCCGAGAGAACTAACCCGCTACCGTTACGTTACCGATGCTGTAATCAGCACTCCAATTACTTTAACAATACTAATCGATGGCTATCGCTATTCGACGTGATACAGGGAAAAAAGTCGAGCCGTGTTATCGACGATGAGCTAAGAACGAGACACGTTGCATTCTTCGCGGAATCGGTGCACGATGGGGCAAGCACGGGCGGGAATTGCGAGAAATTTCACGCTCGTGGCAAAGCAACGTCACCCAATATCGATGGTATCGCGCGATAGACGATTCTGATTCATATCGCGAACTCGAGGGCGCTGGGGCAGCGCTTCTTTCGAAATCGCCACTCGCGCAGAAGGGACGAGTTTATTCTTGCAACGGGTCGAACCCGAGGTACCATAATCGCGGATGGATTGCGAGAAATCAAGAAAATGCCGGGTAAACTGTCCTTGGAAATTCAAATCGCGATTTTGAATCATGCGAAATTGCTGGAAATCCGTAACAACGGTCCCAAGGCGATCTTGACGGAAATTGGCTGGGACCTTTACCTCGACCACTTTATAGTTTCCCAAGATTGTCACAAAGTGGCGAGTGGGAAATTGCTCCGTGGAATTGCTGGCGCAAGCGCCGAGTGATGCTGCCCCGTCAACATTGCCGCTAGTCGCTACCGACTGACACTATCGTGAGTGACTACTCATTCTTTATCGAGTGGCTGCTGGATATATCTTTTGCCAGCCAAAGAAGAAGAGGAATTTTGACATGGCGACTGGCACTGATATCCCTGCGGGTTACCGAAATATCCATTACAAGTCCGATACCAAGTACACGCTCCGTGTCGCGAAGACGCTGCTGACGCCGATCGGCATCTGGCCGCTGCAGAGGGGCGACTCTTCCCTGGACAGGGTTCAAACGTTCGCCCAAATCGCGACGGTGTTTGGTCTGATGTGTTTTCTATTGATACCGCACGTGATCTACACCTTCCACGACTGCGAGGATCTGACGCGTTACATGAAGGTGATCGCCGCGCAGGTGTTCAGCTTTCTTGGGATCATCAAGTTCTGGACGATGATCGTTAATAAACAGGAGATGAGGCGCTGCCTCGCGGAAATGGAGGCGCACTTCAGGGACGTGGAGTGCGAGGAGGATCGACTGGTGATGAAGAAATCGGCAAAAATCGGCGCAGTGTTCACGACGGTGTACCTGGGCCTGACTTACTGCGGTGCTCTCCCCTATCACCTTATCTTACCTCTGCTGTCTGATAGAATCGTCAAGTCGGACAATACTACTCAAATACCTCTGCCTTATCTGAGCAACTACGTTTTCTTTGTGGTCGAAGACTCGCCGCTGCACGAGATCACCTTCGCCACGCAAATAATGATCAGCTGCATCATATTGTCCACCAACTGCGGCACGTACCTTCTCATCGCCTCCCTCGCGATACATTCCTGCGGTCTGTTCGAAGTCGTTAACAAGAAAATTGAAAGTATGTTCGAATTTAGCCAGGATGGGCTGCATGGGCGTTTGAATCGTGTCGTTCAGCATCATGTAAAAGCAATCAAGTGAGAGCAGTATAATGTATTACATGGTACTTGACGGACGAAAAGTGATGCGAAATTTGGGAATTTTTTAAAACAAAACCATTAAATATATTTACCTCCAGCTTTGTGGCTTTATTTGTCAATGCTTAGAGAATATGAAAAAGAAATTTATATGCAAAAATAGTGGTTATATCCGGAGTTATAGTGCTTTAAGTAGACCGCCTTACAAAAATCATATACGCATCGTTAGCATAAAATCAGCCGTTGTAATTGTCTGAAATAGAAAATTTACAAATTTGTGTAATGTGTATGAGTGTGGTTATCGTCTGAACTAGATTAAATGAGAAATACTAAAAAGTAGGAAAAAATGGCAGTGTCTAAAACAGACTCCGATTTCTGCAAAAAAATTCGCTTGTTTTTTAAGTCGCAAAAGTGTAATTTTGAAAAAACCGACTTAGTGTTAGTAACAACGAGAATGGGACATCTACTGAAGATATATACCAAGTTTGAAGTAAATCGGGTGATTGGTTTTTGAGATATCATGCCAGAGATGGGCAAAAAATTATTTTAAATAAAAAATTGATTTTGAATAAAAGACAAAAAATTTATTCGAGACGCATCAAATAAAAATAACCCAGATTTATTTTTATTTAAAATAAAAATAAGCCAGAGTTACTTTTATTTGAAACGTCACAAATAATTTTTTTTGCTCGACGTGAATTTATCCGACGGCCACAAATAATTTTTTTGTTTGACGGGAATTCATTTTAACCTTCAAATAATTCTGTCGTCTTTTCGTTCATTTGTATTTGAAAATTATTTGAAGCTCAAATAACTCTGGGAGTAGAGAGCTAGAGAGAGGGGGAGCGTGTGCTAGAGAGCGGTAAGCAGGAGAGCATGATGCAAGGAGGTAGTTGCTAGAGCGAGAGGGAACGGGGATTAGAAAGAGAAAGAAATATTAGGAACGGGCCTCTCGCTCCCTCCCGTTCCCTCTCACTCTATCAACTACCTCCTCGTACAATGCTCTCTGCTTACCGCTCTCTAGCACAAGCTCCCCCTCTCTCTAGCTCTGTACTCCCAGAGTTATTTATTTGAGCTTCAAATAATTTTCAAATACAAATGAATGAAATACGACAAAATTATTTGAAGGTTAAAATGAATTCCAGTCAAATAAAAAAATTATTTGTGGCCGTCGGATAAATTCCCGGCGAACAAAAAAATTATTTGCGGCAGTCGGATAAATTTCCGTCAAACAAAAATATGATTTGTGGCCGTCCAATAAATTCACGTCGAACAAAAAAAAATATTTGATGACAAATAAAGATAAAGTCTCTTTTATTTGATACGTTATTTAAATAATTTTTCATTTAAATAATGCCCATCTCTGTGTCATGCTAACCAACTCGAAAAACATCGTTTTGAGCAAAGCGCGTTTAAAGTTTTAGTTATCATGTTTGTAAATATTTTTTTTTTAAACGTTCCCTAAATATGTTCAAATATCGGCATAAAGTTTTCGATTAATATAATCTGAGAGATTCTCTTTAAAAAAAATCCCAAATATTGCGCTCCTTTTCAGGCTGTCAAAGTAGGGCAACCCTTTAAATGACGATTGACGATAGAAATGAACTGCAGGTTCGCTGAGATGATCGAGGAGGCCTTGAGCGTCGTGTTTCTATCGGAAATTGTCTGCTGCACCATCATCGTGTGTTTCCTCTTATACGGAGTGATTTTGGTACTAGCAAAGTATGTTTAGAGGAAGAAAAATGAAACTGCACAATATTCTTTTACCATAACTCTGTTGTCAGGAATGGGCAGACCATAAACCCTTCAGCACAATAACGTACTTCGTCCTGATGACGTCGATCTTCATTAACGTGTTCATAATATCGTTCATCGGTGATCGCCTTAAACACGAGGTTGCATTTTGACAAATCGCGCTAAGAAAATCTATCAAGGTGACGCTGTCATTTTAATTGTATGTACTTTGGTATAAAGAGCGAGAAAGTGGGGGAGACGTCGTACTTCGTGGCATGGTACGATCTTCCCGAGGACATGGCCAAGAATATACGAATGATCATACTTAGAACCAGGCGCCCGACATGTCTGACCGCTGGTAAGCTGTTCGGTCTCTCGCTGCAAGGATTCTGTGACGTAAGTTTCGATATTCGATCGTTGAAAGTATTAGCGAAAAGTCTTGTGATAAAACGGAAAGAAATATCGTAGTTCTGTAAAACTTCGGCGGCCTATTTAAATTTCCTGCAAACGATGGCAGCATGAATGGCAATCCTTCAGTTTGAAGCAGCTAAAGAAGGGAAAGACGCGATACTGCATGGATTCTGTGCTGCAGAAATTCGGCGTTTGTCATTGCACTCGAGAAAATCATTATTTAACTAAGAACCTCAGAGAGTTTGGAAAAATCTGTATCGTCTGTTCCATGCAAAGAGACATATGCTGGTAAAAAGTAATCTGTGTGTTCAAGTAAAAGTGTTATACTCTCTCGTGTATTTCGTATTATACATATATTCCAATCTCTAAATCACTAATGCATTGGTAAATGCAACTCGTCTCCTATGCACGCCACACATCCGTAATTATTCGCAGATTTAGGTACCCTGAGTTACCCCATCTCGAGAAGTCTTTCCAAATACACACACGATCCTGCATAGAATCCTTAGAATCCTTAAAATTCTTAAAATCCTCAAAATACTTAAAATCCTTAAATAAAAGGATCTTACTTTGAACAGACGACTCGCGAGATAAAAAAAAAACACCACTCATAAAGTACCTACCCGTCTAGCAGGGGATCGAGAATTGTTGAATACCACCCAGCGTACGTAGAGTCTTTACCAATAATTTAAACCATTATCGTTCCATAATTTTCTACATCCGAGATTGCTCCTGCAACTAAAATTGCTTGAAAGTAGTATTTCGCGACTAAATTGGGGATACTTACGTAAATGTTACCTCATACACGCAAGCGCAATGCTTTCCATTCAACGAACCCTGTTCCATCCTACACACTTGCATAGTTAAGCCCGAGTATCCAGTACGTTACCACCACGTCGCTTACATTCACTTGCAAAAAGAAGCATGGAAGAAATAGACTTGGCGGAGTATTACAGCGACGACGTGAAGTACGTCGTGAAAGTGGCGCGCGCAATTTTGTGGATTGTCGGTGGTTGGCCTATTCCCACCACGTCCCCCAAGTCCAAGAGGATTAAGCTAAGAGTTCAAAACGTAGTCGTGTACTTTTTATTCGGTTTCACCATAATGCCAGGCCTACTGCGTATGTTCCTGATAGAGAAGACTATATTGAAGAGGGTGATGATCATGGGGCCGGTTCTTAATTGCAGCATGCAATTCTTCAAGTACAGCATTCTGTTGTACCATTCCGACGAGATCAGGAGAATTATAGCCACGATAGGGCAGGATTGGATGAGCGCTAACCAGGTGGAACGAGAGATCCTGCGATCCAAGGCGAAGGTTGGACGAAGAGTGGCGCTGATGTCAGCGATTACAATATACTTCAGCGGTTTCGGGTACCGAACCTTTATCCCTCTATCGAAAGGAGTGATCATCACGCCTGAGAACGTCACTATAAGACCGCTAGCCTTTCCGGTCTCCTTCATCTTCTTTAATGAGCAAATCTCGCCGATTTACGAAATAATCTTTGCGCTGCAATTCGTCGCCGGGTTCGTCACTTACTCAGTAATAAGCGGCTCCTGCGGGATGTGCGCGCTCCTCATCCTCCACGTGTGCAGCCAGCTGGCGATACTGGTGAACAAGATAAACAGGATGGCCGAGGGGGAGAACATTGACGGCACGGCCCTTCAACGGAGGATCGTCGATATCGTCGAGCATCAGACGAAAATTAAAGAGTGAGTGTCGGGGGCTCGATGTAATCGTTGGACGGCACGTTTCTATTGTACGACTTGCAGATTTTTAACGGAGGTCCAAACGATCACGGAATATATTTGCTTGGTTGAGATTGTGGGAGCAACGTTTCTCATTTGTATCGTGGGATATTACGTACTGATGGTAGGGACGACGCTGATAACGTGATTGGAGTAGTAGTTATTGTGCAGTTAAACAATTGCATTCCAGGAGTTGGGGAACTTTGGGGCAATGCTGGTATATATTGTGTTAATGTATGCTATAACGTTTTCGGTTTTCATGCTCTGTTACATTGGTCAGCTCCTCGAGAACGAGGTACTCGCCACTGCATTGTCTGACGCGTAACGTACTTATTCTACTGCGCTCTTTCGTTGTTCCCGTGAGCGCGAATGGAAATCATCCTTTTATACAGGGTCTTTATAAATGTGGGACAATTTTTCAGGATGGCTTCTACTCGTCAAGGTAATAACACGAGTTGGTATACGAAAATATCGGAGAATGCATAGTTTTGCAGTTATAAGCATTTTAAGTATGGACAGACGCGTTCGCCTGTTCATACATCGGCACTATCCCCTTTGAGGTTGAATGACCGGGAATTGTAATTTTCTGTTCTAATTGCTTACAATTAGTTTACGCGCGAAAGTATGAACAGGGGAATGCGTCTGTCAGCTGAGAGCTTTTTGAAATAGGCGTTTCGGATTTGTATTTTACGGAATGTAAAAATGCTTATAACTGCAAAGCTATGCATTTTCCGACATTTTCGTATACCAACTTGTCTTATTATCTTGACGAGTAGAACCCATCATGAAAAATTGTCCCATATATTTATAAACACGCTGTGCAGTCAATCAACCGGGTTAATCCCAAGTATTTTTTGGAACAGAACAGCAACGTCGGACAGGCGACCATTACCGTAGATTGGTATCGCTTCCCAGCGAAAAAGGCGCGATACCTGGTACTCATAATCGCAATATCCAATTACCCGATGAAACTGACGGCGGGAAAGATGGTCGACATGTCTTTAGCTACTTTCACCGACGTAAGTACGCAAACACCTCTGTACAGATGAAATCACGCTTCCTGCGAACTGTACTGTTCCAGATCATGAAAGTGTCGATGGGGTACTTGAATATGTTGAGGGCAGTTATATGAACACGAAGACTCAATCTTTCTGCGAATAATATATCTTGTTACCAATAGTATGCTACTTGTTGTTCTCGGTTAGACAATACCCATTTAAAAACGTGAAAAAAGTAAAAAAATTAGAAAATAGAAGATTATAATAAGTACAAAATAAAATAAAAATGTGAAATCCAAATGAGCTGCACGTACACAAAGGTGCTTTCCAACTGCGCTTAAGATGGCACAACTACATATACACAGCATTTTAGCTGTGTTCATACATTCCATTACTCATATCGCGGCCATTTTAATAATGTGAAGATAAAATGTAACATCTAAACATTTGCCTAGGCCCTAGATGTCCGCGGCCTGGAAGTCAAATACTTGATGTGGCCAATTTGTTTTATTTTGTACTTATTATTATCTTCTATTTTTTGTGATTTATTTGATTTCATGTACCTGGCGTAAATTTGTTTTACTTTTTACCCGACTGCGGCACGCAAAGGAGGCTATGTTTGTATGTCCATGACACGCTCTACTAGAGCCTGTACGACGGATACACCGATTTGGACAAATGAGGTGTCTTTAGAATTGTATTGTTTGAAGTATTTTTATGGGGATTTCATTTCTTTTTACAAAGATAATTTGCATAGGAAATGACTTCAGATAATTTTTAATATTATATGTATTATTATCTATTCTATTTTTTGTGATTTGTTTGATAATACTCTTTTCCGTCCTCGACTTTTTCATGTACTTGGCGTATTTTTTTTTACTTTTTTGATGTTTTTTATGGATATTTAATTTAATGAATCTTTGTTTCTTCATTTTGTAATTCATTTCATGTTTCTTTATCTTTATATTTTTTACAATTACAATATAATAATTACTAAATCATTCCACTTTCATCTGTTGAATTTACAATTACAGTATAATTACTAAATCATTGCTCTTTCAGCTGTTGAATTTACAATTACAGTATAATTACTAAATCATTGCTCTTTCAGCTGTTGAAATAATTATCTTCGTGTGCATCGTTAACTCAAAAATAGAACACCTTTACTATTTATTTATAAATTATCATACATGCTCATATGTCAAGATAATTGAATGAATAATTGCATATGCAAAACCATACCTTCCAATTTGTGTATACATAGTCTGACGTAGATCACTGCATCATTTTACGCTTCGATTATCTATATATACATAAAATCCTCAGTTTAGTTACAAATAAAAAACAGTTTGATGATATACAAACATGACGCAATTAAAATTTGGCCAACTTACCTTGTGTTTGAGACTGAATTCTGGTTGCAATTCAATGGTACTACGATACATATTTGTATAAACACGTGACATCTCAAATTTTGACAATTTACCTTATTTGATACTCGCCAGGTTATAACCTGACTGTAAGCTGCCAAAATTTGGAGTAGATAGCATAGTGAAGATTTGACGCGATTGACGAACGAAACATGTATTAGTTGGTTTTGGCTGAAGGTGTATTATGTTGACGAAAATTTGGTTTGAAGAAGAACAAGAAGAAAAATTACCGTTTCCGACTGATCCATGAGACGATATTACGATATCTCTGTTATGCGTGGACCGATTTTATTGAATTTGGTCTTATTCGAACGCTTATATGTGGTTTACATTAGAAAAATGCCTTTAAATTTAGAAAATATTGCAGTCGTGATGAGATATTAATGAAATAAGTTTCAGGTAAGGTTGGAATAGCCGTGTTTCGAGTAACAGATATGTGGCAGCGACAGTCAACATATGTATACAGGGTGTCGAACTTGGCGTCGAGACACTACCGCGTCTCTAGATACATTCAATAAACTTGTTCTTCTTCCCCTTTCTTATTCTAATGAAGACCTACTCATTAATGCTTTAGCAAATCCAGCTATGACCCTTCTTACACTCTTCGTGGAATCGCTGCACAATTGAGCAGCCAGAGATAAGTTGCGAGAGAACTGCATGATCGCAATTGATAGTACTGAATCATATCGTAAACTTACAGGCGCAACAACAGCGATGTTTCTGTAAGAGTCCCTCGTGCAGAAGCAACACATTTATAATTCCCGGTGAAAAGCGAATCAAAGTTTTCCACCGTCGCCGCCGGAACCATTTTCAAACTTCACAGCTCGCGGGTTATTCATGCGAAATCGCTCGCGATCATACTTCACCGACAATACTTCCTTCAAAACCGCGCCGTAAATAGCGAAGTGCACCCCATTTTCAGAATTGCTATTCTAATATAGTCGTACTAGCATTAGGAAGATTTCCTCCACTCCATACCACGATTCTAAAGCTTCCCAGGATTGAAACAAATAGCTGACGGAAAATTGCCCCGCGAAACTTTTCACGCAGGCGTGAAATGACGTTGCACGCTGACGTTATCTCTGATCGCTACCAGTCGCAGGAGGGACTTTCAGCGAGCCACGAGAGAAAAAGAAACAGCCGGTGACATGTTAGAGAACGCAGATGTGCTCGCGAATTACCGAAATGGCCATTACAAATCGGACAACGAGTACACGGTCCGGATCGCGAAGCCGCTGCTAACGCTGATCGGTATCTGGCCGCTGCAAAGGGGCGATTCTTCCCTCGACAGGGCTAAAACGTTCGTCCAAATCACGACGGTGTTTGGCCTAATGTGTTTCCTACTGGTGCCGCACGTGATCTACACCTTCCACGACTGCGAGGATCTGACGCGTTACATGAAGGTGATCGCCGCGCAGGTGTTCAGCCTTTTAGCCATCATCAAGTTTTGGACGATGATCGTCAACAGGGACGGGATCAAGCACTGCCTCACGGAAATGGAGGCGCACTACAGGGACGTGCAGTGCGAAGAGGATCGACTGGTGATGACGAAATCGGCAGAAACCGGCCGATTTTTCACGACGCTGTACCTGGGCCTGTCTTACGGCGGTGCTCTCCCCTATCACATCATTTTGCCGCTGATGTCGGAGAAGATCGTCATGGGGGACAATACCACTAGGACACCTCTGCCTTATCTGAGCAACTACGTTTTCTTTGCGATCGAGGACTCGCCGATGTACGAGGTCCTCTTCGTCTCGCAAATAGCGATCAGCAGTCTTATATTATCGACCAATTGCGGCATTTACAGTCTGATCGCCACCATTGCGATGCATTCTTGCGGCCTGTTTGAGGTCGTCAGCAGGAACACTGAAAATTTCTTCGAGCACGGTCAGGCCGAGCTGCATTGTCGTCTGAGGGACGTTGTTCAACATCACTTGAAGGCAATCGAGTGAGTATTGACAGATGGGTGTATTATTTCTGACAATTCGTGCGGACATTAATTTTACGGATTTTCGTTGTACCCTCGAGTAATGATTACTTGAAAGGTAAGGGGAAAACGGGGAAAGTCCATTTTTGAGATTCTGTGAGGTAGGTATAACGTATTTTGTTGCTGGCAACTGGGCCACAGAACTGTCGAATCTCTAAAGGGTCCTTCAGACGCTGATGCATGTTGCAGTGAAACCTTGATGCATGCATCACGATACCGATTTCATTAAACTGGCATCCTGCTCAGCAGCCTGGAGGGTGAACAAGACGCAAGTTTCGTGCGACCTGCATCGTGATGCATGCATAAAGGTTTTATGCAACATGTATCAGCGTTTGGAGGACCCTTAAGGGTTATAAAGTAGATATGTCTGTATAAGACAACGTTAAAGATTTGGTGTGCTTTGATTGAAAACAGGGAATGTCCACCCTCCCACTGGAACAAAGCAAGGAATGCCCCTACCCATTCAGCACACTCTCGTTGCAGTGCAAGATTGAAATGTTGCACGCAACGTTGCAGCAATATTCCTATGTTCGCCTCCTGCAACGTTACGAGCAGTAGTGCCAGAAATAACGCTGAATGTATATGTGTCTGTGACGGACGCGACGATATTGAATGTGTGCAGAATCATAGAAGTACAAAAGGGCCCACGGTGTCTTTTTCTCATAGAAATTTTTTTTCCCTCAAGGGGATTCGAACTGGCGACCTGTAGCGTCGTAGGCGAACACTTTACCGCCGCAGCTACAACTACTGATTAATAAGAGTGCTAAACGTATTCGAACTTATACTCCTACCGTGCAAAACTTGCAACTCAAATTATTCACAAACGAAAGCTCATTTTGACAAACTCCATTAGGGTTTTGTAACACTACACTAGCGGACAAAAAAGTCACCGCATTTCCGATTTCTTCTATTTTTGTTATTTTTTAGCATACATTTGGGACTGTGGTATGGTTAATATGCATAGTCTGATGGAGAATTTAAAGCTGTATAAAACTCAGTTAAAGTTGAATTTATTTAACTGACAAACAAAAGTGTTATATGACATTGCACGGGATAACACATTTTTAGTTGATATTAAAAAATAAAAGACGTAGGATGGTTCGAAAAAGTGGTAACATTTTGTCCGCTACTGTAGGTATGTACTACAACTTCCACCCTGTATCATTCTACACATTAAAATATACAGGGTGAGTCACCTAACATTTAAACTTAAAATATCTCTGTTGTTTTTAATGATACGACGAATGTCTCAGGAAAAAAATTATTACTAGATAAAAATGAAAACATATTATACATGGTTGAATTTGTATTTTTATTGGCTATAACGTTACATTTAAAAAAACCCATCGATGATCTTGAACTATCGTGAAATATAACCTTGAGAAAAAAATCGTCTCCGTCAGAATAATTGTCTCCCGGAAGCAAACATTTTTTTCCTTAAACATTTTCTCGTATCATTAAAAACAATGGAAATATTTTAGGTTTAAATGGTAGTTGCAGCAACGTTGCGGCAACATTGCAGGAACGTTGCCGCAATACTGGCGCAACTTTGCAACAATATTGTAGAAACGTTGCCGTAACGTTGTAGAAATATTGTAGGAACGTTGCCGTGCAATATTGCACCGCAACATTGATGCAACGTTACAGCAATAATTCTATGTCCGCCCCGTGTAATGTTGCACTGCAACGTCGCAGCAACGTTACAGCAACATTGCGCTGCAACCATGCAACATAGCAAGGTTGCTGCAACGGTCCTGCAACGTTGCCGCAACGGAGTGTGCTATATGGGCACTGCTTCTATTTGCACTATGTATTTTCGATTAGTGTAAGCTTGTACTACGTCAGGAGCCCTCGGACGTCACTATGAATACATCCTTGTTTTGATAATAATAAATAATAGAAGTCGATATTTATTTTGTTAAAGTACTTTGCACTTGAAAGATATTAAAACAATGTAAAACAATTATCTTTTTGCTCAGTTCTTATCTGATGCCTAATTAGAGCATAAATTGTTCATGTTATGAATAATACAGTTAAGTTCATTGAACATAGTTTCTTTACTGGTGGACTAAACTTTAGTGAGTAACGTATTAAGACTTGATTTTCTCAATAAAATTGTTTTGTGACATTCCTTGCCTTTTCACCTTACCTTTCACTTATTCACCTTTTGGCAATCCATTTGAAGACTAGATTCGATATTGATGTTTCTATTGTTATTGCATTCCGATCCGTTACGACCGTTATCGTCACTGGACGACGAAAATGAACTTAAGGTTCGCTATGATGATCGAGAAGGCACTGAACATAGTGTTCCTGTCAGAAATGGTCGGCTGCACCATCATCATATGTTTCCTCGAATATGGCGTGCTGCTGGTACTAGCAAGATATACCTACGTTCAGAAAGCAAAATGTTGGTACACGAAAATCCTTTACAATGATATTATTTCCAGGAATGGGAAGATCATATCACGCTCAGCACAATCACTTACTTCATTCTGATGACGTCGATCTTCGTTAATGTGTTCATAATATCGTTTATCGGGGATCGTCTTAAACAGGAGGTGATTATTTCGATACATCAGAATCGTCGGAATTGATCGAACCTTAATGATACTTGATTTGTCACAAAGAGTGAAAGAGTGGGAGAGGCGTCATACTTCGTGCCGTGGTACAATCTTCCCGAGGACGTAGTAAATAATATAAAGATCATCATACTTAGAACCAGTCGCCCGACGAATTTGACTGCCGGCAAGCTGTTCGATCTGTCGCTTCAAGGATTCTGCGATGTAAGTCTTTCAACACGCCACCTTTAAAATGATTAAGAAAACGTGTCGTGATAAAGGATTGAAATGTCGTAGGTTTGCAAAACTTCGGCGGCGTATTTTAATTTCCTGCAAGCAATGACGGCATGAAGGATTACACATCGATAGTTATTATAGGCAGCGAACGAAGAGTAAGACATGACACTGTACAGGTTCGTCTTTAGCCATTAGCACTCGACGTGATCGTCATTCAGCTACTTCGAATGTTACTAAATGCAATCTGTATCACCGTTTCCATTTAAACAAACATATCGCTCATTTCCTGCAACAACGACACAACTCAAAATTTGCAGTTTTTGAGTTATTAGCATAGAAAAATCGGTTGTTGTCTAACAAAACTTTTGAACCCGTTTCGCCAAAAATCGTGAAGTTTGAGTTATGTCGTTGTTGCAGCAAATGAGCGATATATTGGCAATAATTAATCCCATCACATAGTGTTAATGATGTAATCACTTCAACCCCTGAATCAGTGCATTCATACGTGCAGCTCGTCCTTTTTAGTACACCCCTCACACGTAATTAGTCACAGAAGCCACCCTTCATTTGCAACGATACAGTAAAATTCTTCCAGGCTAAGAAAAATATAATTTGAAGGTGGTCGAACAGTTTAACAATACTATCACCAATCAGCATTATCCCAAATAGAATCCTCCGAAAATAAAACATACCTCCAAGACACGAATCGTGAAATCAATGATCCGCTCACACAGAAACTTCTCACCAATATCCCTACCGATGAATGGAAGAATATAAAGATTCAAATCTAGCATCGCATTTCACGTACAACCTTTCTTTCTATTTTTTTTACGCGGGGAAACTTTCAATGGACATCCCGGTTCCTAGGGGGGGACCGGGGTAGTGGCAGACTCGTGCAGATCAAACCAGAGAGGGGCATTATTTAAATAAAAAATTATTTAAATAACGTATCAAATAAAAGAGACTTTATCTTTATTTGTCATCAAATAATTTTTTTTGTTCGACGTGAATTTATTCGACGGCCACAAATCATTTTTTTGTTTGACTGGAATTTATTTTAACCTTCAAATAATTTTGTCGTCTTTTCATTCATTTGTATGAAAATTATTTGAAGCTCAAATAACTCAGGGAGTAGAGAGCTAGAGAGAGGGGGAGCGTGTGCTAGAGAGCGGTAAGCAGAGAGCATGATGCGAGGAGGTAGTTGATAGAGTGAGAGGGAACGGGAGGGAGCGAGAGTCCCGTTCCTAATATTTCTTTCTCTTTCTAATCCCCGTTCCCTCTCGCTCTAACAACTACCTCCTTGCATCATGCTCTCCTGCTCCCAGAGTTATTTGAGCTTCAAATAATTTCCAAATACAAATGAACGAAAAAACGACAAAATTATTTGAAAGTTAAAATGAATTTCCGTCAAACAAAAAAAATTATTTGTGGCCGTAGGATAAATTCACGTCGAACAAAAAAATTATTTATGACGTTTCAAATAAAAGTAACTCTGGCTTATTTTTATTTGAAATAAAAATAAATCTGGGTTATTTTTATTTGATGAGTCTCGAATAAAATTTTTGTCTTTTATTCGAAATCAACTTTTTATTTGAAATAATTCTTTGCCCATTTAGTGTTCGAGCGGCACGATTTATACATGAAAATTCGGATTCGGGGTATCCCACAGTCTTTAGACTATCAGAAATTGTGTTAGGTATCCAATTTTAACAAAACAATTCCTAATTAATTAATAATCCATACATGCTCCGAAACGTGCGACAAAACGGTGGGAAGGGGAGGTTCCCTGCACCGGATGTAGAGTATACAATTCCGTCAATCTTCTAAGAAGTGATCCAGTCTGCGCATTCCTGATGTAGCCGTTAGTGATTATGTTACAATATTTAACGCGACGGTCAGAGGTGTTCTCAACGAGGGTTCTCCCACAATGCTGCAAGGCATTGTTGAAACGCACCCCTGCCGCTTACACAGAACGGATTCGGCACAACAGGAGAACCACTGGGTCTTTTCGAACGCGACTATCTGGTGAGAACGCCGCTGCGTCAGCACCGCCTTATCTTTATCGCGGGACGGCAATACGTCGAGGCGACGACGCTCCAAGAAAGGGGTTTTTGTTCTACCAAAATATTATTAATTAATAGGCAGGAGTATGATCAACGAGGGATTTCCCATAACGCTAAGCGTTGTTGATGCATACCCGGACCAAAAGAAAAATTTTATGTTCCGAACGTAACAGAATCAAACCTCCACGGTGACCGTCTCGCGCGGCTAAGAGGGCAACCTGAAAACCAGATTGACGATACTACCGGTGAAAAGGGAGTCGCGGGTGAAAAAACCTCCCTCGGAAACTCATCCACCACTCTACGACGCCACACAGTCACCCTTGACAACACGCATGATCAACTCCCTATCAATAATTTGCATTAACAATTGAACCATAATGGGTCAATTTCTACAAGTCTAAAATCACTTTCGAAACTAAAATTACTTGAAAATGGTGATGAACAGTTGTTTCGCTCACCATGATTCTATGCACGCAAGCGCAATGCTTCCCTATGAAGCTTACACCATTAGCGTGCTTGGGCACTTGCCATCGGAGTTTCAATTGCTACGAACGATTATACCCTTCTGAAACGCGAGAACAAAGCCGAAAAGAATGATTACGAAGGTGGGCGACGACGATCGTCCGAAATATATTGTGAACGCCACGCAGACGATTTTACGAATTCTCGGTGCCTGGCCGTTGCCAGCCGCGTCCCCTTTGTCCGCGAAGATCAAGTGTAGAATTCTCAACTTCTTCGTGTACTTCCTGCTTCTGTTCACCATAGTACCGGGTTTGTTGAAAATGTTTCTAAAAGCGACGAGCACAGAGGCTCAGATGAGGATTGCGGGGCCAGTTATAAATTGCACGTCCCAGTTCATCAAGTTCACCGTTGTGTTGTACCAAGCGGAGGAGATCAAGAAGAGCTTGGCTGTGATCACGCATGATTGGATGGACACGTCGGAGGAAGATCGACATATGTTGCGCGACAGGGCGATAATGGAGAGAAAAGTCGCGGTAATCTTTCTCTGTGTTATGTACGGCGGTGGTATGGGATACCGTATGGTCGTTCCTCTACTAAAAGGGCCCATCGTCACCGCCGATAATATCACTATAAGACCGCTGTCCTGTCCAGTGTACTACATCGTCTTAGACGAGCAAGTCTCGCCGGTCTACGAGATCACTTACATTCTGCAATGCATGGCAGGATTCGCTATCTACGCGATAATGACCGGCACCTGCGGCACCTGCGCGTTCCTCGCTCTGCACGTGTGCCATCAGCTGAGAATCCTAAAGAGCAAAATGACGACGCTCGGGGAATATCAGAGTCCGAACGTTATACAACACGGACTCAAGGATATCGTTGATCATAGGACGAAGATTAAAGGGTAAGTGCCTTGCCAGCCGCCTTACCGATGTCGTTAAACCCGACCCTCCGAGGTCCCTTATTCCGGGCTCCCTCTTATGGGGCATCCTGATCCGACATTATTAATATTCCATGCATAAGTAAGGCACTGATAGGAGGAATCTTCTACATCGTAACCGATTCGTTCGTTGCAGATATTTAGATAACGCGCACACTGTTATGGGGTACGTCTGCTTTGTTGAAACTTTATGCGGCTCCTTTGCAATCTGCTGCGTGGGATATTATATGATTCTGGTACAGACAATGATGCAACTTCTATATACGTTTCGTGTGTTTGCACCTAAAATGACACCGGGTTAAAGTTAGAGTCCGCACCTACAGTGTTAAAAATCCCTAATAGGTTTGTCAAATGAGCATTCGTTTTTGAATAATTTGAGTTTAAAGTTTCGCACGTTATGAGTATAAGTTCGAATACGTAAGCAATCTTATCAATCAGTGGTTGTAGCTGCGGCGGTAAAGTGTTCGTCTACGATTCTACAGGTCCTCGGTTCGAATCCCCCTGGGGTAAAAATATTTTCTATGAGAAAAAGACACACGGGCGTTATACTACTACGATTCTGCACACATTGATGTCGTCGCGTCCCTCACTGCCCGAAACGTTGCGGTGGGACCATTGCTGTAAAATTTCCGAAAGGTTGCGGGAATGTACTCCTGCAATATTGCTAAGACGGTGAACCTGCAAAACTTCCCTGCAATGATACGATGCAACATTGCAATCTCGCACCGCAATATTTCTGAAGAGTTGCAGGATCATTGCCACAATTTTGCCGTTTCGTTGCAGAATTATTGCCGGAACGTTGCAGGACTACATGTTTGCAATGCTGCCCGTAACATTGCAAAAATACACACTCGCAATATTGCGAAGGCGGACATAGGACTGAACCTGCAACGTCTCAGCAATGTTATGGTGCAACATTGCAATCTTGCACCGCAATATTGCAGAGACGTTGCTGCAATGTTATGGTGCTGTGTGGGTACTCTACCCCTTTTTACTTTCTTCCTATGTCTGTTTACTCCCTACCTTATCCACCGTCCATCCCGTACCTCCGTCTCGCCTCCTAGATGTCTCTTTCTACCCACTCCTTATCCTTATCCTTCCCGCCTTAATCTTAGTCTTATTACCTCGCCTAACCTCACTTTCCTAGCCTCTCCTTCCCCCCTATTTCCTCCGCATCTCACGCCATTAGCCCTCTTCCCACTCTTTGCCCCCTCACTACCACCTCTCACGCACCCTTCCACCACACCATACTCTCTCCTGCACTCCTACTGCACTCACTCTGCACTCTTCACTTTCCACTGCTTGACGCTCCTTCTCACCACTTTCTCACCGGAAACAGAAGTCCATACGGGCTATTATGTTTCAGGAAATTGATAAGGGTCACGTTGCAAATATCTTTTTGCATATCATCTTGGTATCCGCCATAATATTCTCCGTTTTCATGCACTGTTACATTGGTCAGCTTGTCGCCGACGAGGTACGTGCCACTGTATTGTCTGACGCGTATCGTACCTATTCTACTGCATTCTACCGCAGCTGCAGCCGTTACATTTAATCCTAAACGTTTACGTAACCAGAACAACAACGTTGCACTGATGGCGAACTCTATGAATTGGGACCATTTTCCAACGCATAAAGCGCGATGCCTAATACTCATAATTGCAATATCCAATTACCCAATAAAGCTGACGGCAGGCAAGATACTAGACATGTCTTTAACAACTTTTACTGATGTAAGTAGTCAGACGCCACCGTATCGGCGAATTGAAGAGTCCTTGTAGAAAACACTGTAAGTGCCAAAATTAAAAAAGAAAAAAAAATTATCGGCAAACGGTCTATGTGTCAATGGTAATAGTGTAGAATTTGATTTTTGGCACAAGGACTCTTCAATTATATCCTGTAAACTGTGTCTTCCAGATTATGAAGATGTCCATGGGATACTTGAACTTGCTGCGCGAAGTATTATAAACAAGGAATTCCAAGGTTCCATTGGAAATGGTATAAGATCTTAAAAGAAACACATTGTATAAACTTGTTCCCAGCAATTGCTTGTTTAATAACACTGGACTAGTCAGTGTTCAAGCGAATAATTATGTGTATTTTCTTCTATACATCCTTCTAATTTCCTTTACGACGTGTTTTTGTGCCTAATTTTATTCTGCTGGTCGCTGAACAAAATTAATCAGCCAATCAGCACTTATAACAGCAAAGCGCTGTATAGGTACATAACAGACATTGTTATGCAATTATGAGTTATTTGATATAACAGTATGAAGCTTTCACGAGTGATAGAAAAAGATCGCGCCTCCGTCAATGGAAACGTCTAACGACAAATTAGGAAACCAGTGAATTGGGGTTCATGAGACTTCTGTGCTTGATAATTATAATCGCAATGTCTAATTACCTGATGATGCTGACGGCGGGCAAGATGGTCTACATGTCCCTGGCCACTTTCACCGATGTAAGTGAACAGGTACCTTCGTATTGATCGACACACGTATCCTGTAAATCATATTTTCCAGATTATGATTGTGTGGGATATTTGCACACACTGCGGGAAACTATGTAATGAGAAATTCAAGTCGTCATAAATAGTAAGTGGTACTGTGGATCTAGAAATTGCTTCTTGTTCACCTCACGTTACCTTAGCGAATTAATAAAATTAAACTCACCGCTGCTCGAACAAACGTATCTCCCGAGGGAATCAATTTTTTCCACCATTCACCTTTCACCCAATCAAAGTAATCACTGTTCGATAGAAACAATCAGAAAGCACTATCAACTTATTTCCCCTCCGCGACTATGATTGATTTACCATTCAATCAAAACATCATCGGCAACATGCATATAGGTTGTTACATTACATTAATTTCTGGGTAGCGTTGGTACACTTTAATCATGTTAGATTCATCATCCCTTCAATGTACATCGAAGAGACCTTTGTTCGCTTGAAATGTACCGTTGTCCCTCGTCCGCAACTTCGTTCGCTTAAACATACATCGATCACAAAAAAGGGAAGAGACTCGAAGCGGACGCGCGCACGGCTATTTGCGGAGATCTAAAGTTGAACGATAGGAGCAATTTGCAACTTTGTCTGTGTTCACATCATTTTTCACTGGAGAGAAGCAAGCCAGCGCAAGCGCACGACCGCCACGAGCGAGCATCGTGACGGCAGTGATCGAGGGTAGGTTCTAGTGGCGGTGGAGCGTTTGAGGATGATCCCTAAGACGCTCGTAGCCAAGGGGAGACCCTTCAACGAGAACTACAGAGAGGACCTGGGTCGGAACGTCAAGCTGAACGCGTGGACATTTAAGGCGATCGGCGTCTGGCCGAGGCGATCCGATCGCCCCTGGATGGCCACCGTCGAGCGCGTCTTCCTCAACGTCCTTTGTCACGGTCTGCTCGCCTTCATCCTGATCCCCTGCGGCATGTACATCGCCCTGGAGATCAAGGACTTCTACAACCAGCTGAAACTAGGCAGCGCGCTGAGCTTCTTCATGATGGCGGTGATCAAGTACTGCGTGCTGTTCATCCGCGAGGACGACATCCGCAGGTGCGTGGAGCAGATCGAGGTTGACTGGAGGAGCGTCCAGGGCTTGGAGGACCGCAAGATCATGCTGGAGAACGCGAACTTTGGTCGCCGGCTGATAGTGATATGCGGTGCTTTCATGTACGGTGGCGTTGCTTTCTATTATGTGGCTCTGCCATTGACCAGGGCGAAGATCGTCGAGGAGGCTGGCAATCTGACTTACAGGAGGCTGGTCTACCCTTTTCCAAAGATCCTGCTCGACGCTCGGCGCAGCCCCGTCAACGAGGTTTTTTATACGATACAGCTGTTGTCTGGTTTCGTCGCTCATAATATCACTGTCGCTGCTTGCGGCCTGGCGGCGCTTCTCGTCATGCATGCCTGCGGTCAACTGCAGATCCTGATGGCCTGGCTGGAGAAACTGGTCGATGGAAGGGAGAATAGCGACGAAACCCTGGACCAAAGGTTGGCTAGTATCGTGGAGCAACATGTTCGAATTATCAAGTAAGTGGGGCTGATTGTGTGCAAGTTCCTTTTATCGCTGTGGTACGATCTGTCAATGCATTTCAGCTTCATAGAGCTGACAGAGGATTTGCTACAGGAAATATCGCTGGTGGAAGTCGTGGGGTGCACTCTGAACATATGTTTCCTTGGATATTACTCGATGATGGTACGCATAATGATCTACGTGTGCTAGATTTAAAAATCATGGCTTCGAAAATGCCCCTTTGCAGGAATGGGACCCTAAGCAACCAGTCAGTGGGTTGACGTACATAATCCTACTGATATCAGTTACATTTAACGTCTTCATATTCTGTTACATTGGCGAGCTTTTGGCGGAACAGGTACTTTGCTATTTTCTACTTGCTTTTATCGTTATTATCTCTAAGGGGAGTAACGGAATATTTCCAAGAAATCGGTTGGTCTTGAGACCAAGCGACAGACCTTCGTACGGGGCGTTCTTTAATAGAGCGAAGATTAATTTTCTCTATAAATATATTTCATATGTTACTGGTGCATTTAGTGCAACAGAGAAATGAAAATGAATGTTCAAACAGACGGTGAAAGTTGGTGAAATATCGTACATGATAGACTGGCATCGAATGCCTGGGAAGAAAAGTCTGGCCATACCTTTGATGATGTCCATGTCAAATTCGACCACCAAGATCACTGCTGGAAACCTGATCGAGCTTTCCATAAGTAGTTTTGGCGATGTAAGTATACAACATGATACCAGAGCCAACGTTCACGAGCGGATTAGTGCTGCACATTACCCACACCTTCCAATTAAGTTCTGTTATCAAAGCTTTCCTTTGAACAAGGTCATCAAGACGTCAGTTGCATACCTCAACATGCTACGAACATTTACGACCTAAGCGATCCCGAACTGGCGTCGACGGTACTGAGATTACATTTTCACGAACATCGCATCGAGTATATTTATTTATTTATTTATTTATTTATTTATTGTTACGGGTAATAATCCTTATATTAGAAGAACAGTGTAAGTGCATTCGCGTATCACGCACGATTCTCAAACGCTAATCTCCCTCATTTTCACGAGAAATATTAAATTCCATAGCTCGTAAAAGAAACCATTCAACATAGTCCGCAACTCCTTGTACAGCAAAGCTTTAATACTTCTGTTAGTATCCTTTGTAGCATCACAATAAAACAATGATTATCGCAAATACAATCAATCATCAATAAATGGAGACACTGTTCTACTAATTGTGATTCTACAATTGTAGAATTTTGATTAATCTGCATTCGCAGCAGAGCCCTGCAGCAGGCGGGTTTGATTCGCCCGCCACCCGACTGTATCACGATGCGCCTAAACCACCCGGACCCGAACTTTCACTAACCCGAGATACCCGCGGCTAGTGATGGGACTCCGGAGTCGGTTCCCAGCGCTTCGAATCGGTCTTGAATGTCAGGCGACTACTTCGAAGCGCTTCGAACATGATTCGAAGCTGAAAAGTCTTGAAAAGTCTTGGTCGGCTTCGAAGTCTTGATGGGCTTCGAAGTCTCGAATCTCTTGGCTCGAAACCTCGGTAGGTACCCCGTGGCGAGGACAAATTTTATGGCTTTCGATCCTCGAAGGGGTTTAAATACCATTAAAAAGTGAGAAATGTCTAGGATTTCCGAATTTCTCATCAGATCTTTGCGAAAACGACGCCAATCGATTCCTTATGTTTCGCCGATGAAACTAACACCAAGAACAACGTAATTAGGACCATAATGAAAGAAATTCCATGAAAAATCGAATTATACCATTTGAAGCTGCCTTCGTTAAAATAGTCCGATTTACATGAAATTTGATATGATTTTCATCGGAAAAACATAAGGAATCCATCGGTGTCACTTCCATATCGATACGATAAAGAATAAAGAATTTCTTAATATGCTGAAATGAATACTTCACATTTCCACCCTCGACAGCGGGGCGTCGACCTGGAATCGCTGCGGATCGCAGCTTGCGGTTGGCCGAAGATTCATACATGTTTCCGAAATAAAATAATTCTTTATTCTTTATCGTATGGATATGGAAGTGACATCGATGGATTCCTTATGTTTTTCCGATGAAAATCATATCAAATTTCATGTAAATCGGACGATTTTTAACGAAGGCAGCTCCAAATGATATAATTCGATTTTTCATGGAATTTACTTCATTATAGTCCGAATTACGTCGTTCTTGGTGTTAGTTTCATCGGCGAAACATAAGGAATCGATTGGCGTCGTTTTCGCAAAGATGTGATGAGAAATTCGGAAATCCTAGACATTTCTCACTTTTTAATGGTATTCAAACCCCTTCGAGGGTTGAAAGCCATAAAATTTGTCCTCGCCACGGGGTACCTACCGAGGTTCGAACCAAGAGTTTCGAGACTTCGAAGCCGATCACTACTTCGAATCCGTTCAGACTTCGAAGCCGACCAAGACTTTTCAAGAGCTTCGAATCATGTTCGAAGCGCTTCGAAGTTTTCGTCATATATATAGATTCGAAGCGCTTCGAAGCGCTTCAGATCCCATCACTACTTGGGCGCCTCGAGTGAATAGAAATCAACGATGACTCGACGCGGGCACGGGCGGGTTACTGAATGGAAAGACGGATGGGTAACGGTCGGGTTGATCCGCGATATACCCGCCCGTTGCTCTGATTAGCAGTCCACCTGTCCAAGTTCGAATAATCAATTTATCGAACAGTCCTCCTTCTCCTACTCTCCACACTACACTTATAATGCATAAAGCATTGGAACCCTCTGGAAAAAGTTGTATTTGTTTGCTACGCTATTACCTACGAGTTCTCTTCGAGATTCAACGGGGAATGAGCGCAGGCGCAAACAATGTTTCCCTCGAAACATTAATCAGACCGCTAGCATATAGCATCAAGCGATTTACCGAGCTTCAACGATGAACAAGCAAGGGACAGAGAGCACGAAGTCGCATATAAACGTGTACGACTACGAGAAATACGTGAATCTGAGTATTCGATGGAACCGTTGGCTCCTGAAACCAATGGGCCTTTGGCCAAACTCGCCCAATGCTTCGGCGATAGAGAAATACTTTTACTGGCTGATAAATGCCACCTGCTATTGCTTGATAAGCTTCCTCGTGATACCGTGCGGCCTGTACGTCGCCTTAGAAGTACAGGATGTCTACGATAAGCTCAAATTGTTCGGCCCACTGAGCTTCTGCCTGATGGCGATCGCGAAGTACTGTTGTCTCATGCTTTACGCGAAGGACATCCGGGAGTGCGTGGAGCGCATCGAATGGGATTGGAAGGCTATTAGATACAGAAAGGACAGGGACGTTATGGTGGCGAATGCGAATTTCGGCAGCCGACTGGTGATGTTCTGCACTTTGTTCATGTACAGTAGCTTCGTTTTTTACTATGTAGCGGTGCCTATTAGTGTTGGGACAGTCAGGCTGGAGGATGACAACCTCACATTTATCCCGATGGTGTTTCCATTCTCGAGGATCATACTCGATACTCGATATAGTCCCGCTAACGAGATCGTCTTCTCGATCCAACTTTTGGGAGGCGCTTTAATACACGGCATCACGGCAGCTGCTTGCAGCTTGATTGTAGTTTTCGCAGTGCACGCTTGTGGTCAGATGGAAGTTTTGATGTGCTGGATGGAGCATTTGGTACACGGTCGCGAAGATATGCAAGGAACCGCTGATGGTAGAATCGCAAGCATTGTGAACCAACACGTCCGAATACTAAAGTGTGTAATCTGATTTTTTTACCTCCACAGAATAGGTTTATAAATCAACCAATTTCACTAACTATATATTTCTAGAAATGAAAGGTGATTTGCTTATATAGAATTGTATCGAAATTGCAAAGAACCCCTTGAAATGGAATTCTCTGTACATAGTAGCTTCTTACGTGTGGTTGAATATCAAATTGTTCTTAAGTAATTAAACTGTGTGTAACTGTAAAGTTCTTTTTTTTTCTACAATCGAAGGTACTTCTTCGGTTCGTTCATTAACATTTCGGTAATTAACTACTTAATTATTATTTAGACAATATTTACAATTACAGGTTTTTGGCAGTCACAGAGAAAGCACTGCAACAAGTATCCTTCGTGGAGTTTTTGGGGTGCACATTGAACATGTGTCTTCTTGGATATTATGTTCTAATGGTAAAGAACACGAATTAGAGTTTTCTATGCGAATATGCGTTATCGCTACTTTGGTGTTGCAGGAATGGAGCTCGAACGATATAACTGCTGCTGTAACGTACAGCGTGATACTCATCTCTCTCACCCTCAATATCTTTATATTTTGTTATATAGGCGAGCTGGTCGCCGAGCAGGTAAGATAAAATGGCAACAGCAATTACCATCACAAAATGTTGAAAAATTCTTTGCACTGTAATGGCCATACCTTTGCATCGGAAGCACTAGCTTGCACTGAGCAGTCGTGAAAATATTATCTCCATCTTTCTCGAGGCAAAGAATTCCCTTTCGTGTTTCATAATTTTGAATTAATTCCAAATTATACATTATCACAGTGCAAAATGGTGGGCGAAATGTCGTACATGGTTGACTGGCATGAACTACGAGGAAGAAGGAAGATCGGTTTCGTTTTGATAATAGCGATGTCCAATTGTTCGAAGCAACTAACAGCTGGGAATATGGTCGAATTATCCCTTAGCACTTTCGGTGACGTGAGTAACCAATTACTACTACCACCTATTTAGACCTGCAACTTCAAACAATGTTTTAAACGAACAGGTCGTAAAAACATCGTTTGCGTTCCTGAACTTGTTGAGAACAGTGACATGAAAGCTTCTCGTGACTCGCGAGGGACATAATTTAAATATACATTACACTGTAAGAAAACGTTGTTTATATCATTGTGTATTTTTACACTCTTCGTTATATTAAAATAAAAAACAGATATTATAAACACAAACCGGCTCAAACTACACACCCGCGATATTGACCATTCATCAATTGATACATTGAACCTGCTCGACGCCATCAGATTTCCCCGAGTTTCGAGAAATCAATTTATCGAACTCGACAGCCATCACCCAGCCCGCATTTATAATGCATAATGAGGCAAAGGGTGGCAACCCGTTGGAAAAAGTTGCTTTCGCTCCCTACATTGCTGGGTATGCGTTCCCTTCCGAGATCAATCAAGGAAGAAGCGCAGGCGCAACATTGTTTCCCTCCGAGCAGTCATCACACAGCGAACATTTAGTAGCAAGCGTGCTTTAGAGCTTCAACGATGCAAACTTTTGAAGCAGACAACGACAGCGCGAAGTTGCCTGCAAACGCTGACGACTATGAGAAATATATTAATTTAAGTATAGAATGGAATCGTTGGCTCCTGAAAATTATGGGCCTCTGGCCAAAGTTGCACAATGTATCGGCAATCGAAAAGTTCTCTTACTGGCTGGTACGCGCCATTTGTTACGGTTTAATAAGTTTTCTTTTCATACCTTCCTGCCTCTACGTGATGCTAGAAGTGGAGGATGTCTACGATAAGCTCAAGCTCCTCGGTCCGTTAATTTTTTGCGTGATGGCGTACATGAAGTACTCTTTGTTGATCTTTCACGCGAATGATATTCGCGAGTGCGTCGAAAGTGTGGAAAGGGACTGGAGAAGAGTCAGACACGCTCAGGACAGAGATATCATGGTGGCGAATGCGATATTTGGGAGGCGACTGGTGACATTTTGCACTTTTTTCATGTATGGTGGCTTCGGTTTTTACTATATTGCGGTGCCTGTTAGTGTTGGGTCTGTCGTGGCCCAGGAAGACAATCTTACCTATATACCGATGGTGTTCCCTTGCCCAAGGATCATGGTGGATACACGTTACAGCCCCATCAATGAAATCTTCTTCTCCATTCAGCTTTTCGGCGGTGCGCTTCTTCATGGCATCGCGGCAGCTGCATGCGGCTTGGCAGCAATCTTCGCGGTTCATGCCTGCGGCCAGATGGCACTTTTGGCATGCTGGCTGGAACATTTGATACACGGTCGTGAGGATATGCAGGAAACCGTGGACGGCAGGGTCGCGATCATCGTAAACCAACACGTTCGGATATTAAAGTGTGTGAAGTCCGTTTGTAATAATAGACAAATTACAAACGAAAAGGACTCGATTATAGTTGTCTCTAGTCGTCACTAATTTCGATGTTTGTATTTATAGATTCCTGGCGCTCATTGAGAAAACGCTACAACAAATATCTCTCGTTGAATTCGCGGGATGTACATTAGATTTGTGTCTTCTTGGATACTATATTATCGTGGTACAGTAATATAAGTGGTACCTCAACAGATTCTGTGCAAATACGAATATACTGAACATACAATATCCTGATGCAAAAAGACATCAATAAGGTCTTTACCGTTTTTGGGATCCGAGGTTGCGTTCGCGAGATATTAACAGTTGAATGCTTTAAACCGCGCGGCTCGAAACTTCGACCGCTAATATTCAATTGTTAATATCTCGAGAACGAAGCCCCGGATCCCAAAAACAATAAAGGACTTTTCCATGTCTTTTTAAATAAGAATATTTGAGACACCTTGTATGTGTCCATTCATTTTCTATTGCAGGAATGGAGAGGCAACGATGTTACTGCCGCTATTACATACAGCATAATACTTCTATCTCTTACTTTCAATATTTTCATATTTTGTTACATAGGTGAACTCGTCGCCGAACGGGTAAGACCTTACAGTTGCAAATTAGCTTCCAATTATAAAGCACCCGCGAGTTCCTTGCACTTTAGGCTGCGCTCAGACGGGCCACTTTAAAAGCCCACTACAACCACAAAATAGTGGTTGGGCTGTCACTTTTGTATCGACAACAAAAAACTTTACCACGAAATTGTTGGTGTCGGTGGTTGACACAACCGTTTTTTTGTGGTTGTAGTGGGATTCTATAGTGGTCCGTCTGAGCTCAGCCTTAATCTATGCCCTTCTATAAGAGACTCGATCTACCTGTTGCACTAAACGTGCCCGAGGGTATAGCATTCACATATCACGGTGTAACACCTTATTTTAATGTAACATCTACAGCTGACAGTGAATTGATATTTTCAGTGCAGAAAGGTTGGCGAACTATCGTACATGATTGATTGGTATCAATTACCAGGGAAGACTAAGCTTGGTCTAGTTTTGATAATGGCAATGTCCAAGTCGGGGATGAGACTTACAGCGGGAAATGTCATCAAACTGTCCCTTACCAGTTTCACTGTCGTAAGTAACCCAATGTTAAAGCTTCCTATTTAAATCATGGAATAAAAGAAACGTCTCCACTGAACAGGTTGTTAAAACATCGGTCGCTTTCTTGAACATGTTGCGAACACTAACTTGAAAGTTTCACGAGAGGCCCGAACAACGATACTCACTTATTTCCTATTCTTTGTACACTCATAATACTCATGTGCGTTAATGTTATAAAAAAAACTTTGTTTACATCATTGTCTATTTTCATACTTTTCGCGGCGTTGCCATAAACAAACAAGTATCCTGCGTGCTCGTAACATTATCCACTCATAAACTGCCACACTGAATCTGCTCAGCCCCGTTAGCGGAAGTAGTCTGCTCACGTTCGAAAAATCAATTTATTGATTCCACACTTATCTATAATGTATAATGAAAGATAGGGTTCGTACCCCGGGAGAAAGTTACTTTCGCTCTCTAAGTTGCTGCGTATGCGTTCCCTTCTGAGAGCAATCAAGGAAGAAGCGCAAGCGCAACATTGTTTCCCTCAGAGCAGTGATCACACAGCGATCATTTAGTATCAAGCGTGCTTTCGAGCTTCAACGATGCAAACGATTGAAGCACGCCGCGGCAGCACAGAGTCGCTTGGAAACGCGTGCGACTATGAGAAATACGTGAATCTGAGTATTCGATGGAACCGTTGGCTCCTGAAACCAATCGGCCTGTGGCCAAAGTCGCCTAACGCTTCGATAATCGAAAGGTCTCTCTACTACCTGATAAACGCCATTTGTTATGCCGTGATAAGTTCATTGTTCATACCGTGCGGTCTCTACGTGGTACTAGAAGTGGAAGAGGTCTACGATAAGCTCAAGCTAGTTGGTCCGTTAATGTTTTGCCTGATGGCATACATGAAGTATACGCTGTTGGTCTTTCACGCTGACGATGTACGCGAGTGCGTGGATCGCATCGAATTGGACTGGAGCAATGTCAGACACGTTCGGGACAAAGATATCATGGTGGCGAGCGCGACCTTTGGAAAGCGATTGGTGATAATTTGCAGCTTTTTCATGTACAGCGGTTTCCTTTTTTACTACGTCGTGATACCGATTGTCGGCGGGACGGTGATGGCGGAAGACTATAATGTTACCTTTATTCCGATGATGCTTCCTGTCTCAAGTCACATAGTGGACACACGCTACAGCCCCGTCAACGAGATCGTATTTTCCACTCAGGTTTTAGGCGGTAGCCTTATTCATGGCATATCAGCAGGTGCGTGCAGCCTGGCCGCAGCATTCGCTGTCCACGCCTGCGGTCAGATGGAAGTGTTGAGCAACTGGCTGGAGCATTTGATTGATGGTCGAGAAGACATGTGTGAAACCGTGGATGGAAGAGTCGCGAGCATCGTGGGTCAGCACGTGCGAATCCTGGAGTGTGTAAAATCAGTTTGTAACAATCAAGAATTTTTATTATAACCAAAACTATGTATATTTATTTGAAAATACAGAAAATTCATTGAAATAGAATTCCCTGTATTTTCCCGTGAGTGGTGAAGGGAACGAGCTCGAAATATGCTTCGAGGTATATTACTATCCCAGAATGTCACCAGTCGCATCTTATTCTGATGTTTATCATTTACAGATTCCTGACGCTCATTGAGAAAGCGCTTAAGCAAATATCTCTCGTCGAATTCGTAGGATGCACGATAGAGTTGTGCCTTCTTGGATATTATATTATAGTGGTACAATAACATACGTGATATCACGAATGACTCTCTGCAAATGTATAATTATACAACGTTTCGGTATTGCAGGAGTGGAGGATGAACGATCTAACCGCTGCTGTGACATACAGCATAATACTTGTATCGTTTACTTTTAATATTCTCATATTTTGTTATATAGGTGAGATCGTCGCCGATCAGGTAATTGTATAGCTACTTTCTATTGTTAACAAGTGGATACCCGCCTTAAGACACTTTAATGGCAACGTCTTTCTATAAGAATGTGTGCCTACCTGTTGCACTGTGCGTCTATAGAAATACACTCACATGCTATTCATTTTAAGACAAAGAATTCCCTTTAATGCTATACTATTCTTATTAAATGAAATGCGAGAGGAACGTATCTTGTGACAGTGCAAAATCGTTGGCGAAATGTCGTACATGATCGAGTGGTACCGATTAGCAGGAAAGGGGAAGCTTGGTTTAGTATTGATAAGTGCAATGTCCAGGTCGTCGTTGAGACTTTCCGCAGGAAATATCATCAAACTGTCCCTCAGCAGTTTCACTGGTGTAAGTACCTATGTATTCACTACCGTTACCGATTTAAATCTGAAAATATAAAAGACGTTTCGAACGAATAGGTTATTAAGACATCGGTCACATTCTTAAATATGTTACGAACATTTACTACTTGAAAGCCGTGCCAAACAGAAGGAACAACTATCTGATATAAATACTAATATACTATACCACTCCAACAATATAACATCTTGTTATATTTCTACCCATCAATTGAAGACTTATTCGTTACCCAATCACCACTTTATATCGCTTGGAGGTAGTAACTGAATAAAACCATTTATATAAACCATCCCACGATTGTTTTCGTCAGTGTCCAAACCACATATTAAACACCCCCATCCTCGTCGAAAAGTAACAGAACGAAACCATTCACATCCCTCCCCCCCCCCCACACACACACCCCCAAAAGCAAACTTCTCACAACAGCGAATCCTTGCACACAACCCCAACCGAAGCAAAGATCATTCCACCCTTGAAAGCGTTATTCTCCCTCTAGCATCGAGCGGCGAGCGTACATTGTTGCATCGCGAAGCATACGACACATCACAATCACAATGCGGAGAGGAAAAAAAATCGCGGACGCGCCACACTAATGTTACTTTAAAGCTACCTAGTGCTAGGTACATCCACTACGTGCTTTTACTCACTGAAGAACAAGCTCGCTGTGCAGGAATCATGGCAAACCCGTCTAGGGAGCATTCAATCACCATTCGATGTTTCGCTTGCCCTGCCCGTTCTGCACGAAGCCGATGGGCGTCAGGTACAGTCCGGCCAACGAGATCTTATTAACCCTTCAACTGTTATCCGGCTTTCTCGTGAACTATGTGACCGTTGGCTCCTGCGCCCTGGCAACGGTCTTCGCAATGCACGTTTGTGGACAACTGAGCGTCGTCACCTCCAGGTTGAATGGTATGGTAGCGAACGGAGGTATTTGTAGGTTCCTGGCGCTCGCTGAGAAAGCGCGGTAATTATATAGAACAGGTGTTTCCTCACCGATTTCAATGATTTTTGGATATGTTGTCGGGGACACGATTCTGAACAACTTTTTCCTAAACATGTTACCGCCGCTCGATCTTCGTTTCCAAGATATTCGCGAAAAACTGCTGCTACTGCTACAATGTATTCTGCCCTAAATCTACCTACAGTACGCGTCCGCCGCAGCGTATGCGCCAGCATGGGACAAAACAAATGACGAAGCTGACCTTTGTTTCCGAGATATTTGCGAAAAACTTTTTTTGACTTATTCCGACGCAATGCATTCCACTTTCCAAGTTGTCCCGGGCATTAGTATTGGTTTGGGCTATACTGAATTCATCCTAAGAAAAATCCCGTTCTGCGCAGGGATGATTCTGAGGAGGCGCTGGTTGGTCCGACTCCCCACTTAACCGCCTACGATTTTCTCCGTCTTACCGCCTGTTACCTCTCTGTCAATCGCCTGCGTCGGGCCCGTAGGCGGTAGTGGGGGCTGCGCAGAACGGTCACAAAACGGTCTGGGCGTAGGATTTTTCTTAGGATGGATTCAGTATAGATTAGTGCGGGGGGGGCGCGCGCCCGCTCGCGGGCGTGTAAAGCATGATAGCGAACCGATGTGAGTTGGGGTGTTGATGGGTGTCCCCAGACACCCAACAGGTGCTCTTGAAGGCACCATCTTTCTTGCAAAAAAATTATGTTTTAGAACCAGAGTCATCCTAATAACCGGCGGCGTCGGCAGCGCCGAACAGAGTCACAGTGTTGACGGGCATCCGCAAGTTTCTGGTTCAAATCTCTAAACTCACATTGGTTCGCTACCATGCTTTACGCGCCCGCACTAATCTAGCCCAAACCAATACTAATACTCGGGCCAATTATGAAAGTGGAATGCGTTGCGTCGAAATAAATCAGCAGAAGTTTTTCGCAAATATCTCGGAAACGAAGGTCGTGCGGCGGTAATATGTATAGGAAAAAGTTGTTCAGAATGTTGAGTTTTACAACATATCCAAAAATCATTGAAATCGGTGGGGAAACACCTGTTCTATATAATTACCGAAAGCGCTGCAATAAATATCTCTCGTTGAATTCGCGGCATTTACATTAGATTTGTGTCTTCTTGGATATTATATTATCGGGGTACAGTAATATAAGCGATACTGATCACGCAATATCCTGATACAAAAAGACATCGAAAAGTCCTTCACCGTATTGGGATCCGAGGCTTCGTTCTCTAGATATTAACATTTGAATATTACCGGTCTAAGTTCCGGGGCGCGCAGATTAAAGCCAAAACAGCTGAGCGCGAAACAATGGCCGCTCCCGCCCACACGCACAGGTTCATTTTCTCGGTTTGAACCAGCGCGGTCGGCTATTCTGTGTGCATCGGTCTGTATCTACGCATGCTACTGCGGGCGCGTGCTACAGGTCACTGCTCCGCGTCAGCTGTTTCGGCTTTAAACTTCGCGGCCCGGACGTTGCACCACTAATATTCAACTGTTAATATTAACAGTTAATATTCGTACAATTTTTCTCCGTCCCACCGATAATCGTCTCGCAACCAAACGCGATTACGCGTTTAATTATTATCTTATATCTTTTGTGATTGTATATTTTCTTCTATTTTTTTGTGATTTTATTATCTTCTTTTTTGGTGATAATTCGATTTTTCATGTACTTGGCGTAATTTTTTTACTTTTTTGAAGTTTTTTTATGGTCCACTATACACCCGCGGTATCATTGGCTACGAGCTCCCCTTCCGCGCGCCTCTGGCAAACAACATGGAAGTCCTTAATGGCCCAACTGGCCTCCGCTGGTGTAGAACATATGTGCCAAATTTGAACGAAATCCATACAGCGTTGCGAATTTGTACTGCGAACTAACAAACAAACAGACAGAAAATGATTTTTATATACATGTATCTACTACTATAGATTATTTGCACACAGATAATACTTACGTGCATTATTGTTATAAAAAACGTTTTTACATCATTGCCTATTTTTATCATTTCGCGACTATGCCATAAAAAAAAACAAGTATCCTACGCGTTCGTAACATTCTCACATTGAATCTGTTCAGCGCCTTCAGCAGAAGCTGTTTACGTTCAAACGATCAATTTATCGATTCAACCCTTACCCGTAATGTTCATGTATAATTAAGCCTAGAATTACCACCGCCTGCCAAAGTTTGCTTTTGTTCACTACACACTTGCGTGTCTCCGTCCCCTTTCGAGAGGAACCTGGGAAGAAGCGCAGGCGCAGGATTGTTCCCCTTAGAGCCTTCATCAACTCGCGAGTATTTAGTATCAAGCGTGCTTTCGAGCTTCAACGATGCAAACGATTGAAGCACGCTGCGGCAGCACAGAGTCGCTTAGAAACGCGTGCGACTATGAGAAATACGTGAATCTGAGTATTCGATGGAACCGTTGGCTCCTGAAACCAATCGGCCTGTGGCCAAAGCCGCCTAACGCTTCGATAATCGAAAGGTCTCTCTACTACCTGATAAACGCCATTTGTTATGCCGTGATAAGTTCATTGTTCATACCGTGCGGTATCTACGTGGTACTAGAAGTGGAAGAGGTCTACGATAAGCTCAAGCTAGTTGGTCCTTTAAGTTTTTGTGTGATGGCATACATGAAGTATACGCTGTTGGTCTTTCACGCTGACGATGTACGCGAGTGCGTGGATCGCATCGAATTGGACTGGAGCAATGTCAGACACGTTCGGGACAAAGATATCATGGTGGCGAGCGCGACCTTTGGAAAGCGATTGGTGATAATTTGCAGCTTTTTCATGTACAGCGGTTTCCTTTTTTACTTCGTCGTGATAGCGATTGTCGGCGGGACGGTGGTGGCGGAAGACTATAATGTTACCTTTATTCCGATGAGGCTTCCTGTCTCAAGACACATAGTGGACACACGCTACAGCCCCGTCAACGAGATCGTATTTTCCACTCAGGTTTTAGGCGGTAGCCTTATTCATGGCATATCAGCAGGTGCGTGCAGCCTGGCCGCAGCATTCGCTGTCCACGCCTGCGGTCAGATGGAAGTGTTGAGTAACTGGCTGGAGCATTTGATTGATGGTCGAGAATACATGTGTGAAACCGTGGATGGAAGAGTCGCGAGCATCGTGGGTCAGCACGTGCGAATCCTGGAGTGTGTAAAATCAGTTTGTAACAATCAAGAATTTTTATTATAACCAAAACTATGTATGTTTATTTGAAAATACAGAAAATTCGTTGAAATAGAATTCCCTGTATTTTCCCGTGAGGGGTGAAGGGAACGAGCTCGAAATATGCTTCGAGGTATATTACTATCCCAGAATGTCACCAGTCGCATCTTATTCTGATGTTTATCATTTACAGATTCCTGACGCTCATTGAGAAAGCGCTTAAGCAAATATCTCTCGTCGAATTCGTAGGATGCACGATGCAGTTGTGCCTTCTTGGATATTATATTATAGTGGTACAATAACATACGTGATATCACGAATGACTCTCTGCAAATGTATAATTATACAACGTTTCGGTATTGCAGGAGTGGAGGATGAACGATCTAACTGCTGCTGTGACATACAGCATAATACTTGTATCGTGTACATTTAATATTCTCATATTTTGTTATATAGGTGAGATCGTCGCCGATCAGGTAATTGTATAGCTACTTTCTATTGTTAACAAGTGGATACCCGCCTTAAGACACTTTAATGGCAACGTCTTTCTATAAGAATGTGTGCCTACCTGTTGCACTGTGCGTCTATAGAAATACACTCACATGCTATTCATTTCAAGACAAAGAATTCCCTTTAATGTTATACTATTCTTATTAAATGAAATGCGAGAGGAACATATCTTGTGACAGTGCAAAATCGTTGGCGAAATGTCGTACATGATCGAGTGGTACCGATTTCCAGGAAAGGGGAAGCTTGGTTTAATATTGATAAGTGCAATGTCCAGGTCGTCAATCAGACTTTCCGCAGGAAATATCATCGAACTGTCCCTCAGCAATTTCACTGGTGTAAGTACCCATGTATGCACTACCGTTATCGATTTAAATCTGAAAATATAAAAGACGTTTCGAACGACTAGGTTATTAAGACATCGGTCGCATTCTTAAATATGTTACGAACATTTACTGCTTGAAAGCCGTGCCAAAAAGAAGGAACAACTATCTGATATAAATACTGATATACTATACCACTCCATCAATATAACATCTTGTTATATTTCTACCCATCTATTGAAGACTTATTCCTTACCCATTCACCACTTTATATCGCTTGGAGGCAGTAACTGAATAAAACCATTTATTTAAACCATCCCACGATTGTTTTCGTCAGTGTCCAAACCACACTTAGGGGCCGTCCTTAAATTACGTAAGGGTAATTTTGGCGATTTCTTACCCCCTCCTTCCCCCAGTATAAGATTTCGTAAGATTTCATATTGCAACCCCCTTCTTACGTAATATATTTTACATAGAATTTTTTCAGTTATTAAATTTTTTTTAAAGGTTTATATAATTCATTTAACTTGGTTTCGGGAAATTTAAACTAAAACAACTTTTCTCGAACATTAATGATAGAATTTGTATTTATTGAAAATTAGGTTAAAAAATATTACGTAAGACACTACCTGACTCCGCTCTCCCCATTGTAAGAAAACGTAAGAAATTCGCGACCCCCTCCCCCCCCCCTAAAAAGCCTTACGTAATTTAAGGACGATCCCTTACTATATTTACATCACATATTAAACACCCCCATCCTGGTCGAAAAGTAACAGAACGAAACCATTCACATTTCCTCCCACACCCCCGAAGCGAACTTCTCGCAACAGCGAACCCTTGCACACAACCCCAACCGAACAAAAAAATCATTCCACCTCTGAAAGCGATATTCTCCCCCTAGTATTGATCGACGGCCGTGCATTGTTGCATCGCCAAGTAAACGACAAATCACAAAGCGAAGACGAAACAAAATCGCGCACGCGCCATCTTATAGCAACCTACAGCTAGGTGCATCGTGCGTTTATGTAGTTACTCAACAACCGTCCGCTGTACAGCAATCATGGCGAACTCGTCTCCCGGCCACTCAATCACTAACGCCACTCACCGCAAAGACTATCAGTACAGCGTGCAGTTGAACCGCTGGTTCCTAAAACCTATAGGGGTCTGGCCCACGCTGACCGTGTCTACCACGAAGGGCAAGATCCTGACAAGGCTGCTGAACCTCGCTTGCCACTTGTTGATCATCTTCACCGTCGTCCCTTGCATTCTGTTCATCGTGTACGGAGACGCGAGCATGCAGACACGAATGAAGGCGGTCGGCCCGATGAGCCACTGGCTGATGGGCGAGCTGAATTATTGCTGCCTGAGCATGCGGACCAGCGACATTCTCCACTGTGTGCACCACATTCAGGATGATTGGCGAACAGTGAAACGGCCCAGTGACCGCGAGCTGATGCTCAAGAACGCGAAGGTCGGCCGTTTCATCGCGTGCATAGCCGCCCTCTGCATGAACCTCGGCGTTTTCTCTTACAACATAATCACTGGTTTACGAAAGACGACGTTCCGCGTAGGTAACGAGAGCCACTCGATGTTTCGGCTGCCCTGCCCGTTCTACACGAACCTGATGGACGTCAGGTACAGCCCGGCCAACGAGATCGTATTTGCCCTTCAACTGTTATCTGGCTTCCTCGTCAACTGTGTGACCGTGGGCTCCTGCGGCCTGGCAGCGGTCTTCGCGATGCACGCTTGCGGGCAACTGAGCGTCGTCACCTCCAGGTTGAATGATATGGTGGCGAACGAGGGGGAACAGGTAGCTGCCAATGAAAAGTTGCGATTTATCGTGGAGAAGCACCTTCGCGCGTTGAGGTACACTGTTTTCGTTATGATCGGTGTCCGTTTTATGGCTGTGGCACCTTACGAGCATTGTGAAATGTGAAGTGGAGAATACGCGGAGCGGGGAAATTATTTCTGGACATGTGATTTAATGCGTCTTAACTATGAGAACGTTAATTTCAGCTTTGTGTCCTATACAGAGAGGGTAATGAATCTGATCTGCCTTGTTGAGTTGGTGGGGTGCACGCTCAACTTATGCTTGCTCGAGTATTACATGCTTACGGTACGCTTAATGCTTCGGAATATTTTCGAAGATGGCTTATTGTTAGTACACAAATATTGTATGTCCATTTTTAGAGGTTTCGAGAAAGAAAGGTTTAAACTTACAATGGGCAACAGAGATGGGCAAAAAATTAATTTAAATAAAAATTTGTGTACGAAATTTTTATTTAAAATAATTTTTCGCCCATCTCTGAATGGTACATAAGATTATAATGGGGGCATATAATGAAGAAAAATATTATTTTTCTCAAATTTATGAAGTATATATTTATACAGCATAAAGAAGCAGTCAAGAACTATTAATTGTTGCATATAAAAACTCAAATTTCACAAACAGTGGCCATACAATATTTGTGCACTGAGCCATCGAAATGTTCATTTAGCCGGAATAAATAACGGAGATATGCTTTCAAAGCACGTGCTCGCAAGTGGCCGTTTTGCAATGTATAAAACATGAATTTTATAGTTTGATGTAGGACAGTGAAATACGAGTATCGATGTATTGATTTATCTTCTCGATTTCCATCTAATCCCTTATTCGAACATATTCTGGTTTCTCAGGAAAAATCAAAGGAAACCACGGCCATATACGCCATGCTATACGCATCCATGACTTTCAATATCTTCATATTTTGCTACATCGGGGAGAAACTCACGGAGCAGGTAAAGGATCGTTAACAGAAACATATCTACGAGATCAGTAAATCGATGGTGCTATACAAAATAACATTCGCTTTTTTTCACAGTGCAAGAAAGTTGGCGAGAAAGCTTACATGACAGAGTGGTACCGGTTACCTCGAGAAACTATTCTCGGTCTGGTCCTGGTGATCTCGAGATCGAGCATAGTGACCAAGATCACTGCTGGCAAATTGGTCCAGATATCCATCGCAACTTTTGGTGACGTGAGTACCGAAACATTGAATCTGAAACACCAATCACCGTATTTAACACATTTCCACGCTTCCTTAACAGGTGTTCAAAACATCCTTCACGTACTTCAACATGCTTCGCACGATCGCATTATGAGTCGTCATATTCTTAATGCCGTATCATCGCCTCTAACACATTGTAGGTTCCGCGTAATAATACACGAATAAAACCCCTTCGTTACTCGATGCGTTTACACTGAGTCCACCTGCGCACAAGCCCACAGTTCGCAGCCGACAAACATATTCGCGTTCACCGCGGCAACAAGTTGTACAGATCGATCGGCAAACAGTTGTACGGAATAATCTGCGCAAGCGTTAGAATACAAGGTGCACCGACCCTCCCCGCGTAGCATATCCGACATATCGTTAGTAGCAACCACGACCTGGACGAGCGATCAAGATGACCAACAAAGCCGAGGTCATCGAGGCAGGCCTCGACAGTTTGAGCGATTACAGTCTCCAGCTAAACCGATGGTTCCTCAAGCCCATAGGCGCATGGCCGTCCTCCTCTACTTCTAGGCTCGAACGAATCGTTTCGATCACTTTGATCATTATTTCCTATTGCTTGATATTGTTCACGGTGATCCCCAGCTTGCTGATGATCCTCCTTGGAGATGAGGATAATGTAAAGAAGCTGAAGTTATGCGGCCCCTTGAGCCACTGGCTCGCGGGAGGAATCAACTATACCACGCTGCTGTTGCGAAGCAAGGATATACGATACTGCGTGGAGCACGTGAGGATGGATTGGAGGATTATAACGAGAGCGAAGGATCAACGCGTGATGGTGAATAACGCTAAGTTCGGTCGCGACGTGGCTGGGTTCTGTGCTGCAATCATGTACGGTGGACTTCTCTCTTACTGTGTTGTAAGCCGTATCTCCACGGAGATCGTTTACGTTGGCAACGAGACCAGAACCGTGTCTATGCTGCCCTGTGCGGTGTATAAGAAGCTGTTGAACGTGGATACCAGCCCTATGAACGAAATCGTCTTTGTCTCGCAGTTTATGTCGGGTTTCGTCGCCACCTCCGCAGCAGTTGCAGCTTTTGGTCTGGCTGCAGTGTTCGCGACTCATGCCTGCGGTCAGCTGAATGTCCTGGCGACTTGGGTTACTGAATACGTGAATGAATCAGGGAAACACAATAAAGGAGCTTATTTCAGCGAAGTAGGTGTGGTTGTGGAGCAGCATCTGCGTGTATTAAGGTGATATTAAAGCTACTTCCGCGATTGTCTCCTTGTACTCCGTGTGTATTAATTGCAGGTTCATAGCCCGCATCGAACGCGTGATGCGCCGAATATGCTTCATGGAACTGTGCAGGTGCACGTGGGTTATATGCATCATTGGTTATGACTTTCTGACGGTACGCTGACAGTGATTGAAATCGTGTATACAAAATACACACGTTGTTTTCGATGCACGATCTCTGATCAGTGATATGTCAGGGATGCAATTTTCCCCCAAGTACGCGTGATTTTTAAAAGAATTTCCCGATCTGTCTGTGCCATTTCGTGCGTTATATCGATACTTGTGTCTTCTAGTGCCACATTGGCCCGTTTAAAAAACTAGGCGAAGAATTTGTTGTTTCAGGAATGGACTGGTCACGATTTTCGGACTCTGTCCACGTATTTCGTGATACTGATTTCTATGTCCTTCAACATTTTCATAGTGTGCTATATCGGTGAGGTGCTCACAGAACAGGTAACAGAAACACGTTAATACTGAGCGATGATAGACCAAAGTGATATAAGAACCTGCCCGAGATTCACCGAGCGAATTCTTAACAGTGCAAGAAAATTGGTGAAGTGGTTTACATGACAGATTGGTATCATTTACCTTACAAAAACGCTCATGACCTGATCATGATCATTGCACGGTCCAGCGTGGTGACGAAAATCACAGCTGGCAAGCTGATACATATGTCCGTTTACACGTTCGGCGATGTAAGTATGATTATTGTTCATGTAAATACACACCTCCATGCTTCTTATTTAACGCATGACAATACATGACATTCCAGGTGTTCAAAACCGCATTCGCATATTTAAATATACTGCGGCAAAAGACGTGACACTGTCGCATACGTGAAGCAATCTGTAAAGTGTATAAATTTGTAGATAGATATGCAGAGTTCTCACATTGCATGTAAAATACAATATTCCCCACAATTTTAAACACAAACAGTCTGTATTCATTCAACCGTCAAATATACCATCTGCGGCGTCACCCAAACACCTCATTATTAATACCGTACTATAATATAAACTATTACTCTATTAAAAAAATATCCCGTTCAGAACACCATGAGGTCATCATTATTCGATGCGTACACGCAGACTGTACTAGCTTAGCTTACAAACAATATGTACCTGCGTTCCCCATCGCAACAAGTTGCTATGAGCATGCAAAATCGATCAGCGAACATTCGTGCAAGGAACACTGCGCAAGCGTGGCGCAACGAGATATATGCACGGGTGAGCGCCCCTTGCAGAATTCTTAACCCAGAAGTTTGTTCGTTTTCGATGAATGACCACGATGACCAACGAATCCCCAGTCATAGAGACCGACCTCGGCAACTTGAGCGATTACAGTCTTCAACTGAATCGCTGGTATCTGACACCGATAGGCGCTTGGCCTTCGTCCTCCACTACCACTAGGCTCCAACGAATCGTTTCAATCATTTTGATCGTAGTCTGTTATTTCTCGATATCGTTTACGGCGATCCCCTGCATACTGTACATGGTGCTCGAAGATGAAGATATTGAAAACAAGCTGAAGATGATTGGCCCCTTGAGCCACTGGATCGTGGGAGGAATCAATTATACCACGCTGCTGTTACGCAGCAATGAGATACGATACTGCATGGAGCACATCGAGATGGATTGGAGGATAATAACGAGAGCGAAGGATCAAAGCGTGATGCTGAAGAATGCTAAATTCGGTCGCTACGTGGCTGCTTTCTGTGCTGGGTTCATGCAAGGCGGAATTCTCTGCTACTGTGTTGTAATAGCGATCTCCACTGAGATCGTAAACGTTGGAAACGAGACAAGGACCGTGCACATGCTGCCCTGCGCGGTTTACAAAAAGCTGTTGAACGTGGATACAAGCCCTGTGAACGAAATCGTCCTAGCCTCGCAATTTCTGTCGGGTTTCATTGTGAACTCAAGTGCAGTGGCAGTTTTTAGTCTGGCTGCGGTGTTCGCCGCACATGCCTGCGGACAGCTGGATGTCCTGGTGACTTGGGTTACCGAATATGTGAATGAGTCGCGGGAACATAATAAAGAACCCAATTACAGCGGAATAGGTGTGATCGTGGAGCATCATCTGCGGGTCTTACGGTAACATTGAAGATACTCCGTGGTTTCATAGTTACCATATTTCTGTGATTATCGTGTATATTGATTACAGCTTCATATCGCGTATCGAAGACGTGATGCATCGAATATGTTTCTTGGAATTGTTTAGGTCCACATCGGATATATGCATGATTGGCTATTACATTCTAACGGTACGTTGAACGTGGTTGAATTTGTGTAGAGTAAGTCCGGGAGAGTTCGACCACCGGGAGAGTCCGGCCAGTGTTGATATTTTAAGACTGACGCAAGATAGGGCACTGTGTGTCATTGACACAAAAGAAATGAAGGCGCCTGTTGTTTATCTCACATTGACCATTGTCACAAATCCATATATTTGAATTATAAGATACATTTAAGACTTTATGCGTGGCTGAAAGTTTTTATACCAAGTTACAGTGATGGTGATATTTGAAAAACAGGTAAGTATATTTACACTCTTCCCATATTGGAGATATAATATGCATGTAACTACAGTGTAACACCTACAATACGTATGTATTCGTTTTTAATTTTTTTTTGATAATATTATGGTCGATCGCTCCCTTGATTACCCGTAGTGGGTGGACGGTCTAACCCCGAGATGCGGGTGAGACCGACCAGTTGCAGTGCCAATGTTTTTCGTTGAAAATGAAAATAAATATTTTAAATTATCGCACACTATAATTTATACATACTCTAAATTGCTTGGGCTTTGCTTTAATGTGCATAAAACGACAAAAATGTGAAAAACAACGATGCTACAATTTCTTTTCCAAAAAGTGGTCGAACCCTCCCGGGTTTACAATATACAAAATACATCCGTTGTTTTCGACACATAACAATGATGAAATTAGCAAGCGATTTATTAAAATTGATTTTCTGATCAACGAAATGTCAGGAATGTAATTTTCCCTCAATAATGAGTGATTTTTAAAAGAAATTCCTGATCTTGCCTGCGTCATTTCGTGCGCTATAACAATCATTGTATCTTCTATATAGTGCGGGGTTGACTAACTAGTGGCTCGGGAGCCACAATTGGCCCCTCCGCCTTGCTGCCACGCTGAACGGCCCCCCTCCATACCGACCAGACTCTGCGGATCGCAGTCAATTGCTTCTTTCCTTCTCTTTTCGATTGTGATCGTCAGAGTCTGGTAGGTATGGAGAGGGCTGTTCAGCGTGGGAGCAAGGCGGAGGGGCCCCTGGTGGCTCGCGAGCCACCAGTTAGTCAACCATATTCTAGTGCACCATTAGCCCGTTTACAAATGTAAAAGGAGTGTTTTTTTAGGAATGGTCTGTTCCCAATGTTGAAGGTACGGTCTCGTCCGATACCAATATCCAAATTATAACCGCGTATTTCATGGTACTGATTTCTACAAGCTTCAACATTTTCATATTGTGTTATATCGGTGAGGTGCTCACAGAACAGGTAACAGAAACACGTTAATATTGAGCAATGATAGACCAACCTGATATAAGAACCTGCTCGAGATTCACCGTGCGAATTCTTAACAGTGCAAGAAAATTGGTGAAGTGGTTTACATGACAGATTGGTATCATTTACCTTACAAAAACGCTCATGATCTGATCATGATCATTGCACGGTCCAGCGTGGTGACCAAAATCACAGCTGGCAAGTTGGTTCATATGTCCATTTACACGTTCGGCGATGTAAGTATGTTTATTGTCCATGTAAATACACACCCCCATGCTTCTTATTCAACGTTTGCCATTACATGACATTCCAGGTGTTCAAAACTGCATTCGCATATTTAAACATATTGCGGCAGAAGACGTGACACTGTCGCATACGTGAGACAATCTGTAGGGTGTATAAATTCGTAGATAGATATGCAGAGTTCGCACATTGCATATAAAATACAATATTCCCTACAATTTAAAACACAAACAGTCTGTATTCACTCAATCGTCAAATATACCATCTGCGGCGTCACCCAAACACCTCATTATTAATACCGAACTGTAATATGAACTATTACTCTATTAAAAAAATATCCCGTTCAGAACACCATGAGGTCGTCATTATTCGATGCCAAAACGCAGACTGCACAAGCTTAGAGTACATAGTTGCGTTCACCAGCGCAACATGTTGCTATGACAAAGCAGGATCGATCAGCGAACTGTCGTTCAAAGAAATCTGCGCAGGCGTTGTGAAACCAGATATATGCTCCGCGATCATTCCCTGTAGAACATCAAACCCAGTTGTTTGCTCGTCTTCGATGAATGACCATGATGACCAACGATCCCGCGTACATCCAGGCCAATCTTGGCGATCTGAGCGATTACAGTCTTCAGCTGAATCGCTGGTATTTGAAACCAATAGGTGCCTGGCCTCCGTCCTCCGCTACCACTAGGTTCCAACGAATCGTTTCTATCATTTTGAACATACTCTGTTATTGCTCGATATCGTTCACGATGATCCCTTGCCTGCTGCACGTCATTCTCGCGGATGAAGACCTTCAAAAGAAACTGAAGGTAGTTGGCCCCTTGAGCCACTGGTTCGTGGGACTAATGAATTATACCACGCTGCTGTTACGCAGCAAAGAGATACGATACTGCGTGGAGCACATCGAAATGGACTGGAGGATAATAACAAGAGCGGAGGATCAAAGCGTGATGATGAAGAACGCGAAATTCGGTCGCTACGTGGCTGCTTTCTGTGCTGGGTTCATGCAAGGCGGAGTTCTCTGTTACTGTGTTGTAATAGCGTTCTCCACTGAGATCGTGAGCGTTGGAAACGAGACAAAAATCGTGCACATGCTGCCCTGCGCGGTTTACAAAAAGTTGTTGAGCGTGGATACAAGCCCTATGAACGAAATCGTCCTGGCCTCGCAATTTCTGTCGGGTTTCATTGTGAACTCAAGTGCAGTGGCAGTTTTTAGTCTGGCTGCGGTGTTCGCCGCACATGCCTGCGGACAGCTGGATGTCCTGGTGATTTGGGTTACCGAATATGTGAATGAGTCGCGGGAACATAATAAAGAACCCAATTACAGCGGAATAGGTGTGATCGTGGAGCATCATCTGCGAGTCTTACGGTAATATTAAAGATAATCCGCGGTTCTATATTTGCCATAGTTCTGTGAATTATCAGTGATTATCGTGTGTATTGATTACAGCTTCATATCGCGTATCGAAGACGTGATGCATCGAATTTGTTTCTTGGAATTGTTTAGATCCACGTTGGATATATGCATGCTTGGCTATTACATTCTGACGGTACGCTGAAAGTGATGGAAATTGTGAATACACCCGTTGTTTTTCATACATGAGAATGATAAAAGTTGCTCTGATGAATTTGTCAGGAATGGAATATTTCCCAAAGTATTATTGATTTTTAAAAAAAATTCCCGATCTGTCTGTGTCATTTCATGCATTATATCGATAATTGTATCTTCTATTTACAAGGGAACACTGCGAACTCGGGCTCACCGATTGGTACGCAACTTTGTGGGTTTTTAGAGTGACTCAAAACAAGAACAACGGTGTGTTTCATTTGGGCCCTATCGCCCTTTACGGGGGTGAAAACTAACCCCAAAGTCAAATTGGCACTTCCACTTTTTCGCGTATAACTCTCAAAGTACAACAGACAGAAACAAATGTTTAAAACAAAAGTTTAATGGTGCAATAAGCGCTACAAACTTGCTTTAACAAAATTTGGAAAAGAGTTTAAAAAAAAATACCCACACGAAAAAAAAATTTTTTCAAAATTTTGTTAACACAAGTTTGTAGCGTATATTGCACCATTAAACTTTTGTTTGAAACATTTTTTTCAGTCTGTTATACTTTGAGAGTTATACGCGAAAAAGTGGATGTGCCAATTTGACTTTGAGGTTAGTTTTCACCCCCTTAAAGTGCAATAGGGGCCAAATGAAACACACCGTTGTTCTTGTTTTGAGTCACTCTAAAAACCCACAAAGTTGCGTTCCAATCGGTGAGTCCGGGTTTGCGGTGTTCCCTGGTTAGTATACCATTTGCCCGTTTAAAAAAGTGAAAGAAACATTTGTTGTTTTAGGAATGGTCCGATCGCAATTTTCAAGGTATGACCGCGTACTTCGTGGTACTGATTTCTATAATCTTCAACATTTTCATAGTGTGTTATATCGGTGAGGCGCTCACAGAACAGGTAATAGAAACACGTTAATACTGAGCAATGATAGAACATAAGTGAACGAGATTTACCGAGCGAACTCTTAATAGTGCGAGAAAATAGGTGATGTGGTTTACATGACAGATTGGTACCATTTACCGTACAAAAACGGTCTTGACATGATCATGATCATTGCACGGTCCAGCGTGGTGACCAAAATCACAGCTGGGAAGCTAATTCATATGTCCCTTTACACGTTCGGTGGTGTAAGTATATTTGTTTTCCTAAGATAATAGAAAGAAAATAGTCACATGAAACAAGTTTATTAGTATTAAACCATTGAGCTGAAGCGTTATTTCAGGTGATAAAAACTTCATTTGCGTATTTGAATCTACTACGCCGAACGAACTGACACAAACGCGCACATAGAACCAATTATAGAATGTATAAATTTGCCGATAGAAGCGCAAATATCGTGCATCCTTTGTAAGATACATACAATATTCTGTACCATTTCTTCTTTAAACCATCTATATTCAATCACCCTCCTACCATCTGAGAAATCACACTAACATTTTATCATTATTTACAATGTCACACTGTAGAATGGTTACACAGTTATACAGGTATCGCGTGCAAAGCCCCATATGTTCATCATTCGATGCGTGCACGCAAACTGCACAAAATTATCCCGCAAGCAAAGTTGAGTCCACCACCAAGTTGCACGCACACAGTTGCTACAACCAAGCAAAATCGATCAACCAACTGTTATTCAAAGAAGCTTGCGCAGGCGTTGTACAGCGAGGTATATCCACCGTACCCCTCCGCTATATTGACACACGCTTCAGTAGCTTGCTCATCTCCGATGAGTGACCAAGATGATCAAGGAATCCGCAAGCAGACAGGGCGATATTAGCGATCTGTGCAACTACAGTCTCCAGCTGAATCGTTGGTATCTGACACCGATTGGCGCTTGGCCTTCGTCCTCCTCCACACCTAAGCACGAACGAATCATTTCGACCATTCTAATTGTCCTCTGTTACGGCTTGATCGCGTTCACGGTGGTCCCTAGCTTCCTGAACATCCTCCTGGAAGATGAGGATATTCGAAAGAAGCTGAAGATACTCGGTCCTCTGGGGCACTGGTTCGTGGGAGGAATCAATTACACCACGCTGCTGTTACGCAGGAAGGAGATACACCGCTGCGTGGAGCACATGAAGATGGATTGGAGGATAGTAACGAGGGGAAAGGACCAACGCGCGATGCTGAAGTTCGCTAAATTCGGTCGCTACGTGGCCGCCTTCTGTGGTGCATTCATGCAAGTCGGAGTCCTCTCTTATTGCGCTGTAACAGCGTTCTCTACGGAGATCGTTTACGTTGGAAACCAGACCAGAACAGTGCACCTGCAGCCCTGTGCGGTTTACAAGAGGCTGTTGAACGTGGATACCAGCCCTATGAATGAAATCGTCCTCGCCTCGCAGTTTCTGTCGGGTTTCATTGTGAACTCCAGTGCGGTGGGTGCTTTCAGTCTGGCTGCCGTCTTTGGGGCTCATGCCTGTGGTCAGCTGGATGTCTTAATGACCTGGATCACCGAATTCGTGAATGAGCCGGGCCAGAAGGATAAGGTATACTTGAATAAGATCGGTACGATCGTGGAGCATCATCTGAGGGTTTTTGGGTAAGATTCAAGGTGTTCCGTGATTCTTTGGCTGGTGGATTTCTTGAACTTGTCGTCTATGTTAATTGCAGATTCATATCGCGTATCGAACACGTGATGAATCGGATATGTTTTATGGAATTGTTCAAGTGTACGCTAGATATGTGCATGCTCGGTTATTATATTCTAACGGTATGCTCAAGATATTATACAGCATAGATGTTACTTATTATTCATGATTTCTCCACATGCAATCGGTTTTCCGAATGATTTAGTCGCTGTTTTGATAATTAGGATTGTGAATTCGGCGCGATTAATTAAGTGTGAAGTATCCGTTCTTCTAGGAATGGGCCGATCACGATGTTCAGAATTTGGCTACATACTTCATTATACTCACATCCATGTGTTTCAACATCTTCACGGTTTGTTATATCGGTGAAATACTCATGGAACAGGTAACAGAGAAATGTTAACACTGACAAATGTGACCCCTCGCCGATTTCAATGAAACTTGTGCGAGATGATAGCTGTACATATGTACAATAAGGGTAACCGTAATTGTAGCTGCTAACATTCAGCCAATTACGCGAAAATTAGATGTCAAATTTGGAAAAACCGCATAGTCCTGTACATATATTAGTAATAAAATAGTTTTATGGTGAAAATAAAAATACGTACGTATAATTGAGAGTATATTATGTGCTAACACCGAGCAAGAAATTTGAGTCTCCTCGTCTCCTACGCTTGCCGCCATGACCGCTGTTGAATTAATGTTTTTTGAAACTTTACATGAATTTTTGGATAACTTGCTGAATTTTAGCAGCTACAATTGCAGATATAGATCCATCATCACGCACGAGTTTCATTGAAATCGGCGAGCGCCATACGCGAGGCTTCCCTCATGAGTGACGTAGAGGCAACTGCTTCGAAACGTGGGGAAGGCTTACCCAATGAATTTTTAACAGTGCAAGAAAGTCGGTGAAGTGGTTTACATGACGAACTGGTATTACTTGCCTGATAAAGCTATTCTCGACCTGAGACTGATCATCGCGAGATCAAGTGTGGTTATTAAGATGACCGCAGGAAAGTTGATCCACATGTCTATATACACATTCGGCGATGTAAGTATGGTTACTGCCCATGTAAATACACATTCGATGCTTCTCATTGAATCCATAGGATTACGTACCATTCCAGGTGATGAAGACCGCTTTCGCATATTTAAATTTATTGCGCCAAACGACGTGACACAGACGCGCAAGTAAAATAATCCGTAGCGTGTATAAATTTGTCCACAGATATGCAGAGTTCGCATATCGCTTGTAATACTCAATATTTCCTAAAATTCTATCCACAGTCTACACTCATTTAACCTATTACCATTTAAGACGTTACCAAACACCGAATTTTTAATAGCGCTGCCACCATATAAACTACTGCTCCGATAGTAGGATATTGCGAGAAAACCCCAATGAGTTCATCATGAGTCGACGGGTGCACATAAACTGCACCAGTTGTGCTTACAAACATAGCTACGTTTACCACCGCAACAAGTTGCTCTGACTAAAATAAAAAATCGATCCGCGAGCTGTCGTTCAGAGAAACCTGCGCAAGCGCTGAGTCTTCAGGAATATGCACCGCGATCTTCCCTGTAAAATACTCAATTCAGTTGTTTCGTCGCCTTCGATGAGTGACCACAATGACCAACGAGTCCGCAGTGATCCAGGCCAATCTTGGCGATCTGAGCGATTACAGTCTCCAACTGAATCGCTGGTGTCTCAAACCAATAGGCGCATGGCCTGTGTCCTACGCTACCACTAGGCTCCACCGAATCGCTTCTTTCATTTTGAACGTACTCTGCTATTGCACAATATCGTTTACGGTAATCCCTTGCTTACTTTACGTCACGCTCGAGAATGAAGACATTCAAATTAAGCTGAGGGCAGTTGGGCCCCTGGGCCACTGGTTCGTGGGAACGATGAATTATACCACGCTACTGTTACGTGGCAAAGAGATACGATACTGCGTGGAGCACATCGAGATGGATTGGAGGATGATAACGAGAGCGAAGGATCAAAGCGTGATGCTGAAAAATGCTAAATTCGGTCGCTACGTGGCTGCTTTCTGTGCTGGGTTCATGCAAGGTGGACTTTTGTGTTACTGTGTTGTAACCTGGTTCTCCACGCAGATCGTTTACGTTGGAAACGAGACCAGAACAGTGCACATTCTGCCCTGCGCGGTGTATAAGAAGCTGCTGAGCGTGGATACCAGCCCTATGAACGAAATCGTCTTTGTCTTGCAGTTTTTGTCGGGTGTCATCGTGAACTCAAGCGCAGTGGCAGCTCTCAGTCTGGCTGCGGTCTTCACGGCTCATGCCTGCGGTCAGCTGAATGTCCTTGCGAATTGGATTACTGAATACGTGAATGAATCAGGGAGACACAGTAAAGGTTCTTACTCCAGCGAGATACGTGTGGTTGTGGAGCATCATCTGCGGGTCTTAAGGTAACATTAAAGATACTCTGTGTAGGGGTTATAAAAAGTGTGATGATTTAATAGTAGAACAGTTTATTACTATGGATATATGGATATAAGTTAATATGGAACTGAAACGTGGTCAATTAGTACATCCTCTCTCAATACACCCAACACGACCCGCTCTCCACAAAGTCTCCACCACCTCTCCTCTCCCAACTGCCTCTTTTCAGCGCTGACCCGACGGTTCCCCAATCTCCCCTGCATCCCCGCACTAGTCCCCTCGGAAAAGCCATCCAGTGCGTAAGGCACTCGACTTCGAGGTACGCTGACGCCATGCATCCCATCACTATCTTCACACCATGCCTATCGCTCGACTGCCCCGACAATCTCCGAGACAGTACAATAAACGAAAAGGCGCCGCCAACAGTCCTGGCACTCATCCGCTAGCCCGCACGGAAATGTCCATCCACACCACACTCTGTGATTCCTTAACTGATATATTTCTGTAATTATCGTGCGTATTGATTGCAGCTTCATATCGCGTATCGAAGCCGTGATGCAACGAATATGTTTTTTGGAATTGTTTAGGTCCACGTTCAATATATGCATGCTTGGCTATTACATTCTGACGGTACGCTGAATGTGGTTGAATTTGTGTATACAAAACACGCATGTTGTTTTCCATACATGAACATTATGAAATTTACAAGAGATTTATTAAAATCGAGTCTCTGACAATGATATGTCAGGAATGAAATTTTCCCCCAAGTACAAGTGATTTTTATATGAATTCTGCCTTCGCCATTTCACGCGTTATATCGATACTCGCATTTTAAAGTGCCACATCAGCTCGTATAAAAAAGTAAGAGAAGAATTTGCTGTTTTAGGAGTGGTCCGATACCAATATCCAAATTATAACCGCGTATTTCATGGTACTGATTTCAACAAGCTTCAACATTTTCATAGTGTGTTATATCGGCGATGTGCTCACAGAACAGGTAATAAAAACACGATAACACTGAGCGATGGTATTCGTAACCGGCCAATTCTTAACAGTGCCAAAAAATTGGCGAAGTGGTTTACATGACAGACTGGTACTATTTACCTTACAAAAACGTCCGTAACCTGATTATGGTCATAGTACGGTCAGGTATGGTGACCAAGATTACAGCTGGGAAGATGATTCATATGTCGGTTTACACGTTTGGTAGTGTAAGTATATCTGCTTCGTTGACAGGAAAGAAATTCACAATTTTGGTCATTTGACACAAGTGTATCGATATGAAATCGTTAATACCGAGCACTATTCCAGGTGATAAAAACTGCATTCGCGTACTTAAATCTACTACGCGGAACCACGTGACACAAACGCGAGCATAAAACCACTTGTAGAATGTATGGGTACATTTGTAGATAAATACGCAAACTTCGTATAGAGGAAGTGCAGCATATTTGGAATACTGTTGGTAATTTGGAATACCGAAGTATCTAATAAACTACTAACGCTATTTAATTTGTAACACCGTAGATTATAGGGGCTAATGACCTGTTCACTAATGACATTTGTGGATGAACCTCAATTTTTACATTATCGGCTTAATCTGCAGAGGAAGCAAACGTCAATCTGCAAAACTTTTTCAGCGCGTATTCAATCGTTCCAATCATGGTTAAAATATGTCGAAACTTTAGTGTTAAACACTTAATCGACTTATTTGCATGTTCTTTCTATGGTTCCGTGCCAGTTTTGCGATAATTTCGAGAATACAAAGTGTGACATGAAATTTTAGGTTTCAATGCCATGTTGCTAATTCGGAATACCGAAGGTGAAGGTAATTTGGAATATCCCAAAGCCTACCGATGCTTTTGTTTCACGCGTAATGGCTACCACCGCGTCAGTTTCGTCTGTCACCTGTATAACCTTTTTTAGCATTTGTGTAAATATTGTCTTATAGATATCTACATAAAATTGTTCCTTAATTGTGATTTCTTAGCCTGATTACGTCATAAAATAAACTAATTTTATTATCTATATGTTTTGTTTAAGTTTATAAAGTGAAGGTAAATTGGAATATCGGTATTCCAAATTACCTGCACCTTAACGAAATCGATACTTCTTGTCATTTTTCATTCAAACCAAAATTTCAGTTACTTTTTGTTTTTTATTTTTACTGACACTAAGAAATATGAAAGTTTATTAGTTTCCCTATGATATTATGTAGTTTAATTTGTTCCCATCCTCTGTCGTAATTTTTTATTCGTCTTAAACAAACTGGTATTCCAAATATACTGCACTTCCTCTATCGCTTGCAAAATGCGATATTGCGTATTATTTTAGGCTGAAACGATCTATATTCATTCACCCTCCTTCCACCTCAGGCATCACACTACCACTTCGTCATAATTCCCAATGTTACACTGTAAAACTGGTCCACCGTTAAAAAGATATCGCGTGGAAACCCCCATGATTTCGTTATTTTTCGACGCGTGCACGCAAACTTCACCAGTTGTACTCGAAACCATAGCTGCATTCACCACCGCAACAAGTTGCTCTGACAAAACAAAATCGATCAGCGAGCTGCCGTTCGGAGCACCTGCGCAGGCGTTGTGCAACCAAGTATATGCACCGCGATCGCCCCCAGTAGAATACACAATTCAGTAGTTCCCTCGTCTTCAATGAGTGACCACAATGACCAGCGAATCCGCAGGCACCCAGACCAACCTCGGCGACCAGAGCGATTACAGCCTTCAGCTGAATCGATGGTACCTGAAACCAATCGGTGCTTGGCCTTCGCACTCCTCTACCTCTAGGCAGGAACGAATCGTTTCTATCATTTTGATCGTCCTATGTTATTGTTCAATATCGTTTACGGTGATCCCTTGCATGCTGCACGTCATACTCGAGCGTGAAGACATTCGAAAGACAGTGAGGGTACTTGGCCCTCTGACACACTGGATCGTGGGAGGAATCAACTATACCACGCTCCTGTTGCGGAGCAAAGAGATACAATACTGCGTGGAGCATATTGAGACAGATTGGAGGATTATAACGAGAACGAAGGACCAATACGTGATGCTGAAGAACGCCCAATACGGTCGCTACGTGGCAGCCTTCTGCGGTACATTCATGCAAGGTGGAGTACTTTCCTACTGCCTGGTAACAGCGTTGACCACGCAGATCATTCAAATTGGAAACGAGACCCGAGCAGTTCATGTGTTGCCCTGTGTGTTCTACAAGAAGCTGTTGGACGTCGATAGCAGTCCGATGAACGAAATCGTCATTGCCTCGCAGTTTCTGTCGAGTTTCATCGTGAACTCCAGTGCGGTTGCAGCTTTTAGTCTGGCTGCAGTATTCGCGGCTCATGCCGGCGGTCAATTGAATGTCCTGGTGACAATGGTTACAGAATACGGCAACGAAACGGGGAAGTACAGTAAGGGCGTTCAATTCAACGAAATAGGAGAGATCGTGGAGCACCATCTGCGGGTTTTAAGGTATCATTCCAGATATTCTGCGGTTCTATCGCTGGTGAATTACTATGATTGTGGTATATGTTAATTGCAGCTTCATATCGCGTATCGAAGACGTGATGAATAAGATATCTTTTATGGAAATGTTTAAGTGCTCGCTGAATATATGTCTGATTGGCTATTACATTCTGACGGTACGCTGAAAGTGGTTGAAATTGTGCATACTAAGTACACCTGTTGTTTTCACTACATGAGAAATATGAAATCTGCGAGCGATTTATTAAAATCGAATCTTTCATCAATATTATATGTCAGGAATGCAATTCTTCCACAAGTACGATTGATTTTAAAATTTCCCGAACCGTTCGCGACAGTACATCCGCAACATCGATACTTGTATGTTATCAAGCACCGTTAGTCCGTATAAATAAAAAAATATATAAAAAAAAATGTAAGTTAAACGATTTTATTTAAGGTAGTTCCTGAATAATCTACTAAATTGAAGAATTTTTTCAAATTTCGTTCAATACTAATTTGGAATACAAGAAACCCTTGTACAAAGTTTAAAATGGATTTACCATATAGTTATCGAGAAATTGTTAATTATAGTTGATGCATTTTAACACAGTGGCATATGGCAGAGTCGAAAAAAGGGGATTATAGTTTCAGTTTTTCTGCTGAAACAGGAAAACTATATTCAAGAAGTGTACCAAAATTGGCACCAAAGTACATCGAAACGTCACGTAATGAATTTATTTATTTCAACGAAACTGACCACATGGTTTCTTCGTAAATGCCCATAAAAAATATGTTTACGTGCAAGTTTTTCAGAAAGTACGTAGAGCAGTGAACATGGCAACGTCGCACAATCGATATGTTTAGCCATTTATATAGCGCACGAAAATTCAGATTCATATGAACATTTTTTCTGCCATTTTGGTTATAAAAGACGCTCCGAATGAATGCGACGTTATCAGATCCGCTGCTCCAATTCACTACGCTAACCAATTTAATATTCTATTTTCGTATTACAATTATTTATATTAACATTGGACTGTTTAAAAAATATATACACGATGTTAAATATTATTATTATTATTTCCATAGTATCATACTACTTTATATTTGTCGTGTATTACCCAACTCTAATTTGACTAATATAGTTGGTTAGGAACTACCTTAAAATGCACTAAGAACAAAAAAAGAATTATTTTCTTATACTACAATTTCGATGGTGTTTTTTCAGTTCAAATACAATCGTGGAGCAGGATATGTCACAACAATTTCATTTCGACGCTGGATTCAGTATTAAATTGATTCATAATTTGTTATGACATATCCTGCTCCACAATTTTATTTAAAGTGAAAGAAGTGAAGAAGTATTTTTTAGTTTTGAGTGCATTTTAAATAAAATCGTTTAACTTAATTTTTTTTATTTACTTTTTAGTGTCTAAGTTTTGATTTGTCTTTATATCCTGATTTCATGTCGATTGAATTGATTTGATTTGTGGCTATAGGCTGATTCCAATATGTTTGGATTTGTGATTATGGGTTATACTTATATATTGATGACTGGGAAATTTTTTTAAACCCCTCGAGTTTGTTTTTCATAATTTTGTACTGTCTTCCAAACTACGTATGCCTGCAAAGTTTCAAGTTTATTGGATATTTGGAAATGGGTTAAAATTGAGTTTCCAGATCTGAATAAAACAAACATACATACATACAAACAGAAGATCGAAGCTAAATAAAAATCGTTTAAAAAGTAAAGGGAGTATTTCTTGATTTTAGGAATGGTCAGAACACAATGTTCAATATCAGATTACATATTTCATGCTATTGATTTCTATGAGTTTCAACATCTTCATAGTGTGTTATATCGGTGAGGCGCTCACAGATCAGGTAACAAAAACACGTTAATACTGAGCGATGATACACCAAAGTGAAACGAGATTCACCGAGTTAATTCTTAACAGTGCAAGGAAATTGGTGAAGTGGTTTACATGACAAATTGGTATCATTTACCTTACAAAAACGCTCTTGACCTGATCATGGTCATCGCACGGTCAAGTGTGGTGACCAAGATCACAGCTGGAAAGCTGATTCATATGTCCATTTACACATTCGGTGATGTAAGTATCTCTGCTTCGTTAACAGGAAACAATTGGCAATTTCTCACAAGCTTATCCACATTAAATCGTTAAAACCGTGCGTTATTTCAGATAATGAAGACCTCATTTGCGTATTTGAACATACTCCGCCGAACGTTGTGACACAAACCGGCTCCTAAAACAATTGGTAGGATGTACATACATATTTGTAGATAGGTACACAAACTTCGTGTATCACTTGTAAAATACAATATTCCGTACAAACGTGGACTGAAATGGTGTATATTCAATCACCCTCCACCGATCTGAAACGTCACAGTCACATCTCATTACAATTCGCAATGACGCATTGTAAAATTGCCGAACAGGTAAAAAGATATCGCGGCCAGAACACCATGAGTTCATCATTATTCGAAGTGTACACGCAGACTGCACTAGCTTAACTTACAAATATATGATACCTGCGTTCACCACCGCAACAAGTTGTTATGACCATGCAAGATCGATCAGCGAACATTCGTTCAAGGAACACTGCGCAAGCGTTCTGCCACGATATATGCACGAGTGATCGTCCCCTGCAGAATACTCAACACAGTAGTTTGCTCGTCTTCAATGAGTGACCACGATGACCAACGAATCCCCAGTCATAGAGACCAGCTTCGGCAGCTTGAGCGATTACAGTCTTCAACTGAATCGCTGGTATCTGAAACCAATAGGCGCTTGGCCTTCGTCCTCTGCTGCCACTAGACTCCAACGAATCGTTTCTATCATTTTGATCGTAGTGTGTTATTGCTCGATATCGTTCACGGTGATTCCCTGCATGCTCTACATGGTGCTCGAGGATGAAGACATTCGAACGAAGCTGAGGATGGTTGGCCCGTTGAGCCACTGGATTGTGGGAGGAATCAATTATACCACGCTACTGATACGCGGCAAGGAGATACGATACTGCGTGGAGCACATGGAGATCGATTGGAGGAGGATAACCAGAGCGAAGGATCAAAGCGTGATGCTGAAGAATGCTAAACTCGGTCGCTACGTGGCTGCGTTCTGTGGTGCATTCATGCAAGGTGCGGTTCTCTCTTACTGTGTTGTAATAGGGTTCTCCACGAGGATCGTTTACGTTGGGAACGGAACCAGAACAGTGCACCTGCTACCCTGTGCGGTTTACAAGAAGCTGTTGAACGTGGACACCAGCCCTATGAACGAATTTGTCCTTGCCTCGCAGTTTCTGTCGGCGTTCATCGTGAATTCAGGTGCAGTTGCAGCTTATAGCCTGGCTGCGGTTTTCACGGCTCATGCCTGCGGTCAAATGAATGTCTTCATGCTTTGGATTACTGAATACGTGAATGAATCCGGGAAGCACAGTAATGGTTCTTATTGCAGCGAAATACGTGTGGTTGTGGAACATCATCTGCGGGTCTTAAGGTAACGTTAAAGATATTTGGCGGGTCTTTAGCTGGAATATTTCGGTGATTATCGTGAATATTAATTACAGCTTCATATCGCGTATCGAAGACTTGATGCATCGAATATGTTTCTTGGAATTGTTTAGATCCACATTGGATATATGCATGATTGGCTATTACATTCTGATGGTACGCTGAAAGTGGTTGAATTTGTGTATCTATACAAAATACACCCGCGGTTTTCGACAATGATGGAATTTGCAAGTGATTTATTAAAATCGAATTTCTGATCAATGAAATATCGGGAATACAATTTTCCATCAAGAACGAGTGATTTTTAAAAGAATATATCAATAATTTTATTATATCTTCTAGTGCACAATTAGCCCGTTTAAAAAAGTAAAATGAGCATTTGTTGTTTTAGGAATGGTCCGTTCGCAATTTTGAAGGTATGATCACAAATTTCGTGGTAATGATTTCTATAAGCTGCAACATTTTCATATTGTGTTATATCGGTGAGGTGCTCACAGAACAGGTAACAGAAACACGTTAATACTGAGCGATGGTATAGCATAAGTGAACGAGATTTACCGAGCGAACTCTTAACAGTGCGAGAAAATTGGTGAAGGGGTTTACATGACAAATTGGTATCATTTACCTTCTAAAAACGCTCTAGACCTGATCATAATCATCGCACGGTCAAGTATGGTGACCAAAATCACAGCTGGGAAGCTGATTCATATGTCCGTTTACACGTTTGGGGGTGTAAGTATATTTGCTTCATTCATAGGAAGAAAATAGTCATTTGCCACAAGTTTGTCCACAATAAATCGTTTACCTCAAGCGTTATTCCAGGTGATAAGATCCGCATTTGCGTATTTGAACCTGTTACGCCGAACGATGTGACACAAACGAGCACGTAAAACAATTGGTAGGATCTATATACGTACATATTTATAGATAGGTACACAAACTTCGAATGTCACTTGTAAAATACAATATGGGAGAGTAGGGTAAAACGGAACGGGTGGGTAAACCGGAACATCAAAGTTTCTCTTAGATAAGAGCTGCGAATTGTTGGTATCGCGTAGAGATGGGACCAAAGGGTCCTCACAACATTTCGTGACAGACCATAGACCCGTGCACACGTTACTTTTCCGTTAAGAGACTTGGAAAAATTCCGGTATCGACGTTTCAATATTGCGTTGTACGTACGACCACTTTTCGGCACTTGGATTTAAAAAATTAATAACTGTAAATACATCGTTGGATTCTATAGTCCTTACGCTACATTTTGACGTATTCAAAAGTTCTTTACCTCACGCTGAAGTGCAAATATTAAATGTTTACTAAATGAGTGCATATGGGGCAAAGCGCAACGCCTATTTAACTCACTTCCACCAATTCAATTGTCTTGAAACTTTGCAGGTGTGCGTAGTTATGATGACAATACAAAATTATGAAAAAAACGGCAGGGGTGAAAAAATTAACCCATAACCACAAATCCAAACGATTTGAAATCAACCTGTAACCACAAATCAAATCAATTCAATCGATATGCAATCAGCATATAACCACAAATCAAAACTTAGACACCAAAAAGTAAACAATAAAAAAATACACAAAAAAAATGTTTAAATTAAACAATTTTATTTAAAATGCACTAAAAACTAAACAAATCTCCATGCACGTGTTCATATTCATTATTCATGTAAAAATCCATGTGTATTTGATTATTTTCAGTAAATTTGATGTTTTCTGGTAAAATATTTTTTCTTATGTGTATAATATATATTATTGTTATATTTTATTGGTAATAGTTATACCTAAAACATATATTTATAGTTTTTAACATAAATGAATGCTTTTTAAATCATCAAAATGAAGATTTTGTACGTTTACATGGTCTTCAAGTGCGTGTTCCGTTTTACCCCACCACTTGAGCGAGGCGAAGATTTCAATACCTCCGGTAAATCTCAATTTCCTCCGTTCCCAAAGATTTTTCTTAACAATGGCTTTGATTTTCTTATAGTCTAAGATCCATTGAAGACTCCTGTTGAAGTCCCGTGTATTTTTCTCCTTCCGATTTTATGTTATCACCCTCCAAAGTTAAGTGTTCCATTTTACCCTACTCTCCCCTATTCCGCACCAATTTGAATCCGAAATATTCAATCACCCTCCAACCATCTGAGACAGCACACTCACATTTCATTATAGTTCGCAATGTAAAATTGTAAAATTGCCACACAAGTTAAAATGATATCGCGTCGAGGACCCCACGACTTCACCATTATTCGATGTGTTCACATAGACTGCATAAGATTATCCTGTAAACAATGTTACGCCCACCACCGCACAATGTAACTATGGCCGAGAAAAATCAATCAACCAACTGTCGTTCAGAGATGTCCGCGCAGGCGTTGTGTAACCAGGTATATGCACCGTGTCCATCCCTTATATTGACACGCGTCTCAGTAGTCAGTTCGTTTTCAATGAGTGACGACAATGACCGACGAATCCACAGGCACCCCGTCCAATCTTGGGGATCTGAGCAATTACAGTCTCCAACTGAATCGCTGGTACCTGAAACCGATAGGCGCTTGGCCGTCGTCCTCTTCCACTCCTAAGCATGAACGAATCGTTTCGACCATTCTAATCGTCATCTGTTACTGCTCGATATCCTTCACGGTGGTCCCTAGCTTCCTGAACATCGTGCTGGAAGATGAAGAAATTTATAGAAAACTGAAGCTGCTCGGTCCTCTGGTCCACTGGTTCGTAGGAGGAATCAATTATACCGCGCTGCTGTTGCGCAGCAAAGAGATATACCGGTGTGTAGAACACATGGAGGCCGATTGGAAGAACATAACGAGAGCGAAGGACCAACGTGTGATGTTGAAGAACGCTAAATTCGGTCGCTACGTGGCAGTGTTCTGCGCTGCGTTCATGCAAGGTGGTGTACTCTCCTACTGCTTGATAACAGCGTTGTCCACACAGATCGTTCGTGTTGAAAACGAGACGCGAACAGTGCACATGATGCCCTGCGAAGTTTATAAGAAGCTGTTGAACGTGGATACCAGCCCTATGAATGAAATCGTTCTCGCCTCCCAGTTTCTGTCGGGTTTCATTGTGAACTCCAGTGCGGTGGGTGCTTTCAGTCTGGCTGCCGTCTTCGCGGCTCATGCCTGTGGTCAACTGGATGTCCTGATGACCCGGATCACCGAATTTGTTAATGAGTCGGAACCACAGGCCAACAAGTTGTACTTGAATGAAATCGGGACAATCGTGGAGCATCATCTGCGGATCTTGAGGTAAACTGATGTTCAGTCGATTGTATTTTGATATTTCTATGGGAAAGGAGATAGTCCTCGATTCCTTTGACTTCTACGAATGTTGATTGCAGCTTCATATCATATATAGAGGATGTGATGAATCGGATATGTTTTATGGAAGTGTTCAAGTGCACGCTGGATATATGCATGCTTGGTTATTACATCCTCATGGTACGCTCAAGGTATTGCACACTGTAACTTATATCCGAATAATTATTTCTCGCGGGTTACAATTCGTTCTCTACGATCGAAGTATCTTTGATCACGGAATCCAAGATTTATTCTACATATATGTAAATTGAGAGCTTGCACGTTCAAAGATCACGTCACTTATTTTTTATGAATTCTTCATATGCAATACAGTTTAAAGAGATTTCCCAACGTTTTGAATAATTTACTTGCTGTTTTGATAATTAAGATTGTAACAGGTTATCGAAGCGATTGGTCAACACAAAGTATCCGTTTTTTTAGGAGTGGTCTGATCACAATGTCCGAACCTTAACCATACATTTTATTATACTCACATCCATGTCTTTCAACGTCTTCACAGTTTGTTATATCGGAGAAATACTAACGGAACAGGTAACAGAAGAAGGCTAGCGGGGTGTAATATAGATGCAACTGACCAACAAGGGAAGTTGGGCATTATTGAAACAGAATTATTGAAACATCCATAATACTCAAGTTACCTCCACTACCAATCCTTAGTTCGATGATTACTTTTACGCAGTTTTGTATAGATGAAAAAGATGCAACTGTTGTGTAAACTTCTTTTCAATTTGTCTCACCGTTCTCGAGATATTCCACGAAAAAGAAAATTCTGTATTTTTTTCAATGGATGATTTCGACCCAGAAGACTGTACTATGGCACCAACAAAAAATATTTACTTAAGGTCGGGTTCAGATATATTGGCCGGTGAGTTCGCTTTCGCGAGCAGCGCGCGAGGAGAAATCAGCCACCTCCACCTGACGACCATGGATTGGCAGTTGAAGTTGCTGGGCCCCCGAAGAGTATGGTGGGGTAATGGGAATGCTGCTCGACTCCGCCTGAACGAAGCCGTGTGGCTGTTGTTTATTCTCCACTGCATTCCATATTAGAGCATACCGACGCCCCTACCGATTTGCGACCGATCTGCGCAACTCCCACTACTACCCACAATTTGAACCACATGCGATTGGTCGTGGTAATTTCCAAGGAAAAGTTAACAGAGAGAGTAAGTACAGGGCCGTGCGACGGAGAAAAACATAGGAGTCGAGCGTAGCAACGCCTCCTGAGGGTCGTGCCTGCGCGAAATCGGTATGCTCTAATGTGGAATGCAGTGTAACCCACCGCACGACGACCAGGCGTAACCCGAGAGACGGTGAGAACGTAGCGAAAAGGAGCACCGAGGCAGGCAAGCGGTGTAGTGGGAGAATACCCCACACGAAACTCACCGGCCAATATATCTGAACCCGACTTTATGTGTGTGTTACGCATGAACTACACTACTTGCACATAGAGGTGCAAATTTTCTGAATTTCCGGGTTGCCTAACTTCCCTTGTAAGAATGCAACCAAGGCTTATCCAATGAATTCTCAATAGTGCAAGAAAGTGGGTGAAGTGGTTTACATGACGAACTGGTATTACTTACCAGATAAAGTGATTCTAGACCTGATGCTGATCATCGCGAGGTCAAGTATGGTAATTAAAATGACCGCGGGAAAGTTCATTCACATGTCTGTATACACATTCGGCGATGTAAGTATGGTTACTGCCCATGTAAATAAACATTCGATGGTTCTTATGGAATCCATGATATTAAATGCTCTTCCAGGTGATGAAGACCGCTTTCGCGTATTTGAACCTATTGCGCCAAATGACGTGACAAAGCCGCACACGCGAAATAACTTGGAGCGTTTATAAAATTCTATATAAATATCGCTTGTAAAATACAATATTCTGTACAATTTTGGAATCAAGTGGTTCATATTCACTCAACCTGTATTACCACTTAAGGGGGGGGAGCCTACCTAAAACGGACATAATTGTGTAAGAAAAACCGATAAACTGTTATTATTAAACATTAAACTGTTATTATTAAACATTAGTGTTATTATTAAACATTAGCATTGGAAAGAGTACATCTTACAGGTATTTCAGTATTTTTTGTGGTAAGAAGTATTGAAAGGCTTGTGAGTGATAGGCGTGCGCCGGAGACGTTCTTTTTTAGGCGCTTTGCCCGGACAACCGGAGTTCGGTGTAGGATCATACAAAATTGAAATTTCAATTTTTTTTTGATGATATATGAAATTATTTAGGCGCTATCGGGCCCGATTTTGGAAAAATTATTTTGAGGCAAAATGGCGGCGATGCAAAGTTGAAGCAACGACGATTTGGCAAAAAAGTCACTCGTTTTTCGAGTGTAAAAAAAATCTAAGCAAAAAAAATGGAAACACTCGTGATAGCACTTAGATCTTTAACCCTAAAATAAGCCTGCAAAGCCTCGAGTAAATCGGTTCATCATCTGAGACGTCACACAAACATTTCATTATAGGGTGAAAACACTAGTAGTCGGCCACCCTCTATTAGTCCACCACTTTTATTGTTTAGCTTAAAGAAATAAGTACTAAAATAAAGCATTTATTAAATGACAATTTTATATTATATTTTGAATTTCTAACTTTAAAATACGACAAAAAACGCTATTAATAGGTAAAAATAATAGACGCTTTTAAAGTGATTTCTAAACTAATTTTGATTCTACTTAAAATTTGTTATTGCTTCATATCTTAAAAACGAAAAATTTAATTTACATTTGAAAAAAAATAATTTCCTATTTCTTATTAAAATTTTGATAAAGTTTTTGAAAGTACTTATTTTAATTACGCATTATTCCTGTCATTATTAATTATTTACCGTTGTTGCACATTATATTTAATAATAAATTTTAGTTTGTAATGCGCACATAACCTATTTTGAATTTCATATTAATAAAAGGTGGTCGACTACTAGCTATAGGACCGGTCGACTTTTAGAGTCAAGCGGTCGATTATTAAAGCATTGGGACACTTTATTTTTAACGCTAATTATTTATTTTCCCCGAACTTACTAACACAAATTTTTTAGTGGTACATTAAATACATTTGAATTACTTCAATACGTTTTATATATTTTATAACATTGAATGTTTTTTTTTTAAAACTTTTCATTCAAGTGTAGCTTTAAGTGGTCGACTACTAGTGCTTTCATCCTAGTTCGCAGTCACTGGTGCACTGTTAAATATATCTTCGTCGATGCGCGCACGCAAACTGCACCAGCTCCGCTTACAAACTCAGTATGCATTCACCTCCGCAACAAACTGTTCTGACTAATCAAAATCGATCAGCGAGCCAGCGTTCATAGAAACCTGCGCACGCGCTGCAAATCCAGGTATATGCACCCTAATCGTTCCCTGTAGAATACTCAATTCAGTTGTTTCCTCGTTGCCGATGCGTGAACACGATGACCAACGAATCTCCGGTTACACAAACGAACTTCGACAACTTGAGCGATTACAGTCTTCAGCTGATTCGATGGTACCTGAAACCGATAGGCGTTTGGCCTTCGTCCCCTTCTACCTCTAGCCACGAACGAATCGTTTCTATCATTTTGATCGTCGTATGTTACTGTTCGATATCGTTTACGTTGATCCCTTGTATCCTGCACATCACCCTCGAGAATGAAGACTTTCAAATAAAGCTGAGGGAGCTTGGCCCCCTGAGCCACTGGTTGGTGGGAGGAATCAACTACACCACGCTGCTGTTGCGAGACAAAGAGATACGATACTGCGTGGATCACATTCAGATGGATTGGAGGATGATAACGAGAGCGAAGGATCAAGACGTGATGCTGAAGCATACTAAATTCGGTCGGTACGCGGTCGCTTTCTGTGCTGCATTCATGCAAGGTGGAATACTTTCCTACTGCATAGTAACAACGTTGTCCACAAAGACCGTTTACGTCGGGAACGAGACTAGAATAGTTCATCTGCTGCCCAGTCCGTTTTACAAGAAGCTGTTGAACGTGGATGCCAGCCCTACGAACGAAATCGTCCTTGCCTCGCAGCTCCTGTCAGGTTTCGTCGTCACCTACACTTCAGTTGCAGCTTTTAGTCTGGGTGCAGTCTTCGCGTGCCATGCCTGCGGTCAGCTGAATGTCCTGATGGCTTGGATCACTGAATACGTGAATGAATCAGGGGAACATAATACAGGTGCCAAAATCACCAAAATAGGTGTGGTTATAGAGTACCATCTGCGTATCTTACGGTAATATTAATGATACTCTATGATTTCTTAGCTGGCATATTTCTGTGATTATCGTGCGTATTAATTTCAGCTTCATATCGCGTATCGAAGACGTGATGTCTCGAATATGTTTTTTGGAATTGTTTAGGTGTACCCTGGGTATATGCATACTTAGTTATTACATTCTGATGGTACGCAGGAAATGCAACTTATCCCCCCTGTACGACTGATTTTTAAAATTATAGGGCGATCCATTTAATTCAGAACCCGCGCGCGCGAGAGCAGATGAACGGTCAAGTAGCCAGTACCTGTTCTAAAGAAGAAATTGAATTTTGGATGTAAGTACTCACGCCTTGCTCAGTTTTTTGCGACATTTTCCCTGTAGCCTGAGGACAAATGTCGAAGTAATTGACTGAAAAAAAGCCACGCAAGCAGAGGTCGAATGAAACTGTTAACTTTTATAAATAAATGTAATTCATCGAACCTTTAACTTTTAAATCAATTTTTTTTCTATCTTAAGTTAACTTTGTACATTAGCACATTAACTCTGTTAAAAGAGTTCAGTTTTAACAGTTATTTTATGTTCCATTAATAAAAGATCTCGAAGGTTTTTGAGTTAGATTAATGAATTGAAGGCAGGATAAATGTAGAAGTGAAAGCACGTAGTTATTTTTATACAATTATTTTCACCGAACGGCTTAAGATTTCAATTTCAGATCTATCTACTACACCAACAACATTTCCAGGAAATCTGCTTGTCACAACTTTCAGTTTTTCAAAGTAGTTCCTCAAAATGTTCCTGTTTACCTAGAACTCCTTTCTACTTTCAAGAAACTGTAGGTTTCTCATTTACACAAAGATGTAAGGAATAAAAATGTCAGTTAATACACTGCGTTTTGTAACACTTTTCACGGAACAGATAAAATAATAGTCATAAAATTACATTTATTTCATAATTAATTGAAAATTTTAACAGTTTCAGTAGACCCCTTCACGCAATGCATCTGTTCTCGCGCGCGCGGGTTCCGAGATAAGGGAAAAACCCTATAATTGCTGATCACTCGCGACAGTTTAGACATTACATACATCACAAATACTTGTAACTTCTAGTGCATCATTAGTTACTTTGAAAGAGTAAAAAAATCATTTATTCTTATAGGATTGGCCTGCAGGCAATTTTAAAAATGCTGTGACGTCTTTCGTGCTACTTTGTTCTGTGACTTTCAACATTTTCATTTTCTGTTATATGGGTGAAGTGCTAACAGAGCAGGTAATAGAAACACGTAAATACGGGACGACGATAGACGAAAGCAATTATAAGACCGCGAACGCGATTCACCGAGCGAATTCTTAACAGTGCAGTAAAGTTGGTGAAGTGGTGTACATGACTGACTGGTACTATTTACCTCACAAAGACATTCTTGACCTGATAATGATCATCTCACGATCCAGCATGGTGTTCAAAATCACCGCTGGAAAGCTGTTTCACATGTGCATTTACACTTTCGCTGATGTACGTATATCACGTGTTTATGTAACACGAGCACCAAGCGGCCATTCCTCACATATCTCCGCTTAATAAATCAACAAGACCGTATGTTATTCCAGGTAATGAAGACCTCCTTCGCCTATTTAAATCTGTTGCGCCAAACAACATAAAACAACTTGTAGCTTGTGTAGATTTTTAGATAGATTTGCAGAGTTCTCATAACGCTAGAAAAATACAATACTCCGTAAAATCCCAGACACAAATGGTCTGTTTTCCTTCACCCTACTACCATCTGAGATATCACACAAACATTTCATTGCAGTTCGCATTACACTACAAAACTCGTATGTACAATGTTAAAAAGACGACTTCATGATTAATCGACGCGTGCACGCAACTGCACCAGTTCTGCTTAAAAACACAACTGCGTTCACCACCGCAACAAGTTGCTCTGACAACACAAAATCGATCAGCGGGCTGCCGTTCAGAGAAACCTGCGCAGGCGTTGTACAAGCAAGTATGTATATCCACCGTGATCGCCCCCTGTAGAGTATTCAACTCGGTAGTTTGCTCGTATTCGATGAGTGATCACGATGACCAACGAATCCCCGGTCACACAGACGAACCTCGGCAACTTGAGCGCTTACAGTCTTCAGCTGAATCGATGGTACTTGAAACCGATAGGCGCTTGGCCTTCGTCCTCCTCTACCTCCAGGCACGAACGAATCGTTTCTATCATTTTGATCGCCGTATGTTACTGCTCGATATGGTTTACGGCGATCCCTGGCATGCTGCACATCCTGCTCGAGAATGAGGACATTCGAAAGAAGCTGAGGGTCCTCGGCCCCCTGAGTCACTGGTTCGTGGGAGGAATCAACTACACCACGCTGCTGTTGCGAAGGAAAGAGATACGGCTGTGCGTGGAGCACTTGGAGGCCGATTGGAAGATCATAACGAGAGTAGAAGACCAACGCGTGATGCTAAAGAACGCTAAATTCGGTCGCTACGTGGCTGTTTTCTGTGCTGCGTTCATGCAAGGTGGGGTACTTTCCTACTGCCTGGTAACAGCGTTGTCCACGCAGATCGTTCAGGTTGGAAACGAGACCAGAACAGTGCACATGCTGCCCTGTGCGTTCTATAAGAAGCTATTGAACGTGGATAGCAGCCCCATGAACGAAATCGTCCTCGCCTCGCAGTTTCTGTCGGGTTTCATCGTGAATTCTACTGCAGTTGCAGCATTTAGTCTGGGTGCAGTCTTCGCCGCACATGCCTGTGGTCAGCTGGATGTCCTGACGACTTGGGTTACTGAATACGTGAATGAATCAGAGGTGCGCGACAAGGGTGCTTATTTCAAGGAAATAGGAGTGGTCGTGGAGCACCATCTGCGGGTCTTAAGGTAACATTCCCGGTACTCTATGATTTCTTAGCTGGCATATTTCTGTGATTATCGTGCTTATTAATTTCAGCTTCATATCGCTCATCGAAGACGTGATGCATCGAATATGTTTTTTGGAATTGTTTAGGTGCACGTTGGGTATATGCATGCTCGGCTATTATATTCTCGCGGTAGGCTGAGAATGTTTCAGTATGTATGAAATTGTCCTACGATCCTCTTACAATATTTCCACAAGCAGCGACGAAACTAGGGGGGGGGGGAGGGGGGGCAGCGGGTGTTTCCACCCGGGCGCCGATTTGCGGGGGGCGCCAAATGAGAAATATTTATAGAGAAAAGACATTGTTTTGGTAAAGCTACATCAATGGCTTTATTCAAATTTATATATTACGTTATTTCATTAGGAATGAAGGAGATACACATTTTATGAAACAGTAATTAGAATTTATCTATTTAAAATTTATTGATTTGTTATCAAACAGCAAACAAATTAGGGTACCTGCAATATGTTTGAAACCAGTTAATAAACACGTTTATTATGCCTTTTACATGTAAAGTGTGGACTCAACCTTCTAAGGTGGGCAATGCAAGGTGGTAAAATGTTGAGGGGGGGGGTGGGGCGCCAAATAGAATCCTTGCTCCGGGGCGCTTACAACCTAGTTTCGTCCCTGTCCACAACTGTAATTGACTTTTCCTTCTGCGCAATTCATGTTCAAAAGAATTACCTATCGCCACCGACGCTTGGATCTTTCAGCGTATCGTTGGCCCGTTTGTAAAAGTAAAATAAATATTTGTTCTTTTAGGAATGGTCCGATCAAGATTTTCAAAATCTGACCACGTATTTCATGATACTTTTCTCTGTGATCTTCAACATTTTTATAGTATGTTATATCGGCGAGGAGCTCACACAACAGGTAATAGAGACGTTTGGCGAAAGCAATAATCAGATTCGTGATCGAGATTCACCGAGCGTATTCTTAACAGTGCAAGAAAGTTGGGGAGGTGGTGTACATGACTGATTGGTACTGTTTACCTTACAAAAACATCCTTGACTTGATACCAATCATCGCACGGTCCAACGTGGTTACCAAAATCACTGCTGGGAAGCTGTTTCACATGTCCATTTACACGTTCGGTGATGTGAGTATGTCCGCTCCGTTAACTCCAGTACCAATTACTGATTTCACGTATCTCTCCTTAGTATGTCAATAAAGACGTATGTCATTCCAGGTGATAAAAACCTCTTTCGCCTATTTACATCTACTGCGTCAAATGACGTAAAACAACTTGTTACATGCATAAACATATATATCGTCGTGCGGAGTTCAAATAACGCTTGAAATATATAATTCTCCGATAAGAACCGGGCACAAATGGTCTATATTCACTCAACCTACCACCGTGTATGAAATCGTACAAGCATTTCACCGTAAATCTCAATATCGCCCTGTAAAACAGCAAGACAGTTAGCAATATCTCGCGTGCGCACCCCCGTGGGTTCATCATTATTCGACGCGTGCACGTACACTGCACCGGTTCTCTTTGCAAACATAGTTGCGCGCAGCACCGCAACAAGTTGCTCCGACTAAACAAAATCGATCAGCAAATTGTCGTTCAGGGAAACCTGCGCAGGCGTTCTGCATTCAGCTCTGCACCCCGCTGGCCCCCAGTAGAATATACAATTCAGTAGTTTCCTCGTCTTCGATGCGTGACGACAATGATCGTCGAATCCGCAGGCACCCACGCCACTCTTGTCGATCTGAGCAATTACAGTCTCCAGCTGAACCGATGGTACCTGAAACCAATAGGCGCTTGGCCTTCATCCTCCGCTACCACTAGACACCAACGACTCGTTTCTATCATTTTGAACATCCTCTGCTATTGCTCGATATCGTTCACGGTGATCCCTTGCATACTGCACATCGTGCTGGAGGATGAAGATATTCAAAAGAAGCTGAGGATACTCGGCCCCCTGAGCCACTGGTTCGTTGGAGGAATGAATTATACCACGCTGCTGTTGCGCAGCAAAGAGATACGATACTGCGTGGAGCATATCGAGACGGATTGGAGGATGATAACAAGAGCGAAGGATCAAAGCGTGATGATGAAGAACGCTAAATTCGGTCGCTACGTGGCTGTTTTCTGTGCTGGATTCATGCAAGGCGGAGTGCTCTGCTACTGTATTGTAACAGCGTTGTCCTCGGAGGTCATTCGCGTCGGAAACGGAACTAGAGTAGTTCATTTGTTACCGTGTGCTTTTTACAAGAAGCTGTTGAACGTGGACGTCAGCCCTATGAACGAAATAGTCCTCGCCTCGCAGTTTCTTTCGGGTTTTATCGTGAACTCCAGTGCAGTGGCAGCCTTTAGTCTGGCTGCAGTCTTCGCGGCCCATGCCTGCGGTCAGCTGAATATCCTCATGATTTGGGTTACCGAATACGTGAATGAGTCACGGGAACACAATAAAGGTGCTAATTCCAACGAAGTAGGTGTGGTTGTGGAGCATCATCTGCGGGTCTTAAGGTAACATTAAAGATACTCCGTGAATCTTTAGCTGGTATATTTCGGTAATTATCGTGTATATTATTTGCAGCTTTATATCGCATATCGAAGACGTGATGCATCGAATATGTTTCTTGGAATTGTTTAGGTGTACGTTGGATATATGCATGCTTGGGTATTACATTCTGACGGTACGCTGACAATGCAATCTCCACCTGTACGATTGATTTTTAACACTGCTTGCCGATTTCTCGCGACATTTTAGGCATTACATGCATACTTGTAACGGAGAGTGGGGTAATTGCGAACACCTAAGCAAAATAGGAAACAAAACGAAAACTATGTGAGAAATGAATTTGTTTACTATTTACAAACACACTTAAACTATTCATCTATAAAGGACTGACAAATTTTTGAAAAATTATAATAAAAATCAACTTTATAGTGAAAAAGCAAAACCCTTGGTGATCATGATTACTCGGCTGCCATGGAGAGATCACGAACAGAGTGCTAAATATCGCAGAAGTCGCACAGAAAACGCGACTTCAATCGTCACCCCATAAAAAATGTTGCTACAACCTATACCTAATGTATTTTTCAAATTCCTCTTCTTGTGCGTTAGAAAAAATTGCAATTGTTCGAAATATTGAAAAAAAAAATAGTAAAGGTCGTTTTTTAAACTTTTTTGTCTGAGCCTGTAATAAAAATTCAAAAATCCCTTTTGTACATTTAAATAAGTTTTATACATGCTGAAAATTTCATCAAAATCTATTAACGTTGCTCTGAGCTACAAACGCTTAAAGATCGCAGAATAAGGTCGAAAATCGCGAAATTCCCGAAATCAGTTATTTAAAAAACGACCTCTACTATTAGTTACAGTATTCCGACCAATTACATTTTTTTTTTAAACGACGAAACACATCACTTAGAAAACTAATCCTGCTAGCTTCTTAAAAAGAAACTCAAGTCGTTTGGACCAATTTTAAAAAAGTTATGCGATTTTAAAAGGTGTAAACTTTCTTTCGTCCGCCACAGTATCTATGGTATCTAGGTATACGTTGTTTTCGTTTTTTCGTTCGTAATTTCGGGGCATCTAAAACGATTAATTCAGTATGAAAATTAAGTAAAAAAAGAAAATGGGTAATGGTATTGACGAGGGGAAATCTCGAAAGTTCGACATTACCCCATCTGATTTGTTCGTCAATACCCCACGACATCAAAAAATAAAAATAAAATTATTTCAGAGATTAGATGATTCAAGCAATGCGTTGGTCATAAAATGTTGGTAAAAAAATGCTTTATTTCAACTTAAAAAAAACCCAATTGTATCATTAATTCAACAATAATTACATGCAATTGAAAATGGACAAAATATTACTTGAAACATGATAAAAATAATAAATTGTGTTTATCTTGAATAACATGAGCGTTCTGTATTTATAATTTTCTCCTCGGCGTTGGATACGACCCAAACTATTAGCTAGTGGAGAGGGAACATCGTTTTTATTTATTAAAACGCCGTAACCATCGAGTTCACGAGTACCCTGCGTTCGTGTATACCCCACTCTCCTCTACCTTCTAATTATTAGATGGAATGATGCATTAGAATCCAATGCATCATTAGCCATTTGAAAAAGTAAAAGAAGCATTTATTCTTATAGGACTGGCCTGCGCGCGATTTTCAAAATGTGACGACGTCTGTAATGCTACTTTGTTCTGTGACATTCAACATTTTCATATTCTGTTATATTGGTGAAGTGCTTACAGAGCAGGTAATAGAGACACGTAAGTACGGGGCGACGATAGGCGAAAGCAATTATAAGACCGTGGACGAGATTCACCGAGAGAATTTTTAACAGTGCAGTAAAGTTGGTGAAGTGGTGTACATGACCGACTGGTACTATTTACCTTACAAAAACATTCATGACCTGATAATGATCATCGCACGGTCAAGCGTGGTGATCAAAATCACTGCTGGGAAACTGTTTCACATGTCCGTTTACACTTTCGCTGACGTACGTATTCGCGTTTCTGTAACACCGGGTACAAGACAGTCATTCCTCACCTGTCTCTGCTTAATCGATCAATAAGCCCGTATGTTATTCCAGGTAATGAAGACCTCCTTCGCCTATTTAAATTTGTTGCGCCAAACAACATAAAGTAACTTGTAGCTTGTGTAGAATTTTAGATAGATTTAGAGAATTCTCATAACGCTAGTAAAATACAATACTCCGTAAAATCCCAGATACAAATGGTCTGTTTTCCTTCACCCTACTACCATCTGAGATATCACACAAACATTTCATTGCAGTTCGCATTACACTACAAAACTCGAATGTACAATGTTAAAAAGATGACTTCCTGATTAATCGATGCGTGCACGCAACTGCACCAGTTCTGCTTAAAAACACAACTGCGTTCACCACCGCAACAAGTTGCTCTGACAACACAAAATCGATCAGCGGGCTGCCGTTCAGAAAAACCTGCGCAGGCGTTGTGCAACCAGGTATGTATATCCACCGTGATCGTCCCCTGTAGAGTATTCAACTCAGTAGTTTGCTCGTATTCGATGAGTGACCACGATGACCAACGAATCCCCGGTCACACAGACGAACCTCGGCAACTTGAGCGCATACAGTCTTCAGCTGAATCGATGGTACTTGAAACCGATAGGCGCTTGGCCTTCGTCCTCCTCTACCTCCAGGCACGAACGAATCGTTTCTATCATTTTGATCGCCGTATGTTACTGCTCGATATGGTTTACGGTGATCCCTTGCATGCTGCACATCATGCTCGAGAATGAAGACATTCGAAAGAAGCTGAGGGTCCTCGGCCCCCTGAGTCACTGGTTCGTGGGAGGAATCAACTACACCACGCTGCTGTTGCGAAGGAAAGAGATACGGCTGTGCGTGGAGCACTTGGAGGCCGATTGGAAGATCATAACGAGAGTAGAAGACCAACGCGTGATGCTAAAGAACGCTAAATTCGGTCGCTACGTGGCTGCTTTCTGTGCTGCGTTCATGCAAGGTGGAGTACTTTCCTACTGCCTGGTAACAGCGTTGTCCACGCAGATCGTTCAGGTTGGAAACGAGACCAGAACAGTGCACATGCTGCCCTGTGCGTTCTATAAGAAGCTATTGAACGTGGATAGCAGCCCTATGAACGAAATCGTCCTCGTCTCGCAGTTTCTGTCGGGTTTCATCGTGAATTCTAGTGCGGTCGCGGCTTTTAGTCTAGATGCAGTCTTCGCCGCACATGCCTGTGGTCAGCTGAATGTCCTGACGACTTGGGTTACTGAATACGTGAATGAATCAAGGGAGCGCGGTAAGGGTGGTTATTTCAGGGAAATAGGAGTGATCGTGGAGCACCATCTGCGGGTCTTAAGGTAACATTCGAGGTACTCTATGATTTCTTCGCTGGCATATTTCTCTGATTATCGTGCGTATTATTTGCAGCTTCATATCGCGCATCGAAGACGTGATGCATCGAATATGCTTCTCGGAACTGTTTAAATGCACGTTGGGTACATGCATGCTCGGCTATTATATTTTGACGGTAGGCTGAAAATGTTTTTGTTCGTATGAAATTGTCCTACAGTCCTGTTACAATATTTTCAGAAGTAATTGACTTTTACTTCTGTGCAATTCATTTTCATAAGAATTATCGCCACCGACACTTGGATCTTTCAACGCACGTTGGCCCGTTTGGAAGAGTAAAAGGAGTATTTGTTCTTTTAGGAATGGTCCGATCACGATTTTCAAAATCTGACCACGTATTGCATGATACTTTTCTCTATGACCTTCAACATTTTTATAGTATGCTATATCGGTGAGGTGCTCACAGAACAGGTAATAGAGATGATTGGCAAAAGCAATTATCAAATTCGTGAACGAGATTCACCGAGCGAATTCTTAACAGTGCAAGAAAGTTGGTGAGGTGGTGTACATGACTGATTGGTACTATTTACCTTACAAAAACGTCCTTGACTTGATACTGATCATCGCACGGTCCAGTTTGGTTATCAAAATTACTGCTGGAAAGCTGATTCACATGTCCGTTTACACGTTCGGCCACGTAAGTATATTTGTTTCTGTAATGGAAGAAATTCATCATTTGTCTTTCCTTTCTACATGCAAAAGATCATATGTTGTTCCAGGTGATGAAAACTTCTTTCGCGTATTTGAATCTACTGCGCCAAACGACGTGACGCGAACGCTCACGTCGATAACTCGTAACATAATCGTATTCAAAATATGCAGATCTGTAGAATTTCATACTTTAGAATGTATAATAATGAAATTGCTAGTAAAATACAATATTGATATTTCTATCAAAACCTTCGTTACGAATGATCTGATCGCGATTCTCTATCACCCGTACTAGCCGTAAAAGAATTCATATTCTTCCTGAGAAAAGTTTACTTCCAAAGAATGGAAGGAACAGAAACTACATACATACTAGAAAACGATTACAATCCTCCCCTTGGGAACCTTGCTCGCAAAGCCCCCTTACAACTGGTGCTCAACAATCACGGTTACACGTTATATGACGGGCGCCGTATCAACTGGTGGTTCGGAGGGTTCAGCTGCACTGGCGCAACCCCTTAATCCACGTTATTGCAACAAATCGGGGGAAAGCGGTAGCACATGCGCGAAACGAGAACCTCGGTAATCGATGTTGTCGCCGTTCACCTTAGCCCCGTCAGTCGCGCATACACATTTCTCCTAGCCAGTATCATTCATGACCGCGACGATAACCAGCGTCAACGCTCCGCCCCGCAGGGACTGGATGTACAGCGTTCAAATAAATCACTGGCTCCTGAAGTCGATAGGCGTTTGGCCGTGGTCATTGTGCCTGACCACCGCGGAGAAGATCAATTCCGTGGTGCTGACGTTCATCAGTTCCTTTCTCATAGGGTTCCTGCTCGTCCCCTGTGCTCTGTGCACCTTCCTGGACAAAACGGGCGACCTCGACACCAAGATAAAGATGATCGGCCCGCTGAGCTTCTGCGTGATGGCTGCCATCAAGTACTGCGTCCTTCTGTCCCGAGGCGCGAAAATCAGCAACTGCATCCAGCACGTTCGCGCCGATTGGTGTCGAATGGACGCGGAGCAGCGCGACGATGACAGAGCCATCATGACAGAGAACGCCAGGTTCGGTCGGAAACTGGCGATCATCTGCGCGGTGTTCATGTACTCCGGCGGATTCTTCTACACCACCGTGATGCCCTTGTGCACGCACAGAACGGAGATCATCGACAACGAGACCGTCCGCTCCCAGGCGTTCCCCATCTATCGCGGCCTCCTGGATCCACGAGCCAGCCCCTTCTTCGAGATCGTACAGCTCCTGCAGTGCCTGGCTGGATTCGTCATATACTCTGTCACCGTCGCAGCTTGCGGCCTCGCCGCGGTGTTCGTCATGCACGCCTGCGGCCAATTCAGGATTCTCCTGGTGAAACTGGACAAGCTGGTGGACGGGACGACGGAGAAGGTCGACCTGGACTCCCCTAGAGAACGATTGGGCGCGATCGTCGAGCATCACCTGCGGATACTCGGGTAAAGAACTTTGGGGATTACTGTCGGGGACTTGAGTGAACGCGGCGGGATGAGACCCAGGGAATTTTTAGCTTCATAGCTCGAGTGGAGGAGCTCTTGAACGAGATATGCTTCGTCGAGTTCGTCGGCTGCACGATGAACATATGTTTCCTGGGTTATTATTTGCTCACGGTAGGAAATACACACGAAGCTTAGGTGATCGCTTTATCGCTGACACGCGGGGATGTTTGAAACCGCGATTACATGGCTCGTTTGTCAGTTTTCCAGGAGTGGGAGCAGAGCGAAACTGTAGGGACACTGACCTACTGTACGTTGCTCGTATCCTTCACCTTCAATATCTTCATACTGTGTTACATTGGTGAAACTCTATCCGAACAGGTATCTAATTTTTCCATGGACACGATAATGATCGTTTCGTCTTGCCAAATGGTTGACAGACACCCAGTACTTCCGTTTCAATGCCGTAGTGTGGAATGATCGGATTAACGGCTTACAAGATCGAGTGGTATCGTTTGCCACGGGAAGAGGCTCTTGGGGTGATACTGATATCCTCTGTGTCGAACTCTTCCGTGAAGTTAACAGCGGGGAAACTCGTCGGGTTGTCCTTGAGCAGTTTCTGCAGCGTGAGTACCTAAGTACCGCGGGCGTGTGGATACCTCGAACACCTGCAGCTCCCCAATTGTAATCTTTTGCATTGCAGGTATTGAAATCGTCGCTGACGTATCTCAGCCTGCTTCGTACGCTGACGACGTGAGGAAGAGTCGCTAGACTCACATCGATTAATTAAAGCTTGATGGAACACTCATCCCAGACCACGTAACTTATAAAAATTCTTGAAAATTACAGATAACTATGGATACCGTGCATATAATCGATCGAGAACCTTATCTACCTCTGCGCGCAACAAATTTTATCCAATGAAATACATATTAATACCTAATTTCCTTGGAGGAACTTCAATTTCACAATCATGCCAAACGCATTCGAGTAGTATACCTAAATGTTTCGATCGTGCCTTCTCCCTTAAGGGGGTAATCTAGTATAACTGCCCGTTTTACAACCCTACCTTCGGGAATCTATTCAACAAAAACTGTAAGTTTATACTGTCTGGCGTTGCGCCTGCATATTAAGGTATGTTTGCATATTAAGGACTGTTATAATCATCTAAAATGGAAAAACTAAGGTTTATTATGGTTGTCGCTATGGTTGGAACAACGAAGGTTTCCTAAAAATAAAGATTTGCAGAATGCCAGCATTTTGAAAAAAAATGTTCGATTTTTATTGAAAATTTATCTGTTTCCGTTCTGCAAAATTGATACTTTACAGGATAGAAACTCGTCCGTGAAAATAAACGACTACAACAGTCCCCACACCATTGCCGAACGGATTTTTTTCCAATAGCTTGCGCCACCGAGTATATCTATGTATACGCAATCAAAAGGCTCAAAAAAATTCTAAGTATTATTTCACACATACCTTAATATGCAGGCAAAACGCCAGACAATATTAACTCATAGTTTCTGTTAAATAAATTCCCGAAGATGACGTTGAAACTACCTAGCAATTGAAAGGTCGGACGCAATAAGGGGACTAGCGCTCGAAAATGGGAAAAATTATTATCCAAACGCTAAGGAGTGGAAAATTAAATTTTATTAAACTGAATTTTAAAGAATATAGTGTTGTAAAGCTCGTCACGACACACACTTTTTGTATTTACAGTTTGTTTATCCAATCATTACTATTCGAGCTAAAAATTGTAAACAAAACAATTTTCATCGTCCAAAATCATTATTTCTTTAAACATAAATTAAGATAACTTGAGTAAATATTAAGGGATCATTATGAAACTTAAAACATAACTTCAGAAAACTCTAGCGAAGCCGTAAAATGTATGTACAAAACCCTTATTTTAAAAAATGTAATAATATTTAATTAAAAAGTAATACTGGACATAACCCATGTTTTTCAACGTTCGCCGTTAAAAAGTGCCGAGGCAATTTTGAGGTATATATAACTTGCAGCGACAAAGTTTTTCCTTAATATACAAGGAAGATTTTCACAAATTTTCACACTAATTAATAAATAACTGTAGAAGATATGAATATATATATATCAATCTCGCGCGACACCAACAGTCAGTAGCCGCGTATAATGCGCTATTTTCCCATTTTCGAGCGCTAGTCCCCTTATTGCATCCGACCCTTCAATTTCACCTCCTGCATCGGTTACACACAGCAATTCTGTCGCAGCAATCCAGCAACACGTGCCTTAGCGACTCTGCAGTTGATTCACGGCGTACAGATTGAAGAATTTGTTGCGCGACTGAAGAAGCACCTCTGTGCTACCTGAGCTACTTTGTTCTAACACTGGAAGCCGCACAATCGATTTCAGATTCGACGGTAGAAAGACACATTTCCCCCTCAGGGATTAATTATTCCCCATTCCTTCTCAGAATGAAGCGAGCAGTGCCGCACGCAACTCGCAACATTACCGTTCTCCTGCACCCGCGCACTCTACTATCGACCAAGAAAAAATACACCCGCCGTGAACACGGTATCCCTCAATATTCCCATTACTCCGCTCTATAGACCACACTGTGTGCAATTAAATTCCCGTTCCGCGCGGTGGCAACGCGCTTGCGTCCCTTTCTGCCCCGCCAACAATGTTTCACCCGTCATTTAGTCAAGCATTGTGCTCGTTGCAACGGATAGCCGGTTCGACGGTCTCGCGATGAACGACAGTTACCAGAATGACGCGAAGAACGCCCTCAAGTACACCCGGTTCTTTCTACGACTGATTGGTATGTGGCCTCGAATTAACGGCCACGCAAGTGGCCGTTTCGAGAGAGTCGCCTCGGTGGTCTCGATAACCATATGCACCAGCTGCCTGGCGTTCATCCTTCTACCCTGCGGCTTCCACTGCTTCTTCTACGTCACCGACATAAACGTTAAGATCAAGAAGTTCGGGCCACTGGTCGCTTGCGCGGTGAACGCTGTGAAGTACTACTACATCAATCGGCGGGGGCTCAGCTTTCAACGCTGCATCAGGTACATAGAGAGGGACTGGAGGATCATAGAGGACCCGCAACACCGAGACATCATGATCAGGAACGCGGGGATCGCCCATAAAGTGTCCGCCGTCTGCGCCACCCTATTCTACACCTCAGTTCTGTCCTACCACACCATCATGCCGTTGTGGTCCAACGTGTTCAAAGGCAACGACACCCAAGGGCTACTCATCTATTCCGGCTTCGAACTATTCGCGGACCTCCAAGCCAGTCCTACGTACGAGATCATCTACGCCGTACAGTGTATGTACATCTGTGTGATCAGCAGCGTGTCCTCGGCGTCCTGCAGCTTGATTGCACTGCTGACAACCCACGCTCGAGCACAGATACAGGTGCAAATTGCGAAGCTGCAGGGCCTGGTCGAAGCAGAGAAGAACAATGACTTTCGGCAGAAGGGACTATTGGGTAACATTGTCAAAGGCCACGTGGAGATTATAAGGTGAGTTTTAAGGGCACATTCTCATGTCATCCCTTCAAAATTTAGGATTTTGTTTTAAAGAAAATTGTAACACTTTGGGTAAAAAGCCTTTGTGGTATTGATGTACACACACATATATATATATATATATATTTTTTTTTTATCATCTATATATATATATATATATATATCTTGAGATGATAAAAAATATTTTCGACGACATTCGAATGTGTTGTCGGGGACAGGATTCTGAACAACTTTTTCCTATATATGTTGCTGTCGCTCGGCCTTAGTTTTCGAGATATTTCCAAGAAACTATGATCGGTAATCTTAAGGATATACCTAAGTTACAATTAATCAGCAGGCCGAAAAGAGGCGAATGTTTGTGAATTTTTTTTTGAAAAAGCGGAAGAATATAATTTTACAGAACTTTTTCACATAAAAGAGCAACATTTAAAGAACAGTTGGTAAGTTTTTTGTAGAAAAATATTTACGTTTATAATAAAATTACAACCGACATTCAAGAAGCCTTGTTAAAAATTTGTTTTGGGGTGAGCACTGCCATCCGGAACCAGATTATCTAAATTCAAAAAACAAAAAAGCTCGAACACCTCGAGCTTCTTTCCCTCGAACTGCGTGAAATTTATGTGAGTTGGATTAGGGCAGCGAAGATCAGGTGGGCGGTCCGAGGACGCTAGCATCCATAGCGTCTTCTACGTGTTGCATGGAAGGGGTGCTCGAAGCCAACGAAACGGCCGGTATGCAACGGATAGGGAAAACTCTAGTGTGCGTGTAGGCTTGTACCCTTAAGGTGAAGTTCCACGGCGCGTGGCTCGCCGACTCGCGCTCCCCAAGCCAATTCGCCGAACCTGGGCGAGCCGAGTCACGCACCGTGGAACTTCACCTTTAGGGCCTAAGGGCACACTACTACAGTTTTCCCTATCCGTCGCATGCCCGTCGCTTCATTGGCTACGAGCACCCTCTTCCATGCAGCACGTACAAGACGCTATGGATGCTAGCGTCCTCGGACCGCCCACCTGATCTTCGCTGGGTTAGGGAGAACCGGTAGGATGATATTGTCACGAGGGTTTTTTAAAAAATTTCAGGTATTCGAGAAATATCTCGGGCGCGCTACAGGAAATATGTTTCATGGAAGTGGTAGCAACCACCTTGATGATCTGCGCATTGGAGTATCTCTCCATACTGGTAAACGGGAATATTGTTGCGACAGCAATGATTTTAACGCATGAAATCAACGACGAAACCGCGATTATCGTTTCCAGGAATGGAGAAATCGCGATATCGTCGCGATGGGAACGTACTTGGCCTTAACACTTTCGTTCACTTTCAACATATTCATAATTTGCTATGCTGGGGAATTTCTCGTTGAACAGGTACTCGTGACCCATTCCACGTATCCTCGTTCCCGTTCTCTTTGATTATCAGCGATTATCATAAATCTCTATCAGGGTAGCAAACTGGGGGACGCGTGCTACCAAATCGAATGGTACGATCTACCTGGAAAGAAGGGTCTCGATCTCGTTATGCTGATCGCCGTATCGAAATCCCCACCGAAACTCACTGGCGGGAAGATATTCGAAATATCCGTGAACACGTTCAGCAATGTAGGTAGCAATATTCACTTGCGTATTAGCCTGTTTGCAAAGCTGTCTTTATACTACTTAGACCTCTGTAACTTTCAGGTACTTAAATCATCCGTAGTTTACGCGAACTTGTGTCAAGCCGTTACAAAATGGTAAAACGCTGTGCCAAGTACCTTTCGAAAACTTTTACAGGACACAGAGCCAATTAGAACTTTTTGCAGATCCATCGGTGTGCATAGGGAGAGCTCGGCGCTAAACGTTCGCGGAAAAGCAACTTTAATACTTACCGGCAATGAGTACCATTGGAAAAGCTAGACAAGCTTTCGTCAACTTCTTCATAGTCCTTCTGGGTAATAAGCATAGACACGCGCACTTTAGGTACATGTACCGTACAGTAATGTATTTCATAAGAACTGCCCGTGGCTTCAAAAGTATTCTATGATGTAAATACATAAGTACAGAAATGTACCAACTGAACGGCGAACCCTTTGCATTATCCTCGCAATGTACAATTCGACGTGTACGCAACGCACGAAGTCACCCCTCCCGATTATCGATGACCGACGACCCCTTCCCTCCTTAATGTTTTAGATAGCTGCCCAGTCGCATTTACCGAGGCAACGGTGCACGCGCTTGCGTTCTGACAAACTTTCCGCTAAAACTGTCTGCCGCGCGTCGTCCCGTCGGCAGTGTGTAGCGTGGGCGTCACCATGCATCATCGACCATCGAGCCCCGCCGACGACCACCCGCGGAACTGCAATCACGAAGCCGACGTGCGTTACACGCTGCAGATATGCCAGTGGGTGCTGAAGCCAATCGGCGTGTGGCACTTGCTCCAGGATCAGTCGTGCACGTTGAATAGAATCGGCTCGATGGCCCTGATGACCGTTTGTTTCTCCTGTCTGTTCTTCATCCTCGTGCCTTGCGGTCGCTACATCATACTCGAGGAGAAGAACGTGTACACGAGAGTGAAACTGCTCGGGCCAATCGGCTTCACCCTCTGGTCCACGGTCAAGTACTTCTACCTGGTCCTGAAACGGCCGGTATTCGCCCGTTGTATCCTGCACGTGAGGAGGGACTGGGAAATGGCGGAGGAGCCTAGCCACCGCGCCATCATGCTCAGACAGGCGACCATCAGCCGGAACCTGACAAGCGTGTGCGCCGTGTTCCTCTACAGCGGCGGCATGTCTTACAACACTGTGATGCCATTCTTATCCAAACAGAGGAGCGCTGGCAACTCCACCCTCAGGCCACTCATGTATCCCGGCTACAACGCGTTCCTCGACACCGAATTCAGCCCAACCTACGAGATCGTATTCTCCATTCACGTGTTCACCGCATTCGTCAGGTATACCGTGACAATAGCTGCCTACAGCCTGGCGGCCCTTTTCGTCACTCACATTTGCGGGCAGATAGAGATCCAGATGACGAGGTTGGATGGTCTGCTGGGCTCGAGATCGGAAAAAGCTAGCCAACAGTCTCTGGCCGTCATTATTAGGGACCACGTGCAGATTCTGAGGTAAGTCACTGGTTTTTATGTAAAGCCACGTGGAAATGACCGTTGAAGTGAGTGTTGCAGATTTTCGAAGAACGTTGAGGAAGCCCTGCAAGAGATATGCTTGGTGCAAATCGTGGAGTCTACGTTGATTATATGCTTGCTTGAATACTATTGCTTGATGGTACGGATTGTGTATTAAAGGACAGTATCCTTCATGTACCTATTCGAATCCTTATTGGGAGTGCTTGATAGATCATGCTTCTAGGAATGGGAACACAGCGACGAGATTGCTATATTGACGTACTTCATTCTGCTCACCTCCTTCGTTTTCAACATATTTATATATTGTTACATAGGCGAGGTTCTGTCCGCGCAGGTAGTTTGCAAGTACCTATCCCGCGAAATTCCTTTCGGATATCGTCCCTGACGTGTAATAGACGGTAAACGTTCCACCAGTGCAGCCAAATCGGCCCATCTGCGTATAATATCGAGTGGTACAATCTGCCAGCTAAGGAAGCTCGGAATCTTGTTCTGCTCAGCGCCATATCGCTCTATCCGCCGAAGCTTACAGCGGGCAAGATGATGGAGTTGTCTCTGAACACGTTCAACACAGTACGTGATTGTTTTACATGCAATTTATCTGCTTCCAAGGCAGACTATTGAACGCTCAAGATTCTCATGATTTCCAGGTGTTAAAGACGTCTATAGCCTACATGAATCTACTGCGGACAGTTACTGGCAGGTAGTGAAGCTCTCGGCGAGCTTCGACCATCGACATTCGGCAATCGACCATCCGAGACTTGTAAAGAGAATAGTTGTTGAATATTTCCATTAGGGCTGATGGAATTTGTATGAAATAAATTGTTGTCGATGATTATTCTTACTTACGTATTATTCTTAACTTATGGAGTTGATCTGTTGTGAATAGTCGTTCTCAATATTCCACGGACAGGTACTCGAAGTACAATTGTAAGGAAGACAATGATCAGTTGGTCACGTTATGGAGCGCAACAGGTGGATTCTACGAGTGATAGTACCGTGCGTCTCGCACGGTACAGTAAACAGGTAAATTTCAAGTTTTCACCGAAATCTGCACAAGATAGCTCGCTGCTAAGAAGGGGAGAGCGGGGCAAAACGGAATAATAACACGAAAAAAATAAGGAAAAAAGACTTCACCAGGAGTCCTATGCAGACCTTACCTTAGACTATAAGAAAATCAAAGGTATTGTTGAGAAAAGTATTTGGTAACGAAGGAAAATAAGATTTTCCGAGGGTATTGAAATAGTCTCCTTGCTGAAGTGGTGGGGTAAAACGGAACACTCATTTGAAGACCTTGTAAATGTACAAAATCTTTATTTTTATGATTTAAAAAGTATTAATTAATGTGAAAAACTATGAATATATATTTTAGGTATAACATATAACAAAAATATATATTATACAGATGAGAAAAAATATTTTACAAGATATCAAGAAAATTACTGAAGATAAATATAAAATTGTAAAAAAAGAGTATAGATGAATAGAGTTGGTTTATTATTCTACGGGCAAAAATCACATATAAATGTATCGGTCTCGAAAAAACGTCAAAATGTAGTGTATGGACTATATACTTCATTCTACTTTAGTGTAGACTCGATCCGCGCAGGGATGTACTGTTGATTGGTAGGAAACCAATTGGTGTGTCAGATCCGTGGGAGCTGCACAGGTCGGTCGCAAATCGGTAGGGGCGTATGTCTACTCTTATATGGAATCGAGAGTAGAATCCAATGCTGCATTTGCCGTTATAAATTTTCTAAATCCAAGTTTAAAAAAATGGTTGGCACTACGACACAATGTAAAAATTTCGACACCGGAAATTTTTCCAACACTGTCAATCAAAAAGTAACATGTGCACGGGTCTATGGTCGGTCACGAAATGCTTTGAGGACCATCTGGTCCCATGTCACATGATACCAACACAATCGCAGCTTTAACTTAAAAAGGACATTGATGTTCCGTTTTGTCCCAGTCTTCCCTACTTCCAAAAAAGCACAAACTATTAGACACTATTAGAATACAGCAGCATATTTACTCTAAACAATGATACGATTAGAAAGACAGACTCTACAGGCGTGTTTAGAAGATCGTTTTCCTAGAATCTAGACAACCACCACGAGCTTCCCCTAGACAACCACCACGAGCTTCCCCTACCAGACAACATTACGGTAAAAATAGCAGTGTAATTATTGAACGAAGGAATAACAGTTTCATTGTAGCAACTCCATGCTACCCTTTCGACCACAATACGAATTCTGTTCTATGTACCCACAACGTACTAATACGTTTACTGTCTACTGTAACCACAATGTGGAAGAAAAAACCGCACTTAATTGTAAATGAAGGTTTCCCCCTACGATTGTTTCCGACTCGGCCAAACCATGACATGCAATCTTTTACCCCCAGCCTATGGACACGCGCTTGCGTCCTGGCGATACCCTACAGGTGTCTTGTGCCGGCGTCGTTCAGTCGACGATGTTGCAGCTGTGCAGCAAAACCGCCGCTATGCATAATCGATTACGCTGTCAGTTCAGCGACAAACCGAAGAATTCTCACCACAAGGGCGATATACGTTATACGCTGGAAATGTGTCAATGGGTCCTGAAGCCCATTGGCATATGGCCACTGGTATACAGTCGCACCAGCCGACTGCAGAAGATCCTCTCGAACGGGTTGCTCGCGTGGTGCTCTTTTTACTTGTTGATCAACATGGTACCTCCCACTCGCCATGTGATGTTCGTCGAGAAGGACACGTACAAACGGGTCAAGATGGTGGGGCCACTTCTCTTCAGCGTCGGGAACATGGTGAAGTACTACTACTTAGCCGCCAAGGGATCAATCTTCGAGCGTTGCATCGAGCAAGTGGAGGGAGACTGGAGGATGGTGGAGAAACCGAGTGATCGTGCTATCAAGCTCAGACAGGTGTCCATCAGTCGAAATCTCATCAGTTTGTGCGCCATATTTATGTACACGGGCGGCATACTCTTCCACACCCTGATGCCGTTTATGTCCAAGTCGAGATTCAAAGGGTTAGTCTTAACACCACCGTCAGGATACTGACCTATGCTGGCTACGACGGCTTCTTCGACACCCAATCCAGCCCCACCTACGAAATCATTTTCACCGTGCAGATTATTGTGGGGCTGTTGAAGTATAGTATCACGACGAGCGCGTACAGTTTGACCGCCATCTTCATCACTCACGTCTCCGGACAAATCCAGATCCAGATAGCTAGACTGCAGGACTTCGTTGCAGAGGGATACGAGAAGAATCACGATCCCTTGGCCATTATCATTCGAGATCACGTGGACATCTTGAGGTAAGAAGTTCAAAGCTTTGTGAGGTAATTGTTGAAGTGTTAAATCCATCGGTTTATGTATTTCGTGCTATGATCGAAAATCATAGAAATCACTGACCAATACCGCTGAATGGTTTCGGTTGTCTAAGAACGTGGAAGACGCATTGCGCGAGATATGCTTGGTGCTAATCTTGGAGTCCACGATAGTTATATGCCTCCTCGCATACTACCTTCTGATGGTGAATAAAGTACACGTTTAAATTTGCAAGTATAATATAACCTTGCCTTCGTGATCCATGAGAATTGTTTGACGATGAATCTAGGAATGGGAAAACAGCGACGCGGCCGCTCTAATAACGTACTTTATTTATCTCACCTCCTACACGTTCAATATATTAATATTTTGCTATGTTGGCGAAATGTTACCGGAGCAGGTATTACTATAGAAATTGACTTTTCCAATTGCTTTCATTATTGCCATAATAAACATTTTATCAGTGCAGCCAAATTGGTCCAGCTTCGTATAACGTGGACTGGTACAATTTGCCACCCAGACAAGCTTATAATTTCATTATGCTGAATGCTATATCGCTCTATCCACCTAAACTTACAGCGGGGAAGATGATCCCATTGTCTATCTATACGTTCGGCTCAGTATGTGACTATTTCTACATTAATTTAACATGTTCTGAGGAAGTTGATCATATGCTGAAAGGTTAATGGTTTCCAGGTGATGCAGACGTCTGCGGTTTACTTGAATTTACTACGAACTGTTATTAACTCATAATTAAACTTTTATCTTTTACTGTTCTCGAGATACAATTTCCACTGCAGCACAATCGACCATCCGAGCTTAGCAATCATAATATACTTGTTGAATATTTCCATTAAAGGCTGATGGAGTTTGTAGTGATATCAAATCAATTATTCTCGATGCTTCTTGTTACATATGTACATATTATTCTTAGAAACGACTGTATGTGGTTAGTGCTGGTAGCTCCTCTTCAACACTCTTCGAGATCGTGGTCGGAAAGCACTCACACAAGGGCGAGCAGTGAATTTTGAATTACAGCAAGGACATTGTTCACATTAGAAAATGCAGGAGGTGGATTCTCGGCTCTATTGATGGAGATGTAATAATTATAATAGGTGAAGAATCGACTGAATAGTACCGTGCATTTTACACCCTGCACAAGCAGAAAGGTTAATTTCATGATTCCAGAACAGCGCGATAAGCTGTCTGATCATTGCGCGCCAAAGTAAAAGAGTAGGTACGCATTTCCGATCGAACGTATAGACGTATCTGTGGGTCGTTATTGTCCAAGCCTTCGCCCACAATTCGACCAGCTGTGTCTGTTCTCCCAGCACCCTTGTAGGGGTTGCTAATACCCCAGTACACGGAACGACGCATGCCTATTCTTACGACCAATAAACAGAAGACCAACCCCTTGGGGGATGGCTACGCCTGCGTGGAATAAAAAGGCGTGCACATTACTATGGTTATATTGTAAAATGAACCCTCCAGTGGGAACGTAGTAATACATTCTCAAATCATTCGATCATCATCAACATTAAATCGAAAGCAATAAGCAGTATGTACTACATACGATTCATTTATTCATATATTGCAAGCAAATTTGAGCAAACTTTCACGTCTATTCTCACTGAACATCGGAACGAGTTATAATCATTGGAATTTTAGGCCGCAACAAAATGGTTATCCTAAATAAATATCCAGTTATTATCTATTAAATACAAACCTTTCTATGCAGGTGTTGAAGACATGCTTGACGTACTCAAGCGTCTTCCGAACAGCCAACGCGCAGAGATCGATTGTCTGATTGCCGTCAGTCTCGTAGTTGCCTGTACAACGGCAAATAAAGGCATCCGTTACACACAGCGAGACTTGCCACTTAAAAAAGGTTCGTGACTTTATTCTTATTTCAGGCTCGACAGCTACTAAGTAGACGTTTATTACGAGCAGACTTGTCTTTCTATTTGATGCAAATTCTGATAATACAAGTACAATTTACATGGTGAAATTGGTGAGTCCAATCGCAATAGGGGGATTGTCCGCTCGATGATGGAGACATAAGCAGTCGTGGGTTATAGGCAGAAGTTGGTGATCGACTGAATATCATTGTACTACGTGGGTAGTATGGTTCGGTGTATTTTACACCCCCTGAACGATAGGGTATGAGAATAAACTTTTACGTTTCAACAAAAGAACGATAAACTTTCCCCCTCGGGCCATCGCATACCACACTCATAGTTGTTGACCCAACATTTCCCCTATCTTTTCGCTGCCACGCAACCCCTTCGCCCACAATTCCATATACCCTACATTCGGAAAGTTATGTTCCTGACAGGCAACGAATTGCGTGCATTAATAAATGAAGATCTTTGAAGTTTCCAACTCGCCTGCAATCACGATAGGCAGTAACTACCGCCAGCCAACGAAAACGCGCTTGCGTTCTAACAATACTCTGCTGAAACCATGTGTTCAGTCGTTGAGTCTACGATGCCCATCGACGCCATCACGATGCATAATCAATCACGTCGTCAGATCGACAGACCGAAGAATTCTCACTACGAGAGCGACATACTCTATACGTTACAACTGTGCCGATGGACCCTGAAGCCAATTGGCTTATGGCATGTAGTATACTGTCGCACCAGCAGATTGGAGAGGATCATCTCGAAAGGGTTGCTCGCGTGGTGCTCTTTTTACGTGGCGATCACCATGGTACCTCAACTTAACCAGGCCATGTTTGTCGAGAAGAACACGAAGAAAAGGCTGAAGATGATGGGCCCACTCCTCTTCGGTGTCGGGGCCGTGGTGAAATACTACTACCTAGTCGTCAACGGATCAATCTTCGAGCGCTGCATGGAGCAAATGGACAGCGACTGGAGGGCGGTGGAGAAATCGAGTGATCGTGCCATCATGCTCAAAGAGGTGTCCCTCAGCCGGAATCTCATCATTCTACTCGCCATACTGCGTTACACAGCTGGCATGCTCTACAACACCGTGTGGCCGTTCATAACCAAGTCGAGATTCAGTGGGAACACCACCATCAGGGTGTTGGGCTATGCTGGCTACGAAGCCTTCTTCGACACCCAATCCAGCCCCAACTACGAAATCATCTTCTCCGTACAGATTACTTCAGCATTTTTGAAGTATCATATTTCGACGAGCGCGAACGCTCTGACCACCATCTTCATTGCTCATGTCTCTGCACAGATGCGGATCCAGGTAGATAGATTAAAGGGCTTCGTTGCACGGATACACGGGAAGAAACATGATCTAGTGGCCATCGTCATTCGAGATCACGTAGAGACCTTGAGGTAAGAAGATCGAGGCTTTGCGAGGTAAGCGTTCATTCCTCTGTTCTTGTATTTCGTGCTATCACTGATCATTGCCGTTAAACGATCCAGATTCTGTAAGAACGTGGAGGCAGCGTTGCAAGAGATAGACTTTGTGCTAATCGTGGAGTCCACTGCGCTTGTATGCTTCCACGGACACAACGTTCTCATGGTGAATATCAGTACACGTTAAAAATTGCAAGTAGCTATGGTGTGTATATCCGTGCCCTCGCAATTATGAGAATTAATTGACGATGAATATAGGAGTGGGAAAGCAGCGACGCGATCGCTATAACGTCGTACTTTACTTATCTCACATTCTACTCGATGAATATATTGGTACATTGCTATCTTGGCGAAACGTTAACTGAACAGGTACTGCTAACGAAATTGAATTTTCAAATTGCTTTGATTACTGCCATAATAGACATTTTATCAGTGCAGCCAAATTGGTCCAGCTTCGTATAACGTGGACTGGTACAATTTGCCAGCCAGACAAGCTTATAATTTCATTATGCCGAATGCTATGTCGCTCTATCCACCTAAACTTACAGCGGGGAAAATGGTCCCATTGTCTATGTATACATTCAGCTCAGTACGTGACTATTTCTATATTAATTTAACACGTTCTGTGGAGGTTGATCAAATGCTGACAGGTTAATGATTTCCAGGTGATGCAGACGTCTGCGGTTTACTTGAATTTGCTACGGACTGTTACTAACACATAATTAAACTTTCATCAGTTACTGTTGTCGCGATGTACTTTCCACTGCATCACAATCTACCAACCGAACCTTGTAAAGATAGAGGAAATATTTCATATTTCGACTGATGAATTTTGTAGTGATATTGAATAAATTATTGTCGGTGCATCTAATTACATATCGCTCATTTGCTGCAACAACGACACAACTAAAAATTTCCAGTTTTGAGTTATTAGTATAGAAAATGCGGTTGTTGTCTAACAAAACTTTTGAACCCGTTTGCCCAAAAATCGTGAATTTTTAGTTATGTCGTTGTTGCAGCAAATGAGCGATATGTACATATTATTCTTAGAAACGACTGCCGATGCAGTGAATACTGCTAGCCCCTCCGGAACATTCATCGAGATCGTGCTCGAAAAACACTCAAACGATGACGAGCAGGGAATTTTGAATCACAGCAAGGACATTGCTCACATTAGAAAATGCAGTAGGTGGATTCCCGGCTCTATTGATGGCGATGTACATATTTAAAAGGGGTGAAGGATCGACTGGATATCATGGTGCCACGGTGGTATCACAGTACCGTGCATTTTACACCCTGCCCAAGCAGAAAGGTAAATTTCAAAATTCCAGAATAAAGGACAATGTTAAGTCCTAGAGGGGATCACTGACCAACGAGCGTGCAGCGATTGCTATAGACCATTGGAAAGACCTCATCAAGACGAAATGATTGATACCATTTTTAACTTTGAAATCAGATCGAAAAATGTCCTCAAAATTCGAGATTTTGCGGTTTTGAACAAAAAAAACCGGTAGTAAAATCCCATCCAGCCCGAGGGTCCTCGAGTAGGCACCTGAGGGAAACATTGACTGACTAATTAGTGGGATAGTGGACTTAAACTGCCCTACATGTAGATATATGAGTAATTGATACGCATGAATCTACACTTTGTATCGTGGTCGGAAATAAAATTAAAATTACATGCAGAGTTGCCATCTATGCCGATCGCACTCAACAATATTACGATCTAGGAATTGATTTTTCGATTTATTTATTCGTATATAGAATTTCAAGCGAATTTCAGCAAATTTCCACGTCCATTCTCACTAAACACCGGAACAAGTTATATTCATTCGAATTTTAGGACACAACAAAATGGTTATCCTGAATAAATATCCAATTATTGTTACCGATATTAAAGACAAACCTTTCTATGCAGGTGTTGAAGACATCCTTGCCATACTTAAGCTTCCTCTGGACTGCCGTCGTGCAATGATCGATTGTCTTATTGCCCATCAGTTTTGTAGTTGCTTATACAAAAGCATATAAAGGCATCCCTTTCGCACGGCGAGACATCTTGTCAACTAAAACTGATTTTTGGTGTTATTGTTATTACAGGCACGGTAGGAACTAAGTAGACGTTTATCACGAGGAGACTTATCTCTTTGTTTGATACGATTTCTAACAACACAAGTACAATTTACGTAGGATGCGCAATCGCGATCAAATAGGTGTACACGACAGTGACATTGAAGAATTCAACCGATATAGGTAGATCCTCCGCTCGTTGACGGGGACGTATAGACAAAAGTGTCGGATCGAGCGAATTCCGTGGTACTACATAGGTTATATGGTTTCGTGCATTATGCACCACCCGCAACGGGCAGACAATAGGTCTGCAAACTTTAAGTTTCCACAACCGCATGATAAACTTTCCACATCGGATCATTGCACACCAAATACATAAAAGAGTATGATCGTCGATCAAATATATCCCACTTCCTATGTACTGTCCATCGTTGCCGTTGCACCACATCGCGCATAACTTCATCTACTTTACATGAGATATTTTCTATCCCTGACATGAAGTAAATTGCGGGCATTATAAACGACAGTTTTGCCATCGAACAGTTTTCAACTCGTCTACCATTCCGATATACAGTAATTACCCCCAGCCATCGAATACGCGCTTGCATTCTGACAATACTCTACCGAAACCGTAAATTCAGTCCCTCAGTCAACGGTGTCCATCGAAGCCGTCACGATGCACAACCAATCACATCGTCAGATCGCCGCCAAACCGACAAATCTTCATTATAAAAAAGATATACGCTATACGCTTGAAATGTGTCAGTGGGCCATGAAGCCAATTGGCCTATGGCATCTGATGTACAGGCACAGCAGCAGCTTTCAGAAGATCCTTTCGAACGGGTTGCTCGCTTGGTGCTCTTTTTACTTGATGATCACCATTGTACCTACCATTAACCAGGCCATCTTCGTCGAGAAGGACATGACCAAAAGGTTGAAGACGGTGGGTGCACTCCTCTTCGCTATCGGGGCCATGGTAAAATACTACTACCTAGCCGCCAAAGGATCAATCTTAGGGCGGTGCATCGATCAAGTGGAGAGAGACTGGAGGCTGGTAGAGAAACCGAGTGATCGTGCCATCATGCTCAGAGAGGTGTACTTCAGCCGAAATCTCATCAGTACACTCGCCATATTTCGTTACACAGCTGGCATAATCTACACCGGCGTGTTGCCGCTAATGACCAAGGCGAGATTAAGCGGGAACACCACCATCCGGGTGTTGACCTATCCTGGCTACGACGCATTCTTCGACACCCAATCCAGCCCCAACTACGAAATCATCTTGTCCGTACAGATTATTACGGGCATATTGAAGTACAATATCGCGACGAGCGCGAACTGTTTGACCACCATCTTCGTCACTCATGTCTCTGGACAGATTGAGATCCAGATAGCCAGACTGCATGACATCGTTGCAAACGGTCGCGAGAAGAATCACGATCCCTTGGCCATCGTCATTCGAGATCACGTAGACACTTTGAGGTAATATGTTCGAGGCTTTGCGAGGTAAGCGTTCATTCCTCTGTGAGTCTGTTCTTGTACATATTTCGTACTATGCATGAAAATCAGAAAAGTCACTGATCACTGCCGTGGAACGATTTAGATTGTCTAAGGACGTGGAGGAAGCGTTGCGCGAAATAGGCTTGGTGCTAATCTTGGAGTCCACAACTCTTGTTTGCTTACTCGGATACAACCTTCTTATGGTGAATATCAGTATGCGTTTAAAATTGGGGGTATGGTGTGCATATCCGTGCATGCATGATTATGGGAATTGTTTGACGATGAATCTAGGAATGGGAAAACAGCGACATGATGGGTATAACATCGCACTTTGTTCATCTCATCTTTTTCTCCGTGAATATATTCATACACTGCTATCTTGGCGAAACGTTAACTGAACAGGTACCACGAAAGAAATTTAATTTTCAAATTGATTTGATTACGGGCATAATAGACGCTGACATTTTATCAGTGCAGTCGAATTGGTCCAGCTTCGTATAACGTGGACTGGTACAATTTGCCACCCAGACAAGCTTATAATTTCATCATGCCGAATGTTATATCGCTCTATCCGCCTAAACTTACAGCGGGGAAAATGATCCCATTCTCTATATATACGTTCAGCTCAGTACGTGACTATTTCTATATTAATGTAAGGGGAGAATCTAGTTTAGGACGCTGATGAAAAGTGATTTTCGCGATTTTTTTTAAGTGAGAATAATAAGGCCGATCTTTCCAAAACTGTGGAGGTATTTTAATATATATTTATACAATACAACAGAAAAGTTTAATTGAAAAATTTAAAGTTCAATCACCGCCAAAATTGATCAATCATTGGTGCGCCTCGCCAATTGTGGAACTTTAAAGGAAAAATTGTGGTTTAAAGGTAAATATTTCGATGCTATTATGCAAAAAGTTTGGTTTAATTTAATGTAACTGTTTCTTAAATGTTTTTCCTCGGGAAAAGTTGATCGGTCGAATAGTTTGTCTTGTATGTTCCCGCCTACTTGAAAAATGTAGTTTTGGGAAAAATCGTTTTTAAGTTTACAGTTTCCGGCCGGGTGTGTGTATACCTGATACTTCCAAAATACCTCGAATTTCATCCTGAAACTTTAGAAATATTTTCTCTAACAATATTAATATGAATTATTCCGATAAACCCAATAATATCGATCCTCTAAACCAGATTCTCCCCTTAACACGTTCTAGGGAGGTTGATCAAATTCTGAAAGGTTAATGATATTCAGGTGATGCAGACGTCTGCGGTGTACTTCAACTTACTACGGACTGTTACTAACACATGATTAAACTCTCATCATTTACTGTTATCGCGATGCAATTTCCATTGCATCGCAGTCTACCATCCAAGCCTTGTAAAGATAAAGGAAACTAGCTAAATACGGAACAGTATATCTAATACGGAATAATGCCATTTGACAATGTGTTTTTAATGTTAGTTCAATGTTGAAGATTGTTCATCCCTAACGTTAGTACATAATATGAATATGACTACCTATAAAAATATTTTATTATTTGTTGCGATAGATTTTTGTTAAAATGATAATTGAAAAAAAAATGGTATTTCATTTTTGTCTACTTTCCTCCAATAACTGTTGAATATTTCGATTAATGGCTGGTGAAGATTGTAGTGATATTGAATAAATTGTTGTCGATGCCTCTTGTTACATATGTACATACATATTATTCTTAGAAACAACTGTCAATGCGGTTAATGCTGCTAGCTCCTTCTGAACATTCATCGTGATCGTTCTCGAGAAACACTCAAACGAGGGCGGGCAGGGAATTTTGAATTACAGAAGGTGCAGAAGTTGGATTCGCGGCTCTATTGATGGAGAAGTACTTAAAATGGGTGAAGGATCGACTGGATATCATGGTGCCACGGTGGTACCATAGTACCATGCATTTAACGCTCTGCCCAAGCAGAAAGGTAATAAATTTCATGAGTCCCGAACAGCACGATAAACTTTCACTATTGCACGCCAAAATAACAGAGTACAGGTTTTTGATAAAAAATATGCACATACCTGTTAATCGTTATCGTCCAAATCTTCGCCCATAATTCGACCTGCTGTCTCTATTTCCCGGGCAACCTTGTGAGTATGGTGGTTACCGATGCCTCAGTACACGGAACGCCGCATGCCAAATCTTACAACCAAGGAACAGAAGATCAACTCCTTGATGGCTGGCTACGCCTGCGTGGAATAAACAGGCGTACACATTTCGAACGTAGTAATTCAGTCTCCAGTCATTGGATCATCATTAACATGAAATCAAAAACAATAAACATAATATAGAGTAGACTTCCCTAATTCAAAATAAAAATTAAATTCTGGGGTGCCATCTATGTCAATCTCAGCCAACACTTACGATCTTGGACTTGATTAATTTTTCGATTTATTTATTCATATATAGAATTTTAAGCGAATTTTAGCAAATATTCACATCTATTTTCACTGAACATCAGAATAAATTAAAATCATTGAAATGGTAAGACGCAACGAAATGACTACCGTAATTAAATATCCAGTTATTGACTATTAAAGACAAATCTTTCTATGCAGATGTTACATACATCCTTGACGTACTTAAGCTTCCTCCGGACTGCCGCCGTGTGGTGATCGATTGCCTAATTACCCATCAGTTTCGTAGTGGCTTGTACAACAGCAAAAAAAAAGCATCCATCGCGCACGACGAGACTTCTTGCCACCTAAAAATGATTTGTGGTGTTATTGTCATTACAAGCTCGATAGAAACAACACATTTATCACGCGGAGACACATCTTTTTATTTGATACGATTTCTGGTAACTCAAAGTACAATTTACACAGGATGTGCAATCGCGATGAAGTGGATGTACGCAACAGTGAAATTGTAGACTTCAATCGCAATAGGGGGATTCTCTGCTCGTTGACGGAGACGTATAAACACAAATGACAGATCAACTGAATGCCATACTACGGAGCCGTTACTGCGGTCGTAATATCGTTTCGTGAATTATGCACCCCCGCAACGAGCAGAGGGAAACAAGGAAGGTAAACTATATGTTTCCACAACAGCATGACAAAGTTCTCCCATCGGACCATTGCACGCCAAATACATAAGAGAGTAGGTATTGTAGTCGATTGAATATATCCCACTCCCTGTGTACTGTCTATCGTTGCCGTTGCACCACATCGGGCATAACTTCATCTACTCTACATCAGACATTTTCTATCCCCGACATGAAGCAAATTGCGCGCATTATAAACGACAATTTTGCCATCGCACAGTTTTCAACTCGTCTACCATTCCGATATACAGTAATTACCCCCAGCCATCGAATACGCGCTTGCGTTCTGACAATACTCTACCGAAACCGTCAATTCAGTCTCTCAGTCAACGGTGTCCACCGAAGCCGTCACGATGCATGACCAATCGCGTCGTCAGATCGACGACAAACCGAAAAATTCCCATTACGAAAAAGATATACGCTATACGTTTGAAATGTGTCAGTGGGCCCTGAAGCCAATTGGCATATGGCATCTGGTATACCGACGTACCAGCAGCCTGCAGAAGATCCTCTCGAATGGGTTGCTCGCTTGGTGCTCTTTTTACTTGGTGATCACCATGGTACCTCCCATTAACCACGTCATTTTCGTCGAGAAGAATATGAACAAAAGGGTGAAGATGGTGAGCGGACTCCTCTTCAGCATCGGGACCATGGTGAAATACTACTACCTAGCCGCCAAAGGATCAATCTTCGAGCGGTGCATCGAGCAAGTGGAGAGAGACTGGAGGGAGGTGGAGAAACCTAGTGATCGTGCAATCATGCTCAGAGAGGTGTCCCTCAGCCGAAATCTCATCAGTGCACTCGCCATATTTCGTTACACAGCTGGGATGCTCTACAACACCGTGATGCCGCTCATGACCAAGGCGAGGAAAAGCGGGAACACCACCATCCGGGTGTTGACCTATCCTGGCTACGACGCCTTCTTCGACACCCAACCCAGCCCCAACTACGAAATCATCTTGTCCGTACAGATTCTTTCGGGATTATTGAAGTACAATATCGCGACGGGCGCGAACAGTTTGACTACCATCTTCGTCACTCATGTCTCTGGACAGATCAAGATCCAGGTAGATAGATTGCAGGGCTTCGTTGCTGAGGGACCTGAGAAGATTCACGATCCCTTGGCCATCATCATTCGAGATCACGTAGAGACGTTGAGGTAAGAAATTCGAGGCTTTGCGAGGTAAGCGTTCATTCCTCTGTTCCTGTAGATATTTTGTACTATGCATGAAAATCAGAAAGGTCACTGATCACTGCCGCTGAACGATTTAGATTGTCTAAGAACGTGGAGGAAGCGTTGCGCGAGATTGGTTTGGTGCTAATCTTGGAGTCCACTGGGCTTGTATGCTTCCTCGGGTACAACATTCTGATGGTGAATATCAGTACACGTTTAAAATTGGGAGTATGATGTGTATATCAGTACATTCGTGATTCTGAGAATTGTTTGACGATGAATCTAGGAATGGGAAAACAGCGACATGATCGGTTTAATATCGTACTTTATTTATCTCATCTTCTTCACGTTGAATATATTCATACATTGCTATCTTGGCGAAACGTTAACTGAACAGGTACTGATAAAGAATTTAAGTTCTCAAATTGCTTTGATTACGGACATAATAGACGCTGACATTTTATCAGTGCAGTCGAATTGGTCCAGCTTCGTATAACGTGGACTGGTACAATTTGCCACCCAGACAAGCTTATAATTTTATCATGCCGAATGTTATATCGCTCTATCCGCCTAAACTTACAGCGGGGAAAATGCTCCCATTCTCTATATATACGTTCAGCTCAGTACGTGACTATTTCTATATTAATGTAAGGGGAGAATCTAGTTTAGGACGCTGAAGAAAGCTGATTTTTGCGTTTTTTTAACTGAGAATAATAAGGACGATCTTTGCAAAACTGTAGGGGTATTTTAATATATATTTATACAATACAACAGAAAAGTTTAATTGAAAAATTTCAAGTTCAATCACCGCCGAAATTGATTAATCATTGATACGCCTCGCCAATTGTGGAACTTTAAAGGAAAAATTGTGGTTTAAAGGTAAATATTTCGATGCTATTATGCAAAAAGTATGGTTTGATTTAATGTAACTGTTTCATAAATGTTTTTCCTCGGGAAAAGCCGATCGGTCGAATAGTTTGTCTGCTATGTTCCCACCTACTTAAAAAATTTTGTTTTGAGAAAAAGCGTTTTTAAGTTTACGGTTTCCGGCCGGACGTGTGTAGGTGTAAATAGGTACTGCACGACCCATAACTGCTGTTGCTTCCAAAATACTTCAAATTCCACCCGGATCGTTTAGAAATATTTTCTTTAACAATATTGCTATGAATTAAAGCAAAAGAAAATCGGTAATATGGACCCTCTAAACCAGGTTCTCTCCTTAACACGTTCTAAGGAGGTTGATCAAATTCTGAAAGGTTAATGATTTTCAGGTGATGCAGACGTCTGCGGTATACTTCAACTTACTACGGACTGTTACTAACACATGATTAAACTTTCATCATTTACTGTTATCGCGATGCATTTTCCACTGCATCGCAATCTACCATCCAAGCCTTGTAAAGACAGAGGGAACTAAGTAGCTAAATACGAAACAGTATATCTAATACGGAATAGTGCCTTTTGACCAATGTGTTTGTAATGTTAGTTCAATATTGAAAATTGTTCGTAACGTTAGAAATATAAAGCTGTTCTTAAATTGACCGAAAATATATGATTGAGTACCCATACAAATCTTTTATTTGTTGCGATTGATTTTGTAAGAATGACATTTGAAAAACAAAATGGTATTCCATATTTGGCTACTTTCCTTCAATAACTGTTGAATATTTCGATTAAAGGCTGATGTTTGTAGTGATATTGAATAAATTGTTCTCGATTCTTCTTGTTACATATATCTATACATATTATTCTTAGAAACAACTGCCGATGTGTTTATTCCTGCTAGCTGCGCCTAAACATTCATCGAGATCGTCCTCGAAAAGCATTCAAACGAGGGCGGCTCGGGAATTTTGAATTACGACGAGGACATTGTTCGCATTAGAAAATGCAGTCGGTGCATTCTGGATTATATGGATGGAGATGTATTAAAAATAGGTGAAAGATCGACTAAATAACATGGTGCCCCGGTGGTACCATAAAACAGAAAGGTAAATTTCAAGATTCCATAACAGCACAATAAACTTCCGAATAACTATTACCGTTTCGACACAAAAGATGTTCAAAGTTGAAAATTTGCATTTTTTTTCAAAATCTAATTTCTCGAAAACTGAGGGTGATGGCGACAAACGGTTTACAGATTCGTTTTCGCTTATAAGAAACGGTTATTGAATGTTACAAGTTCAGATGGCTGTCGAACTGTGGAATTTGTCTTTTACAGGCGATGGTAAAGTTGTCCGAGAAGAAGTCAATCTTGTGGCTGACACTATTAGCCATTTCTCAAAGACTTTTAATGGTATTGTGCTCTCCGAAGTTCGCGGCATGCTTTCTCACAGAGAAAAGTGGGAATTGCCTAAACATTCTTGGTGGAGCATTGAGCTTGAAAAGTTCTAATCTGTGAAGGGAGTGAATGAAATTATTTAAGATTTGAAGGCGAACATAAAATCGAACACAAATCTGCGTTCTTTGAAGGTAGGTAAACCGAGTGCGTTTAGAAGCTGGGTATTGTATTTTAAATGTAGAAAAATTGTTGCGCACTGAGTGCACATGTCATATTAGTATATGTATACAGCTCTATACATTCTAGGATTCCCCCTCCACTACTCCCTCTACGTCCCGTGGGCCTTACTCGTGGCAACCCTGACTACAATAAAAAGTTAAAGTAGGAGGAAACGTATCTCAGGGCAATAACGTGTCAGTAGCAGTTGCCACACATACAGAGGCGTTATTAGCGAAGAGGAGGTCCGATTAAGAACCTGAGCTATTGCAAATAGAATTTTTCTGAAGCATATTGAACAAATTAAATCCTTCGCAGACAGTAGCGGCATGATACGTCGTAGAAAAATTCAGGGCGCCGTATGTATCCACATACCAAATAGTATGAGGCAAGTTCTATGTAGTCGCCAGTTACATAAAAAGTTGAGTTTGGATACCAAATCGCTCGAAATCATCGTCAAAATTTTATATGTACTTTCAAAGAATTCCACATTGTAATCACATCTACTTTCATGTATCTCGGCACAGTAGCTGGTAATTGCATTACGACACACAAAGCTAGAGGGAAACAATTATTCGATAGTAAACACACCCTTATTCGTGATACGCTCACACATAGTAACCACCCTTCGATACGTCCCACAACCTCGAACACTGTAAACCTTAATTCTACAGAATCAACGGTTTAGTTATCCCTATAATTCTGCACTCTTATTTCTGTAACAAGTAACAATCGATTCGAAACTCCAAAAAAATATGCACTTACCACGCAAAATGCAACAGAACACGAGCGGCATTTCCCCTCTAAAATATTATCGGATCTCATCCTGGTCATTGGTATATCGAGCAACCCATCTAAAGTCAGCGCTAATGGGATAGTGGAAAACAGCTGTTTCTGAAAAACCAAATTCTTTATTCTTCATCGTATCGATATGCAAGTGACACCGATGGATTCCTTATGCTTTTCCGATGAAAAATCATACCAAATGTCACGTAATACGTCCTTCTTGTTGTTATTTTTAAGTATCAGAAAAACATAAGGAACCGAGTGGCGTCGTTTTCGCAATGATCTGATAGGAAAGACGGGTCTTGATATTTCTTGACACTAACCTCACTTCTTAATGGGTATTCCTGCCCTTTCGGGTGTTGTTTTCGCTGGGCGGCATCTCTTCAAGTAGGGTCGCGACAGGATCTCCTTGTATAAAGCCTATTGGACACAATCAGCGCTGGCCAGCGGTGGGGTCCGCGTTAAGGATGTGTTAGCGTCGCGCGGTATCCCTGACAACGCGGACGAGAGTGGGAGAACCCCGAGCTTACGCGTAAGCGACCTTGACCAGCGCTGGACACAATAAAAAACGTTAGTTTGAAAACACCAGGGTTTTCTCTACCACGTAACACCGTATATGTAGACGGAAGAATGTCACGGCGCTACGGTGGTACTATGGTGTCTTGCATTATGCACACCGCTCGAACAGAGGGTAGGAGGGTAAACTTTATGTTTCCTCAACGTCATTTCAAAGTTTCTCCGTTAGATCGTAGCATGCCCCATACATAAAACAGTTTCATCATCGATCAAATGCATCCTAGTCCCTGTATACAATGCATCGTTCCCGTTCCACCCCACACAACAAATCGCGTGCATTAAAAACGACTGGTCTGAACATTTTTCAACTCGTCTCCAATCGATATACAGTAATTACCCCCCGGCCATCGAATACGCGCTTGCGTTCTGACAATACTCTATCCAAACCGTCTGATCAGTCGTTCAGTGAACGATGTCCACCGAAGCCGTCAGGATGCATAATCAATCACATCGCCAGATCGACAGCAAACATAAGAATTCTCACTACGAGGACGATATACGCTATACGTTAGAAATGTGTCAATGGGCCCTGAAGCCAATTGGCCTGTGGCATGTGGTATACAGGCGTACCAGCAGACTGCAGACAATCCTCTCGAAAGGGTTGCTGGCGTGGTGCTCTTTTTACGTGGTTATCACCATGGTACCTCCCCTTAACCACGCCATGTTCGTCGAGAAGAACATAAACAAAAGGGTGAAGATGATGAGCGGACTCCTCTTCGGCATCGGCACCATGGTGAAATACTACTACCTAGTCGTCAACGGACCAATCTTCGAGCGTTGCATCGAACAAGTGGAGAGGGACTGGAAGACGGTGGAGAAACCGAGGGATCGTGCCATCATGCTCAGAGAGGTGACCCTCAGCCGAAATCTCATCGGTCTACTAGCTACATTTCGTTACATTGGTGGAATACTCTACAACACCATGATGCCGCTCATGACCAAGTCGAGATTCAGCGGGAACACCACCGTCAGAGTGTTGAGCTATGCTGGCTACGACGCATTCTTCGACACCCAATCCAGCCCCAACTACGAAATCATCTTGTCCGTACAGATTATTTCGGGATTCTTGAAGTACAATATCGCGATAAGCGCGAACAGTTTGACTACCATCTTCGTCACTCATGTCTCTGGACAGATCCAGATCCAGATAGCTAGACTGCAGAACTTCGTTGCAGAGGGACATGAGAAGAATCGCAATCCCATGGCCATCGTCATAAGAGATCACGTGGAGATCTTGAGGTAAGAAGTTCGATGCTTCGCGAGGCAAGCGTGCATTCATCTGTTCTTGTATTTCATGCAAATGCGCGAAGATCAGAAAGATCACTGACCACTGCCGCTGAACGATTTAGATTCTCTAAGAACGTGGAGGAAGCGTTGCAAGAGATAGGCTTGGTGCTAATCTTGGAGTCCACTGGGCTTGTATGCTTCCTCGGATACAACCTTCTGATGGTGACTATCAGTACACGTTTAAAATTACAAGTATGATATGCATACCCGTGTCCCCGAGATTATGAGAATTGTTTTACGATGAATCTAGGAATGGGAGACCAGCGACACGATCGCTATAACATCATACTTTACTTATCTCACCTTCTACTCGTTGAATATATTCATACATTGCTATCTTGGCGAAACGTTAACTGAACAGGTACTGCTAAAGAAATTGAGTTTTCAAATTGCTTTGATTACGGACATAATAGGCGCTGACATTTTATCAGTGCAGCCAAATGGCTCCAGCTTCGTATAACGTGGACTGGTACAATTTGCCACCCAGACAAGCTTATAATTTCATTATGCCGAATGTTATATCGCTCTATCCGCCAAAACTTACGGCGGGGAAAATGGTCCCATTGTCCATGTATACGTTCAGCTCAGTACGTGACTATTTCTATAGTATATTAATTTAACACGTTCTGGGGAGGTTGATCAAATGCTGAATGGTTAATGATTTCCAGGTGATGCAGACGTCTGCGGTTTACTTGAATTTGCTACGGACTGTTACTAACTCATAATTAATCTTTCATCTATTACCGTTATCGATATCCAATTTCCACCGCATCGCGATCTACCATCCGAACCTTGTATAGATAGGCTGCAGCCAAATATGGAACAGTATACCTACTTAATATGAAGTAGTACCCTTTGGCCAATGTTTTTTAATATTACTTCAATACTGAAAATTGTCCATAACGTTAGAAATATATGGCTGTTCTTAAATTGAACGTAAACACGGGTATGAATAAATACCCATAAAAGTTTTTTTTTGCGATTGATTTTGTGAGAGTCATTATTTGTCATTAACAAAACAAAATAGTACTCCATATTTGGCTACTTTTCTCTAATAGCTGTTACATGTTTCGATTAAAGTCTGAATTTGTAGTGATATTGAATATATAGTTCTCAATGCTCTTTGTTACATATGTATATATTATTTGTAGATACGACTGTATGTGATTAATGCTGCTTGCTCCTCCTCAACACTTCGAAACTGTCCCCGAAAAACACTCAAACAAGGGCGAGCAGCGAATTTTGAATTACAGCAAAGGCATTGTTCACATTAGGAAATGCAATAGGTGGATTTTCGGCTGTATTAATGGAGGTGTACTTACTTAAAATTGGGTGAAGAATCGACTGAATATCATGGTGCCACAGTACCGTGCATTTTACACCTTGTACAAGCAGAAAGGTAACTCTCAAAATTCCAGAACAGCGCGATAAACTTTCACTATCTGATCATTGCTAGCCAAAATAAAAGAAGTTTTCGTACAGGTTTTCGATCTAGATCGTTATCGTTAAAACCTTCCCTTACAATTTGACCTGCTGTGTCTCCATTTCCCGTGCACCCTTATGGGTATGGGGGTTCCTGATACGCCAGTAAACGGGACGACGCATGCCTCTTCTTACGACCAATGAACAGAAGACCAACCCCTTGAGGGCTGGCTACGCCTGCGTGGAATAAACAGGCGTACACATTTCTATGAAAATATTTTTAAAATGAACCTATCGGTAGAACGTGGTAATACATTCTGCAGTCATTCGATCATGATTAACATTAAATCGAGAACAATAAGCAGTTTGAATATCGTTTCATTGTACATGCGAGAGGACCAATTCGCTCGAAACGTCGTCAAAATATTCGTATTCACAATGAGTTGCTCGGTGACAAATTATTTAAACTTGCTCATCTCCAACCCGTTATCAAAAACGCCACCGTGGACGCGTCGCACTGTGACCTGTACAGTCTGAACGCCACCACCAAAAACCTAACCAATACGAACAGTAGTTACTTTCGGCCGTTAGTTATGATTTATAATCACGCAGCATAGTATTCGAGAAGCAACTTATCCTACTGATATAAAATAGTGCATTTTATTTCAAGCGCATATCTCTTCTATTCTTCTCTTCTCTTCTCTCTACATGTATGTATGTAACTATCGTAAAGTACCCAGCGTTGCCCGGGCTATGTATTCTCACTGAACATCGGAATAAGTTAAAATCATTGAACTGTTAAAACGCAATGAAATGGCTACCCTAATTAAATATCCAGTTTTTAACTGTTTCTATGCAGGTGTTGAAGACATCGTTGAGGTGCTTAAGGTTCCTCCGAACAGCCGTCGTGCAGTGATCGGTTGTCAAATTCCCATCAGTCTCGTAGTTGCTTGTACAGTAAATCCTCGTTATGAGCCCCTTTTTATCTCCCGTTTACAGCCCGGCGACTATCCCCACCATTTCTTGGAAGCCTGCGGACGAGAGTGAGAGAACCCGTCCTCCCGCTCGTTCTCCGGTTCTCTCACTCGCGCCACTGGCCGCGCGGAATCATGTCGGCAACCCACTATGAGCCTGCCGCCAGCCACGTTCGTCGGGCTCATAACGGGGATTTACTGTACAACAGCAAATAAAGGCATCCGTTACGCACGGCAAGACTTCTTGCCACCTACAAATGATTCGCACAATACTTTTTTTACTTTTTATTTCCTTTTATATTTTTTATGCCGGTTTTAATCTTTTTTAAATTTTTTTCGCTCAGCAGGCTATCAAAAACACACCTGTTTTAATTTTTTTTATTTCTTTTTTATTTCTTACTTTTTAGTTATTAAGTTCTATAACTATACTTTTTTAAATAATAATAATAATGAAGTCGGTTAATGAAACAGATTTCTTATTTTTGGTGTAACTTCAAAACTACTTGACCGATTTTGATAATTCTTTCTCCATGACCAAAGTTGATTGAAGCTAAACTAAATGCAATAAGTTTCGCGAAAATCGGTTCAGTAGTTACGGAGAGATTCGCGGACAAACATAATACATACAAACATACATACATGGTCAAAATTAGGTCAGTAGGTTCAGATAAGTAAATAAAGATTAACTAACAAAATGCCAACCCATCTGAAAAATGTTACGTACATACACATTGAACGTAGAACTTCTTTCTTTTTGAAATCGGTTAATAAACGGTAAATATGTATGTTTTCCGAAATCACCGTCAAAATTTCACACTCACAAGCAATTCCACATTGTAATCGCGTTTATTTTCAGAATATTCCGGAACGGTAGTTGATAAATGTATCATAACGCACAATGTTACAGAAGAAATGATTACTCGATAGTAAGCACCCCTGTTCTCAATACCCTTTACTGGTAGTAACCTCTCTCCGATCCACCCCCTCCTCTTCAACTCTGCAAACTTCGACGCTATATAATCAACGGTTTAACTGCCTCTATAATTCCACACTCTGGCTTCCAATCGAAGATGCGCACACGCACAATGCAGCACGACACAGGCAGAAGCTCAATGACCTTGCAATCAATGCTGCCGGAGACGCTCGTGATCAGTCGTTTCCGAGCGGTGCACCCGCGAACACGATCATGCGGATCACTGAACGCGATCAGATCCGGCAGCCACGAAATATGAATTACGAAAAGGACATCCGTTACGTCGTGAAACACAGCAAGTGGATTCTCAACTCTGTTGGCGTTTGGCCGGGTGTGGTGAGAGGAGCGAAGAGATATTTGCCGAATGTCGCGTTCGGACTCAGTAATTCGGTGCTGTTGTTCGCAATAGTACCGTGCATCTTGCACATAGTGTGCGAGGAAAAGAATATCGTGATAAGACTCCAGCTCCTTGGCTTCTTGAGCTTCTGCGTGATCTCTTTAGCAAAGTATTGGGCGCTGACGGCGCGCAAACCGCGGATCAAGGACTGCATCGAACACGTGAAAGATGATTGGAAGCAGGTCAGTTCATCAACTTTACCTATACCCTAATTGTGACGCTAAAGTTACCTCGTTCGAAAAGCAATCTTTTCTCTCGTACTATATTTCACTGAATTTCGTGGATGTTGATATTGAGGTAGGTAGATACCTCGCTGGTACCATTTCTAGACCCTTTTAGACTAATCGAAGTTTACACGAACATTACCTATAGATGAATCTTTTATAATATACCTACGGGATAGACTACACAATATCGTTCTTTCGCGCAAACAACCATCCTCCCTGCAGATTAAGAAATATTTCCCAACCGCGAGTTGTCCTACCGAAACGGTTGCACGAATTACCCAACAGATGAGGAAAGGTGGTAACCGATGTGACAGGTGGAGACTCAAGGTGATCGCGAATTGATGCTAAAATACGGGAGGATCGGCCGAGATCTGACGATAACTTGCGCGGTGTTCATGTACGCAAGCGGAGCTATCTATCACACAGCCATGCAATACGCGATCGGCACTATCGTCGACGAACAGAATCGTACGATCAAGCCGCTGGTGTATCCCACTTACAGCGCTCTGTACGACGTGCAAACCAGCCCGGTTTACGAGTCTGTGTACATCGTTCACTGCTTATGCGGATACGTGATCTATTCGGTAACGACAGGCGCCTGTGGATTGGCTGCGCTATTTGCAACGCACGTATGCGGGCAGATCGATATCTTGATGGCGCGATTAGAAAAGCTCGTCGACCACAAGAATAATTCCGATCCGAATTTACGATTGACAGAGATCGTCCAACACCATCTAAGAACTCTGAGGTACCTACCGCATCCCGGCGCGGCTGCGTGTTATCGAGTCGAAGCTACATAACAAAACCGTTTGCAGATTCTCGACAACGGTAGAGACGATTCTGCAAGAAGTGTGCTTCTTGGAATTCGTCGGCTCTACTTTTATGATATGCCTGCTCGAATATTACTGCATAACGGTGCGCTGGCAGTGGTAATATAAGTGTACCCACCTATTCTGTGCTCGCGCGATGCATCCAATTCTCTAGAGACGGTTTCGCTTGGCCGTGTGATTTCACTGATCACTCGCACTTCGATTTATTGGGAAACCTTGCTACAGAATGCAACTTGATCTTGAAATTATAGGTCAGTCTCTTCTTCCTTTTATTTCTATGGATTCCATTAAAAAGTTGAACAGAAACCAAACGCTGCATACGAATCGTTTCCTCGGAAAAGAGTGTGACCGATTTTACCGATTAGGAGGCGATGTCGAGGAGTGCTTTTTGAGAGAACGGTACGTTTGAAACGCACGGTTCCGTTTCTACCTTCTACTCTCTTGCCAATAAAGAATAAAGATGCGTGGAAAGAAAAGAACGTTTAAGGGGCCATTCTATTTTGATCGGCCGACAATTGAAGCTATTTTTAAAGATTTTTTCTCATTAAATACAACATATAATGAAATAAATCTTTTTGGAATTTATTAAGCTCCTCTTATATTATACAGAACAAATGTAAAAAGATTTTTTTAATTTGTTGCAAATTTTTTTTATTGCGTCAATGTGACACCTACAAAAAAAATAGGTATGTTCGTGGCGCTGGCGATTTCCCGGTTCAGGCTTATTTGAAACAAAAAATTTGAAAAGATTCTTAATATGTATGAGTAAATCTGTATTCTCTTTTTTATAGGTGTCACATTGGCGCTATTAAAAAACATAGGAAACAATATAAAATAAATCTTTTTAATTCGTTTTGCATAATATAACTGTAGCTTAAAAAATTCCAATAAGATTTATTTCATTATATTGTGTATTTATTGAGAAAAAAATCTTTAAATATAGCTTCATTTTTCGGCCGATCAAAGTAGAATGACCTTAATGTCAAATTTCAAGATCCAGATGCCTAAGTAGATTCACACGTGGAAGGCGTGATCACTTACTTCTTTTACACTCTGTACGATAACGTTTACAACAGGCATGGGAGCAAAATAATGTGATCAGTGTTGCAACGTATACATTGCTACTGATATCTCTGACGTTTAATATATTCATTCTATGCTATATTGGCGAGCTTCTGATGGAGAAGGTAAGTTGCGTCCCACGATTATTTCATCTTCGGGCGTGTAATTTATTAAATGGTATATTACAGACCACTGCTGTTGGGTTATCGTGTTTCACGATCGACTGGTACCATTTGCCCACTAAGACAATACAGGGTCTGATCCTGGTCATTGGTGTATCGAACAACCCGTGTAAAATCAGCGCTGGTGGGATAGTTGACTTAAATTTGTCTACATTTGGAAATGTGAGTATACCGATACGCAAGAAATGTGTGCTTTCCACCAAGATTGCAGATAAAATCCAAATCACGTGCAGGGTAGCCATCTGATATATAATATGTGAGCAACAGTCACCGGTTACGTTACCATCTAGGATTTGATTAATTTTTCGATTTATTTATTCATATATAGGATTTAAAGCGAATTTTAGCAAATTTTCGCATCTATTCTCACTGAACATCGGAAGAAGTTAAAATCATTGAAATGTTAAGACGTAACGAAATGGCTACCCGAATTAAATATCCAGTTATTGACTGTTAAAGACAAACCTTTCTATGCAGGTGTTGAAGACATCGTTGGCGTACTTAAGCTTCCTCCGAACAGCCGTCGTGCAGTGATCGATTGTCTAATTCCCGTCAGTCTCGTAGTTGCTTGTACAACAGCGAATAAACACATTCGACAAGCACGGCGAGATTTCTTGCCAACTAAAAATGATTCGTAATATTATTGTTATTTCGGCAACTTACCCTGTGTTTGAGGATGGAATAGAGATTGACGAAGATAGATGATCGCAGCCAATCAGCTCGTATTACTTGTCACGTAATTAATAATTGTATTACAATGTTACTTGTGATACGATTAGTAATTATACTTCAAATAATACAGATTGCCCAGGTCTCACCACGTGGAGGCGCTGCGAGTGGAGACCCGCCCTAACCGCGGCCCATCCACCCTCCTTTTATGCAAAATTTTATTTTCATTTCCATAGATCCCCCTGATGCACGGTTGCAAAACGATCCTCAATCGCTCCACAACCGAGCAACAGAAGGAGTCCTTCTGTAAAAAGCTACCGCGATGAAACTAAAGCAGAATTTGGAACATTTCTTTGTTTCTTTCATTTAAAATTTGAAGAATTTTCTGGTATATTTCTACCATGATAATTATACACTAATTGGGAATAAAACAAAGAAAAAAGGGGGAATATTTCCCAATTAGTAAATAATTCAAATTTTCTACTCATTAATAGGAAATATGCCAGTGCATATTTGCTATGGCTACTTAAATACTAATAATTCCTACGGATACGAGCGCTCGTATTTAATAATTGCTACTTACATTTAGTTAAACACTGCAGTGTTTATCTTATTACTTAAAAACTACTTAATTCTATGTGGCCACTAAACACCTTACCTAACCATATACATATCTACTTAAATTTAAATAATGACCTGCCTAATAAAAATCTGAAATTGTCATGTGTTTCTTACTTCCCTCGATGGACCCACGATGTTACCTGAAACATTGTCAAAAGTATTAATAAAAATTCCTTGAGCTTTCGTTTCTCAAGGATGATGAACCTGAAATCCTATTTTTGCAATATTCTTCACACATAATACTCTGTAACAGAAACTTTCTCAATGAATTAGTACTTACAATCTATCTCGATTAAGTAATGTAATTTCAACAGATATAGTCTTTTCATTGAATCGCTATTGCCCAAATATTGAAATATCACATTTGAAGCTACAGTTTAAAACTCAATATGGAATATCGATTCGGTAATAAAATGAAAGAAGGAAAAGATTAAAAAATACTGCTTCATTATCAGCAGACAAAGTAGGCAATTAACCTTTAGCAATACTTTAGCAATTCATGAAAAAGAAGCTACTAATCATATTACATTTCATTCCGAAGCAATTGATATTCATAATATTAAGCACATTGGGTGCTCTGTTACATCAACTTAATAATTTCCTTGTAGTTTCTCATTAATTGGCATCTTCAAAGTTTATGTATCAATGACTCGACAATCAATCATAATATACAATGGATAATCAAAAACATTTATGCAACTGTTGAAAATTGGAATAATTGCACTTTACTGCACAGTAATCGAAATTACTTTCATACAGAAAGTAGCAACAACGAGCACGCGTTAATATTGAAAATTTACTATCAATATAAAGTGATGAATTGCATTTACCTACTTTTTCAGTGCAAATTTCCTTTTAATATCATCAAATGAAGCAACAATCGCGGGTGAATTTTGATTAATACAAAGGAATGTTGAAAATTTATAAAAATAAAAAACTACATTTCTTATCAATCTGATAGGAAATACAACGATTGACGAAGTTACTATGCAAAAATCAGCAACGTTAATGAGGAATAGCTACTACTACTTTTCAAAGACTCTAATTAGAACTTCAATTGAATGGAGGTGTGTCAGAAGTCTGCAATTTCTATTACAAATAATGAATCACACCTTTCATCGCCATTCTTTCAGTCACAGAATAAAATTTTGGAATGCTATTCCATAAAACATTTATGTGCAAGATATGAATATACTTTTAAAACAATATTTCCAGTGACAAACACTCGATTCAAGGGTGGGGAGGTGGTGGTAGGAGAAGGAGGATGGTGCAGCCACTTAGGGCTGCTAGAAAAAATGATCAGTAACCAGAAGGGCAGCTGATCATTGTCCACTCATTAATGCAAAAAAACCGTGAGTGGACCGTTTCTTTCTTTCGCAACGCTAACTCACTACAGACTAAAATCAACTCCCGAGCATAGTCACTAGGACTTTGGACTACTCGCAGCACTAATTTCTCAAACAAATTCAAAATTCCCGGATGGTGCTTCATTACTGAAAATTCTACTATACTCAATACAAATCCCGAATAGCAAACGAAAAAGCTACCGAGAACCACCACGTGGGTGGTTTCATTTTTCGCAACACTAATAAAAATTCAGTGCACCTGTGTCTCGTAATACGCAACTCTAACTTTAATTCGTTGCAGCCTTCCTGAAGGCTGTGTAGAGTCCCATGTGTGGCAGATCCAGCTGCTCGGGACTCTTTTTTCCCAGGAACATGTCTCTGGACATGTCCCAGGATAGTTTTGGGGCATTGGGGGGTGGGGGTCGCAACTCTAATTACAAACGCGATTAGTCATCATCGCAACACTAACTCAAAAAAATATTGAGAATCAAACTAGGACGAGTTATTAAAAAAACGCGATCAGTCGCATCGCAACTCTAATAAAAAGAATACCATGAATCAAAATTAATGCAATGAATCAAACTCTAGTAAGTCCAATTAAAAATACAAGAATAATCTGAAAAACAATCGCGATTTTTTTTTTTGAAACACTACAAGCAACCACGATCGATATTTATTCGCAACGCTATGCTAGAACCAGACGCGGGGAATGCTTGATTCGCAACGCTAATTCAAACCGTGATCAACATTTAGTCGCAACACTAACTGGCCCCGTAATCTTCTTCGCAACTCTAATTGAAAACGCGGTGGGCTCAATTTCAGGGGAGGGGGTATCGATTAGGGTGGATCGAAATATAGGGGCAAAATATTTTTTTATTATTCATGACTTCTAATAGTGGGCAAAAGTTGCCTTTTATAATGGTATTTAAGCTACCAAAGTTTGAACGTGATCAACAAATTTTTTCAAGTGCCGCAAGCCTTTCAAAAATTAATATTTCAGTAAATATTAATATTTGAAGGGCTTGCGACACCTGAAAAAATTTGATGATCACGTTCAAACTTTGGCAGCTTAAATTCCATTATAAAAGGGAACTTTTGCCCACTATTAGAAGTCATGAATAATAAAAAATATATTTTACCCTTATATTTCGTTCCACCCTTGTCTCGATGTGTCAGCCTATGGCCAACCAAACTACTACTACTACTACAACTACCGGCGAGCATAATGGCAATGTAATACGTAAGAATGACCCTGCACCCGAGGATGCAGGGCCATTCTTGGTAGCCCACATGATGTGGCCTTTTCTCTGGCCGGGCTATCTTCGGCTCTTTGGCCACTTCTTGCTTCGGCGGTCCGCCCTTCTGAAAGTGAATAGCGTGCCCAAGCCCGTCCTGCCGACCGCGACCAGCGACAATGTGCAATGTCCCACTGGCGTCAAAAAGTCGACATAGCGAGGCTAGAAGCGAGGGCATACCCCACTCGCACTAGTCTGGCCGTCGACTTTTCTCACAAATTTCCTGAAAGCAGGTCATCGCGCGGGGGAACATGCGATCAGAGAATACGACGACCTGCCCCGGCCCTACCTACTTATATTTAAGTCACACATTCGTACCAGAAGGTAAGTTACCTATCCTAAACAAAACCTATATTTAAAAAATATCAAAACAGTCTCTCAAACACAATCATCAGTCAACCCACTCCACGATTCTCAAGCATCACCGCCCGGGTGCAAAGCCTACACTAGAGAGACCGTCCCGGGACGACTCCGTCACCCGAGCTTGGCCGCAATCACACTCTAATAAGTACGTACCAGTTTTCACTGAAATCGGCTGACAAAGGCAGTGACCATTGCGTATAAGTATGATTTACATAGCAATTAATTATTTTCAATTTCAAAGAATGGATTACTTGATAATGTGCATTGTACGTATTAGGTACATACATCAAGCGTTATTACTTTCTCGTTTGATTGTACGAGATTGAGTAACTTTCATATTCCAAGATTATTTACTAGAATGATCATCGTGTGCAACAAGGAATATGATACATTGGTATCGTTATTGCAATGAATAATAATATAATGTTATAGTTTCGTTAACATGGTCTTTGACAAAAATCTTTCACCGACGCAAATTCCACCGCCTAACCACACAAACACACACAGGTGGAAAATGCGGCGTGCACGATACACTAACGCATTGCCAGCCGCCGACATGTAATTAGTTAGTAAAGAAAGTCATCGTGCCCCATTGCCTTCAACCACCCAAGTAACGCATGGGCACGTGGATGAGTTAAAAGGCAATGGGTACGGAAAGATATCCTGAAAATCCTCAACTAGAAAATATGATTAGTCTGTATAGTGTCTAGCACGCTAGTATTATTTCATTTTACATTATTAAGCAAAATTACTCGACTTTCAACTTGTGAATAGTTTACAGTTTGATAAATAAGAAAAGACTCTACTTTAGATCAAGAAAAAGGACTCTACTCGACATTCAATTCGCGAGAAAAAAGACTATAAAATTGAATTATTTAAGAAAATGACTCTAAAACATTAAGAATTTACTTTAAGAATATAAAACGGGCGATTCCATCGTCAAAGTAAATTTCATATAGGTGCAAAAAAGTATGTTCTCATGCTAATTACTTTGAATCTGAAATTTGCCCACCCTCAATTGTCTTCTTGCACATGGAAATTAATTATTCTATTGTGTACGCAAACGAGTGACCTTTATAAGAAAGGAATTACACTTTTATGTCTATTATCATCATTTAGACATCAAGTTACTTTTGAATACGTAAGTAGTATCAGAAAAATATAAGAAATTCAAGTCATTATAATCGTCGCAATGACGGAATCGGAGGGCATCCGATTTTTTGACTACATATTAAATAAAAATGATCGTAGCTGTGGAGTCTGAGGGTATCAGACTTCTTCGCTACATAAAAATTAGCATTCAGCCGTATTGATATTCATATCAATACCTTCTGAGCTGCTATGCATCTTTAGGTGCATTATTTAATAAATATCTACATCAATGTATGATCAATGATAAACATTCGCTTTAGGAAACGTTTATCTTGGAAATTATGATTATAATTTGATTCTATTGAAAAGGCGCGGTGCACAAGAAGACCCTAGCCCTCGTCTAAGAAATACATACACATACAAAATGTTACAATTCACGGGCATGGTTACCATACCCGCGGTCATTATGCTCGCCAAAGTATACAACCGGTCACTCGTGTCGATTTGGACCAAACGTCCTACGACATGACTGAGTGACCAGAGGAATCGTAATGCATGCGCACTCACATTTCGCTGTGCCCCGGTGACGGAGGCGCCAACACCTCTGCAACTGCTCAGGGGAAGTCATCAAGCTGCTAGATGAAGTCATCAGCTTGCTCAGCTGCTCCTGGACTGTAACGAAGGAACAGAACACGATTATAATTTCTTTCTAAACTTACGATTGTTCGAACTCTAATAAAGAACCACGAAACATTTCAAAACTAACGAAATTTTTTATCATTTAGACATTTTAAGAAAAAAAAAAAATTAAATATTAAAAACTAAAATTAACAAATTTTTTTCTTAAAATGTCTAAATTATAAAAAGTTTTGTTAGTTTTGAATTTCTTGGTGATTCTATTCTAGAAATTAATTTTCTTTTAATTTTTTAATTTTTTGTTTCTAGAATTTTGAAGAATGAACTCTACTTTAAAGTAATTAAATGAAATACATAGATACTTACATCTTTCCAATAATATTCTGCGCACAAATCTCCTCTTCAGCTGACGCACTGACTCTAATTTCCGATAACGAGTTTCGCTTTCAAAAGTAAAAAAAATAAAGAAATAGACTATCAACGCGCCCCAAAGATCATAATTCTCGAACAAACCGCTGAATCTATTCTCGCGATTCGAAAGTCAGAGCCCCGATGCTCGCAAAAGAATATAAATTGCGTAGAAAACACTGACTCTACCCTCGCGTATCCCAAAATTGTTAACGACACTCTACTAAGAGCAACTGTGCTCTTCAAAACGAAAAACTTCGTACGTCATAAACACTGACTCTATTTGGCCGCATTGCACGCGGTCACAATCTCTGAAAAATAAGTAGGATAGGAGGGTGGGGTGGATGTGGTTTGATCGAGTGTTTGTCACGAGGAAATATTGTTTTTCTTGGAACCAGCCAAGTAACTTTCGCTCCTTGTTATTTAGAATACAAGGTGTGATGCGAAAATACAGAATGCTCGCTCGATAGGAGGAGCTTTACATTTCAGTAACACGATATTATCCAGAATATACTACCTACATCAAAAATAATTATTACATTTAAATGAACCGTAGTAGTGGCTTTCGTCATTAAAGTTGTAAGCACGTTCGTGTTATTCGAATAATACTTTAAAATATACCACGATCTTTATAAATATCCAAAATTCATTGCAAGAATCAAAATTCGTTAATTATTCATGCTTGGATAGCATGTCCTCGATCAACTACGCAGTTTCTATACATAAAGAACAAAACTTGCATCCAAAACCGAACGTAAATGCAATTACACTAGCTTCATAGAGATAGATTCTTAAAAATCATTGAAATATTATTGAATTCTACGTAAACGCGACCGAAATGCAATAGAATTCGATCATTCCAATATTTCGTAAACATCTACTGACGCCATTTTGAAATGTTTAAAGAAATCCGACTAGAATTATTCAATTTATCATAATTCAATCTTTTCCCATTTCATCCCGATATTAACCGACTGCAAAGTTACCCATCACCCTCACAGCCAACAATGATTCAATAAAATAACGATAAAAATACGTATACCACACGTACTGCCACCTTCTTTGTCCAAGGAATGACCAGTCGCCATCCAAGCACCGTTCAAATTAACCACCAAGTGTCATAGCGTTGCATGCCCTTTGGTTTCGATTCCCGCCTCAACGTCTGTAACCGAACGATGCAACAAGAGATTGAAACAAAAGCATTAAAACATTCGTAAGGCAATTAAACAACAAATAAACTTGAAATATGCCCGAAAAGGGATGTAATTGAATACCGAGACACGATATGTGTGCACTAAATGTGCAGAAATATCGGTACGAAGGCAACGAAGGCAATACGCGACGAACGTCCAACGGTTTTCTCGCGATATTTAATCAATGTCGGGACGAAAGTGTATTAATGATAGCAGCAAGTGACGGTAGACAGTAAAGAAGAAGACTAATAATGATTATAAGTAATTATGTGACGATAGATAATGTAGGCGTACCATTTAAGTACGCAGCTATTGAAACGTCTTAATTCAACGATGTCCACAGACCGAATGACCTCCGCGCCCCGCCAATGTACCGCGGCGAATATGGGCTTTGGTGGGGGGAGACCAAGCAGGCCTCGCGAGAGAATACACGCGTACGTAAGTATTTACGAAGTGTTGGAATATCGGTCGGTTATTGCACGGCGAGTGACGTATATATCGCGTCTCGTGGCCGAACCGTCTGAACAGAGGTGACTTCTAAAGCCGGCATCGTTCAGTCATAACAGAAGAATCAGAAGAAAAATCTTACCGTTTCCGACTGATCCATGAGACGATATTACGATATCTCTGTCATGCGTGGACCGATTAAATGCTGTTGTTTATATATATTTTTATGTTAAATAAATTTATTTTGCGTTAAATACACTTGAATAGGATAGCAAGGTTAAAAGGCGTATGTGTTCTTGTTGTGATTATTTTTTCTCTGTCGTTGCACGGAATACGTTTGTAAAACGATCTTTACATTGTTACTCTATGAGACTCATTTGTAAATCGCGGGTTTCGAATGTCCTATTTTTAATTTCTAATTCATACCACGCGTTGCGTTATAATCTTATTTTAGACTGAATTGATAACGTTGGGTGTGACACGAAAATGGTAAGGGGGCTCGCGAGCCCCCCGAGCGTGTGACACAAAATTACTACATTGGGTGATAGGTCTATCCTATACTTCGTCGATGGTCTTGTGTGGTCTTGTTGTTTATGCATGCATGAAAACGGCCCCCTCCACACCTACTTCACTCTGATGAATTTCTCCTCGTCTTTTTTTCTCGTTTTATCGGGGATTAAATTTGCTAAAATGTCGCACAATAGTTTTTCAAAATTTTCTTTAGGAATTAAACAAAAAAATTCTGGACTCTTGATTCCAAAACAACGAGTTTATTAACCAGCTTTTTTCGTACATCATTAAGGGAGATAAAATAAAAAATAAATATAGATTAAACAGTTCAAATTTAAACAAGAAAACTAATATTAGCCTTCTATTCGTATATTCTACATCTTCTGTGCTTCTTCATAATTGGACAAAAGATATTTTGCGTCTTTTTCAAGTTCAATAGACGGAGATGACGGAGATGTGATCTGAAATTCGATATTAACAAATTATGCATCACATCCTCATTTACTTATACGCGTACATACGTTCAATTCAAACTTCGCGCCCTCGTAAGTTCATGGGTACTGACTACTGATGGTTACGCAACAATTAAGGTGCGATTTCATGCTGCCGCTCGACGCTCGTTTTGAGCGTCAAAACCAATCACGTGACCGACGCTTACCCAACGAACGAGCGAGTCAGAGTGAACGAGCGTCAAGCGGAAAAGCTCGGAAAAGCTAAACACATGACTGGTTTTGACGCTCAAAATGAGCGTAGAGTCAGCATGAAATCGCACCTTTAAGCGTCACACGCCCCATCTACATCTGACATTTCGGATTTCAGTTACTAGGAAAACGTCAACGGGAAGAAAGTGTTTATCTCGTTGTTTATATACAAAAATTAAATGATGCAGTTCTATGCGTCATATATGTCCTTCGTACATATAGCATCAGGTATGAGATTTTCTATTCCATTCGCTTCATACGTTTCTTTTTGTTAATGTTCATATATATTTCTAAAATCAAGAGGTACAGTAATGAAAGTCAGACTAAATACAGTATGAAACATTACTGGTATTGTGACTGTAGATTTAGCGGTAATGGCTGTGTTTCCTTTTCTTTAACAGAACATCATAGTAGATTGTAAAGGGGCATCAGTAAAATGGCAGACAAAGCAACAGTAGGAGGAATCCCGATTGAATGTTTAAGCGGAGAACCAGCAGCAGTCTGGTCCGGTTGGCGTAGTTTGGGAGAGAGAGAACTGGTCAGAGAAGCCTCCGCCAAGGGCACTCATATTAATCTCGCTCATAAATGTTTAGCTTATAGGCGAAGCTGTTCTGTCGAGGATGCTCAGCATTATTTCAATAAAGAAGTAGAAATCTGGATCACAGAACTCTTGAAGAAACACCAAATTTATAGAGCTTCCCATATTTTACAAAATATCGTATGTTAAATATGAATTATCGACTTGTAATATCTATTACCATTGATGTTGCTTACACGCTTTGCTTCTCCGCAGAAAAAGAATTCGGTGGAATACATATTTGAAGTTTGCGTACATTGCAAGGATTCCACACTGAGGAATTATTTATCGGAGTATCTAATAAGTGTCGCACAATTTGAAAGCGAACACATAGATTCGTGGAATATACTGAAGAATATCATACAATTTGAACAGAAATATATGTAAGTTTTCTTTTCTTTTGTATATATTGGTTTAATAGAATAAACGACCAGGCAATTTTTCAGGGTTCAAGATGGTTTAAGCTCTTCTCTCTGTATCGAAGATGTTATGAAATTACCGGAAGCTGTAAAGCGAGCATTATGCACGGAATTGTACTTTTCTGTAACTGAACAAAGTCTCTCAAGGAATATAACTAATGTCGTGCTATGGGATTATTTGCTATCGAACGATAAGATCGAGTTGATAAGACTTTGGATCGATACTTATTATAATGGTAACGCGTTGGAGGAGCCAAACGACATCGACGATAAATACAAATCTTTGTTCGCCACCATGACTATTACATCGGATATGATCGAAACCATTGATTCTTCGAATGCCAGCAATCTCGTAAAAGATTTAATTAAAAATCATCTATGTAGGTATGTCTTTGTTTATAATACGCGTGTATGTATTACAAGAATTTGCATATAGACATTTGTTTATAAATGTATTGTCTGAATGTATTAGGCATGGGGTCTTTGAACAGAAAGAGAAGCGAGATATAAAATTAATGTTAAGACGTATTTTTGGTAGCACGATGACGCTATCAGAATTTAACGTGATACTGTCGCGCGAAACGTGCAATATTAATAAGACTGAATTTTTACAAAGTATTGATAAGGAATTGTGCCTTGCGCGCTGTTCGAACGAAACGGATAATCAAGAAGAGAAAGTCAAAGTCGCAGAATTATTTGATGCATTAACGAATATGTCTGAAAGTCAAGATCACTGCGAAGATACATTGATAGAAGGGACTTTTAAAACAATTCATTATCTTTCTGATGACATTGATGAATATTTGAAACAGAATTATTTGATAGTCTTAGTATTACTATTCTCGTACTTGTCCAAGGACAGTGTAGCAAATAATCAATACAAAGATACTGAAATAAAAGAAGATATATTGAAAAGTATATTCACGAGTAAAGATGACTTACAGTTAGGTGCTTATAGCATTTCAAACGAAGCTCTTCGGAATACATTGAAACATGTGCCAATTCTTCAACATATTATAGAAGGCAAACCAAAGAAAGAGGTCACGATGTATGAATTATTAGATGGTTATAAAAATTTAAATGTAAAGCAGTTATTTAAGTGGCGATTTAATAACGAACCAATGCTACACTTCTCTAATGAAACTCTTGTTAAAAAATACGGACATACCGAAGCATTAACGTACGAATATTACTTGAAAGAAGCTCGCCCTAATATGGCTATACTTGGTTTAAAGCATTCCCAAGGAAAAGTAATGAGAAGTGTTTCTTCTAGACGGTAAAGAGAACTATTTTACATTGTACACTGCTAGTACTGGACAACACGCGCTGTATACTTGTAATATATTGATTTTAGGAAACGCAAGGCAAGCCTTTATGCACATATTCTTGCTCTACGAAACTTGGATAAACCAGAAATAGTATGCAGTTGCATTTCCTTCATCGAAATGTTGGGCATTAATTCAGAAAACTTGAGGGTCCATGTAACAGCGGCGGATTATCTGAAGAAAGAGATCGATGTTTCAATTGGTAATCCTTCATTCTCTCCAACAAGTACAGACGTAATAAATATTGCTCGATATATCGCATCGCTTACTTTCCAGGGAATTTATTAGAGAGTGTAATATACAAAAGCGAGGATGATCTGAACACCATAATGTCTTACCTCGAAAATACTTTCCAGAGAAATTTTAGTGAAAATGTAGTCGAGGATAGTCGGCAATTTTTAAACATACTGAAAACATGGGATGTTATCGTGCGATTTACAAAAGCCCACAATATTTCTTTGCCAGCCAGTTTATTAAAACTTTTAGCAAGTCAAAATCACTGGTTCGAATTCGTTTTGGTCTGCCATATTTTTTCCTATCCTCTGAATCAGGTAATAACTCGATTTTCAGGTAATAACTCGATTTTCGAAACATGCACGCTTCGCTATTATTTCAGGTGTTGGAGAATACTAAACACTTTAAAGATGTAATTATAAGAGAACATTTGCTAACTTGTTTAAATAACACGCAACTTGCAAAATCACAATCAGCCGTTTATAGCGATCAGAAAATAAGATCCCGAGATGTTAGACAATCACTGTACTATAAAATTGGTGTTGAGCAAAGTGTAAGTAATAACAGTTCGATGCAAATGATAGACTTGATACAATGTTATACTAAATTATAATGATATAATAGGGGTCTCCTATTTCTGGCTCTCCTGTCTCGGCAGATACAGCGAGCATGTCTGATTCTTGTAGTACATCCGAATATCCTATAAACGATGGTGTTTATTCCTTAAACGATGATTTGTGGTCGATTATTCTAAAATGCCATCAAAGTCCAGATCCACCCGGAGCGCTAATAAATGCATCCCGGCTAACATCGAGACCGTTCCTCACAGTATTGGCAACCTGTTACGAGGTATAATGGTTTCCTTCGCTTTACGAGTTGTAGTATTTCCATAAAAGCTTGTATCCTCCTGATGTTATTAAACAAATGTATTTTAGCCATCTTCTACAGCCGCGTATTCGTATTCATGGATGGTAATATCTGCCGAAGATGATGATATCCTGTCGGATTACAAAGATTGTTTAGAACAGCAAGAATGGACTGCCAACCAAGTTTTCAACTTGGTGGACAAAATGGTGACACGTGGATATATCGGCACCCTAAGTAGAGCTTACAAAATTTTTATGCCTGTAAGTATGTACTATGTACTACGCAGTATTACAAAGCGTTTCATTGATATCTTTAACTCGTAGGACAGTCCGTTCAATTCGTTCTTCGAATTCCTCGTACAATGTACGAATTATGGAGATTTTAAAGGATGCCAACAGAATTTATTGGAATTTAAAACTCAATGTCTAAACCTCAAATGCAATGTACGTTTCAAGTTTTGTTAAAGTATTCGACACCTTCGCGTTTAGGTGTGATAACATAATAGGTACATGGTTTTCAGAAAGCTATGAATTGGGATTCTTCTGATAGTACATACTTGAACAACTCGTACTGGGTAGCAATCGTTGCAGTTAGATGTCTCGTTGCAACCCTTGCTCATGATCTTGGAAGTACACATTTGCAAATAAAGTTTCTCGAAACTTTAATAAGGTGTAACTTGCACACAGATTTTCCAGGTACCACAACATTAAATATGTCTACTTTATTGAATATTAAATCTAATTTAGAAGGAAAGCATTAACATTTAAACAATTCTTTCTCACATTGCAGTTCGCGTGCCGAATTTTCAACATTTCATACAGATTATAAAGATTCTCCAGAAAACTAACGTTACGCTAAACTTTGCTAATTTTACGATAACGGATAACGAGTATAGCTTCGAACCTGAAATTCAAAGATGTATTAGTGATTTACTAAAAACTGAGGATTACGACAGTGCGTTGAAATTATCAAATGTGGCGGAAACAAATTCATCCGACATTATCTTGGCTCAAGTAATGTGTTTGCACGCGTTGATCTCCCAACATTCTATTTTCGCTGTACACTAACGTATGAATAATATTTCTAGTATCGAAATAAGTTCAAGTACTGGATGCAGAGCCATGATAAAATTGAGAATGAATTTTGGAACGAATGTGCATCGAATATCGAGAAATACAATGTTTCGCCCGAAAAAGCAGCAGAGTTCTTTGTTGAGCATGCTGAGAAAGTTGTTTCTCATAAAGAGAGGTATATACGTTGTTAAGCAAAGTCCCTAACGTCAGCGACAATGAATATATGCTATTACAGATACGAAATATTGCGCTTGGCTTTCGAAACATTAAGAGACGTTGAAACGGAGCAACAAATTATCGATACACTAGAAATGGCAATGTGGAAATCGTGTATACTAGCTGGCCCTGAAAACGTACAATTTGAAAATGGACTGTACGTTTTTAATAAATTGAAAACAGAACTATTATCGGGATTAAATAAATTGAAGTTGAGCTGTACAATAAGCGACCAATACGAGAAGGATGCAGCTGAAAGCTTAATCAACAAATTAATCGATCTAGGAAAATTGGATGTCGCGTTAAGAATAAGTACAATTTTCAATTACAAACATAAGGTAAGTTCTATCGAGCTTTGCTGAATAACTACATATGCCAAGATGGTATTAAATATTTATCCGTGCGTAGGACTTGCAAACTTTACTGTTATGCTTGAGTTTGGCAGAAGGTGAAATTACACCAAATGAATTACCAGCCGAGCAACGAAGTCTTCTGACGGAAGTGAACAAAAGTAAACAGCAAAAGTACGGCGCCTTAAAGAATCGCGGCCTGCAAAGATTATCTTCGTCATCTTCGTGTACTTATTACAGTTTTATTCTGGTTGCAACGGATTCAGATATATTTGATCTATTGCAAAATCATTGTTTTAGTAATTACTTCGACTAACATCGGTGAAATAAGCAAAGCGAAGGACGAAACAATTCACAAAGCTCAAATGGAATGCTTATCGCTTTTACAAAAGTTACTCAAGACCTTGGAGCATGGAGTAGATATATGCCTGAGGATCGTATTATGTTATAAACTGGCAATACAGCTAGGAAAGAGTTACCAATTTTTACTTCTGCTAAACAATCCTTTCCAGTTTCTGCAAGAAATCACGGACAGCGATATCAGAAATAAATGTGAAGCTCTTGGCGATATAATTACTGCGTACAAAATCAGCAACGACACTGTTGCAGTATTTCTGGCTGAAAGTATCACAGTAAATATTACGCGAGCCATAGAAGGTACATAACAGCTTCGTTACGAAACCTGTACACTATTGTTACAAGCTTCCGTGTGTTACAGGTGGATGCGAAGACAATATTTGTTTGTGGGGATGTCCTTTGGATACGAATTTCCGTGTCATTATGGAATTGTGTAACGACGTCTCGCTTCTTGGCTGGCAACTCTTAAAAACAGCAAGCCAATTACTTGGGCATTCTCATGGTGAAAAAAGAAACGGTATTATAATAATATAATCGCTATTGTATTCCTATGATATTCGAATTTTCTGTCATACTTTTTCTTTGTTCGTCAGTGTTGACTCTAAAGACAATTGTAGAATTATTAATACGATCGCACGATTGCTTTACGACATCTTGTAATATGGAAGGAATAGCATCAGTATTACGCAAATGCCAAAATTTTGCGAACGTCTTGCAAAATCTGAAATATTGGACGTTGTTGGTATGGCAGAACTTTGTAGCGATAGAATAATGGAAGAATTATTATACAATAGCATGTTATATGATCGTAGGTACGACTTGTAACGGGCGTTGGTCGTTTTACGGAAATGAATTACATATTTCAAATATTGAAAGAGAATCATCAATTTGAATCCTTGCTTGGGAAAGGATTAGACAAGGTTTCCATCTGGGCACTTATTACTTCCACGGAAGTGTACAGATACAGAGGAAGTATAATGCGAAATGTATTGCAGGTGACTGGTCTAAAAATGGCACTTCTAGAATTCTTGAAACGTCATTGCCCCGAGGACAAGGATCTCTTCACATTGGTAGCATTACATTTCCGGCTGTATCATGAGATGGCACATATGTGGGAAAACGAAGCAAAGGATGTACTCAAAACGTTGATATTAAACGCAGTGAAAGATCATGCGAAATCCCAAAGCTCTGTACAGCATGAACTGAAATTTACCAAATGTGAGAATGTTCAGAAGCAGTTGCAATTATGCGTAACCAATTTCACGCACGCGACGCATTACTATTTACAGGTGAATTGCAATTAAAACATGCCGCTTCAAGAAAAGTATGCTTTGTTCTGTTAATTAACTAGTAATAAATGTTTAAACAGGCTAACAAATTGAACCTTGCCAGTCGTTGTTCCGATGAGACACAATTAGTCGCCCTTCAACTTTCCCTTCTTAATGCAGTGTCCAACAATCAGCAAACAACCTGCATACTTAACATAAAGTCCGAGGATGTCGATAGAATACTATGCCACACTTTAAATTTCTCCCAAGCTCTGATTGTCGTGCATGCTTACAATCATCACGTGGATTGGGCCAATCTGATCTATAACCATTGTATACTGAATGGAGAGGTGAAATATTTAAAAGACTTCATGGCTGTGAAAAGTCTGACTCCCGGCCTAGTACAAGATTGTGCGCGCAGGCAAGTAAATTGCGATTAAACAAACTATTCTCCGAAATGATATTCGCGAACGATAACACGTCCTAATTCGAACATACATTAATTTATTACAGATACAGATTGGAAAAGAGTATTACTCATACGATGACGGACAATATGAAGTTGTTAATCTCTGAATTATCGGACGTGGAATGTAAATACATGTTAGCCAGTCAGTTAGGCTTTAAGAATATTGTAGAAGCTATGCTGAATAATCCTATGATAGGCGCGTATTTAAAAGACACTGTGTGGAAGAAGGGCTATAATGCTACCTAAATCAGTCACATTCCAAACATTCTTAATTATACGTACACACTAAAATAAAACACGATCCTTCGCTATTAATGAAGAGAAAATGTTACAAATGTATGTTTTATTATTATTTTTATATAAATAAATATTTTTCTATATTTAATCTATATATATATATTGGCAAACGAGTTTGTCCTTAGTATACGATTAAAGCTGTGTAACATATTACCCCTCTATAGATATCAGTTTTCAATTATTTAAAATAGAAAACGATTTCTTGAACAGCTCGCAACTTCAAGCGACAATTATGACGCACGAAAATTTGTGTTGTAAGAAAATCGCCGGTCGCAATAAATTCGAAAGAGCTGCAGTCTTGAAACTGGATGCTTATATAAGGAAGTACGAAAGGAAATTTGGAAAAATATCGTCGTTACGAGTTTCTTCGAAGAAACAATTAAAGCTAGTGAAACTTATACACGATTTAATGAAAGCTATCGAAAAAGAGGAGGTCGACAAAGAACAGGGTATGAATTCATGATTTCTTTCATCATTATTCCGATATATCATGAATTTTCTCCTCGCATCGTAGCATTTCAAATACTGAAAGTATCTAATGACGCGATAAAAGAGACAATATCAAAATTGCAAGATTCAATGAAAATGTATAAAGAAAATATGAGAACTGAAATCGCTAAGCTTGATTGCCTAAGCACGGATAGACTATTAAACATTAATTATATGTACACGTAATAAATCGATGTTGTATAAATGTGTTATATTAAGTGCCTACAATAATTGATGGCGTGTTTTAATGGAATAAAATAGTTATAAATTGTATTTCTAGTCATTGGTCTTTTATTTTAATTGCAGACAATACTCTTATTTGCATTCCAGCGTAAATAAGACTTTAGGATACAATTGAAAAAACGCAAATATTCGTATATTATATACAACATGTGAAAATACATGTCTAAATTCCGTTTATATTCCGCATAAACTTATTTTTATTCCGCATTTAATTAAAATAATTATAAAATATCCACTTGTATCACGAAAGAAATGATGTAGATTTACCATTTGTATCAAATTCTAAAACATCCAAGTTCGGCCGACGCTTCATGGAATTCGTGTCTATATCACATGTACTCACCTTTCTCTTTACATTTACACCCTGCAATGCTGGATTATTTAATTCCCTTTGCAGATTTTCAGCCACATGAAAATCGCAATGTTCATCATATTTCAATATGGGTATCATTTGACAACATTGTAGACACTTTTTAGAAGGTTCTTGAATAAAATTAGTCGAGTCTTTTTTCACTAGAAAACTATAAATACCATTACTCTTTTTCCCTTTTGTAACATTAGTTTTGGATTTGCTTTTTCCTTTCGAATTTTTTACTACAATCTCCTTTGTAATAGTTTTTCTACTTTGCACTTTCATGTACAGTTTTGCCTCGTCTTGAAGCTCTGGAGGTAGCAATGCGACCACACTGGCATCAATATCATTTAAATCAGGAAATATTTCTTGTAATTTTACAGTATTCCGCAAATTGATCGCTTCATCGTTCCTATCTCCTGTCACGCTCGAGGACGATTGCCCTTGTTCAACCTCATTACTGATAGATTCTTTATCATTGCATTGTTCTTCGACTACATGTAACTCAGCAGAGTCCCTTTCGTTATTATAATCTTCCTCGTTTACATGCAATTCTTCTCTCAATATATTACAATCGTTTTTAGTTGCACGTTTAGCATTTTCATTCTCATCGATTTCGATTAATCCGGTCTCACGCGTGTACACATCTCTCGACTTACGTTCTTTTGGATTAAAAATATTGACAAAGAACGATTCCTTAAATTCATTTTGATCTAAGGGATCATCCAAATGAGAATTATTCATTCTCTTCTCGGAAAATGCTTTTCTCTTGTTCCGCTCGTTCAACGACGTAATTAAACTATTTAATTTCCTAGAAGTAGGTGACCAATCTGTCTGCGCGTTAGGATTTCGTTCACTTAATTGTACGCTACTCTTAGAATTCTGCGCTACGTTTCTCACTTTACTGTTCGGTACACTCTTTGTGTCAGCATTATTAGAGATCACATTAGCGGTTGCATTTATTTTCAAATTATCCGCTACTTTCTCAGTAACACGACTGGCAGATTGCGTGTATTTCTTTTCGGTTCGATCACCCGCTTCTTGTCGATGTTCTAACTTGGTGGATTTAAAGAAATTCCTAAAATTTTCACTACCTTTAGCCTGTATAAATTTACCAGTCGATATACCCAAGTACGCAATCGGACGCTGCGTTGATCTGGTTACAATTTCTACACAACGATTTGCCATTTTCTCTGGCTTATATGAAGTTAAAGTACACGAACGGGATTGAGATACGGTAGTTTTGTTTTGATAGTATTGATAGCATATCGTAAGTAACGTTGCTCGTCGTTCATTTTCCTCAAGATCTTGCTCGAGGCGGTCACAAACTTCCGCCGACAAATCGTCAGCCCAATGTTTCAACTGTTAACGAAACAATACCTTTCGTATTAATATGTACAGACCTTTCGTTCATATACAAACATCATTGTTTAGCTTACCACGTCTAACGAAGTAATAGCTTGTTTCCCTGGAAATTTTTTACACGCCCCAATCGATTTCGTCACAAATCGCACGGTAACAGGCTCGTTGTCTACTCCCCGAGCAATATTATACAACCATAATCTGAATTAACATTGGTTATTAATGTTCAAACCGTAAGAAAATGATGATGCTGTTTAAGAAAAAGACACGTACCCCGTTTTGTCGTCAAAACGTTTCTGTAAATATTGCAGCGAATACTGCAATAAGTCACCCATCACATTACATTTAAGAGATTCAACAACAACGTCCCCGAATTTTCCACCGAGATTCCTAACTTTTTTAACTGGTAATGTTGAATAGAGCGTGGATACTGCAGATGCGGGTAATATCGTCTGTCGATTTGGTTTATGTAATCCACACGCTAATTTGGCTAATATCTAAGGGCACGTAATACCAATGTACCTTTTTCAGCCTTTGTAACGTATTCACGCAATTCATGAAATAACGAATGACTCATCGTCTGACCTTATTTTGTGCAATACCGGCGGAGCATCTAAACCCTGTCTTTTCAAATATGTCGCTCCTTAATTCCTCAACTATTACACCAGCAATAGCAAGCTTTTGCGCTTGTATATCATGGAGTTCTTCGAAACTGTCTGCTACCCAAGTTCTCATGCCTTTACTTCTTTCTTCTAAAAATTGAACGATATAATTACTTCGCAAATGCACTTACCTGTGAACACAATATCTTATAACAACTTCCCCTTACCTTCGTTGTTTGTCCCGATCTCTGAATACCCTACGACGAATGTATTAGAAAGCTGCGTTATTAAATCCTCTGTTGAAACAGGATCTGATATTTTCTTGTCAACGATATCAGTAATATCTAGATAAGCTTCGTCCACGCTAGCTCGTTCTACTATATTGCAATGCTTCCTTATAACATCGATAACTTCGGCACCAGCTCTTCTGTACCTTTATAAGTATTCAGGACTTTTAGCAATCGTGTCTGTACAATTTATAAGAGCTTTACGCTCTTCTGGTATACCTCGATGTATCTGCTTTTTCACGAAGGCACGGTACACTGGCCAGGATAAGATCCGGACACTTTTCTTTAGCTTCTTCGCCCCTCATGTGCCTCGTAACTCCATATTCTCTAGCTTCGTAGTTGACGGCGATTATCCTAATTAAAAGAATGTTAATATTTCATTCGTCAGCTTCAATACCTCGATTAAGAACCCAACTACTTGATGTGTGGTTTATACATACCCTCCTAACTGCCACTGATAATATTGTACAACAGCAAGTGGCTTTCCTGCATACTCTGGTTGCAGTTTGGTTTCAACTTGGCAAAAGAAACAATCCATGTCTATTAAAATAATAATTCTATCGTGGCTAGAACTCGCCATCATAAACAATCTGTATGTTATTTAAAAACTCCTTATAAGTGAAAGATTGGAAATGTTTACGCAGTCTATCCGCCCCATTTACCCGAACTTAACATAAACGAATCTCTGCTATTTCTATTTGCGCCGACATCACTCAAATTTTATAACGACGCTGCTGTTGCACGTATAAAGCCGTATGAAACTTTTACATTATGCACATAATAACCAGAGTGAAAATTCACTCGGCACCGGTCCCAACGGTGCAGACATCTTTCCTGATCTTTCCGTGTACACAATGAAGTTGTCGCTTTACCGTTTTTCCGGCGTTACCGCGTCAAACCTTTCAAGTCACTTATAGCGAATTCGGTACCTCTCACTGACTCTGCACTGGTGCCAAAAAATGACTTGGATTGGTTGATTCTTATAGAGCTATCTTCGTTTCTATCAGAAACAACCAATCCAAGTCATTTTCTGGCACCAGTGCAGAGTCAGTCCATAGGATCCAATAGCGCGAAGAAACACGCGCCAACACGCGCTACAGTTAACAACACCAACTACCACCTAGCATCTATAACTGGCGACTGACTGATCGGAACTTTAGTCGGAGGTGGAGAAATCGGCCGTTAATGAAACAATTGTAAAATCGTTCTGGAAACTGTTCTGATATATTTGCTCACGCTATCGATTCTATAAATCGAATTTAATGGAATGGTATGTACTACGTTCATCACAGGTTATGCTTTCGTACAGCTTCAGTGCAGCTTCGTAAGTGACGTTTGACAACTACTACCCTACGACTCGAACAAAGTTTTGCTCCCCCAGTTTGTCACGTATTATTTATGGCTCAAATGGAAGTTAAACAAAAAAGTGAACATCTGCTGGCGTTGAAAGGTAATTACACAAGTTTCTCCGTGGTATTTCATTTATGTGTGTTAAATGTTGGCAGTACAGTTAACATTGTTATTTATGCCGTGCTGCATTGATTCTCAGTGATGAGATTGACACGACCCACTCTCGCGAGTCCAGTAGTTGTTACTTGCGATTCAACGGACCTTCCTGGTAACACGTTGAATAATGAGCTTAAAAGCGATTGTACCGCTCTACAAGGAATGGAAACTCTGGCCGTAGGCCAGTTTATGGTGTTACCGCAAAGTTTTGGGTATGTATTCAGTTATTAATTAATGGTTTTAAAATTATATCGTATCACTATAGAGTTCTTGAAGCATATAGGGTAGCCCACACAATTTGTCCACTTTCGGCGTTCTTGTTGTTAATGGGGAGAATTAATTTTTCTTGTTCCGAGAAGCTAATTTAGGGGTAGTGATGGGTTTCGAATCGCTTTGAATATCAGGCGACTACTTCGAAGCACTTCGAACATGATTCAAAGCTTAAAACTCTACAAAGTCTTGATAAGTCTTGAGCTTTGATAGGTCCTGAAAGTCTTGAAAGTCTTGATTGTCTTGGAAGTTTTGAAACTCTTGCTACAAAGGCTTGGTAGGTTTCGGACCTGTATGTACGTCCACCGCTGACTCACGGGACAATACAGTCATAAACCGCGACCCTGGCGAGACCGTCTGGCTGATCAACCTGGCTAGTTTTTGGTAACCAGATGTTCATTTTCAAGACTTTCAAGACGTCCAAAACTTTCAAGACCTATCAAGACTCAAGACTTTCAAGAGTTTTAAGCTTTGAATCATGTTCGAAGTTTTTGTCATATACATAGATTCTATGCGCTTCAGATCCCATCACTATTTAGGGGGCATGTTATGCTACATGTTTCACGAACCATTTCCTTACATGTTTTCAAAGGTGAATTATCAAATACAAACATTCGAATCACTTTGCGAATGAGAAAGATAATCAGAAGAGACAAGTTGTGTGGTTCAAATAATTGAGGATCTTGCAGCCAGAAGGGTGCACCTCTATTTTTGCAGTTTTTGAGTTATGACGTGTACTATATGTAAAAAAAATTCTACATTGTTTGATGTAAATCCGGTAACAAATGAGCGATTTATTGCAAATTTTGTGCCCGCAGCCATTACGAATGCTCCAGATTTGAAGAATTTGCCAAAACTAGAAATAAAAACTTTTTTTAATTAGTGTTCTCTTTTTAACTTTAAGTATCACAAAGCAATAATTTTACAAACAGTTTTTTCTAATTTACTTGAAGTCGGTAAAAATGGAGCCGCACTCCTCTTGCTGCAAGGTACTCGATTTAATAATTCGATATTAAATAATGAAATGTTAAAATCGTACGTTCATACTTGCAGGAACATTTATCTAGGTGAAATATTTTCGAGCTATCTTTCTGTGCATAATGGTAGCAATCAGTTAGTCAAAAATGTTACAGTTAAAGTAAGTAAAATATTCTTATGTATTAAGTTTAAGTATACACACATTAAGACATGTTATACGCTAATAACAAATATAAAATTATATTAAACATTAGAGATAGAATGATATTATAAAATGATTATATGTGTATAAAATTTCCGAATCAAACTTAACAATATTTCGTACTATAGGCAGATTTACAAACAAGTACTCAAATTATTTCTCTTTCTGGTAATAGTGGAGGAATGAAGGATTTAGCTCCTGACAGTACAGTTGATGAAGTAATACATCACGAAGTAAAAGAAATAGGCACACACATGTAAGAATGTATATTATAATATAACAAAAGTTACAGCGTGTAATTAAAGCGTAGATAACGAAAATCTTTTACAGATTAATCTGCGAAGTTACTTATACACCTATTAGTTCAGGTGCCGCACCGCAATCGTTTAGAAAATATTATAAACTTCAAGTGGTAAAACCGTTAGATGTAAAAACTAAATTTTATAACGCAGAGGTAACATTCTTAAAATAACATACGATATTATAATAACGAAGGCTTTGATATTTCTGGCATATAGATCTATCTAACAATTGTTTAATAGAAAAGTTTAATTCAAAGCATATTATTTTCTTGAAGTCAGATGAAGTGTACCTAGAAGCGCAAATACAGAATCTTACAGCAGGTCCTATATGTTTAGAGAAAGTTTCGCTCGAATCGTCTCATTTATTCAGTGGTGAGCTCATATCCCCGGATCGTCTGACCTAATTGTAAATTTCGTTAGCGAGTATTTTAACCGTTTCAGTATCGACGCTAAGTACAAATGAAAAGGGAGAGTCTATTTATGGATCGGTTAACGTATTAGATACTGATTGTAGCAGACAGTATTTATATTGTTTAAAGCCACAATCGACTCTGTTAAAAGATCCAAAAATGATGCACAACGCGACGAACATTGGGAAATTAGATATCGTTTGGAGAAGTAATTTAGGAGAAAGGGGGAGGCTACAAACAAGTCAGTTACAGAGGATGGTTTGTTAAGTCGTTTATTGTTTCATTTGTAATTGACGAACCTCTTTAGTATCTGATTTATGCTTCTAATCTTTAGGCACCTGAATACGGTGACCTAAGAGTCACTATGAAAGATGTTCCTGTAAAAGTATATCTCGAGCAAGCGGTTAAATTTAATTGCCACATAATAAATACATCGCAAGTATTCCAAATATATCGACGAGCTAGAATTAATAGCTAACACAGTACATTTATAAGGTTTTTCATAAATTAAATGTTACAAATTACTGAACTTTATTTTCTTTGCTTTAGAGAAAGAAGTATGGACTTGATGATGAGTTTGGAATCAAGTAACTCGATCGCATGGTGCGGAATATCCAACACGAAAATAGGGACATTAAAACCTGGAGTATCAATAGATATTCCTTTATGTTTGATTGCATTACACGGTGGTATTATTGTGAGTATTATGGTATAAACGTTATAGAAGCAATAAGTTACTCTATAATGTTGTGTTTTAGACCATTTCGGGACTCAAATTGGAGGACACATTTTTGAAGAGGACATACGATTATGATGATTTAGCACAAATATTTGTTAATCAATAGACTAGTCGACAATTGAATAAATTAATAGAAACATGTTTATTCGCCTGCTGTATTCCCCCTTAAAAGTGTACCAGGTATTTTTATAAATGCATAGAAGAATATTAACGTCGAAAGGAAATTAACCGAAATATTGTTTACACATTTTTAGAGATATGCATCTACCGTGGACATTCGTTCACTTTCACTCACTGCTCCTACAGCACACGCAAGGAGAGTTTGAACATCCTGAGGTTCATTTCCACCGAAAACATAGCCGTTAGCTTTGTCCACAGCATTTTTCACTTGTAATAACAATGCTTGATTAGAAATATCCAACGGTATAAAACTGACGAGACTATAATCTTCTATTAACGACACAAAAGCTGCATTTAATTTCTTATACCTGAAGGCAGAAAACATCTTATATGAATCAAAAGTATTGCGACAATTGTTCATGTGAAAAATATCGAATGCAAACTTACTTTGACGTAAATGGATCCTCGTCCAGTTTATCTAACAAATAATTTAAATCGAGAACTTCTGTATAAAATTCTATATTAAAGGCTAGGCAGTGACTAAATCTCTTCATTTCATCGAACTTTGTCATAATATTAACATGAGGTAGGCCTAACTTCAACATGGTCGTCGTGCAAAGGATTAAGGATGATAAATATTTTCCTATAATCAGAAATGCTATTGTCACATATCAACGCATAAATCTACTTCTGAGAATGTAACGTGTATAATCACCAGCGTCGCTACAATGATGAGAGTCTACAAGGTGTACGCTGCATAGCCTAACTAGATTCTGTCCCAATTTTTCAGCGATCACACTGATCGATTTATGATGCGTGTATAATTCAACCTACCGATGAATAAACGCTACAGCCGAAGAATGCAACGAATTTCATAATATTAACGTTTACGGAGTATATGTACCTGTCCCGGACAATCGAAAATGAGATAGTAATCCTTTAAGTTTAAAACTTTTGTAATTAGCCATTGTACGTTAGCTTCTAAGAATTCCATACAGTAAACCAGAGCTCCATTTGGCCCGAGCCCGTAATGTGACATTACTTCGTCGTGTTTTATTAATTCAGATACATCTATCGCTGGTTTATATTCCATGTTTTCATTCGCTGGATCTGAAAGTATATGAATAATGAAATCATGGGAAAAATAGAAAAGTTATTTATCAGTGCTGGTTTTTACCAATATTAATAACGGCTACTTTTCTGCCAAGTTTCTCTAAAAATTTGGACATAGCATGGCAATAAGTGGTTTTCCCACTCCCGGGTGGGCCGATAACTAACTGACCGAATATTAAACTCATATTTGTACTCTGAACTTATAGCATCACCACGCTTTGAATTTCTTTATAGCTGCGACAATAGCATTAAAGGTATCTTTATCGTAATGTTTTAAGGACAGTGAAATTAATAGTGGTTTGTCCGCGTTAATTTGTTCTGCTATATATCGAGCAGCTGCCACAACTTCAATGTCATCTTTTCCAAACAGTATTCTAAAAATAATATTTGTTTATTTATTGCATCGGAACTGGCTATAATTATAAGGATAAATACACTGTAGAATAATGGAAGAATTACTTACTTTGTGGAATATACACTGTTGTTGAATGGAAGTAACGCGGGTCCCTGAGATACAGCTATCAACGATCCAAACTTTTTAACGTGCGTTACAATGAGCAATATGCGATTACTAAAAAATAAATATAAATACATACATATCTTGAGTTAAATGCTTGTGAATAAAATAATGCTATTTTCAAGCAATGCAAATGCATATATTCCCTATTACCTGTAAATCCTCAAAGCAATATCAGTGTGGTGACCATGAGTAACAATGGCACAAGCATAATTTTGCATAGTTTCTGTTTCTGTCCACAACTGAAATAGTACATATCTCGTTACAGGGAAATTAGCACTACCAATGCCGAAACAACTCGTTAAACAAGCTATACTCACATCGCATTAAAAATACGTTAATAATTCCTGCTTAGTCGTGTAAGTATATAGATGTAGAATGAGTATTCAATTGTCACGTTATCACAGACGAGGTATAGAATAGACCAGCGCCGTCCAAGCTCGCTCCCGCGCAATGAACGGAGGAAATGTTATACGCCCGTAGAGTAATTAGCGGTGGGGGAACGCCACGCATGCGTGCAATGGCGCCGCGACGTCGAACCAATCAACGCCAAGGTGGAAAACGAAACGGCGCCACCGTCAAGCCAAGCCTAGTGATTAGTGTTGGCTAGAAGTTAGAACCGTGATTTGTGAATCACGAGTGATCCAATCACGTTCGTTCCCAAACACGGTGATTTTTCACAGTGATCCGTGAATTTCGTGATCGCTTCTGATTGGTGCAGGCAGAACAGTGATCCGTAATTTTCGTGATCGCTTCTGATTGGTAGAGAGCATAACTGCTCTTTGCACGCGCCACATCACCCCAGTTTCTAATTTCTCTCGAAACATTCTCAAATACTCACCGTTCTTATAAAATCTCAGTTGTATATTTTGAACCAATGTAATCGTTCTTGATCTATTTAAATTAACGAATATTTCTTCACTTTAGTTAAAAAGTATAATGATATGTGAATACTTTAGCCAATCAAATCAGTGCGTGCATACATCGACTATTTATGAATGCATATACTATATATTCGCTGAATTAGCACGCTTTGACTGTAAAACAAGCTATATTAAAGTATTTTATATAAAATAATCATGGACGCAGCAATGGTTGAGGGGAGTGAAGCCGTCCTTACATCATGGACGAACATTTCGCTTTGGTCGCCGCGCTTCGCTTCGGCGAAATGGGCGACAGCCTTAATTCTGTTCTCTGTTTCACATTTCCTATTTCCCCCACTACTGCAAATATGCATTAACTGCCACTTCTGGAAATTAATCGGTGCCCGGACCTCCGGTAAAATTAACTTGGAGATTAACTGGCAGATCACTCTTAACCAGAGGTGAAGAAACAGGCATGTGGCAGTTGTGTAGGACATAACTCTAACTGAAAGATTACTGGAGGTGAAGAAATCGGCCGTATAACGTTTCTTACTCCATGAAGTAAACAAATTTGAAAAACGTTATTTTAAGATAAGTGATAATTATTATTGTCGATATCATGATGTAAGGATATATCATGGTCGATATGATCGCGGAATGAACTGTAACAACTTTGTAATCTATAAAGATTGCACCTCTGGTTTAAGGTCTTTCAATGCAGAAACGTAAATTAATAAACAAATTTCTATCTCTTTCCATATAAACAGTTCCAGTGAAAGAGACGAAGATATTTGCCACTATTAGGGTAACATTAATTAATCGCGGGATGCTGTTAGTTTTTTATTAGACGAAAGTATATTTGAAATATATAAGCATATAAATTAATATGATCGCAAATGGACAATATGAAATATTTTATATCTAGAGATTTCTGCTAATCGTATTCAGTTTGTGTTCCATGTTCTATATTCTATATAAATCGATCTAAAGTGGGAACCAGTGGGAACAGCGTCACGCGTGACGTGAGGTAAATGGTGGATCGTTGAATCGTTGTGAATCGCGTGTACTATGTGGAACAAAGTAATGCAAAGCTCCTAACATGGCAAGCAATAAAAAATCGGGAAAAGCCGCGGAAGCTGCGAAATCTAATGCAGGAATACTGTCTGAATTTCAAATACTTCGCAATGAGCAAAGAGCAATGGCTAATAAACTGTCAGAAATGGAGATGGAATTGAATGAGCACAAGTATGACTCTCCTAACCTATTTTAAACGTTTCTGTTTCGTGCATATTTAGTCCCATTGAAATATATTAAATTAGTTTTGGACGGTAAATGAACTACGATGAATGAAATTACCAAGCAATTTTTACGAAAACTAACTACAAATCGTACTAGCCTTTTTAAATAAATATCGCGTAAAGTTATACATTTCGAGGAAATACACAAATTTGATGTTCTAGGATTGTAATTGACACGTTAAAGAATGTAGACCCAAAAAGAAAGTGCTTTAAAATGACCGGAGGTGTTTTGTGCGAGCTTACAGTACAAGATGTAATGCCTGCATTAGTCACGAACAAAGAACAGGTTAATTCGCCCTTTCTTTCTCTTAACGACATAAGCATAAATAAAACTTTATTGTAAGCATGGAGCATTAAAGAAAGATATTTCATGATTTGCAGCTGATTAAGGTCATAGATGCCCTGAACGATCAGTTGGCGAAAAAGGGAGTTATAATAAATGAATTCAAAGAGAAGCATAATATCAGAATCAGGGGACAGCAGGATGTACAACGACCAGCCGGCGAGGATAAAGAAGACAAAGAAGCAAAGAGAAGCGCAGTTGTTGTTAATCCATTGTTGAACAATTATGCATAAAATCAAAATCCTTTGTTTATAATACGTGTCACACTTACATTTAAATCATTCTTTGGTGTTTATTTATTAAATCTTTTTTGGAAACATTTGTATTTGATACGTACAAGCATTCAATTTTTCATTAATTTCTGTACTTTGTATAAAAATGAAATTACATAATGATTTTTGTTTACGGACATTGCTACACAATTGCAAGTATTTCACTTTCGTGCAACCGTTATTCCTTGCAACATATTTTCACTACAGGATTATTATAGGTAGTTTGGTAAATACTTTACTAATTAATCATTTGATGTTCAAAGCATGAAACTTTTATTCCTTATAGAAGCATTTAGTCCAAATTATAACAAAGAAAAATTGCAAAATGTTTTTACGTAGAATTACGTTTAACAAGTCGGATAGTGTATGGGGCGATTTATGGATGACCGCCGGTGACGAACATATGTCCCAATTGAAATCGTTTTATCGTTAAAAGTACGTGCCGTACAGTAATCGTGTTTGCATATTCGGAAACAGCATGAAGTCCAATTCACTTATTGCGCAATACACAATGTGCCCGACGCTCCTCGTGGGGAATAAACAATATATTGCAGTGGTTAAAACTAAAATTGGAAATTGTGCATAAAAGCTGGTACGCTTCACCGATTTTGATGAAATTTAAATATGTTGTAAAACTCAAAATTCTGAACAACTTTCCCCTATACATATAACCGCCGGCTGACCTTAGTTTCCGAGATATTCGCGAAAAACTCCTGCTACTACAATGAATTCTACTTACATATGTTTGGGAATGACTAAGCTGCGTTACGCTACCTGGTGGCGAAATCAGAACCTGAAAGAGTAGGTCGCCACCGTTTGGTGACGTCACGACTGCCAATCCCAATACCTACGCCTCGGTGGTCGCGTATGCGTCAGCATGGAGACCACTGCTGATCTACTGTTCCTATAAATACATCGCGGCGTTCGAAAACAAAATAAACGATGAAGTCGATGAAGTTTTCAAGATATTTAAAAAAAAATAAAAATCAAATAGGTTCAATTTTGATTCAGCTATCAGTTTTGAGGGTAGGACTTGCAGATCGGAGAGTTGAAATGAGCTAGTCGAATATGGTTTCAAAGAATGTAGGTATCCAGTATTATTTGTAAAACTTATGTAAGCTACATTTCATATCATAGACCTGTATTGGTTATAACAAATTAAATAAACACTTTGAAACCATACTCGTCTAAATAGCTCATTTCAACTCTCCGATCTGCAAGTCGTAGTCCTATACTCTAAACTGATGGCTCAATCAAAATCGAGGCTAACTTAACTTCGATTTGCATGAAAGACATTAGATTTAATGTATAGAAGTTACTAACGATAAATTTCTTGTAAGGTACGATTTCATGCTGACGCTTATTTTGAGCGTCAAAACCAATCACGTGACCGACGCTCAACCAATGAACGAGCGAATCAGAGTGAACGAGCGTTTAGCGGAAAAGTTAAACCGAGTTTAGCTTTTCTGCTCGACGCTGAAAGTCACGTGGACCGATCACGCGATTGGTTTTGACGCTCAAATCGAGCGTCGACGCTGAAAGTCACGGGGACCGATCACGTGACTGGTTTCGACGCTCAAAACGAGTGTCAGCATGAAATCCCACCTTAAGAGTTTAGATGTAACGTAATAAATTTTTTTTAGAGCATGACATTTCTGAAATCCAACCATTTAATGTTATTAATTAAGAGTCCCCAGTAATCGTCTTTATTTGAAAATATAATCACTTTTAATAACGTGATTCTAAATGGCATAAATTTGATGACAAACGGTGAATATTTGGATACTTGTACATTGTACAGAATAAATTTTATTTCGTGGCATTATTAATGTACAAATTCGAAAAATATTATACTGTACATGATGAATTAGAAATATGCAATATTTCTATAATTAAAACTATCCATATAATATAGATATGCTTACGTTTAGTCTTGCTTTCAATGTCATATACAAAAATGAATTGGGTAGTCATTCTTTTGCAGAATATTACTACAGTAACAATGCGTTTAAATATTCAAATTTTAATGTGTCTTCATAAATTATTTATGAATAAAAGTATACTACAATTACTATACGAATACTTTATGTCAAATCTATAACCTACTATTCATTTAACTACTTTATGATTCTGCATTTTAGAAGGCAGTGAGTAAACATTTAATACAGTACATTCTATAAAATATAAAGGCACTATTTTGTATATTACACAAACATTAATGTTCACGATTCCATCTCCATACAGTGGCATCGTCACAAACACATAATAAAACTGAGCCGTCTCTACTTAAACTAGTCTGACGTATGGGCGCTGTGCATCTGGGATGCTGAAGCGAATAACAATGTGCCTGACCAGGTTCGTTGACTTCTAAATCCCATACGTATGTCCTGCCCACTTGATTGCCTAAAGCTATCGTGCGTTGCCAAAAGTCCATTGAAAATCGTATGAACCATATATCACATTCTTTAAATTCGAACCGATGCAAAACAGTGGCACTCGTCTCTCCATTGCGCAGCTGAGAATCTTCGAGGCGTCCCGGTTTCCAACATACGATACAATTTTCACAAGATTTACTTAAAATGAAATCACCGTACCACTTCACGCAATCAACGTAATTACGATGGACATCGCGTGTAGTAAAGTCTGGAAAATGCTGAAGTATCGAATCGAAAGGTCTTCCGCTACGGCTGGGATTACAGTAGTAAGATTGCTTTATCGCTTCTTGCATGTCTGGCCTGTCCAATGACCACAGCTTCAAAGCATGATCCATACCGCATGAAATGATGCGTTCCCCTTTCATATCGAAATCTGCGCTTAACACCTCGTCTCTGTGACCTTCGACACCGCCAAAAATTGCTATACACACGTCAGTTTTTATATTCCATAGTCTGAGAGCATGGTCTTTCGATGCTGAGAGTAATATATTTGGATCTTTTGGATGAACTTTCAGCTCGTTTATCGCGTGACCATGTCCAATATAGTGTTTGATGCAGGTCATAGTTACAGGGCTAATAACTCTTACAACACCGCGCGACCCTGCCACCACCAGTAAAGGTTTTCCAGAGTCATCGTACGTCCAAGTACACGTATAAAAGTTTTCTTCTGGATCGGGATCTGCGTAACATTGGCGCAATCTAATATTACCTCCCTCCGGGCATTCATAAATGCTCACTCTGTTGCTTCCCACAGTCGCAAATATTAATGGCTCGCCTTCTTTCAAGTGATGATTAAATTGCACTCCGAACAATGGTTGCCCGTGATCCTCTTTAATGCTACAGCAATATTTGTAAAGAGGCTTGTCGATGCACGGTTTATACTTGGCAGTTTTACTTATACGCCGACCTTTTCTTCTGTAACGAGCACTGCGCGTAGGTGTGTCGCTACGATGAGTACCAGCCGTAGAATTACTGCCAATACTACATTCAGTTTCGTCGCTGTCGTTTTCGCTGTCCTCTTGACTAGAGGTATACGTTTGACCTTTGCTATTTGCCTTTTTCATTTTAATATCAGAGGCGGAACTTGAAAATTCTATGTTGAAAACATAATACTAGGAATCCCACTTGTTATACCCAATACAGCTTCCGATAAGTTCAATATTCTACCACCCAATTGAACACAAACTTCTGATTTCTAAAAATAATACTAAATTTTATGTAACTATGAAATATATAATACCACAGTTATAAGTTAATATCGAATAACATTGTACGAACTTACAAAAGCATTGGCAGATAGTAATTGGATACTATATTTGACCCTTATTTTTGTTGATTTATGGGAGGTCAATCCCATAATATTTGAGATTTCCTTGCAGTTTACTAGACACACAGCACCAGAATTTATGTAACGTTCATCTACAAGATTTATGTTCGCTTCTACCTTAAACAATAATTAAATTTTATGTTGGCATAAATCGATTGCTGTTCTTAAAATTACTTAAAGAAAATGCACTTACTTCGGACAGAGACTGCATGGTTCTCCAATCAAATACAAAAATAATGAAATCCGCACTAACGTTTAACTTGACCTTTGCAACTTCGGTGATGAATTCGCACAGATGCACTACAATATGCCATTTCCTTCATTTTGTGCTTTCATATAATTCCTCAGAAATCATAAGGCATAATTCTGCTGGCCCTATTACCTGTGTTAAGCCTTAATGTTATTAACATTTCATAACAACAATCTACATATTACATTCCAAACATCAACATAACCTTACAAAATTTGACTCACACTATTTCTTCGAAAATAACAGCAACATGTGATAAAAATTATATAAAATTTTAGCGCTTTACAATAAAGCAATGTAAACAATATTTTGCGCTATTCTACCGATAGTGTAGTGGCAGTGCGCGTTGGTGCCTGTCTGCCGCAGTGAACGGAGGAAATGCTATGCAGTGAACGGAGGAAATGCTATGCAGTGAACGGAGGAAATGCTATGATCCCCTGAGGAATTAGCGGTGGGGGTAAAAGCCTCTGAGGAATTAGCGGTGGGAGAACGTCGAGCCAATCAACGCCAAGATGGGAAAGGTAACGGCGCCACCGTCGAGCCAAGCCAAGCCAGGCCAACCAGAGTCGTCGCGGACTCTGTTGTCGACGCTGGTTGGCTACGGCGTTACTTGCCTTGGCTAGCTTGGATTGGCATTGATTGGTTTGACGTCATCGCGCATGCGCAACGGAGCGTAGTAGATAGCTACGGGGCCTTTTTCCAAGCACACTGTAGATAATGCACCTAAATTGCATTATGATTATTATGAATGCACGCATCTAATGCACTTGTATATCCAAGACTGTAACATTTGTTTTTATCCGTCCCTTTTGAAACTGCAACTGTAACTAAAATTTTCGATCGTACTTAACGAACCTATTGGAATATTTTTATTCAGGCTAATGTTTAATTCATTAACAATAATTCACAGCGATCGCATTGCAACAGTTAGAAAATGGTAAATAAACCTGTATTTTTCTCGGTACAATAACGACAGCTCTGTGATCACTGTCATAAGTGGATCTTAGGACGCATCAAAGAGATTTGTGTAAATGTGTAAGGTTCCACACTTCGTGTACGACTTCGATAAAAGAATAAGACAATATGATTTTATGGAATGGCTGAATTGCATATAATCGGTCAGATTTCATCTGCAAAAGACTTTAAAGAGTCACGGCTTTTATGCAAGTGGAGCTTTCACACTGGTAACGTAATTGTTTATTATTATACAAATGGTACATCGCTCCTTTATTATCGGACCAATGAGTTTTGTGTCTGTTATAGGCAATGGATGGAAAGTTTTAAATGGTTACGAGGAAGGACAAACACAAGAAAGTTGTGATTTATACACTAATGAACCTATCTGGGACCATCCCATAGATTTGCATTATACGACGCAGAGTCTCCAAAATTCGCCGAAGCTTTTATTGCAGATCTTCTACAGGGACACGCACGAAAGAATATTATTTAAGTCCTATGGGGTTTGTAATATTCCTTTATCTCCTGGATCGCATTCTATAGAATGCCACACATGGAAACCAATTGGTACGCTAATTATTTCCCAAGAAAGTGTTACATATTCTCTTACTTTCTGTACAATTTTTAATATGCACATGTATATAGGTAATTGGAAAGATAGACTCAGAGATCAATTCTTGGGAATAACTTTACAACTGAAGTCGCCAAGCGTTTTAGTTAACTCTTTGGACAGATTCGAGTTACTTACCGAGAGTATGGGTACTGTTAAAATTGAATTGCACGTACTTGCACGAAATTTCGAAAAGTACGGATGTTATTTGTAAATACGTATCATGATAGTATATTTTGTTACCAAAGAGTACCGAACGAGAGATACTTGCCAGCTAAATGTACTTAAAAGAACAAGATCTGTATAGAACTGTCAAAATGATCGCAAAGAAATTTCTGGCGCTGTTATTTTATTTTATGTGCAACGACTTAATATGTGCAAAGAAAATTGAGGAGATATTTACATGTATAAATGAAACAGAATGTGACGAAGTCATAGAAGAAGATGACAAATTGGACAAATCGTCGAGTACTACAGTCGAGAGTGTCTATAATTCAACTAGCATTGGCACTAGTAGTACTGCGTATTCCACGCAAACTACAAAGATCAAAGCAGTACCAACTATGCAGACACCTCAGAAAATTAAGTACAATAATGAAGCAAGAAATCATATCGTACATAAAATAGAATCCGATGTATGCGAATGTGATTTAACAGTGAGTATCAAACGTCTCTCGATAATTTATTTTTAATAGAAAGTGTTTTATATAATAACTGTTAATTTTGTTTTTTTTTTTATTTACACAACAGACATCGTCTTGTAACATCAATTGCTGTTGTGATAAAGATTGCAATGACTTCCATTTAACAGCTTTCTCGCATTGCGAAAACCGTCAGGCAGAACTATTTGATAAGCGTTATTGTTACAACAGAAATTTTATACAACGGAATAATACGCCATTTGTACTTGAGAAACTGGCGAACAACCTTTTCTGCATCCTGTACGACAACCTTCCACCTACGTACAGCGTTAACAATGATTTGGTGAGGCATTGATAGGATACGAAGTAAACTATACGCACTGGAAAATCTTTGTAACGTACGTTTTACTGAATCTTTCGTTTTATGTAGGATATAAAAACGGAAAAAGATTTAAGGGAAGCGATGAACCCAAATAGACTGACATGGCAATGGGCTGACCAAATACGAGTACCTGAATATAATACTTCTAGTTCATATCAAGATGGTGACATCATATGGAAAATACATAATAATTATATTAAACCTTTCGGTATATACATATATCATTACGTACAGTGGCGTGCAAAAGTATTCGGCCACCCTTTGAAATCGCATAACTTTTTAAAAATTAATCCAAACGACTTGAATTTTTTTCAGAAGCTAGAGGGATTAGTTTGCTAAATGATGTGATTCGTCGTTTTGAAAAAAAAATGCACTTGGTCGGAATAGCAAAAAAAATAGTAAAGGTCGTTTTTTAAACTTTTTTTTGTGAGAATAAGATCGAAAATCGCTGATTTCGGGAATTTCGCGATTTTCGACCTTCTGCGATCTTTAAGCGTTCATAGCTCAGAGCAACGTTATCCGATTTTGATGAAATTTTAGACACGTATATAACTTATTTAAATCTACAAACGGGTTTTTTGAATTTCCTTCACAGGCTCACAAAAAACAGTTTAAAAAACGACCTTTACTATTTTTTTTGCTATTCCGACTAAGTGCATTTTTTTCAAAACGCCGAATCACATCATTTAGCAAACTAATCCCCTTTAGCTTCTCAAAAAAAAAAACTCAAGTCGATTGGATTAATTTTAAAAAAGTTATGCGATTTTAAAGGGTGGCCGAATACTTTTGTACGCCACTGTACATAACATGTTTATTATCGATATAAACTTTCTTTTTAAACAAATATTTATTACGACAATGTAGAAGTGCTACAATCTGGATTTACTGATTTGTGTACATTCAAGAAAACCTTGGAGTATCTTCGCGAATGGAAAGGCGAGTGCTTGCAAACTGAATTAAATAATACAAACGAGTTCCTTTTCCCGGCGAAATTCAATAATTTCACTATTATTACTTCCCCTCATGTATTTAACGAAACCTACGTTACAATATCTGATCAGGTACCTACAAAATATTTCTCAAAAGCTCCTCCGTTTCGAACAAAATAACATTTCAATTTCCCATTTACAGGTTTGTCCCAGGAACGTATGCCTCGCACTGACCAATTATTATTGTAAAGACCGTTGGAGATCGTGCAGCAATACCACGATATCAGGATCCTGTCGCAATGGAGCGTGTGGAAATATTGTAACGGGCGTGAAATATTCGATTGTTCACAATGGTTCTATGGGAATTAACAGCATCCACGTATATTTTAATATAGGCAATGTTTCTCGGCGATTTTATCAACAATTCGAAATAGTTTACGAATGGGCCGGACTGGATAAGGAAAGAAGTTTCTCTCTTAGCGGTAATCCTGGCTATATTTTCGGAAAGCCACTAGTCATTGGTACTTTAAAAGCAAATAAGACTAATAACGTGATTACTAGACACATCAGTTTTAATAAAACTGATAGATATTTAACATTGCCTGTAGCTACAAAAAGCGGCGAATGTAATCAAATGGATAGGTATACTGTTGCCTTTGGAGAAGATGTTAAATTAAGATGCTCCGTATCGTTACATTTAAGCGACTTTAACGCATCGTCTTGCGCAGAGTTACAAAATCGCACTATGCGTTTTCTGATGAAGGATTCTTTACGCAACGTTACTCTAACCGATCAATATAGTATGTATGTTTCGAAGTCAGGCAATTTTACCAGCAACGGTACTACTGATTGGGCACAGATCTTACTTGACAGAGTACCTCGGAATAGTGTAACAGGGCAGGTAGTCGATGATCGTTTACAGTGCTCGGGATTAATAACTTCTGTACATTTCAATATTTTCTATTCCACCTTAGCGAAGCCTGAGACTTTGACTAATTATAATATTCAAGGAATAGGTGTTAACTTTTCTAACGAGTCTGATGTATCGTGGTTAATGTGTTCGACTGAAAACTGTACAAACTTACTCAAAGTAGATATTGTTAGTTATGTTACATTCCACGATATATCCAGGCCGTCCAGATATTATTTTGTAGGAGGTCCTAATTTGGACTTCACCTTGCCGTACGATTTCTTTTACCCTTTCCTAAGCAGCTCAAAGTGCATTCAGTCGAGTATATTTTTAATATGTAGTGCAGTAGTCACTGTAATTTTGCACAGTTCCTATTATTGATCTCACGTGTTCTTATACCAGCACAAAGCAAGTATTCAGAAATATGTACTAATATACCAGCAGCAAAAAGACAACGATTTTATGTTTGAACATAGCAATAGAATCAAAAGTTTCACGATGTTTTATATTAATATTTCAGTAATACAGTGTGTGTTTAAAATAAATATGTCCAACCAAAACTAGCATGACATTTTATATCTTACTCTACATTGCTCGTAAAAATTCCGATGTTATAATGTTTAGCCTTGCATGTTCAAATTTGCATATTTTTTTCATTTTAAATAATTAAAAAAGTATTTAAGTATTTATTGTACGCGTCACATATTATTATACCATAATATATGAACGCAATATTAATTTTAAATTGCTGAAAGGCATTAAGTAGTTATGTTGGAAATACTATTTCCCTCGTATTCTCCATTAATACCTTATTCGAAAATACGGTATTTCAAATCTTAACCAGGTTTGCTTCGAATCCATTTGAAAAGAATTACTGTGACGCGGTGGAAAATTCACCAGCAGGGTCTGAGCCAATGGGAAGCGGCCGTTCGAACCGTTCCGCCAATGGCGTGGCTCACGTCTCTCCTCTAAAGTTCTGCCAGCATAAACTCTTGCAGCGGGTCGTGATGCACTATGGGACATTGGGTTGTGCTTCGCTCCAATACAAGATGGCTGACACTTGTTAGTAGTGTATTTTCGTTCGATCGAATGTGCATTTTTCTAAAAAAAATCAGTGCCTTCGTATCCGCGTACGGTGCACGCACGTTTCCCTAAGTACAGAAGGGGTCTCCCATTTTTACCAAACAGGCCCCCCCTTATCATGTATTATCAGGGGACAGCAAAATGTGCCGTGAAAGTGCTATAGGCAGAATAATTACCCGTCACCAGCCATGTTCATATGTGTTCTTTTGTTATGACAATCGTGATATAATTCTTGTGGAATATAGTGCCAAGGTGAAGTGATATCTCGCTTTGTTGCGCCTGTAGCCCGTCGCTGGTGTTCCACGCAAGATTCGTTTCACTATGAAATAGATTAAATGAAAGGTGCGTATTTACTGTCTGTTCCTCTTCGGTACGCCTATCCGCGAAGTCATTCCCGAAACTCTCTGCGCTACTCGTACCCGTGCAATTTTCTTCCCTTTGGTCTTCTGTTCTTCCTCGTTTGTCTACCTTCTCGCCTACGAATACGAATACGCGAAAGAACCGACTGACCTATTAACCTGTTATATCGATTAACGTGATGTCATGCACGGTTTCGTAGTTTCTCTTTGACATATTCCTCGGTTATTCGCCGCTGTCACATACTGCTTTGCATTTCCTTCGGGTAATTTCTAATCGCACACGGTTGCACCGCGCGTCTGCCGTCGGCGGGACACGGTCAGCAATCCGAACGATTTCGGAGAACGTCTTAAAAGTTACTCTCCCTCGAACGACAACTCGGTTGTTTACGATATTTCACGTAGGAGAAATGAGTTGTTCGGTTCAGGGACGAGAGCCAGCATACTCCAAAACATGGCAGTAATATTGGTAATGAGTTTTCAATCGTAATTCGCTATTAGACGAAACACGCTCCATCTTATATCTGGCTCGTCCTGGAAACAGTGCTCGCTCGCAAAAGTATTTCTCGAAACGAATCAGCGTAAGAGCAAGTTGTGGTAGTATTGATTTGGCAGCAGCTCGTTCATTCAATATTTAAGCAACACTCAACGATTTAATATTCTGCAGCCTCGAATTCGACTTCTCATATGTTTGGAGGTAAATTATGATTTGTGGAGGGGTAGAGTAATTTGTTGTTAACGATACGCTTAGTGTTGGATTAAGGATGGCCTTAACTTAAATGTGGAGATGCCGTATTATGTTGTATTTATCGGTATCTAGTCGTTTATTTGCGTGGTTTCGCTGTTTTGTAATTTACCAGATAAAAATTTATTGTCCGCGGGTCTTGTTTGTTAGTTACCAACAGGCTCGTTGCAAAGGAGCAGCGCGATAAATCAATAATTCGGATATCATTTTTAATGCAATAACAAGCAACGGAATTGATCTGGGCATTATTGGTGCCCAGAATTCGTTCAAAATTCGCCGTGAGATAGCATTCTGCTCACGTCTGACACGAAGCATGTAAATCACCAGTGTGATATTGAAGCTACGATCGAAAGATTAAGCCGGGTTTACATCAAACTGCCAATATGTCTTAGCTTTGTTTCAAACGGCGCAGACATTTCTCCCTTTACATTATTCTTATTCAATGCAATCTTCTAATTAATTGCATCGCATATTGATTTGTTTCTACTATTTTAAAATAAGTAAGCTTCGCACAGTTCACGTAAATTGCATCCCCCTCATGAAACCTGAAAATTGTTTTTGACGCATAGCGGAATGTAAACACGCTATAGAGAGTTTCATTCCTAGTTTCGCTTTTTTTTTTGTTTTTAGACTGGTTTGTACAATTTTCTGACAATTTACTTGTTTCCCTCCAATCTTTCTATTTACAATAATTGCGTGCGTATGAAGTAGGCTTCACAAACATGACATAACCTCACTCTACAAATACGTAAATAATTCAGAATTAATAGTTACGATAACAGAGAAAACACTTTTCTTCAAGTCGAGATTAAAATATGTAATTACAGTGACTTTTAATTTTCTTTTTTAAATTGAATTTCTGTAAAATTGATTTAGTAAGTCGGGGTTTGTTTTTATATTTTATTTTAAATGTAAATCCAATAATCTATCTCGATTGACTATCGAATGTACTTTTGTCGATAATGTGTAAAATCTCGAAGGACGTTTAAAATAATGCCCGAGTAAAAAGGATTTAATGTAGTATTGCCAGTCTGATGAAAATTTGGGCGACAGAGTGAATTTTATAGCGAGTGCATTAACTCTTCTTGAGCGCGCCGCGATGTTACGGTGTACCATTTACGCGGAATTAATTATCATTTAATTTTAAATAACGTTCCACCGTTCCCAGGTTGAGCGTAAAGAAATTTTCGCGCCGTGTAGGTATCCTTTAACCCACCCAAAATAAACGGTCATTTGAAAAGTGACCAGCGCGAATTTCAAACGTTGAAAATCGTGCCGCCGAATATACGGATATAAACTTCAGCAATCTATAAACGATAATTCGTATTAAAATAAAAGTATGCTTCTGAATGGCAAGCGAGAAAATTGAAAATACCAAATATTGAAAGACATAATTTACTCCGATACGATAACAATATCAGTTAACGCGATTTATATAAATGTTATGCCACTGAAACCAGAATAATCGATTATTGCGGCCCATTAAAACGATAACCAAATATATAAATAATTATCTACATTGCTATTGGAGTTGTATTTGGACTTTCGGTTTATTTATGATTAAAAAGAATCCTTAAACACATATCGTTGAAATCACGCTTTTTATTTATTTCAAATAATGGTAGCAACCATTTGACGCGATGCCATTCAAAATTATAAAATTGGTAACGATGCATTTTAAGCATCAGTTACTTAATTACAATTGGCAATCAATGGTCATAAAATGCTAGTTATATTTATCCTGTCAGCTGATACAATTAAAAGTTAGTTTCGTGTTGCTCTTATAATAGCTCTTATCATTTTACAATCGTTTTATTAATTAACATCTTGAGGACCACAACCATTTATGTCTCTTTCAGTTTCTTTTAAAGGCAATGCTGCCATTCCTACGAATAATCTTTATATAAAAGGAAGAAAAACTGCTTCAGCTTTGAGATAACGGATGAATTCCGTGACGCTATGTCAAAACACTACTTTATATCCCCGTTCATCAAACTGTTAATCGTGCAGGTTTCTTGTCAGGAAAACAACCCGTTTTGTTATATATATATTTTTTTGAAAATATAACCCTCGTTTATTTGCCATCTGCTACAATTAACAATAAGCAAATATTTGAACTTTTATTTTAACGTATACAATAGTAAATTCTGTATGTAATCATTTTCTATATCAAACACGGTTACATTTTGCTCGCATTCGCTGGACAGATTTCAGCCGGATGTGTTCTTAAAACATTTCAGACGGTTAAGGGTTAAATGTGCATCGAATAGCCCGGCATTGCGCTATTCCTAGAATTACTACTACAGTGTTCAATATGCCCTGATACGATCAGCCATTCTTCACACAGAAACCAGATGTCTTCACTCCGTTAAAAGAACAATCATATTTTAACCTTCCGTTTTTTAATAATTCGAGTATGATAATTGCCTCGATACATGCAAACGATTATGCCCGAAGAATTGTGGCGTGCAGAGTGCGAACTGTTAACTCCTCCTAATCACATCTCGCTTGCGTTCCAACCAGCGTTTAGTTAACGAGATCTAACTTCTTGGAACGTTTTAGATATTTATTACTCAAACTAGTTAGAATACACCGGATGTATTGAATATTGGACACTGGTATTCTTACTTGGAATGGTCCACCGGAAGCAAAGTACTTTATCATCTTTTCCGTGAAAAGTACGAGGGGGTATCTGAAGTAATGGCGAACACTTTCGTGGAATTATGGAGACACGATAATAATTTCCTATAAAATCCTAGTTAATGACTTTTGGAAAAGATTTCTATCGTAACAAATTCAGCGTACAAAATTCTTCGACCTTTGTTTTTAAAATTTAATTACATATTTCACTGCAAACAAAATAAAGATTTTCCTATTTCTGGTGAACTGTCTTACGTAAAATCAATATTCGATAGTCGCTTTGGTGCATTATGCTGATGGATTGCGTACTTTTAAACAAACGTTCGTCTTGTTCAAGTTGTGCCCTTCATAGTGTAGATATGGAGGATGAGGAATGGGAAAGAAGAAAGAATGATTTTTTGCAAAGATTTATGGACTGTATCCATCGCTTTTGTAAAAAAGCTAATGTTGGCGTTCAAGTATTAATGCGAATGTTTCTTTTTCTCTGATAATTTTTTCTTTGCATTTGTAAAAAAAGAAACAATGTTTTATTCACTGAGAATCTCAAAGATTTTCATTTTCGTGTGTTTGCCTAGGCGCTCGGATCGAGCGACATACAGCTCTCTGTGGTAAATAATAATTAAGCATGAATGAGAATTACACGCGATTAGGAGCTTATGAAAGTAAACAGCGGAGACAGACAAGGGGACATAATTATTTATTAACTTCGTGCGCGGTGAATGATCAAACATCCTGCGTTCATCAAGATTATTCTTGAAAGCATAACAATGATTCTAATTGAAGTAAACCTTTTAATTGTAACCCGGAAGCTGAGCTAGTATTTTTGGTGTCTCTCAAAATTTCATCAGAAAATCAGACAATTTTTCTTCCATTTTATTTGCTACCTGTATTACCTCTTTTCTTATTACTTTACGCGTCTCAATCAAATTTGGGGCCGGATTAAGACCTTTACAGGATCTAAACACTTAAAAGATTTTGAGGCCCCCTTATACAGTGTGATCACTTCAACGCAATGTACGATTTTTTAGGCATTTCCGATAATTTGGCTAAATAGTGTTTCTAACAAAAGTTAGATTTTATAATTCAGAAAATTTCTATGGTGCCTGCTCCCCTTTCTCCCGATGCCCTAAGCACGTGTTTATTTTGCTTCTTGGTTAATCCAGCACTGATCAAATTAAATATAGATCGACGTGTAAATATAATATTAAATTACATGGTATATTTCACGTGCAAAATAATTTGTGGTGAAACAGTCTTAATTTTTTTTAGAGCAACAATCGATTATACATTCGATATAAGAATCGATTGAACAACTGTTTAAATGCACGATTTTTTAATCAAATTATCTGGGACTATGTATTCGCCACTAATGTTTCCAACTTTCTGTACTTAATTTCAATAGTCGGTCATAAACTTCCTTCCCAATTTTCATAGTTAACTCAAACTTTCTTCGGTTTCCACTAAACTCTAGTTCAATAAGTATCTCAACGATCGCAGTCGTGTTGTATATTGGAAAGTGGCTTTCGCCTCTTCCCATCACACGCAAACTTAATATCGCGCGAATTACTAGTTTGAGGTGACTATCAATAAGCACACGTTATAAGATTTATTTTACTTTTAAGCTCGATTAACAATTTGCGGGCGATGCAGCTCGCTCAGCTGCTTTGAGCTTTTATTGAAAAACCAGGCTTAAAGTTAACACATTCTGGGCACTTTGCCTCGATCAAGTTGGTTTCTCAACGATTTACCAATAATTCGTTGAAATAACTTTTAAATATTTACTCTCCTTTTTTGATTAGTATATGCAAAGGATATCGACTTCTAAAACGTACTATTTGCAAAGAGTTACAATTAGATAGACACTTAACTGTAAAGCACTCATTTGTCAGTACCTATTTAAAGATTTTATTTTTGATCCTAAATGTATGCAATTTATGTAATTAAAGCGCACGTTCATATTACTCCGTGGTTTTAGATTTGTTTTTCAAGGTACCCGTTTTTGGGAACTGGAGAATTTGAAAACACACACTTCGGAAAGTTTTTTAACGCATCGTATATTGAATGGGTAACGACATGTAATTTCTTGGTAGCGTTTTCTTAAACATCGCGAGGTTTCGCAATAATCCTTAAAGTTCGTACTAAATCGATGTCCGCAGGAAGCTACATGTATGTATATTCTCTCTTTTGGCTTAATTAAACAAACAGCAACTTATCCTTTAGCCCTTTCACATTGTAATAAAATGATAAGCAACGACCTACAAAAATACATATTTCTCTGAAATACAAAAATCGATTTATCTGACAACGGAATTTCGTATTTTGGAATCTGTTAACTTTCGAGAGATAATTGTACATTCATAATACACATACAGTCGTACTCTAATAGTCTTTTTCTAGAAATGTAAATTCTGATATTATGAAATTTGTAGTTGAAAAAATAGTTGTGGAAAAGAGCGATTTTTTTTGGATAAAATTCACTAAATTTTTAAATTTTAATATTAAGGTCTAAAAATGTACAGAAATATTAGCAAATGAAACAAAAATTGCATGGGGTGCGATAAACCCAGTGTGACCACGAAGGGTTAAGGAAACGCGACAAAATTTCCGCAGAAAAAAGTAAGCACGCGAAGGGAGTTCGCTTTGTCCAAAATTTTCCTGGGTTCAGTGATCGCTCGGAAAAGCCTGTCCGAATTAAGGATGTATCGGACCTATGTTCAAAATGGAACCCAGTAGATGAAAATTTGTGAGATTGTTCTTTTAATCTTCCTGATGTGCTCTAAAAATTTTAAACGAATTCACTAAACATTTGCAGAGTTATAATGATTTTAATTTTCACTGATTTTACACGTACTCTTATGAAAAGTGACGATCTTGACAGATAAAACAGCTGAACAATTGTTGAAGAAATGTTACCAATGTTTTCAATTTTTTTGTACACGTAGTATATGGACAGATGAAAATATCTGCCGAGTTTCAATTGTTTTCACTACACTGTTTTAAAGAAATAAATTATAATTTGAGAAAATTGTGAATTCAGGGAATTTTCACTGCTAAAGGTTTAGCAAATAATGCTTGAAAAACCATTTGTAAAGTGATAAATACCTTTCTAGTGTGTTTTTAAGCATTAGCTGGTGGACATTCCCTAGGCCAAACGATGCATCTGAAAGCAAAGATTCATATAGATTTTAAAAATCAATAACGTACAGAAGTACCTGACGTTTTCCGAATTTTAATATTGTATTTTGCTAAAAAAGGGCGACGATGTGAAGTTTAGATATCGAATTTCGCGGAATTTTTTTTTCTTTTTTCAAAAAGGCTTTGCAAGTATTTTCATTATTGCAGAATTGAAAGCAAAATTTGAAAATATGAGAACGCCAGGTACTTCTGAAAGTTATATATTTTTAAAATCTATTTGAATTTTTGCTTTCAGATGCATCGTTTAGCCTAGGGATTGCCCACCAGGTAATGCTAAAAAAAACGCGACTCATATACAAGCCGATATCTCCTTTGGTTAATAATAATATCTCATGAAAAATTAGAATAACATAGTTAAAAGATGTATATTTTAGTAGAAAAACATTGTGTATGATTTTCACTTATACTTTTCCCCCAAAGAATTCCTGAACTTTTATGCTTTTTCCGGACCTCTAGGTGGATGTAACCCCATAAGGTCGATTTTTTCAAAAGGCTGCGCCACTCAGAGTATTAACGCCAGTAATGTGGATGTCGATTTGATTTTGGTTGCAGGTCATACAGTCGCGCTGCAGCCGGGGCAGAGGTGAGGGGAGGCCAGGCGGAGATCGAAGAAGGGATGAATGGAACGGCGGCGTTGCGACGCAGCGTCGGTGGCGTCGGGGGCGCCGCCGGGGGTGGAACCGTCGAACCAGCACCCGTCGCCACCCTCGTCGTCTACAAGGACGATGCCGGATACGGGATGAAAGTCTCCGGCGATAACCCCGTCTATGTTCAATCTGTGAAGGAAGGTATGTTCGTGAGCTAGAAACCTTAGAAAAATCAGTTTTGTGGTGCGGCTTAACTGGCTACGTTGCCGAGGATGCACTGTTCAAGGCGGGTAGAGCATCTTCACCATCGCCGGGGTATTAAATTCGACTTGAAACCACCGACGTGCCCTGACAACCAGTTAGACGTTTGATATAAATAATCATTTACATGGAGCACATGGTATTTCGATTTATTTTTATGGCGAGTTAACTTCCTTAAGTTGTCCAGAAACGTGGTCTTCTGATTACCCTGAGGGGGTAGGAAGTTTGTTGAATTTATGTGGTAATTGATTGTATTATTATTTATATGGTAGTAGTGTGCGATGTTTACGTTACTGTTGCTGGAATATTGATGTGTGAGAACCTTGGAACAGTTGACTTTTTGTGTAATGCTGCGGATTATATAGTAGTATTGATTTTTATTACGAATATTTTTTGTATAGTGTTATAGGGTTACATGTTATTGGTACTATTAATACTACAGTTATTAAGAATAACAGTAGTTTGGACAGATTAGAATATTGACAGTTCTTTGTGTCATACTTTAACACTTAACACCTTCATCAGCAGGTAGTTCATTTTAAAAATCGTGTCTTTATGGTTTATGTATTATTACATTTAGAAAACAAAGCTTGTACTGGAGGATACTACGGCCTGAATTATCTAGAATCTATACAATCCATATTTTTTATGGTTGACATGGTTTTTAAAAAGAACGAAGAAATATTTTCATCGAGCCCTCGATTTTGCTAGTTTTCTCGTCATTCAGAAGCCACTAGAATATCGCAAATCAGCAGATTTCTAATAGCTGCTAGAATTCGTGTACGTTATCACTTCCTTTGTCGCAAGAGATAAAACTTAAATACTTTCGCAAGACAGATGAGTTGTAACGATTATTTGTCTTCCAAAAGTTATTGTTGAAGTTCTTTCAAAGAGAAGCATATATTTTCCTCTACTTATCGATTAATACGTTATAATAATAGTTACCTATTCTGAGTAAAACAAGTCGCCATCAAATACTTATCACAGAATACAACGAAATCGATTAAATTTAGCAATAGAATACGCAGAATTTTCTTTTAAAAAGTCTCTAATTACAGATGTAGAGAAGCATATATGCTTTCGTTTGAGAAAATATTCATGACCTTAATTACTTGGAAGAAAATTGCGCCTTGAATACATTATCTCCGTACATCATCATTATTAATTAGGTGTTTTGTTTTTGTTAACTGCTACATAATTCAACATTTCCTTAACTCTTGAGAGATACATATACAATTTAAGAAAGCAGCGAGGACTCGATGCATACTGTGCTAATTTTACAATTAGTACATTAGAAAAGAAAACTACAAGGTCTAGATTAGAGAAAAACAATTCCCTCAGCAAGTTCTGAAAAAGCTTATTAGCCCCACTGAAGTTTCAAACACACTGGGTTTTAAAAGCCTAGAAAACAAATCTAAAGATCGAATGTCTGGTGGAAAAAACATGTTAACGAGAATAATGATGCATTGTAGGCGGTGCAGCCGCGAGAGCTGGCCTTCACGCTGGCGACAAAATAATCAAGGTGAGCTTATTTCGACTTGATATCGTTGCAAAGTTTATTTCGACTTGATGTCGTTGCACTAGTGAGAAAAAGAAAGAATTCCGCGAACACGCGAATTTTAAAATCCATAACGTTTTAGTAAATTGACGTTGCCAACGCATAGCAATTCTCGTAACAATAAATTTCAAATTGTCCGAAATCGTTTGCACAGTTATTCGCGATAATTTACTTGCGCTATTCATAGTTGTGATCGGTATTTCCAGGTTAACGGCGTGAATGTGATGCAGTCCACGCATACGGATGTTGTACAGCTCATAAAGTGTAAGTTTGCATACTTTCTTTCTTTTCTACGACCTCTTTTTTCCCCCTCTTTTCTGTGTTATTCCCAAGGACTTAGGTGCGTTGTTTGGCAGTGACTATAAATATTGCTGTGCACGGAGATTGCGCAGAATGAAATGCCGTAAAGCGTTACAAAATGAGATTGGATTACGAAATCGGCGAATGTTAATATTTATCTTTGCTCGGGTGACTAACATTAATATAAATATCCTTGGCTACCAGATGCTTATGATTAGTCTACGTTCAAATTATTCTGCCAGACTTCTCCTTTTTTTTTTCTCTCGACGCCATTTTACTTTCTGCGTGCTCGTAAAAAGAATACAAGGGGTGAACGGTCTTCCCCTTCGCGAGAGGATTTTCCCGTCGATTGCGTATTTTTACGTGTTCCGGCTAGAAAGCTTGTGAGTTCACCGTGGGGTGACTAGTACTTTGCAAGTTATTCTTATGTCTCATTGATTGTTAATCGCAGGGGATGCGTGCACTCTAATGTAGCGTACAGCAGGGCGTTAACCCGCTCCCTCTGCATAAATAGAGGCACAAGCTTTTATTATAAAGATATTGCGAAAGTTATTTATAAAGTCGCAATTTAGAAAAGAAGAAGATATTTCAGTATTTACTACTGTTCAAAACAACGAAGACCCTACATATGATGGGTAAGGGGAAAAACCGGGCATGTCCGTTTTTCGTGATTTTGCGATTTATAGGATATTTTGTTGGTGGCAACTGGGACTACAGAATTGTCGAATCACAAAGGGTTATAAAGTTCAAACACCCCCGTATGTTAATTAGGGTTTATACAAAAATCGACTTTTGAAAAAAAACCGGTTTTCGAGTTTTCACAAAAAAATAATTAAAGTAGTAAATAAATATTTGTACTTATTTTAAAAAATTTCAGTTTCCTTAATATTATGGAATTACAAAAATATAACAAAATAAAATATACTCTATACAAAACCGAATAAAAATGAAATAACTAAAATACATACAAATACGTACAATTTTTGAGTTCATTTAATATTTATGGATCTACAAAAATATAACACAATAAAAAAAGTTCTTTACGAAAACGACAAAAAGCCGCTGCATTCTGGTCGCTAGTCGCATCGCGATTTGAAATTAAATTGAAGAAACTAGATCATATAAAATATTTATGTTAAACGATTTTATTAAAAATGCACTAAAAATAAAGAAATAATTATTTTCGTGTACTGCAATTTCGATGGTGTTTCTTCACTTTAAATAAAATCATGGAGCAGTATTTTTCATAACAGAATATGAATCAATTTAATACAGCATCAAGCGTCGACATGAATTTGTTGTGAGATACCCTGCTCCACGATTTTATTTAATATGAAAAACACCATCGAAATTGCAGTACAATAAAAGAATTATTTTTTAGTTTTTAGTGCATTTTTAATAAAATCATTTAACACAATTTTTTTTTTTATATTTTTTCAATTTAAAACCCGGTTTTCGAATTCTACAAATTTATAAATAAAAACCGGTTTTTAAAAACCGACAAACCCTAATAATAATGTTAAAAACAGGAAATGCATTACTCTGCCCTGGAACAAAATACGGAATGTCCCCACTCTTTGCCTAAGCATAAGTTTCTGTCGTCAAGGTAAAACAAGAAATTATTTAAGAAGAAAATTATATAAGAAAATTGAATTCATTGATCCTTGTTTTTTTTAACTGATGGACTAAAATATTAAAACTTACAATTAATTTTCTCGATAACGCTGTTTTATGACATTCCCTGTTTTCCCCTCTTATCCTTCATATATGAAATATAGTAAAATTTCTTCTTCTTTTTCCCAAAAATCATTTGAAGCGACCTCTTTTTCGCGAAGCCGAGAATATACTGAAGTAAGCACCATCCATTTCGACTAAACATCTTCGTAGTTCTCTTCAAAGTTGAAATTCAAAGTCACAACGAGTTTCCTCGTCGGCGTGCTGTTTCATGCAGTGTATATCGCCTGCGCCCACTTATAATCGATGTCTCCAGACGTCATCTATTATTTCAAAAAGGAGCAACTCTTTCCTTCTCTTACGAAACGAGACACAAGAAACTGAAATCGGCTCATATTTCTTTCGCTTTACATTCCAACGAAAGCTGTCCAGGCGCATCCAGCGTCTGGCTAGCTTTCAGCGAAATTAAACCCTTAACTGTGCCGCATCAATTCAAGCAGACAGTGCAATTCAATTTGCCCGGTACCGCAAAACAATTACGCGAAAATAGGAAACGCCGATGGTTTGCATAGCGCGGTGCATCCCGCGAGTAATCGAGGCTAAGAAGTGCCTGAGCGAACGAGACTTTTATCGCGCATCATTCTTCCATCCTGCTCTCTGTTAATGTTTTTTGGCAAATGGCGCGGACGCAGCGTGTGACGTTCACGTTCGTGCGCCGTGCTTGCGCAAGACGGAAAGGACGAGGTTTGCTGGTCGCATCCGCGGAAAAAGGAGCACTCAGGCAGGTTGCAAGCGACTGTCGGTGAGGCATTATGTTGTTGGGCACACCGACAGGAACAAAGTTTCTGCGGCGGTGTTTCCAGTGATGTAAGCATGCGAGTTTATAGCGGTGACCGTTCATAGAATCCGTCTTCCTCCTTCTAACAGCTTCAGGTACGACCCAATGAACGTGGACTTGGTCCGCCGCGTTGCCCTGGCTCTCGCCATTCCGCAAGTTTTTGCAACATTCGCAGTTATTCGGCAGCTTTGAATGATAACATCCGGATCGATGTTTTTAATTGTTTCAGCCTTTTTTCTATTTTTCATTTTGATATCACGATCGAAGACGCGACGTTTTGTGATGAAATAAGGAATATTTACTTTTGGGAAGAAAGGAATACTGTTTTAGTGATATGTTTCTAGTTGCAAAATTGAGGACCTTGTAGGAAGAGGGTGGAGCTCCACATTTACCAGCTTCGAGTAAAGTAGAAAAACTGTTTATAAAATTATTGCTTGGAGTTAACGTTAAAAAGAGAACAATAATTCAACAATATATATTTTTACACAATAAGTAACAGTTATTGAGTTGATAAGTTTTTATTTCTATTTTTACCGGTAAAATATTCTATAATAAAAATATTAATATTAATATTCAAATACCCCGTAAATATTAATTCTAATATTAATATTAATATTTCTATTCTCATTTATTTGCGATAAATCGCTCATTTGTTATCGGATTTGCATCAAACGAGCACCAAACTATGTAGAATTTTTTTTTACGTATGTTACACGTCATAACTTCAAAATTGTAAAAAATGGAGCTGCAGCCCTCTTATTGCAAAGTCCCCAATTGCTAACTATTAGCTATTTCCTACGCAGAAATGTGTTGTCCGTAGGATTTTAAATTGAGTTTTCTTAATACGCGTTTCACGGGTTCTGATTCCTCCGAGGAGATGCGTTTACGCGTCCAAATCTAATAACTATCCGAAGCATGGTAACTGCCCTACTTAATCATTTTATAAGGCGATAGGCTCTCGTTACGCATCCGGATTTCGCTTGGCTCACGAATGCTTAAAATCGGTATCGCAACACTGTTGATTTTTTAATGAATAACAACTTGCTGCTTACGCGGTGAATCGTGACTTGCTACATCTCAGGGTAGATTTCTATCAAGAAAATAATTCCTATTTATAAATTATTCCGTTGTCATTAGTCGGAATAAAATTTTACTGCAAAAGAATTTGGAATGTGTCGTAAAGAATAACACGCAAAGAAATTAGAAACAAATATATGTGCGCGTCGTAATGGGAATTAATCGTGTTAGAATCGCAGAACCTTCATAAAATAAATATAGTTTTGCGAGGAAAGGCGGCTGCAGAACGCGAGTAGGTTTGCAGCCGACCGCCAAGTTTCGTGCCATTTACAGCTGACTCAATCGGGGTTTTCCGCAATGCCGGGTTTCTAGTTGTTTTTATCTTAGAACCCAAGTGAATGCTAACGATGCTTCGAGTTTCTATCAATAAACTAGCTTTACAACTCGGCTTCGCCCGAAATTTAGATTTTGATTTTATAAAAGGAAAAATTTTTTTTTAGTTTTTTTTTGGTAAAAATGGTCACATTTGTCTGCATTAGCCAGGCATAATGAGCTGAGGTATATTTCGTGACCCCAGACTTTACCGTTTTTAGGCGACAGACAAACAACAAACATACGACACACCCTTGTACGGAAATTGGCCCACTTTCACCAAAAATCGAGTCACAAATTCTCATTCCTCCTTTACTAATGTATTACTTGGACCGAAACTCCTCCATACCTTTAAATAACTAACAACTGTCAATAATAAGTAATAATAATAATTTTTGTATTTTTTTTTATTGTAGAAATTTAACAAGTTCTTAAAATATTAAACCGTAATAATTAAATGACCCGAGTTTTATTTGTGTACTCTCGTTTTTTTAAAAATATATGACATTGGGTCAATTTAACCCAAATGTACTAATCCGTATAAATTTACAAATTCCATGTAAGGATTAAATCGTTCATTAAATTAATTAATTAATCATACCACATCTTCACCATAAAATGCGTCAAATCTACGCAATTCACAAAGCCTCACACATTGTAACTATCGTGGGTCACCAGTGACCCGTGCAACGTCCAATCCCGCCAGCAGAAACCGAAATAACGTTAACCCGATTTTTTTTAGCGATTAGAGGAAGAATTATTCCGAGGAAGGGGAAGCGAAGTGAACAGGAGGTTTCCCACACGCCGGGGAGAAAGAATATTGCCACTTTCGACTCACATTGTCTGCTCCAATGGCGGATGATAATATTAGAGGAACGGCTTTTGCCAAGGCGTTGCAGCGTGGCGAAACGACGAGGCCTGGTCATATATCGAAGATTAGTCGTACGCGCGTGTAAACATAAGAATCTCGTCATTCATATTAATACACACACCTGGGGCCAAGTTTCTCGGTACGAATGTCTTCTTGCTCGCTACTCGCGGGATCGCCGCGCTCTTCCCGCGGCCTTTTTACGCAGTTTCGTGGACGGCACGGATCTCGATGAACGCGTATCAGTCCGTGATTTCTCAGACACGGGACCATCCGAGAATCGATCGATTTCGAACGACGTTTAGTTTAATCCCCGTCTATATGAGGACTCCGACCACGTACGACCTGCGGCAAGCTTGGAAGAAAGCTCGTGCGCGACCGTGCTCCGGTATTTTCAGCCGTTTCTATCATAGAACCTTTGCCATCGCAATTATATAATTTCGCTGCCCGAGCCCTGTTCCATTCAACCTCCCCCCCCCCCTTCCCCCCGTTTCACGATCGTTCCCTTTAAATCGGCGAGTTCGGCTCAAGTGCCTCTTTCGCTCGGACGCTTCGAGTCTTGCAGCAAAAGTGGGTTTAAGAAATTGCACGCTGCTCGAATGATGTTTGTATGCACCGACTTCTTAAAAATGCAAATGGTTTGCACGTGACATGTTTGCATTGTCCCAGAGTGCGCGGTTGGGTAACAAGTTTAGGGAAGATGTACCGTGGCGCGCACTTCGATGGGTTTTTCTTTTGGAGTCGTTGCGTTCCAGCTGTACATTCCATGGTGTAGTGAGCATTTCTGTCGTGGAAAGGTGTGTTCTTGGGATTGAGATATTTAATGTTACATGAAGTGAGCTTTCGAGCAATATATAGTTACACTAATCCCCAGGGCTCTTTATCTCTGTTCGATTTCATAAGTCACTGAAATTCAGGCGCATTTCACGATACCTTTTCGCGTGATCGAAAATTCGGAGTTGAACGTGCTATGTGGTATATCTAAAAATGTACTTTACGATTTCTAACACTCCGCCGACTGTACGTTTCGGAGCAAATTTACATCCCGCGGATTCCTTACAAACTTTCCAACTACATTTCTGAAACGCACAGCTGTAGCTTCGTTTCCACGCGATACTGAATCGAAGGCGTGAACGCATGCACAAAGACTTCAGGGGGATCCTTTTGTAAGAGCGCTGAAAACGAGGTGATTTTTGGGTTTTTTTTTTAAGGAGACGATAGAATGAAACTTGTTGAAACTTTTATTATATGTTTAGCAATACAATATGTTTACAAGTAGCAACAAAGCTGAATTTGAAAAGCCTCGCCGCTGGGCTTCCCAATTGGCGTGCAGCATTGCGCCTATAATTCTTTTACTGAAACAGAAATGCAGCAGTTTTCTACTTTCATTATAAGACTTTGTCGTCGATAAACCTATTTGTTCTTATTGTTTCGAAAATTTTCGTCTTCTTGGTCTTGATATTTCTCCAATTTTCTATGTATTACTCAATAAATAGGTTCATCGAAAAAATCTTAGAATAAAAGTTTCAACAAGTTTCATTTTATCGTCCCTTTGAAAAAAAATCCAAAAGTTACCTCAGTTTCAGTGTTCTTACACGAGGATTCCGCCTTAATGCGAGATTCGTTGTTGACAAATTCCAAAGTCTGAATTCTGCACGTCTTCATTCAAGAGTATGTATCTCAATAATAAACCTGCCCGAGGTTGCTTTAAGCGCGATGCTGAAATTACTCAATCGACTTATTACTCCAAGATTTCCCAATAAACTGTTGGCCCATCGATACACGCAGACCTTCAATTTCCCTGATCGATAAATGATTGATCGCTTGTGGAAAGCGCGAGTAATTCCTGGAACTGAAAGGGAAGCATATATGTGGCGATCGTGAGCGTGTAGTTCTGAAAAGAAAGATGGTTGGGTCAAAGGCGGGGGAAGGACCGGCAGAGGTATGCGAAAGGTGACTAATCATCGTCCTTGAACTCTTGTTGCAGCTTCGACGCAGGTGGTACTGACGGTGCAGCAGAAGCCAGTTGCGACGAGCAGCGTGGCGACGACGGCCACGGGGCTACAGGTCGGTCTGGCGGGTGGACAGCATCAGCGGCCAGTCAGTCTGTCAGCCAGTACGACGATGGTATCACCCTCGCAGCCAGCGACCTCCCTGCACAGGGCGTCCACTGCGCCAGCCGGCGCGCAGTGTAATGCACGCATCACGGGACCTCAGCCTGTGGACGTAAGTCGAAATTAGTTAATAAATGGAACGGAAAAAACTGTCTTGGAAAAATTTCACCGGACACTTGCACTTGTTAGTAAAATTGGTTGGATGACGATTTTAAAGAATGGAATGACCTATATTAGGGTATAAAGTTAAGATGTATTTATTGTAAGGAATATGCACCGCCAAATAGAGTAACTTTGAGCACAAAACTTGATTTTAAAGGAAATTTCTCTAGCATCTATTGTAATTTAATTAATTCTCTATTTTGAATTATACCTTAGTAGATGCTAGAGGAATTTGTTTTAACATCTAGTTTTGTGGTCAAAGGTACTCCATTCGATGGTAGGTATTTCAAATTGTGTATTAAAAATTTTACCAAAAAGTTAGTAAGTAATACTATATTGTCTTCTTATCAATGTGCCCGGCTTATTCGACATCCGCCATCCTTTCGAATAATTTTTTAATATTTCTGAACAAATTGATTTCCAACAGATCCTTTGATTTGGGGCATGTTTCTTTTTATATTTGTATTTAATAGTTTATTCCATAATTTCTCGATTGGGTTAAGATTGATCGACTATGGATGCCATATGATTTGTACTTTATTATTGTTTCCTAATTCTTTTAAGCGGTTCATATTGAGCGTTGAAGTATATTATAAGTTAATATAAAGAAATAAAATATTAGAGCCACTTCAGAGACTTGTATTCATATTCTAACGAATTGTCCAGTGATTTATGAACGAGAGCGTATGTATATCCTTGTGTATCCTTCTTTTGTGAAATAATAATTCGTATAGTGAGCAGTTAAATGAGAAATGTTCACATTTAGGAAGGAATTATACGTCATAGAAAGATAATTTGTTGTAGTAACTTTTAGCTACTTTCCATGCACAGTGTACCACTCTGTAAAATTTCATATTGAGTTTTAGTACTTTTTTCCGTGTGTTTAAACTTGGAAGGTATGTTTCATCTGCGCAATATGTAGTACTGTACTGCTTTAGGATTTTAAGTCTTAGTCTCATTTCTATGTGTTTTAGCACGAGAAGAAACGGCAGCTGGAAACACAGCGCGTTCATACATTCCAGCTTATGTTGGAGAAGGAACAAAGCTACGTCGACAAGCTTCGTAGTGAACTAGCAAAAGCTGGCACTGGCAGCGGTAATGTCAACATTGTAACACTGCAAGCAGAATTGGCGGGCGCTGAAAGGAGGGTGCGCACCCTTCAGGAGCAACTAACTGCGATCACTACCAATGAACAGGTCTGATTTTTCTTCATCACGGTGTGCTTTAAGGGGGTATTCTGGTCTAGACAGGTAATTGTAAGGTCATTTTTGGGAATTTATTTTGAAGAACCGGATAATGCAACAACATTGGCGTTTCGTGCACACGTTTATTAACATTTTAACTATCTAGATAAATTCTTTTAATGGGCTGTTGACCGTATGTTAAAAGTTATTAACATTCGCGTATTTCGTGTTTCAGAAATTTGGTCTCAATAACAACACTGATGGGGCCTCTTCTGGTCGCCTGAATTAAAAAATTCATAGCTCATTTTAATCGTAACGAATGTGGTTATCGTCCCTGCCAAAAGAAATAACGTACAAAAATATTTGACAAATCGAGCCTTTGCCAAAATGGCAATTCGGAACTTTCAAAACTTCCAAGTGCTATAAATGAAAAAGTGTTTGCAATATTGACTTAAAACTGGTAGGGACGATAGCTGGATGTGTTTTGAGTATTTATGTATAAGCACAAGTCAATTGGTTGTACGGTTCTTGAGATATTAGTGTCGCTAGTTTGGGAAATATCGTTTCGAGAAAAATGAGTTTAAAGCCTTGTGTAATGTTGAAAGGTCCGCAGTATTTTAATTATAGCACTTACCATAATCTGCTATTCCAGAGTCATAAAGTGGGCCCTTCTCAGACTCAGAAAATGTTTTTTGAGCATTCTGTCGCACTCTGAGACAAATTCTATCATTTGATGCAACGGACGCTCCTATCTCAGACTGTTCAACACGGTCGTTTCTTTTATCTGCGTAAATTTTTTCTTGCTGGCAAAGTACGCTCATTATTTGTAGGATAGACTCAAATCCTTCATTAAAAACACAGACAGCCGAAAGAGTTGCAATTTCCATTGTATTCTTTCCACAGTGAAGATGCTTCGGTGCGATGGTCCATATTATGGAATTCAAACTTTCATTATTAGTGCGTGCCTAAGACCTGAAACGTCGGTGGAATAAATCGTCCGCTGTTGAATCTTCGTAAATAGGTTTAATAATTTCAAAAACTGCGGCATTCAGATATGCTTTGTTGTGGGTAAATGTTCGTAGTTTGTCGCATAAGCTCTTCGGCTGGCGCGCTAATCCGCGCACCATTTCCTTCAAACCTCTATAACTTATCATTTGCTTCGAATTCCAAGAGAACACTTGGGGAACACATTTTCAAGGCTACAAACATTTGGAAAACGCAAAAATCGGTTTCTTGCAATTCCTAGACCAGAATACCCCCGTAATGCAACGTTTAAACGTTGCTGAAGATTTCTGTTTATACCACTAATGTGCGTAGATTTTATACCAGTAAAGTAGTCATTCACACATATATTACACCATAAATATCACATTATTATTCATAATTTTATTCATCAAATACAAAATCGTTTTAACGCTTAATTCATTAACATTTATTATACTCTTATATTTTCTCTTGCCTTGCTTTTTATGTCAATGTGTGACAGTTCAAGCTGATGCTGTTTATTGTACTAAATAGTTGCTCGGCATGATGTTATTAAGGTGTTCACTTTTCATTTATTTCTTAAAGTATTATTACAGTTTCTTATCGTTGATGTTACGGTAGTTCATTGATTTCTGATGTGTATATTAATAGCCTATAGTGTATGACGGTAAAGAACTATAAATGACGAGACCCATGTTGCGCTTCTGTGCGTGTTCCCTTTCAAGCTATAGAAGTGTAATTTTTATACAAGGTATGCTTGCATCGCAATTGAAATTTCGAGATTCAGTCATATAGGGATGTATTTAAGCTTCCGCTAACTTTATCTAACCAGCTTTTGTTGTGTCTTACAGCTTTGCTCGTTGGTAACAAACACCTCGTGTTCCCCGGGCTATTATCCACCTTTGAGTAGTAGCAGCGGTGATGTACCACCGCCTCTACCATCTCGTAAATCCTTGTCCATGCAAAGCCTGTCTCCGCCACCATTGCCTCCTAGACCTCCTCCTACTACAAATACACACAACGTAGCCCAGTTGGAGCTGGAGCGTCATCTGTTGACTCATTTAACGCCCTCAACCACCAGTCATGGCATACCTAACTCTGTAAGTAGTCTAATCACTAAGTCATTACATACGTAATTTATATAAATGCATGGTAAAAGAAAGGGATGTGTCGCACAATAGTGTGTACACTTTCATGATTAACTTATACATATATCTATCGAACAATTACATAGTTTCATATTTTTAAAATAAGAAAACAGTTTCATGAAAATTAACTCGACGCTTGAAGAAATAATCAAACATCTGAGTTACGTTAATGCCACTTTGTGTTTCATCAACAAGTGTCTCTGTTTTTTTAAGTAAGTTTGCATACAGCTACGCTGAACCTTTTACAGTAATACAAAAACTACGTTTATTGTTCATTGATGTTTTGTCGCTTAGATAATACGAAACTTTTTTCAAGTAATGTATTTTCAAGTATGCTTGCGAAGTGCATTCAAGTATGGTTTCTGTATAGTTTTGGAAACTTGTTTTATAAATATGTTTCTCCACTTGAGTTATATTTGTGCATGCCATGTGTAAAAGCACACTTTTACACGTTCCTGCTATATGTCTACTATGATATTGCATAACGAATTGCACAGTGCTTTTAATTTACGCCTATATTACTCTGTTACGATTGATCGTCTTCCATTTATTATGCTCAACTTACAGTTTTCGCAGGGTGCGAATTTGGGTTCCTCGAATTCACTGAATAAGCACCAGCGAACAAAGTCCAGCCCAGAACAGCTGGGAACCACCACAATTTCTCCGTCAGAAGCTAGTAGACGTTTAATAGCATCAGAATCAATGAACGATCTTTCGCCGCCGAGGCATGTGCGGCACAGTGACATTGATATAGATGAAATACCTCATATTACTCCGCCAGGAACTCCACCTCCACCATATCCAGTTGCTAGTCCAGGGAACGATACCTCCAACTCTACCATAAATGATGCAAGTCTTCCTTCAAAGTCTAATTTCTCGAATCGCGTGCGATAGTTCAGTTACTCAAGTTTCATTTCGTTTCAGACACTTTTAAATGAAAGCATTCCTGGATTGCCAACGCTGCAGCAGCCAATCATGTCGATGGAAGACGATGATATGAGTGACCAAGAAGTTGTAAGCTTTGCGGATTAAATTTCTCCTTTAAACGAAATAGCTTCTGGTATTATTTAATAACGATTAATTACTATTCCAGGGGCAGTTGGAAGACCACGGCCCATTCAAGTCTTTGTCTCGATTATGGGGACACCACGCGCACCTTGCTGTATTTATTAATTATGTTTTATCGAACAGTGATCCCTCCAGCCTGGTGAGTACTCCGTTACAGAGACACGCGGTTAATTCTGTAGCCATGCTTTTGAGCTTAATCATCTAAAAGTGTGCATATCGTTTCGCAGTTGTTCTATTTAGTAACGGATCTGTACAAAGAAGGCAATGCGAAAGAAATGAGAAAGTGGGCGTATGAAATTCATTCTAGTTTTTTAGTACCTGGTGCAGTAAGTACTTCAAAATTAGATCATACTTCTTTTTTGGGACACAAGCAGCGTATCTAATTATTAACCTCTTTATTCAGCCTCTCCGTCTGCACAATGTAGACGAAAATGTAGCACATGAAATAGACGATGTTCTTTTAAAAGAATCTGATAAGGAGGAGATTTTACGAAAGGTACGCATCTTTCATTTCTATTTAGACAATAATTCTTCTTTTAATATGCTCCTATGAAACGTCACGCTCTTCGACAGATCTTCTGGAAAGCGCGGACACGCGCGAAAGAGGAGCTGAATGAGCAACTTGCTGACTTCCAACAAAAGAGAACTGCCGGATTGGGTACGCTATTCGGCCCAAGCGATGCTCATTTGGATGAAAGTGCATCCGACAAGACGCGCGAAACGAAAATCATCGAAACATACCTCTTACCCAAGATGGAGCCTTATCTGTAAGATTATCAATCTATATCCGCCGGACGGTAGCTTCTATTATGCCATGTTGATAGCCGATCTCGCATTACCATTTATTTACCGAATGTTTCAGAGATGACATAGAGAAAGAGCACGTAGATCTGCGGCAGTTCACAACGGCAGCTGGTCTAGCAACAATACTGACAAAAATTTTCCAAGTTCGGCCAGTATCGTTAGACCGAGTACCGACTTTTGTCGCGAAAGATAAGTCGAACCTTAAAGCGCGATTGCTTACGGGAAAGACAAGGAAAATGACGATCAGGGGTCATCATTTTGTGGCTCACCAGTACTTCACTATCACGTACTGTAATCACTGTCAGCTTATTATTGGCGGAATTGGACCTCAAGGATATTTATGTAGTGGTATGTAAACCTGCGATCGCTTGTAATTATCGCAAAATTCTTGGCTAATATAAAGAAATCATGATACCTATTCTGTTTTATATTAAAAGCCGTCATTTAGCAGCAGCGCGATATATTTTCCATTACAGATTGTTCTTTGAGTGTACATCGTCAATGTGTTCGCGTGGTAGAAGAGAATTGCCCAGGACCACTGGTCAGGAAGGAGAGAGGCAACGATCGTATAAGTAAACTGATGGAACGTATCAGGCCTGAGAGAAAACCCCCATCATCGCATCACCATCATCATTCTCAAAATCATATGCTGCATGGTGAGTAATATGAGTATTACGATATAACCGAATATTGGAAATTTTCTTCCGTTTTTTGTGAACGTATAATGATATTCATATGTCACGGATAAAACAGAATTCATTCAAAATTACTGTTAATTTTTTTTTTACGCAATGTAAACCATTTGTGTCTTTCTCTGTTACAGTTGATAAAGTGAAGAAGAGCGAAGAAGATGGTGGTGCGCTGACAGATGGTGAAAATGGTAAGTCTGCTATCTGCTTTGTATTATTAAATCGGAGTACACCAAAGACGATATTTGAAGTAGGAAATAATAATCTTTTACAACGCAAACAGGCATATTTGGATATATTTCTTACGTCCATTTCAATGCGAATGTGAAGATTTATATTCTCTCGTGTAAGTGAGGGAAAGGTGCTTGTTCTTCTTGAAACCGATTTTTCTAAATTGCAGAGGTTTATCGACAAAGTTTATGTAGCTATTACGTTCTGTTTTCCAACATTTATCATTCCCCTGCAGACATCGGTAAACCTTGACGTTTTACTCACGAAATAACACTTTCTGTTTGTTGAACGTGCGTTTTACTATGACAGTCTTGGAACCGCTTTATTTCTAAAATTCGCGGTAGCCGTGCCAATTCATTGATTCGCGCGAAGAGAAAGTAACAAACATCTTTCTCTCGTTTTTTTTTTTTTTTAATTTTATCCTTCAGATAATACGTCCATCCACGTTAATCAGTTCACTGCTCGTATGACGCGATAACTCGCCAAATGCCATTAATTTTAACACGATTCTAAGAATAAAATCTACACTTCGCGTGGTTACTTAGGACACATTCGCCTTATTTATTTGCGATTATTTCCATGTTACTAGCAACTTGAAAGAAACTTTTAAAAAGCTACGAGACCGTCGCAGGTAGAATAAAACTTTCGAATGTTGATTATAAATTACAAAGGAAGATCCCCAAGCCGGAAATTCAAAAAATTATGAAACTGGGGATATGTAGAGGATATACAGTGCAATTTTTTTCTGCTACTCAAATTCACTCCAAGGTGGTGAAATTAACTCCTGAAAATCCAGCTATTTTCTGACTTTATGTTACAACTCGCGAACTGTAAGAGATAGAAAAAAAGTTTTCAGACAAATGTTACTTATTTTAATTAGGGCTATCACTTGGTAACTTCCAGTTCTAACAGTTCTCTTATAAAATAGTCGGATTTTCAGAGGTCAATTTCACTCCCTCAGAGTGAATTTGGGCAGCAAAAAAAAAATGCGTAATAAATATCTATATAACTATATATCCTTCACATATCCCCATATCGTTTCATAATTTTTTGAATTTCCGGTTTGGGGATCTTCCTTTGTTACCACTGAAGCTGCTAAGAAAAATGTATTTCAACGTTGAACAGATTTTAAAGACTCATTAAAGAATTCATTAACGAAGCTAGCATAGTTCAGACTTTAAACAAATTTCGTAAATCTGAGCCTCTCGCCAGGGGCGCTTTTTAATTACGATATTATTATCGTTAATTCGCAATGTTCCATTATGCATTGCATCGTTGGGGAGGTTCACGCGTGCATGAGCTGATTTATCTACGTAAATACAGCCCGCACATGTTGTTTCCTCGTTTTTCATTCGCGCTATCGGTTATCGCGAAGTTTACTGTCTTCATTTGGAGCGAGGAACTCCTCGATGAACGTAGGTCACGTCAGCCATTGTTTACAAGTCTCTGTTCCGCCTGAAAGGCACTCATATTCGCTGCAAGCCGTTGGTGAAATTTCTTTCCGCGCGAAAACGCGCATTTACGTGGGTGTCAGTGGTGGAAGAGTTGTTCAAGGTTGCGCAAAGTTTCCGTTCGGAGCATTCAATGGAGGAACTATTTGTCACGGTGCTGAATGGTTCTTTATCGTCATCCTCGTTTTCGTTCTTCTCAGACCGATAATACGCTGCCTCGATAAAGCTTTCCCTTTGAAAGATTTCAAAGAAAATATACATATTCGCGAGGACAGTAATAGTCCGGCTAAAAACCGAATAATTTCTTTAATAGTGTATTTATTTTCAACAATATTTTCCCTCGAGTTCTATGGTCTTCGGAATGTCTCTTAAAAATGAGAGATCGCAAAATGGTGCCCAGTATTGAGACGCGCAGATCGATTATTCGTGCTCGGACCAAGAGCAGAGTCTGTAGGTGGCCTTTATCGAGCAGTGCTGTTATAATAATCACGCTACCCGATAAGGAGGTTTCGCAAACGATGGTGTGTTAGTTGTGTCCAACGTTCTGTCCTATTGCATGTAGACGAGGGGACAGAAGGAGGAGAAGGACGGCGTAGAGGAAACCGCGAAAAGAGGCTTGCAACCTCACTGACTCAGATTTACATTTATATACAGGGTGTATTAATCAGTTGTTACGAAATAAATGCTCTCAAGCGAAGCTTATGGATTACTAAAGAACACTGTCTAACTTTCAAAGGGAATACTAATTAAAGGACTTATTTAGGGAACACTTTTAAGCATAATATCTATTAGTGTTTAGCGAATGACGATCAAGCTCCAACACACAAAAGAAAATCGAGAGGTATATTACTCCCTTTTTCAAGTAACCGAACAGTTGCCATACAATTTCATTTTTACTCGAAAGAGCCTTAAACCGATAAATCGAAAAGAAGCACAGCGAGCCGCGGGACGAAAAGAACGGTGCAGTAAGTCGGCGAAGAACCAGCCGAGAGCGTTATTTATCAGTGTCTCCACGCCCATTAAAGCCACAGATAAGCAGCTGAAAATCGAAGCCTGACGAGTAGTGTTATCGTGGCGGGGAAGCCAGAAGCGACTTGGAAGCAGGGAAGATGGACTGTTTAAGGGTGACTTTAAATATATCAATATCTCCGAGGCGAAAGATCGTCCCCCCGATGTTCCCCAGGGGGGTTACCCGCGGAGGGTTTGGAAGATCGGTATCACGCACACACCCAGTAGACACCGCGTGCACGGACAGAGGCTAGGCAGCACACGCGTGTGTTGTAAAACGAGCGGGGGAGAGAGATCTGGTGGGGTCCGACCGGAAACCGACGGCAGTCTCCGCGGAAAAGAAGCGGGAGCAGCTCCGAGGGAAATTAGTGTCAGGCCGGTTGCCGTCGCGAGAAGCTGAGAAACCGCCCCGATTACTTCCCCCCCCCCAGCGGCGGAGGAACACCGAGGTGTGCACATGGTCGAGGTGCAACAGTTGCGCGACCCTCTGGAGGGGGAAGCAGACTGCAACCCTTACCCGGCGACCCCCAACCCCTCGCCCCTGATAGCTGGCCTCGCTAGCTTCAGGTTTTCGTCGGAGAGATGCAGGAACAGATTCAATCGGAAGCTGAAGGGTGACGGTAAAGATCGCGTGGATAACCGATAGCCCACTTGGAATCAAGAGGCTCCGCTAAATCTTCTGCCTTCGTAGCTTAACGATTAACTATCGGGGTAATTACATACTTAGCACCGCGGTGGAATTTTCATTTTTTTTTTCAAAGACATTCAGTGTTCTTTTTAAATGTTCCTTAAAATTCGTAGTCGATTACGAACTAGTGAAGATGGAAGGATGTAAGGGGACGGACACAAGGTGCCATTTGCGTCCTCGACGTTGTTTCTCACAATGCCGAGGAGATTGATTTGGCTCGGATATTGTTAAAGTTTGTAATTTGCCGGATAACGTGAACGGAGATTCTTCGAGTTCCAAGTGGGCCCCCGAACGGTTGTGCAGCGGAAAGATAGAAAAGATGTATCGATCGGACTAGGTTCGACGGTGGTGCTCGAGAAAGTGAGGAAAGACAAAGTCGCGAAGAAATCGAAGCTGAAGGCGATCAAGCAGAGGAGCGTGGTGCCTCACACGAGCAAAGGCTCGATCGCCGGGAAAGTATGGGAAACGTTCGCCGCGGTGAGGAAAACCCGCGAGCCGAGCGATATCATCGAGACAGCTCTGATCGTCGGCCTGGACCGTCTGAATGTGCCGCCGTGTTGTCAGCATTTCAACGACAGTGCATTCTACGATGAAACCGATTCTTTTGGCAAGTTCGATGACGCTGGCGCGAAGGAGATCGTTGGCGTAGAGAAAGTGCCAGGTTTGTTCCAACACCACTACGTTTCCGCGTCTCGTGGTAAACGATAGCGCGAATTAAACATTAAAGAAATCCCTCAGAAAATGGCATAAAAGTTTCAATTACTAATTACTTCGAGGTGGCATTATGCGGCTCGTGTTTGGAAGTCACGTTAGCGCCTGGCAGTCGTAAATTCCGATTGTGCTAGTTCTCTCTGGCTGGTCGAGTTTCTTATCTGTAATTTCAAAGTTCGAGGCTTCCTGAAACGAACACTTTTCCCGTGCGGAGAAAAGTTCCCGTTTCGCAGAAGTTAAGAACGGGAGCCGCAAAGTTTTAACAAGCCACTCGATGGATATTTCTTGCTGCGCGTTACCAGACGCGTTCATAAATTCTCTCGCACCTATAAACGCCAGGCGAGGTGCATAACATCTCTTCGTGAAGTTTATAGACGCGGCTCGCTGCGTCTTCCACGTTAATTCCATATTTCATACGAGCAGAACCTCGCGACTAGGCAAACGCTGTCTGTCTAGACGGAATTAGATCAGAATTCGCTGGAAATCGGACGTGGCCTACGTGGCCGAATTGTGGTTCTTATCGATAGGAGTATATCTACATAACTTTTCTTGCTCGCTTTTTCCTGACAAATATACTTATTATCGCTACTATATAGAATACAATACTGAAGTAATCCCTGCTATCAAGTACCTGTAGCGGGCATAAGAAATATTATAAATTTAAAATCGCATTTAATTCAGTTTTGAAAAATATATAAACCATACTTATGTGCCTACAAAAATAGCAAGCTAACATCCATGCAATCAATGTGAGATATAAGCTCTAAGGTAAGAGAGACACATTAAATTTCCACTCTATATGTTTGCCATCGTCGAATCTTTTATTTAAAAATATATGGTTTCCATGATCCCCCGTAGATTATAATGCGGAACTAAATCTCGCACTCTCGTGCGCACAATGTGGAGGATCGGCTCTAAGATCCCACGAGGGGATGATTGAGATTTGCACCCGTCCACGTTCAGTGTCTTCCAACGACCATATTTTCACGCTTTTCCAACGGCACGCGATCGATCCGCTTGAATTTCCATTTGTCGGGCACCGCTGGCGAATGGTCCCCGCCGTTCGGCGAAACTACGCGCCAAGTATGCGCCGGGACGGGAGGAAGGAAAATAAGAGAGATCTCGCGCGGCACGAGCGCAGACGGCAACGGCAACAACGAAAACGAGAAACGGGAAGGAGGGGCCCCACAAAACGGTTTCCGGCCTCTGCGACACGCGCCTACATCGCCCCATCTAAAAATACCCGAGACTCGAGCTTTTCCTTCGCATGCACCCCCTCGGCATACCTACCCCTGCCGATCTATAACTATCTGTCTGCTTACGGGGTTCAAGAGCACCGAGCTTTTTAACGGCTGTATTTTTAGGTGGTAGGCAGCCTCATTGGATATTTATTCAGCCATTTAAAATTTCCCAGTCCGAGGAAAGCGCTGACACATTGCTCGGCCAGCCGGATCATGGACCGGTCTACCGATCCGCCATTTTGATGAGCCTTCATTTGCATAGGTGAACGTGAGTGCCGGGGGGAAACTTTATCAAGTTTTTTGGGCAACTTGGAGGTGTTAGTGGACGATTGTTGAGTAGGGGCACATTTGATAATCATGCGAACTATCTGCCACTTTTAGTTCTTTCTTTTTTACCTTTTGGATTAAAGGTATACTTAGTTAACCCTACGCTGCGCATTTATTTTGTGCAATAAAAATAGTTTCTATCTTAGATTTTGTTTGTGAATCCGGGGAAAATAATGAAAAAATTCTGGGTTACGTCTGTATGTTTTTATTGAAATTAATGTACACGTATCATATCTGCTACATCGAGCAGTGGGAGTACATTTAATGTAAGTGCTTTATTGATTATGAAATTTTACAAAAGAATTATTTTTTTGTTCAGACAAAGGTTCACTAATTTTTATTATCTTTGCAATATAAATATATATTTTACACTTCTCGTACTTACATTGCTTTTACAACTAACCACTAAATCAGTTGAATGGCAAACTGCACGAAATAACGGTACTTAGAAACTACACAGGGAACTAGTAATATACTTAAAAGAGTCAATGGAGAAAAAATGCCTCTGGTTCTCTTTTATTTTGAACTTAAAGGCGGTGTATTAGATCGTCTGCGATGCACAGTGTACGGTTAATGTACATACGTAGGTACGTCGATTGTGTATTAAATAACGGATTTAGGAGAGATGTAGTTGCTTCATTGAATTCATTTAGACACGTGGGAACACGGACGCTCTTTATAGGTAGAGAAAGGGATAGTGACGTAATAAATCTAGTTCGATCTGAATGTTTGTCTAACGGGAGATTAATGTAGCAACCCTAGCCGCAGACACTCTTGCGCTCTGCTTTTACCCTGTGCCGCATTCCTTGCCTGATAAGACTTCGCGTAAGACTGGATACTTGGAGAAATGCCAGACATCGTGCTCCATGTTAAGTCGACGTGTGTATGCATTACATAGACAAGTTAAATTGAAACGTTTGATTTTCGCTATTTCGAAAGAAACAATAAGGTGTGCATTGTTATTCATATTTGGAGGAGAAAATTCTATGGTACCTATAATTTATATTATACATTTTAAATGGTTAAAGAGTATTCTTCGTGAATTTTAATTTCAAACACGCGGGGTGGATGTCTTAATTACTGTCAGTGTCCCTATTATTATCACTTTGGTTAATTTACTTGATAAAAAACGTAACGTAGAAAGAATAGTGTACAACAAAAAATTATTATTAAATTGGGACTGTTCTTCATCTTATTAATATTGTACACTATTTGTTATATATCGCATTTTTATTAAGTAAAATAAATAAAGTGGTAATAATAGGGGCATCTACCCTATCAGCTGATTGAGTTGCAATAACTTCCATAATAATTAATAATCAGTGCAATGGGAAGTAACTATTTCTTATAAAATTCTAGTAAGAATCCCAAAATAAAAGTAATAACAATTCACTTTGAATAAGTTACCACCAGCAACAATCGTAGGTACGCTTGTAAATTTTCGTATCATGAATCGTTCGAAGTCACTTTTTCACCTGGAAAAATATCTCCACTCCCCGACTATCTTTGAAAATATTTGTCTGCAATTATTAAAGCTAGTATCAGTAAGAGCACCCTTCGTCTTTATTTTCGAATTGTATCAGCAGTACCTAGGTCGCTCGTCCATCCATTGCGCTTCTCGGTTGGCAAATGATTTCCAGTCGATTCAGCATATTATTCACGACGTACGCGTATTCAGAAAGAAATATTCCGTCTATAGAAAGACGACGTGAACGAACAGTAACGCGATATTGAAAATCGATGGGTCCCTTAGAAACGTACCTGCGATGGCCTCTTTGTGGTGCATCGGTGCGAATCAAAATCATTTAACTGACCCGTGTCACTGATTCTGTCGCGCTATTATTTTTTCTCCTGTTAGGATTCTTTTGTCCCTTGGCGAAAAGGGGAGATGTACAACGATGCACGGTTCGCGAGACATTCCGTACACACGTACAGATCAATTCTGATAAAACACTAGGAAGTACATTAAGGGGGTATTCTAGTTTAAAACGCGTTTTTTTTTACACAATTTTTTATATTTTTTTTATAGAGCGTCTATACAATTGTATTCGTCAAACTTTGGTTTATATATTTATCCATGTTTCAGTAATATTTTCAAATTTTTAGTGTAGAGAAGTGAACGCAATTTCGACTATTCTGTTCATTTGAAATAAAAAAAAAAACTAAAGTGATTCGTAATTAGGACGAGTTTGGCTAGAAACGGTACCAAACCCAAAGAAAAAAAAATTGAGTATTAAGAAAATTGCGGCACTTTGAAGTTTGACTATCGACTTTATCATATTTTTCGTACATTTCGCAGACTAAAAAAACTGAGAAAAAGACATTATTTTGAATTAATTTTGGTACGGACGATAAAGACACGTGCAGCGAAGGTGCACAAAAAATCTGGAATCTATCCGTCAAGTAGATTCTAAGATATTATGGCAACTATTTAGAAAACATGGTTTTGAGAAAAACGCGTAAACGCGTTTAAAGTTTTCCATAACATCCATCGCGACGCGCGGCGCCGCATTGTTCAAACACCTATAATTTTTAAAATTTTAATAGTTCAAATATAAAGCTTTGATACGAAAAAGTTTAAAACTTATATTCTTACACGTTTGCAGAACGAACTTAATACTACGCTTTACATAATAATGTTGGTGGCATTGGTCAATTTTATAACCCCCTCCAAATATATGGGGTATAAAATTTAGAATACAATTCTCCCTAATGGAATTATCTTATTTCTGTCACCATTCATAGTTTAAACTTTCTTTTGACCACTACTGTAACTTCAGTGATTTTGCTAATACAATCGATCTTAACTTCTCAGAACACTCTATACATTGTTTAAAAAATGGCACTTAGAACAACGATGAACCTATTGCAAAAAATCTATTTCCTTTCGTGACAAAAACTCGTCAACTTTTCATAATTGAAGAGTCCTCATAGAAATCACTGCAAGTGCCAAAATTAAAAAAAAAATTAGAAAATGTTCTACATGCCAATGACAATACTATACTATAGAATTTGCTTTTTGGCACTTAGGGTTTTCCACAAGGACTCTTCAATTCATTATCTCACTTATTTCGTTAGATGTTCCCTTTCGAAATTCCGCGATACAAATTGCCTGTGTTAAATGCTAAAAGTGGAGGGCAATGTAATTTACAAGAAATTAGTTCGAATACAGTGATCTGTGTAAAAATGCAGTCGAACAGTAGCCAGCTCCGTTGTGTACTAGCTATTACATAAATGAGTGGCGCATTTACTGAAACAATTAATGAATGCCTTCGTTCGTTTCATGTTTTCAGGAGAAGTTCGCGGGGGCGGCGTAGCCGGAAACGCGCGTAGTAGTAGCGAAAGAGGACGCATTTCCGCTTACAGCGGAGCCTCCGATCACGCCGATAGTATGGACAATCCTTCCTCGCGAGAAGATATTTCTGAAATGTATGTTCATCATTGCAAGATATCACGGAAAAAAATATTCATTTTTCTCTTAAACAGCTTCAGTCTCGTTTTCCGTTTTCTTTATTGAAAAAAGAGAGAAAGTATATCAATACTTTCACGTCTTCACTCTTTTTTTAATTGAAACCTAATCATTATAATTTCATAAAGCAATTGAGTAGTTTTATCAAATCTCATCCAAGTAATTTAACTAATTGTAAATTTCATTGAAACGAATTGTAAGTTTCATTGATACATAAAATTTGTATTACTTTAATTAAAAGTTAGTAATATAATGTGCTCATATAGGGATATTTTAGGTAGCATCGTAGAGTGCAGCATTTTTCTCTTTTTCTTTCTTTCGTCGCAGTCGCACTGCTCGTTTATGTTGTAGATATTAATTTACGCTTCATTGATTACGATTACTTAGGGTGCAGCAACATATTTCCAGTAAGCCAAAGACGTCAAACATAAACAGGTCTGAAAGTTACAAGGAGCGTATACATCACAAGGTAAGAATCTGAGCATTGTATCTCCCAACTATTTTTGTTAAAATTTTGCAGCGTGTGAAAATAATTTGTTCGATAGAGGAATCTGAAATTTGTCAGAGAAAGATTACATTTGATTTCTCGGAAGAGTTGTTTTGACAAATCATTCCGATGACGATTGAATTTCCATTCGAATGACTTTATTTAGATTTTGCGACGGATACCTGCTTCCAAGTATAATTTTAACTGTTTTCATTGCAGCGACAGTTACGAGAGAAGAGGAAGACCAGCGATCCAAATCTCTCCAAAACAAAGTGAGTAATATTTTCATTTCCTCGTAATTGCATGGCAACGACACTATTCACACTGCAAGTATGCAAGTACTTGAAATAGACCGATGAATAAATTTGAAACTATTTTACTTATTCCTGATGTCCTAATTAAGGAACACTTTCTACATTTTCACAAGCTCAGTTTGGAAAATGGAAAGTCTCTTTTACAATTGCAAATTTATGAAAATGTCACAAATTTCCATAAACTTCTCCAGTTCCAGAAAAGTCTTTCAAACTAAATTGATCATTTCATTATTGGTTCTTAATATGGAGTTAGCAAAGTTTCAATTCATTTAGGATATTAACAAAATGTGAAAAGTGAATGTAAACGGCAATTTACTCGAGCTTTAAGCATTATTAAAAATTTATTAATATTATGCTTGTGATAATGATAATTATATTACTCGTGTGCTATATCGATACTTGTACTTTCTTTGTAAGCGCAGTGTGTAATCCACAGTATCGCGTAAATTTTTCTTAGCAAAGCACTCACACTCTCATATCGATACGAAGTACCGGACTACGTCTCAAAGTATCTCAACCGCTCCGTCAAAATGTCACTGGCAATATTATTGCGCAATCGTATAATTGCCAGAATAGAAACGTCACGAGAAGCGACGCTACTTCAACGGAATTTGCATTTTGGATTGATGTTTATGTGGTATATTCTTCCACGCAGATCACGAGTTCCTCGTACACGGTTGCATTTCCCCGCCCGCGTTATTTCGCAATAACCGTAACAAATTGACTTTCGAAATTGCATCTTAAATTAAAGTCGATTTTCTACCATTTTTAATTCAGGGCTTGAGAAAAGTCAAAGCTAATTTTGAAAGATCGATGATGAAATTGGGTTGCTATTTTTGAAGCAGCAATGGCAGTGGTAATGAAATTAAAGTCGACTTCCGGGGCCTTGGTTTGTCTTTTGGAAGGATTAAATCAGTTTAAAGGAATTTACCTCGAGATGAAACTGACCGTGCATTAGTTTACACGAATTCGCAGTAAAAACAATACACCGATGGAATTGCATATGTAGAGAGTTTGCCGTTCTCGGTGCATGTACTGATAACCTTGGAGCATCATCATTAGGCGTTTCGCTTTTTACGCGCCGCCTGCAACGAATAAAGTGTGTCCGAAAAGTTCTACAGCAACGAGAGCTATTAATATACGCGCTCTTCACAGGCAAATTACTGTTAAATGTTAAAAAGTAATCACAGGGCAACTTTTTGAACGAAAAAATATTAATAATAAATGCTTAACGCACTGGTCTTTTGTATGCACTAAAAATTTTAACATTGTACTGAGGAATTATGTAAGAACATTGCCAAAGGGGTACTTTTTAAATGGAAACAGAACGTAAAAGAATTGGCGCGCGTTAATTATTCAAATACTTCATTTATGGAAAAATATAATTCCAAAAATTATTTCCCCAAACAATTACTTTTTCCTTGTCCAAAGGAAAGTAGAAGAATACTTAAATACACATGTCTTTAGAATCAATTATACTTTCAACGCTATAGTTTCAAAGATCGTATTCCAATTAGACCACCGGAGAACAATTTTTTTATTAAAATAAAATAGTCCAGATCTAGGGGTTGCGACATCTTTCATCTATTTCAATCGCGCGCCAAGCCAACTGTCATTCACTTCTTTCGCTTCGAAGTTCCTTCCTCGATGCACTGTAGTTCCCAGTTTTCTGTAGAACAGAATCTATGTTCCACTTCTATATTCTTCAGCATCCTCCGGTGTCTTATAATAATAACAATAATAATAATAATAATGCAATGCTAATTATTTTTGGTTCAGAGTTCCTTTCCATTCGCTACCACGATTTAATTTAATTATGTTACATTTTGTTGCTTTTCTTGGCTGTACCTTGCCTTTTGCACTGTACTTATTTTATTCCGGGTATATCTACTAAAAACGGGTAACAATAATATGTGGTTATTGTACCAGAAATAAAATATAGTGCTAAAGGCGAGATATAAATAAAAAGGACCAATAAAATTTGAAACAAATAACCCTTGGACGGCGAATAGTGTAACACAAGCTTTGACCAGTAAACTTTCATACTAGACTTCAATTTTGAAAAGACTTTTGGAAAAATAATAGGTACTAATGTAATTTGATATTTAGAATGAGTCTAAAATAAACTTCAAATTAAATCACTATAGCGAATGAAAGGAACGCATTATCCGAACCAAAAACAATTACCAATTATCGAACATTACATCAAAGGCAAAAAACGGATCAAGGGAGGAAGAGGGTTGTAATAAAGCGGATTGAGAGAATGTCCGTTGGTATTTAGAAGAATAATAGAAACCAAACGAAAGATCATTTTCATGGTGCAGATGAACTTGTTATAGCAACACTCTACATTTTCAAGGTGTTATGCGTACACAGTGTGTCCGAAAAATAACGGGAGGCAACCGAGTACATATAAATCAAATTTTACCTCAAGCTTAAACAGTTTCTTTTGTACGAATCGAAGTTAAAAATAAAAGTTTCTTGTAACATATACCTCATCAAATTTCACGTCCCAAATCTAACACCTGATCTTACACAGCACTTTAAATTACCTAAGTGTTTTCCTATAAATCTAATAATTCTGACTTATACTCGTTTTCCGCTCACCAGAGTTACATTAATTCAAACACTGACCATATTTGTAAAAATCCTTCATTTTGTTCGAAGTACGTTTCTTCCCCGTTAATAGATTCCTGGACATCTATTTTCGTAATCGCCTTGAGTCCCTTCCCGTACTGAGCCCCTTTCATTAGAATTTTCAGTTTTGGAAATAGGAAGTAATCACAGGGAGGCAAAATCAGGTGAATACAGCGGATGGTAAAGCACTGCTATTTGCTATTTAGCCAAAAGTTCACGTATGATCGCGTCGCAAGGATACTTAAGGCAATCCCGAAAGCAGATCTGCGAAAATCTATCCGTACATTGGTTGACCGTATCCCAACCGTTGCAATAATGCCCAAAGGGACATACTTTGAATAAAAAGAAGGGCTTTTACAAATATGATCGGTGTTTGAATTAATGCATCGCCAATGCCGTTATTTTTCAGGTATACCGTGTAGTTTGCCGAAGTCAAGAAGGAATTCGTAGTTCGTACACGGTGTCAATGCTCGTTCAGTCTGCGCCGCGTGGCCAGTGGAAAATCATGCGGAACGACGTCTATTCCCGTCATTTACACGGCCCTGGAATTTTTCCGACACACCGTGTATAGATTTTTGGCAGAGTCCTCCGGTTCCTTCGCCGGCGTCTTTTCGCTTCTTGACGCTCTAGATCCCCGTCCACGTGCAAACGGCGCAGACTCGACTCGCGTTCTCTTCCTCTGGCGAAGGTGTGTTTGCCAGCCAGAAGGCCTTCAGTCTGACGTTAAACGTTCAATTCCGCGGATGGCTATTGCGTCGGTTCGACAGTACCAGCCGCCCACGCGCGTTCGCCCGTTCCGTTTACCCGAAACGCTCCATTCCCAATCGGCGCTCTCCGTTTCTGGATCGCTTACAGCTTGGCCCCCCGTGTCCAGGGCTTGGGCTCCGCGAGTTCTGGGATATCGATCGATCCATCCCCCCGTTCATTCGCCGCGAGACGTGATATCTTCTATGCAGGACCTTTCGATCGGGCGCGCGCGTCCCGTCGTACATCGAGAAAGTGATTTCGCCGTGACGAGCACCGTTTACGAAAATTATGTAATTCCCTCGTGATACCATTGGGCATTATTATCGCTCGCAGTCTGTATTTATAATAGCTAATTAGTTGGGAGATTTGAACGATTTTAAATGACCGGCATTGCCTCGGGCGTAAAGCGGGTGGGGTTCAGAGGGGGTGGGATTCGGTTCGGGGTAATTTCGTTCAGCGATTGAGCTTGATCGCTGACCGCGAGTAAATGGCAGGATGTTTCAAAGGGAATCCGAGTTAATTAACGATGGGGGTAGAAATAGAAGTTTTAGGTGAAGTATTGGGTTGTCGCGCTGGTTCGCATCGACTAAGGGGTAGTGACTTTAAATCCTCTGCGTTTTAGCAATGATTGCTTGAGGTGATTTTTTAGACGTGGGGTTCAGAAAAGAAGGCACTAGTTCGACGAAGAATTTTTAAAAAATGCCCACTTGGGATATTTTGTTGAAACATTTCAAGTGACGTAAATGCACAGTATCTGCGATGCAGGAACTTGGCGACGATCAGATAATCAGGAATGATGGATCGATCAGTAGTCGAAAGCGAAGGTTCGCGATGGTTTATGGACACTTGGAAAGACATTCAAACCAGGCATCTGGATACCACACGTTTCAACCGAACAAAACCAACTGGATTACATGATAATGTCCACCTCGTCATGTTTTAAATTGCTGATACGCAATTTAAACGATTCCTCCCTGAAACGTTTGGTAACACGAGACGCAAAGTGTGGATCCTGTTTTTTATTCGTGAATGAAAGCCACGCTAATGTAGGTGATTAACGTTTAAACGCATAACCCTATAGAAGTTTGAAGCAATGAACAAAATGAGTGATCAGAATTCAGATTACTATATTTATTAATTAATGCGACTCAATATAGGAGAGAAAAAGTGGAAGGTGTAGAATGCACGCGTATATCTCCAAAAGAATGCATTGTCGCGTGCACAGCGTCTTTATTTTTACCTCCGGCGGGAACGAACATTCTACGCAATTTATAAATTTCAATGCACTTCTTTCGTTATGCACCCAAAAAGTGCAGGTATATTAAAATTAGAAACTTTTCAAATTAAAAGTTTAATTAAATTATAATATTAGGAGTTTTTATTTACTGTAGCACAACTTTAATAACTTCGCCCTGCAATCTCTCCAGAGGAGATATCCAAGCGAGTCAAATTGTTCGTGTCACAAGAATTATAATTTTCCGAACACGTGTGCACGCGAATACGCTTAATGCACAGACGTCATTTTTTCGCCGAAGAATAAAAGTACGGTGGTCAATTCTTAAACTTTAGAATTGGACAATGCGCTTAGAGGTCGGCGACCTTCCCAAGTGATTTAAAATCATTAGTGTGTTCTGACTGTTTTTTCACTGAAAAGTTACACGGGTTCGTTGGCATCGACGAGCAACCACGAAGTTCACTTTTACTCGATGGAGCATGAAACTACATCGTGCCTTTGAGCCAGGTCCCGATAGAATATAACCGACGGTGGTAGCTTCGTCATTGTCGTGCGTTTATTTCTGGATAAACCGAAACCCCAGTAATTCGCGATATCACTCGCATCGAACTACTTTGACCAGTCTGTTTTTTTTATTTACAAACACAGAAGATTTGTAGCCAACGCGTGGGCGATAGAATAATCTGGACAGGGGAACAAGTGAAGCGTCCGCAAAGCGTGCATCAAAGATAGGAATGCTATGAATCATTTCACGATAAATTTTTTTTCAAGCGTAAAATAAGTATTTCAATAGATTCTCCTTTTACAGAGTAATTGTCTATCTCGTAATGTTGAATTTCTAATCAGTTTGGAGCAGCGGTGGATTTTTTAACGTCTGGCTATAATCGACCCTTTCTACTTCTTCTGACTTCTTCTGACTACTTGAAAGTAGCTTTAAAGTCATCCATTTATTTTTGTTTTTGTTTATATAAACAGCTTAAATACGAATAGAGTTTTGTTAAAAGGATGCTGATGCGGTTTATATATACCGAGTGTTTTTTATATAAATAGTTTAGTGAAAGGTTAATCTAGCCTCGTGAATTAATACTTTTTGATATGATGGTGTGGTATGAAAAATGATATGAATGCTGTTCAAACAGCAAGTTAAGGACGCCATTTTTATGGTTGTTGGATGTAACGTGGAGAGGAACACACCAGAGACTGATTCGAGCGGGGTACATTATGGTTAATTACATTTTTATGGCTCTCTCTTCTGTCAACAGTGGTACGACACCTCGTTTTTCTTTGTCCCTGCACAGTGTTGCTTTCTTTTTTATTTTTTTTCCATCGTATTGAAACGTTTGATAGCATCAGTTAAACGTTAGCAGACAACTATGCAATCATTCCGTACCTTATTATTAGGAAATATGCATTTAAATGCATTATAAGATTCAATTCATCTGTAATTATTAACTTCGTATTTTATGATCGTATCAGCGATTATAAAACTAGGTTCGCAGAATTGCATTAACATTGAAATTATAACAATTGAATAATTCGTAGGAAACCCACAATATTCTTAGCCCTCTGTGCTCTAAACATTTATAACTATTTTTGCTTATCGTTGCACTTATTAACACATTGCCTGCTGTGGAGATCACCAGTGACTCAGCCATCCAACTCACCACTTTTCCATAGAATATCGATGATAAATAAATGCTCAGACTTACAAAATTCTGAACAATATAATTGTCATTAGAAATGCTGTAGAATATTAAGTTGAAACGTGAAGTATTCTTACTTTTGACGGCATCTAATGCTACGAATCACGAGCTCTCCCGCAATGTTTAACAGAATCAGCGGGCAACTTTACTTTAAACTTTAAACTTCAATGGACCTTGTAGAGACACATTCGCGGTGCACAAGGCAAAAAGAAGAGTTCGATACGAGAGTTCCGCGAATCAGACAGCTTGGTGACGCACGGGATCGATTCGGGGACAATTAGTTCGTTGAAAATTATTAACTCGGAAGGAACGCGTTACGTATAATGGAAGGATAGCTTTCTACGAAGTGGGACACGATATACGGGTCACCTTTGCCGGCAATTAAAATCAATTGGCAGCGATTAGAAAACGTTCTCCGGTGAAAATTTTATCAAAATATTTACAGACCCACTAAACCTAAAAGATCTTAAACAGTCAAGTTTTTACGAACTTTTGCTTCGCATTGTTCTCTAAAAAATTCGAAAATCTTACAACCCTCAGGCACATCATTTTGCCTGTATATTGAATTTATTGGAAATGTCACTTTACAGTACGAATCTCGATAGGCTGATGCTGTCACGGCTTTCAAAATATCATGAATAATCTCAAGTTTTCATTCAACTATTTGAAAGGGAATAAAAAATTGTATTTCTCTTTAGAAGTGTTTCGTTCTCCATGTGCTGGGGCAGTGAATTTATTTTTTATCAACGGCGCCGTTTTTAGCGGAGTTTCGTTAATATCCGGCGGCTATTAGTACGATTCGCATGGATTAGCCGGCTAATGCATGGCGGCATTAAAGAAGATCGATGCGCATAAATGGGGAGGAAAAGGAAAGCGATCCGTTTTCTATCGATCCGTAGCCGTGGTACGTGTGCACGGCTGTAAACGGGTGGCCAAAGTGATATCCAGGCTAGAGATAGAGTCTTGGCCTTTATTTTTGAAGCAATCGATACTTTCGAATCAATACTATCGGCCGTAGGCTCAGCTTCTTGCCGGGCTCCTTATCGCGGAGCAATTTTCCACACGCGTGTCTATCATTCTGTGACTTCGTTGCCCAACACTCATCCGCTGATGTCACACTTCGAAATACCTATATTGGTGAATGACAGGGTGCAAGCTTTTAAACGAAAATTTATCCCTCAAGCAGCTGGGTCACTTTTGACCGATATCGGAATTTTTATTCTACGTAATTTAGATCTAACTTTTAGATACTGAATATCATCTAATAATTCTTATGACATATAGAGGAAGGGACGAATATGTTATATCGGTAAGGGTGGGCAGTAGGGACAAATATAAGTTGCCTTCTCTCCGGTGCACTTATTTAACCGTAAATATGGGTCAAAAGTGACCCACCGTCGGCTGGGAGGAGGGTTAATTTCGTTCTCAGTCGTTCGTCGAGAAATGGTAACACGGAGATTTTACTGGGAAACTTTACTGCACCCGTTAATCGCTAGAAATTAGGGTCAGTACGATAATAATCGTGATACTAATATTTAGGCGTTAAATACGCGGTACTGTAGATCGAATCGATAAATTCAAGGAATTTTGTTTGGTAAACAGAAATAGTATATATGATACTGTTTAATTTCTTTCTTTTGTGATGATCCAAAGAAGCACTCAGGATTAAGAATTATTTATAGTATAAAATTGCTCAGTACCACCCAAGTCCTAAACTCTTTCAATTATTCATTAAACGCAAATAGTGCGTGAAAAATATCTTCAATTATGCGATCCCTTATTTTACAAAATCTATCGTTACGAAAGATGCAACTATTCATACAAGAACGAATTTGAAATTGAAGACACATCTCAGGTATTCTACATGAAATCGTTTTTTAAAAAGACTTAATTTGGCACTTCGAAAATATTCCTTTAGACAATTACACCTTAATCAAAATTGAAAATAACTATTTCAAGCGCCCATGGTGATTGGATTCATCAGACTTCAAATAACGATTTTAAATTTAACGGTGGGATTACCGGGATTAACAGTTTTCCATATTGGCGAACTGGAGCAGACTTTTCGCAACAGTCTCTAGGAAAATTCATTGAGTAGACGTGCGTTAAAGGGGGTGTCAGTGCACGAGACAGAACCGCGTCGATTTTTTACTCTTCTCGCGCGGAATACAGGTAACATTGATGCCTGCGTACGACTGTATGCACAAGGCACCGTCTCGTATCACCCGCGCTCCACATCGCTTCTACATATATCTAGGGGGTTGATTAAAGTGATGAAGGAGCGGCTTCGATAAGGCTTAGCTTGATCGACGTCGATTAAGTTCTCGTTTATACTCGGTACACCAGCCGCTATTCGATGGCTATGGATAAACCTAGAAATCCAGTTTGCCTTTCCACGATTATTATTAAAAAAGGAGGCAAGGGGAGACAGTTCAAACTCGAGCAATGTTACACAAACGAAAATAATTTTCTTCTGTTTTTTTAAATTCTGGAAATTTAAAACAGAGGATGAATCGCGTGTTACAAAGCGTTATTTTCTGTGAAATTTGTTATGGATAGAAACCGAATTTGTTTTTTTATGTTTTAAGACTCGTCCTTTAAGTGATTGTGCTACATCTAGAAAAAGGGGGTGCCATCCCTCTCAACTTCTTAATCGTCGAGGGGAGAACCCCAATCGACGAGCGGAAATTTATTTGAAAATTTGTGTTTTTTTTTGCGGAAACTAAGCAGAGGTTCCATTTCAAATTGTAAGGGTATTTTTTTATACTTATGAACAAAAGAAAAAACCATTGGTGCGCCAGGCAATTATATAAATAATTCTTTGAATTAATATTTTCGTCCAACTAACGCTTTTTTCTTTTGTTCATAAGTGTCAAAACATACCCTCAAAATTTGAAATGGATCCTCTGCTTAGTTTCCGAGAAAACACTCACAAATTTTCATATGAATTTCCACTCGTCGATTGGGGTTCCCAACTCAAATGGAATGACGCTTAAGGTTTTACGTTTTTCTAAAGTTCGAGGAAAGGTGAGCAATGTTGCTTTGAATGGTGTTTGCAGAGTTGAGAAATTCTGCAGAAATTGTAGCCTCTGCCTCATTTTTGCGCGTCGATCGTTTTCAAGGCGAGACTTGTGAATTTACGGACGCTTTGCATTGTCAGGACCGTGAAAAGTTCTTCGACGTGTATGCATATAGACTCACGATTTCAAAAGCAGTTTTTGCAGTGAATAACAATGACCGGTTAAGATAGAAATAGCGCCAATTATATACATTAAACTGTGGCGATAGGAAAACGAAAAACTAAGTACGATATACAGAAACCTACGCCACAATATATTGTATATATAAAACGAAATTTGTTTATTAAATATAATGTAATGCCTAAGCATTACCGGAGCTGTTTCTTTAATATTTTAAAAATTCGCTGAATAACAGCACATTGCACGCGCACATGTTATAAACGTAGCGAAATGCAATTGTAACTATGAAAAACAGCATCTAAAATCTAAATCATATAGTTTGGCAATGTCCTCTACTCGATAATCAAAGAATAGAATTAATTAAAAAACTAAATAAATGCAAACTGCGCCTGCCACTAGATATAAGATTAATTCTTAGTAAACCGAACATCGAAGCTTGTACACATGTATACGACTTCCTAAAAAAATGTAATATAAAAATATAAGCGCACATAACCAACGTCGCAGAAAATATCAAGTACTTGCATTGTATCACCGAATATAGCTAAGGTGAAGAATCGTTTCTTAAAATCCATGTAAAGCTTTATAACTTTCTATTGAAAGTTTCGATGAGCTCAAATAAAAAAAGAAAAACCCCTTAAGTTTCTATCATTTTCGCAATTTGTGGTCTTCTATTAAATTTATCGATCGCGATCCCCTGGCGAAAATATAAATTACAGAAGTACGTAATATACGCTTGCCCTTTATGTATTACACCGCTGCGAAGGGGTGTCGAATAATGGTGTAATAACTGTGACAGGCCAGCCAAAATGCCAATGCACTGTCAGCCGACTTTTAACGCGGAGAGAGCGCGTAACCTTTACACAGGCGGAATCTTGAAAATTCTTAATTCGCAAGTTTTGTCTGGACGGTCCGCCGACCAAAGTTAATTACCAGTAAAATTGATATTCCGCGACACATCTAAAACAGAATGGAAAAGACATCTGCATATTATGGGAAACAAGTGAAAGATTTTGAAATTAGTATTTGACCAGAAATTTGCCAACAGCGCGTGGTAATTCTTAGACGACTCCGTCATCCAAGCACTGACCATGCCCAACGCAGTTTAAATTCGGTGATCTATCGAGAACCGGTGCATTCTGCGTGGCAGAACCGTTGGCAGATGAAAAGAGAAAAGAAATAGAACAGGAAGCCAGAGAAAAAGCAGAGGAGTAACTCTGATTCGATAATCTACACATTAGAGCATTTATTTTACTGTTATCAGTTCTCTGTAATTATCATTCGTCTATATTTATCAATTCCAAATTATTTTAATAACACTTTCTACTTACCCGTTAGTGTTGCCTACCGGTATAAACTTTCACCCCTTTAAGTTCTACATAATCCATCGATAATCGAACCAGCACGACAATTTCAATACGAATCACTAAAAAGGAACACTATCGAAGATGTCCAGCGCTGATTTTTTTCTCCTTGAAATGTGTTGTTAAGCACAAAACTCTGAAAGACATGTATTTTCCGTTATTAGCCGGGCGCGGTTAATCTTTGTTTTTTAATGAAAAAAAAATGTAGGTAATTACTTTTTTAGGAGAGCTACAACTTTTTAACTATAGCGATGAAAGCATCCAATTTTTTTTTCGACCCAGCATACTTGGTAGCGTCTACAAATACAAAAGTATTTTGAAGAGACTAATGAAAGCATTCTAACTACTACCCCCTAGTCTCTTAAGGGGGGATTGCGCCTTGTTGGGCCGATAAATAGGTAATTCTTTATGAATATTTTGTACAAACACAGTTCGATAAATTAATTTGAGGTTTGACAGGCTGTTTTATTGTATCTTGAACTATTGTTCTGAATTTTTGTGTGACAGTGAAAAACAAACATTGCAGATAGAGAAAGAGCGTTGAGAAATAATCAGGTGGTCCTGGCGTTCACGGAAAGTACTGTGGGGGTTATCTGAAACACAAAAAGGAAGAGATTCTTAATCTATAATCTATATGAATGTGGCTATCTGTGGTAGTAGATTTATTGCCGTATCTGTTACCGTTCCTTTTTTATTTAAAGAAGTTTTCCCGATTTTGGGACAAAACCTTTCTCAGACTCAAATCAGGGCGCTTCATCTTCTTCAAAAGGCATTTTAATTTTGTTTTATTTTTCTTAATGCATCTATTACCATTCATATAGATTAGAGATGTATCGGACCTATTTTCAAAATGGTACCAGGTTGGTGAAAATTTGTGAGATTGTTCTATTTAATCTTCCTGATGTGCTCCAAAAAATTTTAAACGGATTCCCTAACCGGTTGCTGAGTATAACGATTTTAATTTTCACTGATTTTACAAGCACTCTTGTGGAAAGAGACGATCTTGACAGATAAACCAGCTGAAAAAATGTTGAAGTAATGGTACCAATGTTTGCAATTTTTTTTGCACATGTAGTATAAGGATAAAAATATCTGCCGAGTTTCAATTGTTTTCACTGCACCGTTTTAAAGAAATAAATTATAACTTGAGATAATTGTGAATTCAAGACATTTTCACTGGCAAAAATTTAGCAAATAATGCTTGAAAAAGCGTTTGTAAAGTGAAAAATACTTTTCTAGGAGTAAAAATAAGACTCCAACTGTCGTTCGAATTCCTTACATCTAGATTTACTATACGTAAGACGTAGATATTCAAGTATTTCAAATTTCATATACTTTTGTCTAACATTGTACGTCCGATACACCCTTAAGAATCTTTTTTCCTTTTTGTGTTTCGGATCTAGAGACGCAGTAGCGTCTCGACGCCAAGTACATGTTTCGACACCCTGTATATGTCGACTGTCGCTGCCGCGTAAATGTACTCATACTGTCAGAGTTTTAAATTCACAAATTATTTGAAAGCCTGCGAGAGGGGAGGTATGGGTATTGATGATCTGAGAATACCTTGCCTGGCCACGCCAAGTATTTGACTTCCAGGCCGCGGACATTTAGGCAAATGTCTAGATGTTACATTTTATCTTCACATTATTAAAATGTCCGTGATTATTACAAAACACCTTTATGTACTTGCAGCTCATTTTGATTTCACATATTTTTTTATATTGTAATTATTATTATCTTGTATTTTTTGTGATTTATTTTATAATACTCTTTTCCATCCTTGACTTTTTCATGTACTTGGCGTAATTTTTACTTTTTTACTTTTTTGAAGTTTTTTTATGTAACCCTTACAGTACTTTTTGTCAACGCCAGCCCCATGTAATTATTTTTCAACGCTCTCTCTGTATCTGCCATACTTTTGTTCACTGTCAGACAACAATTCAGAACAATAGTTCAAGATACAATAAAACAGCCTGCTGAACCTCAAATTAATTTGTCGAACCGTTTTTGTAGAAAAAATTCAAATGGAATTTCCTATTTTTCAGCCCAACAAGGCGCAATCCACCCTTAAGAAATCTACACTGCTCCAAGACCGCCACTCTTCTCCATAAATCTAAAAAATTCAGTATCCTTGCGTCCCATTGCGCGCGTGTTTCTATCACAGAATTCAAAGTGGCCACCTAGTGCCCCGACAATTCTACCAATCGATGGATGCGCGTGTGAGGTTTCATCGCGTTTCGCGCTGAACGTTGAATAACCAAAAAATCTGCAGCAAAGACATTGAGGAATCAGTACAGGTGTTGTCCCTGACCCGCCGAGACGTTCCCCCAGTCCGTGATTTCGTCATTGGAGATCTGCTGGCGGTAAAACGTCCGCGTGATATCCCCGTTTAATGGTAGAGGCAGGCACATGCCTGTCGGCTTTACCCTATCGCGGAAGCCCTTTAGGGCTAAGGAGATATAAGAGATGAGACAACGTGGCTCTCGACGCGTCCGTCCTCGACCCAATTCTCGCGGCAACGAAAACTCGACTAGTCCGGTGTCCTGCACGGAGCCGTCTTCACCCCTCGATCAGTCCGACGACGTCTTGCCAGGCTGCTCGAGCGTCGAGGAACGGCTCCCGGAAGTCCACAACGACGTCTCCGATCACGAGAGTCGCGGCGTTAATGAACGCCGCACGAGATCCGAGAGGTACACGTCCATCCGCATTATTTCCACGTGCAACTTCGTCTGGGGCGGGGGGGGGGGGGGTAATTATCTACGGGAAACCTGTAACGGGCGATCTCGAGCTTATAATACCCATTTCATATACACAGAATGAGGGAACTAATAGGGTCCATAATTTCGGGGCCATTCTTAAATTACGTAAGGATAATTTTGGGGATTTCTCACCTCCTCCCTCCCCAGTATAAAAGTTCCTAAGATTTTATATTCCAACTCATTAAAATTCTTTTAAAGGTTTATGCCATTCATTCAACTCGATTTCGTGTACCGTAAAACGCTACTCCTTCATCCTCCCTTGTAAGAAAACGTAAGAAATTCGTGCCCCACCCCCCTCCCCTCCCCAAGTCTTACGTAATTTAAAAACGACCCCTTCAGAGGCTCGCAGTATGTAAATTTAAGAATGAATCTTATTCGAGCTATGTGCAATTTATTATTGTTACTGTATCGATGGGAGTGTGAAGTGTCCTATATGTTTCATTTAACTAATCCGAGTCGTTCTCCTGAATCCTCCGAAGAGACAGTGCCCTAATCATTTCGACAGTTCCCTTATCAGATGCCCGCGGAGCAGAATCTGACAGCCCAACAGAGTGCGATCTCTGATGCGCTTCGATTCCGTTGGAGAATGTTAGGTAGCGTAGTAGCCGGTGGCGCAAGTGTGCGCATTAATCGTATCAAGGGTCGAACGCATGAGTATTGAAAAGGTTTCGAGTGGCCGAACGCGGCCGGGCGGTGTTTGAACGGAGAGGATGCATAATTCGCTAACGATTGACTATAGGGCTGGTTTCAGTGACTGCGAGCCGTCCGGGACGTTCCCCGGCAACTCGGCGGGCAGTTCGTCGAACAGCAGCTTGTCGACGAGAAGCCTGGACAGTCCGAGTACCAGCCTGGAGCAGGTGCACCCGGCTACCTCGGCCGCGAACACATCGACCTCGTGGGACAGCGACGTCGATGTCGAGCCAGATCCTCCGGACTGGAGTCAGGGCGTCGCCGAGGATGTCCTCGCGCGCCTCAGCGACGCTGAGAAAAAGCGGCAGGAAGTCATCAATGGTTCGTGCTTGCTTCTCTCCACCGTCGCGTTCACACGTGGCTTCGTAGATCCTTTAAGAAGACGCATGCTTGCTATAAAACTGTTTTAATGGCACATTCCCGTGTAATCGCTTCGACAACTTAGGATTTTTTTTGTAAATAACACTGTAGCATATAGGGCAAAAAATCTTTTTGATTGATTTAGACATATTTTAAGATGATAAAAAAGATTGTTTTATTGTTTTGTTCTCCGATGTAATCTTGAATAAATAGCTGTAACTCTGACGGCGATAAAAAATGGTGTACATAAAAACAAAAGAACTAATTGACGGATTTCAGAAATTCTTTTGAGATTCTTTTCGTAAATGAACTCGCTATCATATTACCAACTTTCATAAATTTCATTCATCTCGACTTGATTTTATTCGGTGAAAAAAATTAACGGTTTCAAGCCACTTTTACTAAAACATGTACCAATCATCGAATTTTCAGTATTCTGCAGTAACGATTGGTAATACGATGACCATACTCATATATTTGAAGAAAAACTTTCGATATTTGTTTTTAGATAAGCCTATCTTGAAATATCGTGCACACCCGTCAGAATTATAGCTATTTAATCAAGATTATATCGGAGAAAAAACAATGAAACTTTTTTCCATCATCATGAAATATGTATAAATCAATATAAAAAAGACTTTTTACCTCATCTGTTACGGTTTTCTTTAAAAAAAAAATTAAATCTTCGAGATCAATCTGCCACCTCGCCAATCACAAGTCTGTGTCCAGAGATAGGCAAAAAATTATTTGAAATAAAAATTTGTGTGCGAAATTTTTATTTCAAATAATTTTTTGCCCATCTCTGTCTGTGTCTAACCCTTGAACGGCGGATAGCTTGACTGCACGTTGGATCCAGGGTCCATTTTCACTTATAACTCCATTGGTACACGCCTCGGGATAAGCCCTTATATTTGCATTAGACTCTGATCTTTTTTGCAATTTAAAATCCTTGACCTTTTAAGAAGTAATACTAATGCTAACTAACACGTATGATGGAATATTCAGGGTGGATCAAAAGCCCCGGTGTCCGCCTAGCGAGGGTTAAATCTGTAGATACTTAATTGCTTCTTCGATGAAAACAAGGATTTTATATCGTGACAGGATCAGATTAATAGAGACGCTCATTCCGAGGTGTGCATGAATAAAATTGTGGATGAAAATAGACATCCATCGTCCAATGGTTAAGGGGTCATTCCTGTAATCGCGCCGCAAAATTCGGCAACATTCATGTTTTATTCTCAGTGAATGCAATGAATAACAATGTCAAACTTTTTTCACTTATTAAGCTACTTATAATGTATACGGAACAATTTTTTAAATACGCTATTAATTGTGTTTTTTCAATGTTACCTGGAGGTAAAAATCGCGCGGAGTGATTTCAGCTCACAGACTCATCTGAAACAAAAAAACCAAACTGATTTTTAATCATTATGAGTACCGCTATCGGAGATGCCACAATTAGCCACGTACATAAGTCAAAATTTAACAAAATTGCGCGCATTCAAACTTCAAGTCTCGGAATTTTCCATTCTTACTTGAAGTTTGAATGCGAGCAATTTTGTTAAATTTTGACTTACGTGGCTAATTCTGGCACCTCCGATAGCGGTACTCAGAATGATTAAGAATCAGTGTGGTTTTTTTGTTTCAGATGAGTCTGTGAGCTAAAATCACTCCCGCCAGGGAGGTATTTCTTTTCAGAGGCGTGATTTTTAGCTCCAGATAACATTGAAAAAACACAATTAATAGTGTATTTAAAAAATTGCTCCGTGTACAATGTTGCCGTGTTTTGCGGCGTGATTACAGGAATGACCCCTTAAGAGAAGGGTTATTTAAACTTGAATTGTCTTCTTCTCCATTCATACTAGCCTTTGCGTTTCTTTCTATGCGTGTACATATTCCACTATATGCTGATAATCTCTACTAAAGTGACAGTTTTTAATATGTAATGCAATTATGGGTACTTCTACCTATCTTCGCTGTTGTTGACGAATTCTGTGGAAGCATTTTAACAAGCCTTGCTCTCTTCTTTCAGAACTGTTTCACACGGAACGATCCCACGTGCGGGCGTTGAGAGTCCTGTCGTACGTCTTCCACAAGCCGCTCCTGGAATCACAAGTACTTCCGTTAGACCAAATACAATTACTGTTCTCCAACTTGGACGAGATGGTGACGATACACTCGCGGTTTAATCAATCGATGAAACGAAAGAAGAAGGAGAATCCATGCGTGGGCGACGTTGGCGAACTGCTCCTGGACATGTTCGACGGGGAGAGCGGAGAGGCGTTCGAGAGGGCAGCCTCCACTTACTGCGCGAAACAGCAGGTGGCATTGGACGCGCTGAGAGATCGTCGTCGCAGGGATCCGAAGTTGAATGCGTTCCTGAACGAGATCGAGGCGAATCCCCTGTGTCGAAGGCTACAGCTCAAGGACCATATCGTGACGGGCATGCTCAGACTGACCAAGTATCCCCTTCTGTTCGAGAACCTGGCCAAGTATACGCCGGAGAGCAACGAGAAAGAGAGGGCCGCGGTTCTACGGAACTTGGATCGCAGCAAGGAGATCCTCAGCCGCGTAAATCAGGCGGTCCGCGAGGCGGAGGACTACCAGAGGCTGGCCGAGATCCAGCGCACCATCGACAGGTCCGCCTTCGACAAGTTCGACCACCCTACCGTTCAGGAGTTCAAGAACCTGGACATCACCAAACGCAAACTGATCTACGAGGGGCCGTTGCAGTGGCGCAGGACCGAGCAGAACCGAGCGAAGCCCGTCGATCTGCACGTGGTGCTACTCGACGACACGATATTCCTGCTGCACCGACAGGACGAGAAGTACCTGCTGAAGTTCATCAACACGAATCAAGCCAACTCCGTGCTCAGCCCTATCGTGAAGGTGTCCACCGTTCTGGTCAGACACAATGCCGTGGACAAGAATTCGCTTTATCTCGTCAACACGTCGCAGAACGGGGCACAGATATACGAGCTGGTGGCAGCCTCGCCCTCCGAGCGTAAACTCTGGTGCAAGCATATATCAGAGGCGGCTGAGGCGTACAAGGCTCGTGATAAGCAAGGTAGAAGACCCACTCCACCCACTACACTGCCAGAGGAGCCTGGACCTACGATCGAGGACCCCGCCTCGACGGAACATGACAATATTCCCGATAAGACGGAACAGGAACAGGAGCCAGAGCTGGAACCGAAAGACCCCGCGCAAGATACCAGCGTGGAACACGAAGGGGAAACACCTAATAATACTCCTGCGCCTGATCCTTCGACGACTGAACAAACGAAGCAACAGCAACAACCGCAGCAACAGCCGCAGCAACAACCACCACCAGCACAACAGCAACAACAACAACCGCAACAGCAACATCCACCTGATCCTTCTACAGCAGGTCTTTTACCATTTTTTCTAAAAATCATTTGCAAATTATCCGTATATTATTCTTCAAGTTTTATTGTACCGTGTGTTTTCTGTTTAGGTATAGGAGAACCACTGCGATTGGTCACCTGTACGCAAGTGTCATTAATAGATCCGCTTGAAGTGCACATAGAAGTACCACCCGTGCATGTTGCTGAACCAGTGCTTACATCCATAGGTATTTACATTTCTCACTGAATTTAAGGGGTCATTCTGGTAATCTCGCCGCAAAACTCAGGGTTTCTTTCTCAGTGAATGCAATGAATAACAATGTCAAACTTTTTTTCATTTATTAGGTTACTTATAATGTATACGGAACAAATTTTTAAATCCACTTTTAATTGTGTTTTTCAATGTTATCTGGAGTTAACAATCGTGCCTGTGAAAAGACGGCGGGAGTGATTTCAGTTTACAGACTCATCTGAAACAAAAAACCAAACTGATTCTTAATCACAATGAGTACCTCTATCGCAGGTGCCAGAATTAACCACGTAATTCAACATTTAACAAAATTGCGCGCATTCAAACTTCAAGTAAAAATGGACAAATTGGATACTTGAAGTTTAAATGCGCGCAATTTTGTTAAATGTTGACTTACGCGGTTAATTCTGGCACCTGCGAAAGCGGTACTCATAATGATTAAGAATCAGTTTGGTTTTTTTGTTTCAGATGAGTCTGTGAGCTGAAATCACTCCCGCCGTATTTCCGAAGGCGCGATTTTCAACTCCAGATAACATTGAAAAACACAATTAAAAGTGTATTTAAAAAATTGTTCCGTATACATTATAAATAACCTAGTAAATGAAAAAAAATTGACATTGTTATACATTGCATTCACTGAGAAAAAAAAACTGAATTTTGCGGCGCGATTACCAGAATGACCCCTTAATGTGTGATAAGAAACGATAATGATTATTTCATGTGTATTTTCAGAGTGTCTCAGAAGGAAGGATGAAATAATTAAGCAAGCTTTGATTGAGAAGCAACTATTGGTAGCAGATATCTTGAATATCCCAAAAGAAGATTTCGAGCATGTAGCTGACATGGCGTCGGAGCCATCAAGCGTAGAAAAGGAGCCTGCTGAACTTATACTCGCTGCTATTAGTCAAGGTACACTTTTCCAACAATATTAATTCAATACTAACAATAATGTATATATTACATGGTACTCCCACGATGCATTCATTTTTCAGAAGCCTTTCTCGTATTTCCATGTGGCAATTAATTCTTTACTTTCAGCGAATCAATTGATAGGAATGCTAAATTCCGCATTGAACGTGAGCGAAACGGAAACAGTTGCATCGCGCGGAGCATCGGTGCTGGCAACGCCACCAAACTGCGAAGCGACTGGTTGTCCATCGCCGCGAATGCATCTTCATCCTCAACAACCGGCTGTACCCGTTGCAACCTTGCAACCAGTCTGTCACTCTCTAACTTCTCAATTGTCCCAGTTACTGGTAAGGATTCCTTCTCTAAGGGTAACTGTTTCTCTACTATGATGGGAAGTCTGCTTGAAACTTAGAAAATGAGATGATTTTGTCCTAAAGAAATTTTATTCTCCAATGTAATGTATGTTCCACGGGTTGTGTTAATGTCTGTAAAGAAATAACGACCTGTGAATTGCAGGAAATTATAAAAGAGAGAGACGAGGAGCGGGAGAGGTTGAGGAAGGAACTGCGCAGAAGCAGAGAACGTCTTCACGCTCTCGATGCGGACATACAGCGTCGTGAATTTTCTGAAACATGCACCACTTCGAACCAAACACAAACGGAACCCGGTTAGTCCCTCATTTTTTCTTTCAATTTTTCAGAACAAAGGTTCATTGTACTTGTGCGCCGTGTACGTATACTAGAGTAGCTCTTATTTAGGTTTGATGAAATTTTTTTTTCAAGACTTTCTTCGCGGCACCCTCAGAATAGTTCCAAATAATACGAAAAAAATCTGTGTAAAGTTTGAACCCGATCGGATAACAGGAAAAGGTGTCTCTGGGCCCTTAAACATTTAAATAATTATTTAACAGCTCACAAGCTGCCGCGAAGAAATGTCGAAAGTCGAAAATAAAAGCCACCCTAAAGTGCACCATACGATTAACGAAAGTAGCAATGAGTTAACAATTTGTTCTCTTATAGGCGATGTTTTGAACAAGGAAAGCAGTGTCGACGATTCCACTCGAGACGTAAGAAACTCCTTAGTCTGCTTTTCTGATTGTTAAAGTACTAACGAACTATGTTATTACTAATTTTAGCGGAACTCTAGTTTGTAATCTTTTTTACTATTCCACATATCCTCAGTTTATTCCCGTATTGTAAGCTAGGCGTTATGTTAACAGGAATTTGTAGACGCGCGCGGCGAATCCGAGACGAACGAGGAGGCAGAGCACACGGAACACGAAACGGAAACAGAAGTAATGGGAGACAGTGTCGGTTGATACGACACCAACTCGTAATATATGAAACAATGTCGACCTGGTGCATTTCACGAGCGCGAACGTTTTCGAATGCTCATACTGGATGAAATCAAAATTATGTAAAGAACAAAAACAAGTGACAAATGGCGAGTAGCTGTTTATGGAATACAATAATATTATATACATATTTACAGAATCATGGGTCAATGATTAATCATGCCTTTGCCAAAGATTTTATGTAACTGGATTTACGAGGCGCAGCTATTTCGCGCGTCACACTACGTCAATGACTAGAAACTATACATGACTTTTAGATGGGGAATAGTATAGCAATGCACGTTCTGAAATGATAGGGAGGAATCGTGTCTACAGGGTTATAAGGGTTCCTCGAGTAGGTTGCTAAATCTACAGAACACTATACCACTCGAAATTAGCAACATGAACGAGGATCTTTTCACTTCTCGTAGACAGAGTCATCCGGCATGCATTATTTTAGAATTTATAGTGCTATACTACTCCGGCGATATCTATTATTGTATAAAAGTTGTTACACCGTGTCTCGAAAGACATCGATTTCTATAACGTATTGTTTTATATATAACATCAATTTGTATACCAAAATTATTTCCCTCGAGATGCTTTTAGGAATCCGTGGTCAACTCTCTGCGAACAAGTTACTTCGAGAACACTTAATTGCTAGCGCATTTTATACGAAGGAAATATTTACGCGGATACGTTGTACGCGTTTAGAACGGCTTAGTTGTTCACCCGATGAAACATAATGTTTGTGATTTACCACGGTACGCCGTATATCCGAAACCAACTGTGTTGTTACCATAAACGGTTCGATAATCGTGAAACATAAATTGCATTTATGCGGAGAACATAATCAACAAGTGTATGTCGACATTTAGCGGATATAAAGAAGGGAAGAATGCAGAGCACATTATATCGATGCTATAAATTCTAAGCTGTACTACGTTCATTCTGTGGAAATATGCTTTGCGAGCGACCACTGCAGAGTAATAATAATTTTCGACGCAGTATTATTACGCGGTGCACTACCAACGCGTTCATCTTGCATACTTTCTTGTATACAGCGACCAAATGTTCAGGATATTAAATTCACAGGTGGCAAATATCAATTGGCTTCCAAACTAAGTACATTGGAATACCTAAGAAAAGAAAAGAAAAACATTCTAGTAGTGATATTTTCTATTTCGAAGTCCAATATTATAAAATACGTCTCACGTTCTGTTTGCATCGCGATGTAAAGGGGAACGGGGAGGCAAGAAACGTGTTTGAGGAACCGAGGAGCAATTCTAATTGCCTGCCTTGCTTAACTTATTCGTTACTATTGTTATTAAATGAATTGCTGTCTTTAAGTATTATTTTCATCGTTTATGCCAACGCCAATTCGTCAATTATGATCGATCCAACGTAACTTAAACCAGTGAAGAAGCATTCGAAATGAGATTAATTAAAAAACCAGTACTAGAATCTTCGAGTATATTAAGCGCACTTCGATTTTCTATATTTTTATTGATGTAGTTTAAATTAACTGCAATTTGGTGATAGTGGATACCGCAAGTGCACTCGAATATTCTAATCGCCTTTACTTTCAGAAACCTGCTTAGCTTTTAAAGATGGAAAATAGTGAAATTGTTGAAAATTTCTGTAGTATTAATACAATGTATTAATATTGTGCAATGTACTCTTGCGTCGCATTGTTCTTGTACAATGCATTAATACAGTGTATTATCGTTAATAGTGCTATTGCTCTCTCAAACATTATTTTCATTCGACTCCTGCTTCTTCCAATCTTTTAACTTTAGGAAACATCAGAGAGATTTCAAAAACTGAAGGACTTACATCAAATTAGGCGAATCTAACTTCAGAAGAATTAATGATTCCAGGACCATTGCTTTACGTCTTTAACAAAAGAATTGCGATAATATTCAGACACCTGCTTCGAATCGAACATTCAGATAATTGTGAATAATAAATAAGCTGCAAAGTGTAATTAATATCTACTTATATTTGAATCAGACCATGAATCATGAATGATTAGGAAATTTATTGAGTATGAGAAATTTTCATCGCTTGTAAGTGATTTGTACATTGGTTCTTCTTTTTAAAAAGAAGAAAAGAATTATGTTTATTCTGCAGATACTGTTTATTCTGCAAATGATGAGTTCACATTTGCCCTACTGTATGTCGCATACTTTCTACTTAACGGCATTTCCATTGAGAAACAAATATTTGCATCCTGGTGCTAGACTTGCCTAAACGAATAATCAAGTTCCTTTTTCCGAGGAGAAAGAAATATATAAATAGGGAAACAAATTTATATACTGCTTATGGTATCCTGAACATGACTGGTAACTCGAAAATTATCAACTACTCATAGATAGGAGAAAACAATAGCCGATATAAGATAGTCTTACAAAAGTAATATTTGTAACGAATCAAATATTTACAATCATACATACAAACAGAATATTGTAAGGAATATTGTATCGCTGCTTAATTAATGCGGATAAAGCAGATCAAGTTTTGTTGGTTCAACGCTTAAACAGAAACGAAGCACAGTTGGAATTAAGAAATGTACTACTCTCTGTAACGAAGGACTGATCGTGCAAAAAAGACTTATCTGTTTACATAAAATCTTTGCTACTTTAAACACTAATAATTCCCTAATGATAAAATACGAATTATTATAAATATATTACTATGTACATGTATAAAATATTTAATAACATTATTAGTTGATATTATTATTAATTAATTAATTATTATATTATTGCATTAAAATACTTATTAAATTGTAAATTACCCTGTAATTTTTTTAACATTTTTTTAAGTACACCTGCTCCAGCAGATCCTAGTGTATGTAACTCCGCTGTGAAACGCTGAGTGTCTGAAATCTCTAGAAAACTATAACGAGGCAAGGATCTTGAAACATTTAATTTGTTGCTACAGCTTTAACTTTCTTACTCTTAAGATTTTTACTAGGGATAGGTTCAACCGTTTATACATTATATTCCGCCAGTGTTAATAAAACGGATCCAACAATTCTCAAAGCTTGTTGCATTATAGCATCGAATGCTTTACCTATTTTACTCAATAGTTCCTGAAATTCAAAATTGAAGTATCCTTTAAAGCAGGCATGGCATTTAAGTGAACTTGACGGCCGATTTCCAGAGGCAACGCCTCCTTTCTCCCCTGTAGGCCTATTCCACTGTGTCGCGCGATAAAAAACAGATTGAAAAAACGCGTTTTACTATCAAAATTTTAAAGATGTATGTTTTTCAAACCGTACGTAAAGAGACAAATACGCATGCGCGCGTGAAGTATTGGGAGAATTCTAGAGAATCCTATGTGTCACCAACGCCACCAATGCACGCATAGACTGAAACGGAACGGATTTCTCTGCGTTCTATGCGCAGCATGCGTGAATTGGATCACACTCCTATATTTGCCTAACGAACATTAGACATTTGACAAATCTTAATTTGATCTTATTTTAACATTACTATTATCCATTCTTATACCCAGATAGCACACCTCGTCTTAGAGACGTCTAGTTTATGTCCATTTTAGGTCTGAACGTCTTGATTTGTAACAAGACGTCTTTAAGACGTCTCTAAGACGCCATTTTGGACGTCTTTAAGACGTTACCAGACGTTGTGCTATCTGGGTATCACCAAAGAGGAGATATAATACGAGGCGTCACTCCGGGCGGAACCTTTGAAGTCCTTACTTGACCTTGGCATTTAAACTGGTTGTCTATTTGAGCGGGATATTCAAATCGACTAAATGTACTTTACTGCAATTGGCTGATTATTGCCGAAGTTTACCGATCACTGCCGAAGTTTACCGATCATTGCCGAATGGGCATTTAAATTGGTTGTCTAGTGATTTCCCTAGGTTATTTCTGTCCTTGTCGAGTGACGCCTCTTATTATATCTCCTCTTTCCTGCTACCTCCATGACTGCACACAGCATCAGTGATAAGATATGGGTCGGTTTTTCTCGCGCATGCGTGGCGATTTTAGCATCAGTATAGTACAAGTTTCGATAAAATGGGGTACCTTGATCACCCTGCTGCTTTCCCGCCTATAACACTACACCTATTAGTTGCGTCCCAACATAGATACGGCACTGCAAATGCCGCGCATGCGCGAGAAAAACCGGCCCATATCTCATCACTGCATAGCTTCAGAACCTAACCTAAATAATACGGAGGATAGCTGCATTTAAAAACTGTCCCACTGTTATTTTCACGTTTAGACTGATTGTTTTATTTTAACTTATGTCTCTTCTACGTAGAGGACAGGTGTGGCTCTTTAAATAATTCCATATCTTAAGTAGTCCTGTCATCAGGTCACTCAAACAATTCTATTCGTTAACATCCTTTTATTTATTTCAAATAGATGAATTTTCTTCAATTAAAAAATAAATGTTTCCATGCGTTCTATGATTTATTTTCTTCTATAATCAACACTTTAACGAATTTCCGAGATACACTTAAAGAATTCTTTTCAAATCATTGTGTTTGGGAATAATATTTATGCTGATCTGTTACATTAATCGGGGTAGCATGTTTCAATCTATCTGCAAGAGTTTTCCGTGTTTAATTATCGGTACCTGTTCATTGTCTCTTTAGCAATGGGGTACTTTTGCTCGTATTTGGCATATCTATGATGCAACTTGGCAAGATCCATTTCACAGTGCGTCTTTACTAAAAACTTATCTCAAAGGACTCTATAAACCCATATATCATCCATTGAGTAGGTATAATTGTTTATGTATGCTTATAATTATAGTTGCGGCTATTACCGTTATTACATATATAACCATATATTGTCCACATAACCAGTAGCGCACTCAGGATTTAATCTTGGGGGAAGCCGAGTTTAACGGATGAAAATATTTTTAATGCAAATTGAATAAAATTCATTAGATTATAAAATTTATTTAAAGAATAAAATCCACTTTTCTTTTCTGTTTACAAAGCTCTTGAATTACTTCAGTCGTGTTACATTAATCTCCTTTTTCCGTTTTCTTTGGGGGTTGCCAGGGCTCCATGGCTCCCCCACTGGGTGCGCCCTGCGTATAACTACCACAAATATTATTAAAGTTAAAATAAAAGTTTTAGTGTTAGACTAGACTATATTTTTTAGAATTTTTATTCTAGATTTAAGCTGATATAGTACCATTGTGATTAATAATTGTTTCATAGATGATTGCGGTGACCATGTAATAATAATCAACTCCAAAGACATCTCTATGCGTGGAGACGAGTGGCAAAAGCGTGTATACTTCCATCATACTGGGTACAGTGGTGGTGCGACTTGGACACTCGCGTGGGAATTGCATACTAAAGATCCAACGATGGTAATTTATATTTTTGAAATTTGTATAACAATGATTAGACTAATACAGGGCTGTCCAGCAGTGGGGGCCCTCACGTTCCTGCTTCCCTCACCAACAGCTTCATTCTCACGCAATAATCGCGAAGAATATGTATTAGTCCCATTGGTTCGCTGTGATGACGTGTCACTAATACACATGTCATGTGTAGTAGAGCTGTAGATTCTCGGGAGATTGGGTACCCGTGAGATATCCGGGAAGAGAAAAATTTCCCGGGTAAACTACCCGAGATGTCACAGAGTATCCTTCCATAATTGATGCGTCACTGTGCGTCATGGTCTTCGGGTCGAAGACTTCGACACCAGTGAGACAGAAATATCCATTAAGAAGTGTGAAATCTCCAGTTCCGCATTTCTCATCAGATCATTGCGAAAAATTACGCCAATCGATTCCTTATCTTTCTCCGATGAAAATAACACCAAGAACGACGTAATTCGGACCATAATGAAGGAAATTACATGAAAAAATGATTTGCCTAATTTCAAAATTGACTTCGTTAGAAATAGCCCGATTTACATGAAATTTGGTATGATTTTTATCGGAGAAACATAAGGAATCCAGCCGTGTCACTTCCATATCGATACGATAAAGAATTATTTTTTTCTGAAACAGGTATGAATCCTCGGCCGACCGCAGCGAATCGAGGTCGGCGCCCCCGCAGTTGAGGGTAAAATATTCATTATAGTATATTCAGAAGTTCTTTATTGTTCATCGTATCGATATGAAAGTGACACCAATGGATTCCTGGCGTTAAAATTATACTAAATTTCATGCAAATGAAACATTTTACATAAGGAATACAAATTCCATAAAATTCGATGAGGCACCACGGGTGCCAGGCTGCATCTCTCTGACAGGCGTCGCTCCAGAATCACCCTGTACTCTGTAAGTTCTCGGATATCTCGGGTAGTTTACCTGGGAATTTTCCTCTTCCCGGGTATCTCACGGGTACCCGGTCCACAGCTATAGCTCTAATGCTTCTTTAGCAAGACAAGAGCGGGAGAACCCCAAAGAGCACGCGTTCTCCGACTTGGACAGCACTGCGCTGATACATTTTGATACTTTTATAACTGCTCCTCTTATGCACACACAGATCATGAAGAAAGCAGTTTACAGTTCAATGCATGGAAATTTGCAACGGAGGTACACCATGCAGAGGCTACACATTTTCAGCGACGATAATGTACCCAAAGATATGTTAGAAAATGTGACTAATCAAATCAGGCAATTAAAGCCTGTCCCAGTTAGATTAGATCACATACCGCTCGAGGAAAGAGAAAACTTCCCACGGCTTATAAAGTATCCAACGGATTACGAGCTTAAATAAAACTAAAAGTATAGATATATTATCAGAGCATTTTTTCATCTAATTCATAAGTAGTGAATGAATTATCAAACGGAAATAAATAGCGGAGAATGTTTATACAGTATATTTAATTGCAAATATGTACATGTATGTAAAACTGACTAAAAGAAATATCATTCGCTGGTTAGTAACTGTTGCCCCTTTGGTTTTAATTTGTTGGCCAAGATCTGATCTTTCTTATCCTTTTCTTCTTTCATTAATCTGGCATGCCTGTCCACCGCGTGGTCTATTTCGCCAATTAACTGTAGGACCCTTTTCTGTTAATCAAACATTGGTTAATGTTACTGTCAATCTTTATATACTGTGCTCCGGTGAGAAGAAGTCGGTTGAAATGTCACAGGGGCAAGAGGGGTCTTCGCTCGCATTGGCTCGCACCGTCTGTGTCCCGTTCGCTTACTTTGTATTCGTCAATGTTCTCGCATCGGCCAATAGCAACAATACGTGTACCGTACCTCTATGATTGTATTAGAGGACGCAGGCTTATGGGGATACGCCATTCAGACCCTAGAGTTTCTCGCCGACTTCTTCTAATTGGAGCACAGTACTTGTATGTCATTTTATGTGAAAGATGTACCGCATATTCTTGGTGTTTCTTCATGCGACCCAATTGCCTTGAGCCATATGGAGTAGGTCTATTATCTTTGAAAGAATAGTCGGGTAATGTGACCATTGAACCGTAATTATTAGGATTTGCTATTAAACCCTTCCTGTAACCAATTCAAAATATCAGAATTTTCGTTTCGATCTGTGTCTTGTATAGCAACCTACCTCTGCCTCCAATACTGATTTAAATAAGTCGCGGAGGATGTATGAAATCCATTGACACTGATAGTCACATCTGCAGAATTGTAAAATTTAATTAGCCTTTTACAGTTGCGCAAGAAGATTGATTATAAACCCAGTTTTTTTGCTCGTGTTCTTTCTCTCGAAATACAGGTTATGCACATTATGAATAAACACGAATGTTTTACGGCTATTATTTATTCAATTAATTTCGTTTCACTAACTTGAACAACGCCCAGCTCGTAAAATTATTATCCCAGCTGATGACATTTTGCTCTAACGAAATCTTCAATCGGTGCTTGAATAATCAAAACATTTGTTTATGTGACAATATTAAGACCACGAATATAGCAACAAAACCTGATTTATGGACCAAGTCGGAACATGGTCTTATAAAATATCGATGTATCGAATATTCGATATTTTTTTCGCCCACTATCGATATTTTCGGTCGATGTTTTTCAATCCGCTATATCGATAGTTCGACATTTGTTGCGACTCCAGTCCTTAGAGATTCCCTCTCTCTTTCTAACGCCAGGGGCGTCAACGTTTCTTTTCGATGTTGGAAAGGGAGAGGGTGGTATTTAAAAAATATTAACCACAGATTAATGCAAATGCCTAAGTTAATACTAAAAAGTGATTATTTATTATAATTAGATTCGAAGCGAACGGCACATCTGGAAGGTCTTAAGCAAGTATGAAACGGGGGACAAGGAAGAGTTTATTGTCAGGATTCATAAACACGTAGAGCGCGTTGTGCTCTTCGAGGGTTTTTCCTTCCACATCTGCGTGCCAAATTTCGTCGAGCGGGCAGCTGCTCGTCTCGTAAAATCATTTCAAACTCTGTCCCCCCTTTCAATAATTGCCGATGTCCTGTTAGGGTAAAAACTCAGCTCGAGAGCAGCTGAAAGTCATAAACCGTGCGCGGGCGACGTCGTCTTGACCCTGAGGGTTGTGCGTACCTACCTGTTAGAAATGTATGTACTATACGTAGCCTATGTAAGCTATGAGAGTGGGAGGAAGCGCGAAGGAAGGGCCAAGGACGGAGAGATGGCTGAAGGACAACCCTCTGACGAAGCTTCAGGGATACCGTCTTGATTGGACGAAGGGATCCAGGGAAGGAGTCGGAAGAACGCGCCGAAATTGGAGGAGTAGGGCGCTCGGAGGTGACAAGCGAGGAGTAAATTTGTAAAAGATTAGATCAATCTTGTCAGCAGACTAACGAAGTTTACTTTTTGTAACAATATATACATAGTTCAAATTTTACCTCGTTGAATCTTTTAAAATTCCCGCTCTATTTCGCGAGCTGAGTGCGTTAGCGCTCCACGGGCACGAACCGGCGCTTCATTTGGAAATCTTCAATAAATCGCGCAACAATGGCAAGTGAGAGAAATTCTAGGGAATCGTACGATGCCACAAATTTCATACGCGCAATGCGTGAATCGGAACGCACCCCATGGCAAGGTAACGGGAATACAGTATTCGGTTCAAACTTCGCGCTCCTTTGGTTCATGATGAACTGACGGTTACACAACAAAGCCAAGCCAGGCCAACCAGCGTCGCCGCGGAATCGGGTGTCGATGTTGGTTGGCTGCGGCCTCACTTGGCTTGGCTAGTTGGCTTGGCTTGGCGCTGGCGTTGGTTCGTTTCCCATCTTGGCGTTGATTGGTTGACATCGCGGCGTCATCACGCGCATGCGTGGACGTGCCTAACTTCCCCCACTGTGATTTGCCCCAGAGGCATTTCCCCACAACACTGATCGCAGATGATCGATGGTTCGCAGTTAGTTGTGATCAGCGGTTGTGTATACTGCGACGTACGCGCACAGTATACTTGAGTCGGATGCGGAAAGTGGAGCGTTGTATTTCTAAAACGGTGTCAAACATTTAAATGCAAAATGACGTCCGTCGACTCCGGCGTTGAAACGGGCAACGAGTCCAACGACAGTTCAATAATTCAGTACGAAAGTCTGTCGTTGAACCAAATCAATAGTATCAGCTTCGCTGTCGCGACAGCGAACGACGAGAAGAATGAGCGCGAGAACGGTCCAGTCACCTTCCCTTTCGAAATCGATCCAACTACCCTCCACTCGTCACTTTCGCGTTTGGGCCCGATATTTAAAAAGTTCGATGATAATAGGGGTATTCAGAGTTTGCCGCTGACGAGCAATTTGAGAGCAGTCGCTATACCCAAACCGAAAGTGCGTAATATACTTTTTATTCTTGTATTCTTAACGGACCGTATACCCCTTTCAAAACTTGCTATTTTCTTTGTTGATTAATTCAAGAACTTACGATACGAATATTCTTTTTTCTTTTTCTTCTCTCATTTTCTTGTGATAGGGTTGAGTTTAAGGTGTATGGATGTACATCCATGTATGAGAAAATCCTTGAATATTATTGATGTCTGACAAATGGTTCTTTAAATGATTATTATAAAATTTTCTTGCTGCGGATTGCTTTAAATGTATTTAGAAGATAAGTGGTTTTTGTAAGGTACAAAACAAGAGCGTATAAAATTGGAACAAGCAATATTTATGTTTATTTACACTCCCTTCGTATCTAGAGTATTGTTTGTATCACTCTGTGTGATCCTATTTTCGAGTGTAAGAGATACTTACGTTAATACGCAAAGTAATTTGTGCATAGAGCTTTGGTAAATAGTAGAAAATGATAGTCTAAATTTAACGCTCCATGCACGTGATGGGGTATGACAAACCCCAGTACATTGACATATGAAAGGAAGGTCTGCGAGGAAGAAACTACGAGAGCTGGTACTCTGAGTAGCTGAAGCTGCAACATAGCTGCTTCGTGCAGTGTGGTGCAGCAGTCACTTTTGCAAGTGTAAAATGTTATATACAGTGGCTCACGTTGCTCAGAGCTACACACGTTTTAAGATCTCAGAATAAGGTCGAAAATCACTGATTTCAGGAATTTCATGATTTTCGCCCTTATTCTGCGATCTTTACGCATTTATAGCTCAGAGCAACGTTAACCGATTCAGATGAATATTTCAGCATGTATACAACTTACTTCAATTTACAAACAGGTTTTTTAAATTTTCATTACAGGCCCACAAAAAAAAGTTTAAAAAACGACCTTTACTATTTATCTTGCTATTCCGACCAATTGCAATTTATTTCAAAACGACGAAACACGTCACTTAGCAAACTAATCCTTCTAGCTTCTCAAAAAAGCTCAAGTCGTTTGGACGAATTTTAAAAATGTTATGCCATTTTAAAGATTGTACGATTATGGCTGTGAGCCACTGTATATTTATATAAGACCAATTTATTTTGTGGGGTACATATGTCATATCCCACCTTGTATGGGTGTTACTGTACTCCGATCAGAAACTCTAGGGTCCGAATCAGGTCCGAATAGTATATTCCAAAGTAAGTAAATGCGAGCGAAGTACCCCCTTGCCCCTTGTACCTTTCAGCCGACTTCTTCTCGTCAGACCACAGTACATTTCTTCATGTAGCGCCCAGAGGGTTAAGTCTTTTGTCGTGATTGTTAATAATAATAATGGGACATGGACTCTAGACCATTGATTCGTCAACAGTACATGGGAACTGCTAAATGGACTCATCCAATCAAGCACTCACCATGCCCCAGCGCAGTTTAGCTTCGGTGATCTAACGAGAACCAGTGCCGCTTGAGTTGGATAGCCATTGGTGTATCGGATTTCTTTTTAACTCTGTTTTACGCTTAAATCTGGTCAACGACCTATTAATAACCCCGGTCATCACCTGGCATCGTTTCTTTGGCCATGATCTAGCCTTCTAAATTTCTGTGTCTCATGCTAATTATTGAAATTTCTTTTTTACAGAAGAGATGTATTACTGCATTTGATTTGTTGCAGACTCTACTGAAGGTTAGATATCCCTTCACATACACATGTAGTAAGATTCCACGTAGGAAATTATTACTAAGCCGTAAGCAGTTTCGATAAATTCTGTAATTATGTTCATAATGTAATTGGGTACTTGTAATAATAATCCTATTGTTTATTCTCTGAAGAAAATACGACTGGCGGTAAAATGAAATCAGTTTGGAGATCGTACGACGATTATCATTCTATCAATCAGGCCTGTGTAATAAGCTCTCTTGTCGAACGCAAAATGAGACTCGCAGCTGCCACAAATAACATCAGTATGATACGAATACTTTTAAGTAACGGCGTGTTACCTAATAACCACGACGAGAAAGGACGGACTCCTCTTCATATCGCCTCTTGCTGGTAAGATTGCTGTATTTAAAATTGAATAACACTCCTTTATACTTAATGAAACTTGGTTTATTGATGGCTGACTGTGTCCGCATCAATTACAGAATACCTTATAGATGTGTCTTCTATGTTAGAACAATATTCCGCTAGGTGAATTGTGTGCATTGTAAATTGTTTTAAAACTAATGGATACGAATAGAACAGTGGCGGATTTAACAGATTAGGTATAGGTATCCAAACACTAAATTTTCTTCGCACTACTACACTTGGCCCGTTATTAGTAAACTACCTCTTCATTTTCCCCCCAAAATGGGCCCCTCAGAACATTTGCCACCTGGGTCTTTTTTTCTTAAATCCGCCACTGGAATAGAAATATACAATTGGCAATAAGTATGTAGAAATATTATTAAATATATTTTCGAGTGTCCACAAAATAATTGAGAAACTCATCGTACTATGGCGTAACGTGGATAATTTTGTTTGTTAACAGGGGTTACACAGAAATAGTACAGTTACTGCTAGAATATGGTGCTGATCCTAATCAGTGCGATTGCGAAGGCAACACTCCGCTGCACTTGGCAACCGTGACAAATCGAATATCTGTGGTAACGCTTCTCTTAGAAGCGGGATCGGATATTCTGTCCGTGGATGAACGTGGCCACAATCCGTTGCAATTGGCACAGACGAAATTGAAATTGTTTCAGAACTCTAAGGGAGAAGATATGATGAAAGTTAAGGAAGAGCTTCACGATATAGTTAACATGTTATTGGTATATGTCCAGAAGCAGGAACATGCCCACGAGAAAGTGCAAACCTTCAGCAATTTTTATCGGCGTTTATCTTTGTCTCACACGTCCGATCAAGTTCAGGACGACGTGAAACATCTGCTGGCTAGTTTAGATGCTCTTAATCTAACGGGGTAATTAATCACGTATTAACAGATTGTCAGTTTTATTGACAAATTGGGGATTATAACAGGGAGTGAAGGGAGAGATCAGCAACATATAATAAACCTTCTGCTATATCGTAATAAGTTTCTTTTTTTTTTATATTTAATGCGTCGCGAGGAAGGTTTTTCCTCTAATTTATATACACGCGTGAACTAACGTTGAAGTTTTAATGTACAAAGGGCTAGAATCGTAGATGAGTCACTTGGATGTTCAATCGATACGTTAAGGATTAAGGTATCGCGAATCGAGCAAGCGGCTGCTTTATTATATCAAGAATTGCCATTTATGTATTAATGCCGGGCCCGATATCGGTCTATTCTTCATTAATCAAGAGATTTGGATGTTTTTGAGAAATATGTTATTCCATTGCTAACGAAATATTGGTCTCCGCAAATGTTCTACTTGCTCGCCATTGTGTCCAAAACCATTCGATTAGAGTGGTCTTTGACTAGAAAGACATTTAAAAGTAATACCACTATGGGTTAAGGAACAGCTCAATCTTAGAGTAACAGCAAGACTTGAACGCTCCACGAAACACGTTCCCATAAAATCACGCTTTGGCCTCTAAAGAATTTTTGTTAATATCGTTTTGACAGCCATTACGCTTAATTCCTTATATTGATATAAGAAAATACAAATTCTGTTGGATATGGAAATCTAATCATAGGATATCGTAACTATATAGAGTTGGACATGTTCTTCATATGTTTCTTTTTAAAACAGCACGACGCATTATAAATTTTGGTTAAATATTTCATTGCCTCTTAATATAAACACCGGTGTTCTTCTCGGTTTAACTAATGCAGACGTTTTTAATCATTAAATTCGCTTTGATTTAAAAACAAAAAACTGTAAACTGCAATTTTGAGATTTGTTTCTGAAAGAAATTTAGTTTAAGTTCTCGTAGCATCGCTTTCTATATAAGTCGATAAAAAGTTAATGATTTTTACGCAATGTTTATTAAATTCAACAAGCTGCAAATAGAGTGCTACTGACACAAATTAAACTATTTGGAGATATCTATAACAGAGAATTGATAGACATTTATTTTGATAGATTTTTAAAAATATTGAAAAATCAAATTAATCCGTTTTTATTTCAGTGATACATATTTACGTGTTCACTATTTTAGTTGCTTTTTAATGGTCGATTCTCTTTACACTGATATCTTGTTCGCAAGTAATTGTGAAAATTATAAGTTCTCTTAATAGCGTCAAGTTGCTTTTTTAAACATTCAGATGAGATGTAACTTTTGTGATTTCATCAAAAGGTAACAGAGTACCAAATGTACTTGGTATTTACTTTCCGTCCTAAATTCAAAATGTTTTAAAGAAACGTTGTATTCCTATAATTGTAGGAAAGTATTATTAACTAACGAGCGGAATACTGTTTTGCCACAACATTATTTAATAAACATTGTAACGAACGTATCGAATAAGACACGGGCTGTATAATATCAATTCGAACAACAGATCTCATTTTAAAACACTGTCGTAGTTCGAGTAGTTCGCGTCGATTTTGTTAAATGTTACAATTGTGGCACCATCCTATTACATACTCTTCACTCTGTTTGCAGCCTTAATATTGAACTATACGACTACCAGATAAATGTATAAACAGTTGAATAAATTGTGAGCATTACCTATACATATGTTTTCTTGTCTGATTAACGAATCCTTTGAAGTATAAAATTGGAGCGTGCAGTATTTATTGTACAAATTACGATGAAGAATGTATTTGTATATGAGCTCAGTATTCGAGATTGTACAATTTCCTATGAAATTCTTACTAAAGGAAGCTAACAGGGGAATATCCTCAAACCGGAAATTCAAAATATTATGAAACTTGGGGATATGTAAAAAATATATAGATGTGTGTTACGCAATATTTTTTACTGTGCAAATTTACTCTAAGGGAGTATTGACCCCTAAAAATCTGCCTGTTTTCCGATATTCTGTTATAACCCGCGAACTATAAGAGATAGAAAAACAAAAGTTTTCGGACAAAAGTTACTTCTTTTAATTAGGACTATCATTTCGTAACTTAAAGTTCGCGAGTTATAACACAAAATTGGAAAATAACCGATTTTCAGGAGTCAATTTCACCTCAGAGTGAATATGGCCAGCAAAGAAATTTGTAATACATATTTATATATCCGCTACAGATCCCCAGTTTCATAATTTTTTGAATTTCCGGGTTGGGGATTCTTCCCTTGTAAAGAAGTAAATAGAAATCAACTTGAACGACACAGTAATTTCTACTTTTCCATGATTTAAAACTGTTGTAGTGACAGTGAAAACCAATACTTGTGAAGCATATAACTGTGTACTCTGATTGATAGGATTTTTGAAGAACACTTCTATGAATGGTAGGGACATTTTGCTACATAGGAGTACAATTTATAATCGCAGTACTTTTAATTTGTGCTGGTACTATCTATTTATATGCATATAGACATGTAAATAACTCCAAATTACTTTATACGTTCTGTACATAAATAATTATTTTGTTAGCAGTAGCTATAAGGTCTTAAATAAAGTTCGTTGTTTCATAAAACAACGTAGATACTATATGTACATGTATATGTGTATATACTCTTTCTAAGCTATGATTCTAATGTATCGGCAGAAGATTTTGATTTCTCTTCATGCTGTGTTATTCACAAATTTGTTATTTCTCGTAATTATCTTTAATTTAGTTTCACACCTTACTGGAAATATCATTACAAAAAGGACGAAGGAAACTCTGACTTGTGTTTCAGATCGAGAGGAATTATGCAACTTTTCTTATATCGAATATCGATAATAAATAAAAACTTAAAACGTTTCCTTCTTTCTGTGCAAAAACCAGCTATGTTTCTTTTTACAATTCGTACGTATAAGTCTCAAAGTTTGCCGGAGTGTTCTTGAGAAACTGCAATATCCTTTTATGGCTAGTGTTATAATATAATTATGAACATAAATTTTTATGCTGCGTAATCTAGATGCTATAAAACACGTAGAAGAATCGTCTGACTGAAGTTGCGGCAGTATATCAGGGAAATGATCCCTAATTATAAGATGTAATTAGTTTCTGGTTGATTATTCTGTTAGATGCATATTTGTTATACAACGCCAAATTTTTAATAACTTTCCATTTTTTTACAGTGACAACAATTCTTACAAGTAACATGAGAATTTTGTTGTCATTTTATCTTGTTTTTATACTGATACAGTGTAATATCATGCGCAATGCCAACTATAATTCAATATCTGAATTCTCAGAGCGATTGCCAGGCACAGAAATAACTTTCATGTAGTCTTTAACAGCCTACCCTACGGAATAATAATTTCTTTACGTAAATGAGTTTAGAGTAACTATTATTCTAAATAACTTTTATTAAAGTCAACATTAACGAGAGAGTTATTTTCAAAAACGTGAACGATCTTTTCCACTCAAAAAGAGTGAAATAACAAAACTTTATATTTTATATACATAGAGAGAGAGAGAGAGAGAGAGATTTTAAGAATAAGTTTTATTTTAGGCGGCAATGTAACGGTTTTTAAAAATATGTGAAAAACTCGGACTTTTGTTTGTGGCTTGTTATGCAAATCCTTTCTAGTCACACTTTCTAATTGATTTCGTCTTCAGTACGACACTAATCCCCTGGCAAGGTTTATACTCCCGTTTATAAAATCTCTACAAACACAAAAAATCTTCAATAACTTCTATTTTTCGCGAAGAAATACAATAAACATACAGTGTGGTAATTATGAAGCGTGAGTTACATTTACCCAAAGTTTTACAATACAATCTTACACTGAATATGAAAAGAAATTTGGTGTAGAATGATTTTAAAATAAATTCTTCTAGCATCTGTTTTAATGCATTATAGCAAGCATTATTCTCAGATAAACTGCAATCTTGAAGTAGGCAATTACAGCTATCCAAAGCTGTTAGTCTGATAAGGTACCTGTTATACCAGTGACGAGCAACCTCGGGCCAGTAGTGAACTAAAATCGAAACTAAACTCTACGCGGGCCGCAATATTAAAAACTTCAATGTACTAATCAAAGGATTTGAATTTTGGGGTGAATTTATTTCTGATACAGATTTACAATATTGAAACTATTGCGGGCCGCAGGGCAGTGTTGGGAAGGCCAAATGCGGCCCGCGGGTTGCTCATCACTGCGTTATACAATAGTTGCTAGAGGAATTTGTTTTCAAATCTATTTTCGTGGTCAAAGTTACACTTGACGGTGTATCAAGTAACTAAGCACATAGGAGTAAAAAGAAATTCCTTAAATGGTTAACTACGAAATGTCGGCGAATGTTATGCGACCAGAAAGGATTAAGCACATGCATCAGTGGCAAATGAACTTTCTTATATAATTATTAAACACAATTCTTTCACAGTTATGCTATTAAACGTTTTTTTTTTTAACGAAATAATTCTGATTTTTTACATTGCCGTAAACTAAATATGCATGCATCACACAAACTCGTATATAGACTGAATTTACGAACATAAATAATTCAATTTGCTCTTTTTTTTATATGTATTAAATAAGAATTGTACTTTCTGTGATTGTCGGAAGGTAACAAATATTAACTAATTTTCTTTTACAATGTTTGAGAAGTAAAGTAGCGGAATTCTTTGATGATAATGAGGTACAATTTTATTTGTACTGTCTAGTATAAAAATTAAAGCAAAAATTATACACACTTTAATTCTGCGATTTATCGACAGTTTAATCCTTTCGATGCGAAAAATATACGAGCGTATATGATAACCGTTATTATGTATAACGCAGGTATAAACACAGAATTTGGCACGAAGGAAATAAAAGTTTAAAAATCATCTTAGTAATACATAGAAATTTTTACACATCTCTTGGCACAGATTTACAACGCCGCGACTATAAACAATACAATTTACACAAATAATAATCATCACATGTACACATATTAAAGCAATATTTACTGATTCTTCAAATGCTTACAAACTGAAGCGCATTGGCGAATTCATCCCGAAAAAAGCTCTCCCCTTTCATAATCAAAGCGCGATTCAATAACGACGTAAGATAACCTTGCGATTATCTTACTGTAATAAAATCTCGATATCTTTCCTAATACAATATCAAATAGTTCTCTTGCATTTACTAACTATCGTATTTACAAGTTTCCTTCACTTTAATAACCGTGCGCACATGATCGAGTAGGACATCTTTAATGTTTCCGACGTTAATAAACTTGATATGTTCTTACAGTAGATAAAGTAGCTAATGGTATATCGGAGGAAGAAAACACTTTAAATGTGAGCGTAGGACAAAAAGCTAGTACAGTAACTCTAAGGTGTTCCGAAAGGCTAACATTTCCATAGCAAATGCGCTTTCCTACTTATACAAAATTTGAGCACTAGTACCGTACAATCAATACTGCAACGTCGGCATTAGACGAGACAACAATAAAACCTCCCGATTGCTAAAGATGCGTTTAAGCTAGAAAGTCAGAATATTTCTTACAAAATTAATCTTTCTGATTTAGTTAGTTCTTGTGCTGCGATAATATTAGAAGCCACAATATATTGACGTGATATTAGTTGTTTCAGAGGTACAATACATCTCAAATAAAAGGAAATGGATTTTGGTCGATTACAGTGGTATTTTCTATAAATTATAGAAAGGGAAATGTGCGACCTGATTGTTATTCTGTAAGCCTAACAATAGTACTTGCTAACTAGCGCGAAGCCTGCGGAATATCTCGAGTAACACTATTGTGCGTCATATAGGAAAGCAGTCCGCAAAGGTACACTTTGGGCTGGCAAATGTAATTGAGAGTCACTAGTTAACGAGCACTATTGAACTATGTATAAATATTAAAACTATATAAAATAACAGTTTGTGTTTGTACAAACTATGTTGCGTTCGTTTCATTAAATTAAAGATACACTCGGATATACCGTGTGGAATGGTTTCTGGTAATTTCACAGTCTAGAATATTCATCTATCACAACTCTGGACTAAAGTACCAATCCCAAATGTACATTACAATATATTAATACAGTATTGTCACTTAGACCATGCTACCACATAATTGAACTTGAGAAAGTTCTAAGATTGTACCATTTGATTCCATTGCTAACTCTTCACAAAGCTGATTGTTATGTGTATCAAGGGGACATTACCGATACCAAAGACGGAAATATCTCAGCCTGCAAGGGCCCATAGTCTACTCTTTCCCCGTCCACAGTTATATGACCGGTTACGCCTTCCTCTGGTTCTATTCGGAACGCCCTTACCGGTATCATGTCGATGCCGGAGCGCGATAAATGAGTACCATTACTTAAACCCAACAGGAACTGAAAGGCATAATAAATAATCGTTAAAATACTGCAATTGTAACATTTGTAACTGTATTGAATTTACGTTGCTTCTAATTTAAAGGGAACAACAGGGAAATGGCCCGAAAAGTAAACGTATCTTTAGGAATTTATTAAATGCAAACTACTTGATGAATCTTTTTAAAACTTTCAGGACTTTTAACTGGATATTTAAGATACACGAATATATTTTTTGAAATTTATTTAAAGCAGATTAAAGCAGCATTACAGGACCAGTAACTTAGCGCTGCAAAAAAATCTCCGACGACATGGTTGACAGTTTTCCGACGAAACGGTTCTTCTGAAATCAAAAAACCAAAAGGTTTTAGAAACTATACGCGGATGCCTATGGCACGACGAGCTCGATTTTGAAAATGTTGAAATATCACAAAATGGCGAACCTCTTAAGAAAATCGTGAAATTTTGTTGTAGAAAATTAACATCTTTCGTTGAAAAATAAATAGAAGAAACCGATACAATTAAGGAAAATCTCCTGTTGTGCCATAGTCATCCACATATAGCTTCCAAAACATTTTGGTTCTTTGATTTTAGAAGCGCCGTTTCGTTAGAAAATGTCAACCGGATTTTTTGCAGCGCTACTTTACTGATCCTGTACAGCTTGTAAATCTGTTTTAAATAATTTTTTAAAAAAAATCGTATAACTTAAATATCCAATAAAAAGTCCTGAAAGTTTCAAAAAGATTCTTTTTAATAAATTTAAACCACAGATTAAATCGCACCATTCTAAAGTAATTCCACTTTCCTTCCAAATACTCAAACACTGCAACTGGAACGATAATTCGTAGATAACGAGAATTTTAGGTGGATGTGATAATGAAATAACCATTTCACCAATATTAAATAACAAATAATTCAATCTTCTGGTGCAAACGTTACGTTCTGTTGACAGTGAATTAAAGAGCCGGAAGTTTAATTGGGCTATTTACCTGGAGTAAATTGGCTCGAGTAATGCCGGCTTTAACGATTATCAGCCAAATAATACCATCCGCCAATTTGGCACGAGGCGCGAAGAAATAATCCTGGCCTAAGTGTGACTGATACGCCGCGTGAACCATCACAAATTCTCCTGAAATCCAAAGTACAAACAATTCTCAGTTTATTCTTGATCCGAGCGAATTAATTTTTTATCATAACTTCCCTTCTACAAATCTACCATTATAAACGCTAGAAGAAAAAAGCTTTGGAAGTACAAGATGTGTATAAAGCAATACGCGATAAACGAGAACATATTTCTTTGGAATTATAATTTCTTTTTCAATACTGAAAATTTAACAACCGTTGCAATGCCAGTGATAGCAAATAAAACTAAACACTTTTCTGACGGTAGACTTAAAGTGCTACGCTACCCGTAAGTTAAGCATTATGTTGCGTCTAAGCTTGTTTCAAAGGAACTTTAAAGAAAAAGTAGTAATGCCAGGAATGTAATAATGTTCGGGACGGTTAACGGGATCACGTCCCTGGATAGTTTAGAAGGCTAAGCCAAACGTGAATTAAATGTGGCTGCAGTTAACCATGGTACAATTAAGGTATTGCCTATCTTAGTGAGCGACAGCCATTTGAATAGGCGATTTACTTATTTCGAACTGGTCATTCAATTCCTTACCCTGAATTTGCGTCCAGGAGCTTGACAATTCCGTGGTCAAAGCCGGCAGCCTCGATGATGGACCATACATAACTTGGTTAACGTTGTTCTCTGCATCTTAATTACATACGAATTATTATTCACAGTGAGACACCTAGCGTGCAGTTCCACGTTACCGCACAAAAAATAATCTCATAATTATGTAAGCCAGGTAGAAACTTACCGACTTCCCCGTTGTCGGGCTCGTCAATGCTATGGTAACTAGAAACCGAGCCTGTACTGAAGTAAGTCGACCTCGCGGAGGTCGCGGAATAAAAGCTATCTAGTCTGTGCCTTCTCTCCGCCTCCGTTTCGAGAGTGAGACTTTCGCTGATTATCTCGCTATCCTCGTATCCATCGAAAGATCCGTCCAAAACAGCCGCGTCTCCATCGAGAGCGTCATGGAAGCTTTTCGACTCGCTGATCTTGCTGCACCTAAACCAAACACACAACTTCAATTACGCTTTTCCAATATCAAAGACCGCGTCACATTCATTTTGCCGCACTTTTATTTGAATGGCTGGCGATTAATCTACGCTACAACGTTAATGACTAGAATTATCGCGGCTTTAGATTCCAGGTATCGGAGCTCCGGCTGCATATTGCGCAATAAAGTTTTTGCACCTAGACCTGAGACCTTTTTTTTTCATACAGAAAGAAGTAACATTTATCTCACGTATTCTGTCATATTTACGAAAAGGATGTATAATGAGAAGACTGACATCGCTGATGAATTACATTTGCCTCTGAAGCGATTGGGTCGAACGCAAACATTAGTGCAAGCAGAACTCCGATCCTTCATTTTTATTTTCAATATTTATGGAACGAGGTATGGTATAAATACCTTTCCCTCAGAAAAGAATGCAGAATTTAAATTCGTGGAAAATTGGACTTTGACTCTTTGAGAACTGAGACTGGCGAAGATAAAACTCTTTATTAGGCCCTTTAAATTAAGCATTTTACTGAATGCAGTGGATTTACCGATCCAAATCGTCGCCGTAGCTCCTGGAGTGCGATATCTGTGCCTCCTTCGCGTATTCGTTGTAGGCCTTGCCGTTGCTTAAACTCTCGGCGGACGGTACTTTGTCGCAGGGCAAATAAGATACTTTGCCTTTGTACGTTCTTAATCCTATCAGGCGCGCGACACTCCACACGGTGAACCTCCGACCTCCGATCGCTCGGAGGCGTTCACTCTCGATATCGATGTCGGCGAGAAGGCCCCAGCCGATCGATAAGAACGAGAAGAGGATCTGGCTCCTGGTCTCCACGCGCACCAGGTCCATCTGCGTTTTTTTGAACTTCACCACGGATAGAGCGCTGACCAGAAGCGGATTATAATCGTACGGCTCCCTGAAACATTATTAGTGTGCGTGTGTAATGATGTATAATTGCAAAGCTTTGCATTTTAACTCCCTTTTTTTACTTCTTTTCCTGCCGAGTAACTTCAATTACATTGATGAGGATAACTTTATAGTTATATGTATAGCTTATGCGCATGCATGAACCTCATTTGTATAATTCTGAGCTCCACTCGAAATTCGCACTCGTTTTTTAATTATCCATGGAAAAGTCCAAGAGGAGTGTAGCTCCATTTTTTACAGTTTTTCAGTTATGGCGTGTAATATACGTTTGATGCAAATCCGATAAGAAATGAGGGATTTATTGCAAATCAATAAAGATAGAAATATTAGTATTTTTATTACAGAATATTTTTTCCCCAAGAATAGAAATGGAAACTTACCAACTCAATAACTACTTATTGTGTGAAAATATATATTTTTCAATTAGTGTTCTCTATTTGTTTTTGTTTTCTAATTTAGTCGAAGTTGGGAAAGAAGAACCTGCACCTCTCTTCCTGCAAGGTCCTCACTTGTCATAGAGAAGTTACATATACTTTGCGTGTAAAGTGGTAGATTTGATTAGGTATCTTTTGTTAGCAAGTTTTATGCTACTGCTTTCGATACTGCAAATATAAGTTAAGAGGTGATCTGCTGACTGAAAGCATGGAGGCTGAAGCCTTGAACATGGACCTTGTGGAATATCCATGTTTGTCTTTAATGAGGATTGCAAACAGGTTTCAAGTTTCGTAATCGTTCATTTTAGAATACATCCAAGAGCTTGCATCCGTTTTAAAAGACACCAGATGGGGATCGCACGAGCTAAGCAAAAAAGACTGTCTGGCCTTGCTGCGAATCTGGTATGGCTCGTTGGATATCGTTTTCAGCCACTTTTGGAGTTCTTAATTACTGGCAATGAAAGGCAACTGTAGACTATGACAGTCTGCTCTGACCATAGAAGGGACAAAGCTGCCATAAAAATTGAGACTTCTCTTTTATTAGATACTAATCGCGAAGAAAAGAAGCTTTCCCATTCTTTCACGGTTCATTACGTCTAGGGTTACTATATGGAATCCAAAAGGAGGACATGCCCTCCTTTTTTAACGGAAATGCAGTGTCACCTAAAAATGCCCTCCTTTATTATATTTTAGAATAATCTTGGAGCTACTACATATTCAGGCTCTAGCAGGTACTTTTCAGAGCTGCCTATTTTTTGACAAAAGCTCGACAAGTTGTATGGAATTTTATAATGATATTTTAAGAAATGTAGCTACAAGATTATTCTAATGTAAACATTAATATTTTCTTAACGTGCTCCTTTTCAAACGATTTAAGCCTAGATTGTCTTCCTTTTTAATTTTTTGATCTGGTAACCCTAATTACGACTCATTTCATTCACAACTACTTTATCACGTTTCTTTAAGTATTATTAAAATCGCAATAACCACCTTGGGAACACGATCATACTTCATCTTGCAGGAAACACGTTGAGAGTAATAAATATATCGACATCGAGACACTGAAATGAATTGTTTTGAAATTATTTTGGTAGGAATTCAAAACAGCAATTCGCCTCCCTCTCCGCATTATTACTGGTCTGTTCGAGTTTGATATACTTAATTAAGAGATCGGAAAGATATTCTATAATACGTGACATTAACTCTCGAAATGATTGACGGGTGTTCAATTAAGAGATTCCTTCCATCGCACTCTTCTTTTGCATTACATTGCCCATGTTCTGCCATTTGATGCCAATTGTAAGTCATCGAAGCATTGCGTTCTCTTATCAGTGGCACAGCAACGGGTCAAAGATAATAATTTATTAGACTCTTTCTCATCTTTTATTTCATCTCCATTAATCTAAAATTTTACAAAGAAATTTATTAAGAAATAATGTTTTGATATCAAGCAATAATTTAAATCGCGTAGTTATTAAATTCCAATGTTTTCATAGAAATAAAAGCGATGCTGATATACGTCTGGTATGTGTGCCAGTGTTAACAGAAATTATATTTATACGTCAGTTAGTTTTACTGCTAAACTTTTTGAAATTGCGAATGTTTCCTGGACTTTGTGAAGCAAACGGCTGCCAGTCGTTACGTGGAAAACCCGCATGATTCTTTAGGTAAACCTGAACATTCCTAGCACCGAGGATGGAAATTTTTGCAGCCATTCGAAGCTGACTAATCGAAGCTATTACCACGAATCACGGAAAAGAATAATACCGTCTCCATGCGTCGCGTTGCGTTTTTTCTTCTCTAGTGCCTCGTAAATAATAGAAACGCCCGACGTATTGCAAAATCCGCGTGATCTTAATCGTCGTGTCAAATTGAACCGAGCGGCGCGATCACGTTTGCAACAAAACAACACGTTCGAGCGCCACAGATTGCCAATCACGAAATTTGTACCAATCTGCACGATGAATTGACAACAATGATGATTATTAAACGATGTTATGCCGCCTGAATTTGAACGATTAACCTTCTGCCACTGCGATGCTGTTCAACGCGAGGGAATAATATTGTTCAGACTGTAATATAAAGAGCGACGAATATTTCTTCTTCATCCGGCAAAAATTTTATTCAAAGAAAAATTTCGGATAGCGAATAAAAGTGAAAAAGAAAATGATTCGTCATATACCCGTTAAACCGGATTAACATTACTCGACATATGACGAACAATTGTTTGAACTTTTATTCGTTATTCCAAATTTTGTTTTAAATAGAACTTTTACCCGTCTCTGCTTTGTATACAGGGCGCGTCCGAAATGCTGGTGACATCGAAGAGAAAGTGATTCCTTGTGCAAAAGTAAGTCAAAAGTGCGGGTTAACATTTTTTCGTGCGAGGTGCAGTTGTGGAGAGAATGGATTTTTAAATTTTTTGGAGTGCGCGTGCACCTGACTAGAATTGGCAGAATGCAGCAATAAATATGACACAATTGCGGATGAAATGTGGGTACTCTTTCGGCTGCACTCTGTATAAATATAAAGTATGATGCGACTGAAATTCAATTTGTATCGTTATTTAAAAAAAAAAACAGACATAATAGAAAGATAAAATAAATCTGGAAGCAGGGTCGCTTTCAAATCCTATGAATATTATTACAGCCGGAAGAAAATCGATTTGCCTTTGTAGATAGTCGCAGGATTATTCCCATCATTAAATTTTGCCATTTCCATTTTATTCCATCTCTCTTCGTTCACATAAATTTATGCATGCTATGTATGTGTCTTAGAAAGATGTAGATCAGCATGTCGTGAAAGAAAGCGTTGTGTTTACTAAGGATCACAATGAGGATAGTGGTCTTAAACGAACGATTGATTTTGTTGATTGACATCATGCACAGAATAGTAGAACGAAACAGTTAACCCTTTAGTGAGCAAGGACCCAGCCGACTGTTCTGTTGCGGCATTAGTAAATTAATAATAGAAGTATTTAGATAAAGTGCACACATGCATCTGAATGCACAAGGGGCCAGAGACTCTAAACCAGTGTTTCCCATCATTTCTTGAGTCGCGATCCCCTTTTATAATATTCAAGTAACCTGCCCCCCCCCCCCCATGGAAGGTAAATTTAATAAGGTAAAGAAAACACATTCAAAATATGTATTTCAGAATATAATTTTGATTTAATATTAAAAAAAACAACAGGAACCGTGGCGATCACCCAGAAAACACTTCCTGAGCCACCGGTTGGGAATCACTGCTCTAAAATATTTAAAGGGGGAGTCTTGTGTAACTAGCTGAAAATCGAAGCATTTTCAAAAATTGTTCTTGAAACTTTCAGGATATTGTATTGTCAGATTGAGGTAAAAAAAAAAAAAATGTTATTAAAAAGAATGGAAAATAACGAATTGCGTGGGCGACGCAATTGTTCCAAAAATACAAAAAAAAAAAAAAAAAAAAATGGTTTGGTTAATGAGTGCGCGCACAAAACTAACATATTTATAAGTTAAAAGATGCAAAATTCCTCTTGAAAAAAAGTTCACTTTTACGAATGAAATTTTGCCTTAAAAATGCAAAAAGGCTATTTACTTAAACAATATCATTATGCCAATAGAAGCTGACTTCTACGAAGAAAATGTTCACAAATATCTATGCACCAGGCCAAGTTGATCGGTAGGACATTTTTTTAGTTAGATTCCCCGCCAATTATAAAACTGCCGTTTTGAGAAAAACGCGTTTAAAGATTACTGGTAAACCTGAGTCTCGTATTGCTCCGTAGCAAAACAGGCTATAACCGGTTTTTCGAATATCGTTCTGCGGCTTTGGAAGCGTATTTACGTCATGTTTAATTATTGATTTATGCAAAATAAAAAACGATTATTACGACCCGCTATACCAGGCTCCCCCCTTAAGTTGACTAATTAACCTTTTCGCAGCTCGATATAAATTTTTTGCTAATCTGAATCACCTTCGTTTACTATGCAAATTCGAGATTATGTTTCGTACTTATTTCCTTCCTTTCCTTCGTAGTTCAGAGCCAGACTTGCCCTCACGTCGTATAGATTAAACAGTGAAAGAGGTGATACCTTCATATCTAACAGAATTTAATTAAAATTAAAGTATATTAATAGGAGATCCTAATGTACTTACAAGATTTGAAACCCCTATTATATGATAACTGCAATATTGTAATAATTCAACATTTTGGCAATTCCAGCTGGCAGTAATCAGAGTTGAGCAAAATGTAATCTAATTACAAATTAAAAATTACGATTAAAATGTAATTGTGTAATTAGATTACATTTTGCCCAACTCTGGCAGTAATGTAGTGCAGAATAGTTACCTCTACAACTCGAAAGAATGATAGGAAACATTTATAGAGGACGTAATGCTTTCGAAACTTCTACATACAGTGGCGTGCAAAAGTATTCAGCCACCATTTAAAATCGCATAACTTTTTTAAAATTAATCCAAATGACTTGAATTTTTTTGAGAAGCTAGAGGGATTAGTTTGCTAAATGATGTGTTTCGTCGTTTTTAAAAAAAATGCACGTGGTCGGCATAGCAAAAAAAATAGTAAAGGTCGTTTTTTAACCTTTTTTTTGTGAGCCCTTAATGAAAATTCAAAAAACCCGTTTGTAGATTTAAGTAAGTTATATACGTGCCTAAAATTTCATCAAAATCGGTTAACGTTGCTCTGAGCTATGAACACTTAAAGGTCGCAGAATAAGGTCGAAAATCGCGGGAATTCCCGAAATCAGCGATTTCCGACCTTATTGGGCTCATAAAAAAAAGTTTAAAAAACGACCTTTACTATATTTTTTGCTATTCTGACCAAGTGCATTTTTTTCAAAACGACGAATCACATCATTTAGCAAACTAATCTATCTAGCTTCTCAAAAAAAAAACTCAAGTCGTTTGGATTAATTTTAAAAAAGTTATGCGATTTTAATGGGCGGCCGAATATTTTTGCACGCCACTGTACCTAGCTGCAATATTTTAATAATTCCACAATTTGGTAATTCCAACTAACAGTGCTACAGTTCACAACAATACACAAGTCCAGAATTGATAGGCAGCACTAATAGAGAATCCTAATACAGAAGGATGTCATTGTCATGTCTAAACATCTCCAACCGCGATACGTTAACAATTCCATACTTCGATAATTTCATCAAACAGCAATGCAATTCACAACAGTTATCTTGTACCCGCATATCGCTTCTTGGAATAACTTAAGAAATGTCAATCTAAACAAATTACATGATCAGTATTCATATATGAGTCAAGTGCAAATTTTAAACTGACTTTCCTCTAAAATTTACATTTTCTGAGATATGCCACTATCACTGCCAAGCAGTGATGTAGACTCACGTATAAGCGGTTGAGGAATAAACTGCACGATGTCCAGAGATGGCCAAAATTTTAATTTAAATAAAAATTTCGAATAACCAATAGAAATTAAAAAAAATATTCGCCATGCGTCGAATAAAGTTAACTATACTCGTCGACTAATCTGAAGTTAAAGTAACTTTTATTCGATCGTTTATTTAAATAATTTTTAATTTAGTCAATGCCCAACTCTGGCGGTGTCTATCCTTCAGAAAACGCAAGATAGACATCCCCACCTCGAGTTCTACCTCGCTCACTGTTGGCGATAGGTAAGCCTAAGCCATAATGCCGATCGGGCACCATGGTCCCGTATGGACGTGCGAATAATGAATATGCTCTTCAAATTGTAAGCGAATATACAGGTAACAAGCATCATGCTAAGGAACAAACTGAATGGGACTTACTGTTTGGCGTAAGCGATGGATTTCGCCAAGCCGTTGCCGGATCCGCACGGTATCACGCCAAGGGGCAGCTCCCTGAGCGCCTTTTCCCAATCGGGCCTTTGAAAAAGACCATTCACTACCTCGAACACGATACCGTCTCCCCCGACCATCAGCAGGCCGCTCCATTGATAAATATCCCTCGTACGCACGAACTCACGAGCGTAATTGGAACACTTGGTGATGTGAATCTCGTAAGGTCTCTCGGCTTCGGACAGGATCGGATGGATTCTCTTCTGGAACGTTTCCCGGCCCCTCCCGGGCCCCGACTTCGGATTAAGCAACACCAGAAGCTTTCGCTGCTCCCCGGGGCATGCTGCAACACGGGTTTCTTTTATGTATTAAAGAAAAAGGACACGTGTAAAAGTGGATTTCGTTTTGATGGTTATTCCCGCTCGTCGAGAGCCACTCGACGATTACGTGACGTGTAATGCAACGCGCGTGTTTAATCTTCCCTAGGGGCGCTGGGACAGCCCTTTCGCCGAGCTTTCTCTGCAGTCTGTTTCTCTGACGCATCTGCTTATTTGGAGCAATTCTTCTTTGCTTCTCCTAAGCGCGTCTGGGAATTTTATCGTATGGGGCATACGGTGCATACAGAAATTGGCGTAGGTACGTAATAAGTTTCGTGCGGTAATGTGTCCCTGGAGCTTTCAGCTTTATGGCCCTTGCAATTTTTTTAAGGCCATTTCAAAGGAGGCACAAACAGGGCTTGAAACCTTTATTATATCGATTTCGGTTTTTGAAACAGTTATGAAGAATCTTTATTCTAAATAACTGTTATATAGAACCTAAATGTCAGACTATAATAGTTTATGTTACAGTTCCTATATCAGCTCCCATATCAGTTCTATAACCGTTATTTTTTAGGTTCTAGGATAAGTCAGAGAGAGTATTTTTTAGAAGGAAACGCCTGATGGCGCGGCCTCGACGTGGGTACAAAGTGGCTACATAGTGGGTACATAGAAAAGTAACATTCTCATTTCAAAGCGTTGGAATAAAACATTTTTAAAACATTTAAAAACATTTTAACCTACTCGGAATCGCGTCAAACAACCGGGAAAATTATTAACGTGGCAAACACATATTAACACTCGAATAATGAGTGGCAGGGCAAAGGCGGAGAAGGAATTAAAACAAGTCCTCCAAAAAAATAAAATTTGGCAATAAATGTGATTCCGTTTGTGAGTTAGCCTTTGACATTAATAATTGCAGAGGATGCGGAGAAAATTATTTCGAAACGAAAAAAAGAAGACTGGCTAAGATGTAAGTTATGTGGTTATTGGGCCCATGTAAATTGCACAGCATTTGACACTATGTGTCAAACATGCGGATTAGAAGACTCACAGCAAAAGCCCAAAGAGGTTTTGAGCGGGCAAAAACGAAAGTGAAACTAGAAAGAATCTGTGATAACCAGGTAAGGTCCACAAGTTGTTAGCCTGAAAGGTACGTATGACCATATTTCCCGAACATTAAGGGAGAGATGGGCAATGACACTTTCTTTTTTTCATTTGTAAAATTTGTATATTAAATAATAATTTTTCGTTTATTCATATTAACGGAAATGTAGACAAAGGATTGAAGTTTGGTTTTACATCATTTTCGTTGCTTTATTTCAAATAGGTTGGCTGTAGGAGGTTCCAAACGAAACTATGACCATCTCTCCCGGACTTACACTATATAAGTTCCAAAGCTGTTATAGAACAGATTCTTATAACGATTGTACAGAATTTTACGATAAATGAAATCACAATATATTACAGATATTTTTATATATTTTTATATATTTATATATATTTTTATTTATAACACTGGAGGACCAATTTCCTGATCCTGTGCAAGCCCTGTTCAGAGGTCCAGAAGAAAACCAGGAAAACTGTGTAACCGGAATGTAACGCGGAAAAGGCGACACGCCGCTTTCGAGCGAACTATTTTCAGGTGGACAATTTGAACTGGCTCCAGTGGTATTTACGTAAACGCCGCGGTTATGCATCGTTACGCGCAACTAGTGAAAGTGCAGATAAAATCGGTCTGACACAGAGGCCCTGTAACTAAGAGAAATCTTGCTCAAACGTTCGACCATCCTTTATCTTCCGCGTTTCGATATCTTTCATTATCATCTGCGCGACGAAAAGAAACATTCTTTCACTACAACAGATTAAAACCAGCTAGGTATTATCATCAATGCCGACAGATATCACTTCTGTCCTCCGAGATTAAATATCTCGCCTATATCTACATTTCCGTTCTACAAAAAAATGGCCCACCTCTCTCAAACACGATACCCATAACAATTACAGCGGACTGTTGATAATTAATTCTATCTATACGACCGTGAACAACGAATAGACTAAGGTCGTTCCGCAAATGAAGTGGCTGAAAGGGTGACCCAAGAAATCGCCTCTTTTTGGTCCCACGATTTTGAAACTGAATTTTATGCCAAACGACACCTTATGATGAGACATCAGTCACACGAAATTTTCAAGTTGAGGTGACAATTAGTTTCTGAGATATGGGAGGTGAAAGAAGTGAAAAAATTCGTTAACGCGTCAGCTCAGACGCTTCGATGTACGGATTTTTATTGTCAATCCGATAATTCAAACAATTATTCCCAGGGGTTTTGCTGACTGCTAACAACGAATTTTAACTTAGATTTTCAAAATTCACAACTTCTATTGCGAGAATGTCGCTAATACACAGTCACTCAGCGGGCACAGGCGTAAGTAAACATATATTTTATCAATCACAATACACAGCTTCCACAAAATTGAAAATAATGATATGAAGATAATATATAATATACATTATATTATAATGTATAATATCATATAATATAACTACCAAGTGCTATAAAATTGTTAAAAATAAATTCATATGAGTGTATTTATAAATATAAAATAACCGGTTCGGAACAAAATTTATTTTACGTTTGAATGAAAGGAAAATATTTTCCAGCAGGAGCGATATTAACCGAAACGACATTATTATTATCGGAGCTGAAGCGAATCGAAACAAAAAAATATTTCGTTCCAGGTCCCTGTTAAAACTACATACCTATGAGCCGGTTAATGCAAAAGTGAACAAAATAATTAAAAAAAAAAAGCTAGATTATAATAAGTACCAGTACCATTCCTGTCCAAATCAGAATGAAGGTTAAACTGTCATGATGTGGTGTTAAAAGAAATGGGCAAAAAACTGACTCATACCACTTTCGCAGTAAACAGCTCATATAATTATCATAATGCCACAAAAAACAATGACAAAACTCACCACAGAGACGGTTAACATTACGTGAACAAACGGAAGATCGTCAATTTGAACACTATAGTTACGTATAAAATCAAGATGAATACAAGAAAGAAGGACGCCTGTATTACCGTTTTGCTGTAAGTATGTCTAGTGTGTTATTAGCGATATAATTGGCTAACAACCCGAAATAGGCCTGCAGTGCATGACTTGCAATGTTTTGCTGAACTCGTGGGAGAAGTTTGTCGGCCATGCGTCGCGAGACACCCTGTATATACGAATAAAACGAAAGAAGATGTAATCAGCAATTTTATGTGGGTCGTATGGGATTAATTTGGCCGGTGTCCACCGTGGTGGTGGTTACAGAAAACTGTGGAGACACTTTTGGCGACAGGGAGACGCGACGACACCCGCGACCCAATTGTTCCTCCGTCTAGCGACTTACGCGCGGTTTGGCACATTCGATCCATGTCGGTATCGATAATAAGGTCGTAAATAAAACTTTCGAAGCCCCTGGGTGGAATATCGTGTAAATACGTATAGGAAAGCACGAGTGGGAAGCTTTCCACTGGCTCATTGAACATACAGTGGCCGCTACACGTACGGCTATAAACCGTACGTTATGGGGACATTTTAGGATTTAGGTGCTCGCGATAGGTGATTCGCGTCAAAGTTTCAGCGTTTAGATCAATCGTCGAAACGACGACGGTCAGGTTTAGGTTACGACCAGGCTGCCATTGTCCTCCCACACACGCTTTCCACGGTCACGTATCGAGTGGCCACACGAATTTACAGTTCGTCTGCTGCTGCAGCCTGTGTCCAAAGGGGTTTCGACGCTTTTGGAGCTTTCTGGGGTGGAGATAGGAAGCATTGGGTGGCAGACTGTGAAGCATCTGACGTTGGTAAAATAATTCAACCCTCTATAATAACACTGTGTGACTTTGACACATCAGATTATTTGTGCTTTATACTGCACCTGCTAATTTACAAAAGTTTAGTATTCAAGTATTGTAATCACGAACATTCATTTTACAATAAATTTTTTATGGAATGAAATTACAATGCTTCTGTTAATTTGTGTCTGTCAGGGTTCTAACAATTATGATTATGGAGAGTTAAAGTTACTCCGAAGAGCATTGTTATTTTCAATATTTTATAACAGATGATTTTTTAGTTATAATGGAAACATATTAGATGTTATTCATCTTTCAGGTTTTTTTTTCAGTAAAGTTTAGTTTTCGTTACATTTTCTTGATTATACAAGGAAGAAAAGAATGTGATATTACTTCCTTGGTTGGTTCACAGTAAAAGGGACTAAATTTAAAATCTTTAAAAAGGAAAAATTTTGTCGGCAAACGCGATAATATTAATTTGTCGTGAAAACTATGGTGGGTGATTCACCTATGTCGACATTTTTAAATAATTGGTAGACCTTTTCTTTTATAAAAGAATATTTTATAGGAAACTCTAATGCATCGGGAAACAATGAATTGGTTCTTTGCTGTTTTGTCTTTTTATCGAGATGTGAACGTTACCATCGATTTCCTTGAATGGAGTATTTAAATATCTCACTCGGGTATTTAATTACTTCCATCATTTTTGATGCTATAAGTAGAAGTAATGCTAACATTAGTGATTAAGCCAGCGTAATGGAAAAAGGAATACGCTATTCCATTTAGAATGTTAAATCGTTCCACGATATTTCTCTTACGTAAGGCTGTGTAATATTTAATACATTAATAACCTTGTACTAGTAAGCATGTCACAGCTTGTGCCGCACGACCATAGAGTTGAACTTTACTATTTTAGGAACTACGTAGTTGGACGTATGCACTAACACCTACGATCGAGAAAAATGGCTCGCAAAAAGTATGAAAATTTGTACGGGCAAGTATGTCCGCAATAAACAAATAATCGATTGCAACCGACGATTTGCAGGGTTTCTATAGGCACATAGAAACAAAGTCAGCTTTATGCAGCTTTCCCACTTGGTATTTTTTAACACATCGAAAATTTGAGTTTGCAATAATTGAAATTGTCAAAATTTGAATTTTGCGGGAGTTAAAATTGATCAAAACTTGAATCTGCAGTACCTAAAATTTGTCAAAGTTTAGGTTCAAAATAACCCAGGTTATTTTGAAAGGATTTGAAAATTTTCGAGCAGAAAAGTACAAAAGGTATAAAGCGAATATTTCAAAAAGGATATCTTCTGAAATTCATTTCGCCATTGAATTCTAACAATAAGAGCTGCACTGTACTCAAATCGAATGGAACAGTTCTACCAACGATGTCGTTTCAAGATTGCCAAAAATTCGGCGAAGTTATCGGCGAGAGAAAGATATTATCGCGAATCAGAGCGGGACAAAGCTCGGGTTTCGCAATAATCCTCGTGCACCGTGTCCCTAGATAGTGCAGTGTGTATTTTTATTTTTGCACTGAATATATTTCAAGTGCCACTCGTACGTACGATGCTTGAATTTTTTTACATATTTACAAATACACAACGCAATTTTTTGCTGTATCTTTCTGAGATACCAGGTTTTAGGATGTTTACATGAGTTTATCGACGTCTCGCCAGATACCAAAGCTGGATCAAAAGTTTTATCTCAAGTAAATAGGACCGGGATGAATTTAAAATTTCTTTGATTTCGAATCGTAATTGCATTTTAAATCTTGCATATTGAAATCAGCGAACAAGTCTGTTTAGTAGGTATTTAGATAACGAGATGATGAGAAGAAACGCACTATTTGAATATTAATTAGAAAGATAATTAATTAGTCATTTATTTTCAAAATATTATAATTAAAAAGATTTTTATTTTACTTTGCATGACAATAATGACGGGAACGAAGCAAAAATAAAAAGATGAAGTTCTTCGTTAATGAAATACGAACCAAAAAACGTAAAAAAAAAATTTTTAAAATCGGTAGGTATCTATATGAAATAAAAAAAAAACATGAGAAGATATAGTATCTTCATAGTGGAAATGAAAAATATATGATATGCCGACTCTTCCCGCACGAGTGTATTTTTTTAAATTGTGTGACTAGTTAACTCGTCTTGCCTAATCAACAGATTAAAAGGTCGTGATATTTGAAAACTTTACGACGACTTAATATGCTTATATTAACCGCTAACTTTGCAAGTAAAATCTTTAGTAACATGGACGTGTATCTAACTATCTACATTTAGCTGAATCACTTATTGTTAGTTCTTCCTTGCAAGATAATTCCTTTTATTACAGTTTTATTTGCTAGGACCTATTAATAGTGCTTTATCAAGTAGGTGCTTAATTGACAATGATACGATCGCCCACGTGTCCTTTTCTGTTAATTCTCAGCAAAAAAATTGGTTTACTTTAACGAGTAATCGAGCATTTGAAATATCGATTACGTACTATTTGTTAAAGGATATAAAAATCCAATTCAAATCAAATATATTTCTGTCTAATCATATAAAAATTCATTTAGAAATTTGATCAACATCCCTCTAGCACAAGTTAAAAATGACGTCCACATTGACCAGAGACGATACTATTTTTGGCCAGCAACGACCGTTACTTATATTAATCATGGATTTGTATTCACATACAAAACGATAATAGATGTGTTTGAGATATTTAATTGTAGAAAAATACTAGTTACATTTTTTATAAATTCAGGTTATTTTGTTCTGTTTTGATTCCGGGATTGAATTGAGAAATATGTGCCTTTCTCTTCCTTACAAGCTTTTATGTACCTTCACTTGCGAGTTCGTTAGTTAGTTTCTTAGGGTGAAATCTAGTAAGCTAATTTTTATCCACTTCCGCATATTCGATCGACTTGAATGCGAGAATGCGAGAACTAATGTATCAAAATCTTTAGAGCATTATAAATATTTATATAAAAAGGACACGCAATATTTACACCACACGCTTTTATTTTTAGTCATATGAGAGAATTCTTCTAAGGCAGTCATTTAGGTCGGTGTCAAAATTATTTTATCCTTTTTAGTAAATTTTTAAATGAATATTTCACTTCCGACAAATATATGTATGTATAGTGAGCCTCCGGTGGCCCACGTGGCACGGAACGTGTTAATAAATGTCAGACAAATAATCTCGGCCTCTTTCAATAACAAAAGCTGTCTGATTTATCAGCCACACAATTCTCACTATTCCACAGGTTGTCGGTGTTATTAAAGAGACAAAGATTTGGCAGCGGTGCAGCGGAATCCGTTACCTTCGAAATTCCGAGTAATGAAGATCCTACGGCGAGTTGATAAATCCAGCTCTTAAATTTAAGTGTTTGCATGTACAACAGCCAGTCAAAGTTATGCACGACACGAAGTAATTATAAAGTTTAACATATTAATTAGGTCATTTCAGAACCAGAAACGGCCTCAGTCTGTTTGAAATTATACATTTAAAAATAGTTGTAAGCTTATTAATCAAAATTTGTCCACGAAAATTATAATGGCTCACCAACACATTATTTACTCCTTTTGAATGTATCCAGCTTTGAATTTTTTGTGAAGAATCAATTTAGGGCGAATTTTTAACGAAGGATTGCTAAATGACGAATTAACTCGTCTGCTCCAGTTGGCAGATTAAAATCGGTGGGGTTCGAAATTAAATTACTAGGATCTTTGATTTTATTATTGAATAACGAAAAGAGAACGCGGAACTGACGGAAACGAGTAAACTCAAAAGTTAATTACCGTTGTGAACACAAAGACGCAATTGTGATTACGAAAATGTCCAAGTTTCCCTTTCACAGTTCGTTTCGTATAAAAAAAACATCGTTAAAATTGAACTGCATTGCAACAACCGTGACTGTACTAGGATTCTGTGGTTGTGTTATGCAATTGAAAATACGTGGTTCGCGCATCAGACCACAATACAATTATCGCGATAATGAGGCATAAGACGCACTTGTGTAATTACCCCTACATTTCAATTATTTAAAGCAAAAAGGGTAAACATGAAATTACACAATGACGTACGTTCCGTTTTATCCTCTTCCTGTGCAAGCGAAATTGTTTGCTAATGTTATTATGTTTTCGCATGTACTTGATTGTTTTTATTTGAATTCCAATTACAAATTGTTTATTCCTTCTTTGCTTTCTTCCAAACACGTTTCGTTAAATCATCAGAAAAGTAATTATCGAAATATCAATATTTAGTGGTTCTTAATCGTTACGTTCTTAATTAACAATTATAAACAAACGATATTGAGAAAGTCGAGACTGATTTACATTCCGAACAAAGCAGGTCAAACATCGCGTAGCTCTGCTCAAGTGTTGAATAAATAAAGGAATCAGACATTTCAAATTACAGCAAATTGGAAGAAATGTTTACAAAAACGTAAGGTTAAGAAATTGCAAAAGAGTAAAGAATAACTATGCAATTTTACTTCTGCGATTTTATATTATTTAGTATATTATATTTTCCATGTATAATGATACGTTTAAATAATATGGCAGTTTTGCCTGGCGGCAAATTCCTTGCCGATTCAATTTCGAGAACTTACGCAATACTAATTTACACTTTAACAGGAAGGACGTTTCAGTATGTTTGCCTTGAATACTTAATTATTGCATGTCCACAATCACTACTGCAGTACCATCGTTCATTCTTAAATCAAAGTGATATATAAGTAAAAAAATAATGATAAAGGCGAAGGATTGGAACTTAATTCGTATTTTACCAACGCTCAGGGACTCTAGTTCGTATTTTACCAACTCCCAACGACCTTACTCCAATTTTATCAATTCCTAACATCTCTATTTGCATTTTACCAAATCCCGACGACCTTATTCCTATTTTATCAATTCACGAAGACCTTATTCGCGTTGTAAATAAGAGGAATAATGTTTAAAAATCCGGGAACAGAAAACTTCACAGGGAATTCTGCTACCAGTGAATAATGATTTTTCTGCTCCTCAAATGCGGATGTTACGCTGCGGTTACGCTAATGAAAAGGAACTCAATCGGAAGAATCTATACATGCACTCTCCATCAACCAAAAGGGGTATAATTTTAATCCATACCGCTGGCGAAATAATTCAAGACAATATCAACAATGGAGAATTACGCGTTAGACAATAACACATACTGCAGCAATTTCGCGGAACGAGAAACTTTCAATATATTATTTATACCGTTTCAGTGTTTTGATAAAAACATCGTCATAACGATTGAATCAACGAACAATAATTGTTTAATCTCATCACGCATTTTTATGCCTAACACCGTTAAGTTGCACAACGTTAAGTTGTATATTTGTATATTCGTGAATATGTTGATTTGAGTTTATAAATATGTAGAGGTCCCAAACCCAATCATCGCGCGTAAAAAAAATGATAATGTAAAATTTCTGATTCACGTCACTTTCTACAAACGATATATGAGCACGAATATTTTATTTCTGCGAATTATTGCGATTGGAAAAGTGTGTTTTTTTTGCACTGTCGGTGAGAAACGCAGGTCGCGAATTTGGAGAAAATTATTACGAAAACCAGACTCTTCATTTATAAAAATATTTCTGAATATTTGGTATGTTGGATAACCAGTAGAAACAAATAAAAATTGTCTATCTTGTGTGTAGCAATAAATACTGCAATACTTATGTAACTTCCACATAAATATGTAAATAATTTAATTGTGGAAGCGAAGGCAAGAATTGCATGCGAACATGAGGAAATGTTTTGTGTTGCCACCAATTATCATGAAGACTACATGCATGGTTACAGTCCACTACGTTGCTGCAACTTTTTGCACCAGCATTATGCAATGAATACTGTAACTCAAAATACTGACATAACTCAGAATGCACTATGAGCACTTCCTGCCATTCGATTATTTACAGAGAATAAAACTGTATACAATTAATTTCCAAGCATATTGTTCAAACTATTTTGACTCCATGCTACGTTATTAGAAAAATGCAAGAATCATTGAACGAACATGAAATAATATAAAGCAATTGAAACGAAGAGAATTTACTTCCCTCGATAAAAACAGAAGGGAAGAGTCTAAAACAACAGTTGCTGTATTGAACCCAGATATATTGCATGCGCCCATTCAAATCTACTCAAGTAAAGATACGTTGGCACCTGGCCTGCATATGCGAGGTATCTAATGGAAAGTATTTCACATTCTAGTGTGCAGTTCCATTCGCTCTGCATTTATGTTTGAAAGTAGACACCAACGTAATCGTATGCTTAAATTTCATTGAAAATTTATGGGATTATATATCTCTCGCGTGTTATTGAAATGGTTATTAATTAGGAAAATAAAGCTGTGTAAATATTAAATTCTTACTATTCCATCTAATCTCCCCATATCCTTATTTATACTGTAAATACAACTTTTTTTAAACTTCCTACTCTATATCTCCACTCAGTCATACCAACCATTCAGCTGTAAACTGATAGTATTTGAATTATCTATTAGAGTTGATTTATCTTAAAAGAGAAAATTGAACTTCGTGTTAACGAGCGTTTTTAACGTTTAATAATACTCCCATATTTTTAACTTAAATTACACTATGTTTTACCCGATGATTTTAGAAAAATTTGCACGAAACTTCCGGGGCAACGTAATTAATCTATAACACCGACCACTAGTTACTCAACTAATCTACGCTGTTCATCTAGCGGAGAAGAGATTTTCACGATCATTTCGACAGGTAGCCGAATTATCGCGTGACTCTAATGCAGCATCGAGGACTTGAACTTACCGCTGATCAATGACTCGAGGTTCTCGTGAGTGGGGCTCATAAAAGTTTTAGGCACGGGCACGCCACCGATGAGGCATTTGATTGCCAATCGCCACCTGCTAGCCTCCCGCAAATTATCCTCGTACTTGTCGAAGCTGCGGAAGCGTAGAGTGATGGTGGTCCTCTCGCGTCTCTTTGCCCCTTTCATGCGCGCCTTTTTCAACGTGTAAGCATAAATGTAGAGGTAGGCCGAGGTGTCGAACTCGTCGTAACATTGGAAGGCCTCGGCGGACTCGACCAGTTTCACTTGCGATTTCGAAGTGCCAGGGCCACAGACGCAGCTTCCCGCGCTTTTCCGCTTCGAACGCATACACCTGCATCCTATTATGTCGCTCAGAGCGATCGTTTCAACCTTCGTAGCACCATTATTGTCCTTCTCCAAACTGAGACCCTTCTCCGTCAGCCTCACCTTGTAGTACGTGTTCTTTTTTGACGTCACGTAAAACGTTTCCTCCAGAAGAGTGCTGGAGCGCACTTGACCACCGTCCTCCATGGCACACTGACGACCGTTTTTCATTCGATAAGAAACATGAATTACACCGACATTCGTACCATCGACAGGCCATTATCATATTTAAGGCACACGAGAAGCGGACATTTCTCCCCGCGGACAGACGTCCTGGTTTAAGCTTTGTGAACTGTTGCCCCGAAATATATCCCCTTCAAGATCATCGATACCGATTGTTTCACGGTTCAATCTCTCTTTGCATGGTCTTCCGTTGCATTGAGCATTTTCTGCGACCCGCTGCTTTCATTCTGTTCATTGCATGGCGAATTTATCGGAGCACGTGCATTTCTCGGGTAACGCACTCAGGGCTTTGTCTTGCGTTAAGGATTTTACGGAGGGACGGCTTCTAAATCATGCTCGCAGTGCCCGACGTTTGTTTCTTCCCAATCGAGTCGTCGTAGTCGAAAGAACGTGTCACTTTGAACCGCGATTGGAAGAAATTATCTTACTATTATGTCGGTTACTCCCGTACTTGCGCGCACTCGAGCATTGAACTGCTTCGAACACACCGACGTCCACGGTATATACTGTTTATGTGAAACCTGAAGGACCAATTATTGCACCGTCGCCTCCCGCATTCGCCACCAGAGGGCTACGAACGACACACAATTCGCGAAAGACTTCCGGTAGCAGCAAATTTAAACGGTGGATTCGCTGTGCACTGTGCACCCAACAGGCCTGTGATTTCTGGACCGGTCTGCTAAGTGATCGTAACTGATGGATCTAACTACCCACACCACGGGGAAAGATAATTTCCCCTTCCTTTTACCCCTTCCGGACAACCCAACCGTCACTCGCGAGGTCGATCGCTGTGGGTGGAAAACACAGTCAGCGCATTTTATCACGATGTAAAAGTGAGCATTTTTTGCAGCATATATTGTCTTATCGTAGTGGATTGGTTAATATATATGAAAGTCTGATTATAAGAGGATTAAGTGTCTACACTTGGCTCAAATAATTCGTATATCTTTATGTGATATGTCTAAGTAGGCAAACGTGCATGTGGCGACATCTTTAATCCGCGAGACGAACAGATGTAGCAAACACCAAACTTCTTTACAGATTAGCAAGCAATTATCGTACTGCATTGAATTTTAATTTCAATATTTAGTAGATAATGGAGCTTACGGGAGGACTATACTTTAGGCTTTAGGCAACGTTAAAACGTTTTTCTGGAGAAATTATGAAGCACCTCAGCAAAAATTAACTTTTGGAGATACGAAAAAAAAAATTATGTTAAAAATATGCATTTTAAGTTGCAACACAATGGGGGTAATTTAGAGAAAACTATTCTTGCCCTTACACATATAACTAGTTAATTCCAAACTATTGTCGATGGTCCTCTAAAACCGAGAATTGACAAAATTATAGAACTTAGGAAAATACGTATGATTTTGCAGGAATTTTTTTAATCTATTTAAGCAACATTTAAGTATTAAATTTTTTTTTTATAATATTAGAGGTCCATCGATAATAGTTTGGAATTATCTAGTTGTATGTGTAAGAGCAAGTCGATTAGTTGAATAGTTTTCTCTAAATTATCTCCATCGTTTTGCAACTTCGGCGTCGACGCTGTAGCGAGATGCGCCAATAACGACATCTACAATGCATATTTTGAACATAATTTTTTTTTCGTGTTTTCAATAGTTAAATATAAAAGCCATAGAGAAGTTCAAAATGATTTGCTTCATAATTTCTCCAGAAAAAAATCCCAAAAATCGGCCTGTTTTAGCGTTGTCTAAAGTATAGTCCCCCCTTAAGAGAGTCTTTAAATAAATATAGAATGTTGCGGGATAAAAATTGATGTGACGAAAATCCTAATGCATACTTGGTCTGTGCTTACAGCACATATTCGTTTATAACCATCCGATAGTAAAATCCACAGAATCGCCCCACATTGTCGATGGAGCAGCATGACATTTGTGGACCGAGCGAACGGTTCTTACGAACGACAACGCGCGGCGCCTAATTCGCGTTCCTGTCTCGGCGAGTGTGTCGAGAGGGCCTCGATTGAACCGCGATAGATTTCTTCTCGAAAACATTAGCGCCGAGGTAAATGCATCGCCGAAACAACGAACTACGCTGAGTACAGTGTGGGTGTTACGCGAAACGTAGTACGCTGGACCGTTTGCTAATCGCATGTAGCTGGACGAGACAGTGATAAAAAAGGTGGGCAGAAGTCGGCGGAATAAAATAGCGACGTCCGCAGGGACTGGCCATCTTGGAAAGGTATGTCGTATCGGGCGAAACGTCAACAATATAGTGTGCACTGCTCGATACATTCCGCCAGCTTGCTTTAACTGCGAGTTGACTACACGCCTAATCGACGGGAAGTGAAGGCGACACGGTGGCGTATCTGACACGCGGACGTAATCGCAATAGGATTGCACTCCTCGTCGAATAATGAATCGCACTAACGGGCTGGTGCAACGACGACGTGTGGTTAACAGCAGCAGTAGCAGTAGTCTAGGCCAGAACGGCTCGAACGATGCTGGCCACAACGACAATCTGTCCGGCCACGGGACGGACACAGATCGTTCCATGCAGAGGGATCTCAATTCAAATTCCACGATCGACGACGACTCCGATAAAGAGACACGGTTGACACTCATGGAGGAAATTCTGTTGCTCGGATTGAAGGACAAGGAGGTTTGTTGACACCATTGCCCTCTCTCCCACGATGGATGCCCACCGATGGCCTCCTGCGTCACATCTTCTAACTCCGTCCGAAATTCATTTCCAGGGATACACCTCGTTTTGGAACGACTGCATAAGTTCCGGGTTGCGCGGCTGTATCTTGGCGGAACTTGGATTCCGCGGTCGGGTGGAATTAGAGAAGGCTGGTATGCGTAAGAAGGGTCTATTGGTGAGGAAACTGTTACTGAAGAACGACGCGCCGACGGGGGATGTATTGTTAGACGAAGCCCTCAAACATTTAAAGGAAACCGATCCGCCTGAAACTGTTCCTAGTTGGATCGAGTATCTCAGCGGTTAGTTGACGTTTGCGCGACTTGGGAGTGTTCTCGGTTGCTTAGTACATTTGAGAAGATTTTCAATGTTACTTTGTATTCGTGCAGGGGAGACATGGAACCCGCTCAAATTGAGATACCAATTGAAAAATGTTAGAGAAAGATTAGCAAAGAATCTTGTCGAAAAGGGAGTCCTAACGACAGAAAAACAGAATTTCTTAGTCTTTGATATGACAACACATCCTCTTACCGACAACCTTGCCAAAAGCCGCGTTGTAAAGAAGGTAAATATTTAGTTCTTTCTCAATTCATGGAAATGATATCTTATCTTGCGTTATTTACATGGCTATGGGTGTATGTATGCGATATAATTAGATTGTTTAACTTCCGAAGGTTCTGAGGCTTCACGTGTACTGTACAATTTTATGTCTTAATAATCTTATTTACTTTCAAAGCGATGTATACATGATCCTAACACTGTCGCTATTATTGTACTATGTCATTAATCATTTTTGCACATTCGTTGTGGAATATTAGTCATAAACGTGAAATTGAAAATTTCGAAAACGTATTTCTTTTGTAACTTACAGATTCAAGAAGCCGTGTTAAGCCGTTGGGTTAACGATGCTGGCCGTATGGACAGGCGAACATTAGCTTTAGTCATTTTAGCTCATGCAGCTGATGTATTAGAAAATGCATTTGCACCACTTTCAGATGATGATTATGAAATAGCGATGCGACGGGTACGGACATTGCTGGACCTTGATTTCGAAGCAGAAGCCGCTAAACCTAACGCTAATCCGGTCCTTTGGGCCGTATTTGCTGCATTCACTAAGTAACAGTCCTCTTACAAATTACGAGTACATAAAAACAGCAAATACTGGGTACTAGCGTGAATACTCGGGACTATCGATTTTTGCATGAATTTTAGTGGCAATCCGAAATAGAAATAGCTCCGGGCATTATAGAGTGTCCATCACCGGAAGAACCAGGACCATCAGTAATAAAACGCCAAAACGGGACGAAGACTCTTTTGCGGTTTATTATTGATGGTCCTGGTCCTCCCGGTGGTGGGCATTCTATAATATATTGTCTGAATAGGGTTTAATATGTCCTGTGTTTCCGGTTTCACGGATGCGTTAGTCCTATACCATCCAGAATTTCAGTTATCGCTATGTTCGTGTAACTACAATCATTTTTAACGATCATACAATTCAGACCAAATACCTTGAATCCGACTGTGTAAAGCAGATTTAGAATATTAGTAATTTCCATTATTGTTATTTAATACATTTGATAGCAGGAATTATGAATGTTCGTATTTAAATATTATAAAAAAAGAAAAATAACAAAATTCGAAGTGTGAATGAGAACCTTTGCGTGCGGGGTAGTGCCATGTCAGTTCAGGAGTGAAAGGTAGAAAGCACCGCGCCGACTATTCTCCCGTATCTTCTCAGTATCCATTATATCTGCACATGGATTCCAAATATGTTTACAGACATGGTATTTATGTGGTGAACATTTAATGTCGAATGAACTGCCACGTTTCTGCTGGCTGTCTGAATGCTGAACCAATGAAAGTAATTCTTTCAGCACAGTTGCGACACGGAGGACGAATTTTTACTATTACTTTAGATGCCCATCTTTATACCAAATCGAGGTATAGTAGGTTTACTCTCGGAACTACCTTTTAAACGAACGTTACAACTCGGGGCTTCGCCAAGTGGCAGTGAAGTACTCGAATATGGAAGAATATAATTACTTTATGAACATAGTTTCTAATACCGTTTAAATCTTTATTATGAAGCGTACCGCGGGAACATCGCGCTACGAACGAAAGTCTATGTGGTTTTTAATTAATCGCGACGTGTAAATACGTTTTCGATGCGTTCTGTTACTAACTTATCCTGTATATGTTGCTATTATTGACAGTGTGTGATGTGATATGTAAGTAGAAAAGATGCCAACTGGGGATTTGACTGTTATAAATAGTGAATCATTTTGTGAGGGTAAAAGACAGACGCCATTTAAAACGCACTCGGACTTTTCAAGAATAGCTATTATTTCCCCTTTGATATAATGGAAAAATGTAAGTAAATGTCAGTAATATATATGATATTGTTTTGAAAATCTGTCAAGTATGTATAGGATGATCAAGAAATATTTAATCTTCTTTCTTAATCCGTTTAGTCGCGTACAAATAATTTACCGTCCTTATTTTCAAGTACACGTAAGGTGGCGCGTATATCCGGTAGAGCCGAGAGGGTGAGATGAGTCTTCGTGTAAAAGTAAATCGAAAATTTTGAGTAACATATTTTTAGTTTGGTTTTACACGAAGAATTGTACGCTTTTCGGTAGTACCACGAATTATGAACCACCTTGTATGTATGCATATATTTCTCGTGTAACAGTTAATTCAATTTTATGCTGTAAAAGTTTTACGCATATTACTATAAAAAATATTTTGAAATAATAAAGTCCATAGTAAAATTACGCGACAACTTGAAAATTGATTTTAGAGTCATGTATATTGTGAATATTAAATATTTTTAATATTCTCTTAGTTATATTTATTTAACAGTGGCATTTCTGAGTTCTTAACTCACAAATTATATTTGTAAAGATATATATGCCTACGCGGTAGGTTTATCGTTATTTTTAAAAAGTATTCCTCCTGATCGCATTGATTGGAATTATAGATTTTCTATGGTCACTTTTTCTTTGAACGGCGAATTTTATAGCCATATCTTATACATAGATACATACGAGCATCATCTTTGACACTTAAATTGGAAAAAAGATTAAAGAACTCTACATATATTTGCACCTCTTATTGGCATAGTATTAGCTAAAGATTCTGTATTGTTAGGATTAGAATTTTCATTCTAATTTAATTAATCTGTTAGTATAGTGCTTAATTTGCAATAACATTTAATCTTAAATATCTTTATGTGATTAATATTTCTTTGGACATTTTGTATCTATTAAATAGAATGTCCAATAACATGAAGATATTTTAATCAATGTATTATTCATGCTGTTGAGGGAATACGTATATAAGTTGAATAAACTGTATAGAATTATTTCGTTTTAAATAATTGTGTACTATAAAACGGTAAATTTATTTTTGTCCATATATATACATATACATATATATATATATATATATATATATATATATATATATAACTTGAAAATAATAAACGAGAGATAAGGAAATAGGTATTCTGAACTCCCTTACTACTGCTGCCTTAGTATTATGAGATTACACTTATATTGTTATATCAATACATTCGTATCGAAGTACATATTATTATATTGCATCTGAAGTAATATAAAGATTTACTACAAGAGGTTTAAGAAGTATAAACTATTGTTAACTTTCTTGTAATATGATGAATAGTTAATAAACATGATAATGTCAGACTTGCACACTATCGAGACGTATTCTTATTGCTATCATGTACGAAAGAAATGAATAGTAACAAGAAGATATGATTAATTATTGATAGTTTGAGGTTTGAGTTATAGCTCAGGTAGGAAGGGTTTCAGGTCTCCAGATTAGAATTCGCAAAATTTTATATTACTTTTATATTATGTGGGGTAAACCAACCGGTAATTTATCGCATACCAGTGAATGACCATTAGGAAAAGAAAGGTCAATTATAAATTTAAAAATATTATATGTTTCTAAATGGAGTGTAGTTGCACTTTTAATATTCCTATATTTTTAGTTACGCGTATTAAGCAAACATTAATAAGTACAATTCTTATTAAAAGTATGCGGTCATTTACTGGACTTCTACACGTTTTGCATTTTATAATGGTTTTTTTTTTAAAATTATGATAAGAATAAGTAATTACTTTTATAGAAATTGCAAGAAAAATAAATTTAAATGCAATTTCAACAGATGTTTTGCTGTTATACATAAATATATTCAAGTATCAATCTCAAAGGGCCATAAATTCAACAATTCGGTCATTCACTAGTTGGTTTACCCTACCTCTGTATTGCAATTAAACGACCCGTTTCAGAGAAATAGTTTACAGTATGGATGTTCCGCGTGTAAAAACGTATTATCACATACATTATTATTTAAAGATAGAAAACATGTACCTAGAAATTCGTAAGAGACATCTAAAGACTAGCTTTTCATATTAGCTTTTAAAACCTGAATTACATTGGCAGATAGTTCGAAAAGTGAATCATTGTGCGTAATTAAAAAATGGGAGCGATGTTTAAGCTATATATACAGTCAATTATGTACATTGAACACGATGGCTGAAGTGCAACCGGAAAGTAATTACGCGCAATAGCACGCTAAAGTTTCTTTAGATTTCAATGTCTTTAATTATTCTGAGTTTCCGATATTTTTAACACGCTCGATTAGGGCAATGGCAAGTTCCAGCCATTGTCGTTTGGATGAGTCCGTATTGTCCAGTAAACATCCAACTTTCGCCTGCCCTAAATAAATCATCTGCTACACCAGATGGCAAACAAGCACAAACATCTGATTTGACTGTCCTCAAGCTAAGAATATTTGTTGGTTGGAAACCTCTTAGTGATGTAGTAAATTCTGTTGTATATTCCCAGTTTATATCGCCTACTAATTTCCTATAATTTAAATCGCCCTTAAATATTGCTAGTTTAGCGTCTGATAACTTTCCATACAATGCTGGATCGTGTTCTTTCATCCCTGCAAAATCGTAAGGTCCTGTCCAATAGGACTCTTCCTAAATAAACCAAGCACAGAGGGTAAAATTTATGCTGTAAATATATCACTGCAATTATACAAGATAGAAATACATCATACCTCAACAGTCCATACATTGTTCCTCAAGTGATTCCTTGCTAGTTTTCCTAATTCTTGTAAGTCTTTGTTCGATGAATTGTTCATATAGTCTATAGTCCAATGGAAGTCCTTTGTCATTGTATCACTGATATACCACGGATAATGTTTTACATAAAACCTGACTTTCCCAGCAAGTTTCTGAGCAACTAGAAATGTTGCTAAACACAGATCAGTGAAAAGCTCGTAACCTGCGTTGTCGAGTATTATATCTACAACAACTGTATTATTCGTGTCTCTTGTTCTCAGTAGATTCCAAACAGATTCCGAGTTATCTACAAGAATATCTTTGTCTAATGACTTCAAAACTTCTACAGGATTGCCGCTTTGACTAACTTCTGCTCCTGCACTTAGCGATAAATCGCACCTGTAAAAGTATCAGTTGGTAAATTTGTTGGTAGAATTATGCAAGAAGGTATTAACAATTAAGCATACTTGTTGCCCCAAAGAGTTAGTTTTAGGAACTTATACAGTTCTTCCTTAGTCTCAACCACTGATAAAGCCTCTGTTCTTTGGGCGAGATTCATCGTATAAGTGCAAAGGGCTTTTATACTGATCTGTGAATTGGTAAATGCGCTTTGCTTCTGTTCCTCGAAAGGATCGTAGTTGTGCAAACATTTCCTAAAAATAAAAGCCTTCGCGTTTGAATAACTCTGCATGGATTTTTACACACTAGCGTTTGGTCACAGATTTCTGAAACATACGTGAGAACAAACTCCTGCGCAAGGGCCCGGTACAAGTAACATTCGCAGTACAGCCAGGCTGTGTTAAACCATGTTGGCGTGCCAGCTTCTATCTCAGTCCTTTTTATTAGATATTTGTTCCACTCTTCGGCATCATTGTCTATTGCACTGGGCAGTAATCTCAGAGGTTTTAAAGTTTTATTCGTAACCATTTCATTCTTCAGTTTACTAATAAATCCTACTATCTGCTTAATATCTTCAGAGGCATTCTAAAGAATTATAGACATTGTATTTTCATGTTATGAGGTCACACCTTGACGTGTACACTTTACCTCCCCATATTGCTGTGCGATATTATCCTTGTTACGGCTCAGAGTATCAACTATTTTAGTTAAAATTACTGGCAATCTGTCTTTGATTGTTATATAAGCAAAGCTCCTATAAAAACCACAAAAGGATTACGCAAAAACTTTATTGGAGGCATGCTGAATTAAAATCGCAGAGTAACACAGTTTGAGTTTGACAAGTTGCAAATGCTATCAATTATATTTATGGATACGGTGGTATTTTTCTACGGATCTGCTTCATGATTACTAGGTTAAAGAGAAATGATGTTTTTACCGTTTATAGACCCCCGACAAAGGTACCCCAAAAGGTGTCCATATGTCCTGCAAGCCTTGTATGTCTATAGAACCAGATCTCTGGAGCATCAACATGGTCTTCGTATCTATGCTCGTTACCACAGCTAGACTACAATAGATCAAAGTCAGCCTGTGCATGCAGCTTGAAATCTGTAATGGTTAGACGATGACAATGTCTCATATTACTTCCGGGTTTTCGGTTACGTAACGAATTGTAAATTTTGGTTATTTACTGTGCTTGTGCTATGTTAATCTCTGATATTGGTATCGCTTTTTTCGGAATATTCCACGGAAGCAAAATTCAGCGGTGGAAACAGCGAATGTACCACTACTAGCATATGATCGTAACCACGTGCGCCGCGCGTGCGTATTTTTGTTTTCCAACGTTATTCAAGCCTTACAGATTCTTACTACACTTCCGCATAGTAAACTATATAGGTGTGTAAAACTGTCATTCGGTATCAATAGAGCACAGGCGTATATAGCAGCGTGATATATTACCAGTGCTATAAGTATAAGATAGATTATAGAACAGTTTTTGCCTGAGAATTAAAATTAAAGACCGATAAATTGTAGTTTCTTATGGGTAAAATCTCAAATTAGAACTGTACAACTTTACCCGAGGCGTCCGCAGACTTTTTTCCATGGGGGGAGGCAACTTTGGGATGATGGTAAAGAATAATATACCTCTCTTGCTTTTTTTAACCCATTTTATAGTGCCAATTTAATTAAAAATTTAAAACAGAAATTTAAAAATTTTCCCTTTTTTAGTATGAACTTAATAAAGATCAGTTTTGAAAAATAAGCGAATTTTTCTCAAAAGCCAGGGGGGCAACTACCCCTTTTGCCTCCCCCCCCGCAGAAACCCATGAATTTTACTATACATATTTTCGAAGGCGATTTCAATTAGTTGCAGATAATTTCAGTAATGAACAATCGAACGGGTAAGTGATTCAATGATATTTTATTTCCTTGACGCGCATGTAGCTTTGCGGGAGAATTGAAAAACGGTGGAATATAAATTACTACTTTAAAATTCATGAATATACGTATTTCACGTAGTAGCATCCAATAGCGTGGAGATTTCTCGATGTGAAGCGAAAAAGTATAGAATGATAAGATAGGTTATGAATGCGATGCTCATGCAAATGAGCATTATCGAGATTTTCTGGGAAGGTGTCGAGACTCGGTATACATGAAAAATTAACGATGTAATATGTTACGTGAGTATTATGGAAAATATACCACATTAATATCTAGGTTTAGAAGTTGAGTTGACACGGTTGACACTCATGGTATATTCTTCAAAATATAAAAGTTTCAATCGAATCGGATAATAACTTTTGGAGATACAGGTTCCACCGATTTTGAGAACAGTGTTTCGAGAAAAACGCGTTTAAAGTTTCAGGTGAGTGCCGAGTGGCCGGGTGTTACCCATGCATTTGTCGCTACTAAAATGCCTAAAAACTCGGGAATTTTACGAATTTCAAAAAGTCCTTTCAAACACACATTCCTAAAAGGTTGAACATTCGAAAAATGAAATATAAAAAATAGAATTTTAGACCGGAACCTCCCCTTAAGCTCTACAATTTTGTGAATTTTGCGACTTTTGTATTGTTCTTGAGGTTCATCGGCGATATAATTTCATAAATAATGAGAATATTTTTGGTTTTTTGATTCTAGACAAAAAGTAAAAGCGCTAGAACCCCCCACCGTTTAGAACCGCCACCGTAGCAAGATGCCTCGATAGCGACATCTACAATACATATTTTTAACATAAAATTTTTTTTTCGTATCTTCAAATGTTAAATATAAAGCCATACAAAGGTTCAAAATGATTTGCTTCATGATCTCTCTAGAAAAAATTCCCCCAAATTGGCCTGCTTTAGCGTTGCGCAAAGTATATTCTCCATTTTAAGGGGGGATTCTCGTCTAACAGCCCCAAAACTAATTGATATTTAAGATTTTTTTTTAAGAAACTGTTGGTCATATTGGATCAAACTCTTTTTGGGATATAATGAGGCATGTTTAAACTTGTAGAAAATATTTTTTTTATGTCGATCCTTCTTATTATTTATTAATTACTGCGGAATCTTGTCCACCTCTTCGACGATTGTAACTCCTGTTGGCGGGATGTGTGTCACCTATCACAGTCATCTGATTGCAAAAAAATAGAAGTTTCTTAAAGTTAGATAGTTTACGCTGGGATTGGTCCACTATAAAGAAAAAAAAAATGAAAAATTGAAAGAGTTATAGCGATTGAAAGAAAAAGTAAGTTTTTTCCTTAGACGATTTTTTCATATTATTCTTTATATCGACGAAAAAAGTATTACAAATAAAAAAATTTAGGTCCAGTACCAACGTAAGTTTTTTGACTTTAAGAAATTTTTCTTTTTTTTGCAATCAGATGACTGTGGCAGGTGTTACAGCTGACGCCAACATCGCCGAAGAGTTCAACACGATTCAGCAATAATTAATTAATAATAAAAAGGATCGACTTAAAAAAAATTCTACAAGTTTAAAAATGCCTTTTTATATCCCAAAAGAGTTTAATGTAATAAGTATTAGCAATAGTTTTTTAAAAAAAAATCATAAATTTCGGGGGCTGTTACACGAGAAGCCTCCCTTAAGCACTGCTGAACATTAAGTTTTGGTAAGTTTCTATTCTTTTCTTCGCAAATGACATGGCATAACCCAATACGAGACAGGTACCGGAAAAGTACTCGAAAGTTGGAAAATCGGTATTTCGCATCGAAAATTCTATCTAGGAGGGTTTCCAACAGAAGTTGTGCTTACCTTAGGCATCTTATTATACATATAGGATAGTAGTGCCTGGCGAAGATAGACTAAAAAACTAATTCTTTATAAGATCTTTCATTTTCGTTATTATCTCGTGTACTGTTGCATTATATAACTATTCAAATAGGCATTTCTTTTTATATATGCCAATTTGAAGCAAGAGGTAGATGGAACACTACTTCTCGTGTGATTATATTATAATATTTCCATGGAAATTTAAATTGTTCCATGATTCTCTAAGTATAGCTTCAAGACTTTCACAAAGATCTTCATTAGGATCCCTATCGTTGTTCTCGTCGCTCCTCTACGTTTCTTCTTACAGCGGTTACACGTGGATCTGCATTTTAAGCTCTTCTGTAACAACCTACGAAGTTGCATTAGCGCCAGTTGCGCCGGCAGTTTTGTCGAAGTTCAGTCGACAAGTAGGAATCTGGTGCCTAAAAAGACGCCGGCGAAGGGGCTGGAATTATTTCGTCCTCTCGTGTTCGGCGCGGTTTTTGTCTGCCCCCCCCCCCCCCCCCCTTGGAAACAAACTAAGGCGATAATTCAGCTACAGGTGTTTCAGACTTTATTAAATTCGATGTCAAGAAGAGACGTTGAGAGAATCACATTCACATTTCAAGTACGGGGAGCATCACCGGTATCTTCATAACTTTGCAAAAACATTACCAATTCCCTTGAAGCCTTTTATTATTTCCTAACTTCGTAACTGGAGCGTTTACTCTTCGCAAATACTCTAGATTTCACTTAGTCAAATTTTACTTCCAGAGTATCACACAGTTAGACCTTTTTTCTCAAATTCTTTTCCTCTCAATGGAAACTATGTTCTTCAGTGAATTTAGTAATTTCGCAGAAGTGACGAATGCTCTTTTAAACTGTACTTTTAATTCAACACGTTGTCGCTGAGAATTCATTATTACCCTGCCATCGTCACGCAGATGCGAAAGAAGGACCCTGTCCAAGGCGATAGCTGATCGCCGATGGGTCAGTGGATAAGCCGCGCAGTGGCAATAATTTGCAAGATAGCTTCGCGGTCGCGGGCTGTATTCCTTCGAATGAAATCTCCGCTGGCGATAGCTCGATTCTACCAGCCTCGCCCTCCTACCACCTTTGGGATCTGGGAGCAATGTTGCTAATTACTACATACCACCGAATGCGGCATAACCCGCGACCCATGAATTCCACTAGCCGTGGTCGACCCTGTACAGTCGCTGGAGTCAGTTTTCGTCCGTGTAATCCGTGGAAATTGCGGTTTCCTATGAGCGCAGAACGAACTGATAATATGCTCCTGAGCGGCTTGTCTCGCATTCTCTGACGTATTAAAGTTAGAAGTACGCTTTCAAATATGCACGTGCAAGTTTAAATCTCTATAATACCAACAGCACTCAAGTTTGCTGATCCAAAGTGTTCCTTCATTTTCATTTTGTCTGACTACCTGGCATCGATATTCATTTATGTACAATCGCACGAGTGGCATTTCTACTTAGTTCAGGTGAGAATAGAGAAACTACTTAATGTTTCTTTAATTTGCAACGCTGCTCACTTAATTCGCGATATGGTTAAATTTATGTTTAGCAGAGGACTCGATAGGTTCGTGTCGCAGTGGAATATCACAGCACGCAGGGAATAATAGTGAAAGGGGGACGAAAAGTAACCATGAAAAGTTACCTCGCGGTATGATATACGCACTGATTTGGTATTCATATTAATTCCGGCTATGACTAAAACTTTAGGGGCAGGCTTTGAATGATCCATCCCTCGAGCGAAGAATCAGCACGAGCTGTCGGCCAGACAATATGGAATTAATTATAATTAACTGTCATTCACCGAAAGTTCCGCGAACAATTTTGCAGCCTCACTACGGCGTTATAATGAACTCGCGGCTCCTATCATTTACATTCTCTTGTAGTCGGTCCGAGTTTCCGCTTGGACGTGATGCAGCCCCGGGAAACGTCAGGGAACTTGTTTAAATTAATTAATATTTTATTTAAACAGAGGGGAACTTCGAAGATGTCCTCCTGCTTCCGTCATTCGTGATCTGATTCCTCAAATATTGCTCACTTAATATTCAAAGCGAGAGACTTCAAGACCGCGTGAATTCTTCTTCCTACATCGAATGTTATTATAGTCAACAAACTTTTTTATCCGAGTTAGTTTATCACAAATCCTTCCGATGCAATGGATTGTCCTAGCTTTATCATTCAACCGTTCTTCGCGGGCTTTTATCCTCTTGCGAGTTTGTAGCAATCACTCACACAATGGCAACCCATTATTTTTAAGCCAATTAAGCGCGTTCCTTCTTCCGGGTTTAATGTACTTCTGAAAAGTTCCGTCTGCGTGTATTTCTGTGGACGTTCGTATATGTACAGCCGCGAGGGACGTGCTTGACTTTGCTAACTGACCGTCCGTCCGCGTTTTAACACGATTATCCTTGTCGTTTTCCGCTGTTCATTTCCGAAATTACTGCCAGCCATCTGGCCCATGTATTTACGGTGTTCCGACGGTGACGCTGGCTGCGACGTTCTACTGCATTAATCAGCTTCATACGGAGAACGAGATGGCAAGAGGAAATATAATCGGTGTTACCTAGTAGGGAGGGAATTTTTTATATGCCCGGCTATTTCGTTTATTGGGTTGTTGATTTTCTTTGAGCAGTAGTTTCGCGTAAGTTGATATTCCTCTAGAGTCTTAAGACAGGCTCTAACTACGCCTCGCCTCGCCTCGACTCATTTTATTCTTTCTATCCTTTTCTTAAGGTAGGCTCTCACTACGCCTCGTCTCGCCTTAGCGCAACTTCTTCTGGCACTCACATCTAGGCTCGCGTCGCCTCGGGTTTTCCGTACCTGAAGTTACTTGAGCTTGCCTCGGTTCATGTGTTTGGTTAGTTGCTCAAAGAACCTCCTCCTTCCTCTTTTAACGGTCACCGAAAGCGGTGGCATTGCATCCACTCACACTACGCCTCGCTTCGCCTCTCTTTCTCAAAATATTCTCGAGGAAGAATCCGCGGCTCGGAGTCGCGTCGAGGCGAGGCAGACTGGTCCAGTGAAATTAGGATCTTCGGAATAAATAACTAGGTCTTTGGAATAAATCCCAGCAAGCTAAATATTGGTATGGGCCTTTATTTGGTCGTTTAAAACAAATGTCAAAAGTTCCAATCGATCCGACCGCCGCTAAAAATTTTACAGAGGGTTAAATAGACGGTTTTTCGAGAATATCTCGTTATCTAGCAGTTCTACGGTGACAATAGTTATTATCAAATTTATAGCTTAGCAAATTCTCTACAAAAAAAGTAGGTATGAGTTTTTTGTAGGAGTAATCATTTTCGTGTATTTCGGGTTACCAAGTTTCAACCCCCATACTTTTGACAAAGGAAGATTTCGAACCCGGATATTCAAAAAATTATGAAACTCTGTAAATATGTAGTGGATGTCCTCCTGAGCACAATGACATTTTGTTTGCTGCCTAAATTCACTCTAAGGGGTGAAATTGACCCCTAAAATTCCGTTTTTTTTTAAGAACTGTAAGAACTATAATTTACCAAATGATAGTCCTAATTAAAAGAAGCAACTTTTTCCTGAACACTTTTTTTCTATCTTCTACAGTTCGCGAGTAATAGTACAAAATAAAACAAAAATCGGGGGTCAATTGCAACCTCTTGGCGTGATTTTGGGCGGCAAACAAAATTGCGTTTTAACCAGGAGGACATCCCCTATATATTTACAGAGTTTCATAATTTTTTGAATTTTCAAGTTCGAGATCTTCCCTTGTCAAAAGTATGGGGGTTGAAACTTGGTAACCCGACATACATGAAAATGGTTCCTCGACGAAAAAAACTCATAGGATATTTTTTGTAGAGAATATCCTAAGCTACAAATTTCATAATATATTGATATAATATCATAATATTTTGACATATCACTATCTTATAGAATGGAATTTTCGTACGCTGAATCTGAATATGGGTTTACAATAAAAAAATACACATGTAGGTAGTGTTTAGAAAACGTTTCGACAATATCGATACAAATAATTTAATAGCAACTTAAGAAATAACTTTATGACTCCATTAGGTAAGTAATTGAACATCCAAACATGAACACGCAACACCTTTATTTATTTTAATTATACGCTTAACTCTGACGTTAAAGATGCCCGTGTTATTATTTCTACACTTCTTACACTTTCTACGTCCACTTGCCAAACTTTCTACCTTCTACATTCAAAAATCCTTTGAATACCGTAAGATTGAAACAAACTTGGCGTAGGAAGAAACGCAAACGGTATTCAGACTGAAAGAACCGGCGATAACTTTTTGCTGGTATTTAAACGAGAAAAATTACTTTCTTTGAAACAATCCGGGCCATCGGTTATTCAGAACGTTCCTAGTGAAAAGGCCACGTATACTCGGAGGCTCACGCAAGAATTTAATCCAGCGAATGCTTGCCAGTAATTAATACTAATTTAACATCAGTTACAAATAGTCAATACCTAAATGCAATTACAGATTATGTCTAATTATTATGTGTAATTACTGTCGCTCTGTAAGTATTTAAATTAACAAACCAAATTGCACGCACCATGAAGAGCAATATCCAGGCCACAAAGGGCACAAAAAATGGCGCAACGACGTTTTAGCACGTAAGAAAATGCGCATTGCCAAATATCAGTCCAGAGGGGAAGAGTCGAGTTCATTTAAACCCGATCTCATTCGGCAGACGAACTTTTTTCAATCGTCTCGGTTGTCTTGCAGCCTTACGATCATTCCCGAGGTACTCCGCGAAAGGATTATGCGAGCTTGCCGTATCTTGGAATTCCCAAACGTGGCGGTCGGCCTTAGCAATTCTCTGAACGACTCGCTCTTCCGTCGATTCTTTAGAACTTGGACGTTTGTCTCGCTCTCTTTCCTTTTTCTTTCAACTCCCTGCCTCCACCTCCCCCTCACCCGTTCCAACCCCCTTTTTTTTCCCCTCGTCACGCTTCCTCAAGACGTCGAGACGAACTCTCGAAATTTCCGGAGTTTCCCTTGCGGGGAAGAGCCGGTTCCGCACTCCTAATTCCGCCAAATTAAACCCGCCTTTGGGGGTCGAATTCGTTCTAAGAACAGTTTCACACTAGCGATTCTCACGCGACAAGTTTGTCAGCACAGGTGAGTCTTGACGAACCAGGAATAGTTGCATTATAAAATTACTGGTAACGATTTAGGGGGTCATGCCCAGTTGGCAGGCAAAGAAGAACGTGACTTTTGGGAATTTTTTGTGGAAAATCTAACATATATTTTTTGCAACAATTTGCTTATTTTAAAAGTACATTTACACGAAAAATTCTATGAATCGAGACTGAATATCCACGGTACCCAAGCATCTACACAGCTGCCTAACATCCACAAAAACATTCTCTCGAATTGAGCTACCCTATTGCGAACTGCCCGCACGAATGCAAACCATAAAACCGTCGGCTGCCTTTACAAAATAAGATAAGAGTAACGGCAACAATAAAAAGCTCGCCGGCCTCGTAAATGCCCAAGGATATGCGAGAATCCGCTAAGCACGAGAACGTTGGGGGTCAGTGAGTTAGAATTTAAAAAAGATCCCGATTGCATGGCGCCGTCGCGTAAATCGCGACGCGTGGCCCTTTCACGGGGCCCGATAAATGTGTCGCGGCAAACAGTGCGACAATTCCGTGGTGTCGAGTCGCCCTGAAAGGTCCGAGCCGTGCACTTAATCCGAACGGTGTAGCCAATTAGCAGATAGCGTCCTGGAGGGTGCAGTTAGCCATTTTCCCGCTAATTACGCGCAGTGTGCCACGCGGCCGGATACGAAGGGGGTAAAAATGCACGGAGTATAGCGAAAGCTGGAATGGATATCGCGCTAAGGATACGCGTGGCGTATAGGCTCGCCAACTGACGCGGGGCTCTGTGCGAAATAATAGGGTAATTGTTATGCTACGGCACGGTAGGTAGAGGATCAGAGCCACGTCTACACGATAAGACACGACCCGCGGGGACACTTAACGAACTTAACTTTCCGGATCGTATGGGCATCTGGTTTCCGAAAGCACGGCCTCTCACCGCTTCACCGCGCCCTCGTCCTGAAGGATGCCGTTTCCAGAGATAGTCTTTAATAAACAAGACGAGGCTGACGGCGCGCCGGGCCGAAATCTTTTTGAGGAAAGCCATCGCTGGGCGATGTTAATCATGTTTGTTGGGGAACTTATTTCGATTCCCTTTCGTTCACTTTTCTCAGGGAAGGAACTGTGGGGAAGTTCACTTGCTTGTCTGGATTAATATTTGTATGACAGGTGTTTAGATAATCGAGCAGTCACATCTCCGATGTTGATTATTTTTTATATTAAATGGAATATCATAAATAGCAATGGTAGAAGTGAAAGATAATATAGAAAATGTGGTGTTTTTTCAACGTTGATAGGTACGCTTCGTAGCTTTTGAGTTAACAACTTACACAAACCTAAAAGCTGACATGTCTTTTCATTTCAATTTCGTTGGTTCGGTTAGAAATGTATTCTGCGAGTCAATTAGAAAAAGAATTATGAAGTAAGATAGATAGATTACTGGGGTGCAGAGCAGCTGAGCGTAAATTGAGAAATTTTTTCCTGGCAGGGGATTATTCAAGAACTCAAAGGCAGTTGACAGATTCGCTGTAATTCTTCTCTAATGAGAGCGCGAGTTTAATCAGGGCTCTGATAAGACTTGCTGCAGCGTAATAGAAAATTCTTGCACTTAATACAAGTTTCTTCGTCTTGGACGTAATACCGTCTTATCGCGCTATTTTTATTGGACAATGGAGGATACTCGTATGCATACCGCAGAAGTTAATTAACTTTCAAATACATTTGCGCGTTGCAAATTTTATGTAAATGCGTTTACACGAATTAGGGTATGCATGGTCTTCGCTTAATGCAAGAACGCATTTTGTTGTAACTTAGTTAAGTGGCAAAAAATATTCTTCCATTCTGTGACGTTGAAATCGCAAATTGAATTTTAAAGGAGCATCCTATTCGTACAATGCATTGCAACAATTTATTCGTGGTTTCGACGGTGGATTGCGATTGAAGCGGAAAGCAGTTGTCTACGTAATTATATTTGCCGTCTGAGTATGTGCTCGCAATGAAGAATTGCCCTATTGTGTTTGCCATATTTAACCCGACTGTTCATCCTAAACAATGAAAAGCTTTAATATTAATCTGCTTATAAAAGCAGGTGCTTGCAAACGGGCTTTTGGGCAACAATCAGTTGATGGATAATACTAAAGGATAGATGTTATTCTGGTACATCAGATAACAAGAGAAAATATAATTTCCACAATAAATTATTAACAACAACATTAAAACAAGATTAAATTCAGAAGAAAGAAGATCTTGTATCCTGCAGTATGTACCTAAGTCATAGCGAAATAAATAGTGAAATAAAACTGAATTCATTCTAGTGAATTTCGTTATCTTAATCTATAAACTAGAAAGCTTTTATATGTTTGTCTGTTTGTCTGTTGTCTAAAAGCTTTCGAACGATATACTCCGGGATCACGAAACGTGCCTCATCTCATTATGCCTGACTAATCCAAATGAATTTCTAGAAAGAACTCAACAATTTTTTTTTATAAAATCACAATCTTAATTTCGCGTGAACTTGAGTAGTAAATCTAGTAGTGAAATAAAAGGATAAATGGAAGTGTGTTGAAAAGAACGATAGAAGAAATATACTATAATATATAAATCCATATTTTCCGAACACTAACAATAAATTCTAATTGTAACTAATTGCCACCCTTATTCGTGCATCAAATCACACGATTAAGGGTGACGACTTGTTTCCACACTTAGATTGACGTAAACTCAAAAAAATCGTTCATTAATAATTTTCTTAACTTTGCTCACACTCGCGCACCTGTTCAATATGCGAGATCTACAGTGTACGAGACACCTCGACATCAATCTTACCAGGGAAATCATTTTTGCTCCGAAGTTTCTACGATGAAACGCTCTAGATTTTGAATACGGTGCATCGATGCATGCCTGAAATGTAAACGAGGTGGTCACGACATCAATCTTTCTATGATACTTATTTGTGGCGTTTATGTGTTATCACTGAAGTGTGAACAGTGGATAAGGTCTTGCTCGAGAGCTCTGAAAGATTTTCACCAAATACACCCTGTCGCAGCGTACATAAAAGCCTGATATAGATACATCAAACACGTTATCAATTCGAGTTGCCCTTTCTTATTGCGAAGATAATTTTTCCACAATAATAAACGATGCCATTTGCTTTAGGACTTTAATGATTTTGTGAAAGAATCCGTACACAAGCTACGTGCACTTTATTCTTGCAATGCGAAAGAAAAAGTCGCCGCAGTTTGGGAGAGAGGATTCATTTCCTCTCGTTTCCTTCCGCATTATTTATAAACCTAAATCCCTGCATCGTGTCACAAGCTTGGATTTTCTTGTAAAGTGTAAAGTGCAATGTTCCAAAATTAGATCGCATTCCTACATCTACAGGCTGTTCCACAGCAGATAGTAGAAAATAAAATGGGTGATTCTACGTGAGAAAATAAGACGAAAATCAAGACGAACGGAATTGCGACGGGGGCTTCGTTTTTTAGTTATTAATGTTAGAAAATTCGAGTCGGAAACGCCCGAAGCATGGCAATCCGGCGATCAGCGGCGCGTGTTCAGTACACGCTGGCTTCTAGTCTTGAGTAGACTTTACCGTGCGCAACGTGCAGCGTTGATCACCGAGTTGCCGTTTTTCAGGCGCTCGCGACTCAAATGTTCAAACATTAATAAATCAGAAACGAAACCTCAATCGGAATTTCGTTACTCTTGATTTTCCTCTTATTTTGTCACGTAGAACACTCTGTATATTTGTCATGACTGGATGATAGAAATAAACGTATTGTGTATAACAAAGAAACATATTTCTTTACTTAATTATTGCAGTATGCTTATGTCACATTACCAGGTAATTTCTGTCACGTTCCTGTCCAAGTGGTAATTGTTTCGTTTTTACAAAGAGAACGTTAGGGCTAATAGAGTTGGCGTCCATCAAACATTTGCGAGTAATTGCTCTTCGCTTTCTTTTACTTGTACTCGAAATAGATACAAGTGGCACAGGCCAAAGTGAAACAGTTCCATGGTAAATTGGAGCAGGCTTAGACTCCTCTAAAACGCTGTGTACACAAACTGTATTTACTATTCGTAGCTCACCAAGTCTAGGATAAACACGTAAGTCTATTTCGACTTGCAGATCCGACTGGCTCGATAGCCATCAATTGCTTGCACTTCCTAAGTTACGAAACGAAATTAAGATATTGTTACCTACTTTAAACTACCTCTAATTATTAGACGTCACGCGATTTTCGCAATCAAACTTACAATTGGCAACACACTTTCTATATTTTCAAAACGTTCTAACCAACGCATTTATAAACACGTTGCTAGAAATATTGCAAAACTGCTTTTAATACATAAATATCATAGAGCAATCGAGTATTGATGAAGTCGGCTAGCAGATGGTTATTATATTCAAAGCCTGGAAATTCCGTTGCTATCGGAAGAACATTTGAAATACACAAACGAATACACATGTTCCCTCTATCGGCAGCAGGCAGGGTGGCCTATAATTTAATTGGAATTTAATTTAATTGGAATTTGATTTAATCGAAATCGCTCGTATGCAGACAGCAGAATGGCCGCCCCGTAGAAAATACGCGAGCCATGGTTCGTTCGAAAGTATTCGCGCTAAATTTTTGCAAATGTCACTAGGGGAAACGCTCGCTGCGATTTTCATGAATTTTCCATATTGCGATGTTCCCACGCAATCACTGATATTACGGCAAGTGATATTCGGTAAAAGCGTGTGCAGGCACGCGGCCGTTATGAATTTTTTTTGTCCCTCGATAAAATTTATACTCGAGCGTGTATCAACTCACCTATGGCTGTGTAAAAATCTGCGCTTTTATTTTCACGAGACACGAATTCCATCGATTTTCCCATCGCTAATCGAATTACACCTAACACCCACGTTTGTATCCTCTTTTATCCCATTATTCCACCATTGATTCTTTTATCCCAATTCTATCTTCGACTTTTCAATCTCCTTTCTCGAATTCTCTTTTCAATCATAAAATTTTAATAATCGTCGAATATTTTTCTTTGAACCTTTCACACGGTAGATCTGCTGTATCCATATAAAAAACAGTTCTAAATTATGACATTGCTCTGGAAATAGCCATTCCAGACACATTTTCGAATACCAGTCTTGGGAACGTCTTCTTGGATTCAGTGACGAGTGAACAATGAATAAGGGGTGCAAGCTTCAATGGTTGAGGCTAGGTGGAATTGTTATGGGTATTAGACGCTGTTAAATTTTTCGAGAGCCAGCTATCAGCCTTGGAGAGCCTCCAGTCAGTAGGAATTTACCTAACGAAGCGAGAAGTAGGAAAGCCCGACGTGCGCGTAAGCCGCAACTCTTTGGAGTGCCTAGGGTAAAAATGCAAATCTATTTCTGCGTCCGTCAGTTTACTTTGCTCGGTCACGAGTAATTGCCCAACGTCCACAGCCTACGGGATTTCCTACGGAAGATGCAATTCCCGGAATTTAAACCCGACGAACTATTTCTCTCCTCTTTCTTCCTCCCGCCCTCCGGCGGCCAGCAATAACAGTAATCAGGATACAGGATTAAAAGGAATGAAGGACGGTTGTGCAAGGTGAATTGAAATTTTCCTGGGGGAAGACTGTGCAACCGAATTAGGATGCTGAATGGATACCCTTTTTCTGTTCTGTCGATGATTTATCTTATGGTATGTACACATAGCCCCGTCCCTTAAGAATAATTCATTAAAATGGAATTGAACTAAGAGATAGATTTGTCTAGTTTGATCTCTTGTATTTGAAATGTAAGCACAGAGTGATTATTAAAGTGGTAGATCTGGAAAGGAGCACGAGCAAGGTATTTTATGTGACACTAAGACCAAGTTTTGTTTAGCAAATCTTTTCTTTTAAATAATGAACTCAATAGAAAATCTTATTAATAGCATTTGTTATACTTATATTTTTTGAAGATTAAAAAATAATTTTTTTCAACAAAATGGCGGTGTCAGAGGAATAAATAGGCTTTGTCGATTTTTAAAAACCGGGTTTCTTATATAAATTTGTAACATTCGAAATGGGGTTTTTAAATTAAAAAAAAAACGGTTATATATACTACAATTAATATGTAAAAATGAATCAATTATTTAATTAAAAACGTTAACATTCTTACTTGAAATCGCCTCGGACCATTGTAGCGGGTAACAGTTTACTGTAAAACTAAACTTCATGAGTTCATATTTTCTGAAAAAAAATACTAAATAAAATAAAGATTTATAATGTATATTTTGTACGGATTTTAGTTATTTTAGTTTTTATTTTCTTTTGGTTTTGTATGCAGTATATTTTATTGTGTTATATTTTTGTAATTCAATAAATTTGAAAAAAAATGAAAAATTTTAAAATTAGTACAGATATTTGTTTTCTGTTTTAATTATACTTTTTTGCGATCATTCGAAAACCGGTTTAACCGGCTTTTTGGTAATCGTCGAATTCCAAAACCGGTTTTTTCAAAAGTCGATTTTTGTATATACCCTAATAATAAATGCCATTAATCAAATTTTCTATTGCGTTATTTAGTTAAAAGAAAAAAATTGCTAAATAAACCTATGATTCTCATGCGTCCAAGGTGGCACCGCCCCTTAAAAATTGGCAGTACAGTTGTAACTGGAGTTTAGAATGAAATGTATCCCTACATGATTCATTTTACATAATAATATCACTAATATTTTTCATACCTTTATCTTACACCTACACCTTAATCCTTCAATACCTCTAATTTATTTCATCCTGTAAGGCGAAACCACGCGAATAAATTCAAAGAGATCTACTCATGCTCTACTGACAAAATGGTAAAATATGCACTAAATGCCCCCGCGCTTGTTCGAGTACAGGCAACTGCAGTCACGGGTGTGCTCGCGTTATCACGGCTACTCCCTCGTTCCCTTGGATCGCGAACAGGATTCTGTATACAAATAACCGCTATTTCGATGTAACAGTTCCGCGGAATTTTCATCTGGACTCCTGGAAATGTTTGCTACCCACCTGCACGGGAAATGAAGTGGCCTGTTTCGTGGACCGACGAGTCTATTCCGGCTGGGAACGTGTCCGTCGAACAGGCAGTTCGTTTTTCGATTCTATCAGTCCACGAGGGATACACGTATTGTTGATTGATTATTAAACTGCGTGTGGCACGATCCTGCGAGTGCGGAGGTACAATCGGCGGGTTTTTTACGGTTTTTATACAGCGCGGTAGAAAAATAGACCTGAGAATTAAATTCTTTTCGCTCATAATCGATGAAGCTGTTCTTCAGCTGGATATATTAGTCGTTAAAAGTGTTTCTCGCTTTACACTCATATATTTCTCTTCCTAACAAGATGCGAGAAGTTCAATTTTCTCTCAACCTCAATTTTCCACCCTGAATAGTCTCACTCGAGGTCACCTAACCCCCTGGGGGTCGCGAATTGTTTTCTCGGGGGAGGGGGGGGGGGGGGGGGGTTGTTTCATGGTTATTTTTAGTTGACGATTCTTGACACTTATTTATTTATTTTATATTAATAACGAAATGTCGTTCGAAGAGTTTCCGCGCGATTAATATAACATTTGTCGGCTGTAAATTCTATAACCAATTCAATAATCTTTTGATGCTCAAGATATTTAAAAAAAAGGCGTCCGTGTTCTGAAAGTTCCGTTTTTTCTGCTTTAAATCGCAGCTTTTTTTTCTAAAAAAAAAAGTTGCGGGGATTTTATTATACATCAATCGAAAGGTTTTGAGTCATACTTCAAGGAAATATATTTGTCAATATGATTGGTTGCAAAAAATAGAATTATTTCGAGAGGTGAAGTCGAGTAATTCTTTACTTCTTCCGAACGAATGTTCTCTGTGAAATTATAAAATGAAATGGTTGGAATAATAATTTATTTTATAAAAACAGTATAAATCACTATGAAAACATTCGTTTACACTAAGAGCAGTCGCAACATATATTCGCCACATATTCCCTACACATCGGCCGATCGCATTTTAAGCACTTTCTATCGATTGAAAAGTATGTGTTCTACTTTACACAGCGTAGAAATACTGTCGGAACAACAAATCACTACACAAACAATAATGTTCTGCAGCAACTGTTAACTCCACTTTTCCGAGAATACTGACGTGGACACCACACTGCGTCTGCGCGACTCATAAACTACATATTTCACGATGCCACTCGGCTTCTTCAGATAAATTAGGGGTCTCATGGTGCGGAATCCGTAGTAAGAATCCGAAAGTTTCTTCCTCCACCACAACCGCTCCCCACCATTTACCGTTTCGTAGTCGCCACAAATCTTCCAAACGGCCTGGGTCTCGGTGACCCAGTGTGGTGTTTCAGGGTTAAGTTAGAATTATATTCTGAAATACCTATTTATGCGTGTTTTCGTTACCTTATTAAATTTACCCTACCTTATTTGAATATTATAAAAGGTGGTCGCGACTGAAAAAAAGATTGGGAAACGCTGCGTTACAGACTTCCAAATCCTTCATCTCCACAATTTTCAGCTGTCTCAATGTAACGCACGCATCCTCGCAGTACCAGATACTGAACAGTAACAGAACACCTCGTCCATCAACACTCTCACATTGAATATCACCCCTTTGCAATACTCCCGCATATTTCTGTCCCACCTGGTAATCATGCCAACCTCCGTTACCCCACTCAGAAACTCATCCCCTAAAGGGCCCAGAAAACCCCTTACGAAGTATCGTGGACGCGTGCACAGCGATAAGATGTTGCAACGAGCAGCAGCCTCGATCGGCACGCCTTTTTAAGACGCGGTGCGAGGGAATTAATTAAAACAGAATTCTCTCTTCGTAACGGCTTACGTGCGTACAGAGGGTGACAAAAGGAGGAAGGGTGAGAGGAAAGGGGGTTGGAGACAGGTGGTCGTGTGTCCGGGTTCCAATGGAACTGCGATTACAATTCCAGGATGCCGAACGGGTCGAAAGCCTGTGATATCCGCGTGGGGGTCAACTGCCAGTCCTACCCCCTCCTCCCACGGTTACTATTCTCCGGGTACATCACCCTCCATCCCCCGCGACCGCCTTTCGCCAATGGCGAGGACCCCCCAGTCCCTCTCGCGCCGGGCTACGGCTTTGGAATTCGAATTGTAATTTCTAACCGCGCGTCTCCGTACGCGCCATTGCCTTGCCGTTCGAAATTCGTAAACGGATTGCGGATTCCTGGACCTCTCGCGGGCCACGGGGATCTTCCACGAGCAGATACCGCTGCCCCCGAGTAAATATGCCCGATATGTGTTATAATTAAGGGGCTTCGACGAACGGCTCATGAGACACCGCGCGCGGTCTAAGGAGCTGTTGGGACTCGGGGTAGGAAGCAACGGTTTTGTGGAGACAGGCGCGGGGTGACTGTGGGTTGATCAGAACTGTGGTATGACGAGGGTGGATGTAGTTGACGGTGGAATGAGAGAATTTTCTGTTTAAAGGTGACGAGTTTGGGAAAGGGGATTAACCCATTCAGCGCACGATCTAGGGGGGGGGGGGGGGGGCGCAAGCAGGGCAAACTTAAAATCAATAAGAAAGTAAATCTTTTTGAAAAAGCGGTAAAAGAGTAGATAACACATGTTTGAATACAGTATCAAACTTATACGTTGTTTTTAAATCATCCATATAATTATTATTATATTAGGGAAAGGTGTTCATCTATACTAAACATCTTTACAAAAGGCATTTGTTGTTCAACAAATACCTATAAAAAATTTGAATCACTGTTAAAAATTAGATTTTAAAGTAAGTATTGGTAATTAAATACAATGGGAGGTCGGAATCATTTTTTACCAGAGCGGAGGAAGAGCTAGATCGGGCCCTGAACCCATTTGCTAAAGGTTGGGTTATAGGTATGTATTAGGGTGGCTGTTATTTTCGACCTTTGAATTTTCTTTGGGGAAGCCTCCAAAATAGTTCCAAATAATTCAAACAGAAATCTGTGTAAAGTTTGAGCCCGATCGGATAACGGGAAAAGGTGTTCCTGGGCCCGTGAACATTTAAATAATTATTTAACAGCCCAAAAAGTCGATTTTATATAATAAACCTTCCAAGTTATTGATTATATAAAAAAATATGTCAAATAAAAGTTGTAGATCCGAACAAGGAGCATCTTTTATGTTCTATTACTATTTCTTGTGCGACAAACGGTTTTCGAAAAAAGTCCGGAAAACTGAAGAAAAACTTTCTTTTCCCTCAAATTTTGAAAGTTTAAATGCTTCTCGAACACTTATTATTTATGAAGGCGAACAAAAAAATGGAATTTTTATTTTCGAGGACTATTTTTTAAACATTGAAGGGGGAGGCATATACCGAAATGTATAATAGGGCTGTAAGGAATATTCGAATACCAGAGAATTCGAATTTAAGATTCTAATACCAGAAAATTCGAATTTAAGATTCGAATAGTCGAATATTCAAATACTACTAATTATTTGAATATTCGAATAGTCGAATAATTACAGCTCTAATGTATAACGGATGCTGGATTTTTCCGCTAAATTATGTAATGTGTTATTACAGCGAAAATTATTTCGTGACATAGGCCGGTGTTCTGTTCTAGTGAAATGATGGAAATGGGTTAATGGGGATGGATCTTTCGTGGACTAGTTTGTACAGCTTGATTGTTGCAGGCTAAGATTTAGCATTTTGCTAAATCTCGCCCATTACACCACAGAAAGAAGAACTAACTGTGAGCTAATGTAACATAAATAATTGATGATGTAATAAAAACGTATTATTATTATTTGTTGAAAATTTTGTTGCAAGATCGTTGCTATGTATGGTGACAAAATAGTTCCTACGATTGAACTTCGCCGTTGTGCTATTTTTCTCTTTACTTCTTTCTTGAACATTATATCCATCTTCTGTGCGGTAAATATGTTATAGTAATAATAATGTTGACTGCAGGATTCGGGGTGTAAGTTTCTTCTTCTGATATGGGTGCAGAGCAGACAAAAGATTGTTCAGTAGCTTGGTCTACAGCCTAATTAGCCCAAAGTTTAACAAATTAAAAACACATCGAAGTACAGAAGACAATTTGATCTTGAAATTCAAGACAAGATTAGTGACACATTTTTGTATATAACAGCCACGATTATTAACATATTCCATTGAGAAAGGTACGCGAGCAAAGCAGAACCAGAATGATAAAGGAGTACACCTCCGCCGCTCGTTCCGGCATTTCGTTCTAAAAGCTGCACTCCTCCGTTTTATTTCCCGTAACGAACGGGCGAAGAATGAAGGAGTTAAACACATTTCATATGTTTCACGGCCTGCTCCTCCCCCGACGCTCCGTGCGCCAACTTTGCCCCGCAATAGCGGCGAATAAACTTCCTCGAGTAACTACATCGGGAGTGCTAACTTTCTTCCCTCATCAAATCCTAAGCCCATCATCTCGCTCAAGTTCCGTCCATCCCCGGGAAAAAGATTTCAGTCCCCTTTACCACAATCGAGATAACGAATCCTCGCCCAGGGAGCGCAATTATATCGATCGTTTCATCGGCACGTACGTGACGTCCAGTAACTTCGTAACCTCTTTTCCCGCCTCGACGCGGCCTGCCGTGGAAAAACTCCACTTTCCCTCGATCCCTTCCTCTTTTTTTTCCCTTTGTACCGCGGGCGCTTGTAACGAAAATACCGCTTCTAGGCAGGGAGCGCCCGCCGTGATTGAGAACGTGTACCGAAGCTACCTTTGATAACTTTGACGGCTGGATTCGGAGAACCTACAGTTCCCTTCGTGCGAAGAATCCATTACGATTTCATTGGGTTTCTTCGTTTATGATATCTTGGTGTTCTTGGCGCGAAGTCACGGCGTAATCTGTATTCTTATGGGCACCCGTTACATTGGGGGGATCGATGTGCGATGTGTAATGATGGGGTTTGAATCAGAAATAGAATGGAGATTTCTTATTGCCTTTTAGTTTAGAGTCAGTTTACGATGATGATACGAAGTACCTTGCGGATTTGACAGTTTGGCTGTGATTTAGGTAGCGTTTAATTGTAATAAGATAAGATTTTATAATAGACTAGCAAAATACACCCGCGCTTCGTTTCGGGCATAAGAGATATTAAGGAGGTTTGATACCAGGGGAAAAAATGATGAGAAATCTTTGAAAAGTGTTTTCATCTAATGTTCAAAGTGTAGTCCGCGTTGTGTCAAAATTTCAAGTCGACTGATCGCACGGTTTTTCAAAAAATTGAAATCAAAGTTGCGCTCTTGTACACAGGCTGTTATGAGAGAGGCGATAAGATTTTTATAAAATGTTACACAGAGTCCTTAAAAATGGTGAGAAAGTTCTAAAAAATGTTGCAATGAGAAGCTTAAATATTCCTTTGAAATTCTAAAAAAGAAAATCGGACATGAACCGTACCGCTTTATTAGATAATTGAATAAATAGACAGCAATGTGCTCGTATTTTTGGAACTGTCTGAAGGGACTGTTTGAAACGTGGCAACGCTGTACGCCGGATAGTTGCCTATACAATGTATACTTCTACAAAGCATACAGTAGAAATTAGTAAAAGCACTACCAAGCTGTAAACATGTATTTAGTAATTTGCTGCGAACCGGTACGAACCCGCAAAAGGACGCCACAAATGTTGAGATGGAAAGAGAAAAAAAGATGGACGCAAAGCGACGTTGCCGCATTTCACTCACATATTTTACGGTACTTTTAATGAAAATATTGTGTTTCTAGCTGCATTAAACATACTTTTTGTTTAATTGAATTCCAAACCCAAATATGTAGTAATAATTTTATTAGGAATAGACATGTAAATCAAATATTTGTCTACATAATTTTTTTTTATCTAAGATTGGTATCACTGCAGAGCTCTCATGTATAAGCATGGGCTTACCCCTCTCGCCGCCTGCCACGCAAGTGAGGTATCGAACCTCCTTAAGGACTCCATGAAAACACATTTCACCCCTTTTCACCACCCCCTTAGTGGTTGATTAGAGAAAAATTCCGAAATTGGTTCTTGGGCACTTATGTGGGTAACCTTTCGAAGTAAGAGTTAAATTGATATCTAATCGGGTCTAAGAAATAATAAGAAGTCCGAGAAAACATATTTCACCACTTTTTACCCCCATCATTGGGTTGGAATTTAAAAAAATCCCTTCTTATCGAGCACCTACGTTGCAAAACAAATATCCTCCGAATTTCATGTTTCTAGGGTCAGCGGTTTGGGCTGGACGGTGATGAATCAGTAACACAACGATTATATAAGTGTATAAAAAAATATATAAATAAATATAATAGAAGATCAGTGTTTCCCAAACTTTTATGCTTCACGTGCCCCATGAAAATGTGTATAACTGACATACCCCTTGTATTGATAGATAAAACTATAGTTGTAGTATAACAATGGGAATAAAATAAAACATACCTATGTGTGTGTGTGTGTGTGTGTGTGTGTGTGTGTGTGTGTGTGTGTGTGTGTGTGTGTGGATATTAATTTTGTATTCATAAATTACATATATCGCTAACACAAAGAGTGACATAAACAATATAACATTCGCTCGGAACACACGAGTGTGCCACTATTTTACAGTTCCTAGATCCAGCGACTTCTGAGCTCCCACTGTGTACCCCCAAAAGTTTCACCGCGTACCCCACGTTGGGAAACACTGTAATACCTATATTGTTTAGGGTTTCTGATGGCTCATCTGTGAGTGTAAGGAGAGCCCAGGTTACGATGGTTCAAATTCAATTTTTATTGAAGTATTATCGGCATTTGCAAGTACTTCCAATATTTTTCTAACAAGCAGGGCTGTGAAATGAGGGGAATTTAGTTTCGGAGCCAATCCTTCGACGGTCACGATTGCATTTTGCTCGATAGGAGCCCATAAAACGTCTTCGTCCGGCTCCACAGGTCTCCTGGCACGGAACTGATCCTCCTAGCTGTAGTTCCATGATCGAAAGTCTTTTAAATCGCCTTTGGCACTGTGTTGCACTAATAGAATTCCTTCTATTCGTAAGACGTATGTTTTCTGCTTTTACAATTGCGTTAATGCCTTTTTTCAACTAACATTGCACGGTGAAACATGTTCTTTCGTGACTTTTATTACAGTATCTTATACACGTCGAAAATAGATATCCCTGACGTAGTAAGATGTGTGAAAAGAGTAGATATATATCCTCGTTATATTTTTATATATTTCTTCTTGGAATAATTAAAGGCTCGGATGCAATAAAGGGACTAGTCCCTCGAAAATGCGAAAAAGTATTGTCCAAACGCTAAGAAAAATTGGAAAATTAAATTTTGTTAAACTGGATTTTAAAAAATATAGTGTTGTAAAGCTCGTCACGGCACATATTTTTAAACGATTTTATTCAGCTTTGATCCTCTGTTTGTTTGTTTGTATGGTTCAAATCTGCCAACTCAAATTTCGCGCACGGCGCCAACTGTCAACGCGAGTGCTAAAACTGGTAAACAGCGTATTATACGCGGCTGTTGACTGTTGGTGGCGCGCGAGATTTATATATATCGTCATATCTTCTACAATTATTTAATAATCAGTGTGAAAATTGGTGAAAAACTTCCTTGCATATTAAGGAAAAACTTTGTCGCTGCAAGTTATATGTACCTCAAAATTGCCGTAATACTTTTTAACGGCGGACGTTGAAAAACGGGTGTATGTCTAGTATTACTTTTTAATTAAATATTATTATATTTTTTAACATAAGGGTTTTGTGCATACATTTTACGGATTCGCTAGAGTTTTCAGAGTTTTATGTTTCAAGTCTCATAACGATCCGTTAATATTTACTCAAGTTATCGCAATTTATGTTTAAAAAGATATTGACTTTGGTCGAAGAATTTTTTTTTGTTAATTATTTTTATCTCGAATACTAATGATTCGATAAAAAAAAACTGTAAATAGAAAAAATGTGTGCCGTGGCGAGATTTAGAACACTATATTTTTTAAAATCCAGTTTAACAAAATTTAATTTTCCAATTTTTCTTAGCGTTTGGATAATACTTTTTCGCATTTTCGAGCGCTAGTCCCCTTATTGCATCCGAGCCTTCAATTCTACTAAAATATTTGATCACCTTACTGATTCATTTTAATGCACAGTGTTACACATATAGGGGAATTTTAAAATGTAACAGAGAAAAAATGTTTACACATTCGGAAACAGATTAAATAAGAAATTAGTTACAGGCAAGTCATTTGAACATATTCTACAGTCTCGAAATTACGAAAATATTCTAATAAGAATGTCAAATAAGTTAAATCTTATAACCACGATTTTCAGCATGCAACAGCTACCATTTACCAAGTCCAAAAGAATTTAAACCTTAAAAAAGGAACGCCACCGCAGTTTGCAGCCACATGCATGTAGATAAATGCATAATACCATAGTGGTATAAAAAGTTAGAGCTCATAACGCCGTTTAATTTTGTGTACCTTTTTCCTCATATCTATTACCGTTTCAAGGATATTGCCACTTCTAGCTCTGTGAGCAATTTGAAAGCACGTTCATGCTCCGAGCACATTTTCCGTAAAAATTTCACTATGACAAAGGAATTAATTTACCCACAATTGCTCACATTAAAAGAGCCCATCCACTGAACCTTCGATCAATCAATTTCAACTATCATATACCTTTGGCATATCGAATAAAGAAACGCAGCGACCACCCTTCAAACTCGCTCGCCTAATCCACTCCGAAACGAGGTTTTCCCGAGCTCCTCCGGGCGCGAAATTTAAACGGAGACGCGCCCGGCGTAATCTCCAGACGTTGAAAGCAGCTCGCGGCGATATTAAGCGCTAAACGAAGAAGAAAGGAAAAAAACAACAGTAACTTTGCGGAACGCGGACGGGTCTATTAAACCGGCACGCGTTATCGTTCCGTCAGCCGCTCTGAGGCGGGCAGGGCCGAGTGGTGGAGTAAGGGAAGAACGGGGAGGAGGAAAAGACACGAACTTAACTGGAAAAAGGAGCTAATAACGCGGGCTAGCGTATACAGACACCGCTTAATGCTGCTCGTAGCGGCCACTTTTGGTGAAGTCTCTCGAGAATGAAGAAGAAGCTGAAGAGAATCAAGATAGAGGGTGGGCGGGCAGAGAGGGCGGCGCAGAGGGGTGAGGGAGCGAGCAGGGGCGCGAAGGAGAGAAAGGAAGAGAGGCACGACTGAATGGTCGAGGAAAAGACCCAAAGGGGTAGCCGCGAGCTACGGACCGTATTATAAAGCAAAGTAAAGGGAACCAAGTGCTGGCGCGGACCTAGTCGAGGGTGAATTTAATTCATAATCCACCACAATGCCTACTTGCCGGCAGCTCGGCTCATCAAGGTTTCACGAGGCCTTTTTCTTCGGCCATTGCCAACCGTGAACCGAGCCTTTCTCTCTTTCTCTCTCTCCCCGGGGGTACGGTGAAACAACTCTTCTTGAATACAGGCCAAAACATCGGGGGGGGGGGGGGTCTGGTTTGTTCTGTAAACACGTGCCAATGGTAAAATATAAGAGGTCATATAGATCGGTCAATTGATATTTCATTGTCGGGGCAACGATTTAATCCCTCGTTAATTTCTAATGGGACGGTTTAACCCCTCGTTATGTGGTAGGCTGATTAATCCCGAGGAGGCAGGGGGATGTTTGCCGAACGGGTTTTCGAGGTAATCGACTCTTCGATTATTTATTAATGAGCATGAAGCGTTTTTTATTTGGATCTGAAGGGCGAGGTAGATCTTTCCTCGTCCCTGAGGCGAGGGGGCTCCTGTTACCAGCCATAAACTCTTTTAGCTACCACTCCTTTTCATCTTTTACAGTATGTTTAACTTTCACGTTTAAAAGTAACAAGTAAATTCAGAGAAAGTGTTAAGAATTACATTTGGTTTATGTCAAAATCTTCGGCAGTACCAAACACATTTGACCAATTAACCAAGTTTCACCCTACACCTATTCACAAATAAAGATTGCGAATTTACCGACTTTTTCAATTATCGGTATTTCGGTAAAATTTTCAATCCAAACCGGTATTTTTTTTTAAGGTATTGAAAATATAAGAGTAAACGTTATAAAAAACTTTTTTTTAACTCTAATCGAGCATTATAAAAAATATATACAAATGAAACTATTATGAACATAAAATATAAAATGATATAAATCAAAATAGATATATTTGTATAACTAATAGCAATACTTATTAATATGGATCTTCACCACGAAAACAATGAAAAGAATCTTAACTTACAGACATAATTAAATATTATTTATTTAGCAATTCTTGTTAACAAATAAGCACGCAAAAAACATTTTGTCTAAACTTTGGTCTCCTGATCGCGACCTAATTTTTGTACAATATAATCCAGCCACGGATAAAGCGCTCTCAGATTCCACACTTGTTGGTCGGGTAGTCATTAAGAATTCATATGCCATTTGTATATATTTTTTCCATACTTTTTCAACTTGAAAATACGTCCATTTTTTTTTATGACTTGATTCAGATTTTTAGTTTTCTTTTTAATCAGAGTTCGTTCTTCATGAGATATTTCGGTTTTCGTCTTTATTAGCAATTGAAGTTTTTTTTTCACTGATAACGTAGTAATTTATCGCGATTTACCGGCATTGCAATCCCTATTCACAAATAAAAAACCGAAACCCTTGTCAAAACCACCCCAAAGTTTCCTAAGTACACACGCCAATAAAATTTACATATTTTACCTCATTTCATCAACCATGCATTCCACAATCATACCCACAGCCCGTACAATTAACTGTCCAACTCTTCAGTAGTATAAAACACATTTGATCAGCCTATCTAAATGTCACCCTACACCCCTTCACAAATCAAAAACTCCTTCTCAGAGCAACCCCAAAGTTTCCTAAGTACACATGCCACCCTGTACAATCTACTGTGGCCCTTTCCATCAGCCATGCATTCCACAATTATTCCAAAACCAGTAAAAGTTTCCAGCGATCTCGTGTCCAGTTAATCCAAATGATTCCACGATAAACATGCGACGCATTCCTCCGCCGTCCACAGCCCTCCGGAGCGTGCCTGTAAAACGTCAGAAACTTGTTGGCCCGCGAAATGGAATCGGTTCTATGAATATTTTCTACGGTTCGCGTAACCGTTTCCTCCTTTTTTCGCCGTAGATTTATTAGTGCGATTCCAGGGCTGGCACGAGCCGAGCCGCGGTTGCAGGGTCGATCGTCCACGGGGATCTTAAATTTGCGTATGGCTCGTAAACGAAGGCCTCCCAGCGCGAGCTCGATTTTATGGATTGTAACGGAGTGCTCCGAGCGCGCCGAAACGGCGCTCCTTATTCTTCTCTCTTTCGTTAACCCGTTTTACCTTCGTCAAGAAAGAAGACGTAAAAAAAAAAGGCACGGCTGGCAAGAACCGAGGGAGATCGATAGCGGGAAACCTTCGAGTAACTCTTCTAGTAGAGATGGGGGGAAAAAGAAGAAAAGTCGTTGTTGTATGTGGAAAGCGTTGCACCGTAAAGTCCAAAGTATTTGACGCTTATGATGCATGGTAGTTTTAGTTTAGGGCGTTTTATGAACTGCTGCATCTGATGATTTCATACAGAATTTCTTTAGGTATACCATCGTGGAATTCCTGGCAGTTTTACTCTTTAGAACAAGGATTTGATTCTTTGACACCATCGTCTTTGATCGGCAACGATTTTGCAGAGGAACATTGAAGGGATTTAGAATAAAAGTTCACTTAAGGAGGAACTTCGTATAGATGACTAAAATAAAGCCTGACTTCTGGAAACAATTTTCAAAGAACTTATTTATTCTAACTTGTTGAAACTTTTAGGATGACTTAGTACATATTTAAAAAAGTAAAAGAAAAATTTTCCATGATATAAAATAGTCAATATAGTATGTCGATTCATGGAAGCAGTTCTCAGTGGCCACGGCGTCAAAGTTATAAATTGGCATGCAGCATAACTGGAAAAATATTTGACCAATCGGCTTCTCCGAGTGCATAAATATACACAATTAAATTCTCTTCCAGATAACCCTATAAGTTTAACTATATTATTAAATTATATAATATCTATTGCACAGTGAAGACGGAAGTTTTTCGTAAGAATCGCCTATCTTTTAAAGTTTAAAGTGTTATCACTTTTTTAATAAAACACTTTTTATTATTCTAATAGGTTCATCCATAGCGTAATCTTATTTAAAAAACAAAATTGGTCTTTTTTCTTGGTTTCAGCCAACTACAGTCGATGGTACACTGCACGGCAATTTATACCTTTGGCGCCGTGGCCGCTGAGAATTGCTTCCATGAATTGACATAGGTATATTGACTATTTTTTATCATGGAATAATTTTCTTTTACTTATTTAAATATGTACTAAGTCATCCTGAAAGTTTCAACGAGTTAGAATAAATAAGTTGTTCGAAAAAAAATCAGGCTTTAGTCATCTATACGAAGTTCCCCTTAAACGATGAAAAAGAATTCTCATTTGAATTTCAAAGAGAAGGTGAAAAACCAACCATCGGTCTGACAACGTTATAATAAAACAGTACCTGCTCTATTTCTATATGATGACATATCAAAAGCATTCGAATTGAAAAAGAAACTCCTTTTGGAGAATCTAATAAACTCCACCGAAATGGTCGTCGAAGGTGCCTACTACAGAAACCTGAATCGCAAAACACAGGAAGACCCCTCGTAGAAGGAGTCAATTGCAGTTTTGCTAGAGCTGCGCTTTCACAGTGTTTCGTGGTGGCGGATAAAGGCGACTTCATTGGATTCCGTTCGATCGACACGTGAAACGCACCATTGGTATAATTGAATTAATTCGTCCTTTCATCCCAGCGAATCGTCGGCGAAACGACGTGTGTAATCAAGATCGGCCGCGTTGCTGGGCGGGTTTTTCATTAATGGACCTCCGGGGCCTCGACGATCCTGTACAATGTGAAAAGAGCGGATAATCGCCGGGAGTTTCGGCACAATGGTTACGTGGAATCATCTTTCCCTGATTCGTATTGTCTGCGTCGAGCTGTTCGAGCACTCGAAAACTAAAACAATTTCGATTCGAACCTCCTGCCGTTTCTATTACGGCTGGGGCTATTCGAATAATTTAATATTCGAATATTTTACAAGTATTCGAATGCTACGAATAAACTTCGAATATTTGAGTATTCGAATGTTATTATTCGAATATTTAAGTATGCGAATACTATTCGAATACTGATGTATTCAAATAGTATGGTGTGAATTATAAATCAAGTTCTTTAGGTTCATTTTTTTACAAGCTTTTATTTAGTATCAGTTGTGAGTTCGTTAGTTTGTCAGGATGAAATCTTGTAAGCTAATTTTGACCCACTTCAACATATTAAATACTTTATAGTAAAATTTTTGTTTAAAAAACAAGCTTTTATTAAAATGTAATAAAAAGGAACCGAACTCACAACGGAACCTAAACAAAAGCTTGTAAAAAAATGAACCTAAAGAACTTGATTTATTATTTACACAATACTGAAATATTCGAATACCGAAAAATTCGACAAATAGTACCAGCCCTAGTTTCTATCGCGTCGCTGAAACCAGAATCTGACCACCAGGAATTCTGTTGGAGAGCGATTTTAATAATTCCCATTCGCCAGCACGTGCCCTTAAAAATTTACAACGAATGATTCTTCGCTCGTGCGCAATATTCAGTTTCTTTCGAAAATAAATTCTTAATTCGAGAAGAGGTGGCTTGTTGCCATAAACGAGATGCAGGGTGTTTCCTCTTACGTCATATCAATCTGTATAATTGAAGCACGTAGGCGGGCATCGTGTTCCAGCATGGTTTACGTTCCCGTAAATATTGAGTCCCGACGAATTTCCCGCGAACGGAAGGATCGTGTCGATTTCGAAACGTTTATATTTCTGGCTCGCGAAAGGGCTGGGCGGCAATTGTCCCGTTGGCTTAAATTTCAATGTAAAATGGGCGATCGTGAGTTATTGCGCCGTAAAACCACAGCGAGCCGTGCGAATGCATGTGCCTGCCGTTGCACATGCGCCAGAGTGTAGCGAGTCCCTATCACTTTTTAATTCCGCCGCGGCCACATAATGTCACGCGCGCCGACAGGTTGATGTAAACGTGTCGCGGCTTTGTCCAACGCGTCCAGAGCCACCGTGGATAGCTTTAATGTTTATAATACCGATTTTTGCGGCCCCGATTCGGACAGTCGAACATTTCCAGTTTTATCCGAACGTTACAACCAGCTAACACATCGATTTTTCTAACGAAAAGTATCGAATATAACAGTATGAGATTTAATAATAGGAAAAGTTAATTGATTCTTTACAGTGGTTGCTTGAGCTTGTGCAGGGAAATTTAAGGAATTCTAAGAACCTGTTAGAGAATTTCCTCTCCTCATAATTTCATAAGAATTATTTTGGTTTTGTGTTTATACCTTTATGTGCTTTATGCTTCTACTTTAGTTACGTATTACTTGTATAATTATTTCTCTAATCTACCCTTCATTGCCCAGTGTGGGGCAGACCGGCTAGTTGATACGTTATTCAGTTTTCAATTGTTTTCAATTTTGTTTGAAATAATTACTTAATAACAAATATGCTAAAATATACTTCGGTCCTTCCTTTTTAATATGTAGTAATTGAAAATTTGAGAAACTACATACAAAATGAATGAAAAAATGTTATTTGGACGAAGGCAAAATCAATTTACCCCACTGCGGGGCAAGTTGATACATCTGTAAAATATCCGTTTAATGCAGGGCTGCCCAGGAGTCAGTTTTGAGCGCCTAGCGGCGGGCAACCACCCTGGCGTCGGGCTGTCCCGTTGCTAAGGGTAGAATCAGTGAGGAAAACTGCCTTAGTATATTCTAAAAACCAAACAGATTTTCGCACAAACATAGAAAAACATTGAATTGAGCTACACATATATACGATGTCGAGATAATTTGTCTGTATCAACCTGCCCCTTTATCAACTAACCCCGGTCTCCCCTATATATTGTAAGTCCGGGATAGTTCGACCATTTTTTGGAAAATAAATTGTAGCATCGTTGTTTTTCACATTTCTGTCGTTTTGTGCAAATTAAAACAAAGCCCAAGCAGTTTAGAGTATACATAAATTATAGAGATTATTTTCCGTTTTAACCAAAAACATTGGCAACTGGTCGGTCTCATCCGCATGTCGGGGTTAGAGCGTCCACCCACTACGGGTGAGACCGACCTTGAAAAATAACAAAAAGTGTAGCTGACAAAAAGTATAATACACAAGGAAATTAATTGATATGTTATTTCTTCTTCAGTTTTTCACAAACCAACGATTTTTTTGTAGTGTTTACTTTTATATTTTCAATACCTTAAACAATCGGTTTTGAATGAAAGTTTTACCGAATTACCGGTAATTGAAAAAGTCGGTAAATTTGCAATCCCTATCGACCACCTTGTCAAAATAAATTAAAAACGAATGCATACGTATTGTTGGGGTTACACTGTAGTTTTATGCATATTATATCCCCCAATATCGGAATAGTGTAAATAAATATACCTGTCTTTCAAATATCACGAGCACTGTAACTTGGTCTAAAAACTTTCAGACTCGCATAAAGTCTTAAATGAATTATCTTATAATTTGAATATGGATTTGTGACAATGGTCAATGCGAGATCAACAACAAGCGCATTCATTTCTTTTGTGTCAATGACACACAGCCCTCTCTCTTGCGTCAGTCTTAAAATATCAACACCGACCGGACTCTCCCGATGGTCGAACTATACCGGACTTACCCTATTATTGTTTCTTGTATTTATCAAAGGGCTTCCGTTTAACTAAATAAATAAATAAATAAGAAGAATGATGTCAATCTGTGATCCCGAGCATTGTCAATTCTGCTTTTCTGGTACCACATAAACGGTTCCTCCTCCAAAAACCAGATCTTATGCCATCAACTCTTTTAACCAAATATTCACGCATCCACTGCATGATTTAGTATAACTTACAACTTCCCAAAATCACAACCACCTATGCACAAAAAACATGAATTAATAATAATAATAATAATAATAATAATAATAATAATAATAATAATAAGTCGTCTTTATCCTTTTATAATATATGATACAGACACGCAGTAGAATTAGAAACGCAAATACAGAATGGACGAGGCTGAGCGTGGCTGTTATTATGCCTGACCCGGTGAATTGACAAATTTATTCTCTCCGAGCTAAGTAACCATCGCAAAGTTCCCGATGGAGGACTCGACCAACAGCAGCAAATTAAATCACGCCTCTACGTGCCTTCGTTTACTCTTAATGGGCTCAGCCTCAGAATTTAATCGTCAAACGTTGCGCTAAGCTCCCAAGTAAAATCACACAGCGCCAGGGAAACTTGCCACAGCGTCCCGGAGACTTTGGTATCCCCTGTATCGTCGGGCCCCTCATAATTGCCAGAGGGACGTATCGGTGTGAAACAGACGAGAGTGGAAAGCTAGCGAGTGTGTCCAGGAAAAGTCACACGGCCGGTTCGCTAAGCCGACTTGGATCCATGGGGAATTAATCCTCCGGTTAGTATGCGGCTGGTGAACCGGCTGTTACAACATCGCTTGGCAATAACCCCGCGAAATATTGTGTAAAGGCCGATATACCACCCCCGCTATCGTTCCACCTACCAGACGTGTGCCCGTTGTTGAACTTCCACGCACCTATCTTGCCGCAGCAAACACACCAACCTAGTTTAATCTGCCGATCTTAGATAGAGGCTCGACCGCGGGTGGACCTTCCTTCAGCGAGGTGTGAGAATCGCGCGGGTGACTGTCGAACTTTGCGCTGGTTGGATCTAGGGACGAGTTTGATGGTGTAACGTATAGCTTATAGAATTAAGAGTTTAGAGCAGAGGTTTTAGACGCAGGAGGTGCATTTATTTCCAATTTTGAGACTACTCAAGTGGAAACATCTTAATATATAAAGCCGAAAGTGTTTGTGTGCTTGTCTGTCGCGTAAAAACTTTCGAAAGGTAAACTCTGAGATCACAAATTGTGTCCCAAGCTCATTATGCCTAGCTAAACCAGACGAATGTGACTATTTTCGCAAAAAATAAATAAGGGAGAGCGGGGACAAACGTAACACTTTTTACATTTGGCTAAACTGCCAATTGCCTCTTACAGATATAAAGACGAAAATTATGCCTTAAGATAGTGTGTTTCTTGGTCTATCATTTCACCACAAAATCAGCCTTCCACGATAAGTAGTCAAAGAGTTATGGCAATTTTTCGCAGTGACTGTCAGTGTTACTTTTGTCCTGCACGGGTAGGACGAAAGTGACACACCATGGGGACGAAAGTAATAATAATTATTTTGAATACAATTAAGTAAAAACACTTCTTCCAAAGCAAAATAGGATTTTTATTTTCAGAAACGATAGAAACAAACATTTAAATAAACATATTTTAAGTAGGTAACGATTAAAAAGCATAACCAGCTTCAAACATTTCTTTGATACTGTGTATTTGATTTAATATGGAATCTCGTGTAATGGCCCCGAAAGTAACTAATATTTATGATTTTTTTTAAAAAACTATTGTTAATATTGGGATTCAACTTCTCCCCGTAATGAGGTGTTACTTTTGTACCCAGCCATGTTTTTCAGCATAGAACTGTTATAACGTACAAACTATACAAGATTTATTGAAATCAAATACAGGAACTAATAAAGACATTATCTAAGAACGCTCTAACAAATAATTGGATCAATGTCTATATTTTAACTACGAATATTAACAAAAAAAACCAACAGAGGAGACACTTATCTGAATAATCGAAATAACGAAATCAGCTCGCCCACAGTATACGAATCGTCGTATTGGTCAGCGTCACTCCGTGGAATAAAAGAAACATTAAACACGCGTAACTATGTAAAGCAAACGTTTTGGAAACTTTTGTGGAAGGCGGGAGAAGGCGTGTTACTTTCATGACGCCGTTACGTTTGTCCCCGCTCTCCCCTGCATTTTTTTTATAAAATCAGAATCTAAATTTCGGGCGGAGCCGAGTAGTAAAGCTAGTATCATTATATGTCTACACACTACACGCCACTCGGTCTTTAAGCCCCCATTAATGGAACAATTAGCTAAGTCATGCTTCCGTTTGTCACTTTTACGCTTTCACTATACCTACCTGTACGGTCGACAACACGTGTATATGTACCTATACTGACATTGCGGCCAGAGCTCGAGGTGCTGAGAGAACTGTAGGAAAGGGGAAGAGGGAATCACCCATTTGGGGTGCGTCTCGCCAACGATAACAAGCTCGTTCAGTTTTATTGATGCTCGCTTTAATACACAAATCTGCAAAGAAAGATGTTATATTTCATGCAAATAATTGATAGTCTCGTCGAGATTCATGAAGGACTGCCGGAGAGAATGGTGAAAGGGTTAATATCATTAACAGAGAAAGACAGCTTTTCAAGGGCAGTTACTTCGCCCCACATTTTATTACATATGTCGAGTGTATCCATAAGAATCTCTCTCATTTGTTTTCTCATGTAAATAACAACATTCAACTCAACGGCGCAAAGCATAATAGTATCATATAATAATATATCATGTAACATACAATATATATATATGATATATCATTACTCAATAGTCCCTCTTAATTCGTATATTTATATTTATATATATTTATTTATATATTTATATATTTATATATTTATATTCTGTGTTATGTATACATATATACCTTCGCGTTTAATTCGTTTTATCCGCCAGCCTCGACCGCACCGTTTTCCTTCGGAGCTCGATAGAAAGCACGCCCGAGCCGCCAAGCCCAGAACGACTTTACAGAATATTCAACTCTAATCCATTTACGCGAGGAGTTCACTTGAGCAGCTGTTCATTACAAGTCCTAAATAGGAAAATAAGTTACATTTTTCTAGCGTCGTTTCTCTACAAAAGCAAGTGCCGCGTATCAAAATTTATCCTCCACTGTTTAGACGAGGCACGTCCTCTGTTTAGTGGAGGTTGCCTCCGCTCGGGCGGCGCGATGACATGAGACGTGTCATGCTGAAATTTCTACAGTAGTATAGGTCAATCGCATAGCAGCCACCTAATCCGACCATCAGCCACGAGCAGCATTAAACATCGGCGCCTCGGTTTAATTAGCCTCGTGCTTAGCGCACGTCCGCGCGAAAGTACTAAATTCAATGTACAAACTTCACTCCCCGATATTACCCAAGGAAAATACCGAGTCTCGCTCCCGTTTAACTTCCGTTTAACTCCGGTTACAAACTCCCGCCGAGCACCGAGCGGAAACGATGCGGCCGACCACTTAAAACCACTTAACCACTAAGACGACCATTCCTCGCGTCGATTTCGTTACACGTTACACGCTAAGGTCAAAATATCCTCCCTATGGTATTTTACTTCTCTATCTCCGCACCCTTGCTTCTTTACAATGGCCGTACAAAACGGGGGGGGGAAATCAATGAACGACGAAACGGAAGTGCCTCGCGAGGGACGTGTCCCGATCATCCGAAATCGATCTACGATTTCCTTGGAACACGACGTTATTCACGATAATATCAAGTCCGAGTGCTACGCAATTTGGATATCGAAGTTTCAATACTAACGATAGTGAACGCTTGGCTTGATAAACTTCATTAGTTTGATGGTTGAAGTATTTCTCGAAAGAAAAGAAGCGTAGTTTAAGCAAGTTTCTTATTTCTTTCGCGCCCTTCTATGGATAGATCATTACCTATATTTATAGTTATCGGAAATGGTAAAGAAATTCCTTGCCTCTGCAGTGTTATCATTTCCTCGTACGTCACATCAGTCGTGATTTACGCGGGGATGATCAAGAAGCAACCACAGCAGAGTTTCCAATCCACGAAATCCATCGACCAATTTTAATTCAGTTTACAAAGATAGAACTCATTATCTTCAAAATTACAAGCTTCAATATCCAAACAACAGTCTCTTCCGTCGAATTTTCTTTCCAACACAAATGAAGACACAGTAACCTTTCCTTTCTGTTGGCCACTAAAATATTCCAAGGGGTTGTGAATCGACTACAGATGTTTGGGTCATTTCAATCGCTAGATCAACACGCGGCCATAACATGATTTCTAAACGGACGCTTCGGTGAACTTACTCTAAGTCAATGCGAAGGAAGACAAAGTATGCCCACGCCACCAGCGAATTTCCCGCAGCCTCTCCATCCTTTTGCAGAATTGACGTCCGGGATCCTGTAAAAATGGCTACGAACTCGCCTGCGTGGCATGGGGACACTGTGCCTCGTCCTGTTTCCTCTACACTTATCGTTTAGTCTATTTACTCGTATTTACAGGATCCGCCAGTTGACGTGTCGAACGTTATTATACTCAGGCCGATATTCGTATAGTGCGGATGTGCGGCATTGTTCTCTATCGGTACAAATTAGCATGAAAGGAGTACGGGGCGAACCATCACGCCTCTCCTTTCTCGTCGCTGAACCGTGTTAATTACGGAGTGCCTCTGAAACTGTGCAATTAGGGTGAGAATCAAAGAGAGGCAACGATCGTGGAAAAGAAAGGTGGTCTTCTCTTGGTGTTTACAGATTGTTGCTCGAAACCATTTAAAATTAATTGAGTCTGTTTTCCTCTGAGACTTCAATACTTTTAGATGATTTTTATTTTCAAAACTTTTTGTGCATTTTCCCTTTTGATATATCATCCCCTTTTCATAATTTAAATCTCAGTTGCTTTGACAGTTTCAGAATGTTTCTATCGACAGTAATTTCCTCCATAATCCATTGAAAACGTTAAGCTGCTGACACAATCGTTTGTAATAACGATTTATTTAAACGACACCAGAGCTCACTGCAGTATTAGCACAGTTCAGTATTAATTGTTTCGCGCGATACTTTGGGCGGGATTTCGTGTATTGCGATTAGACTCTTTTTTTTTTTCAATTTTTGTCGACACACGGAGGCTTAGAACTAAATAAATGGAAGAGGTCACGCAAAGCATTACAGTAACTTAGTATAAAATCACCAAACTTGAGTCACTGAAGAGTTATCTACAATTATTCCAATAGAAGACTTAATAAAATTAGATTCCTTTCGTAAAATGGTTCGTAGTTTATAAAAAAGTATCAAGTAAAATATCAATATGTTCACGCAAAAGCGCTCACGAACTAGTTTGGCTGTTTCGTGTTCAAGCGCAGAACGTGTTTACGCCGAGAACTTCTTAATTGTCACGTTTCACGAGGAAGAATGAAGAAATGGCATCGCGAAACGTTCGAAGTGCAATTTCTGACCAAAGGAGGTTTGTAAGGTCCGATGGTTCCTAGCAGAGTTGGGTATTATCTAGATAAAAAAATTATTTAAATAACAAATAAAACACTCTTTATCGTTATCCGTTATTCGAGGTTCGAATAACCCCAAAGTATCTTATTCGAAGCCCCACGGATGAATGGTTCATTCGATGGGAATTCATCCGACGAGGCAAATATACGTTTCTTATGCGAAGGCCTTTCGCTCTGAGCTTCGAATAACTTTTTCTACTTTCGTTGTATCTTTATTCGAAGACTTCGAATAATTTCTCCTGCTATGGTCGCTCCGCCACGCGTCACCAATTTTTCAGAAATTAAAGTTCTTTATTTTTCTCCCGATTAAAAGCACAAAATATCATGGAAATCGGACAATTTTTATCGAAGTAGGCTTTAAATTCAGCAAACTAATTTTTCGTATAACTTCGTTAATTACAGCCCATATTGTGTCGGGTTTAGTACATACCATTTTCACGGGGAAAACACTAAAAGACAAGGAGTGGATTCACGACACTTTCGTAAAGATCCGATAAGAAATGCGGCAATCCACTTCTTAATGGTATTCCAAACCCCTTCGAGGGTCGAGAGCCATAAAATTCGGTGAGGCACCACGGGGGTTGACCTCGCCACGGGGTACCAGGCGGCAATTCTTTGAAAGGCGTCGCTGAAAAGTCACTCTGTACAGCTAAAGTAGAAAAAGTTATTCGAAGCTCAGAGCGAAAGGCCTTCGAATAAGAAAAGTATCTTTGCCTCGTCGGATGAATTCCCGTTGAATAAACTGGCGCTTCTAATAAAGATACTTCGGGGTTATCTTTATTCGACGAAGAACGAATAGAATTTTTCTCTTTTATTCGAATTTGAAATTTTTATTCAGATAATTATATGTCCATCTCTGGTTCCTAGGCCTCGGAAGCGTAGCGTGTTTCGTCTCGATGACGAAATTAAAGATCTCATCGGGGTAAGTCCGCGTAATCCTCGAGCTCCACCCTTCTTTAATCCATCATGGGCGTTAACCCGTTCGCGCCCAGTGCCGGGACCCTCGAACCTGTTGCTTTAAACAAGATGTACGCTGAATAATGGATATTCCTAAGTAGTTCGAAGTCCGCTTAAACCGACACGCTGCAAGCGTGTTTGCGCGTCTCACGGATAAATTCCAAACCCCGCTAACTAGCGCGTGGATAAATTGATCGTGTAACGCATTAACGGAGGATCTCATTGGCGAAGCATCACTATCGACACGTCAGAATTGGGGACATTTGATTCGAAGTTGAAAGACAAACAGGGGGCCACGAAATAATGGTTGCTCGCTTGCGAAAAAGAATTATTTTACTATTATTGGCTTTAAATACAAATGAAGAAATAAAGTTTTCAAGATAACTCCTTTCGATGTTATTGAGAATAAGGAAAATTTAAAAAGTATCATATTTAACTATCTATTTCTAAATTGCAAATTGCTATGTGGTTAAAAAGTCTACGAGTAATTTTGCAGTTACAAACATTTTTCACTGCACGCGTTCTTTGTGTCAAATCTCGTATACCATAACCTGCATTTTCAGAGAAATCGGTGTAACCATGAAGCATGTTTGCAGGATTAAAAATCGTTGTGAAAACGTTTTTGGTTGATTTTAAAACTGCCCCCTGCACAACTGGAGCGACTGCTCAGTCATTTTGTAAAATCATTTCACCATATAAAGGCAGCGATACTCTGTCCAACAAAAATTTCGAGATCGTTTGCTATACAGGGCGAGGATTGAAATTAATTCGAATTTACCCGTTTCGAAATATTAATACCCTTGATGGATTAAAACCGATTGAAAAGCCCGCGCCCGATATTTCGCGCTATTGATTCACTGACTATAAACTGTTCGAAGGTACGTGCAATGGTATTTCTATTTGTATGTTTTTTTTCACTCTTTTTCCTCGTAAACGTAAATCACCGAGATTGACGTTCGTGATTACAAGTAATAGTCGAAGTCGGTGCAGCCGAAAATCTGCGAGTGGTATTCCGCGTCGCCGATAAACCTGTAAAATTATTCGTGAAAGGGTTTCGGTGTTTTTAGTGTGCGATAAAAACGTTTTTCTCGCTGCCTAGCTCGAAACTAATGAAACTGCAACGTGCGATAAGAATGAAACCTCTTTATTTTCAAACGGCACCGTCGTCGCTTAGGAAATCGATACTTACAGAAAGTGTTTATATGCAGTTTCATTTTCAACGTTTCGATAATTTTTCTCTGTCGACGCTACATACGTAGGACCTGAACAGCTGTTTGTCGGCGTGGCCACTCTGAGGAATATTTTATTCTTTTCTTTCTACATAAGAAAATGCCTGGGTGCGTCATTATTTTCAATTGCTTCGTAATCGCGGATCCCTGGTTTTAGTTAATCTAGGATTACATCGTCGAACCTGCTCGGGCATTAAACATTGCAGTTTTTTTTATGGTCAATGTGTGGATTAAAAATGGCACAGATATCATTTTCGACAGAACAGGCACTTGCAACCAAGAGATTTGAGATTAATTATAAAACACAGTGGAATTGGTAGATAAATCCTACACCTTGACGATTCTCCGTAACTTTAAACAATCTACAAATTAAAAATAAAGAAATCACTAATTATAGAAATTCCCGTATCAAAGTTTACAACTAAAGCAGTCTTCAAATTTCTCAAAAATACTTTCAATTTTTAGGTAATTTCCATTCTCCCTCAATAATAATACCCAACGATTGTTGGGGAAGTATATAAGAATACCAAAAAGGAGGCCTTTAATGTTGCTTCCCTTTTCAAGCACCTGGACTCATACACCAGCCTATGAGCGCGACTTTAATTACACAAGGGGAGAAAGGGGAAACAGTTGCTTAATGTCGAAATTAATCTTTATAGAAGCAGCCCTATTTTCCGTCATACAGCAGCTTTCCCTCGCGTGTGAAAGTGCGGCTGCCGTCGGAAGAGCTAAATAACGCGATAAAGAGCGCAACAAAAGTGCGTGGAACAGAGGGACGAGAAAAGAGCGTGTATAACGCGGGGCCACGGTCGGGCTTGATTTTACACGAGTACCCGTGGAGAACTCTCCCGGGGCGAGACAAAAGGGGAGAAAGTCGTATGCTTTCCCCCGCGTGTAATTGGCACTCTCGTGAAAGGTACAAGCCCGTTTTCACAGGTGTCACACGCGCCGCAGACTGTTTCATTTCTCCAACAAAGACTGATTTCCATGTTCCGAGCTCGCGTCTTATTGGAGGAAAAAGGATTCGAATATCGAACGAGACTGCTTGTATTTTGCGACGTCACTTTGTGCCACTTCTTCGGCAGGTCTCTTAGAAGCGTTGCTTTAGGGGCGTAATAAAATTGGTGTGCCCTTTTTGTGGTGTATAGAATATTGTAATGGTTGTGGGAGGGTTAGAGGAGAGATGCTGTGCTGGTGGGGAAATGATAGTATACTTTGCATCCAGATGAAATTGTGACGATTTATGTTGGTTAAATTGTGAAGGTAGCGAATGAACTTCACCTGGCTTTGAAATTCTACTTTTGTCTGTCATTCGAATTGTACAGTGGGTGGCCAAATTATTATACTCAAACAAAAAGCTTTGAGATTTTGTAGGTTTAAGCGATGGAATAAAATAGATGTCTCGTTTTTAATGTTATAATATGATTTTTTAATACTAGTATACGTATTTAAGAATGCAAATTAAATACATTTAGGTAGGTTTAAGAGTATATTGTACGAGAAATACAATAACTCAATATTTGGCGGCTCCGCCTTTAGCTTTTATGACGGCTTGGATTCCGCGCGGCATACTTTCAATGCATTCTCTGGCTACTTCCTGCAGTTTTGGAATATCCTTCCATACTCTGATGATATTCTCTTCTAAAAACAAATGGGATTTATTTGTTGAAAAATTACTTACAATGCTGCCAGATGTTGTAGCTAATGAATAAATGAAAAGACAATAACATTCATGCATTGTTACTTTAATTACAGCCACGACTTTCACAGATTTTGATGAAAATGTTTTGAGTATAATAATTCGGCCACCCTCTGTAATAAAGTTTACAGTTTTTGGAGTATACCTGATATATTTAATATTTCGGCTGAATTGAACATTTCACTGAAGCTTTTCGAACGAGAAACCACCATCGAAATACAACTGCTTTATCTGAGGAATGGAGAATGGATCTCTGAGATATCAACAGAGTATTTTCTCATCCATAGCAGAGGCGAACGTAAAAAGTATGCTTATTTAAAAGGCATCTGTTTGACAAGAAGGTAACGAAGAAACTCCCGTTCGGTGTCTCACCGAGACATCTCCCCGAGATCGAAGACCTTCGCAAATAATAATATTCCACTCTTTAATATTCCTCCACCCTCGACGTCCCTGCACTTCCCAACCCCATTTTTCCTCCTTTTCTTCTCCGAGGGGGGTCCCTTCATGCAAGAGCATCCTCTGTACCGAATCTGACGTTTTAATCTCAAGTATCCAGATGGGATCCGCGATTTCGTATATAAGAAACGGAACGACGAGTGAGAAAGAGCGGGACGAATAAGGATGAAAAGGAACGAGGAAGAGTGGGCGGAGAGGACACTTCTCAGACAGAATAAAAAGAGGTACACCGGAGGGAGAGTCTCCCAGAACGGGGAGGGGGGGTTAAAAAAAGAAACAAAAGGACGAAATCGATGGCGGAGACAATTTGTGCTTGCACCGCTGCTTTTGTCCTCTGCCCCCCCGCTCGCTCGCGACAAAAGGTTAGTTTTGCGACTTCGAAGCAGTTCGTTCGAAAGGTAAATTATAGAAGGGCTAATTTAGTTCACGATCGAGGATTCACAGCTGCCTTTTTTTTTTTACCGATTTTATAGTTACGAGTTGGTAATTCGGGGATGGTTTAAAGAGAGCTGAAGCTTCTTATCGAGAAGTTTACTTGTGTTTTCAGAGCGGTTCTTCGTTGAAATAAAATGGCAAAAGCGAGGGAGCCAGACACGTGGTCGCCGGTGCTCGAGCAGGTTCGGTTTTGCTGGAAAATTCTAGATCGTTGGCGCGGTCTCTGCGGCGACATTACGGCGTTATACAATATGTTACACTGAAAGCGATAGTCGTTGCACTTTGTGATTTGCCCACCCCTCCGGTCCCCCGCGCCTCGTGCATTCTCGTTGCTCGGTAGAAATTCATTTTCCTATCGCACGACCCCTCTCCTTCGCCTTCTTGGACACTGCGCTACACTGACTTGGCACGCGTTATTTATTATTCTTATTACTATTTATTCACCCCTCCCGTTCCTTTAATATGTCACTAACTACTCAGTCAATCTTCGCGTGTACCCGTGTGTATGTGTTCGTGTGTGTGTGTGTGTGTGTATGGTATGGCGAGTGTGATTTCGTGTGTGTGCATGTCCCAGCTCCTTGCATCCTCTAACTTCATTTTATTTCTCTGTTCGCTTTAAATCGAGTCCGTTAATTACAGATGATCGACCTTGATGGCGCCCTCCGGTTCTGCTTATCGCACGTTCGACACCGCGATAAGGGCGAGCATTAACAGCAATCCTGTCGTCGTGATGGCTGTCGCTGAGTCTGGGAACAGATTATAATAGAATTATGTATTAGAAATCTTGATGTAAAATTCTCGTGTGTTGGAATTTAAGTACGTATTTCTAAGAAATTATAAATTTTTTGGGCTTGAGTAATGATTTTACCCTGCTGGTTACTTCTCTAATTGCAAGTCAAAGTGCTCAATGAATAAGTTTATGTTATAAAAGTGCGGTGGCGGATTTAAGGAAAAAGGCTCAGGTGGCAAACGTTCTGAGGGGCCCATTTTTTCAGGAAAATGAAGAGGTTGTTTATTAAAAACGGGCTAAGTGTAGTGGCACAGAAAAAAATACAGTGTTAGGGTAAAATGATAAATTTTTTTTAAGGTTAAGGGAACTAGGCAGTCGAAAAATTGATTTTTCAATTGCATTTTCCGGAACTACTATCTTTTCTGAATAAAATGCCGCTTGGTGTATATTAAAATTCGCAAAAATGTTGATTTCACAGCTAAAAAGGTCAAGCGGCAACTTACAGCGTCGCCTTTGCCGAGAAACTTTAAACCGCGTTTTTTTCGAATCTTCTTTCTCTTGGTTTTCCCCTATTTGCGAATGAACTGAGGTTCAGATCGGCTTGAAAAAATTACAGGATGTATAAAACATGTGCTATTTCTCGCGCAGCCTATGCTATGGTCCGTAAAAATCCGAGATTTTCATAAAAAAAATTAAAAAGTTGCGGATTTTTAGTAACCTACAAACACGACCGAATTATTCTTGAAATAATCGCCGTTCTTCGGCCATCAATTTAATAATTCTGTTTTAATTTTAGTTTTTATTGGTTGCGCGGGAAACTATGGATGTAACACACAAGAATCACACCTTGAAAATGGATTACGTCACTTTTTAAGACCAATATTACAGCAAAACCACGGAAGAACGTTAAAATGTTTACCAGTCAGCACCGTTATTTTTATAGGACATGGATATTTCATACCAATTTTTCATGTTACGTACATTATTTTTAGACTATTAGCTACACATAAATGTTACGCATCAAACCTAAAACTTTGTCCACGTGCTTGTCGTGCAGTACCGGCCAATTTTTCTTTTATTCTTTCCTATAATTATAGTCGTTAGATTTTTCTTCTTTGTTTTTCTGCAGATAAATGTCCGAAATTAAACAGAAAATGAAAGAAAATGGACGCAAAACGATGTGAATGCGATTTTGAAAATGCTACTATAAAACAAAATTAGACTAAACTAAACTAAAGTCAACTTAAACTAGGTTTTGATGAACAAATCACTGAGTGCATCATTTGCAAAGAATCGTTCAACGACGATTGGGTTTAGTGCATCAAATGCAAGGGTTGGGCGCAAGTGGAGTGTACAGACCAAGAAAATATCGATCATTTTACATGTGACATTTGCAGACGTGCTTGAATAAAAGTTTTATTCTATTTACAAACATTTTTACTAACATTATTAATTACTTCGACCTTACAATCTAGTAGTTGGCCGGTACTGGACGCCAATTTTTCGTTCGTTGCGAATTACAACCTTTTTATTCCAGCGAATTATTAATCTTTATGATAAAATTTAATAAAAACGATTCATCCCCTCTTATTAAGCACTATTTGCACTACAAATTACTTCTTTGAAATTTGGTTTTTACCAACAGTAGGCCAAGTTACAGTACAAAAACTAAAAGCGGCCGGTTCTATATGACTCTCCTCTGTAAAACCTCGATAATTTCGAACTCTTTCAGATTCTATACACCAAGCCACTTTCCACAACTAATAACCCTTTCAAACTAGAATCACGCGATACTCAACCCTCTCACATATAGTATCCATTGAGCTCGATCCACGAAACAACTCAGTAAGCCAAAAAATGCAACATTAACGGGCAACGTTTAATTTCCGGAACGTCCACTCGCCCTGCCCAGCGACGTAAACACAGGGAAGAGAAACATTTTTGCGTAACGAAGGCTGAAGGCCCCCCGTGCTCTCATCCCGCCGCATTAAAACGGGCCAAAACACCGGGAAATCGCGGGAGCCGCGGCTGGTGCCCGTAAAAATCGCGCCAGTGGCCCTGAAAGGGTTGATGCACAATCAAGAAGTTCCCACAGAGAATCTGCCCGTTGTTCCGGCGGAAAGACAGGCTGCGAAGGATCCTTCCGCCGAGGGGAGAAGTCAGCGGGAGGACCAGCAGCGAACAAGGGGGTGGTGGGGCCAAGGGTGGGTGGAGTTGCGAGGTAAGAGGGGCCGGGAAGAATAACTGACTAGTTATTCTTCCGGCTGGCCTGTCCTATACTTTTAGCTATTACTCGCTTCGAGGGAGATGCATTCCGTCGGCTCCTCCTGGCCTCACTCATCTCTAATTACAAATCAGAAACAACCCGGTGCACCTTCGCCCCAATCATCCCCCCTGCTCCCTCTTCGTTCTCATTTCCCGTTCGTTTCTCAGCCGTGGCAACCACCTTCTCGGCTCCTCGCGACCGCCACGCTGACGTTCCCCATTTTCTTCCGCAACCAGTACCCCTCTTCCAGGGGGTAACGTACACTCTCTTCACTCCCCACACCCACCGTTTTTTGTTCCATCGACATTTTCCAACGGTTTTGCCGTCCTCCCGCCGCGGGGATTTTTTACCCCTCGCGCTGATCCAGCCGGGGCCAAATTTTTTTCGAGGGGTAATTTGCGCCGTTCGATTCGACGCACTGGGTGCTCGTAAAATGGCCACTGTTTGCTAACGAATTTTGATGGCCGTGGGGATGAAATTCTGCTCGAGTCGAGTGGCTTGTTGATGGCACACTGATTGCAGATTGTCGCTTGGATAATTACTTGTACATTTCAAGTTTCAGATAATGTCCGCGTCTTTGCGAAGGTCCACGTGAACCGCGATAGTTTCAGCAGTAGCAAGTCACGAAGGATCCCCAATTACGTGCGAAAAGAAATAAATTCAGCTTGGGAGAGCAGCACGAAATTGCCACTGCGCGCGCGCACGCACACGTGCTTCGAAACAATTAAAAGCAGGAACGACGGAGCAAGCCTCGGATGGAAGCTCGGGATAGGAAATATGTTGAGCAGCCCGTGAAATTCAATCGGGCGCATAACGAAATGTAATAAAGGCCGACGCTGAGACTCGCCGGCCATCCGTCCTTCGGAAACTCCTCGCAGAAGCCAGGCCAGTGTTCGACGATCCCTGCGCGAGACAGTTCGGGGCGTCTCGGATATCGAGGCCCCTGGTTCCCAGTTCGAAAACGAATTTACCGGAGGGCAGGCTGCTCCGGGAAACCGTTCGACCTTCGATACAACGAGGTTCCCCTGCTACCAAAGAGCTGGAAGTACTTATCAAGTTGTGGAGGGCTCGCAGTTCCACGAGACCCCGCGTTCTAGTCCCTCTCCACCAGTCCCCGTTCACATTTTTTCTTCTCCCATCCCAGCCAGGCAAAATTACCTACTTCCGCGGAGCTATCGAGATCGAGCCCGCGGAGAAAACGGATTTTCACACTTTGCCATTATGCAAATTCCTTTTAAAAAGAAACCACGCCTGCGGGGAGACCGGCTGTATCGGGGGGCCGAGCGGCGGGGGTGGAGGGCGCGAGTCTGTTCTATGAGACCCGGAAAGGCCGGGCGGGGATAGCGTTGCGTAGCTAAGGGGGGAGTGGCAGGTCGGGGGGTTGCGCGGGGATGAAAGAAATATTCCGATAACGCCGCAGGCCTAGAGGAATTCTGCTAGGGCGTCGAGCCCCCTGACCCACGGCTGGCCGACGTTCGAGCCTCCTGTCGTTTAAATGCCGCTGCGCAGCCACGAAATGCCGGATAAACCGCAATCCCGCTCCAAAACCCGGCGAGGTTTTGTTTCCTTCGGTGCTCATTTGCCGCGTCTGCCCTATTCCACCGCGAGACATCAATGGCAGACATCGATTCTGACGCGCCCTCGCCGAACTTGCCCGACTGTCCGTCCCCGGTATCGGTGTCCGACAGAGCTATTATTAATTTTTCCGACTGACGGAAGCGCCGGCTAACGGCCAGCCCGATTAATCAGCAGGGCGGCGACGAAATATCCGACGACCCGCGCTCGTCTGCCATTGTTCCTCTTCTTTTTACCCCGACGTCCCCTCCATTAGCGGCGGCCGTGAATTTAGTCATCAAACTTCGAGAGCTCGTTCTACTCCAGACAAACTAATTGTGGGAAATTATATACTCGATGCCCCATTTTCATAATGCTGTTGGCAATTTTCTCGTGGGTGGTTATTTAGGCAGAGATTGATGAATTATAATCAGCTGCTCGCGGCTCTGCAAGTGCGATGGAGTGTAATGGGGGAGGTTACTATCGATTATTTAGTCCGTGGAATAAGTGTAAGGAAAATGGGGAGAGGAGACGTTCGCCGTGTCTATCCGGCTGTCCCGTTTAAATTAGACCACGGTTACACGTAGCAACAGAGCTTACCGCTGTCCGGGGTCCAACCGTAATTCCTTTTCCTATCTGGGTCGCTCGATTTTTGCTCCGACTTGCCGATCTCGCTGAGGTTCGACTGGAATTTATTACCTGCAAGCAAAATAGACGCCCGATCTAAATGAAACTTGACACACAATGAAACTGCGAAATTACCTAGGCTGTAGGTGGGCCGGGGCGTGTATATATCGAGCTGGACGGCGTCTGTTTTAAATGAAAATATGGCCGCCACGAAATTAAATGCAAATGTCTAGAAAGTTTCGACGGGGAATGGAACGGTGGCTCGCATTTTACCTCTTCGATTACTGTAGCAGTTATAAGCGTGAACAAATCGAATCGGCGATCCAGACTATTTCTTTACCTTGTGCAACGTGTTTGATATTAGCGGGAGTCTTCCACTGTGTCAGTTAATTTTTTTTTATACAGGGACTATGTTTGCAGTTTTGTTGGAGGAAACCGGAGTTAGTAAAACATTATTTAAATAACGGATCGAATAAAATAAAAGTTATTTTAACTTTAAATAACAAGTGCAGTTGCAGAACTGCACTTTGTTCAAAAGATCGTCACTTCTAAAAACCTTATTTTTATTGTTTTTCTGAAAAGTAGTCAACTACTGATACATGGTCACCTACTGGTGCTGTTACCCTAAATGAATTTTTTTATTCGATGAGAATTTTCTGCACACACTTTACGGCTTCTTCTGAGTTTGCTGAAGTTATCAAACGATATGAAGTCTCATAACGATCCGTTAATATTTACTCAAGTTATCGGAATTTATGTTTAAAGAAATATTGACTTTGGACGAAGAAAAATTTTTTGTTTATAATTTTCAGTTCGAATAGTAAGGGTTGGATAAACAAACTGTAAATAGGAAAAATGTGTGTCGTGATGAGCTTTACAGCATTATATTTTTTTTAAATACAGTTTAACAACATTTAATTTTACAATCTTTTTTAGCGTTTGGACAATAATTTTTCGCATTTTCAAGCGGTACTCCCCTTATTGCATCCGACCCTTCCATTGATGTTATTTTACCTACAGTATCTTGCCTAAGAGGGTGTTAATGCATCTACAGTGGGGAATAATGTGGCCAGTAGTATAGGTCAACGATAACTAAGTCAAATACGTTTGAGAATAATTATTGTAGTTGGAGAATGTGGTAATATTTTATAGATTCTAGGAAGTGATACTAGGGATATGTGTCTTTAAAGTACAATAATGGCAAAATAAAGCAGAGAAATGGGGCATAAAGTTGTGAATAATTTAGGTGATTTTGGGAACAATTTGTTGCTTGATTTCAGTTTTCAATTAATTTTACACCGATTGTAACATCGATCAGTTGCATTTTCGATACTAAAATTTTTCATCAGACAGGTGAGATGTTTGTTACACACGCCCTCGGGAGCGCTGAAAATTGAGACGAGAGCGTATGAAACACGAGACGTTAAATTGTTACCATCGTTGGAATTGGATTACATGTGTGGACACGTTTCAAAACGGAAAACGTGACGGGAGTAAAATTACTCGTTCGGTTGGATATATTTTGAATTATCCTTTCTGCTGGTGTTATCGCTCGTTGTGTTATTATACCAATAAATGACTATTACTGTTCTTGTTTAACGGAGAATATCATGAAAACGTATCCAAAATTGTATATATTTAATTTCCGCCACTGCACAAATAAAGCGTGCTCATTTTTAATAATTCTAGACTTCATTAATTTTCGAATTTTTAATTTAATCAATGTCACTATTCATTATATCTGTAATTAATTAACGATTGTTATTCTCTCTCTTGCCACGGAAAAACTTGAAATCTCATTGAAATTGAATAAATTTTATTCCACCAGTTATTTAAAGTAACACTTTCTAACGCATAACTTTTTCATCAGAAAGGATTTTGGGGTATTTTCACCAAGCCATCTATTTCCCCCCACATCAACGTACACCCCTATTTCCAAAATAAAGAATCCCATTAAACGAAACTGACGAAACCATCCAAATACGATTCCAGTCACTAGACGCTATTCCCTCGAGCGTGGAACCTGCTCCACAGACCAATATCCAGCCAACACGCCAGCTCGTTCCATTCGCAAGCAGCTTCCACGGCCAGGCAGAGTCAATACCGAAATATTTATCACCCCGAACGCGTGGTTAAATACACCGGCGCGGTCGCGATCTAGATCCAGCCGACTTCCTGGCAAGAATGAATGCTCAACGAAACCAAAGGGGCACAAAGGGCGGCGAGACAATGGGAACGGCGAAAGAGGAGCGGCGAGTTTAAAGAATGAAAGGAAGTGGCCGGGGGTTGGAAGGAAGCGCGGACAAAGGGAACGTACGACGAGTGGCCCTTCCACTGAAGATGTTTACGGGCCTGTTACGCGTAAAGTGGGCGGCAAACGCGGTAACTAGTATGCAAACTACGAGTAAACACAATTCCCTTATCCGCGGCGTAGACCCTTTCATGCCGTCGCGTTTGTCGCGGTCCAGTCTGCTGGATCAAATCAAGTAATGAAACTAGCACACGGTGACTGCTCCTCGACCAGAACTGTCCACGTAGGGGGAGGAGCGAGAGAGGCAGGTGGAGGTTTTTCGTTGGTTTAATCTCCGTACCACGTGTCAGACTAACCTCGGTCAGGTGGAGAGACCAGGCCCGACTAGAAATTTTGTAGTTACAAGCTGGATCCCCATTTGCATATATCAACCCGGCCGGGGGAACCGAATTTCGCGCAGCAAGAGTCTGGTTGACGGGGATCGTGCGCCAACCGACGTCAACAGAATCCATTCACGGATCTCTGGTTTTCTCGTTAGCTCGGTTTCGACTGGTCTCGTAAGCTCCGCGTGGAAAAATCGCGGATAGGACTGATCGCGCTCTTGGTGACAGGTACGGAGAAGTTCGTGCGGACCGATTACTTTCGGGATAGGTACAGAATGGTATGTGTGGAGACAGTGAGCTTCGTGGAAAATGATAGAGTTTCGATAAACTGAGAATCCGATAAAGTTTCAGCTTTTAGTTTGAATATCACCGCGGTTCATGATTCCCAGTTCTGTGAAAATCTAGATGTGGGAGTGCTTTAGGTGTTATTATTACGTCTTTATTATATATACAGGCAGGTACTGTTTATCACGGTACCGATATAGATATGACAGTGCAAAAGGCGAGGTTCAGCGTGAACGCTGCTGTGTAGCTAACCATTAACATAAGACAAACAAAGAGAGTATCCCAGGCGTCCGCCTTCGATTGCTTTGAAGTTTGGATATGTTTTAGAGGACCGAAAAATAAGATATAAGGTAAGTGCGGGTAATAAGGCTCACCTGTCATTTATCCTTGGCAGGTCAATCTACAATACTGTTAGTGCTATGTATTGCTTTCATTACATACGAAATGGCATTCGAAGAGTTTCCGCGCGATTAATATAACCTTTGCCGGCTGTAAATTCAACAAATGTTTCGCTGGCAACTAGCGTTACTGCAATTGTAAGAATTACGTCGGTTTCTTGGCTTTGTATTGAGAGATACTGATTATCCAAATACTGTACAACTGTTGGTATGTATAAGTACATATGTTGGCAACATATTTCCAGGAAATTGATGATTTTGTAAAGTTAACGCTTGTGCACGCTTAACATATAACCTCGGCAGTGAGGAAGTGACAAAACAGGCAATAAGGCCCACCAAAATATTAAGTGGGCTTTAAGGCTCAGGAAGTAATCACAGACCCCTTCCAAAGCAGGAACGATATTGAGAAGAGCTTCAAAGCATGTGTCACTTCAACCAGAAGAAAAAAGACGAGAGTGTTTGAACAAGAGCCTATGCCATCCACCTCCAGAGAAAACGTGGACGGCAACTTTGCAGACAATTGGTTTTGCAAATTATGCAGAACTGCATTCAAGAGTGATATGCGACAGTGTGTCTTACCCGGATACACGAGGATTGCGTTGGGCTCACATCTGAGGACAAATATGTCATTGTTTGCCCGAATACTAAATAGGTGGGCCTTATTACCTGCACTACACAATACAAAGCCCGTTTACAAGGTTTTTTAGAAATCTATTCATTTTCGTATTTGTTGTGTTCATATATTCTTACAAATATTACAGTTTATAGATTAATGTCCATAGATTTTTATAGAAAAAAGGTTTCAAAAATATGTACAAGTTTTTTTAAACAAAATTATAGATCCTTAGGTCGGCCTTATTAACCGCACTTACCTTACGTGTTTTTTTATAGTCGCCCGTTTTCATATTTAGGGGGTGAAACCACCCCTCAAAGTTATAAGATTTTCAGGTGTTTGTCTCCGATTTCTTTGGTTTTTGAATATGTTTTAGAGGACAGAATAATAAGAAATAGGTGTTTTTTTATTTTGACCTGTTTGCATGTTTAGGGGGTGAAACCACCCCTCAAAGTTATAGGATTTTCAGGTGTTTGTCTCCGATTGCTTTGGTTTTAGGCCTAAAACCAAAGCAATCGGAGGATGGCACCACCTATTCTCATGAAATTTGAGGGGTGGTTTCACCCTCTGAACATGCAAACAGACCAAAATAAAAAGACACCTATTTCTTATTTTTCTGTCCTCTAAAACATTCAAAAACCAAAGCAATCGGAGACGAACACCTGAAAATCTTATAACTTTGAGGGGTGGTTTCACCCCGTAAATATGAAAATGGGCAGCTATAAAGAAAAACGTATATCTTATTTTTCGGTCCTCTAAAACATATCCAAAATTCAAAGCAATCGGAGACGGACACCTGGGATACTCTCCTTGCAAGTAGAGTATAGATCGAAACTAAAGCTAAGGACATTGACTAAGAACGAAAGTTGTAGCAGCAAATTTGAAGGGGGAAACAGATTGAATAGAACGAACATTCGCAGGAAGAGAGTTATAAAATGATGCAGAAGTATAGAAGAAAGAGGCCTGAAATTTAGTGGTGTGGTGAGAGGGAATTGACAGTGCAGAGGCGGAGTGAAATGACAAATTGGAAGGAAGAAGACGGAAGAGATAAGGAGGAGAGCGGCTGGAAAGTGTTTTATGAACAAGACAACACAGATGGAGGATGCACCTCTGACGCATATTGAGCCAGCAGGAATCAACATATAGCAGGGATACATGATCAAACTTCCTACGATAATATGAAAAACGAAGACAAGAATTCTGTTTATGACGGTATATGAGGGGTTTTAGCCTTTTTTTAAATGTCCTTTGAGGGTTAAGATAATACAAGTTTCATGAATATAAATGGGATTTGATATACTCTTCGAAAATATATTTACGGCGCATTTAATAACGCATTTTATCGTTTTTCAGCGGACTGAACATGATTCTTCGTTTCAAGAACTTCCCTCGGTAGTAGTCGCGCCAGCTAATTGAAGTAACTGCCCAAGGATATTGCAATTAAGGGCAGGTAGTTCTCTGAATGACTATTCCAAACGACATCGTTTTAAATACAGTTAATTTTAAATTTTTCTTACACGGACTTCAAGCTTTCGTTCCAAAAGTTTTCTTAAAAACTTCCAAGCAATTGCCTTCCATTCAGGTACACCGGAACTTTATCGTCCACAATTATCATCCGCGCATTCCCGATTCAACCGACATCACGCTTTGCGCGAACGTAAACACCCTCACCTAGAGATTCGCAATCCCCAGTAGGAACCATTCATTCTCGTTGTGCTCAATTCCCCCAGCAGAGGACTCACCAGCGAGCCTCCGATCGGGCAACCTCGCCGACCTGGCAACCCTGCTATCAAAAGAAGCCGATGCTCCAATCTGCCTCGCATCACCGTCCCAGTTGCATCAACCCTAATTCCCATAGAAAGTCAAAACCGAACGGCGAAACTTCTCCTGCTGTAGAATCGTCTTCCTCGAAACAATATCGATAAACCCTGTCAGCAGCCGGCAGCTGGGACTTAATTCTCGGCCGGAAGCTGCTCGAACGCACCCGCTTTGTCTTCCTGCCCTCCTGATTAGATTTCGTAAGTTCCTGGCCCGAAGGCAGCCGCTGCAAGAGCGGGAAAGGCAGGGACAGCGACGGGGAACACGGTCTTGGCACAATACCCTATTTCGGCGAGGTAATGGGCGATCATCCTGGTACACGCGCCTGCGCCGCGAGTCACTTGTTCGCCCCTGTGTATAATAGCGGCCCGATACAGCCTCGGGCCGATCTAACCGGTCGTATACACGTCCATCGACAACAAGGCGAGATGCTGCGTCGTATACGGAGGAATGGATAGGCCGGACAGACGTATGCAAATTTCGGCCAAACATTACCTGAGGACGGTATACAGTGCGGTGTACGGCACACGGGGAGCTCCTGCGATTGGTGGTCGCGTTTTTGGGGTAAACAGTCCTGATAAGACTAAGAGCCAACAGACGTGTCGTTATGGAATGTCGTGTTTTATGTGGGCTGAGAAGTGACTTGGTATTGAAATTCATTTTGGAAGAGAAGGGTAGCGTGATCGTCGACGAAGGCGGGGATAGTTTTGAAGTGGGGAGTTGTAGGATGTAGGTTTAACGAAAATTGGTAATCGATTAGGAACCTTTTGACTGACAGTGTGTATTGGATAAGGGGGTGTTTAATGCAGGATGGGGTTGGAGTTGAATGTTCTATTGATTAAACGAGCATTGTGGAGGTGATTATGTTGGTTCTTCGAGGTAATGAAAGGATACTTAGTGAATATAGTAATGTAAGGTTAAATTAGTTTCCTGTTGTCCTGTTCAGGACAATTCCCCATGGGCGTAGTAATACGCGATAATGTTCACAAACTGAAGCAGAGGTTTGCACTTGCAAGTTTCTATAAACGCCTGTCATAGTTGGCAGCTCAAATACATTGCTCATGACAATTAGCGAACTGCGTTTGTTGATAATTCTGGAGAAGAAGGCTTATTTATCAGGGACGAAAGCGGTAGTAACGCTGACAGCGAACATTCAAATTTGTGGAGTTTCATTTAATGTTCTGTATTCAGAATTTTGATAAATTCGATGCTTTACTGGACAATAATATTATTTACATGTATGATTCATTACTTATTTCTGGAAGTTATTAAAAAGTAACAGCATAGCTTCCTGAATCCTGAGTCAGGATTTTGGGGAAAATAGATTTTTGAAATAAATATGTTTATTTCGTCGAGTGATACAGGATTACACAAATAAACTTTTCTTTGAAATAGTAGTTACGTAAAGAAATAGTATTTCAAATATATAAATGAGAGAAATGAGTATTTCATTGAAATATAAGACAATAGTAATTCAAATAATAATATTTTGAACAATGCCTACTATTTCAAATAATAGTATTTCAAATAATGGCTGACTGACTGACTGACAACACAAATAATATTTGTAAACATACATACCTACCTATTTACGTTCAGAAGTACTTGCAAGAAATATTTACTCGAATACCTATATGTAATCTTAAGTAGGTATCGAGCGACATTTGGGAGATCTGTTTGATTTTGAAAATTGTATCTCCTATTTTCGATCCCCTATTTCCTATATTCGAATCCGAGTGTAAATAGTAAATAGTATTTGCTCATGATTCAAGCATTTCATGAAATAGTACCTATTTGATTTAAGCAATAAATGAAATAGTATTTTGAAACAGTATTTGCTTATGGAAATATTTCAGTTTTTAGTATTTTGTGTCAAACTGTAATGAAATTTTCCCCAGCCCTGGCCCTGCCTCATGTCAGATTAATGAATGAAACAATTTGTCAAGGGTCAAATGTCAGTGGATGTTAAAATATCTGATCTAGAATTCGAAATAACTCCCTGAATAAGTCATGATACGTTTCGAAATAGGGTAAACTGTACAAAAATTGGCACTCTAAGCAGAAATCCCAATTGGAATGTCTATATTTTTTTGTGAAGTTTTTATATGGTCTTAATTTTCAGTTATTATCAATGATTATGGATTTCTCATTAAAATAAAACATCTTGTGTACCTATTAAGTTTGAGGTTATATAGAAAAACATATGTAGTTAAAAACGAAGTTTAAAGTATTTAAACAGACTATTTCATTCACTATTAAATACATACAGCACTTAGTAAATTTGTATTTCAATCCATTACTTAGTTACAAAGCGACAAAATATACTTACCTACCTCTTATCAAAATTTTAAGAAAACACCTAAAACTCAGCCTTTTGTCTCACTTTGTGGTGTTGCCAGATGTAAAATGTGTAGATAGTTCAACTATTGGGCTTTGTAGTGTTGTAGTGAAAGAAAAAATAAGAAATTGTAAAAAGTACTTTCTAAACTTGTACTTCTGTATACCTGGCATTTTAATCAGGAGTGCCAATGATTAATGCAGTTTACCCTATTATATTCTAGCTGAGCCAAATGTAGAAAGTAGGATAAAGGTGCCCCTTGCTCTGGCCCGTTTTACATTCGAGAATTAGTAAACAATGTCCTTAAAATTACATATTAGCCACACTGTGCTTTGACATTAATCAAATCAGACAGAATGGGAGAACTTTGAAATTAGGTAAATGAAGAGTTAAAAAAATCATCGTAATTGCAAACACGGCTATGACGGACATTTCCTCTCTCATCAGTTATGTAAATTTTTGTGCATGAGGAAGTCACACTAGAAATACCCTTCGTATATTCTTGATCTCCCTCTTCTGTTATTAAATTGCCACTTGAAAAAATAGTTCAAACGGACGATGCAATTTTATTTATACGAAATAACGATTGCAGGAAAAACGTTCCGCCACACGTTCAATCCAGGTGCGCATGACACATTCTCCCAAAGATTTTATGCAAATTTCATCGCCTCGCTTCTAACAACCCGGATTCTGTGTTTATACTTCGACTTTAGATTGTAGATCAAAAGGGGTTTAATTTCCCATTGGCATTTTATTGGCCCTCCACTGGCAGTTTTAAAACGAAAAAAATCTCGATTCGAAATCTTCGCATTTACCAGCAACGCGAGAAGCACCGTGTTGACAATCAGCTTGTTAGCGGTATCTTTCAAATATCTTCTCGTTGAACTCCAAAGCAGCGTCTTCGAGCAATTAACCGTTCGATTCTTCTCAACCAAGAAAACACTCTGCCCACGAACTTTCCCCCAAGATGTCCTCCGATTTTCTGGAAAGCGCGGCAACTTTCGTAACAAGATTATCCTCGGCCAAAGCCGCGGCCAATTCGTCGAAAAAGTCGCGGAATCTCGCCCAGCTGGGCTTCTGCAAAAAAAAATTCTGACGAGCGTCGATGCGCGACACGAGGCCCCGGCACATTTTCCAGGATCATTAGCGGGCAGCTTTACACTTTCATTTCCATTTATTCTGCCTTGCAAAGCAGCCGACTCGTCAGCGGTACGCGTCAAATTTGAAATGCAACGAATTTCCAAGATTGCAAATTAGAACGCAGAGTGCCGCGGCTCGTAGTAATATTTATGATAGGCGCGTTTGCGTGCGTCGCCCCTGAAACGCGCGGTTAAGTGCAGCATAAACATATCATTTAAAGCTGGGCCACCACCGTTGGCTCGCCGTGTGTTTAAGCTGTCACCGATACATGTGTGCTTGTGATAGCATACAAGGCGTATTGAGCGATTATAGGCAGGTGACTAAGTCGGCGTCAAATGCCCTATAATCGACAAATAGGGAAGCCCGTCTACAAACGTCTGCCCCGTTACGGGGAAGAACTACTTGCGCTGGCTTGTTCCTGACTTATATCCGCGAGTCGGGTAATTAGATTGTAAGAGTGTCGTTGTAACACTTTCGAAATGTATCTGAGCTTTGTTCCTGAAGAATTAGATGACAATCTGTGTGTGCTCGGCGACAAAAATATTGGGGATCGTGTGTACTAGATGTTTCGTGAGATGTCTGAGTTATTGTAGGTATTACTACTTACTCCTGTATTCTGTATTTGGAAGCTGCGTATAGAGATTCGGAGAAATGGAAGCAGGTAGTTTAATTTGACGGGGAAATGTAGTTTGAGGGTGGTGCTAAATGTATGTGAAGGAATTTCACGAGGATCTGTGCTTTTAATACAGACAACGTTGTATTAGGTCGTTGCGAAAGTTCGTTCATTCACTCTTAGGTAATGTTATGCGTACGGAAATGTATTTTTTTACTGCACCTACTTGTAGTTTTACCAGAAGAGTGGCAAAATGTCATAGATGGCTAAGGAAAATACTTTGATTAAAAAAACATGTATTACAGTCGAACCTCGATAATTCGAAAACCTCTATAAGTCGAAAATTGTCTTCATTCCCTTCCGCTCCGCTGTAAACACGTCTACATCTCGAAATAAAACTTCCTTAACGCGAACTATATTTGTTAAATTATGTATTTCACCTCTGCAACTCGAATTTAGAAGAACTCGAACAAGTCGAAGTTTACTTCTACATATGTGTTACGAAATTTCGTAAAACGATCTGAAAATGTTGAGGAAAATGTTTTCTGTGAAAATATGCTGTCGATTTACAATCCACTAAAAGACTAGCACAAAGCAAAATCACATTTTTTTTAATATGTAATAAAGAGTAATATTTCGGGCATAAAATGTGTCTTATAATTATTTTTATATGTGTGGGTATATATGTAGTAGGCACATATTAAGTTATAGGTATGTTTGATTCTAGGTATACAATAAACAACTGACCGTTAAAACTGGAATTTGCCTTGCTTTACAGCTTCACAAGTCAAAAAATTAACATAGCCCCTAAAGTCGAATTTTTGTTTGTTGAACCTCTCTTACTCGAAGAGTAAGTCGAAGATTTTTTTTCTTTCCCTGAGATTCGAGTTATCAAGGTTCGAGTGTATATCTTTCCTTTCAATAAAGACTTTGGTTCAATAAAATAAACGAACTTTTGCACCGAGCTAATATCTCAGGAAGTTGCCAAATCGTCCGTGAATGATTTCTCTTGCATCGTTAAATTGTAGATCATAAGGATGCTACAAATGTTCTAATCGGTAGAACGTAGAGGTGCATGTGTTATATCGGTACGTTAGCTTCATTAATTTGGAATGCTCAAAGCGAAAGATGGAAGTCGGTTAATTCGGCGGCGTGGAATATTGGCGTATTTGCGAATGCGAATTAATTCCCGGCCTGTATTTCAGACACATGATTTTGCAACGTATGCCATGATCGACTTCGTGGCAGAGCTGACCCAGTTCAACCCGTCCTTCGAAACCCATTTACCGAATATTAAGCCGGCCTGCACGCACATACGCGCACAATAGTATATAGAACATGTTGACAGTGCGTGCACGCGCGGTTAAGTCAATCTAGATATCTACCATTCTCGAAATCCAGGCAATCGAAGATAACAGGGAGCACCGATGGAATTAGGTTGTACGCTGATTGTCCAGTTACTGTTCCAAAATTTCACGCAGTTTCCCCACTGGCCACAATCGACAGACTCTTGGCCAGTTATCATCTATCTGCTTGCCAGTAGCCAACAATAACAAGATTATTATCACGCGTTACCTCCAGAATATTAAACAGTTGACATGCTTTAAAAAATAAACTATATTTCATCCGAAAAATTCACCCCAATTTCCATCATCAGCCCGCTTAAAATTCAAAACAGAACGCAATATCTCTGACCGAGATTTATCAACTCTCGAAACAAGTAAATCTAAAGACCGAACGACGCGCAACAATCTACCCCTATATCGCGCGATGCATTGTCACTGGAATTATCACGGCCGGATTAAAATAGCCTGATTACCAGGCTTATTACTGTTTGATGGAGAAATGCAGCGCGTGGCGGCGACGATCATCTCCTATCAGAGATTTAATCAGGCCGGTGTTGATGCCATTGATGCATACGCAGCATTGCGCCCACGTCCTCCCGCGGCTCGCCAGCAACTCCCATCGTACGCGTGAGCTCACGATAGGATAGCACCCCCTTTATCTGTATTCAAGCATGCGACTAAGCCAACCTCTGTACGTTCGCCCGCTGAATTACAGGCGAACAACGATCCCCGAGGGAATTAAGGGACACCTAAGGGCGTGTGTGGCCTGGAAGATGCCACGATACCGCAACCGTACCTGACTGCATCTGCCATTGCAACTTTGGGGTGACGCATTACACCGTCTGGTACACGCTACCAGCTCGGTGGCTGTTCGAACGACACTTGGGACACGTTCAGGGGAAAAACAAAAGTTAGATCTGACGTGAGATTCCAATCACTCGAGTCTGTGAAATCAGCTGGTTTTACAGATACTATGGCAGTGTTTCCCAACTTCCATTGAGTCACGATCCCGTTTTATAATATTCAAATAACCTGCGACCCCCCACCACCATATAAGATAAGGTAAATTTAATATGGTAAAGAAAACACATTAAAAATAGGTATTTTAGAATATATTCCAATTTAATAATATTAAAAAAAAAACACTTCGCGACCCACAGCTTGGGAATCACTGTACTGTGGTGAAAGTATTTTCTATGTATGCTATTTTAAATTTTGGCACTTTTAGAAATTGTAGTAAAATATGTGGTAGAAGCATAGTTAGGATTTATGTGTTTGTAATATAGTTTGACGTGGAATGCTAAATGGGTGTACAACATGCAGTATGTAGTGATCTATGTCTGACTGCATATGAGTCGTTTCTACTTGGGCTTTTTTGGAGGGAAATATGTATTAAGGTCTGTGAAGTTGGCACTCCAAGTGTAATTTTATAAAATAGAAACAGATTTCGTTTGTCCATGATTTGTCCACGTTTATCCACTCGGAATTTTTGTTTGCCCATCTTTCAAAAAAAAGTTATGACCAAATTCAAAAATTTGTCATCAGCACACCTATGAACAATTTTCATTGATTTTGAAGTGGGATATGATTGCCCACGTTTGTCCACCCTGCAAAAGGGAATTATAAAGAAACTAAAACAAATGAGCAATTATCTTTATGATCACATTTTCTAATTTCTTCATTAATTTTATTTTAAGGGTGGACAAACGAAAATATTGGGTCGACAAACGCGGACAAATCGTGGACAAATGAAAACTGTTTCTATTTTATTAAAATTTCCACTAGGGATGCCAACCTTACAGACCTGAAATATAATATAGTTTATGAAGAGGACAGACGAAGAATTTGTTTTTTATGCAGCCATTAAAAAATAAGCGATCATTATAATTTTTTTACAAGAAGACGTTATAACAATATCGTAAAAAATATTTGTGGCATTTATTGATACACTCGTTAGGGTGCGAAAAAAATTGTTTTTTTCATGTTGCCGGTCTTGATGCATTTTCTAGGTGGCGCTTAGTGCAGGCGCTGCCAAAAAGAGATGCCAAAACGGTAACCACGAAATTTACTCACATGATCAAAATGAAAAATAAAAAATATCAACAATTTCTTAAAATTTATTTCAATGGATATCGCAGCTCGCCGTGTTAGGGCAGAAAGGACCAAAACTACGGTGTTGGTGCCCAGTTGAACGAATCAGTGCAAAAAAAGGCGGGTAATTTTCCGCACAAATATGCAGATAAAAAACCGTGATTCAAAAAATTGTGTAATAACGGAGCTACGATAACGAGTCCAATTACGAATCAAATACCTAAAAGTTTTTTTAATCGGTTCAGTAGTTCTCTTGAAATCGTGGTTACCGTTTCGAAATATCGTGTGTCGAGAAAAACGCGTTCACAGTGTTCTCGGCTCATAACTGCATACGGAGTTTGTATTGGTTATGTCCTGTAGAATCTATACCGTTACGAATTTTGGTGTGAAATTTTCACAGGGTATTCTTGGGATGTTATATATATATATATATATATATAAAAACAAATCGATTTACTGAACATTTTTAATCGGTGGCGCTCAGTTCCCTTAAGAATTGGTAAAAATTCCCAACGAATCTAATTCACCGCAATGTTGATGTCAACAATTTCTACCGAAATCATCACTCATTCCTAATTAAACCAACATTACCTCCCTCGTTATTTTATGCAAGAACAATATCAACGGGAATAATACGCGTGGATTTGCATAATTGAAGCAAAACAATACCCCGCGGAATCGCTGGAAAAGTTCCCCGTCGATGCACGAAGGGAACAGGATTTCAGTTTCCAATTGCGTGCAAAGCAATCCAGCCGGGGACTAAAATCATGCAGGCAGACTAATTATATCTGACGTTGAAAAACTAAACGTCCGTGCGGTGTGTTCACTGATCCCCGAGCTAAAGCTTAAAAACAGTGGCTTTAAAGTTTTATCACCTTTTGGCAGCATTAAAGCGATCGCACAGGAAATCCATATCTAATTAAGTTTTCATTGGCCCAATTGTTCGATTAAACCAGGCCTGTTCAACTGGTCTGTGGCGGGCAAGAGCGCTCTCGATTGCTCACAAGCAAAGCCAAGAGCAACGCCGTGGGCAGTCTCCCCACCTACTAACTGTCGTAGTGTGCGTGTACTATAAGGCAGGACTGATGATGATACGGCTCACAAAGGGTGCAAGCTAGACCCCCTTTACTTAGTAATTTTGTAACTTTTTAAAAATGAAAGATTAGGGGCTAGCCTAAGACTAGATATGGTAAAATTTTTTATTTAAATAAAATTTCGAGTAACGAATAAAAGTTAAAAAAATTATTCGTCATGTGCCAGATAAAGTTGACCCGGGTTAATTTTATTCGACGAATGAAGGAAATTAATTGACGTCGAATAAAGTTAAAGTTAGAGTGAAATTTACAGTTAAAGTTAAAGTTGAAAATTTTATTCGACGCTAACGTTGCAACGCTCGGGGAATAAAGAAGTAACTTTATTCTATATATATATATATATAAAAAAAGAAGTCCTGCCTGACTGACTGACTGACAGACTCATCAACACCCAGCTCAAACCGTTTAACCTAGGGACGTGAAATTTGGAAGATACATTGTGTTCATGACGTAGACGCCCACTACGGAAGGATTTTTGGAAATTCCATCCCCAAGGGGGTGAAAAGGGAAAATATGTATTTTCTCGGACCCCCTAATATCTGTTAGACCCGATTAGATATCAACTTGGTTCTTAGTTCTGAGTCAGCAAAACCCCTGGAAATAATTGTTTAAATTATCGGATTGACATAAAAGTCCGTACATCGAAGCGTATGGGCTGACGCGTTAATGAATTTTCACTTCTTTCACCTCCCACATCTCAGAAACGAATTGTCACCTCAACTTGAAAATTTCGTGTGACTGATGTCTCATCGTAAGGTGTCGTTTCGCATAAAATTCAGTTCCAAAATCGTGGGACCAAAACGAGGCTATTTCTTGGGCCACTGTTTCTATCTATAATTTAGCTGGGCTACAGTGCCACAGTCTCTTTCACGGTCTCAACACTGGCGAATTAGCTCGGGTACCCCTGTACCCCTAGTTTCCGTCCTGAGGCCTCGTTTCCTGTCATGAAGCACACAGAGAACAAGCCTCAGTCCTTGAGGGGTCTCTATCAATCAAGTGACGCTTCCATACACTTTCAAAGCAGCCTGTATAATCAATAGATCCCAGCCCGCGAAGCACAACGGGCTCCCAAGTAAACAGCCAAGAAGAAGGGTAATCGCTGTGTAATTAAAAACGTCGTGTCCATTCTCTTCAAGCACGAAGGAACGCAACTTCCCTCCCCCAGAAAAATTACTTACGACTCAATTCAACAACACCAAAAGAACAAGGCAGGGAAATGGAAAAGAAATGAAAAAAGAGACGGCAGGAAGAGGGACAGGGTGGGCCGAAACAATGAGCGGAACGGAGAAGCGAGTCTACGGGAGAAGCGTCGAGGGGAGCAAACATTAATGCCACCCCGCAGACCGCAGATGTTGCGCCAATTACAAACCTCACCCTCTCTTCCCCCCCCCCCTACCACCCCCCCCCCCCCCCACCCCCCTACCGCCCCCACCCTCCCCCGACTCTGTCTGCCTGCGTGGTCGTGCTCTCCGGCAACCCCTTTCGCAGTCGGCGGCGCGGGGAGGCGAGGAGAAGCACGGCGTGTTCCGACTTACGAGCCCGATGTCGCATACCTTCCTGCCTCCAGCTCTTTGTCTTTCCCTCCCATCTGCCTTCTCGGCGACGCCGTGTGCAGCTTAGATGCAGCCCAACGGCGATAGAAACGCGGGAGGGGCGGGTAGGGAGAGGGGGGTGTCCCCAACGAGGCACGAATTTTCGAAAAGGCTCTCGCACTTTGTTAGATTAAATTTAGCGCAAGGCGCGAAAGAACGGTCTCTGTGCGACGAAAGAAGAAAGGGCTAACGTCGCCTGGTACGGCTGGATGGGAACGAAATCGTGGAGCGGCAGAGAAAGATACTGGCGCGGGGTGAAAAAGGGGTTGGCGGAAGGGGGAGAACACGGAGTACGCCGGTGGCTGATATTATTCTTGGGTCTTCCTTGCTGGTGCATTATTAGTTCTGGCGTGTTAGCATACATGAAATATTGATGTTACAAGGGCCCCAACCCTCGACCCTGCGCACCCCTTCCACAGATCTCCCACGCCCCTCTTGGCCTTCTAGATTTTACACGTATACGGGCATCCACTTCTACTTTCACGACTTTTTCACTTGTTGTTCCCTTACTTCCTGTTTCCTTTTTTCCTGCGGATCTTCTTTACAACTCTAGAGCCCTCGACTTTGGTCTCTTGTAATCCGCTTCTTGATCGTTTTGGGGGATGTTTTTTGGAGAACTGTCATCCCAGATTGCGTTTCTGGGGATCGATATTTGATAACTTGTTATTTCCATTGTTACTTATTGATTGAATTTGGTTTCGTTGGTTAGGAAGGTTTTATGTTGCGAGGATAAAGGCTGCTGAATTAAATCGAGCGACTTGAAGGTAGTGGATAATTGAATCGTGGTTTTTAAGTTTCGACGACTTCGCTGCGAAGCTTTTCTTGCAGCGTGCTTTAGGACGGAGTGTGAATTTACCGCCATGCAAGCTTGCGATTCTGGAAATGTCCCGTTTCATTGTGATGGAGTAATGAATAGCAGGAGCTTCCTTTCTTTGGGAAAGTGCAATACTATGCAAATCGAAGTTTGATTAAATTTAATGAATGTTCTTAATTGATTAGCAAAGTAGCTAGTTAATTATCGAAAGTGAAAGGGGATGTTTTATCGAGACGATTTATGTATTTTGCATTGTTATAGAAATATTCCATGTCCTCGATATCTTATTGCTAAAGTAGAGCACTATATTTGCAGCATAGAGGGGCAGATGCAATTTATATAGGGCAGATGTGCTAATTACTGTCAGTGCCCCTATTACTACCACTTTATTTATTTTACTTAATAAAAACGTAACATATAAAGAATTTACGATAATAAAAAGAAGAAGAACAGTCCCAATTTATCAATAATTTTTTTTATACAGTATTCTTTATACGTTACGTTTTGATTAAATAAAATAAATAAAGTGGTAATAATACGAGCACTGGCAGTAATTGGTACATCTACCTTATAATCCATACTGCAAAACCACTGTTATTACATATTAAAATTGTCTATCACTTGAATATTTTTAAATCGAATAATACCTTCTTAGGCAAGACACTATAGTTGTAATAAAATCAACTATTTCCTCAAGAACACTATCTTTACCCTATAATACACGTGACCAAAGATAGGGGTAGTTTTTAGCATAACTTACAACTGAAAATTTAGCTTCAAGGGTTGAATTTATTTTGTATTAACTACGATTTATACATCGTGCTGTGAAATCGGATTTATACGTTGCTCAGTAATGAAAGAATGAAAATCGACGAGGGTGTAATTATGAGTACACGTACGACCGTAGCTGCAGGTAAAAACCGTAAGTGAATCGTTCGCAAAAACAATTCGATTCGCCGGGCCATCGAGTATACAATCCGAGAGATTTCTCTTCGCTTGACTGCTAACTTTATCGTATTATTACATTTTTGTTGCATTTCTGCCTCGGCTGGGCGTGCCCCCCCCCCCTCCCCCTTTTCCCGAGTTTCCCGCGAGAGGTGTCGGGGTGATCGATGCGTTCTTCGAAAAAAGATCAAGATTGAAGAGAATGCGTTTCGCCGGTAGACTCGACGGGAGAGAACTTTTTGTCATTTACATTTACTTTTCTCCATCTCGTACGGAATTTCCATGCGTCTGACTTGCTGATACGACTTCTACTTGTCACGTTGTTAACGTAAGCTCGATAACGACGACGATAGGATTTTTCGTTGACTTCTGAGATGTACAGTCAATTTCAATTACCGCCATTTTCTGCAATTCTATGATCAATGATTTTTAATCCTCCGTGGCCACACCTTTTTTTAATCTCAAATTGGTCACATGTGGCTCACTGCTCCCCAGCGTCATTTTTCAGTTACCATTTTCGTATTTTTTATGATTTTAACTTTTGAGTGATAATTGCAGATTCGTAATACTTACAATGTAAATTTTGATAGGATGAAATTTATAGTTGAAAAAATAGTTACGGAAAGAAGCAATTATTTTTAATAAATTGTAATATCAAGGTCTAAATTCATTTTGAATTCGTAAAGGCGTGACATTTGACCTGGAAAAGTGCTTGGGGTGCGATACACCCCGCTTGACCACGAAGGGTTAAAGTACTTTGTGGTTCAAGGGCCTCGATTTGTGTACTTTAACTCATCCATACCTTAATTCTGTTAATAGATATACATATAGAAGGCTGCGTGAGAACTAGTAGTATAGGTCTTAAACGTGTCAGACATTGGAGAAAAAGCAATTTATATCCTGCATGTAAACATTGTCCCATATTAAATTCGCATTCTTATGGAAATAAACATCTGAATTCACGATAGCTTTTATTTCAAGAAATAGTTAAATTCACAATAAACTTATTTCCTAGAGCAACGATTTACGTGACACACTCCCCTCAATTTCCCCGTACTAATTCGTATCACTGATAAATCGGCCTGTCAGCTGATTAATTATTAAGCTAATTGGACAATGTTCGCACGACAGAATTTAAAAAATGCTGCTACTAAGATGAGTCAAGGATCTGAATGAATTAATTGCGTGCGACGTACAATCGCGAAGCAATGTTTCACAAAGGGACTTACCAGTCTTCGTGCTTTTTTCATTGTGGATCGTCAGAGAACTGGGATTCCCGTAGACAGAGTTATTCATTTCAGCCATCAGCTCCCAATCTGTGCAGAAAATGTCGCTTTGTAGAGATTCGTTCAGGGGACCGTATGAGAAATAAAATTTCAAAAATCCTGGCCACTAACTTCGTTTGTGTTTAATCTGCGTATATAATCGCCGGGAGTCTACAAAGTACGTCTTATAAATAATAAATCGCGGCCATTCGACCGGAGGTCGGGAGCTAAATTACTTTCCCTAAGAAATCCGTGAAAAGTTAAGCTCCTTTCGAGATTCGAGTGCAAAGTCCCGGAAAATGCATCAATAAAATGCGACCGCGCCTTCGGTATACTTATTAACGTGAAAATATCCCCCGGTGGTGTTATTTACATTGGGCGTTTAATTCTATACCCATTTAATACACGTTGAATAAACATTAGAAGCTCCATTGACCACCAAAGCATTTGAAATACAGACAATCCCGCAACTTATAAATTAATAGAAATGGGAACACAAAATCCAAAGGCAGCTGCTAACATAAGCTAAGAATTCCTTGAATTAAATTTAAATGCATCTGCTTCAGTAACATCCCACGTAAACACTATTCCTATCGCGTCCAGCTTTACCCAAAGAAATTTACTCCCCCAAAAGAGGGCACACCTTCGGTCACTTTCAATTTGCAATTTTACTCCACGAAACACCTCGACTGAATAACGACAGAGGGGAAGGAGGAGGAAGAAGCTCCGGATTCAACCCTCGTAACGAGGAGTGGGAAGAGGGAAGCGAAGGAGCAGCGAGCGCGGCGGATAGAAGCTCTTGAACCGCTATCGAGAAAAAATAGAGGCACGCGGCGCTGCCGCTGGATAAAATATTATTTTCCCCGCCATTAAGGGAGGTTTACGAGCTCACCTTTCTTCGGCATCTCCGTGGTGGACGGGCTGGGGCTGGTGCTCGGCGGCGACGACTCTGCAACGAAAGAAACAAGTTTTTATTTTTAATTAAAGTTCCTTCCCTTCTGGCGTAGGCGCGTGTGCCGTTAGAACCGGCGACGGCGGAGGGTGGTTTCGTGCAACGGTGGGTGGAGGGAGATAGGTGAGCAAGGAGGGGTTTGGAAGCTGCAGGGACCGTTATGGATCGCGCCACCTGTTACTAACTTCGCCCTCAAACGTATTAGCCACCGTGGCGCCGTCCAGGCCGGCCAAACTCCAGATCATATTTTACAGGCTACCCACTGTTGCCCCCCCCCCCTCCCCTACCGCCCCCGAGCCCCCTCACTCTCGTCTTCGTCGACCTGGTGAATATAGTTGAATAATTATTCCTAATATCGTCATTCGTCCCGCGTGCTCCTCGTCCTCGTACCCCCAACGCCCTCGTCGTCCTAGTCACACGTATATTTAGTAGTAGCTGCAGCTGGCTTGCAGATTACGCTAAGTTCCCTGCATGTGGGGACGTAGGCGTTCAGTATTGAGAAATCTAATGTTTCGCGTATTTGAGTAACCTCAAGTTGGAGGGATTTTCGTGTTTCGCCCCTCGGGGGTGGAAAAAGATTCGTGGCTGCTACGAGGGGTACATAACGATTGTTGCGGCATTCAAGCTTACTTTGCCAGAAAGTGCATACTTTTATATAGTTTCATTTAAGGGTCTCGTCAAATCACTCAAAAATTACGTAATTTTTAAACGATTTTATTCAGCTTCGATCCTCTGTTTGTATGTTTGTTTGTAAATATGTATGGTTCAAATCTGGCAACTCAAATTTAACCCACTTCCAGCTATCCAATTGTCTTGAAACTTTGCAGGCGTGCGTAGTTTGGATGACAATACAATATTTTTAAAAAAATTAACCCCGAGCGGGTGAAAAAATTACCCAGTCATCAATAAATATAACCGATAACCACAAATCCAAACGACTTGAAATCTGCTGCGTTCGGGTCGCTAGTCGCGTCGCGATTTGAAATTCAATAAAAGATATTTCTAAAGAAGTCAGAGCTGCGAAATGTAAATCCATGAACACTCAAAACTAGAAAATAAAAAATATATAAAAAGAATATTTTTATGTTAAACGATTTTATTAAAAATGCACTAAGAACTAGAAAATAATTATTTTCTTGTACTGCAATTTCGATGGTCTGTGCGATTGTTTTAAAATTCCGAAATGTTACTTCTGCAGATGTTGAATATTCTGTTTCCCTCTCCTCCCTTTTGTATCGGATTGATTGATGAAATGCTGATATTTCGAAACTACCTGCTCTTGGAATTCGAGGCAATTTAGTATCGTGGAAGGAAATCATCGAAATTACTCTGGCGGAATTCCCCGCCAGACACGAACAAACTAACTCGCGACAGAGTGACACGTTCATCGTGAAAAAGTCATCGTTATTTGTCACGGACGGCTGAGCGATTGCTCGTATGGGGAAAGTGCATGCCGCATTCCGCCAGACATTTGCACAGTCCCGAAGGTAAATAGGATGGGATGACAAAGTGTGCTTCTTGGCAGACGTGTTTACGCGCTTGGACATAATGCAGAATATGCGGTACCGCTGCTTTTATTGTGTGATAAGGGTTAAATTACTCCCGTGGTCATCCCTATCGCGTGATCCACGCTGAACTAGTAAATGCTTTCCCCTCTTTTCTTCCACTTTTACGCTTTAATTTTAGAACGTGTCTCTTGTATATTTGTACAGAAGTGAATTATCGTTTTATTTCCCCCGAAAATAAAGTCCTTGGCGATTGGTATTTACAATTTGCTATCATTGTTTTTAATCGGGACGACATATTTTACCCAAAATTACTTTTAAAATAGTAGGAATGTATTCATATTTCCATTACACATAACATATTGTTATATAACAAAAATAATTAATTTCATTCCGAAATGATATACTGGGTGCCCAAGGAGCACACGATATTTACCATTTTAATTAGCAGAAAGTGGTTACAAAGTAAACAACCCCCCAAAACGCATTCTATAATGCGGAAATGAAATCGCAATATTAATTTGCTTTGATGAACTAACATTCTGAATCGTTCCATTATTATTAGTTTTCCCTGCGTCTACTGAACACATTAGTCTGCTGGAGCCAATATACACACGAAACACAAACCTGTATTAATCAAATTGCGAGCTAAAATCAGAGGCATAATTAAAGAAACCATAAAAGCAATTTATATCGAAAAAATATATATAAAAAATAAATTTATGTTAAATGATTTTATTAAAAATGCACTAAAAACTAAAAAATAATTATTTTTTATTTTCTAGTTTTTCGTGTTAATGGATTAATGGTTATGGATTTACATTTCGCAGCTCTGACTTCTTTAGAAATATCTTTTATTTAATTTCAAATGACGATGCGACTAGCGACCCGAACGCAGCGGCTTTTTGTCGTTTTCGTAAAGACCGCGAGTGGCTGATTTCAAGTCGTTTGGATTTGTGGTTATGGGATATATTTATTGATGACTACGTAATTGTTTCACCCGCTCGGGGTTAATTTTTTTATTAAAATATTGTATTGTCATTCAAACTACGCACGCCTGCAAAGTTTCAAGACAATTGGATAGATGGAAGTGAGTTAAATGTGAGTTGCCAGATTTTAACCATACAAACATACAAACAAACAGAGGATCGAAGCTGAATAAAATCGTTTAAAAACACTTCACGTTCCCCTATAAAAGGTCCACAGAACAATGACCTGAAACAAGTAGTACAATCAATCAATTTTCAGACGAGTACACAAGCACACGGAGCAGAAGGAACTAACAAGATACAAATCCACCACAAACACCTCCGAAAAGTATTCAAATCTCCCACCCTGTTTTCAATTAATTTTCATCTCGACCTCAAACGATTATCGATCCCTCCACCGGCAAAGACGCCGTTTACTACTAAGAGAGGGTTCCGCGGGCAAATTAACGAGTTCCCGAGAGCCGGAAGAATATTCTCGTACGACACGTTGTCTAACGTTATTACAGCAATATGCATACACCTATTACCCATAATGTTACAGCGTTCGCGAGGCACGAGCGGGCGAGATAGCATCTCCATCGAGCACTATCGTGTGTCTTTCGGGACTTCTGTCGTCGCCGAGACGCTCGACCACCGCCGCGGCGCAACGGCGTCATTTTATCGCGGGCAAATCAATTGTTAAGCGCGGGCACGGTTAGTCGAATGCGACCCAGTTTGTAAACGGCGGCGAAAATTACAGCGGCGAAACGAGTGCTCACTTTCCAGCGGGCAATTTCCATGACAAGTTGTAATCTTTCGGAGGCGTGCGACCGCGCGATAAGCCTAACCGACGACACAGGGAAGCGAATTTTACGATCAGAAACCACCCCCGGCCGTCGCCCCCACCAGCTGCTCTTTAACCATAAAATATGTTACCATCAAATTGCCACGGCGAGATCCCTCGATAGAGCCGACCTGCCGGGCACTTTCTTTTCTCTTCCTTCGACGTGGCCGCAGAAATTTCACTATTTCTCGAAAATTGCACCGTGTTCGGTGCTTCTTATCCACGCGGGCATCGTAATTACACTTTCTTCCAGCGATTGCCACCGGGATCAGATCGTCGGGCAAGTTTCAGTGTTTCGAAAGTTTCGGACGCTTACGCATCATCGTTGATGCTAGGTTCGCTGTGTTAATTAAAGGCGCAACAAGGGGTGGAAGGTTTCAGATCGTTTGAATTAAGGTGATGCTTCTCGGTAGTAGTTTCTGATTTAATTCGATGGTGATTTGGGTATCCGAGTATCAGGGACGAAGGGATGGAAATCTGCCGGCGATTGATCGCAAACGCGACGTTGGATAAAAAAGGGTGCTTTTATCTCGTTCATCTACATTTAACGTAGATCACTTCGTTTAGATGAGTCGGCTACGGTGCATGAAATGAATTGCACGATTTTTCATCGAGATCTTTCTCGAGATACGTTCGAGCGATTAAACGACCCACTGAGCAAGTGAGCAGTAGGCTTCATACTGTTTTAAGAAGTTTTCACAATGGGGGTGAAAATATTCGGAAGTGTGTATACGCGTATACCAAAATGCGAGATTAAATCGTTTGTAAAAATGATAGGTCTGTGGATAAGTTTACACGTGTAACCTACATCGAGACGTGACGGATGTAATTTACTACACGAGGAAGTATATCGTGGGTCACGCGAGTTCTATCCAAACGTGATCAATTTTTCCATTTAATTCGATGATAACAATACTGAAAAGTTATTATCCTGTTAAAGGCAGTTCCCGGTCAAAACATATAAAAAAAATTGTGCATATTTTCACCCTGCATGGCACGAATGACCAGGTAAAATTTTAGAATGAAATTATTAACGGTACGAATTTTACAGGCAATTAAGGGGGACCAACAGTATGACGGCCTTAGAAATAGGTGTTTTTTGAAGATGGATTGTGGCGCAGGTATGATAGATAGAAAAGTCTTTTAATTTATATTAAATTTATTGAACTAAAAAAACTATCAATTTTTATTTTAATCGAATAAACATGTGGAAAATAGGGCGCTCACGGGCAAGACCCAGTCACACAGTGGTTTAAAATGCGATTCTAACTGAGCAAAATTATTTTTGTCATTATTTTTTTCTAAATTCGGCTATTTTCTAAAAAAAATCTAAATAACCTGCGAAACCAGCCAAAGTTCTTCTTAAATTGTATTAATGTGTTTATCAAAGTAGCACAGAAATTAAATATTGCTGCAATTCTTAATGCTTCGGATTATTTTTATTTTATATACATTATATACGCATTTTTTTATTTTTGCTGGTGCGTGTATTCGTAAACTTTCCATTAAACTATAGTGGGTGGCCAAATTATTATACTTAAACAAAAGGGTTTCAGATTTTGTAACTTTAAGCTATGGAATGGCTGTATCTCTGCGAAAAATGGTCGCAAAAAATATTTAAAAAACGCACTTGAAACGCATTGAACTGTTGAAATTTCTAGTTTTTGAATCAAGGACTCAATTTTTTCAGCCATTATGATACTGTTTTACCAAGATGAAGCGCAGGAAACGAAGCTTAAAAATTTTTTGCCTAGTTTGAATGTATGTACGGGCCTAAACATTTTTTTTTTGTAAATCCAACGAAGAGCTCATATAGAGCAAACACTTCTCTTTAATTTTGTTTTTTTTTTTGGTTTTAGTGTATGATTTTTATTGATCAAGTTATTCGCGATTAACGCAAAAAAAGTACTTTTCGCTTTGAATACATATAACTTGCGAACTCAAGATCGTAGACAAATATTCATGAGTGTTTTGGAAAGCTAAGAAAGTCCCCTTTCAGAACCATTAGTTGCCAATTTAAGATTATATTTTAATCGTATTAAATCCATTTTAAAATGATCCCAAAAATTGATGAAAATGTTTCGAGTGTAATAATTTGGCCACCCTCTGTAATTGATTATAATCTGGAAATATTATATTTTATCCAGAACACTTGTATTTTTACGTACACACAAAAACAAGGAAAAAATAAAAAATATTTATAAATAGTTAAAAAAAAAACTTAAATATAATAAATGAGTAAAAACTATTAAAGTATTCTATACGTACAGGAAAAAATACTGACAAAAATCATTTTGTGCGTCACTAGACGAACGAGCTCGGCATCAAACTATCAGTACGTTTTTCTCGAAACCATTTTTCGCGCACTACCACCACTGTAAAAAATGCAATTCTTGAGCGAATCTAAAAATTCAAACGCTTCCGCGCTACCCTCTATTGTGAACTTTCATACACTTATTATTAATTTCCGGACACTTTTGTGCGAAAAAAAACAACAGTTTTCGGGACCCTATCTTTAAACATATGGCAATCATCCTCTAATTGTTAACAATGAAAGAGCACAGCCCGATAACCACACATATGTAATTAACGAATTTCTTTGGTTTTTCGATTTTGGATAAAGTGCAAAAACTTTAAGATCCATACACTGTATACTTTTTTCTAGAAAAAATTATAAAAGTCAGCTATGTTTTCGCACGATTTGACCAGGAAGCGCCCTTAAATAACAGCGAACCCATGCAAAGTCTAGGAGCAGTTACGAAAACGACTGAATCCACAGCTACAAAATTAAAAAAAAAAAATCTTTCCGCGGGAAATGCACCAGGCTTGATCGATATCGCCGAGGAATCGTCCACGCGATTATTACGAGAAGATTATCGAATTTCAGGGGTGGCACGGGGGTGTTCCGACCCGTAGATATAAATAGGCAAGGGGAAAAATTCATTTATCACTTCTGCAAGTCATCGATGGAAGGAAGAGGCATTAGGTGCTGCAACAGAGAGTGACGGGGAGAAAGAAACGAGTGGAGATAAGGAGGGGCGCAGAGGGAGGGGAGGAAGGAAGAGAGAGAGGAAGACAGTGAAGACTTTCCATTTTGTACGTGGCTGAGTGGCAGACGGAAGGAAAGACACGAGGAGGGACGGAAGACAGAGAGGTATATACAGTCGGACAGAGACTTTTTACTTTTGATTTATCGCGCCAACTTTTATTTCTCCGGGGAGATATTAAAACCCGTTGTCTCAACCATTTAACTCTGCCCAGCTGATTGATGATTGGGACAGATAACGTGGCCAGTTCTTTCGATGCATCGAATCTTTCGTCACACGCGATTCGCGGGTGAACATAATTAGAATTCAGCGGCTCCAGATTTATTACAAAAGGGATGTGAAATTCTCTCGCGGGGACCATTTAGGAATCCCTCAACAGTAATTCAATTCATAGTTCCATCCATATAAACTCGAAACGAGGAGCTGGTGTACAGGGAGATTCGTTTTCACCTTTGTCAGTTTGAATCCAGAGTGCCAATAAACAGGAAGAATCTGCGGGAACTCGCGAGCTCGTAGTAATCGCTGGAAATGGGATCGAAAGTTTCGGGAAGCTGGTGCTCAGTCAAATTTGAAGAGAGGAGTGGCAGAAAGCGGGACGGGGTAGAAGACAATTCACTTCTGGAAAAGTTTACACGCCACACGCGGCTGTTTCGAAGTTCCGCCGAGGTAAGGTAAGTGAACTCGTTAAAATCTTAAGGCGCCTTAATTAGCCTAATAGCATCATCCTTTTTCGTCGGTCCATCACCGACCCTCCCGCCCATCGCTCCATCCAATTTCTTCTTCTCGTTGCCTAGGACTTGGAAGCTGTTCAAATATTGCCCGGTGTACTAATTCCAATTAGTGCATTTTGGCTGTAACAACCCAACCCCCCCTTCGCTGCTCCCCGCCCCCGCCTTTCACTTCACTCCAAAACGAGAGGCAAGAGTGTGGGGTGTTTTTCAGACAGTGGACGGAAAGTGCCAGACCGTGTAATAAAGTCAAATGCTACTTTATGCATGCTAAGTGAATAGAAATTGGAAATTACGTTGTGCTGTAATCAGCTGGACGACTAGTGAAAGGTTACGTATAATGTGCACGGAGGAGGCAACGGAAGAAGGGATTCCAATTTCGGCTGAAAAATTTAGGGCTCTCTTCTTCCTTGTCTCGGGTACCCTGACGGTTATTGAAATAAAATGGTAATTACTATTCAAAGTTGGGGATAGTTGTTACATATTTCAGGTTCCTTACATGCATTACGTATCTTAATGTTCAGTTGCGTGTTAAAATTGACTACACTTCTAGCTGTGAGCAATTAAATATGATGGTGTTTCAAAGTAAGGGAAACCTGTACAAAACCGTATACCATATTAATTCCTGAAAATAAATGAAAGAAGTCCACGCTCGTTTGGCAATTGTTTTCCGCTATATTGAACTGTTAGTCAATAGAGAGTTGTGATGAAATACGTACGTCCCAGCGAATTATTGAATTTATTCTGTTTCTAAGTGCTCTCATCTTATTTTCGACTGACTTTAAGTGGACTATATAGTGTTTTGGTAATTAGAATGTAAGTTACATGAAGATATCTATTAACAATATCTATTTCTATTATATTTTGAAGATCGTGACCGATTGCTGTCATTTTCTTATTTAACTGTAACTAACAGTGTAGATGCTTACGTCTTGTGGCACAACCGTACGGCGTAAAACCGTACCCCGCTATTTCAAGAAACAAGAAGAAGAAAACACCTACACTGAATATAGAACAATCCATAAGAGCTGAAAATCAAAAATTGACAAACAAAAAATGTAAACCAAAGAAACGTAGAGAAAATAACGTTGAAAATATTTTTGTGTATACATGATGAGCCACCTAAGACAAACCACCTGAATAACTTCTATAATTTTTGAGATAGGAAGAAATGTTTGAGACAAAAGTTGTTTGGTTCCCAGGGGCTCGTTACGTCGTGGATAGAACTTAATACTATTGTTGTTACTTTAGATCGGCGCAAAATCGTATAGTGCATACGGTTTTGCCCACCCTATGGGGCAAAATCAAAGAAAGAACAGGTTTTGTTTTATTGTTAAATTAACTACCCCGTTTGGACTTTGTAATTATATTGTTGTTATTTAGCGTTGTTTATGAAAACATTTAATAAATACCGTTCTCATTACCCAATTTGTTTTATAATTTCAAAAGTTATGGACCTAGAACCTTAAGTATACAGTTTTGGACAGATTTCCACTACTTGTGTCCCTTTATGGCTTCATGGCCGCAACACATGTTAGTATAATACCTCCTTATTATCTACTCTTCGCGACTCTCGTGCAAAAGGAGAATCAATTATTAGTTCTCACAACTCACAACTGTTCAAACTTCCCCAAGCTTTGACTCTACCTACAATGCCACGAACTTTACGAAACGAAAGGAACAATTCACACGATAATTCACTGACAGGCCAATACGTGTCAGATTTAATAACATAGCAATTCAATCGACTCAAGGAATTCACGTTTCTAGGACAAAAGCGTCCAAGGGATTTCCCAGCAATTCAATAAGTACGATAAATTTCCCGGTCCACGGCTGGGAACTGTATCATCCTAGCAACTCCCAGCCGAGTCTGCTAATAAAAAACCATACATTTATCACCTTTATCCGCGCTTTATCACGGCTACCGCCGCGAACTCATAAAACTGCATTATCCTTGTACGTGTGCGGCAACTCTCGGTTTTTATCGGGCATGCCGATGAAATTCGCCCCCTCCCCCCTCTCCCTTTCCAACGTTCCCCTCCGTCTCTAGTCTGTCCAGCAGCCACCCTCTCCTCGCATCGCACTGCAACGCTTAGCTTATACCGTCAAGCAAATTTCCTTGCCTGTGTAAATTTGATTATAGCAGGGTTTTCGTCCGAGCAACAATTCCTCTACGCGGGACCGCGGGCGCAGCAACGCGCTCCAACCCCTCCGCCACCCTCTTGAGTGGAGTTTAACCCTGTTTGCACGCATTTTGTATATTACGCACAGTTTCACTCTGGGATTTGGTGGTATTCTCGGTGGTGTTATTAGTGGCTAGTTATGGGCATTACTGTTGCTGGGGTTGCTTGAGTATTGGATATTAGAACGTTGAACAGTGTTTAGCTACTGCGGTGTTTTGAAGCTTGCGACGCGAGACAGAGGATCGTTATAAAGGTAAAATCAGGATGTGATTTTACATGAAACTTTTCTATCACGAGACAAAAATCTCAGCACCAACCACTAAATATACATAATCTAAGTAGGCGTGAGAGATTTTTGAAAATACATCATGGAACTTGCCTCATGAGAGTTCATTTTCATGAAAGTTGTGACAAAATAATTAAAAAATAATAAAATAATGAAGTAATTGCCTCTTGAGATTAAAGTCTCATGTGAAATTAAATGGTTTTCACTTGAATGATTTCTCGTGAATTTTTGGAAGCTTCTTGGCTCAGGTGATTCGATGAGACAGTTTAGTGTCTCAAAATATGAAGGAGAAGTAAAATGCAAAGGTTTTTTTAATATATGATTGACACTCGCGATTTCCTATATTTGAAGTATTTTGAACTGCAGTTATTTTAGGATTGAATGACTGATAAAAATACAAATGACGCGACCAATTGACCCGTCACTTCTATTTAAACGAACTTTATTTCCGCAGCTGTCATTTGGAAAATGTGGAGATTAAATTCCTTTTCTTTCACAGGACCCACTGCAGTGCTAATGAAAAAGTAGGGGTATTAATCGGGCAATGGTAATGAGGTATTGATGAAACACGTTTCAATATACTTTCGAGACCAATTACGAACGTTTACCGTGTGAGAGAGGAGTAACTCAATTCCCCGTTGCCCATAGAAACACGGTGTGTGAAAAATTGTCAATTTGGAAAGCGTTGGTGACTCGCATTTCTCGCGACTTCGTCCATCCATTCAGTTACAATTTCAGTGTGTATATTTAACCTGACACATGATTAACAGATTCCATTCCCATATTATTCTTCCCAGAAAAAGAGACTCGCAATAACTCTCCAACTTTTACACCGCAATCCACAAATTACTACCAGCATCGTTACCATTTCTTCCGTTTCCAATGATTTATATCACCGAATCAATCTCCACTAAAGTCTCCAAAGCCTTCCAGCAAACGTTCTCTCCGTGCCAGCCTTTCACGTTTCCACAAAACACAGCAAGGCGTCGGCGAAAGTTGATCCTCAGAATCAGCTGCCTCGTCCTCCACCGGCCCTGTCGCAATCGAACACAGCCGAGCATAATTCCCGCGAACGGTGGCCCCGCAAATGTCGCGGTGACGATCGTTAACCATACAGCCGACGACAGATCCGGCAGGAAATAATTTGGCGGAGCGTCATCATCGAATCACGGGGGGCGATAGGGCAACCAGGAAATTGCCAGCCTCGTTGGCCGCGGATAGGTAATCCAATTTCTGAGGACAATCACGTCCCGCCACTGCCTTTTGTAGATGCCTTCTGTACGCGTCTATAATTACTCGTAACGGAATCCAGCGCTGACGTATCAAGCGAAGATAGTCGCTCGTTTGATCCAATTAAGGATAGACGTCCCGGGTACACTGAGTCGCCCGGACCCCCGTCAGCCTCCGTCATATTCCCCCGTTCCCTATCACGGCTACTCGAATGTCTCTAGCTCGCGCTGCCACGTCCCGCTTTGATAATTACCGACGCACGTCCTATTTACGCACCCTGTGGCGCATCGATCTATTAACGTGTCACCGATGTCTCTGGTAGAAGGTGACAGGCAGCCGGAGGCTGCACGAGCTGATTAACAGCCGTCGCGTTGCCCAAGAATATTGCCTGCGGAAGACGTCGATGATGGTATGTGCCAGGGTTTGAGAATTAAATCCCAGTGGCGAGTCGTAAAAACCACATTTCCGGGCAATTTTCTGATGGAAGTGTATAAACATACGTGGAAAGGGGTTCCCGTTGTTGATTGAATGGGGAATGTTGTGTGTAAGTGTTGGACGGTTTGATTAAAGTAATTTTTTTAGTACAGTGGAACCTCGATAAGTCGAGAATTTTCTTCATTACCTTCCGCTCCGCTGTAAACACCTCTACGACTCGAAATAAAACTTCCTTAACTCGAACTATATTGTGCATGTTAAATTAGGTATTTCACCCCTACAACTCGAATTTAGAAGAGACCCCGACCTCTACAATTCGAAGTTTACTTTTACATATATATTACGAGATTTCGTAAAAGGATCTTCAAGTATTGGGGAAAATGTTTTCTCTGCATTATTCACGATTGAAAATGCTATTGAATTACAATACACTAAGAGATTAGCACAAAGCAAAATCACAATTTTTTTTAATATGTAATGAAGAGTAATATTTCGAGCATTAAATGTATCTTATAATTATTTTTATATATGTAGGTATATATGTAGTACATAAGTTGTAGGTTATTTTTTATTATAGGTATACAATAAATAATTCACCTTTAAAACTTGAATTTGTCTTGTTTTACAGCTTCACTAGTCGAAAAATTAACAGTCGTATAATGCCTCTATAAGTCAAATTGTCGTTTCTTGTACCTCTCTTACTCGAAAACTCGATAAGCCGAAACCTCTATAATTTGATGATTTTTTCCCTTCCCTTGAGATTCGAGTTATCGAGGTTCGACTGTATTACTTTCGTGACCAGAATTGAAGTGCTCGCAATAGAAAGCTGATAACTGACTAAGGAAGTTAGGCAACCCGAAAATTTAGAGAATTATGCAGCTTTGTGTACAAGTAGAGTAGTTAACAGAAACTTATTTTTGTTGGTGCCATAGTGCGGCTTTAGGGGGTGGAAGCACCCCTCGAGAAAGATGCAGAATTTTCTTTTTCGTGGAATATCTCGTGATCGGTGAGCGATATCGAAAAGAAGTTGCATCGTTTTCTATATCTACAAAACTGCGCAAAAACCATTATCGTTGGTGTGGGTAACTTGAAAAGTATGGATTTTTCGATAATTATTTTTACGCGAGTCTGTAGAAATAAAAAAAAAAATGAAACTTTTGTAAACTTCTTTTCGACATCTCTCTCCATTCTCGAAATATTCCACTAAAAAGAAAATTCTGCATTTTTCTTAAGGGGTGCTTTCACTCCCTAGAAATATAGGTTTGTGTTACAGATAAACTATTCTACTTGCACATAAAGTTGCAAATTTTCTAAATTTTCGGATCGCCTAACTTCCCTTGTGAGTACCGATACCTTTTTCTACTTTCACAAACTTCTACCTCCATCCTATCTGCATAGAAATTAGGATCCGAAAAACAGCGAGGAAACCGCATCCGATATCCAAGGCTTACACCAAGGCGAGTATTGCGAATTCATATAGACGAGTCCTATCACCGTTCATCTTTTATACTCATCTCGCCCTAGACTCTAGAGGAAGCTACTGAAACTCTAGCTACGAAGGTCCTCCGGACCGTCGATGGTTAAATTGCAGCCTGTATCCCATCGAAAGACATCGCACCACGGACCCAGGGCGCAGGTAGACGGTTAAGGGAGGTTAAAGTAGTCGGCGGCGGGGGGTGGAGGCGCAGGTTTTAGAGGCGGGGAATTAGTATGCGGCTGGTGTCGCGCTCCCCTCGACGACGGCGCCTTCCTACACCTTTCCCCCAACCCCTGGACCAGCCAGACTAGACCGTTAATTTTCCATCCCGTGACTCCAATCAATCTTACCGCCCGTCAGCGGCTCTCCCTTATGGCGGTGCCGTCGTCGTTTCACCTCTGGCTTTGATACGTCATCGCCCCGCTACCCCCGCTCCTCGTCGTATTTCCTTCATTTCCGCCGCGATTTCTGACACCCTGACGGAGAATCCGCTAAATACCCACGGACGTGTCGTTTGTCCCCGCTGACACGTCCACGGAAACGGATTTCTGATGGCCAAACGCCTCTGCTGCCCCTCCGACTTATCGTTGCTATCAGGGACATTGACGAAAGCGATAAGGCTGGGTACGGGAACTGTCGACACTTGGGATGGAAGTTCGCGACAGCGGTACCGAGTTCGGTGGCTGATGGGGGACGCTCGTGGAGAGGCTCGTAGGAGAGATAGAAGGTAGTGAAGAGAGAGTTTATTCTGTAGACGTCTTTAATTTATTTACAGATAGGTGTGGGTGGAATCCTCACCGTGGAGATTGTGTTGTAACAAGTGTTTTGTGATTGTCACAGATTCTTCCTACTTGCTATGATGAATTGGAAACGTTGTGAGAAATGCTCGAATCAGTTGCGTTTAAATGAAATTCTCGCTTTAAGGGGGGGCGTGCACCTAGATATGCCAAAAACTTCCCGGAACCAGATTTTCAAATCACGCTACCCACGATTACTTAAACACTACTCAACCGATTTACTTCCAATTTTTCATGGCTATATGATACACTATTACGCAGTTTTTGACAGGGCCGAATTTTTATTTGCTTCATAATTTCTTTTTTATTGCATAAAAGAAATAAACGATTTTATTAAAAATGCACTAAAAACTAAAAAAGAATTCTTTTCTTGTACTGCAATTTCGATGGTGTTTTCCACTTTAAATAAAATCGTGGAGCAGGATTTTTCATAACAGAATATGAATCAATTTAATACAGTATCAAGCGTCGAAATGAATTTGTTGTGAGATACCCTGCTCTACGATTTTATTTAAAGTGAAAACCACCATCGAAATTGCAGTATAAGAAAATAATTATTTTGTAGTTTTTAGTGCATTTTTAATAAAATCGATTGATAACAAATATGCCAAAATATACTTTGGTCCTTCCTATTTAATGTATAGTAAACGAAAACGTGAGAAAATACATACAACATGAATGAAAAAATGTTATTTGCACAAAGGGAAAATGTATCAATTTACCCAACTACGGGGCAAATTGATACTCCTCTGGGGCATGTTGATACATCTGTAAAATATCCGTTAAATTATATCAACTAGCCCCGGTCTCCCCTACCTTCAAAAAATTTCCAACAAATAACACCTACTTAATGCTCCAAATAATTAATGAAATAACATTGTAGCGCACCTCCCAAAGTCCTCTTTCCTTACAACAAATTTAAAACACTTCCCTTGACCTGTTACATAATTCTTCCACAAAGAATCTTCTGCGTCGCATCAACTTCTTTCATCTTTCATTGCTTATAGATCACCCTCGTCGATTTCTCAGGCACTTTATTTTCCGCTCCAAATAAATACGTCCACGCGTTTTTGAAAGTACCTTGTCAATTCCCATGCCTGCTGGTTAATTCTTCACCTTAATCTGAGATCGACCTGACAGGTCATACGTTGCCTGATGACTGTGCCACCACCTGGCTCTCCCTCGTCTCACCTTCGACCCCGACAAGCCACGATCCACGACCCCAATTTTCCCCGACCCTCTCCCTGCTTTTGTTACAATTCGAACGTGTCCACCGATCCACCGTTAAATGTAGTTTGCCACGTTGTCGGCATACGTGCGCCGAAATCTAATTAACGCGTGTGACAGGCCTGCGCTATGAATATATACCGCTGACGACTGATAATAATGAGTTTTTTAGGCAACGCGTTTGACTTTTCTCCATCGAACGTTCCTTTGCACTGCACTCGCTCGACGTCGCGATTGATCGAACCTCCGCGAAATAGAAACTAGTTGTCGTTTTCTTCGTAAAAGTGCAGACTCTGCGTAAGAAATGAGAAGCTGGGCCCATCGTTTCGATTTCGTTTTTTCCCAGATGATTAAATGAATTGTTGATGTCAATTTTGGTCGAAAAAAATGACTTTTTTCCACATATTTGCATCGATTTCACCCGAACTATTCAATCGATTTGAAAATTTTGTAAGAGACATTTGTTGGTAATTCAATTATCTTTAATATCATATAATTTTCGACCAAATCGGAGATTTGCAACACGAGATATTCGCAATTAAGTGGGACCACCTTTTTGACAGACAGGTAAAAAGTTCACCTGTCCATATCTCGAAAACGTGTCCATAGAACAAATTTCGGACCTTATTTTCGGAATCAGCAGACCATTTTACATTAGAAAAAATAGTGGCATCTGCTGCGAATTTTTTATTTTATTTTGTAAACTAGTGTAGCTCGTCTTGTTTACTACCCCGAATTAATTGCATTCAACGCGACTCCCCCGCCGTGTCTCCAGATTTAATTACCAGTCCCTACCGTTTCATATATTTTGGCGGCTGGCAGCTGCCAAATATTTGTTTTAAATCTATCTTGCGTTCTGAAATTCTCCTGTGAAATATTATCGAAGTTGTGCGATTTATTCGCGAGGAATGGTATTCGCCGAAACCTTTCAATTTCTGTTTTCGAGTTTTGCATGGTCGGTACGATGTAACAGTACATTTATCGATTCTTCTTTTTGGCGATAATAAAATGCGAGTGAAATATTTGGATACGCTCATACGTATACACACAGTAATGTATTTTGTATAAATATTGGGGTGAGTGGTTTAGTCAATTTGCGAAAATTAGGGGCAATGAGAAGGATGTTGGAATAGCAGAGGATGTTGACATTGATATCTTTGCACTGGATGCTTCTATTAATAGTTATGAAGTGCCTCTACTTCCTTAGGCAGTGTTATTGGTCGAAGTTTCGTCGATGCGCCACTTAAGAGGAACTTCAAAGTTGACTTTCACTTCGGGAGATATTTCGAGCATGCCAAAAGGTACCTACCTCAACAGGAATGTAAGTGAAAGTTGTACTTCGCGAAGCATGGTAAGAAAATAGTAACGACTATACTTTTTTAACATAATGCTATCCCAACGAAGTGATAATTAAATACAAATAATTGTCGTAATTAAGTGCTAATAATTAAGTACAAATGCATAGGAGTACCTACGAATGTTTCTAAACTCAAACTGAACTGGAAGATAATGACCACTAGTAACAAATACAATACTAAATCGTGACTTAGACGTTTCTCCATCTTTTACGCACTATGGATTTTTTTATTTATACAGTAGTGAACTTCAAATATTTACCATATTGCAGTTGCTTAGTTGTAAAGTCGCGTTAACAATTCACAGCACTTGAAACTGACAATATTCTTATACATTTTAAAACAAAAACATCTGATCCTATATCTATTCCATATAAAAAATATTTCCCCAAGATTAATGACACGTTTTTCATTTAATGAGTCAAAGTAGAACGACATGAAATCATTGAATCACTCGTCGCCCTGCTTCATCATTCATCGTCTTCTAGCCACCCATTTCGAAACGCGAGTCAAGCGTTATTTCACGTTAACATTTATATTTCCCACGCTCGCCGCTGCACCCTTTCAAATCCCTGCCCCCTAATAGACAGAAAATTAATAACATCTGTGGAATTGAGAACGAGGGGGTGGCCGACTATTATGAAATTGTCCCGAATAACCTTCCACCTTCAGGGTAATTACTATCCAATCTGGCAAGTATGCGAGAGAGGGAAAGAGTCGCTTCAACTTCGCCAAGTTCGTTCTTGAATATCGCGGGACACGCGAAGATAATTCACGGGAAAGTCGGGGAAAGAGATAACTTCACTTCTGCGACGTCGAGAACGTGCGGGGACGGTCGTCCCCTAATTTATCGAGCATAAAAACGAGGCGAACGACCCATGGAAACTGCTTCACGTAATTAATCGTCATTAACTATCGTACGACGAATCGAGAATTAACACGTACTGAACCGTGCAATATAAATCTCTATCTGAACGGGCAATCTAAATATAAATCTTGTGTTTCGCGAGTCTGATGTAAAATGTGGCGTCTTTGGAGCATTTACTGTTCCTCACGAGTTTATCGTTTAGAGAAAATTGTATATGTTTAAGAAATGCAGTACAGAATATTACACAGGATTTTGAATTTTTATTTTGTGGCTCACTGTGTAATTTTATTGCATTATTACGTGGTGGAGGAATTAATATTCGAAGGACGAATGAAATGAAAAATCTGTCAGGAATGCGAGAAACTGTAATGAGAGATGTTGCATTTGTGAAAGTAATAACTCTATACATTGGGAAGGATGTACAGATTCAGAAACAGTTCCAGGAGAATATGAAAGCTGTACCACTTGACACCCTAGAGTCTAGACGGACTGAGAAATATGCATGACGAAGGAAATTATTAACCTTCTATTTCTCATTTGCAAATGTAGTGTTCTATAATAAATCACCTCAATCATCCAAAAATGTCTATCAGTAAATTATACCCTCCACCTATTAGTTTAATTGCGTTCATATGACTCAACAGATTCATTACGGTTTATTATTCCAGTAGCCACAACTAACGTCAATAAAAATCGGCAATACGATACTTACTTCCAACGATACAATTATACGATTGAGTAAAAACAAAGATCCAAGGATAGTGGGATTAATGTTTCTCGCTGCCGAGGCTTGTTTTTGAATCGTTGCTTTCTGGAGCTGCGCTATTTACGAATAAACGAGGGGAGAACTCAGCCTTCGTGGAACTTCTTCGACGAATGTATCCACGCGTAGAAAAAGCATCAACGAAATTAATCCACGGGGGCAGGAATCGAGCTCTAGAAAGCTGAGATCCTCGAGATACGAGCCCACGATTGCGAAATGCGTTCCGTGGAAATGTTATTCCTGTGTCGTGCTCAACTCCATCTCGCCCAAAGTTTGCGCGATGTTGGATTCATAATTTTCGGTCATACGAAACTCGGCATGTCGAGGGGAACACGGCACCATTGTTCAGCTGCAGATGCGTCTGGGACTTGGGTTCTGCCACGCGCTTGCCCTCGTTCTGACGCATCATATACGAATGTTGAGGAGAAAGTATTGGTCTTGAACCAGTATTTTGTGGGTAAGGGGAGGTAGAAAAATTTGTGGCACACAGCAAGTCGTTTTTTTTTTGGAATAGGGGGTTGTAGATTTTTTAGCATTGTCTGGCTTCTGGGGAAGATTTGTGGATTAAGTAGAAGACATCGAAAATAGGGAAACATTCTCCTTATTTCGTTTCGCGTTTTATAGAACACCAGTATTCATCTTACAATAATTATTCTTGTTTCGGTATATAATTATTATTCGACAAAATCTTTGTAAGTTTGCATTTCATTAAAGATTTCAAGCCTGAGGAATTATTTCTTCATTCATTCGTGATCTTCCTAAATTTCAGGTTTATTATTCTCTCGCTTAAACGTCTCCAGCAATTGCTTTTTAATTGTTGCTTTATTATCTTTTATTACTAAGTTCGTTTGAATTAACGAACAGATAACTACTTGACACGACCTTCAAAGGAATTTCCACCGCGTGTCAATCTTTCTTCCCGGTAACAAGGGCGAGCAATTGGACTAGGCGACTGTTCCTCCAAGAATAATCGCGGATCTTTTGATCCCGAGAGTTTAAGAGGGCTGAGACAGCGGAGATGGGAACGAAGCAAGAAAATTAATTACATCCCAGAAAGTTGCGTAATTGCATCGATCGCCTCTGCAGGAACGTGTTTCGCTTAATCTTTACGCGTCAACTTTTTAACAAGGGCGCTCCCTATTACCATTCGTCCTCTTATAAGTTGTGTCCAAACCAAAATTAAAAGAAAGTTCTACCATCGTTTCAATCTAAACTTATCATACTTAAAACATACCCACTATTATATTATGCGAGTTAATGTATTTAGATGTTGAAGCTTCTGACAATAATTTTCAAACCTTTGAATTCTGATTTTCAGATTTTGTCACACTGTACTAAATCGCATCAAATTTTCTGACTATCCAGCTGCTGAAATATGTAAGATTGGAATTGGAAATGATGCAGTTGTGCAATAATCTCTTTATCTTCCATTAAAATACGAATGAAGCTAATTTAACGTTAGAATCTAGAGCTGGGAACGCGGAAGAGTGAAGCTTAGCATAGATAGAATACGAGAGAAAAAAAGTGGAAAAGCCGAGTCTGGTCCAATTGGTACCGAGCAGCTCGAATGGGAATATGTCTGCGTACGGTAATGCGATTAAAGTGGGTGCAAAAGCGGCCTGTGAAAAAGAAGATTCCCGAGGGAGAAGAAAATATTTCCATAAGATTCTCCGAGACGACGAGAGAACGACAATAAGGCTCCCTATTCGGTGGATTCACCGAAATTTTAAAATCTTTTTCGTTTGTTCGCTATCGATTCGTCTTCTGAATACTATTTTTCATAAAAAAACGCAGGGCGCCTTAATTGGAGCTGGATCGTAACTTTATTAATAATCGCATTAAGTTTGAATATTTTCGTTGAAACGTTCCTACGTAGAATTAATTACTCATAAAAAGTGTCGAAGTACTTTTGTATTTTATTTCTGTTCCAAAGATGTTGTTCCTTAAAATTGGCTGAAACTTGAAGTAACCGAGCTGGCTGCTGCTTCTTTAAGAATTTTTAATGAGCTCCATTTTTGAGAACAATTTTTATAAAGGTTTTAATCTGAAAGATGTCTTACTTTCCCTGACTGTTAGTATTTTTGATCATTGTTATGCGAATAGTAATAACGTGTTTAATTAATTTTATGATCAAATTAGGAAAATAATAATGTTCCCTGCAAAAGGGGAGAAAGGAACCCGTTCTTTGTGTAAAATACCAAAGCATTCAATAAGATCCTCGACCGTTCATTAAAACTCATCGTTGCTGCACCTACTCTAATTAAAACTCCCTTTACTAACACTAGGAAACTTTCTTCTTATCATTTCTTATCTCCACATTTCAATTTCCTAGCATTAGAATTCGCTCAAATAATTCTTTAGCTCCCTTCTGACAACCGATTCCCGATAGTTCTTCGGAAAATCCTTATTATATGTAAATGAAACGGAATTACCATGATCAGCGAGCACGATTAATCAAGTATTTTGAGATGCACTTCTTCGAGTGGAACAAAACTCTCACTGAACATAGAATTAGGTCCTCGGAAATGAATTGACACGGTAACACACTTTCTCTATCAACTATTCGTGAACTATCACATTTTTTGTTAAATCCAAATGCAATTAGAGTACAATAGTGATTGAAATTTCGAGTATTTTACATACAACAAATCAAAGTTGGGGATTATTCGAATAAATTTTTATTCGAATAATCTTCGAATAAGAATTGCGAAATTTTTTTTATCCGAATATATTATATTCGTTATTCTCGCATAACTTCAATTTATTTGCAGTTCTTATACGAAATTATTCGAATAAAAGCATATTCTAATAAGAATTTATTCGGATAATGCCCAACTCTGCAACCAATTCACGAAATTTCACACTTTCCCTAATCGATTCCTGTGTCTCTATTTCTCACTAATAATATAACCTCTCAAATTTCTGATTCCACTCATATTACTTATATCCACGGTTTCCCAAATCGTTCAACAAATGTCTACTACAAATGTCTATTTATACAACTGCAATATAGCCCCAAAGGTGCAATTTATAAAATCCTCTCTTCCCACCTATAACAAACGACATTAACTAATAAGCAGAATATTTGAATTACACTAATTCAACTTCCAAACTAAACCACTTACTCCATATACCTCTACAATCTCAGTTCCACCAATTCCCCCGCCGAATTCATTTGCCCATTCGATTCGTTAGCACGTCCGAACTCAGTCTTCATTCATCCGCCATCTCCGAACCAGCCTGGTCCAGCAGATATTAAACTTCTCCCTCGCGACGGCAAATAAAGGGACTCCTTGGTCCCAACAAAAGCCCAGGCACACAAAACAAGCCGAGGGAGAGAGCAGGGTGGTTTAGAATGGAAGAGCAAGCGAATCGCGTTGTCCGTTCCTTACGTAACACACAAAAAGCCGCGGGCCAAGGCTTCAGCGGCTCATTAGAGCCCAGAGAGAGCGCCAGCTACCCGGTCTAATTAAAAGCCACTCGAACACGGGAGCCGATCAACCGCGGCGTTTATTGGTGCGAGCGCTCAATCACGAAAGGGGTCGCCGACAGGGGGTCGAACCCAAGTAGCTTCTGGCACGCATTCGCGTCTCTTTCCCACGTCCCGAGGGAGTCCAGGCTCCCTTTCGTCCCTTACCGTGCCCATCCACCCTCAACCACGAGGCTGAAGGTAGCTGGGCGCGAAGGGTGGCGGAACGGGGAGGGGAGGGGGGGGGGGAGGGTGACCGAAACGTAGACGGGACGAGGAAGGAAGGGGGGCAGCAGGAGACGAGCGGAACGAGCGACAGAAAGGCAGGTAGTCGCTTGTATAATTCATGGGACCACCCCGAGTGGTTCGTGGTCCATGGGTCCACCCACGTTTCAGCTGCGTGCCCCCCCTGGTCCCCCAACACCCCCTCCACGCGATCCAGCAGAACGTCTCGCAGCCCCGCAGCATCTCAATGCTGACCGACCGGCAGATTAGCCTCAGGAAATTGCCAAACTTCTTCCTCGCCCCACCAGAAAAGTCGATTCCAAAAGTCGTCCCTCAAGCGGCCAGTAACCTCTGCCGGAGACTTTCTGTTCGGCTTCCTTAAGGTGGACCACCGCGGAACCACCCAGAAATTGTCTCTTAAATTAATGCGCCGTGAGACGATCTCCATTTTCCCTCCTCCCTGTCGTCCCTTATCCCCGTCTACTCACGCTGCCACGTTTCCGTGAGTCTGTCTGTTTTCTTCTCCTCTCCCCCCCCCCTCCCCGCCCCACCAGCTTCATCGCTGTGATTTTTGTGCCGCTTCAACGTGTCGCGCTTGCCGGGCTCTCGTCTGCGGCTGGCTTGGGTTGTTCCTCTTTCACTGCTCGAAATCGTTTCCTTACGAGACAATGGTCTGCTCGATTTACGGGGCGTAGGTCGGACGGGTTTATCGGACCGTGGCGATGCACCCAGTTCGGGGGTTATAAATGACAACGGTTGCTGGAACGGGTGTTTCGGTGGCCCTTCGAGCTTCTTCCGTTCCGATTGATTTTTATTGAGACGGCCAGACGAGCGTTTCCTACTTTCTTCTGCTGGTTCGGGTATTCTGTAGTGTCGGTAGAGTGTGTCGACTTTTTCAACTTGGCGTACTTGGGAGCACTGGTGCTACGTTGCAAGTACGCCCGGTGAATTATTGACTAGTACTACTGGGAGAGTTAAATGTATGACAAGCGCTGAAGTGCTGCTACTTTTTGACCCGGCCTTTTTTGAATTCTACATCCAAGAGAGGCCGATCATTCCACCCATGTATATGCAAATATATTTCACTAATTTCGAGTTATACGGCAAGCTCCATTTGAAGGAAAAGGGGAAAACAAGGAATGTCACAAAACAGCGTAATCGAGAAGACTAAGTTTTAATACCGTAGTCCATCACTAAAGAAACAAGGTCCGAGGAATTTAATTTTCTTATATAATTTTCTTCTTAAATAATTTCTTATTTTACCTTGACGACAGAAACTTATGCTCAGGCAAGGAGTGGGTTCCGTATTTTGTTGCAGTGCAGAGTGGACATTTCCTGATTTTAACTAGTATACCAAATCTTTAACGTTGTCTTAAAGGGGTATTTGGAGGGGATTTATGACCCTTTGTGATTCGGCAGCTCTGTTGTCTCGGTTGCCACCAACAAAATATGCTATAAATCGCAAAATCAGGAAAAATGGACATTCCCGGATTTCCCCTTATCATTCATTTACCGTAGTTCCTAAATGTATGAATTGCCCTTTGGAACACACCTTACTGTTAGAGTGTAGGATATATTTATACTAAAAAGAGCCTTAAGTGGCTCCATAAGCTGTCGCATAATTCCATTTTAATAACCCTCCCGCGATATCATCTACCATTAATGACAACGAAATTCTATCAGAAAATAGCTGCGTGCTCGCACTCGAATCCATGAATATTAATGAGACCCACTACATCCTCTCCTGGTATCAATGTTAACGTTGCAACGGACGGAGCATTAATTCTTCCGTGGTTATTCTTTCATCGAGATACTTCGGGGGATACATCCAGAGCATTTTTAGCATCTACCACCGAAAAACTACACCCGCACGCTCGTTCCATGCGCGGCGCTGCAACGCGCCACGAGAATGAGACATTTAACGAATTTACTTTCCGCGCCCGCTAACGAAGCAGTGTTCGTGGCCCGCAATTAATTCAACCGCGAGGAAGCGTGCACCTATTAAAAAAAATGCCCAGTGTAATTTGCACGGTAAAGAGACAAAAATCGACGAAGAAAGGCGAGGTCCTGCAGCTGCACGGTTCTCCGTCGCCCCTAATCTTTCTCGAAAATATCCTGCAACGCTCTTCGACCGTTCCGTAATTCAGAATAATTAAAAATTTCCAAGTTCCCGTGTTACACACCACGCCGGTGTCCGTAATAATTTCTCCCGTCTTTCAGCGAGCCTGCGCGAAAGGATATCTCTGATATCCATGCAATGGAACCGGAAAATTAGAAATTCGATCGAAACTCGAAGCGAACGGAATATCGCTTTCCTATTCTTTCCTTTTTTCGTTCGGCGCGACGGTGTTTTCCTTCTCGATGGCGATTAATTGAAAGCGGGCTCCGTAAATCGGGGATGAAAAATTCACCCACTTTCTAATGAAAAGTTTTTAAACAAGACTCTCGGCTGGTCGGAGAAAGTTTCCTGGAAATTTTTGCCTACTTCGGGAGCCGGGGTTGCACGAAAATTGGAGAGCTTGTTTCCCAATTGCCTTGAAGCCATGCTTTCGGGGGAAATGAAGATTATGTGTTTGATACTACCTAGTATCTTTGTTTGTAATATCGACAGCTGTTTTCTATGTGAAGAAAAATAGTTAAAAAATATACGATTCTTGAAAAGCTTTCGAAATCCCACAGAATATTATTGTTGAAACTTTTTGTAATTCTAGAAAGATCGCGAAATTTTCAGTTTCGTGTTCGTTGAAGTTAAACCATTTTACCTTCGTTCACTTCTAATTTCAGACTCAAAGATTAATCAATTCTCCGTGTAATCAATCGCACTCGATTTTGCAGTTCAGAAAACTCGACCTCCTCAATTAAATCTCGCGCGGTCTATCTGCTTCTCGCGACTGATTAATTCCCCACCATTCCAGGAGTACCCTAACAATCGGGGAGAAAGAAAAAAAAACAGCGACTCACCTCCAATTAACGACAATCTGCTTTCAAAACACGGAAACTCCTTGATGATTGAGACCTGAGGGGGCGAGTACTTAATTTGCCGCTTCTTTATTATTCCTAATTGATTCATTCACTTAGAATCGATTCGCGAAGGGAAAGGGAGAACAATTCCGAGGAGAATGGAAAGTGAAACAATACTACAGCAATGTCAAGGGGGTGGGAACGAATTAAAAAGCGTGGACAAGGCTTGTCGATGGTAGGGCGGATCGACGCAGCGTCGAGTTAATGAGCAACCGTTGTTATTACGATGTTTCCCTGGTTCAACCCCTTGTACTTGCGTCGTAACGTCGCATTACCGGATGCAGTATGCTAAACGTTTCGATCCATTATCCGTGTCCGTGTATCTGAAACTGGAACACTCGCCGTCACTCATGAGATTTTAGGTAAATTAAAAAGCCGTTTCCGTCATTCCACCCTGTCTTCCCAGCCCCCTCCCCTTTGCGCAGCTGCTGTCCCAGAGCTTCGCTCGCGAGAGGGAAGCTCCGTGCCTGTCTTCCGGAAGAAAGCAACAGTTACATTAAATTGCGGTGCTATCCCTCGAGTGACGATAAGGGAATCTTTGTGCTCGCTTCTCCCAGACACCGTCTGCTGCGGCAATTGCAATCGGATAATTAATAGGAGATCGAAAGAAGCTAACTTTGAGATTCTTTTAATTGAAATTCTTTGTATTCATTGTGGGGTTGTAATGTAGTTTATTTCACTGGTTTGGGGTAGAGTTCTGCGTTTGATATTTCATTGTTGAAACCATTGACTAATGCGTAAGCGTAAATTTACTTCTGGGGGCCACTACATTCTGTCCATTGGCGAGAGAATATATTATTAAGAATCTTTTGTTCCTTTTTGTAAATTCTGTCAGTCAGTTAAATTTGTCAGTTAAAATTGTATACTTCGGAACACGAATAAGGGAAAATCTCATCAAAACTCAAAATCAGAAGTCAGAAAAATATGTGTAGGGGAGACCGGGGCTAGTTGATACATTATTCTGTTTTCAATTGTTTCATTTTTATTTGAATTAATTACTTAATAACAAATATTCAAAAAGAAAACTTGAGAAAATACATACAAAATGAATGAAAAAATGTTATTTGGATGTATCAAAACTATTCACTTTTTCTCTATATAAACGAAAACAGTTAAAAAACGATTGTTAACGTCAAGCTATACAGACGTATGCTGGATCGTAGTAAAGAATTGAACAATAAACTTCACATATCTCTCTCAGATGGAGCTACATATATACGATGTCGAGATAATTCGTCTGTATCAACCTGCCCTTATATCAACTAATTTCAAATACTTCCTTTTAACACCTATTCACTCATTATTTAAAATATCCAAGAGGTAAACCAAGTAAAAGGTTATCAAATTCTCTTGTTTATTTCCTTCAATATTTCTCAAACCACTATCATTTTGATAAAACTATCACTACCAATATCTCACACGATGGTGACCACCACGATCATCTTCACCACCTTCTAATACCAATGTTTTAACTCCCAGAGCGGTGCTCGTGGTTAAACGATAAACAGGACGAGGACCGAAGAGTACAATTCGTCTAATTAATTTATCGAATCGAGAGTTAGTTGAGTGGAGGCAAAGTTTCGTCACGACCCCAGAAGCCACGAAACTTCCCTCTCGCGCGAGTTAGCCGTGGCAAATTTTTACACCAGCGTAGACGTCGCAGAAAAGAGGCGTCCCTCGCCTGTCGAGTTCGTGGAAGTCTCGATCAATTCGTAATTAAAGCAGCGAGCGGGAACTTCGATATCGTGCGGCGGAACAGCCTTCGTGGAAGCTGTTTGCGCGCGTAACACGGTAAAGAATTCATTAGCGGGATCCCCAGGACGAAATGAAAATCACGGCGAAACTTCTAGTAAATTTCTAAAACGCCCGGTAACCGTTCCCGTGTTTTCCTTCAATTAACCGGAAGCGACCACGTTAGGCCGCTGGAAAATTGATCGAGGCGCATTAATCATACAACGAACGATCGCCACCCATTAACCTTCAAATTATCAATGTTCCAATTTTCCCAGAGTGACCGAAGAAGCTATAAGTCTTCTGCCTTGGCTTTGAGAATTATAAAAGAAAACACATCACTGGTGTTGTTAAAATTGAAAATTACTTGCACTTGGGCCACCAACCCTCAATGATCTGAGATTATTGAGTAAATTTAGTTTAACGATTTTGTTATTATTTCACAATGTTTTTTAATAGGTTATTTAATACTGAATAGTAGGTATAATTAATATTATTTTTAATGTTCTGTAGATTTCGTTTTTTAAGCCTGAAATGGAACTATGGCTTGATAGTTTTAATAATTGTATATTGTAAGAGTTGTTCTATGGTTTGGTAAGTTTTTACAAAATAAACTTCACAAACTAACGGGCTCCGTAGTGTGTTTAATTAATTTCTTGTTATTTTGGGGGTTGGTAGGTTTCTGCATAAATTTTCCCAATTTTTACAGTGTTGATTTTTCGATGTGTGTTTAATAAAAGCATGCTTTTGGTTTCGTTTTGCGAGAACAATGCACCCAGTATGAACTGAAATATTTCTGCATGTAATGTGAGAGAGAGATTTGAGTTTTGTAGTGTGAATGATTGGAGCTTTCGAGTTTGTCTTCTAATAAGAAGCCCACGAAGTGCCGCCTGCGTAGGCGGCAAATGTTTGAGAATACTGTGACATGGAAATTAGTGTTAATGGTAAAAACGACTGAGTGCCCGCTGGAAAGTTAACACAGTGTGATTTCAGAGTAAATTTGCCCTTCGTGATGTTTGTATTTCGTAGGGAAAAATCGGAACTTCCAGTCCGCGTAACAAGCTGTCAATTTAACTTCAACATTTGACGTAATGGTGCTTCTAATTGTACTTCGCTGTACAACGGCGCTGAAATTAGGTAGCAATAATGAAATGCCCGATTGGAATTTCTCCAATTGGATGGAGATTCATTGAAAATATTGAAGGTATTTATGCTACCTGAATATATGGATTTTACTTATGAAACAAATTAATTAAGTTTTAATAAGTTTTTAGTATGAAATAAATTTTGGGCGATTTTTTATGCGTGCAATTGGATAACGTAGAAGAATATGACAGCCAAAGACTGTGCTTAACAGAGAACTTTCGCCGTGGAAGAATGTCGAAAATTACTTCGCTGATGAAATAAATAATGACTGCGAAATTAATAAGTCCACAGTGTATCGATGAACAGAATTTTTCATTTCATCATAGCGCGAAGAAATTCTGCATTAACGCCGGGAAATATTACACGAATATGCTGTTATACGTTCCCTGCGACAGCGTGCTCCAATTAACATAATTAATATGCGTAATTAATACCTACTATGCATCGCATATTCATCTATTGCGCTTCGTATGCACTCCATCGTAGAAGGACATTAAATACTCCTTGACGATGGTATATGCATCTCGATCTCATTAAATTAAATGTCATTCCTGTCCTGTATATGTAATATTCATCGAAATAATTAGTCGAGATAGATGACGTGGATATTTATTGCAATTACTTTAAAGTGACAACAGGAAAACGAGTAGAGACACATTAAAATATTGAATTCAAGGGAAGGAACTGATAGATTGATTAATATAAACTTTCAAATATGTGTAATGGACCGTTTGAAATAAAACAATTTGGCTTCTTGTTTGAATTCTGTTTTAATTGAACAACCGCTATGCACGAGAAAATAATGGAAACTTTGCTATCTATAATTAAGGAATCCTTTGTACCTTTCTCTATAAATTGAATTCATAATGAGAAAAATGAATTAGGCCAATGGAAGTATGAAGAAGAATTAAGTCGATAGGAATATTGGATTATTTTTCGCACGGCAAGCTTGCAATGGCTGGACAATCGTTTCAGTTCTCGCAGCTCGCGATGGCGCGAGGACAGAGAAATCTTCGTGAATTTTTTATCAGCAGTGTAATTTGCCTTTCTAATTTACTAAACGAACAGCTAATTTGGCACAGGATAATAACAGGGACGAAGCAAGAACGCGAGCTGTGGGAATGGCAGAACAGAAGAAAAATTTAATATCACGTGTGAGATTAAATCTACAGACACGCATACTATGTGTTATGGTAAAAGTGAAGTGGCTTCGTTTTTGTCGGGGGCAAAATTATTAAATTCCTCAACAGTGCAAAAACACAAACAAATAAATCGTGTAGACCGAATTCGAGTACCCGGTGAGCTCATAATATTGTGTATTTCAAAGAGACTTCATAAAAACCAGTGAAAGAGAAAGAAGGAAGAACATGAAATTTTTTTAGAAAATTTCAGTAATATGTGACTGAGGATTTTGGGCTTTTTTACTAGTATAAATTTAGTAAGCATGTTGTCAATAATTGTAGCACAAATTTGTTTAATAAAATCAACTCAATAGTGAATAAAGACAAATAGAACTGCAATTTTGGAGGAGTAACATTTAAAACTTCTCAGATTTGGGTATTAACCAAATAAAAAATTATTTAATTAACGGATCAAATAAAACATACTTTCACTTTAGATTATTTGACGAATAATGTTAACCCGGGTCAATTTTATTCGACACATGATGAATAATCTTTTTAACTTTTATTCGTGACTCGAAATAGTATTTAAATAAAAATTTTGCCCACCCTGCCTGAGACACTATAAACCCAATACTAATCTCCTAAATAAATTGCACACTAAAGCAGAAGAAACCATTACAAAACCAATTACTAACAAGAATTTCCTTCCTCCCATCCGCTCAGAGGCAAATAAAACCGCATCAAGGATCTCACAAGTTCAAGAAATTAAAAAACGGCGCGTGCAAGCAAAGCTAACCTTTGCGACGCGCCCTGTCCGAAACAGAGCATGGAGTGATTAATAAAGCAGAAGGGGGTGGGGGTTGCAGGAAATCACGAAGAATAACGGGGGAATGGGATCGTCGTCATAAATGCCTACAGGAGGCCCGCGTAACGACCGACAATTAAATCCTCGTCTTCGGTCGGGGCCCGCGGGGGTGGAAGCGTTGCATTATGTATACGAACCGTCGTGTCTGAAGAAACCGGAGGAAGAAGAACAAGAAGGGAGAGGAACGGTGGCGGACAGCCGAATGAATACGGTATTGTTGCTATCCGCGGAACGCTGGCAAGTTTCGTTCCTTCGCAGCCACCCCCTCTTCGCCCTCCGGCTGCCCTCACAAATAGCAGTTTGACTCGACTATGGAATAAATTAGCCGTGCCAGAGCATCTCTACTGAACGATGGAAAGGGAGGGCCGCGTGTCAGAAAAAGTCAGAAAGATTCGCGGGGGACGCGCGAGTAGCGGCTGGGAGCCAAGGAGAAAGGAACCAACGGGGCAGAGGGGGATGGGGTGGTTGGAGGGAATGGTCGGTTATCAAGAAACAGGGGTACTTTGGCCCTTAGGCGGTCCTTAATAATAAATTCATATCTCTACGACCTCCTGCTCCCCGTCCAACTCCCTTCTTCTTCATCCTCGCGCGCAGCCACCCCTCCCTCTGCCCCCACCCTTGCCCCAAAGTCGAGTCCCGCAACCAGAGCCACCCTTGGCCAGGGTTGAACCAAGCGGGGAAACTGTCCTCCTCTCGCTTAGACTACAAATCTCTTTTTTATGCCGCTTAATAAAACTCGTCTGACATATCTCTGACTTCTACCACTTAATTTCGACTCCCTCTGTCTATCGTCCCTTCCCACGCTCTTCTTCCGTCTTCATCCAGCGTCCTCCCTGTCCATCCCCGTACGTGTCGGTGCTCGTCGATTCTTTGCCTTCGATTCCTTTTTATTCAACAGTTCGACGTTTGCGGAACATCCCTTTTGGGACCGGCGGTGGACCGCGGGGAGAGCTTATTCTAGCCCATTCCCTTCCTCCGCGTGCGACGGAATGAATTCGAATTCCTCTCGAGTCCCGGCATCCCTTTGTAGCCGGTGCTTCGTCAGAGGAGGATCGATCCTGTCCTGCAGGATAAGGAACGAAGGACGATGGACAAAGCTAACTGGGTGGAAAGGAAGCCGGGGACTCTGGTTCGTTTTAAACTGTATCGAAACTTTGTACCGGTCGTTCCGGAGGAGGTACTGGGAATAATAGTTGATAGACGTCGAGGGGCATAACTAATAGTGCGAAGCTACAGCCGACGTGATAATTGCACTCTGATTACGTACAGTGGAAGTAATCGATGGGCGAGCTAAAATGCTGCGTCAGAGCACCAACTGTGTTTTGTGATTTTCAAAGGATCCCCTATCTAATACCACCTAAACGACCCCGTCCAGTGTCCCGAACTTTGCGTGCAGGACCAGATTTGTCCCACTGATCTTAGCGAGCTCTCTGCGTCCACCCTTTTCGTATACTAGACACTGGAAAGCTGTGGGGGGAAGGCAATCTTGCAGCAGTGTACTGCTACTGCCTTACTTCCCTGACTTTGTCTAGATGTACTTCTGCACACACACATTCTGCACTGACCCTGCGGTCTATGGATTTTCACCTTTGACCTCGCAATCCCATCTTATTGCTGCATTGATGCACTGCTGGTGCGTGAAATTAAGGGTAGCTGTAATAACCGGATTTCTTCACTATTTTCTGATAGTTTAATGTAATATGTATGATTTTAATATACGAAGTACCCCTACATTGTGGATGAATTAAAAAAAAAACTCAATAAAAATGTATGTAGCTGCTATAAAATATACGAATTTTTATAAAATCGCATATTCATTCTAATGTCTTTAGCAACGTGTATACACTTACCAATGAATGCATACAACTCTCGGGTGGGTGGGTAAGTGAGTATAAATCAGAATTATTAGTATTGCAGGAAGACACTTAGAATATTTAAAGTGCTATGTAAGATCACGTGTTAAATTTTGTACGTGAAAGAAACTTTCATTCTTAACTTCGATTCACAGAGAGAACAAAAAAGAAACTGTTTAAGCTTGAGGTAAAATTTGAGTTATACTCGTTTGCCCGCCCATCAGAGAATCTATATAAATAAAAATGTAAATGTTCGTTTGTTCAAAATCTTGAATCTCCGAACGTTCTTCACCGATTGCTTTGAAATTTTGACACAACGTTGCATTCGAATACGTGCGTGTTTTTATATACCTACTATTATATAGATGTCACACATTGTGAAATTAAACATATTAGAAACGTGCGCTTTCTCTTTTCTTTCTTTTCCATTTAACCAGACTGAGCCGCAGCAACGCGTGGCCGGGTACAGCTAGTTACTAATAATACTTACTAAATATTAGGTACACGTTTCATTGCACGATTTTACTAAAATTTTAGTAAAGTATATAAACTTATCAGGGACTATACTTTATCGGTGATTTAGTTTGTAACCTGCTACTAAACGATTACCGCGTGAATGGAGTGCAAGAAACGCGGATGAACATAGTTACAGAATCACTCCGAATCATGAATGTTAAAAGAGAGGCAGAATTAAATCACGGTCGAATGAACAAAGAAAGAATTCAGAGAGCTAAGCCTGAATAATTGCGAATGAGGTTCGCGGGAGTGTTTGCGAAACCGAGAATAATACCTTTATACATTTTGTTTCATGAAAGCGACCAATTAGTAAGTAATATTCGTGTCCTGGGGTAAAAACCCTCTGAGCTATTGTGTGACTTTTAAAAATCTCGCCAATTAGAAAGCAATTTCCCGGGAACACGCCGAGGATTTCCCTCTGGTATACTGGTCGGCATATTTACGCCCGTTTCCTTCTGCCCTTTTTCGCGTTAAACGATTTCTGCGTGTGTGTTTCCACTTAAACTCGGGCAAAAGTAAGCTTGGTTACAAATGCTTCTCCTTAAATTCTGTTTAGTGTTTAGAGCTCTGGTTTCTTTGTGCAACGCGTGTTTGGCTTTTCTCGAAACTTTCAACTCTAAGAAAACCTCTTCCCGATTTCTCTTTTAAGTATACTTGATAAATAAAAATAATTACATAATGAAATTAGTTCACTTTGGCCTGGAGTTTCATTCTGACACTTGCGTGGATTTAGCACTTGTACTCGATCTAAGTAGAGACTTACACCGTACCAAAAATTTATAACTTCTGACTCTAATTTCAACTTGCGTTCAAATTCCCTTGCTCACTTACAAACGAAGATCCACAAACAGGAAATTTTAAAAGTTATGAAACTTTGGGGATATGTAGAGGATATATATGTATGTATTATGCAATTTTTTTTGTTGTCCAAATTCACTCTAAGAGGGTGAAATTAAGAGGGTGAAATTTTGTGTTATAACTCGCGAACTGTAAAAGATAGAAAAAAGTTTACACACAAAAGTTATTTCTTTTAATTGGGACTATCATTTGGTAACTTACAGTTTTTACAGCTCACGAGTTATAACACAAAATTGGAAAATAGCCGGATTTTCAGGGATTATTTCATCTCCTCAAAGTTAATTTGGACAGCAAAAAATATTGCGTAATATATATCTATATATTCTCTAAATATCCCCAAAATTTCATAATTTTTTAAATCTCCGGATTGGGGAGCTTCCCCTTTTAGTATATATCTTAATTGCGTTTGAAATATAATACAGTTTGGAAAGAATATATTGCAGGGACTGGTCAACAATTTCCTAACAGCTTTGCGTAATTTTGGAAATTAGACTTCTGAAGTTTCATTACTCCGCTGCAATAACCTCGATTTCACGAGACGAAATTAGCTAATCTCCAGTGTCCAATGATTAATAATTACTAATCACGATTAAAGTTATTAGCTGCACTTTGCCAGCCGAAATTAACGACGAGTTTCAAACGTGGATCCATAACGCATGTGATTATTCAACGTGGCTTTCGACGACTAGCTAATTTCGGCTTACCTTCTACGAGGTAATAGTTCCAAATTAAGAGCTGTATCAATGGCTCGTCGACTCGACCGTGTGGAATAGAATTTTAACGAGCGTCACTAACATTAGTCTCATAATCAAAAATTAAACGTGCCACCTTTTTCTGTTTAAACACCGCCTAAAACGTTGATGTTGTCCATGCAGGAACAACGGCAGCTCGTTCATATTGACCACTACGTGCAATCGGTTCACTTGCCTCGGTAATCAAAGCTCGAGAATTAGAGCGTTCTCTGCGAGAGTTAGCTTTTCTGCTCCACAGTGTGCTGGATTGAGCACCCATGTGTTCTATAGAATTTTCTACATTCATAATAACTACTAAAACCGTAGAAGAATAATTACTAAAGATCCTGAAATGTAGCATGAAGTTATCACTCAGAGTGAATGTTAATAACCCTTAACCGAATAGGAAGAATTTAACTCATCATATCTCACAAAAATTCCAATTATCTACTCTCTGTGCAAGCAGCGCTTCCTTAAAAATCCTTCACGAACTTAGCTTGACCAGGTATTGAACGTCTATTAAAATATTACTGCCACATTACACGGCAAGCTTTTATTAGCTTCAACTTTCCTCACCGCTCCCCAATGTGTCTAAAGCAACCCCTCGGAGGATTTCTTTCTACTCCCCGCCGACACCTGGAAATCACCATCAGCACCAGATCGTTAACATAGCAAACGTTTGATAGACAAGCGATTCGCGTGATCGCGATGAAAGCAACCCCTTTGGTCACTGATTGCCACGGATCCAGACCGTTTTCCCTCGGTTTTCTGGGAGGTGGCGGCCAGGAGGGGGTTAATCGCCACTCGGATCACCTCCCTTTTTCTTGCTGGCGGCCTTTTATGCTAAACGCTCGCTTCATTTGAATGTCGCTAATGCGAAAAACCGATGCATACTAATGGAGAGTGTCCCCCCCCCCTTTCTCGCCCTCCAGTCAAAGGATGGGAGGCTGAACACCGAAATCACCGGCCCTCGTTTCTACCCTCGTGTTCGTACGCGGTGTTTGCGTGCACAGCCACTGGCTGTTTCTAAGCCGGCTCTTTATATCATATGCATGCATTAAGCTGGGTCTGGAAGGTGCTTCGACGGAAGCTGCTCGTTGGAATTGAAGATTTCACGGTGGCTGAGAAGCTTCAAGCGATTTCAAGGCAAATGCAAACCGTTATGGTGACGATTGCGCCGCAATTTACGATTGGCGTTGCGACGCAACAGAGCCTTCGTGTGCCTGTAAACGGGCCCTATCGGATAATCTGTGAACCCCTGGAGACCGGTATGGACAACTATGCATAACGCTGTTAATATTATCGTGTAGCTTTTTACTTGTATGACTGTAATTTGTTTTTTAAATTTATTGTGAATGGTCTGTGAGAAATATGAATTTTATTGAGGCTGTGTATCCCCAATTTAAATTCTATTATAAAATTCCATTATTCCGATTTTTTGGCTATTTGTATGGTTGTGGAACACTATTGTTAGGAAACGGGGTCTTACAATTATATATGGTTTTCTTTAAATGGAAGCATATGTTCTACTAAAGCTTAAGTCAGAATGAACTTGCAGCCGTTTCAATGGCATACATTTATATGCTACTAGCTTTACTACCTACTCGGCTTCTCCCGGAAGGGTCTAGCAGGGGCAAACGGCCTCCATGCCGATTCTTGGAGTTGTTATTTATTAAACAATGCTCCTTGCCTGAAACACCATTGTGTAAAGTTTTAGATTGCTATTCCCCCCGTTTAAGGGGAGGTTCCGGTGTAAAAATCGAATTCTTTTATTTCATTTTTCGCATGTTCAACCTTTTAGGAATACGTGTTTAAAAGGATTTATTAAAATTCGTAAAATTCCCGAAGTTATAGGCATTTGAGTAGCGGCAAATGCATGGGTAACAACCGGCCACTCGGCATTCACGTAAAACTTTAAACGCGTTTTTCTCGAAACAGTGTTCTCAAAATCGGCGGTACTTGTATCTCCAAAAGTTATTATCCGATTAGACTGAAACTTTTTTATTCTGAAGAATGTGCTTCTGGCTAGGGGGGGGGGGAGGACCAGTCAAATTTTAAAAAAAATGAAAATGTATAATTTTTTAAGGCGTTGAAAGAGCGAAAAATATAGGGAAAAAGTGATTTCAAATTTCAATTGTCGTTATTTTCTAAAAATGTAATTTTTGTATTTTTTTCTGCCCCCCCCCCCCCCTCTAGCCAGAAGTATATTCTTCAAAATAAAAAAGTTTCAGTCGAATTGGATAATAACATTTGGAGATACAGGTTCCACCGATTTGGATGAATTTTTTGACGCCTCGACTTTAACGACTTCCCAGTGTTGTCTGCAACGATTAATTATAAAACAAAAAATTATATTTCTATAATTTAAGACATCCTTAATACAATGCAAAAAGTCCCATTAAATTATATGTACTAGTTTTCCTTTAATTAATCCCTAAATATCACGTATTTGTATGGGCTATAGACCGGAACAGCCCCTTAAGGGTAATACGGGGGTAAACGCCTTTAACGTTATTATTTTTTCTCGGTTACTATTTCAGATATTTAAATGAAAGAAGGAAAAGTAGCTACATATTAACTGCTCTTCATATATCTTTCTCTAAATTGTAAATCAATTATTAAGAGTATAAAAAGAATTATTTATTCTTTGGGCGTGGTTTTTGGAAACAACCCTTTGAGTGACCACCTCCAAAAAAATCAAGAATAATGCACTGTTATCGAACTATTATATATAAAAACCTGAAAATGATCGAGATGGTGGAACGTAGTTAAATAATTTAAAGAAGATTATAATATTATAAATATGTAGGGTTTTGTAACGGGAAATAGTATTTGTCGCGAGCCTGAGTACGTGTCATTTAAATGCGAATGGAAGAAACGATTGCGGTTTGTTTGGGAGATCCAAGTGTGAATGAGTGTTTGGGATTTATTGTTTATATGCAGTGTCGGGCAAACAAGTGAGCCGTGGAGCGTGACGTAAGAGTAATCAGTGGGAGTTCGAAAATCAAAGGTAATAACGAGAAAGGTTGATATTAGGTTAAGTTGAAAAACAGTCCCTAACTGAACTTCGCCTTTGCTTTCGTCGTTGTTTACTTTCTCTTCGTGGGTTTCTGCTTGTGTTGTGCAATAAAGTCGTTTAATAATAATAATATCATTATTGATTATTATTTATTAATCTTCATCGCTACTTTCGTCAATAACTGCCGTTGTGTCTGTTCCATCGAATATGTTAGTTAATATTTCGGACGGTTTAACTATTTTTTATTTAAAACGCCCGTGACCCATTCGCATTTCGCAGCGACGCATTTGTGAAAATAGCAATCTTCCTATATACAACAGGTGGGTGTTTCATATTAAATATCTTGTTATGCACGTGGATGAACACAAAAACATAAGTCATTTAATTTATCTTTTTCTGTCCTCCAACTTGAAAATACATTTCCATTTAAAAAGAGTACATATGGTTTCGGAAACTAAAAGTGAGAATCCCCAGAACAATGATATCATATGTACATACTTTCTCCTTAAGTTGGGCAATTTTTATTGTTGCCACTGTTTCTCAAGTCCAAAAATCAACGATGATATTACATTAGAAGCTGCTTAAACGATCTCAACGAGCACAGATATCAGTTGCATCAAGTTGCTGACTGGAATTACACAGCAACCGAACGATACCTCTGGATATCCAGCTTTTCTGCGTGATTTCGCGAACGATTTAATCACGAATTAATAGATCGCCGCAAAAGCGATCCCCGAGGCTCCCAGGGCGGTTAATTAATCGACCGTATATATTTGCCAAGGAAGACCAAATTACTGGAATCCTAGATGCAGCCGAACCGAAACCGAACAAGTCAACCGAGGAGCGTTCCGCATCCGATCGCTGAGCCTCACCGCAAATAAGCAAATCGTCTTCGTCTACTTCGAGAGTACCCTTCCTAACGGTGGCATAGGTATGCACCAGTGTCTCTCAAACTTATTTATCTTCTACCACTCAACAAGCTCATAATCCAAATTCTAGATGTCCTCTTCAACATTCCACAGGGAGTAGCGCGTTTTCTGTTCTCCGAGCCGAGGGATTTTCTAAGTATCTAAGTAAACTGAGTATTCTGTTAAATTTGAATCCCAAACACAGGTGTGTACAGCTTCTTATTTTGAGACTGATGAATAGAAATTGAAATCGTTGTTTCCCTTTGATATCAAGTTGAATAAGAAAGCTACTTTTACTTTTGTATAGTGTCTTCCTGCCATCCATTAGGCCTTCAAGGCATTTATTTGGGTTTGAATAATGCTGAGGCTTAAAAAAATAGTTCGAAGAGATTTAGATTAAATAGGTTGATCATCGAATAGTAGGTAATGTAGTAACTTTTTAGATTACTAAATTATTTCTATTTAATAGAACTCTTGAGCAGAGTATTAAAGTAAAGATAATTCTCCAGTTACGAAACCGAAATTCTCTATTGAATTTCACTGCAATCTGGAAGGGAGGACAAGAGCAAACTTTTTAAACATTTTCACCCCCGAAAGTCGGGCGAGGCATCTCGTTTGCGAGCCACTGGTGTACACGAAGGGGCCGACGATCCGTCATTAGCTCGACAAACGTTTCCGCAGGATGGTTTAAAGCATAAGCAAATAAACGACACTTACTGTACAAGCCGATGGTGCCGTCGGTCTCTCCACGTGGATTTTTCGCCACGCACTTGTAGTTACCGTAATCCTCCTTCTGAAAGAGTAACGTTAACGTTAGAGATGAAGGGGTATCTTCGAAATCGAGGGTGATTTTTGGACAGGCCTATACTAATCGACGCATTCGTTTAAGAAACTGATCTCGAGTAGAAGAAAACGATACAAAGTAAAAAGAAATTAAACGCACATTATTACTCCTATGGATCCAAGCGTTAGTGAAAGACTTATATACATTATTGTCGCAAAAAGAATGTCACTTAAAAGTGACGTAGGTAGTTTGCAGAAAATTTATATCGAAACGAAAATTTGTATTCCATCAATCTCTATTTTTCTTTCGTAATGCCACTTTCCACAGATTTCTATGAAACTGTTAATTCATCAAAAACTCAAATGTTGGTTGCGCAGAAACTATACGTTCACTGTCCCCTGTATTCACAAGGAGAGGTTTTTCCTGTTTTTAGGTGCCCGCCTCCGATTGCTTTAGATTTCGGATATGAATTAGAGGACCGAGAAATAAAGTATACGTATTTTTGTTATTTTGGCCCGTTTTAATATTTAGGGGGTTAAATCACCCCTCAAAGTTCGTAAGAACAGGTACAATAGTTTCTATTGTTAGTTTAAAGAATATTATAACATTGTGTATAACAAGTATTTATACCTATCATGTTTTATTCAACACAGTGTTATAATATTCTTTAAACTAACAATAGGAATTTTTCTCCCTCTTTTTATGAACTTTGAGGGGTGCTTTCACCCCCTAAACAGGCAAACAGGCTAAAATAAAACTACACGTATCTTTTATTTTTCGGCTATCTAAAACATATCCGAAAATCAAAGCAATCGGAGGCGGACACCTAAAAATCCCTTCCTTGTCAGCCACTTGCCGATTTATTTTCTATTCGTTTGTCCATTTTCCCTCGCTTTAAAACTCGCAAGACAGCTCCGCTGATAACTTCTATTGCGGCTGACTCGCGGCTAGGTTTGATTTATAAAGAACAGCACGAGCCAAGTAGAAGTAACTTCTATCTTTACCGCGTTTGAACTTCTGAAATCTTTTCCAGACGCATTTATTATCCTTGTAAAAGCAACGCAATAAAGATCTGCGAAAATAAAGGGACAGAATGGGTGAGGGGGGGGGGGTGGGGTGGGGTGGAGGAGAGAAAAAAGGATGTATCTCTTCGTGAGTCGACGACAAGGGAAAGTTTCCTTCCTTACAAAAGGACAGGGGCATTTTTAAGCGTGTCCTTTCCATACGTGAAAATAATCCGCGAATAAATCTTGCCAGATGTCGGATAACTTTTCGGATATCACCTGTTGGCTTTCACAGGTGCTGGATGAAGTTAGGGTTAGGGGCTGTTCCCTTCCCGATTCGGGACTACACTTGTCGAGATTACTCCGCAGCTGGAGAATCTTGGACTTTTCTTGTTACATTTTTATTCGATGTAAAAAAGACTGCCGCGAGAGCCGAGATTGCGAAAAGGAAACTGGAATAACCTGTTAGCGATCATATTTCTTGCTCTACCTTTCTCGAGATTGGAGAGGTCGTGTAGCATATAAGATATTGGGCTGGGAAGTGAACGAGACCGTTTTTAAATCTAGTGCAGGGTGAATCATCTGAGACAGAATACTTGAACACCTTATTTGGAGTTGAAACTGCTAAAAAATATGTGGGAAATAAATTAGGTGGTCTGGGAGGAAGACTTTGATGGACATTACTTTTTTTCTCAGGCTTAAAGATCTGCTTTGTAATTACTCAGCTTCTTATTTATCAGCCGAGTACCATTTAAGCTTCTTATGAAAGTATAAACTTAAGGATTATATTGAATTTCTTTATTTTCTGAAACTGTACCCTAAATGACTTACAAAGTGTTTTATCATATTTCTTCATGAAAGCTGATTGAAAGATATGCAAAAGATGATTAAAAGTGACGTATAATTTCCACTTTATAATGCAGGGAGCACGATGGATGGAAGAACATTTGCATGGTAAAAAGCTATTACAAAATGTGCGTACGCTGTGCACAGTGGAGAATAAAATATCAGCAGAGGAGATTAGTTTTTAGCGGAGCGAAATATTTTGATATTACCAGGGGAACTTGCTTTTAGGACCAGAGAGCAATATTTTATTGCGACTGTTGTTTCACAATACCGAAGTATTCTGATTTACGATCAATATTTGTGCAGAATGCCAATTCGAAGACACGGCTGTGTGAGCAATGTAACATTTTTAAAACTGCCACTAGTCGTTTTAATACAATTTTATAACGCGACGGTCGTTAATGTGAGACCATTGTTGCTACCCTACGTCGAGTATAGAGCGAACTTTCTCTCGACGATCGCATTTGGAAGGCAATTTTTTCCGGCGATCCTTGGACACTGTTTTCGACGGCGGCTGCGCAATAGGAATTTATTAATGCACGCAAAAAACTCTCCCCGTCAGACATGAAATTTTCATTGTTGATTTTAACAACTTTATTTTATCGAATGATAAAATGGGTTTGGCAGGATTAAAGAGAGAGCGAGAGAGAGAGAGAGAGAAAAACAAGATTTATGTTAATAGATCTCTTCATATAAGACAGAAAATTGGCAAATGTGCATCAAAATATATACGTTGACACAGTTTAATTCACTCACATTCAATATTGCCTTCAGTATTCAGAGGGTCCATTTACCGATGGTACATTTGCAACCCCAATTTGAAGCGCAACTATGTCTGACTACATACTGGGCGTTTCTACTTGCTCGTCTTTGCCAAGGAACCAGTTTACACGAAGAGAGGACAGAGAAACTGTTTCCGCTGCTTCACGACATCATTACGACCCAATACTCGTTAATAAATAGACTAAATATTCCGATATTTGAAACCACACATTGCCATTTAAAAAAGTACCTACTCTGATAATAACCTAGTGCCTCCCATAGAAGCAAAATCTTGAAGCAACAAAAGAATTCGCTTAATGCCAGAAATATTAGCTCACAACGGTCTCGACTTTACATCCTCCAAATTACAACAGGTCACTTTCAAAATATTTCATCCCTAGATCTCACTTTATACCTTCTCAGTTCTTCAATTATGGACTGAAACAAAGTTCAAAGAGCAGAACGTGACAGTATCCCGTGAAGACGCGCAAAATATACAACTACACCAGCGAGTCACGCTTCTCTCGACGCCTTTACTCCGCGAACAAGTAGAAAAGTCAACGACCAACACTGTCGGGGATGAAAGCCCCTCGCTCACCTGCAGCTCGTATATGGTAAGGGCCATGTGCGTCTTGTAGAAGGGTGACTCTGGCATCGACGTGGCCTTGTACTTGCTGCTCTCGTGAATCATCACTCCGTCCTCTCTGGTCCAGTAATTCAAAGAACTCGGATGAGCCTCGGTGTAGCATTCCAGCGTGACGTTGTAGCCCAAGGGCGCGCCGACCAATTGGTGCGGTATCCACAGCATAGGGGGGACTGCAACGAGAAAAGTGATTGATTGGCTCATAAATGTTCCAATTACTAGCGATACAAGCCGGGGCACCGCGATCGATAACCGTTCCCCATCGATAAATCTCGGCCACGAGTCTCGCGAACACGCGCCCCTGCACTTCAACGCTCTTCCGAAGCGGGACAAAGCGATGAAATCGGTGGACCAACTTTCTGTCCAACGGCCCAGCTAATTTGCCGGGCTCTGTTCCTCCTGGATATATCAAGCTTCCTTGCTTTCTTTCAACGAATCAGCTAGAATCTTCAGGGCCATTTCAGACGAGACTCGTCGCTCGCGATTGCTGCGTGGGATGTACATACAAATTTTTTGAGTTCCGGCTTGTGCTTTTCGAATTACTATTGTCTGTGTTGACGAAATTCGTTGTGGGTGTGATTAGTTGCTAGCTAGCGAATGTCTCGCCTGGGGGGACCATTAATCTTTGTTTTTATCATAACAGTGCTAGGGGTGTACAGTTGATGTAGAAGTTAAATGTGTTGGATCGTTTGTGGGTTGTTCATTTTAATTAAATTGAGAAACAAGTATGGACATGAATGCCTTTCTGTTTGATATTTTGATATGAGAAATTATTATATTAATGATTATATTATATTATATTATATTATATTATATTATATTATATTATATTATATTATATTATATTATATTATATTATATTATATTATATTATATTATATTATATTATATTATATTATATTATATTATATTATATTATATTATATTATATTATATTATATTATATTATATTATATTATATTATATTATATTATATTATATTATATTATATTATATTATATTATATTATATTATATTATAAGTGTTTTCTTAACCACGAAAATTCTTTCAATAATGTGACCAGAAGTAAATGAAATCAAGTTTGAAAATGTTTCTTTATGCCATGTCACTACAGTTGTCATTTACTCCTCTCATTCACATATTTCGTCACCAGTTTTTAATCTATATCTCGAGTATCACGTAATTGAAGTAAAATTAGAATCAGGCTGCCGGATTAAAAACAACAGTTCGAAAGAGCGGCGCCACATTTAGAATGGGCGTTACTTCAACGTTTCAGCTGTAGTTTCGTTTTAAATGGGCCAGCCCTGCGCGAAGAATGAAGACGAATGCCGGCAATATTTTATGGAAATTCGATAAAGTGTTCCTTGAATTACAGGAACAAAAGGAGCAGGCCATTTTTTCCTGTTTTACAACGCCGTGATGGATTGTCGCTTCTAAATGGAGCGCGATCAGAAAGGTGAAATCTGTACGTGTCGTAGCAGCGTATTAATCGAAATCGAACATTCATTTCATATACTGTGCCCTCGAATAAACGTTGGAGTCGATGTCCTGCAGCTGTGATGAGGAATTGAGCTCTCGGTGCAACATATGTCACTCGTTTGTTGAGCAAGGAACCTGCAATGTCTAAAAGTTTCGTGACGTATGTAATTGGTGACTAATGAGCTAATTCTAGAAGCGCTAATTCCCAAATAGGTTAACCAGAACTACATATGGGATTAAATAAATTTGATAAAGAAGAACTTGTCATAAAGAATAAATACAGGGTGACAGATATTATATAATCTCATACTACAAATTGCAGAAATTTACTTAATCCAGGATAATGTCACTTTATCAGCCACTTACATTCCTAACACTTTACCGCTAACAGACAGTTAATTAAAATACGAAAGCGCAGATAACGACTGCTTGAAAGTGACAATTTAGTCAATCAAAACTGAAATGATAAATCTACACCTTTGAAGGCAGGAATAATTTGCTCGCGGTCCTCGACACGTCGCTTTAAAGTTACAATTTTACACTGCCCAATTTGACGTGAAATTTTAAACAGATTACCCCCATACGTCACGCCCTCCGCTTCCAAAACATTAAATCTGGGAAGATAAGTCACGCAGACTTAACTACGCTCGCCGTAGAATAGTGGCTTCTATAAAAACGCAATTCCGCCAGGACGAATGGTTTTCCATGGGCGTCTCTCCTGGCTTTTGATAATGCTTCCTTCCATGGGACGGGAGTTGGCTTCAATTTAACTTAAACCTCGTAACAATACACCGGGCGACCTCCAACTTTCCCGCCAACTTTCGGTCATATTTTTTCTGGCTGTTCGGGGCGAGTCAACGTTACCTCGCGCGGCGACGTCCCCGACAAAAGGGAGGAGCAAATTATGTCGGGAGGGGGGGGGGGAGGTGTAGGTGACCGGCGAGGATGATTGTGTTTAAAATTTAAATGAAGACGAAAAACTGTCACGCATCGGGAGGATCTGAACGACGAATTACTCGATGGAGGACACTGGAACGAATTCATAATTTCTGGGAAATTGAAACGGCGAAGTTTCAGGCGCTTTTATGCGTTGAAAGTTACGAGGAGCGTTTGAAGAACACGGTATTTTCACTTTTCATAGAGCGGAGTCACTGATGATGATTTTGAAGCTACTTGTCATTATAATACATTCAAATGAGGTTGCTGTGGACATTGGATATCCTATTTCTGTTTAGGAGGAATTCTACGTGACATATGTGCCGGTGATTATCAAAGTGGTGAACGTTAAAAACCAAAAAAAAATCGAGATCTCTCATATTTTATGTACTTGTACTTTTCGTACAAGTTATTCATAAAATTGTACAATGATAGGTAAGGTTGACATTAGAGGAGAATATATGTTGTGAAACATTTTGTTCAATATAATGACAATAATGGAAAAATATTTTTTAATACGCAACACTCGAAATATCTCGAAACAAAAAATACATGGCACATAATTTACACCACTTTCATAATCACCGGCACATGTGTAGGGTAGGGTGGGGCTAAAAGTCACGTTTTTCGTATAAGCCTATGTAAAATTTAGTACTAACAATCTAGAGATATCTGGTGTTATTTTGTATAAACTATAACTATTATGCTTTCGTTTACGAAGTTCGTTTGTTGATACTGTTATTTTCTGTTGAGTTAATAAACCATTCTAATAATAAACCTTCTGAAGTAGTTAATAAACCATTCCAATTTTTCATGTCGCCACGTAAGTAACTTCTGCATCAAATATCTCAATTTCGTGAATTATACAGAAGCACCGGATTGCACAGTTTGCCAAGAATTAGAAGAAAAAGCTGCAACACCTCGTGAATATAAAATTCTAAATTGCAGTTCGTAACGAAGTACATGCATTATTTCGAGCAAGCAGCGGCATCGCGTAACTTTTTTTCTCAACGGAAACATGTGCGCTCTGGAGCTATTTAATTTTTATTCGGTAAGAATGGAGCGAACATCGGATATGATGTAAGAAAGTATCTGATTTTGCCATCAGCCCACGGTGGACGAAGACTGATACAAGAGCTCGTAGATAGTAAAGAGCTTTAAAATTTAAATAAAGATCCTCCGTCGAATGGTTTCAGGAAGCAACTTTCACCCCCTCTCATTCCGCAGGGAATTACATGGCTTCCTATCTCGCTGTACCCATAACGCCGCCCGGATGCTTGATTTTTGTGATCCTTGAAGATTCTACGAGGCATGTTTTATTTAAAGATGGTGAAAAATCTTGAAAGCTTATCCTCGATGTCGAGAAAGACACATGCTAAATAATATATGTCCCTAAACGGATTAGACATCTTTAACCCCGGATCTCGTAAATGTTCCTTTTTAATTCCATCTTCGTCTCAATAAGAAGTAAACTCATTTTTGCCATGGTCTCTGTTTAAAACTTCAAACAAATTCGTGGCGGTAGTTACACTCCACGTTTCATCTTGGTTCTTAGCGTTAAAGCTACTTTTCAGCTTTTAAAACTATCTATCAGGCTATAATATTTTTATGATAGCTTTACAGCAGCTCGCGAAAGTCCACGTACACGCCATAAATTTGAAATATTATGAAAAAAAAATACTGTCAGTAATTCTGGCGAGTATGAGTGTATGTAAATTTTTGCGACTGACGGCACATTTTTTTTCGTGCAAGTGAAAAGAGAAATTGCTTACTCTATTCATTGAGCTGGTGTTTTTTGAGGCTCCGTAGAATTTATTTATTACTGCCGGGTAATCTCGGTGGGAAAACAAATATCGCGATTTAAATAAGAGTGCCTTCGACACGGCGAGGCGAAACGGTAAAAGAAAAGTGGATACGAGCGGCAAGTGGATGTAAATTACCTGAAAATTTAAATAAACATCCCCCTTGAATTGCTCCGGAGAACAAAGTGCATTCCTTTGAACCTTCTTCCTTTATCCTACCGCTTTCATTGATTTTCGCCACTCTGTTAAAATTGCTTTCATTTTCTACTGCCGTCGAGCACCGAGCAGGTATCTATGCAAGTTGCAGTGTTTTGTTAAATAAAAGTACGGGGAATACCTCGGTCTCGCCTTCCACTTTACAACCAATTAAGTAGTAATAAAATGAGGCGCCTACAGTGAATATCCTCTGAATTTATTTTCGATGTAATTCAAGCCCTGTACTCATTCTAAAGCAAATCTTTAATTTAAATTTCAAAATCATATCAGATATTTCACGCCACAATGAAAGATTAAAATTATTTTATAAATGCAATCTGTTCTATAATCACTATTATTATTACAGTAGTAAGGAACAACTTATGGAATCTTGCGACTGACTAAAACCGATTTTTCTTTTTAAATTGAACGCTACGATAAAACCAATATTTTCAAATTCAATATTCCAGGAAAATTCCCTTACATTAGCGCTACTATTCTTGCTAGAATATCAATAATTGGTAAAAAAAACTTAATTAAACTATGACTTCTAGAATCGTTAATGCTGGCAAAAATTAAAACTCGCTTTTCGGTATAAATTACTCACTGGAAGGATGTCGGGTAATTTAATTACTTCCAATCTTCAAAATAATTCCAGACTTCCTGCCAATAAGGCACACTGTTCTAATTTTAACTGACTCGATGAAAATTTGCTTCCATCACTTTTGTGTTGGTTGAATAAAACAGAAATCCGAGGATGTCTGTGAAACAGGATGTTTGTGTTTATATGTAGGTATATTCCGCGAGAAACTATGGAAATATCCAAACGTCGCCTGGTCCGATATAAATTGGATAAAGTCCCCTTCGCGGATTCCCTTTCAGATTTCTTTCTCCACGGATTTTTGCCTCCCTCGTATAACTTATACACGGTGGCAGTTTTACTTTGTATACGGTGTCCCTGTCTCTACGTCTTTTCATCGTAAATCAGTCCCGATATACATAGCGTCTAAAGTTGTCCACACCTATTGAAACAGCTTTTTAGAGAAACCACTTCTTCGACGCTGCGAAGTTTCTGTTCCTCCTTATCAAATGGATATTTTTAGGTCAAGCATTAAATAATAAAATAACTATTAAAGCTAGATCGTGAAGGATGAAAGTATTATCTACTTAAAACTTTGATAATCCGAGTATTTAAAATAGTTTTATAGTTTTTTCCAGTTGCCTTGAATGACTTCTTCTTTCAGGAGGATTAGAATGACGTAGTTTAAAGAAATTTGGAAATACAATCTACACACCTCCTAAACAGAGATGGGCAAAATTTTGATTTAATAGTTAAAAAAATTATGCGTCATGTGTCGAATAAAATTAACCCCTCGAATAAATTCTCGTCGAATATAAGAATTAACATTATTCGACGAATAATCTAAAGTTAAAGTAACTTTATGCGATCCGTTATTTAAATAATTTTTTATTCAGTTAATGCCTAACTCCGCTCTTAAACAACGCCTTAAAAAAGAAAATATTTCACAAGGAAAGGAATTAAACAGAAGTCTGCTTCACCCTTTCTACATATTGAAAAGTCACAACTAAAGTGTTCACCTAAACTCACCCACAGATCGTCCCACAATCCCCCAGATATTCAATCCACTCCGCCAAAATGTGAACACCAAGGAATCAAGTGAGGCATATTCCTCCTTAATCTTCAATTATTGGGGGTGCCTTAACGACTTTGATTCGATCGATTCATCAAAGTCGCCACTTCCTGTATCCCTTTAACAAAACAGTTTGAGTAATCCTGCAGCGTCCCGTGCTCTAACTCTCCCTCCTGCTTTCCCCTCCCTGATACGAGCCATTTTTCTACGAAGTTACCACATATTGCTTTATCAGTCGCCACGATGGCGGGATGCAACGTACCACAGCCCCCCCCCCCCCCTCCAGAAAGGGGGAAGGCGCGTGCAAAGGATCTATCTCACGGTTTATTACACAGCTGTCGCTTTGCAACAGAAGAAATCTGCTTTCAGGATAATTCAGGGCGCTCGGTGTGGATGCAATCGCTGAGAAGCGAGCGCCGGTCTTCTAACGCCGGCGAAAACAAAGTTTATCAAGCGGTGAACACGGACGAATGAGTCCACATCGGTCTCATCTGGTGACTTCTTTGAGCAGCAGCCTCGGTAAATAAGGACTCGATTAAATTCTACTCTCCCTCGCGAGTGGTCCTGCGGAACGGCCACGACGAGCAGCCGGAGATCCACCTCTGTCGTCTGTTTTTAAAGGATTTTTCCTTGTGTTTTTGGATGTCTTTGCTCGGCTCGGTCGGAGCTACGAGAAACACTAGAAGCGCCATACACGTGACGTAGAAAGGATTTTGCAAAACTCACGACATCATACGTAAATGAAAAATTATAAATTAAGTGGCGGAATACTGTGTCATCAGATTTTCAGAGGATTTTTGTCAAGTATAAGTCTTCGAACTTATCTTTTGGAGAAACTTTGTGGAGAAAGAATTGTTGAAGATAAGAGTGTTTCCAAGAAGGGAATAGGAATTTTGATGGAACTATTTTGAAGGAATCTAGAATACGAAGAATGTTAATATAGCCCATTGGTCATTAATAGATAATTGTATAGTCGTTAACGGATGGTATGACCACTTTATTTATAGATAAAAGGTTTTACTTGTTTATAGATTATCGTCGCATAAGCTTTTGAAGGTGACTGCCTGCAAAAGTATATTTATGATTTATCTAGGACGAAAGTATCCAGAAACGGATTATATTGACTCCTCGATAGTAATTAAATATACAATTTAAACAGCACGGGTCGATTATAATGATTAATTTTGTCACACATAAGACAGTAATGTGCGCGGAAAGTGCTCCGGGTTGAAGCCTGTCACGCGAGACGTTATTGCGCGATAGCCAAATTGCATTTGTGTTCAATTAAATGCTTCAGAATAGAAGCCGAATATCCAGCCGTGCATTCATTCGTTTTAAGTAAATCGAATTAACTGGATATATTCCAGCATTATGACGTCACTGATTCGAAGCCATCTCTTTTTTTTAACAGCTCCATTCCCACTGGATACAGCCCGGTTACATCTCAAATAGTTTTATTTCAAACTCAAGCGCACTGAATTCGACGTCACATTGCAGCAATCGAAGGAACCCTAGGACGATAGAATTGTTGAGACGAATTATTACACGATGTAAGTGTTATAAATAATTCAGATGCATTGATACTGTGTTCAACAATAAGGATTATTTCTGCCACAAATTCAGCCAATATTATAGAATCGTCTGTTAGTGAATGTTGATGTTCGAAAACATTTCCCTTTGGTACTATGGCTTTGAACGGTAGGCAATTAAGCTAATTAAAACAACATTTTTGATGGCCGCAGAAATGAAAAGGAAATTAATCCAACGCGATGGGCGGTTAAAAAACACGCGAAAATGCGAGCAATGCATGATTAAATAACATCAAAGTCCTTTTCATATTGATTCCTGTAACTGAGTGAATGCATTCTTTCGCCCGAAGGTCCGGTTCAACTAAAAACAAAGGTGGCTTGCTGATGAGAAATTTGAATTTTTCTTCCCTCGTACATTCCGCGGAAGTAAAATTATGTCTGCGCGCTACCAATGCGAATGAAAAATACATTCTGCAAAAATAACGCGTTTGAATTGTACGAGTTTATAAAATGCAGGTGTATGCAAACCTGGGCCATGCAAGATGCCTGCAAATAACTGCAGCAATGCCTTAATTAGTGGAACAATTTTCCTTTCATCTTTGTTCGTTCTCCCGCCGTCCAGAAATTTCAAATAATTTAATTCCCTATTTGCATTAATAAAACGCGAACACTATTAATTCCTTAATTGGAGAATAGACAACAAGAGTACATACAATTCAAGCTACCCAAGAATCGAATAGAACTCATTTTGTGTGGCGAAAAATTTTTAAAAATCACCTATTAACCCCCAAATATCAAGGGAGAAATTTTCTTCAAAGAAAACCACTTGCTACCCTTCAAGCATACTCGAAGATATCCAAAAGCTAAGCCCAATATCAATCTCCCTTCGAAGCTGACGAGCTCGAATATCAGTGCAGGCACAGAAGCCACGGTATCGATTCACCTAATCGACACCCTCGGCGAAACGCCTGGAAATCATCGAGCAGGAGCGACACCGCGCTAGGCTGCTAAACGACCGTGTGGATCGTCGCGGAAAGCTCTCCGATTTTGCAGGATATCCCGGCACGGGTGTCCTGGCACGTAATGCAGGCCCGTGAATTACTTTGGATTTCAGGGGAGGTTTTCCCAGCCCCTCCACGCCCCCGCCATTCCGTCGCCCTCGAGCCCAGCATCCCCCGGTTCCCGATGTCGGCCGACGAGGGAGTGCTGTCTTCGGATAGTGCAAAGGATATCCGACACCTTCTTAAAATGCAAAACATTCCGTCTGAGAGCGAGGCAGGGAGTGTGGGGGAAGGGTCCGGGGGTTAGGTGGCGAGGGTGGGCGCGATGCCTCGGATCCTTATTGCAAGAACGAGGCCTGGTATACGAAACCATTCGACGGGCGTTACGGTTCGATGTTCCGCAACCCCTCTCGGTCCACCCTTCTCGACACCCCTTTTTTTCTCCGCTGTCTCTCGCACACGATGCCGGAAGATAAGAAGAGGCTGGAGGCGCAGCACGCCGCTGGTGTCACTCTGCTGGACCAAAAGATGGTAGCGATACGTAAATGCATAGAACTGAATGTTAAACGAAACGTTAAGTACAACAGCAGACGCATACAATTCGTTTCGAACAAATGTCTGACCAATCTTAGGTTTTACTACTGGCTAATACTTTACTATTCCTGTTGCCAAGTAAAACCTCATATTCGTATTGGCAATTCTCCAACCCCACTAACACACAATACATTTATTTGTTTAAAACAAACGTACCACCCTCCACGTTACAAATTTTGTTCATAATAAATTGTTTTCCTCGTTAGTTAATTCATGTTTTACTCAATGTGATTGTTATCCCTGCCGATTCATATGCTCCATTTTTAGAGAACGTGTGGGATGCTCTATTATAATTCATGTTGTTTATAAACATTGTTCTAATGTGAATAATGTTGTATAATTACATGGGAACGAGTAATTAGTTATTTCTGACAATAATTATTAAATGTTTCGCATGCCAAGGGGAATATTCCAAACGACATAAACCGCGTCATTTCCCGCCAAGTCGTTATACAAGGAAATTAACCCCTAAACTGGCAGCCCTCATAAAATTTGCGGTCGGTATAATTTGTACCTGCGCAATCCGACAGGCTCGTAAATTCTATGGTGAATTTTATGAAAATACCAAAGATTTGTAAGCAGATATACGCGATGTTATGATGATCTCGCTGTGGCGATACAAATTTGCAGATAAAACTAGCAACGAAAATTATATACATGCGCAAGTTTTCGAACAGTGAAATGAGGAAAATTTATCATTGGTGTAATTCAAATTTGATTTGAGTTTCATTATTAATAGAACTGCGGGCAAATTGTATCAATTTCGTGACTACAATTATACTAATTTTCCGACATGGATATTGTATTGAATTTAATAAATCGTATTGTTTAAATGAAACTTGTTTTTCGAGTTTCCGTATGAAACGATTGATATTTTGCGTTTGAAGTGAAAACAATATAGGATCTCTCTTAATTAGAACAATTAAAAATTCAATCTTAATTATTGAAAACAATATAGGTAATATAGGTAATTGTTTTAATTTAGTGAAAAAGTTGCTGGAATTGTATTACAAATATTATACGTTGATAGTTCCCTACGTGTGGCCGCTGTGTATGACGTTTTTATATTTTCTACAAAAGCTTGCTCGCACAGATTTCACGAATGAAATATGTTTTTAGCAGAATTAATTATTATATATTACAGTGCAATCTCAAAGATTAATTTTTAATGAGATATCTGGCACACAATCGACAATAATAATTCCCTTTTTTAATCACGTTTTTCTCTACAGTACACATTTCATTCAAAACCGTATTGGAATAATCCAATTGAATGCATTTTACGTCAATTAAAATGTCATGGAAATTAAAGGAGAAACTTTTTTAATTTTACATTTTACTTCCAACAATTGATTTTACAAATCCCATGTTAAAGTCAACAAAGGACAAACAAATTCCACCGAATAAAATCAATAAATAATCAACCAAAACACAAACGCTTCTTTTCCATTACTTTGATTATGATAAAATTCTATACCAATCATACAAACCTTTTCCATCACACAAGGTTTTCAAGGCAAGCATAAAGGCAGCTCACAAACAACTATGAATAAATAATAAACGAGTGTGCACAGTACTTACGAGGCTGCCATGAAAACTGAACGCAGCAGAAAAGGAAGAAGAAGCGAAGATATTGCAATTATGCCCCGCGCGTAACTCACTTTTTCCACGGTGAAAGAAAAGAAGTTCGTAAGTTGCTCTTCCTGACGAATAGCTCGCAATAAAGGCTCGTTGAGTCGAGTTATCGCGTCGATCCCAGTCGGGTCAGAACTTGAAGTTCCCATTTCACGATTCACACGCGAAAGACTGGTATTACTTCCCTTCGGGCCTGATACTAACGATCCCTAATCGCTATGACCGTGCTAGCAAGTCCAATGAGAGAAATCGCTCGAATACCTCAAGCATCAACATTTAGTGTAACACCTACCTCCCTAGAATACCTAAGCTTCTGCTTATACCTTTAATCGCGGGGGTTTGGTGACAGGGAGGCAACCTCAGACAGTATTCTCTTACAAACTCAAAGACCCATATCCAGGTATTTCGGAGACTGCGACTAAGAGACTATTTCAGATGATCAAATTGCAGTTGATGAATGCTACCCATGCTCACCCAATTTAAGCCTTCCTTAGAGTGCAAAAGGGAATTAATTCTCAATCCTTGGACACCGCTTTAATGCAGACAGAGGAACCCCCCTAACCCAACCTGAATTCCTGACACCCTGAGCCCCTTTAAATCTAGGTGAATCTGTTGTGCACACAGAATGTTCCCAGTTGAGCCTTCGGCAAGGTCTCGGCAGTGGTGAGCCAGCTCAGGTACCCCGGGATCGCGAATTCCCGTCTTGGGGACCTACTTCTGAGGAATAATCACTCATGAAGCCGGCCACAAGCTCTGGGTGATTGATTATCGACAGAGAATTTTTTAAACGGTACACGCCCTCATATTCTACTCCCTCAGAAAGCGATTCACCATCGACGGCGTATTGTTTAAATATTAGCTTGAGCTATAGCGAAATGTAAACGACGTCAAGTTAGATTGTAGAGAACAATGAGCGGCAAGCAAGCCCGAAGGTGGGTGGAAAGCTAATTCGGCTGGAAGTTAAACAGCCTCAAAGGTACCAGGTCGATGGGTTAGCCTCGGGTCGGATGAGGTTACGAGTTCGTCAGGGTTGATCTTAAATTCAGCGTTCCGATATCGAGGGAATCTACGTCGTGACGGGTATTTCGATAAAGAGTGTATTACTTCTTCAGTTGTGACACGGTTTTTAAATTTAGGTCCCACAATCTTCACAGTTCCCTGTATTCTTTTTCCGTCTCAAGATCCTATCAGATCTATCGCAGGCCTTCGAATTAGGTCGAATTTTGGAATTTTTAAAAATAAGAAAATTATGCCATTTTGAAGAAAGCAGTCGATTTTTCGTCTACAATTTCGATCTTTAAATGGTAAAAAAATATTGATAATTAAAAATTTTAAAAAATGGCCCGATGGTCCTTAGAGAGTGTCATTCTGCATAGATTAGCTTTCACTCGCAATAACCAAACACTCGCCCACTTCACCAGCTGTTTTCATACACACTCAGAATCTTACACAAAAACTAATTTCCAATTTCCGTTTCGCCAAACTCATGATTGCACTCCACTCTCGAATTGGACGCGTACATACGTACACTCAGTTCGTTACGTGCTCCCGGCGAAACAATACTTTCGCGGGGCATGTGCAGCACGCAGTGTATAAATAGAAACTTGCGTTAATGCGATTCGCGATAAACGGCGGAGAGGATTGCGCTGGAGAAACTCGGGCGACTATACTGCGCAGATAATGTCAATTAAATTTTCGGCAATTACGTTGTTCAATTTAGCGTGGGCGCGCGCGCGCGGCCATCGCGCGAAATCCAAGTGGAACAAGGGTGCGCGCAAACCGATCTGCCAACCTGTTTAGGTCAGCGGGGGCTGCATGTTTCGAGGCCCTTTCGCGGCGATGAAGCAACTTTCTGCGCGTGCAGCATAGTTCCCTGCCTTAAGTGAATTTACTGTCGTGCGCGGGATTCCTCTGCACCGAATGCCAACGTCGTTACAACTTCGATGTTATCTGTTCAGCGCGCGCTCAGTGTTTACTGAACACCAAGCGGTGTACTTTTCGAATACGCCACATGATGTTTCTTTGCGTTCCTGGGGATGGTCGTATGTTATTCGTGGTGACTCGTAGCTGTAGAATGTTGCTGTTGCGAGATATTTAGGAATTTAAGCGGAGGTTCAGGTCTAAAAAGAGTATGTAAAAAAAATTTTTATGTCAAACGATTTTATTAAAAATGCACTAATAAAAACTAAAACATAATTATTTTCTTGTACTACAATTTCGATGGTGTTCTTTCACTTTAAATAAAAACGTGGAACAGGATATCTTGCAACAAATTCATTTCGACGCTGGATGCTGTATTAAATATTGATTCATATTCTGTTATGAAACACCTTGTTCCACGATTTTATTTAAAGTGAAAGAACACATTAAATTATCTGTGTTAGTTTTCCTTTAATTAATTTCTAAAGATCATCTATTTTTATGTGCTCTAGACCGGAACCTCCCCTTAATTGAACTGACTCTTTGAACATCGTTCATAGACAAATCAGTAGTGGTGTAGAGTGGTGATTTCGTTTTTGAGGAAACGGTTCGGAAGATTCGTAAGTTAACTTTCCCTTCTTGGTGAAGATTACTGTTAAAGATTCTTGGGCTTGAGATACTGGGTAACTTCATCACTTGTGCACTATAATTAATATGATAAGAATTACTATGGAAAATAGTAACGGTTCATAAGATGTTATTGCCTCAGGATGGAAATTATAATCATTGTTGGTATCGTTTGACCGGAACAGGTATGTACGATTATATGTACTCTTTACTACTTAAAGATTACTTCAATCCTTAAGTGCAACGTTCGTAGATCATACCAATAACAATCTCGAACCTTTTTAATGGTGATATATATATATATATATATATATATATATATATATATATGAAGTGCATAGATTGAGACACATCTAAATTCAAACGTAAAAGTGTGCCATTGATATATATATATATATATATATATATATATATATATTTTTATCTTAAGAGTGCAAGAGTCCTATCCAATCTGACTTCATTAAACGATGCCTATCAACTGATATCCATCAAATAACCTATCTGGAAGTAAAATTAAGCTCCCAGCCCCACATAACTTAGTCGAAACAATTTCCATAAAGAAACAGTGCAATAACGGATAATCGATGGTGATTCAATAGCAAGTAGAGATCGAGGGAAGGTGTATCAAGCCTCTGATCTATTCCTAGGGGATTCGAGCGCGGTTTGGGGAACCCGTAACTCGCGGACTTTAGGAAAAGTAGCTATTTCGAGAATCCAAGGGCGACAGTTACGGGCATATATGGCAAATCGCAGGTATTTGCTCGATCAGATTGTCTGGCGCGGACAGAAACGGCTACCATTACGTTTAACGAGATGGACGCCGGAAGACGATAAGCAAACAGCTGTTGGGCAACAGTGATAAAGGCTTTACCGTTGACCTTGCCCTTCCTTAATGCCTGCGCCGGCCACGAATGGTTCTACACCTTCAAAAACCCACGATGACCCTATTCCCAGTTTCGTGAAATCGCGTCGAAAGCTCCACCGTGACTTCCTCCTCGTGAGGGTGAAGGAATGATAGACACGAACAATTTGCAAACCCAATGTATGTACATTGCTACGTGGTAGAATGATGTTACGTGCAAACTAGACAGATGAGAGACAGAATATTAGCGCTGATTTTGATTTTACTATGAATTCATCTAATAACTTATGATGCCCTAATTGCAAATGTTCAGATACCGGGTAATTATAAGACGAATCTGCACAATTAACACAAACTTTGCACTGCAGATATCGCCCATGTAAATTTTCATCCAGCTACTGTAAATATTGCATTAATTTATGACAATGCATCTTAGTATTTAATATTAAAGTAGACTGAATATCTCATAGATATAATTACTGAAAATTACATACGCAAGAAGAAATTTTCTAAAAGTATGAAATCAGTCCTTAAAGTTTTTTTAGTCGCGTTTTTCCGTTTTTTCAATATAATCTTATTTTTCTTTCGATAGTGTGGTAGGGCGAAAGAAACTGAGCAAATATATTTAAAGCGATAACTTTAAGGGCTAATGTCACCCGTTCAAAATTAAAAACTAGAAAAAAATTGCTCCTTGCATACTCAAATACGCTCTACATTCCCACGTAGTTAAATTAAAATTAGAAGCTTTAGGTTGAGAACGTTTCCTTGTAAGATTATACCTATTAATAAATTAGCCTACATGTCAACCCCTATTCATAAATCCTCTTATTACAAAGCAATAATAAGCTAGTTCACCCTGAAATTGAGAAACTCCTATTAGAAACCACAAACTGATGCTCAAGTACAGTCAGCTTAATGTGAACTCGCCCGATGATAGGAGAATCCTTACAGCAAGGGGTGCAGCAATCAACGGGCATTGGATTTACGGGTGCATAGGGTCAACTGCATTAACTGGCGCCAACCAGGCCTGCGGGGTAGTGCGTGGAAAGCGCTATCAGCCGAAACACATTTTCCACGTGCGACTGCCCGCCATTTTTCACGGTTCGTTTCCCGCGAAATCGATTTATCACCGCGAACGAGACCGGCCCCGTGCCGTCGGTTTTCGAACGCCCGTTAGTCTCACTACTTTTCCGCTTTATTGGCCGACGTTTCACCCCCTCCCTCGGATCGTTCGAATTACCCGGAGCTCGGCGCCTGATTCCGAGCAGCGTATCCCTCTGATTAAGAAACACTCTAAATTTCTACGATGAGAAACGAACGTGGCAGATTGGCTTCTGGTGTCCCGTTGTTCAATATCGTTTGATTTCTAACGAGGGGATCGTGTGAAGTGCTGAGCATCGATTGTAACAAGATTTTTTAGATAAGTAAATTTGTTTAGCAGTTTATATAGATGCTCAATGGCTTAAGGGGTTATGCCTACCTGTAAGGTCTGAAAACACAAGTATTTTCGGGATTTTTTTTTTAAAACTTGAAGACTTTTTTAAATAAACGGTTGTATATTCGAAAGTGTATATTTTAAAGTTCTTGTAGTTTTTTTTGCAATGGGATATCTAACTAAATAATGGAATTATAGGCGATCTCCCGGCAGCGTTTTTTTTATTACGGTGACAAATTGACCACTTAAATAAAGATCGTGTTAATAATCGTATAATCAAGGTTCATAGAGAAGTCTGTTTGAATATTTTTATATTTTCTTTTGAATGATGATGGAAGAATTAATTTAAACGTGTCAGAAGAATAAAATTTATAGAATATTAGCTTAAAGTACCCGGCATTGCCCGTGTTAGGTATATATCTTTTTTCGGTGAAGGGAAGGAAGTTTTTAAAAAGATTTCTTAGCGAGCATCTAGGGACTAAGAGGAACGTACCTACCACATTTAATGGTCATAGGATCAGTGATTCCAGAGAAATTGTGATGAGTCATTCATTGGTATTTGGATTTTATATAAATAGAAGATAAATTATTTGATACGGAAATTCAGAGTGCAACGAAAGAAGTGTGTGTCAAAAGAAATGTCAACATCGAGCTGTCGAATTGCGAAGTTTCGATCTTGTACTCCGGTCTATCGTTTTACTTGAGAGAAGTTTGAAGTGGTAAACACTTAACGTGGTAGTGAACGAAACACGATCTTCGTTGTTACTTATCTCGTAAACTATTGAGAGTCTACGCAGATATTTTGCGGTTGCAGGGTTTTCTTATAATACAGGGTTGTACTGATTTTAGTGAATTCAATTATTCGAATTTATTTGTCGCCTCATGGCCGACTTCGTAGAACGATTGAAATAAGTTTGAAAGTGAAAGAGGCCCAGCAATTGACTGTTTAAAAGTGCAATAGCTGCTGTTAAGATATTGGTCTTTAAAGTATCGCTCTAAAAGCTTGCAACTAAAAATTAGTTTCACGTTTATAACTACTTGTGACGTCGTGACCTACTTCCTCCTCACCCGTAACTCGATTTTAGCTTCTTTGCCTGCCCACGAATCGCCACCGAAACTTTCAGCGGTTATTATTCGAGCGCGTCCCCAGTAAATTGCGTCGCGGCAAAGAGAGCTTTAAGCGCGTTATTTAGAAAATATATTTCACTACAATCCACCGATGGCGGAGTTTAATTATAACGGTGCCATTAACGTTACAATGCAAAGGAAACATTATATTGCATCAAACCAGGGAAGCTTCCTTTTAAATGCGCATCCAACGTTCCCCAAGTTGGCCCATCGAAACATTTAATCAGACTATGGAATAAAATTTTTGCAAATATTCCTTGGTATGCGGTTTATTAAATTGCTGTCGTTGAAGCATTCCTCCCTACACGACACTTGACACAATTCAGACAGGCTGTGGCTTATGCTTCGTAGAAAATAAAAAAAAAAAGTGGTAGTGGCAAAAGACTTCTTTCATAAGCACAACGAAGCACCTACAAACTTCAATGGTACTTTTCATTTAAACGAAACCACGATTCTTCTCCTTATTCCACGTATAAAAGTGTTTGAAAAGTAAATACCCTTCGAGATATTTTAAATCTAACAAGGCACACGTTCACTCATGAATCCACAAAATATCAAAATACTTATAGACGGATGAAAATTGCCCCAAAAGATATCTAGACTCTTTGGGTACATCACCCAAATTAAACTAGTTCAGCCATGCGTTCAGTCTCGAAGTGGTCACTAATCACTCTCAAATGTATATAAAGAATTAATAAAACACAAAGGAAGCTTGTTTATGTTTTCATAATCTGTATCCATCTCTCCAACACTTCCCACGCGTTAAAAAAGCCTCTCTATTTACGATATACCTAATACTATCACTGCCGCTATCAGAAATACTAGTCAGAAATACTAGTCAGGTCTAAAGACACAGTCCTCGATGCTGATCTTCCCCATTGGAAGCGTGTCGATCGCGTCGCGTCGCGTCGTTCGACGCCCGATGAGGCGTCTTCAGGATTCGGAACTCGGTAACCGATAATACGTGAACTAAGACCGGGGCTTAGCTGTCTCCGGGGACCCTTTCGAGGGTGGCTGCTAGTTCGATTTACGGTAATTCGACTGGTATTCGGCAGCGGTGCCTCCGTTCTCTCGGATGTCAAACGATCGTTGAATGGAGTAAGAGACGCGCTAGTCGGAAGGAAACCTCAGTCAGAGGTGGAGAGACAGAGTTCTCGTGTTCGAACCGTTTTCTGCGAAATCAGGGAAAGCCTCGCATAGCTCACGGTCACTTGGTCGTGTTACTGCTCCGTTTAACATCCGTGTAACTGTATTAATTACAGTTGGCAGGCAATTACTTTGCCGTTTGAGCTGTTAACGACATCGTTTCACTGGTCTGTCCGCGTCTTCCCTTTTCTTTCTACACCTTTGATTATTCGTTTTAAGCTTCTTTCCTTGAAATTTTGTTGAGTTGGAAAGAGTAGGTTAAAGGTTCTTATGCACCCGAGTGGTATCTTTGCTTCTATCGTTATATCATTTCTTTTATGAAAGCAGTGAATTTATCACATTGATTTGGTGAATTACTTCTCAACCGTGAACGTTGCACAAGTTTCTCTTAATAATTCAATAATATTTCTAGGTAAAAGTACGTATGCATTAGGCACTTGATACACACTTGGTTTACTGATTTGGAAAAAAAATTCATACTAATGTGTGAGATATAGTAGTGAAAATTTCGCAGAAAATTCGAGTTCAAAACTTTGCCTTTCTCAAACTCTGCAGACATACGTATTGGTATGCAACCTCAAAACGAATGTGAGTAACTAATCGAAGGGATGATTAAAAAGTTAAAAAAAAGTATACACTGTATGCTTAGAATGACTACTTATTGTTAGTTACTGTGCCCTAACTGAATTACGACTTCGTACTTACCTACAAAAAGATCAAACATATACCTCGATTTTTTACACCCCATGCATTTAAAAAATTATTATACACGGTGTGCACAAAATTTGAACCAAGTCATTAACACAAAATTTACGTACTCCTCCAATTACACTGTACAACATCCTCATATTTACAGAGAATATTCACAGACACTCAAAGCGCCATATCAACCCCTTGGACACTAAATAAATTTCTCCACATCCATACTGTTTTCACCCTATTGGCGAAAAGCCATTAATACAATCATACGAATCATTCCCACCATTTCTGACGTTAACGCTTCATTCGCATCCTTATCGCCAAGATACCAGCAAGTTTCTTAAACACCGGGCCACGAGCAGCATACAATGAGTTCGAAACAAACATCTTCTCCCCGTATCCCACAATTCGTTTAAAAGCGACCGACGTTTCCTCCGCTACCAAATATTTCCCAGCGCGCAGATAGATTGACTGCACTGCGAGCGGCGAATCAAAACAATCTGTATGAGAATCTCGCGCATCGACGAAACACCGTACGTATCCCCGTCTAAACAGACGGCTCCCGCCGCGATTTTCGCCGGCAAGCACGGCTAAACTAAGTTAGCGCCGCGATGAAACTTGACTGGTACAAACTATCTTCGTAACGACAGCTGGCAGCAACATCGTTCCAGCAACTTGCTAGCGGGACTGCGTTCCTACGCATCAATCATACAGAGCTGCTGGAATGATACGTACTGGAAGGATCAAACTCCTTCCTTGCTGGCGTGCTGAAGAAGATGAACACGGGCAAGGAGCGCGGTGCTCCTTGCTTTGATCGATCAATTTTGTGCATTATAATATCTGTCGCGAATCGAATCTATTAGCGATATTCGTCGGTGGTAGGAAGGAAAGACGATTGACTTGTTTCACTCTGGAATGGTGGATAGTTCGACTACGTGTTGGACGCAGAGTCCATTTTGTTCCATAGTTTTATTCATATACACCTTGGGACAGAGGTGGGCATTATTTAAATAAAAAATTATTGAAATAACTTTTCAAATGAAGGGACTTCATCTTTTTCCGTCGTCGAATAAAAATAACCCGAGTTATCTTTATTCGAAGCGCCACGGATGAAGCGGTTTATTCGACGGGAATTCATCCCACGGCGAAAGGTACTTTGTTTATTCGAAGGCCTGTCATGGGTTTCGAATAATTGTTGAGCTCTTTCGTTGTAGCTTTATATTAGAAGTTCGAATAACTGGTGAAAATGGCCTTTGTGGCCAGTATAAAGATACAATGAAAGCTACACATTATTCAAAACCCAAGATGAAAGACATTTAAATAAACAAAGTATCTTTCGCCGTCGTATGAATTCCAGTTGAATAAACTACTTCATCCGTGGCGGTTCGAATAAAGATAAATCATCTTAATCGATCTTCGAATAATGGATAAACGTAAAGTACCTTTTATTTTATGTTATCTAGATATTATCTTTGCCCATCTCTGCCTTTGGATAAGCTTTTAGATTAAGTGCTCAACTTGTTACCTAAATTCATACTTTTTTTTGGAAGTTAGTAATAACAAGTGACACCATTACGTGTTACGAGTAATCTATCCAGAATTTAACACCTTAATTGAAGAGTCCTTGTAGAAAACACTGAGTGCCAAAAATCAAATTTTTCAGGAGAGAAAAGACTTCCCTGGCTTTAAGGTATTTACGAAATCTGATTTGTTTTGATTGCTAAATATGTTTAAATATACAATAATGCAAATGCATCACAAAATTTTCTATTTTTTGCATTCATGTAGTCCAAATTCATGAAAAAAAGAATTGTATTTGCAGAAAAATACGTACGTGTTATGCAATATTAGTGAAACGGTGTGATAATTATAAAAAATATTCTGTGATCGATGAGTAGCTAGAAAAACTGGGAATACTAAATATTCTGTGACGAGTAGATGAAAGGTGGTGACGTGGACAAAGCTAATTTGAATATGGATGGTAACGATTGATGGCATGGTTAAAGAATGATGTGTGGAATTTTGTAATGATAGTTAGTGTTTAATGTGTTCGTAGAATAAGTGTAAATTAAATGGTGGTAATGAAATGCATGGTGTACTGAATGAGAGAAGCGTGAAATAGTTGGAGGATTGTTGGTGAATGCTGCTAAATGTGCGTGAAAAAGGGGAGTTTTAAGTGCCACAAGTGAAATATTCAAGAAATTAATGTTACTGTACAGGGGATGGAATGTTGAAGGATTCTCTGCACTTTGTAGAAATTTTCAGAAATTAATTGCGGTGCGCAAACGTACTATGCTTTTCAATAACTGAATAATGAAAGAAGAATGAATGAAGAAAACGCGGTGGTACTTTTTCTGCCATTTAAACATTTTTAAGGTTGATACAAACGATTAAAGGATTTTAAAACGTTTTCAAGTTAAACGGAAAGTAGCTTAAATATATGCGAAGGGCTATGAAAATATGTATACTCGTTCGTTGAAGCTGGCACACATTTTCACTTGAATTTTAGTCCAGCTATTGTCTGCTTTGCGAATAAGTTTTATTCTCAATTGTCGTAACGCAAAAATGATTTTTTTAAAGTTGTTCGACAATACCAATTCATTTCAAGAAGCATGAAACATCATTGAATTTGTAATAGAAAGGTGCAAAGTAATAACTCTTGTATACAAAATTTATACTGTTGCAAAATGAAATGTTTAAAATTCCCTATATATCCTCACTTAATTAATAATTATGTATGACAATGGGGAATCTCTGAAACCAACTATTATACAACTAACATGCTTTCCAAGTCCCTCGGAAGGGTATCATTTTCTTTCTAATAAAAACAATCCTAAGAACCTTCGCTACGTTGAGATATAAATGTCAACAACACCCTTTTAAATACCGTCCCACCAAAGAACCTATTACACGAAATCATTAAAATCCCTTCCTTCCAGAGCTTTGAAGGAAATTGTACGACACGCAACCACCACTGGACGTTTCAATCAGCCCGAAAGAAACTAGAGGGCCACTCGAACAACGACTCATTACCCTGCCTTTCAGAGTGATCCTGAGAGACGACGAAAGTCCTCGAAAGGTTATCCAAGTTTGTGGCCCTTCAAGACGCTCGCTATCCTTCCATCGTTGCAAAGTAACCCGCAAGAAGACAGTCCGCCGCGTAATCCCGTCGTTTCGGTTTGAACTTGACGGCCGCGTGGCCTCGGGGGTCGCGCAAGGATCAAAGGACACGCGGCCTGACTCTTCAAAGAAAAATGGAGGATGGGAGGGGCAGAAGAAAAAAGATGGAAAAGAGGGACTCCGCGGTCTCACAGATCTGAGAAGCCCGTTCATATTACCATGAAGTCACGTGGCTGCGAGAGGAACGAAAGAAGTAGGATTCTTGCGCGAGGATCGATTAGACTCCTCTTTACGTCGTCCCCCGTCCATTCTGTTCGCAACGGGGGAGAGTAGTAGGAGGGAAGGGGGGGGGGCAGTATGGAAGACAAAAGAACTGAACGCCAAGGGGCCAGGGGCGGGAGACAGAAATACCTTAACGGAGTTAACGAAAAGGTAGCTAAAGAGAAAATCCTCGTGGGATTTCCTTGAGACCCGAGAGCGGCTGGGGAAATGTCGCAGCCCAAAAGAAGAAATGAAACGGGACGCGAGAAGGAAATGTGTGTTTAAGAAAGGGACAGAGGATGGGCAGAGGGAAAGGGGTGGACGCGGGAGAAGAATTCTTGGGAAATCGCGGAGAACATTCGGGGCAGAAATGCGAAGCTGATGTGTTCGAAAGAAGGAAGAACGCGTTAGAAGCAAGTTACGGCGAAGGAATGAGAAATATAGTTAGACGGTTAATTCGGAATGACCTGGAGGAGGAATTTCGAAAATAAAATTTTAGGATGAAGAATAAAAGGAGACGTGTGTCGAAGCAGAGGGGATGGCGAAAAGGGATGAAAGGAGGGTGAACATCGAATGGGGGAGTCGAGAGGGGACAGAAGCGAGAAAGCAAGGGGGGCAAGTGTACGCGGGTAGAATCGCAACTGAGAACCGCAGAGGATGGAGGATGAGTTCGGGAGAGACAGAAACAGAAATAAGAGAAGCAGAACCCGAAGGAACGGGTGACTTGGAGCGAGGAGAACTCTCATTTCGGTACACAGAAGGTGCTTCTACGGAGAAACGACTATCCCAAGAAGCAAAGGGAAAGAGACAGAAGTAGAGGGGTATGTAAAAAGAGACAAAAGAGTGGAGGGAAAGAGAGAAAGTTTGGTTTACAAGGAGGAAGTGGATGGGAGATAAAGGTGGAGGAGGAGAGAGGGAGAGAGAGAGGGGGGAGAGAGAGAGAATCAGCTCGTGGTAAAGCGAGGTGAGTCAGAACAGAGGCATTGTCGCATTAACATTCCTTTCGTGTGAAGAGGGTGCAGGGGGAGGAGGGTAGAGAGCGGTTAGGGTGGGATTTGATTATGGAAGGTTGCTAGTAGCCCTTCGGGAGGGCTGGGATTAGGGGGGACGTAACGGGGCAGGGGGTTGGCAGAGATAGAAATAGAGAGCTGTGGATGGGGGAGGATACGAGAATTAAACTGGGTCTTCCCTTCGGCTTGTAAGCGTTCGGGGGCGAAAAAAAGGGGTGAATCGCCTGCCGTAACGAGGATTTGGGAGACACCATGGAGATCGAGCCACCCAGGAGCTACTGCACTTCGGAAATTTCCAGGATGATAGTGGTATATTAAGGGCACAAATTTGGGAAACGAGTTTCCCTGTAATGTAGTAAATGACTCTGGCTTTTGGGTCAAGCTTCGGTTTAGCAGTAATCAATTGATCTCGATGCTAGAAACGATATTCAAAGACTTTTTTCTGCTGGTAACTTTTTAGTGACTGCAAAAATAGAATGCAACTATTTGCAAAATTCGTAGATAATAGTTATGGGAAAGGGGTGTGTAAAAACTTTTTCGTTGCATTGAAATATCGATAAAGTTTGATTTTTCAAAGTATTTATTGCACATTAAACATTGAACATTGATTTGGACTGATAACCATTATCGACGGCGAAATTTTTTTTCTGTTTCAATTCGGTCATCATAAATTGTTATTAACATTACTGATAATTAGTATTCATTGATAACATGAAAACAAATTTAAAACATATATTTTATTAAACGAAAAACGGTAAATTGTACTACACCATCTTTTATCTTATTCTTTGCTGCATATATTTTCAATACCGTTTTTTTTGCTTAGAATTTGTCTGCTCTGTAGTTAAATAAAATATCCCCAGCCCTCGTACAATCACAATACTGCCATGTATGAAACGCGAGATGGAAAATCGGAGGTCGCGGTAAAGGTTACCCAACGCACAAGTGTAGGTCAGTGAAAGGCGCCCAACGTCGAATCCTATTCCTATCGTGTTACTGGAGTGCTGTATTTTTCAGGAGGACAGGGGGGTTGAACTTCAGCTACGTAATAAATAGCACCGTTTGCACGGTGCTCGAGGCTACTTAAAGACACGCTTATTCACTGTCACTTGTAATGTAACGGATTAATGTCCCATTTTTCGAGGTTGAGTATCTCTGCCTACTGCGCATACTAATGCACCCCCTTGATACACCGCCTGAAAACCACTCTGACAGCGTCTCTGTTATTTTTAACATGATTAACGTTAAGGGATCGCACTTCCCTCGCGATAAAAATCCTAGCAGCGTGCCTTGCACTTCGCGACAGAAGTTGAAAGGTGGTTCGAAAGGCGACAATGGTCATACGTCGGAAAAGTAAAAATATATGCAGTGAATGCATGTTCTTCTACGTCTACACATTTTTTAGTCAAGATTATTTTTCAGTGAGGATTTTAAAGTTACTTGTGTGTCCGTTTCTTATGATTTATGAAATATATAAATCAGAGTAATGTCATAATATTTACAGTACATATGTGCAAATATTGGAAAATAGAATATAATTTCGACCCAGGGGAATGTGATTTATGTATATCTAAAAGCTTGAGCTTTCCTATAGCACTATAGCTGAAGAACTTCTGTCTGACTGCAAGCTGCTTGAATCTACTTTCAGCTTCTGATTGCTGTAGCTCTGTATACTTATAAAAAATTATTACTAACTGTTGCACGTCTGGTCTGTTGAGTAAAATGTGATCAATTGATTATAGATTCTAATAAGAATGCAATCAGTTCACGAACAACACATGCCCAATTATTTATTAATTTAAACGATTAAAGTCTTTCATAGCAATCCAATAAAATGCATATCTCTACTCCGACACTGCTGCTTCTCGTAAAAATGGATTATTAGGTAATTCTATGTCATCAACTTATAAAACGACGTTATAAATTAAAGTACTTTAATCAACAGTCGTTTCGAAGTGGCGGAAGAGCGATCTAAAAATATACTTCCTTAAACCTGATTAACCTAATCACTTATCGCTTCAATTGTTCAAACCTGCAAGAAAAAGCAAACGAAATTAATCCGGAAATACTCGCGGAAATCCATAACCGTGCATTTCAAGCACGTTTTATAAATATCCACGAAATTTAAATCCCATACCTAATGGAACCTTGTTTTCCAACTGCATTTAACACATCGGGTCGATTTTGCCTCATGCTTTAAAATCCCGCCAAGCTTCATAAATACATATAATCTGCCTTATTATTATGAAACAAATTATCATTATTATAATTAAGCTCCACAGTTCTGGACGCTTGAAACGCGAAGCGTCATCAAAGAAGAGGAATCAAAATTTGCAAAATCGTGCAAAAACGTCGACTTCAAACCTCGACACAGTCCCGCGTCATACTTCTGCAAGGATTTTCGATGATTTCACGCGCTTTGGTTTATTACAAAAATTTAACGTCGACGAGATGATTCTAGTTTCTTTCGCTTTACGGGCTATGGCGCGTTCGTCAGTAGTCGTTGGGGCGGCTGACATCCGCGAAACAGCTCGCACGTCAATCGCGACGGGACGCGTTGAATCAGCGACAGTTTATGCGGGGGCCTGGTTTACATATGCGCGCAAACTTTCATCCAGGAAATTGAGAGATAGACATCTGTCGACGATGGCCATTGTGCGCTCCGATTGGATTTCCAGCCTTAAAACGCTCCGCGAATTAAACTGTCCTCGATCCTTCGCCGCGCCACCGCTTGCTGATAAATCCGAGTCCCTCTCCGGCCGTGTTCATCCGTTATCACGAGAATCGATTGGATTACTGTTAAACACGCTCTACGTTTTCACCCTACACGATACCATTTTTCTCCACGTTTGTCCACTTGCCAATAACATTTATCATTGATGCTGGCTTCATTCGTGCCCATTTTCCAGTTATGCTTTAGAGAAATTTAAAATGGCTAAAATGGAGTTTTGGATTATGTCGATCCTTTGAAATTGATGTTGTGTGACGCTGTATATTATTTGCTATTGTAATTGTGCAACGGTGTTTGTAACTCCATCTAAAGTACTCTTTTTAATGTGGAAAGTGTGGAAAATATTGCCACGGTGATTTTTTAAGCTTCAAAGGTTACAGATGCTCTCCTCTTAAGGAGAGGTTCCGGTCTAGAGCTCAAAAAAATAGGTGATCTTTAGGAATTAATTAAAGGGAAACTACTATATATAATGTAATGAGACTTTTTGGATTGTATTGAGGATGTCAAATTAGTTTTTAACGAAATTTGAAAGAATTCTTGAATTTAGTAGATTATTCAGAAACTACCTTAACTAATCGCAAGAAATCTTTTCTTCCGCCGAGAAAAGTGTCTGGGCCTTAAAGGGTTAAAGAAGAAATCTTTTTTTGAAATGACAAGCAGTATGAAATTTGATTTCACGGGAGCGCCAATCGACGAAATGTGGTTGAAAAATGATGGAAAGTCAGTAGACAGCTAAATAAAAGGTACTGTTGTGACGTGACTTCAGGTTAATCCACTGTTAATCATAATTCTCTTCCCTTTTAAATTCTACGCAAGGTTAATTAAAAGGTAGAACTCCAGTTCTCGTTATCGAGCTACATTCAGAATATGCTTTTCACGAAATTGATGCTGAAATTTTTAACGAAGTTTCTCGAGTTAGACGGAAATATTGACTTTGAACTTTACCCTTCGGCTCAGTGCGCTGCCATTTTCGTAGTTAAAAATCGTGTCTCAATTTTATTCAACTGTTGGCTTCGTGTTGCATCTACAAAGCATTTAACAGTTAAGTTTTCGCTTCATTCATCTCATTTACCAATTTAACTAGGACGTATTATTTAACAAATTAAGAAAGAGTATTACTTTTATCAGATTTTGAAAATGATTAATAATTAAAATACAAGCTGTTCCAGAGTAATCAGCGAATTATCACAATCATTGAATCACTTTTAAAAGAAGAATGAAATTTACTGACATAAGCATATTTAACAACACCCAGACGCGAATATTTCATTTTGCCATAAGTTCAGCGTGCAAACCGCTTACACTCGAGTTTCTACGTACTCTTATCTTTCCTGGCATCAAGTTTCTTTCCCATCACGTCCATCTATTAATTCAATTTTCAATCCACCACCGAGGCTGAAATCAATCCACTACCGAGTGCAAACAACTCGACAATGTTTCTCTTCACCTCGTAAATCAAATCGGCCCGTATTGTGTGTTTATAATGAAAATATCAGCTGACTCACGTACAAGGTATTAATAAATAAGAAGAATAAATCTCCAAAGCCATATTTCAATACGTGAAATAAACAGAAATTGCAAAGGGTAGCTTGAAAGACACCGCACATTTTCGTAAAGTGTAATAAATTTCCTAGCGGATGGTTTGATGAAAAAATTTGTACTTTTCGGGAGAAAATCTGAGGCAAAAGAGAAATTCCCCAACTCCTTAAGTTTTTCTCGTGGAAATTATACGCAGCCATTTCGAACAAAATAGCTAAAATTAGATGTACTTCAATATGAACATTGCCCCCGAAATTATATAATCTCTATATAGTGAATGGAAAAATGACTAGAACTCTTAGCCATTCCACTCCACGAATTCTTCGCCAATAGCAATAAACTATATTTCAAGTTTGATAGGCGATCTAGTATCGAAATATATTTTACTTCCCTGGCTTTATGCCTATAGGTACTTCGCGAAGAATCACTTCTTCGCCGGTTGTGCCACGATTGCTTCGCCCTCGATTTTTCGGCCGAGCCTGTTCTCGCCCGACGGAAAATTTCCATTAAACCGATTACGCGTCCCTCGCCCCTACCCGCCCATCTCTCGTTGCGATTTTCATCGTCCTAATCACGGCAGAAGGGGGGGGGGGGGGGGTTGCGGATGCCAGAATCGAGAAAATTTCGAATCGGGGATAATTCGACTGACGCAAGCATAAAACTGAGGGATGGGTTAGACGAGGGGTGGTATGTGTGTATGCCTGTGCGCAGGCATCGAGAACAGGTCGGGACGAGGAAATGGGCAAATTGGGGCGATGATCCACGGGGACGGAGCCGTGTAATACATTTCGGAAATTGCAGATGATACCCTCTCGTGGCGACGCGGGCCACGTTGCATTTCGCCCCGTCGAACCTGCCTGGACGATTCGAACGACAAATGGTCGGTGCTCCTGGTGTTGTATGGTCCCCGAATAGGTGGGATTCCGCGTTCGGACCAAGTGAATCGCAGCACGGTGTCGCTCGTTACCCGCGACGCGTGTTTTCGAACGAGACGTCGCGAGTACCTCGAGTGGAGAAGCTTTTTTTCCATTTCTAACGGAAGTGCGGGATTTTGGATTGGAGCGTCTGTGTTTTCGACCGAGAGGGGTCGCGTGTTTAGCTTAAATTGTGAGAGCATAGTTGGTACAGTTGGCACAGACAGTGGTAGAGATAATACGAACTACAGATACGCGTACCTACAATGATTGGCAGTTTCAATTTCGGGCATTTGAAAAATTTCCCGTATAAGCGAATCGCGTGTGTGGTAAACCGTAAATTTGAACTCGCCCCTTGTTTTATTTCCGCCACAATGCCGTATCGAATATCCAATCATCCAATAGGTTTCTACACCAATATTTCGTTTCAACAAGTTTCAAAATTATTACCTTGCGCTACTAAACAACTGGGAAAATGGCTTAACTGAAATATTACCCATTTCTCATGGAGTTCCACATCTCAGAGTACGGCGTTAGGTAACCAGAGCATTGTAATTAACCTTAGGGTCAATGCAGCCAGAAGGGGAGGTGAAACTGAGAGCTAAAGCATTCAGAGGACCCGTTGAACGGTATTACAACGTTACAACGCCAAACGTATGTATTCCCGCATCTCTTCAGATAGTCTGACCCATACGCCTATCAGACGGCTCGCGCGAAATAATTCAAGCTCGTATCAAGCCAGCAGAGCGACCGTAAATGCATTAAACGCGTCGCATAATTCCCGTATCACGGGGTTGGCTCGATTAGTCAGCTAGAGTATCGCAGGGTGTCCAGCAAACGACTCGAAACATCGCGACAGATTGCATGGTATCGGCCAAAAATGAGATATTCAGAGCACGGGGCCGACGTCTGCGTCGAACTACAAATTTCCTGGCAACGAGATACAGCGGCATGGACAGGGACGACTGCACGTGATGCTGTTCAACGATTTCAACGCGCGAATCGAAATTTTTGGCGACAGAGGATACTCATAATAGGGGAGCCAGAGGTAGGGAAATGTGGCACTGTTGCGGGGGATAGATCTATTCACGTTTTCAAACGCAATCATCCTCGATTTCTGATAGGACTTATTAGCTAGCGTTAGAAACCGTTTGCAATACTTAATTCGTGGAAAATAAAAAAGAACAGACCGTTTTTGTGTTCTATTGAAATGGAATTGGAACAGAACTGATAAGAATTGACAGAGTATCAGAAGATCAAGGGGGTACACCTGTATAACTCCCCGAATTTCAACCCCATCTTCGGGAATTTATTTAACAAAAACTATAACTTTGTACTGCCTGGCGTTTTGCCTGTATGTTAAGGTATGTTTGAAGTAATACTCAGATTTTTTTAGCTTTTTTTCAAGGCCGTTGAGGCTGAAAATAAAGCTCAAACAATTTCTGAGTACTACTTCAAACATATCTTAATATGCAGGCAAAACGCAAGACAATATAAATTGATAGTTTTTGTTAGATAATTTCCCGAAGATGGCGTTGAAAAACGGGCAGTCAGACTAGATAGAGTACCCCTTTAAGATTATTATGGGAGTAAAGACTTAGGGAATTGTATTCAGTGACACGAAAAATGATATTTAGTGTCACAATATGAACCCTACAGAATATTAAAAAAATTTCCATAACATCACAGTCACAATAAACAATTAATCTACCAGGGATGGGTGAAATACTCTCACGTGGATCACGAACACCTCAGCTCCTTGGCAACTATATAGCTATCACTGCATACCATAAAATAAAGTTTCTAAACAACAAAATTCTTTTAAATTCCACGACTCTTGTAATCCGATTGCCAAGAGCTCCAAGACAATTTCTACAACTTGTACCTTTAACAGCGACAATGGTCCACAGAAGAATTAATTAAACCCAGTCTCAATTTATTACCCAGTACAGTCTACCGGCTGCCATGCCACTAATCTCCAACAAGAATCTCGACCTCTATTTACCTCTCCCGCTAACAATAAGCCAAACTTCTAAATTCCCGACGCGTATCTAAATTCGCGCCTGCCCCAAAAACCTCCCCATACAATCGCTTCACTCCTCGTGAAAAGTCACCCCTTCCTCGCCGTTTCGCCGAAAGAATTATGAAAGACGCGTAAACAGTGGCGCTGCTCCTCTTCGCCGGTAGTCCTGGGAATCCCGTACCGCGAGGAGGTTCGGAAAATTCCTCCTCGAGGCAAGCGAGGAATTACCGCCGCGGCATAAATCACGAGCGAAGATGCGGCGTTTCATCGCGGCACCGCTCCCCGCACCTTTCGCTCGGCGGCGTTTTTTAAGCTGGTGAATTAATGCAACCCCCATAAAGCGCACTCCCGCCGCGGAAGGCCGTTCGACTTTACGCCCCCTCGACACAAGCTACAAAACCGAACACCGATACGCACGGAGAATGGAAAAGTTCTCGAATGCCTCTCGGTCGCCCACCCCTTCGCGCCCGGCTTCGACAACCCCCTCGCGAAGCCTTTCAGGGGCGGGAAACGCGCGTGCATCGCCAGCCCGTGTGGGTACATTAAAAAGTTTCATTAGGTTGTTCCGCGGGGAATGCGGTCTGCCGAGGGAACCGCAGCCGCGAAACGGGTGAACATATTCCGGGGGGAGGGGGATATAAATATTTATGCCACGGCGTTCGTTACTTTCGCGTGCCAGTGGTATTTTGTAAGACGTATTGTGACGCGGACGAACGTAGGATCCGCAAGCCTGTGTGTTCTTTAATGTTTTAGTAGGTTGAGACTCGAATTTTCGCTGTTTGCGTGGGTGGTGTTTGCTCTATTGTCCGGGACATGCGAGTGTTGGTTTAGAGGATCGAGGAGAACGGGTTTGTGGGTTTGCGTTGAGTTGTTTGGTGTTTGTCACAGTGTTGGGAAGGTAGGGTAGGTGGGTCTAAAAGTCCCGCTTTTCGTATAAACCTATATCAAATTTAGTAATAAAAATCTATAGATATCTGGTGCTATTTTGTATAAACTATAACTATTATAAACTTGTATAAACTATAACTATGTATAAACTATAACTATTGATTTACGTTCGCGAAGTTCGTTTGCTGATACTGTTATTTTCTGTTGAGTTATACCAAAAAATGTTTGTCAATGCAAAATGGACTTCTTGCCGCACGCACGGGGCGAAAAGTCCATTGCATAGAGTAGAAAGTCCCTAATGTATTTTCGTGTAATATTAAACTAAATAAGTAAAAAACTCTTTTCAAATCAATAAATATTTATTAAACCAAATTTTTTTGGTACATAATATTGAAAGGAAAGCATGACTTCTTTACCAAAAAATAAAAATATAAGCCAGAGGCTCACTTTGAACTAAAAACTAAAAAAAATCGCTCAACTAAAACAAAAACACTATTTAAAGACTTTGGCATCATTTCTTTATACTTTGGCCATCTTATTATGAAAACAAATAATAAAATATGTATATATTTTCAGTGTGAGGGACTTCTATAGTTTCTTCGATATATACGTTAGAAAATATTATCATTCAGCAATAAACAATATCATGCACACATTACGATAGGAACGTACAATCTTAACGTACTTGGCTGATACGCTTTTAAACTGTAACACAATAAATACGACGTATTTCATTTAGTTTTCGACGCGTAAAATAACGGAGGCGTCCTCCGTTTCTTCTCGCCTCTTACGTAGTATATACTGCGAAATTCAATACATTGTTTAGGAATAGAGATTTTGAAATTCGGGACTTTTTACACGCCAGACTTTTAGCCCCATTCTACCCTGTCCAGCGAATACCCTCCACGCTCTACTTGCTCTGAGATCGTAACGTGAAGTGACCAATAAAAATTTTGATGCGATTCATTGCAAAACTTTCTGTATAGCATTTTTCTCCCTCCCACGGGGTTGCGGCGCATTTTTAGAAAAGGCGAAGCAGATGAACGGTGCCATTTAAACGACTGAAGAATAAATGCTTCAGTGGAATAAATTTGTTGTTTCCGCAGGTACTATTAGTAACCGATAAATCTTCAACATCCTTCAAGCAGACACAGAAAAAAAGGAGAGTGAAATTTGCATGTAACTTTTCCGAGATACCCCTCGCTATCCTATGCCCGATGCATCCTTAAAAAAGGGCGTACTTGCGCGCAAGGACCAGTGGTACTAAATTCATGAAATCTTTACAGCGACGTTACAAAGTTCGGGACTTGAACACAGAATAGTTAAATACACCCCTTTATAGGTAAGGAGAGAGTCGAGGAATTCTCGTATCGAGTTATAAAGGGCTGATTGCAGGGCGATCGGGCAGGGACATCGCAATCTTGCGTGTTTTTGCTTCCGCGGAGGGGCAACGCGTCTCTTTGAGGGAGGTGCTTCATTTTAAGGAGCCGTTCCGGCTCCTCTTTCAGTCTCCTTTTTATCCAGAGGGCCGCGCAGCTACGCAATATGCTTACGTAACGAGAAAGCCTGGCGCAGGCATATGCATATAAACAGTTATATTCGTGTCCCTACACCCTTATGACTTTATACCACTACCGCCGTCGAATACGAAATTCCTGGCCGTGCGTGGCTTCCTTTATCTCCTGCCGTTTCTTCCTCCACGAGATCCCTGAATTTCCAAACGGCGAACGCGTATCATCGTCGAATCAAACGCTTTCACTTTAAACATCCTGTGCAACCCCAATCTCGCGCTTTACTGCTTGGATTCGAGCAATCGGACGTTCACGATATCGTCCACTGCGTGGGAGGGTAGTTGGTTCCACCTCGGATGCATCTTGTGCGCGATAATCAACCACATATAATTCAGGGTAGATTTTAGAGCAGCAAGGTACAAGGTGGATTATTGAAAGTTTAGATAGTTTCTGGTAGATTTAGGGTGTGGATAGTCTTTGGAGCTAATGTTTTAGTAGATTTTAAGAGGTGAGTTATGATGGAAAGTATATGGTGAGTAGCAAGAAAGTGGAGTAATGAGTCGTTTCGATTGTTAATTAAAAATTATACGTGGTTATGTACTTTTTAAGGCGCTCATTGGATATAAAAGGTCAAATGTTTAGAAGTGAAATAGTATTTATTAAAGGGGATGTAAGTCTATTGAATATAAATCCAGAAATTAGTTTAGAAATCTAATGTACGATGATGTGATAGTGAGTTTCAAAGACTACATGTATCTTTTGCAAATATTACGAAATTGATTAAGCAAGCGTTACGCTGCCAACGACATTAAATTTATACTTTTTGCGGGTAAATGCTTCTCAACGCAAAGAAAAAAACACACGCGACAGGCTGATCGTATTTAAACACGTATATCAGTAGACACGAGACACACGTGTCGTTCAAACGAGACGACGCCCGAATACGAAATCCAGATGCCTGACAATTGCATGCAGTCCCTGCATCTTTTCTTCCTGCGCATTCTGCAGTATAGCTTCGACTTACTTGAAGCAGGAAAGAAGGAGGATGAGAAAATGCTCGAGCAATGATTATGCAAAATGTATATATACACTATTGACTATATGATACTATTTGATTTCATAAATGAAATAACATTTATTTCACTCTCTGGCAGAAATTTTTATAAGTTCATTATTCATTCGTAACATTGGAGAACACACTTCGTAATATTTAAAAAATTATTACTCGACCACGAAAAGTTGGTATATTTCTCTGCATTTCTGTAAGAACAAATGTATGAATTTTACGTCGAGGAAATTTGCAATGAATATTATACATTTTTACGCGGCTCTCAATTTTCTTTTGACTTTCCTGTCACAACTGTTTTCAGGGCGACAATGTAATTAAGTTCTCCAAATATTATCCAGTAATCGCGTTACTATTCCCCGCTGATAATTGTGCACTGTTGATCAATTCAATTACTGCACGCACGGGCATGGAAAAACAATCAATTTCCCGTCAACAACGGCGTCGGTCACACTGGTATTTTAATAAAATACACAAAGAAAGCGGGGAGCAGTGTGCTAACCAGTACGATGGAAATTGGAATATCAACAAAAGAATTTTGCGTTGCTTTACGGGAGCACTGTCGCTGAAAATTTTCGTACCATTATTTCCACGTCCAGCCGCGTTAGTAGTCGCTCATTTACAGTCTAATTCGAAAATAATTACAATTATTGACAAACTGATTTCATTTGCTTCCTAAGCAAAACCTTGGACCGTATTAATTGGAAATTACTGACAGCAAACCACGTTTTCCCTGGCAGAATAATACAGGCATAATACTGCCTTTAATAAAATAATAATAACAATACAGATTCCGTTAAAAAATATCAGTTCCATCAAAATTGTATATTTGACTTGATGCTTGAATATTAACAAACGTATCTTTTATAATCGACTTCGGCGTGTGCAATATTAATTGAAAGTTCATTTCGATACGCAGCCGTTACTGCAATTATTGCTGATAAATTAATTAATCCTATTACACGAAAATGGGTGAAATCTGAATGGCGCCCTATCGTTGCGTCAAAGGGATCAAGACACAAGAAAATAAAGTTCCTGAATATTCCGGAGCGCAAGAAATAATTTAAACAGCTTCCCCGGATTTCACAGATTCCACGAATGTCACGCTTTGAACCTATTTCCGCAGCGCAAAAACGCATTTCAAACGTTTCCAGCTCGAATAATTCCCTCGCAACGGGATTCATCAGCTGCTGTTCATTAGCGTCGCGGGAAACACAGTAGACTGCGAAGAATACCAAACACGAATTTAAACACATTACTCCCCTGTCGTGCACCACCCTGTCCCTGTCATCTTGGGGATGATCCGCAGTCAACAACGGCAAGGTAACTCGATCCACAAGGGGTTGAATGCCCACCCCTCCAGCACCAACCAGGAAGGAAATAAAAGAAGGAATGTAAAAGGGGTCGGTTAGTGGGGGGGGGGGGGTGAAATCCACGAAAGAGAGCGTGTAATCGCGCGAAACGACGAATGAATAAAATAGGCCCGAACTTGGGGGACCAGAAAGGGGTGGAGTGGGGGGGGGGGGTGGCAGAAGGGGTGCGCGAAGAATGATTATTTCAAAGGTTGGTAATTACTTCCCTCCCGTTTTACGTCTGCCAGTGGAGGGTGGTCGGTTAGCCTTTCCACGCTTTGAAGCCCGGAAGGGGAGGGTGGAAGCAGGAAGAGCAACATTTTGCACGGATTAGAGATCCTTGGAGGAGGTTCCGGAACTGCTTGGACGGGGGATGAAGACGCGATTCAGAGGGTTCAAGGGGAAGATGGCGAACGCTGACAGCGAGCTAGAAGCTTCGCCGTGACACAGTCAAATTCGTAGGGGGTGTGAGGGCAGCGGGACAATTGGGGAGGCGCGAGGAAAAAGGGGAAGGAGAAGAAGAAGCAGCCGGGGACTCTTTTGGATGAAAAATTACAGATGGCAGAGGATGATCGCGTGAAAACTGGGGTAAATGCTCGCGCCACTCGGGTATTTTGCACGATTCGAGACACATTTTGTAATGGTTCGGAAGGATTTTGGTATTTTTTTTAATATTGTACTGATAATCAAGGGAAAGTTGTAGGAGTTTGAGATGAATTGAGAGACAGAAGAATTTAATTGATTACAATTCTAGGAGGACGAAGTGGCTGAGAAAGCATTGGCAGTGACACTGGCGAGATTTATGTGGTGAAGGCGGGGGGGGGGGGGATGGGGGAGGGGGGTAGGGGAGGATACGGTGGTAGTAATGAACGTTCTTGCGAAATTAGGATGAATGATTGATCGCTATCTACTCTACCTACAGGAAATTCTTCGTAACCGAAATTGAAATTTCAACTGACATTATACCCACAAGCAGTAATCCTGTAAATTAAATACTTCCTGTAATTACCAAGAAAAACTGCTAACTTAAGTAGGAGAACTCACGAAATGCATGTTCAGAAATTGCAAGTTGAAAAATTCGTGCACGCTATCTGAAAGATAAAAATGCTCCACCTCGCTGGAAAAAAAGGTGAAGAAAGAGAATCAGTTCTCTGCACGATTAATAAAGGGAAGCTGACAAGGGTGCGCGCGCGTGCACGCTAGAAATTCATTAAATTAAAATCTAATTAACGTCGAAGGAAAAAGAGGATAGAGCGGTTTTAATTAGTAGCTGATTAAAGATTGATAGCTCTGGGGAGGGTTAGGAACCGGTTCCACAGGTAATTCCGTATGAATGATGACACGTGAGGATTATAAGACGATTGGAACGCGTGCACGTCGCTGGAACGCGGTCACGGTGTTCCATTTTTGTCGGAGCACAGTGTTGGAACGCTTAAAACGCCGTGACGTGATACCCGGCCAATAATAGAGTAATTAGCGCGCCTTAATCTTCCATGGGTTAGTAACGGGGCAATTTGCGAGCATTCTCGGCCAAGTCGAATGCTCCTCGGGGACTATTCTGTCCTGGAATATGTCCTTTACACTCTGTTGTGTCCATTTAGTATTATACGAGGCCCATGAATGCTTTGGGACCATTCGTAATTAGTTTATAGATATTATAAATTTGAAATTGGTTATTGAAATTAGGAACTTATCATGGCAATATAAAATGGAATTGTTGGGGAATCGTGCCCTATATTCGAGGGGACCAAAATGAGTTCTTAAGTTGTTAGGTGTCACAAATTGACTTCGAAGAATTTTAAAGTCATTTTTATATCGTCAAACTACCCCGAAGATGTAAGTATCTTTGATGTAAGAACTATTGAATAGCTTCCTAATTAGAAATCTATTCAATACATTTCTGCTTTAATGACCAATTCTATAGATAATCGCAACGTCCTTTTCTCCAAATCAGTCGAACTCTCATTTTCAAGTTGAAGCACTCAATATCATTCGGGAGAGTTGCCAATATTGCACTGGTTGCCTAAATCGTACCTCATCGATTTCTCAATAATTAATGAATACAAAAGGACATGTAATGGTAAAAATATAAAGTAAATGCGAATTGAGAAATTGAAACAAAACGTTTCGAGCTTACACCCCATTTTGTGGATGGTTTAACATTTAAAGAAATCAAGAACGATTGATGTAACTTTTAACCCGTTTATTTTAGCTGATAATAATCTAATAATGCAGTTTCATCCTGTATTTTTGTATTTTTGTAAAAAGCTAAGCTATTGCATTTATTATAAAGCTTAAATCGATATTTATAAATAAATTGAACATGTTTCCGAAATCGCATCTTTTGCAGTATGTCACAAAAAGATTAATAACAAATTAATTAGTTCTGAACAAAAGCTTAAACATCTAACAGCAGGTGCCTAAGAGATTATGCTCCAGTATCCAATATTATCTTGCGTTCAAATTAGTACCAAATACGAAATATAACGTAAAATATCTTAAGTGGTACGATATAGAATAGACAACCCTCCCCTACTAGCAAATACACCCTCGTTTGCATGGCGTTCTAGCAAAGAAACTTTCCTTTTCACCCCCAACACAAATACTTAAAGAAATAATAAACTAACAGAAAGCTGCTGTACCTATGTCTTCTAACATCCCCAGTCATATTCTTTTCCTCCTATCTTATTTGCAGGCACACGTTTCTTGGTAAACGCAAATATTTGCCGTCTTGTTGTTATTCTTTTGTGCTCCCCAGATTCGAATACCTACGATTCAACCGCACGTTAGAGAATCACTTCGGCTTCGAATATTTGTGATTGCACCGCGAGATGCGCCATGGCACGGACGGGTGACTTTACGTGTCGAATATTAAGTCGTTATTGTCCGCCTCCACGTTTACGAAAGCGTCGCAATTAAAGGACCGTTTGCTTTACGATTCATTGGATCACGCGTATAACACCGTTTTAGAGACTCCATGGCGCGGTAAAAGCGAAATTGCTCGATTCACCGCGAAAGTATTACGACTATCTGGCCATTAAGTTCGCGCTCGCAGAGGTATTTCGAGAGTTACGCGGTTCGAGAGGCGCCGTTAAACGCGGCTAATTCGCGAAAATGTAAGAATCCCATGACAGCAATGGTCGTTCACTTTATTCTCTTTCTGAATTTTCGTTTGTCGCCTGGAAACTTCAAACCATAGGTAATGATACTGGTGCAAACTATCAATGACTATTTTTAAATTTGACTTAATATCACTCAATATCACGTCAAGTGCTGCATACGAATATTGACAACGTCTGCTGAGTGTTACAGAAGCTTGTTGGACAATTTTGAATATTGAGTCCACGACAAGTTTGAATGTTCAGCATTTCATTTTGTTATAATTATTTTTCTTAATAAAGATTACGTGCAGTCTAAAAATATTTTTTTTCTCAAAGTATCCATGCATTTGTAGATTTGGAGATATGGGCCTGTGGGGCCCAACGTATGCAATGGCGTAATTTTAATTGACGTGCGCAATGGCGTAATTTTAACTGACGTGTGCACTGCAGGGTTAATTGATTGTTTGTCGATCGTGAAACTGTCTTTAAGATTTTATTTCGGGATTAGCGGTTTCGGTGCAGAGAAAAATTCCTTACGATGCTTAGCAAAAGGGTCAAGTGTGGTGTTCAAATTTTCCTTAACTGTTTCCGGCTGCCCTGTGGCCTGCACGGTGGTTCGCTAGGAGGGTATTAAAGCTCACTCCATCTTGCAAAGCTTAAGCTGCTATAGAGGAAACTCTGAGGCGCAGCGCGTCTGTTGGACCTTCAAAAGCTGACACTATCTGTCTTTAAGATTTCGCGGTGATTCCATTTCCTTATAGTAGCAGGTGTCTCTGTGAAATTTGTTATAAACTAGGGGTGCGGATTTCGAAATCTGGACATCATTCAAAGATGCGAAATCATTGTATTGTAGTGTAATATGCAATGCTTATTTTTCAAAGGTTCGATACTTCTCAGAGGAGGTTGAAAAGTGAGAATCATATTATTAATGATAATGACTGACACACAAGATTCTTGTTGAAGAACATAAGGGATAATATGTTACTCTGTTATTAGTTATCATCTTCTACCGCTGGCAATAAATAATAAACATCAAAGTTCGACTGCATTTATAAAGTGCAGCGAAATAAGGTCAAAGGGAAAGATGCGTTCGTATGGAAAAATCTGAGTTCACTGGGAAACGCTTGGGAAAAAAGTTAAACACGTGGGCGACGTAAAAGTTGAATGGCGCAGAAAGAATAAAGAAGAAGGGAAAAAAAGAAGCGAGATGTGAAATGCAAAGCGTATAGAATATAACCTAAGCCGAAGAGAAACGTACGGCGTAAAGGAGGAAAGCAAAATCCTAAGCTATTCTCAGAGATCCAGAATGAAATTGGATATATCAAGGAGGGCAGCGGAGAGAAAGACAGAGAAAACATTCTCGGAGTCCTGTCACGGAAGTATCCGGAAATTTTCTCTGCATACGTCGTATCCTTTCCAACCGGGCAATCACGATATCCTTTCCAAGAACTTGCACATGGCACGTGAATTTATTTTGCTATTTACTTTCAATTTCTTAACGAGGTAATCATTTTTAAATCACTTCAAGCGGCAAGCTTATAATCTTGGTTTTGATAACAGATCAAATCTATAGTGGGATAAATTTTTATATTGATATTGGGATATCAATTTATGCAATGTATACAATTATGAAAAATCAAAACACGTTCTACTTTGTTCAGGTTGATCCTTTATCCTTCTATAAGTACAGCTATGATTTTTTAAAGTAATTATTAAAAACGACACTTTGGCTATAAAATATTCCAGAGAGGGATCTATTAAGTAGACATTAAATTACTTCTCCATAGAATTTCTCAACCTCTTGTTTATTAATGAAAACGACTTGCTTCGTCATTTAAAAATATCTCTGCGTTAAGCAGAATGACATTACTCCTCGAGAAGATTTAATAACTAAACTCGTGCAAACGGGGAAAAGGCACCAAAGAAGTTGAATTTAATTCACCCTTAATCCTTTCTGTACACACATCCCATATTATATGAAGAGGATTCCTACTTAAAAAATGATGCAATTAACGCGTTAAGAAGAATCGAGGACATTGGACGCGTAATTGCAGCATCAAGCTAACCGAGAGTCGTTTCGTCGAAGAAAGGAATGGAAACTTCAGTGCTCCCTCGAACAGACGTGCAGGGGGGCAAAGGGTGGTGCGCGCGTAGGGAAATGTAAAATAGAAAGAAAAGGCGGCACGTGATCCCTCGTCGTTCATCTGCGAAGGAAACGGAGGGTCTCCGAGGGTGTATGGTAATTTTATGGTGTCTTACGCGACGGGCATGACCAGCAGCACGAACCAGAGGGATGTACTGCACTCGGGGATCGCGATAAAAAGCCGATTGCTGGCCCCGAACGAGGCGATTTTCCGAGCGACGACGTATTCGTGGATTCATTCGTCTATTTCTTCTTTCAGCGACCGTGCAAAAAGCCAGCCGCCGGATATTCTTACCGAAAGCTACGTGCCACGACTGCAGAAACGTCCTTTCAATCAAACGCGCCGAGCTTTGCCCGCGATTATCGACTTTCATTTGCCGCGTGGAGCAACTCCTAATGGCTAGGAACGACGCCTACTTTCTACCCTCTCCCTCTTCTTCGTTTGTTTACCGCAGAGTGACAGGCAACGCGTGAAATTTATTTTTATTGCCCTAATTTAATCGTCTGCCACAGCACTTCGTTGTGTTTAGCTTGTGCGTTGAGTACAGTTCTTCTTAATTTTAGTTTTTAAGGAAATTGATGGCCAAAAAGTTATGTAGGTATAATTTGATGATTCTGGTTTTTAAATATTTGCTTCGTTAGAATTGCTTTCTTGTTTAATGAAAAATCTATTTAATTTGAAATCAGCTCAATTTTTAATGATGAAGTTCATTGGAATGGTTGAAAAATCAATAGCTTAAATGAAAACTCTGCCTACTAATAAGAAAGGGTCAAATAAAAACTTACAATTTAGTGCCACGATTTAAACATTCAGCATAGCATTAACAGCAATTGACGCTTTCCACTTCATTTACAAGACAAAGCCCTAGAATCTACCCTCTCCCTCAACGTAAAAATACACAAGTCCCTCAATCCCCATAAAATCGTACAACCCCCGTTCCCTCTTTCCATTCCATGAAACTTGATAATAGATGCGCTAAATCCCTTCGTTCGCTGTTCCAAACGGAGCAATTACTCGAAACTCGCCGTCGCGTTTTATTTCGAATCATTCCGTGAAACACAAGTTTTCAATATCGGGGGGGAAATAGCGGCGTTGATTGCGTCCTTGTCGATGGGGCGATTAAACGGTCGCCCGTGGACCGTCACGCGTAAAAAGCCATCGCGGGCTCGGATGGGGTAGTCAGCTTCCGCTCGCAGGATCTTCGCAAGTCCCGACTTGATAATTCCAATTCCATGTTTCCTTTTGATTCATCCGTCTACGTCTGTTGCAGAGACGGATGACATCCCGGGCGAGACAATAGATACGTGCCAGGCATGCGAAACTTTCCTTTTGTTCGGCCGAGGGGTCGGGCGGATTCTTACGCGGCGACGTCGCGATGACTTCGGCTGCTACACCTGCGCCCGCCTGGGCGTCGCTGCGCGAGAAAAGTTTCATCCCTTCGTCGCACTGGACGTTAATTAATCGCTCCCGGGGCGATTACACTTAGATATAGGATTACAACGGAACGGGGAATCCCTGGCTTTTAATTCGAACCGTTTAACCGCTGAAGGGTTTGAACTCCGCACAACGACGAATTTTAGTCGAAGAACTATCTGTTTCCATAGGTAATCCGAACTGTCTCTGGTTATTCGGAAAGTATAAGTAGATTACGTTTAATACTAATTTTTTAAGAGATTGTCAAATGCCTCTAAGGGGCGAAATCTGCGAGGGGCGCGAAACGGACAGTTGAACGAAGGACCTAAATAACACAGTTCGACAAAGGACTTTTTTTCGGACTTGTAACATTCAGTAGCCGTTTCTTATAGGTTTTCGTGCGCTGAAAACGAATCTACAAACCGTTTGTCGCCATCACCCTCAGTTTTTGAGAAATTATATTTTGAAAAAAAAATGCAAATTTTCGACTTTGAACATCTTTTTTAATGCAGACACGGTAATAGTTATTCGGTTGCTCGTTGTGTCAAATTATTTTATGAACCTTCCCAAATACAACGATATAATTTATTATTGCATTGTGAACATATAAATATGTTTAAACAACGATTAAAGGGAAAAGGATACCTGAAATGCACCCATTTTTGCAGATATCTCTCAATTTATTTCCAAAACTAAGGATCTGGGAGAAAATCTGACCATTCCATGCGATGCAGTAGACATTTTTCCTCCGGAAATCATCAACAAAAGTGGTAAGTCACGTTTTGTTTTCAATTCAGAAACGAAACAGTTTGGCAAAACGTGCGCCGTCGACAGTGGTAGTCAACGGCGGCGAGCGATCCGCTGCCGCTCAGCGTAACACAATCGCTTAACGAGCTTGATTACCATTGTTGGCACCGCGTGTTTTGCCAAACCATTTCGCTTCTGTATTGAAAGAAAAAACGAGACATACCACTTCTGTTGACGCTTTCCAAAGGAAAACAGTCTGCTGCATCGCGTGGAACGGTCAGATTTTCTCCCAGACCCTTAGTTTTGGAAATAAATTGAAAGATATCTGCAAAAATGGGTGCATTTTGGGTGTCCTTTTCCCTTTGATCGTTGTTTAAACATATTTATATGTTCATAATGCAATAATAAATTATATCGTTGTATTCGGGAGGGTTCATAGTATATTTTGACGCAACGAGCAACCGAATAACTATTACCGTTTCAGCATTAAAGATGTGCAAAGTCGAAATTTTGCAGTTCTTTTCAAAACCGAATTTCTCAAAAACTGAGGGTGATGGCGACAAACGGTTTGCGGATTCGTTTTCACCGCACGAAAATCTATAAGAAACGGCTATTGAATGTTACAAGTCCAGATGGCTGTCGAACTGTGTAATCGTGAAACTGAAAAATTTGTAGTCCAGAGCAAGAACCTCATACATCTCTCATTTTTTCCCTTAAATGAGCGTCGAATCATCCCTCCTCACCCCCTGCTCTGTGGCTCAACAGAGTAGCCTTTCGAAAGCATTCATTTGCAAGGGATAATTCAATCAGAAACAAGGAAGACGAGATAGCAATCACGCGAATTAGCTCGAAATGAGAAAAGTAGTCCCTCAGGGTTCGTCAAAGGCGGCCTTACCGACCCATAGGGTGGCCAGCACGCGATTGGAATCAGGTACGTCGCGGATTTTCGGGCGAATGCCATCCGTATTTACAATGACCCGCATAACGCTGCCTGAAAAGCGGCTCCCTGCCGTTGACACGTCGCCGTGGCAAGGATGCAAGGTCGTTGATGCAATTGTACCAGCACTTGACGCGTATGCGCATTGGAAGCCGATGCAGGGCCACGTGAAAGGCTATAACGAGTCCTCGTGCGCCGCGATAATTACAAGCCTCGCGTACACACGCGGAAAGCACGCGTGGATTGCGTTATGACATGATTATTGTAGGCCCAGCCCGGCGGCGATACACCGTAACATCGTAACAATACCACCCTCCAGCGATACGTCACGCCGTGTGTCTACTCCATACGCAATTACAGCGCGTTATGCTTCGTCTATGTGTATAAAGGCCATGTCGAAACGTAATACGAGAATGGTCAACGGTGGTCAGAAAGCTTTTCGTCCTAGATACTTCTGGCTCGTTATGGAATTTCCTGAATTTTGCAGGGGATGAGGCTTGATAGTCTGCGGTTCTGGGAATTGTGAAGGGTGGTTCTGGGCTACGTGTAGAAGAGGAGGTAGATTGTAGGTCTCCTCTGTGTTAAGGGTACCCTCAGATTAAAATTTTCCACAAAAATTGATTTTTTTTTTATACACCTATTATTTGGTAGTAACGGAGAGTAGGGGAATTACGAACACTTGTGGGAAAAGTTAAATTGAAACAAAAGTATTGAATCTAATCGGATTTACTTTATACATAAATGAACTTTGATTAATTATCTACAAAGACAACACAAATAATTATAGATACTTTAATAAACAAATTATTTTTTTAAAGAAAAACTCTTTCAGTCCGCAATTACCCGTAGCTAGTAGGGTAAATGCGAACGGTTGCTTAAGATCTCTTGATCTTTACTAAATACTGGTTTTCTTCCACGCTGTGGGTCTGACACTGTTTTTCTTCTTGATTGGTCGAGTTTTGGTTGCTCGTGGAATTGAATATTTATTTGCTGCCTGACGGATTGAAAGTCTTTTGTCTTTAACCTCTTTCATGGGTATCTCAAGATCTTTCAACGAATATGCACGTAGGTATAGTCTTCCTAATAAAATGCCGGGGTACTGGACACATAAAAAACTTCGAAATGTTAAGTGAAAAGGGTAAATGCCATCCTTCGTAAGAGTCCCATAGGCATTGTTCGTAATTACCCTAAATGGACAGATATTAAGAAATTTCAAATAGAACAAATATCCCGTGATTTTATTTAGAATTAAGTAACCGAACTATGAAAACATTATGCTTTGTTGGGTAATATAGTTTTAATGCACTATAGACTCAAAATACTCGAACGTAAAATTATAAGAAAAGCTACGAAAACATTTCACTACCCATATCGTAGCGGTTGCGTGCAGCCTTCCGTCGTGACAGTTTCCTTAGTATTAAACATAGCTAATTACATCATGTAATAATATCACGGGAGGAAAGGACAATCTATACCAGCAAATATCGCGGTGTTCGGTTTTACCCCGCGTTCGCAATTTCTCTACTCTCCCTTACATCATTTGAAGAATGCCCAGCTAAAATTTGGCGTCAAAATTCGTAGTGATGTAGAGTCTATAGGTATAAAAGTGACCATGATTGTATTTTGCAATGATGCTTAATTTAAATTTATACTTCGTGAGATATTTCAGATTTTGTGCTACGGTACGACTATATGACAGCGAGTGTTAAAGTGCACTAGCATTATAGGTACTCTAAATATTTTCTAACGCGGTATTTTTACATTTTTCGAAATATTGTTAAGTTTCTCAGTAGACGTGTTAAAGCGTCCAGTTTAATTTCCAGAAAGTTCTATCCGGTATAGTTCGTCGTTGATTCTAGGAGACATTGGAGCTTCGTGTAATATGAGGATTGTTTGCAAGGGTCCGTCATAACAAAACCGAAAGTTCTAAAGTCCTAAATATTATAGAAAAATATTCAAGTGTAAACCTCAATGTACTGTGTGCCCCAAGTTCCGACGGGAGTTTAGCTTTAACTAGTTTCAGCACAGTGGTTCATTGCGGAAGTTCAACAAGTCCAAAGTTCGGAAGTTCGAATAACTCTGACTTTAAAGCCCAATCTTACGTCGAACGTGAGAATTAATTAATAGTTATGCTGCAATTATTGGATTCAACATTGATATATAACTGCACAAATCTTTATTCACAATTCTGAAAATAACGAATATAAAAAGCAACGATGTTGGAAAAAGTAGCAGGTCCCAACTGAATACTAACTAACAATCTAAAACTTCGATGATAACAGCGCACCTACTACAGCCCTTTCACAATTCTCTATTAAATCTCCAGCGCTAGAAACGATGAAGTTGCTTTTAGGGTTGAAGCAAGCATTATGACCTGGCGTTAGAACATGTTCTCCAAATAACGCCTGGCGAAATACGCCAGCATATCGCGTATAATCACAGCGAATCACGATTTACACATTCATGGCTAAAGCTCTGCGCTTGGGTAGCGTGTAAATGGGAGTCGCGCCGAAAATGAATTATGCCACACTGTTTTGCACTTTCTTGCCCGTGTCGACTGCCATACGCCTGAGTGTGATTATACCTATGTACCTATTTACATACGTGATTCGTATGCACGTTAAACAACGATGTGACCATAATTTCAGACCGAATAAAACCGCCCCCAGCCGTGAAAAGAATCGAAACGCGCGGGGAACGGAGCGACGAGGAACTAGCAACAAATTGCTGGCGCACGCGTGAGTATTGCGCGATGACATGATTATCATAGGTGGCCCCTGACCCCGTTTCAACGGCGCTGCAACAATACACCGTGCGAAGCAATACGTCACCCCATACGTCTGTTGCATGTGCACACTGCCCATGGGTATAAACGCGAAACCCTCTCGCGCGCAGCATCCACAGAGGGAAGAAAGCGGGAGAGAGACAGATGGAAAGACGGAGGGTGGAAGGGAGCCGAGTCATAGAAAACAGTGGATAGCGGCGCACAGTGGCGGAATACACATGGAATAATCCCGATGCTTTGTGCTTCCCCCCTTCACGGGTCACTACCGGCCATGAAGAAGGGCTCGCGTCTCAACGAGCAGGTATCTATCTCGGGCTTCGCGCAGTGAAAGGATTCCTTGCATATTTTCTTCGCCGAGCGGGCACGTAAACATTTTTAAGAAAGGAATACATCTCGGTGTTTGCTCACATTGTCGGAGGGACAGTTCCCTCGAAGCGTGTCGGACGCTTTCTTGCAATCCTAGAGTCGTTGTTTATTGTGCTTTGCGCGAGGCACGCGATGTAACGAAGTTTATGCATTTATGCTGTTTGATTCTGTTGGCAGCGGGGGAGAGACTTCATAGCGCCGTTTGTGGATTATGTGTGGGGGTTTTAACTGGCGAACGAGGAGGGGAGTTCCACTTGTAAGTTAAATGTTTGTCAAGTGACGTTTTTGGTGCGAATGTGGGCGACGAAATTGTTGTTATTTTTTTTAAAGAAGGTTGTGCTAAGTTATTCATGATGATTTTGGAACCTTATATACTTTGCAGCACGAATGAAAATAATTGGAATATTATCTCTTACATTATAAAATTGTATTTTCGTTAATTAACTGATTAATATTATCTGCGGGTGCATTGACATTTAATAAAAATGCCTGTGCCGGAATTGCAGGTGTTCTATAGTTCTTCAGACAGATTGCAATAGATATATATACTTTCTACTGGAGAAATACGGTTCACTTAGCATTTGCATTAACAACGTAAGAATTTAAGTATTTTGCCTTCGTGCAAATAACATTTTTTCATTCATGTTGTATGCATTTTCTCACGTTTTCGTTTACTATACATTAAAGAGGAAGACCAAAGTATATTTTGGCATATTTGTTATTAAGTAATTAAAGTAAACAAAAATGAAGAAACTTGAAAACTGAATAATGTATCAACTACCCCCGGTCTCCCCTACAGCTAACTTTACAAGTATTCGGGAAATGCAAATAGCAAAACACAGTCTCCGATTTTCAAATCATTAATAATTATTCAAGCCTCTTAATTAACCAGTCTGTTGGCTTGTTGGTACAACTGACAAAGCCTATAGTTCTCGATTTTCGGTAAATTTTACCAGCAAAACACAATGCCATTTTCTTAAGCCGAAATCTCATTTAAAAAAAAAAATGGACATGGTCAGTTTTGCCACAAAGCCACCGAGTTCCTCGACTCATCTCGCGTCCAGTATTCGCCAACGAGACACGGAAACGTAAATATCCTTTTCATATATTTCTCTGGCGAATTCTACGTGAAATCTGCCAAAGGTTAAGAATTTGTTCACAATGTTCTTCTACTTTCTAAAGCATTGTTTAGCCCTGTTGGGTTCCGCGTGCTCGTACAATTAGCGTGCACTGTTTATAATAATCATGCCTTGTAATTAATTACGCGGAGATGTAGGTGGTCTGTGCGTACAGGGAGCAAGTGCATGTACACGCGGTGCGCGAAAATTTTTTCTATCTCCGCGATGCAAAAATAACAACGCAAAGTGGATATGGCGAGGTGGCCAGGGACATTCGCCACGCGAGAACATGCGCGAAATAATTTCAAAAATCATACTTTACCCTCGAGCGGTGCGAGCGAACGTGACGTAAAAGCGGGCGCGCACCGTGGGAAAAGTTGTCAGGCCGTTCACTATTTTTCATTATTCCGTATACCGCGTGTTCTTGCAAATTTCACGAGCAATGCAATTTCTCGAATATTACAGGAATTCAATTTCTGTTCTGCTCAATTTCCACGCGCCCACTGTTCGACACGCTTTCGAAAATCATTTCAACCGGGACATTTTTTTCAGTGCGGAAATAGATAACCCCCGCGAGCACAATTTTACAATAAAATTTCTTCAGTTCATTGGTGAAGATTAATAAAATGTACATCAATTGATAGCATTCATATAAAGTACTGGAAATATTTGCTGCGTCGCTCTCAAATTTACGTAGTATCCACAATTTGCACAGCGATATGATTGATAAAATAATTCGTATGCAATTTATTTTGGCCAATATCGTAAGCTACACATGTTTGCAATGAATAAATTTTTAAATACTATTTTCCTAGTAACTAATAACAAGAGAAGTATAAAGAGAGTGATAACGATTTTTAACGCGATTTAACAAGAAGAATAAACAAAGGACAAAATGGTAGTAAAAAGCAAACCGCAGATTTCAATCTTAACACGTTCCGTGTCCAAGCCATCCATGACCCACATTCGTAATGCGATACTTATACATTAAATTGGCGATAGCGTAAAATATTTTATGCTTAAGTATACAGAGGGTGGCCAAATTATTATTCTCAATACATTTTCGTCAATTTTTGGGATCATTTTAAAATGGATTTAATACGATTAAAAACAAATCATAAATTGGCAACTAAAGGTTCTGAAAGGAAACTTTCTTAGTTTTTCGAAACACTTATAAATATTTGTCTACGATCATCAGTTCGTAAGTTACAGGTGTTTAAAGTGAAAAGTTCCTTTTTTGCTCTGATCGTGAATAACTCGGTCGATAAAAATTATAAAACAAAACCAAGAAAAAAACGGTATTAAAAAGAAATATTTGCCCTATAAGAGTCCTTCGTTGGATTTACCGGAAAAAAAAATTTTCGCCCGTGCATACGTTCGAACTAGGCAAAAATTTTTGAAACTTCGTTTCCTGCGCTTCATCCTGATAAAAAAGTATCATAATGGTTGAAAACAAAAATTTATTCCTCGATTCAAAAACTAGAAACTTCAAGTGGTAAAATGCGCTTTTTAAATATTTTTTGCGACCATTTTTCGCAGACATACAGAAACCTTTTTGTTCGAGTATAAAATAATTTGGCCACTCACTGTGCAGCCCCTAATAATGAAAATCGCTAATAGCCAAAATGGACAGTTCGTGGTGGGCCACCAATGTCTCTCGGACCCACAGCCTGTTAAATAAACTCAATTGGTAACCTCGATAATTACATGAACCGTCATACCTGCACCTCCATCCCCATTTTCTCGCAGCAATCAAGATTCCCCTGTATCACAAGAATTATTCCACCAGACACAGCCTCAGCAGCATCGAGCTACCATCAAGGCTCACCCACCACCCTTTTTTATAACCTTGCATAAAACTCGGTATCACTATAAATTACCTCATCCACCGAAGTCTGCCAGGCAGCGCAACGACCGCGCGCCACGAGCAAAGTATCAATCAACCTCGGGACGCCCGAAGAGAGCCATCGTTGCCGGGGACAGCGTTCTTCGCCCTGATCCGAAGAATCACAGGAGGCCCTAGGACGGCCACGACATTGCACCGCGAGAATATTCCACCGTCAGGGCGGAAAATAAGAGCGTGACGAGGGTGGCGAGATGCATGCAAAGGCAAGACACGCGCGGAATAATCCCGAAAGCCATCCCTCGTGCCGCGTCTCCGCGCGTTGTCGGGTGCAGAGCGAGAGGGAGAAGAGGAGGCGTCCGCGGAGGTTGGCTCGAGTGTCCCGCGGGCCTCGTCAGTGTGCCGCGGCGTGATTTGTGGGACACGTGTCTACTCATTTTTATTTATTCCTTTATTTATTCCGCCCTGGCGCGGATCTCCGCGACAGCCACGGCCCCGTGGAAAGCCCCGTGCTCGCCGGGCGTCGCCGTGGCTGCGGGCAAAAGATAGTGTCTGGCCGAGGCAAGAGAACCTGTCCGGATTCCGCTGCTTTTATGGGGCCATTGCTTGGCGAACTGGAAGATATCGCGAGCTGCAAGGGAACCAGGCTCCTGCCCGCGAGCGCGCTTCCTTCGGGCGTCCTTATGCTCCTTCCAAGCGGTAGATCACTGTCGGCGCGGGAAATAGGGCGGTTGCTTGAATGACAACGCTCAAGAGTGACCTTCTTCACTGTTCTTCGCGCGGTTCTGGGCTTCGAGTTTCTGATTATTTGGTGACGGGGTGGAGACATTCGATTTTTTTTTTATGAAGGCTTTAGGGGTATTTAGTTTCAGGGAGTAACTCGGTTTGGGGTGCTCTTTGGGAGGTAGGGTAAACTTGCCTAATTCGCACCTACGTCTAAATCGTAGTCAAGAAACTGTCAAATCCGTTTACTCGAAACTGGTAAAAATGGAGTTGCATCCCTCTTGCTACAAGGTCTTCAATTATAATAGGAAGCGTGCAGTAGGTACGCAAGTAGAATCCGAATAGTATCTACACAAACCTCAATTGGGACCCAATTCCTGTTCTGAAGAATGTCGAAATAAATGATCATACAAATGACTGAAAATTTCCTCCGACTATTTAGTATTGAACGAATTAACCCTTAAGTCCTGAACGAAGGGTTCAAGAAAGTACCAGCGCTAACCGTAATGTCATCACCCTCAGTATGATTTAAACCAACCTGGGGACCTCGAAACACACAGAATAATTCCCAGTTGAGCCTCTTACACGGTCTCAGCACTGGTAAGCTAGCTGAGATAACTCGAGATCGCTAATCCCGTCCTGAGGAGAAGCCCCAGGCCCTGGGGGAGGAGATTGGTACCGTGACATCATCATTACAAGTCAAGTGTACCATTACGTGTAACTATACAAACGTATTGTCAATTTACGCGAGTGTTGTTCTCAGAGCAAAGCATGCTCTCCAAATGTCTAATGAATTATCCGTGGTAATCTGCAAAGATTTACCACATCGAATTTCATAAGTACAAAATCACTAAGCGTCCAACTCTGCCTTCTCGGAATTACGTTCACCGTTATCAGAAATCACGGTTCTGTAATCGTGAAGATCGTTTCTAATCTAAAGTGCTGGAATCTGATCCCAGTTCACGTGGGTCAACGATATATCGATCGCTATTAAGGACGAAGGGGAACTCCAACGTTCTCAGTCCTAATTAGAATTTCGATTTTTCCTGACTACGGCAGTGTGGGTTTAATGTAAGAGAATGGAGGAGTGGGCGGGGACTATTGATCGAGAGAATAGCAGGCCAGTCACATCTGCATCATAAATTTCCCTCTAATGGATATCTTCAGCAAGATCAATTTGATTTTTAGACAAGAAGGGATCGTTTTCGTGAAGTAAGCTCCAGGTCAAAATGTCACCTTTCGTAAGTGGAAGTCGCGTTTTATCCTAGAATTTCCTTTTGTCTCTTTCCAGCTAGTTTGATGATATAAAAGTAAGTTTGAACTGTTGAAAAGAGGTGACAACTTATTTGAAAAGGCACTGAAAAATATTTTGGGAACTACACAAACTAAATGTGCCATGAAGATTTTACTATAACACTGATATGATAATTCCATTTGTTTATTAGGTCACATATTTGATTCATTCTGTAAACATGAGAGTGACTATGTATTTTCAGCACCTTTAATTCGAAAGTATTTTTGGACAAGTATGCATGCGCATATAACGTCCTTCTGTAACGAGTAATTTACTTTGTCACTGCACGAGGATTAATTAATATGGAGGTCAAAGCTGATGCTCGGCGGAGATATTTTCCGAAGCGAGGAACGTAAAAAGAGATTGATCGCGATCGGGTTTTCGATTTATATTCAAATTCCGCGCGCGTCAACTTCTCCCCTACTGCGACCGGATATCGGGCCAACTCTCACTTTTCCCTGATACAGAGACCCGCGAAGAAGGGACATATTTTTCGACGGTCGATCTCGTAAATTTACCCCTTGACAAGTCTCATTCTTATCTTTATCACAGCGGAGGAACGAACTTCGTTGTAGCTCGTTCTAACTAAAGACTGAAAGTCTGATCTAAATCCAGAACTGTATTCGGTGAAATCACAAAGTGGTATTCAGTACACTAATATAATTGGGTTCAATGACTGGATGCAGTTGAAACTTCAAAGTATTTTGTTCTATTTCTGACAGACTATTGATATCCCGAAGCTGCTACAGAAGCTTAAGGGGGTAGTCACCCTCGATACCCCTAAAACAGGCCTTTTTTCAAACGCAAATTGTAAAGTGATAAATAACAATAGAGACAATGTTTTTTTCAGTTTTAATCGTTATTCTATGAGCTTTAACATAAAAAGCAAAAGTTTAAATATCTCCATGAACATAAAAGTTGTGAGTAAAAACGTTAAGGCGTGTACGCGGTGCACCGTTTGATGGTGAACATAAAATCCCGAAAACCGCTCCAATGATTTGGATGAAAATTTAATGAGAGATACAGAAAACCATTCCCTAAGAAATTCTTAAAAAAAAGATAAAAATATTTTTCATACAAGAACTCGATAAAGTCGCATTTTTTCAACATAAAAATTGTATTATTGTTTTTGTCGAAATTCTGCTCCCGGCACAAGAGATATTTAGACTTTTGCTTTTTATGTTAAAGCTCATAGAATAACGATTAAAACTTTTAAAAAAACGTTGTCTCTATTGTTATTTATCACTTTACAATTTGCGTTTGAAAAAAGGCCCATTTTAGGGCTATCGAAGGTGACCTACCCCCTTAAGTGCAGAATCATTTTAAGCCACAGAAGAAAATTAATTCTAACATCTACTAAATACATAGTGCAGATCAAGATCGTGTAAAAATAATCTTACTGTCCATCATTCTTAAGAATGTAACTACTTAGGTGATCGAATAAATCTCTCCATTAGATTCCTCCACACAGAGTACTCTACTTACACAAGAATTTCAAATGGATAATCAACGTTCCTTCTCAAAAAGACAAGACGATTTTCTTCTACAAAAAATTCAATTCACATTGCATACATTTCCTATCATGATTCTTGCTAATTCTTAAAAACGATGAATGAATTCACCCCTCCCCCCTACCCCCCCCCCCCCTCCCCAGAAAGCAACACATTCCACACTAAATCGACTTTTCATTGCAGCATCTTCACAGGCAAATTCCGAGTGCCTCTCAAGAGCCCCACACAAATACTACCAGCCACGGCATTGTATCGTTTATTTCCATATTGGCTTCAGAGAAAAGTGCAAGCCACGAGAACTAATTCGCGGTATGCAAAGCCATAAAAATTCAACGCCTCTCAGGATTCATACGCGTCGTCGGTCGGTCCCGTATTTAAAAAGCGGAAACAAAAGCTTCTCTGGCGAACCGCCCCGTCTCTCTCTGGGCCACCCTGTGTCCTCGCGTCTCTTTCGTTCCTCGCAGCCACCCCTCGCGGCATTTCCCGCACAACGGGGACGATGCATGGAGGCAGCGAGTACAGTGTTCGCGCGCATTCTCCAACGAAACAACGGGACCGAGATCAAAAAGCGTCACCGCGAAATCGTGGCACGGCGCGTCGGTCCACGGAGCTTTCAGGGTTAAACGTCTGAGCAGGTTTTCATTGTCGCCTGTTGCCGATTTAATGGCTCGCTCGAGGCCCCGTTTCTTCTGCCGCTTTCATGTCATTCCGCTCCTCTGCTATCGTTCTCGAAAGTAGAAGTGAGAACACGTTCAATGATGCGACCTCGCAAAGGTATTTTTCGTTAATGTATTTTTAAGAATATCAGAATATAAGAAGTTTCAGGCTGGGTAGATTAATATGTTGAGGGACTAAATTATTTTAGGGCTCAATACTATCATAGTACGAATACTATAACTGTTCTGAGATGATGTGTTATATTGTTGGAAAAATTAATTATGAATAATTACTCACACGTATCGTGATCATTTCCCCGCTGTGTTGCAGTTCTGAAATAAATTTCAATACCTGCCTAGGTATTCATTTCTCTTCCCGTTATCCCTCGAATTTCAAAGAAAACAAATTCAAAGCCCCCGTTACAACTATCCGCGACCTCCAAGGAATGAAATTCCAATTCAACACTTGTCGTGTCGCAAATGGGTAATTCATTCACGGAGGACACAACAGGGAAGGCGCGGCTGCCTCGCCTGGCCGCCGAAAACAGGCGGACATTCTGCGTTCGTGTTTCCGCGCAAAAATAATTCTCGCCCCGCGCAGACACCGTGTAAACACGTTTCGTCGGAGGAAGACAGGAAAAGCCTGGGGGAGGCAGGGTGGCGATATTTCATCGTATCGCGCGACACTCGCTTATGAAAGTTCGCCTTCGCGGGCGCATAGAACGCTCGGCCCTGTGTTCAATGTAACGAGCAGTTACGAACGAATCCCGTGGAACCTATTTAGGTCCACCGAAATTACTCGGGGCTCCGTTCGACCGAGACGATCGTCCCGTTGCCCGGTGAACCGAAAACAATCGGTACAACGTTCCCGTTTCGGCCCGTGATTCCGTGCCAGTATTTATCTGAGCATCAAACGCGAGGAGCAAGAACTCGCGACAAGGATGACCACCGTTCATTCGTGTTCATAGATAGTAGGTTCTACGATATCCTTACACTTCTAATTACCGCGGTTTTAGATCGACCATTTTCTCGGAATTGAAATTAACTAGATCGATTTTAGAATAGCAGTATGTAAGTACTTCGTCGAACATCATCTGTTATTAATTCTGCAATCGGGGAATGGACGTTCGGCAGCGGTGTTTGCATCGGGGTTATTTTGAAAAAATGTTGGCAGAAGAGTGGTTGTATGATTTTGCAGTTGTTGTTTCCAATCTTCTCGCTCGCGCAGTGAATAGCAAAATTATTGGCACGTAGAGTAGAATCGGTGCTCCTAAATTAAATGCAATGACAATTTGAGGAAAATGGAATACAGGTCAACCTTAAAAAACTGTATGATAAAATACTCGTAATCCATTATAAAGCTCCTGAGAAATGGAAACGGAAATACCTAAACAATATAGCTAGAACGTTACAGAAACTGCAGAGAAATTTAAATTATTAACCACGATATTTCACATGTTACGAAATCTCAGTTGATATCCTAGCAGTGACATATTTAATTCCGAAAAGATATTTGAATTTTTCGATTCGTTCTAAAGATTCTTGCAGTAACGTGTGGTGTGACATACTGGCGTGACATATTACTGATGTATTCTACTGTGGAATATCTCGAAATTAAACACTCTCAGGAAGTTATTAAAATCTCCATGAAAATATTACACAGCTTTAAACTTTATATAGTAGGGGAGACCGGGGTAAGTTGTAACACGAGGTAAATTGTAACATAAGTAAAATCTTTTGGCCGACAAATCTGGTAACCCACAGCATGCGAGAGCTGCTTGACGATATTAGCACCGTCGGTTTTAGTGACACAAATGAGCCTTATGTATTCATTTTGTGGATATAGCCCAGAATTTGAGTATTTAGAGCACGTAAGTAAATGTTGTCTTAGCAATTTTATTTCAATTAACAGACATTAGACACTGTTTGAATTTTAGCTTCTTTGTCGCAAACTTATAATGTGTACGCATTTTAGTAATTTGATGTTTAGTTTCTCGTTTGCTGAGATAAAACGCAAAAATTCAAGCTCGGGGTAAATTGTAACATGTTACTATACTTAGTCCGCTCTAAATGGTGATAAAGCAAGGTATTTGCTGACACGCCGGAAAAAGTTGCTCTAGACGAACAACAAAACAATCGAGAATCCAAAAAGTAGAAAGAAAAGTATAAAGGCAAAAGTAAAGAAAGCGCAGAAGATTTTGATAGAATCAGATGACTAAGTAATGATTGCTGAACTCAGGTAAATCAAATGTTTAATAATGATCCGTGTTTTTATTTATATTTTTTAGAAATGTTTATTTGTGTTCATATTTGTATTTAAATAAGTAAAACAGATGTGTTATAATTTACCCCGGACTGGGGCACATTGAAGCTAGATGTCTAAGTGTTGAAGATTTTGTCACGTACTGTCACGCAGTCAGTTCACCACATATGTAAATAGTAAATCACGCAAATTATTTCCTGGTTGAGGAAAACACATTCGAGAAAAAACTGTGAGAACTTTTTTTGTTACAATTTTTGTTACAATTTGTTTAATAAAACCTTATTATTCCATTGAAGAAGGTTCTTTTTTTATATCTTTCATTCTGTTCAACGTACGTCAAAATTAGCAAAGTTTTTCTATAACCCAACTTCGCCTTTTCCAGTTCTTAAAAAAAGCATTCAAGAGAGGAACAAATATGCCCCGAGAAATATTCAGACGCTTTTAAATATCGAAAAAAACGTTTTGAATCGTCAGCCGAGAGAAATTCATCTGCATTTTTGTTCAAAGACGCTGGCTGAAAGCTGCCCGCGAGAGTTGCTCCGATATTAATTAAACGACCAACCTAAATAACCTAAATAACCGGTAACAGCCGGCGGTTCTCGGCGCAAACACACTTCCTTTGCTGCATGATATGCTTTGCCGCCAACCTCTGGCTGGATATACAGCAACTACTGCAGGCTCGTTAATAAAATATTTCACCAGTGGCCCCGGTAAAAGCCCTTCTCTCCCCTAAGTCCTTCTTTTTTTTCGATTATTTAATCTTCCTCTCCATTTCTGCGCGTCGGCTAAGTTTCACCAAGGATATCCTTGTTCCTTGGGCGCGCCAGATTAAGGGAACGTCTTTCTTTCCTCTTACGTTTATCGCGACTGAACTATGCTCTCGGAGCCTGAATAATCCCGACGATTAAGTTCAACTACTGCTTTGTATCCGCCAGGGCAGCGAGTGAATTAATTACGAAATTTCCGGGGTTTGAATAACAATTGTTTACCGCGGCGCGTGTTCGCTGTTATCGTCGAATTGAAAGTTTCCAAGTGTGAACGATTCGCGAGTGAAGTGGTCTCACAGGAACGAGGAGAATGGAATAGAAGCTTCTGGTATCAAAATTCGGTGGCAGCTATGAATGTTTTGCCGTTTGCCTGTATATTTTGCCTGAACAAAACTCAGCGTATGAATCGTATGTGAATGTTTTGTTCTGTTTGCGGCGGTGCGAACAGGACAAGAACAGAGGAGAACGTTCGCGAACAATGTTTTTGTTCGTGTTCGCCTTGGTGGAGACCCGGGGTAAAGATTGAACTGATGAATGTAGTGCGTGAATATTGTTCGAGCGTCCAATGAATAACGTATAAACCTGGAAATATAAAGTTAAATTGTGACATTGTGTGCTTCAAGCATAAACATCTTGACAGACGTTTAATAATTGAAATTAATTCCTGCTGAATGGAACCGGGCGTCTGAGGGAAACCACTGTCAAATATCTGCACTTCGAAACTTCGTCACGCAGTATTATTTAACCGCGTCGGCTCTGCGACGTCTAGTCTCGGAGTGAAAGTTTCTTTGCGCAACCACCAGGGGAAGGACCGCCATCGTGGAGTAGAAAGGAAACCCTTTGCTTTAATTGCAACCGGCTCGTCTGACGTCCTAATATTGCGGAAAAAATGATGATGCGATTGGAAGAGTCCACAGAAAACGCGAGTTCCCTTCACATGGAGAGGGCACATCCTCGCATCTGACCCTCTTTGCATTTCCATGCGTAGATCTGTCAAAACCAACCATTATAACTGCGCCGAATGCACACCTGTGCACAGAAAGCTGCTCTTCCCTTTTCGAAGCCCTTGCCTCTACTCGACAGTGGCACGGCTGGTTCTTTGAGCGTCGTTCAAATCCTCTTGGTGTCTTTTAAGTCGTAAAAAAGCAGGCGAAGTGTGGAAGCCAGTGGGCGGATAGAAACTATGGATCCCCTGAGAATTTGTTTACGATTATGCATTAGAAAACGGGTCCACAAACCGTGTACGATCGTCTATGAATACTTCACCTTCTTGAACAGCACGGTCTTCTAAGAACTCATTAAACTCATTAACTACCCCCGGAAACTCAACCCTATAGACTCAAGCGTACAGATCATTTCAATTAAATTCCTCTTTCTGCCGAGTTTTTATATTAAAATCAAAAGAAAAACCTGTGGGATACGCACTACCAACCTGGTCAGGGGTGGATTTGTGTATAGGCTAATAAGTAGGCTGCAGCGTAAGGCGGCAAATTTTGGGGAGCGACTAATTTTGAGCGAAAGAAATTGGGAAAGGTTTAAACACACAGGCTTCAGATAACTTTGAAAACAATTCACTTCTGTTTCATATAGCGAATTAGCAATAACTCATATGTGAGTTGCCATATTGAATTAAGTTTGACATTGTCGCGACTCTTTTAAATTAAAATATTTTGTGATATTTTACGGAAAGGGCGACAGCCACTTGTTAGCCCAGGGGCGCCAAATGTCCAAATACACTCCTAAGCCTGGTGGGTTGTGCAAAACTAAATACCCTTACAGCAGTGGTCAAAAAGAATGTTTGAACTTCATATTTCTACATGACTGCGTAACAAACTCAATACTAGCCTTTACATATTGGTCTATTCTGGGTTAACTCCACCTGAAAAGAGATATGTCAAGGGAGCATTTTTCTGAGAAAATTTTTTTTTACCGGTATTCCTAAATTGGTCCCTCGTTACAAGTGTTTAAAAATACGCGATGAGTATATTGAGAAGTAGTATCTGCCTGCCAATTTACGTTAGTAGATAATAAAAGAGATTTTTTAGGGAGGTAGGGGTGTAAGTTACTTATTTATTGACCCTCGTAAATTCTCAGACATAATTCTTTCTAATGGAACAATCTTATTTCTGTTACCCTTCGCAGTTCAAACTTTCACTCAACCACTACTGTAGTTCCAATACTCTCAAGCACTCCAACGGGTACAAGCACCCTCCAAAACCCTGTTTGCAAACGGTCCACTGGCACACGTTCTCGAAGACCTCCCTCTCGCCCAGGGTGGTATCACGAATCTCCAGGTCCGTTCTCCGACCTGGGCCACGTCGTCGTTTCCTCCCCTCATCCGGAGGGCGCAACGGGGGGAAAGGGAGTCACCGAGACACGTTAATGAGTTTTTCGAGGGACGTGCCGGGCGCGGAGACGATCGACAAGAGCCAGGAATTAGAGGTGCCTAGGGGGTGGCGGGAGAGCAAGGGTCGCGTCTGGGATTGGAAAAAAGAAAAGGCGAGGGAGGCACGAAGCCGGGAGGCGCGGGAGGGCTGATGCTCCAGATCGATCTTCCAGTTTTAAATTTAAATAAACGCCAGCTCGTAGCCGATAAGGCCCTTCCCTCTCTCGCAATAGACGCGCCTCTCCTTCTGTAGTCTCAACGGCAATCTTTCTTTCAGCAGGCTTGCATGTAGCTGGGTGGCTGGGTAGGTAGGTAAGTGGGTGCCGCGACAGACGCGGAAACACGGCCGTGAGATCGATATCGAGGGAAAATCCGATCATTATTGTGCTCCTTTTCACGGCCCTAAAAAGGTTTCCTCGGCAGCTACGGGGCGCGCTTCTCGCCGCTGCGGAACTGATTGAAATTTTTTAAAGAACCTTCAACCCCGCCTTAGCCCTACTTTCCTCACATTTCCTTGCCCTTCTATTTCCCTACGTCATTGGATAACAGAGGTTGCTGGGTGAGTGATTTCGGATAAATTTGAGATTTGCTTCCTTGAAGAATGGAGGTGTTAAGGGGAAATGATTTTATGCGTGAACAGTCGCGATAGGTAAAATTATGTCGTAATCTCTGTTCTGCAAACCCTTCGCTTATCTAACTCAATTTGACGAAATCCAGGAAATCATAATCCCACGTTTCTCGAATTGCGGCACATCGGTCGAAACGTTAATATTAAAACCCTTCCGTATCTCGTGTTTTATTTAATAAAATTTGAATAATAAATTCCTGTGCCCTCGAAGAAGGTACCTCAAACGTGTCCATAAAATTTCATGGAAAACTTCTGTACCGAGGAAGAGGGCGATAGATTTCGCGGACACGTTCCGAGGGCTTCGAGACGTGACGATTGATCGCGACTGTTCGCCGACAGATTAGCGTCCGCTACGAAATCGCATTTTCGTTGGTTCAAGGAGCAGACGATTTCGAGGCTTCAGCCGGATAAACCGAAATCGATGGTTCCGAGAGCCGATCTGTAATATCGGCGTGCACGCGGGCTGCGTCGCCAGCACAACTCCAATTTCCTCGCTCGCCGCGGGCAATTAAATTACAATCGGCAAACACGATAAGCACGGCAGTCCCGAGGAAAATGAATATTTCGAAGTGGTATCGCTTAAATCAAAACGTCAATCCGCGCCGCTGTCGACCGAGAAAAAGCAAGAAATAATGAAAAACGATGCTTGACCCGAACGAGATGCCAGTCAACGAAAACGGGGAGCTCTCGTGCCCCTGACTGTTGAAATTAAAACGAAACTCGAATCACAAATTCATCCACAGGGGTGCAATTCGTAAGGTGCTTAGGCAACGTGGTTCTCACATGGAAATGTCAAAAAGCTGATACTTTTGAACACTTGGAACACTTGAAACGAGATAGAAAAAAATAGGGGGAGGGGGGGGGGATAAATGGAGGTGGTTAAATTGTAAACTGGATTAGAAGAGGTTATGGTATTTGTAGATAGCATGGTACAGCAGTTACTCTGGCAAGAAAGTATGTTGATTAATGAATTCTAGCTAAATTGCAATAATTTTCTTTGCCCGATCAATAAAATCCTGTCAGATCAAAAGAGCGTTCTATTTGTCAGCGCTAATTGAAGAGATCTTGTAGAAAACACTGTAAGTGCCAAAAATCAAATTCTATATTATAGTATTACCATTGGAACGTAGAGCATTTTCAGATAAAATTTTTTTTCCAATTCTGGCACTTACAGTGTTTTCTACAAGGACTCTTCAATTATGGACTTTGCCTGACTACTACCCTTACTTCACTTAATTTCAAACAACATCTTTCTACCAGTATTGTATAATTTCCGAATGCAATAACAGTAATAAGACAGATTCTCACTCCTCAAAACTATACATCATCAACCACTTCCGCTGCACATCAGCAAGAAATTAGGAACAAGACATTTTCCCTTCGCCCAAAAACCTAGAAAAGAATAATAACACATAAGCCCCAACACCTTATACAGTTTCATTCCCGAGTATGACCATAAAATTACCGAAATGTCAGGACGGAAATTATGAAAGGGCTGAACACGAAAGCAGACGAATAACACAGAAAAGCGTCCAGATTTCAGCAAAAAATCGCCAAAACAGTCCTGTCCAACAGTGGCCAGCAACCAGCGACCACCTTCCCCGCAACCCCATCGCGGTAATTTCGTCTCTGAGTTTGCAGGCGGCTTAATTTTTGCCGCAACACGTCTGTCGGTACGCGGGCTGCTCTGCTCGTCCCGCGTAGATATGGCACGGATTTTTCTCGTTGCTGATTTTAATAACAGATTGCCACTGCAGCCGCGAGAAGGAGGAGCAGCCACGAGCACGGGGCACGGAGGATATCTGGAACAAGGGGTGGTTCGTGGCGGGTTCTCTGTTTGTACGTAACAGGCGGTGTGTTTCGCTCCTTTTCCCAACTTTCATTCACTCCATTGCATTCTTCGCGATATCTCGCAGCTTCGTTACAAATGGACGAGTCTTGTCGAAAGAATTAACTCTGCAGCACTTGGACAGATTTTGCTGTTGAGGGTAATAGTAACAGAGTTTTATCGAAAGGGTGGAACACTTAAGAAAGGAACTAATACACTTGTTCGTTTCGAAGGCTGAATCAGTTGGTTAGATATGTTAAGAAGAAGAGTAAGTGTGTGGTTGGTTAGAGGTGCAAGTAGTATAAGTCGGTTTTGAGGGCTGTTCTTAGTTATTAGGTGGTTTGTAGAGAGTTCTATTTGAGAAAGTTTTGGGAGAGTTCGGAGGGTATACAGAGTTAGTTCCAGAGGGTAATAATAGAGGAAGTAGTATTTTAGACTTACATACTGTAATTCTTGTAATCATTATATTACATTCAGTAGTTACTGAAACCACCATCTGCTGAGAAGGGATGGAGCATGGAAAATGCTTTTAAGAGATAAAGTGTGTACCATTAAAATAATGGCTCATTTCGATGTTCGACAACTAGAGTTGAATAATATTTTACTCTTTTTTCATGGGAACTTGGTAATTGATATTAGTTAGAATAAATTTGTAGACTTCAAATTGTTAACCTACTAAGAATTTCCTAACTGTGCTGCAGCTAGAGCTCCTTAAAAGAATAAAAATGCATAATCCTTACTTTTTCCTCCAGTTTCTGGGCAATTCCAAGTATATGTGGGATTTGCCATCCTTTGATGTGGTACACAGAGAATGAGAAATTTCAGGGAGGATACGTTTGAGGATTGAAGGTAAAAGTTTGATAAAAATTCAAAATATTGAAGAATCGCATGTGCTCTCGTGACGTAAAGTGAAATCTGGGACGCCTTTTAACGTAGAAATAGAGAAACAAGAATAAAAGAGAAAGAGTCCTTCTTTTAAATTACTAATTGCAGACTTTCCTGTAACATACATAGTATCTTTATCTTTTCTGTAGACTCTAATGCCGAAAGATTCCTAAGTCAATTAATTCTAAACAACTTAAAAGAAGCTTTAAACATTCCCAGAACATATTGAATTCACAGTCAAAAATAGATAACACAAATTAACAGATAGAGGAGACCGGGGTAGGTTGTAACACGGGGTAAATTGTAAAATAAGTAAAATCTTTTCAACGACAAAACTGGTAATCCACAGCATGCGAGAGCTGCTTGGGAATCAGTACACATTGGTTTAGTATAATGTGTAGATATTTTAGTAATTTGATGTTTAGTTTCTTGTTTACAGAAATAAAACGCAAAAATTCAAGCTCGGGGTAAATTGTAACATGTTACTACTTACTCCGCTCTAAATGGTGATAAAGCAAACATACTATTTGCTAACACTTCGGAAAAAGATGCTCCAGACGAAACAGAGAATCCAAAAAGTAGGAAAAAGTATGAAGGCAAAAGTGAAGAAAGCGAAGAAGTTTTTGATAGAATCAAATGAATAAGCAATGTTTGTTTTAACTCATGTCTATCAAATGTTTAATAATGATCTGTGTTATCATTTATATTTTTTAGAAATGTTTATTTGTGTCCATACCTATTTGTATTTAAATAAGTAACACAAATGTGTTACAATTTTCCCCGGACTGGGGCACATTGTAACAAAGGTTCAGATTTGTTTGAGATGAAGCTGGATGTCTAAGTGTCCAAGATTTTGTCACGTACTTTCACGCAATCAGTTCATCACATATTTAAGTAGTAAATCACGCAAATTATTTCCTGATTGAGGAAAACACTTCCGAGAAATAACTGTGAAAACTTTTTTGTTACAATCTGCCCCGGTCTCTCCTACCGTGCAACAAACCCTCACTAACCTTCTTCAACCTTTGCATTTAAACCATAAATAACATATTAATATTCACATAAAAATTGTAGTAAGGAAATCCCTTTATGAGATCATAAATGTGTCTCTCTATAGATATAAAAATTCTATCATACTGAAACGCCGATTCAATTTTACAACCAACCAGATGCCAATGCTCTCTGACCTTTCCTATCAACAAACAAAATATCCACTTCTTTCTCAAGTGACTACATCCCTCCATACTCAGCAGTGCAATTCTATACTCCATACATACACATCACTCAAATACCTCTTCTCTTAACCCTAGATTACTAAACTATCCTGTGAGTGACGTTGTTATTAAACATTCGTAAAAAATACGACTTTAAAATAAAACGCCAATATTTTCGAAAAAATATATTTTTATTCAAGTAGGAACATAAATTGTACTTCTTTATGAGATCAGAAAACAATAAAGGAATAAAATGATTTTATTCGGCACAGCAAGGACGCAGGTTCATGTTATGAGCCCAACATATTCGATTCTGGCATTTCATGCGAAAGTTGGTTGTCATTTTCCTTGACTTAGATGGACACGAAACGCATGATTTTTTTTTTATGATTTCTAGGAATCAGTCTACGACAGTTTAGTAATCTAGGGTTAATACAGGCCACGCAATTCAAAATTCTGGGAGCAGATATAAACTCAGAGAATTAGCGTAGCAACCCTCAACCCAAGGGGTGAAAATTCCAACCCCAGTCGAGCAACGAACAGCTCGCCAGGTACGAATCACTAAACGCACCTCGACCAAGAAGCCAGCCACGAAAACCGACCTATTTTTCCAGCAGATTTCCCGTTTCGCCCTCGAGTGGAGGATTTTCCGTGGCACGAAAAAAATTACGGTCCCGCGGGCAGATTTGGCCGCGCAAGTCCAAGCGCAACAGCCATTAAACAGCGTCTGGTCGTGTCCAAATTAAAAAATGGCGACTTGTAGCTGTTGGCCCTCGACTACGTAGCCTCTCTGCACTCCATAGATTACGCAAGATCGATAACGCGTGGCTTTGCGGGGCGTTGCGCCTCTCTTTTGATACGTTATGCACACGGCGCGGACGTATGCGTTTTTAGAAACGAATGGACACGCTGCCAAAGAATAAATGGGCCGTGCTTCGCGGCACCGGCCATAAAGGATTGATTAAAGTGAGGCAGGCCGGGGAACAAATAAAAGCGGTTCTGTGTCAGATGCAAAACTGCTCTGCACACTTCGTTATCACCTACGACCGCCTCTGGGTCTCCGGAGATTATTGGAAGGGAGTGATGTTCATTGATTTCGTAGGATAAATGTTTTTGCGGCCCGCGAACGTGGGAAAGGAGATGCTATTTGAGAGACTGCGCTTCGTTGTGGTAGCTCAATAGGTACTCTTTATTAAGGGGTTAGACCATCAAGAAATACCGCATTTTGGGGAATTTATTTCTAAGTGACAAAAACACTTTTTTTTATTAAAATTTTTCAATAAATATATCGTTGAATAATATATACAATTTGTCTTTTTCAAGTTCTCTCTAAGAACGAATATGGTGGTCTTTCTTGACTCTTAACTACTATATTTGTTTTTAAAGGAAACATGAAAAAAAATTGTAGGGGAAGGGGTGGCATGGCGGGGTAGCGAGGTAAGATGGGATATCGTAAAAAGACCATAATCGAAAAATGCTAGACATTTGATGAAAGTACCAGGAGGAAGCCATTGTATTGTAACAGTTAGGTCGTGGATAAAAATGAGTGGGGGAGCATGCGTCTTTGGTTTAGAGCTGTCAAATCGTCTACATGCTGCGTGGATCTTATTTTGTGTACTAAAAAGACTTATAATAAATATATATTTCAAAATGCTAAGTCAATTATTTTTGTTACCTTATAATCTTCATTCTATTTATTTTAATGTACAATATTAAAATTTGCAATATTTTTCTATTTGTTGTACAACAAATAATTCAGTCTTTGGAAAACGATGGTTTGAGGCAAGATGGGGTACCCCATCATGCCCCGGATTATGGTTGTTCATGTGAGGTGGAACAACGCCATCGTTCTCTATTATAATTTAAGTTGAATTTTCGTTAATTTAATTCGGATTTGAAAATGGTAAAAATATAGAAGAAGAAACTAAACAAGGAAAATAGTCAAAAGCAGTTATAAAGAAATCTGTAGATGAAGTTTTTAGCAAGAAAATGGGGTACAAGAAAGCTGCTCGAGAATATTGCCTTCCACAAACAACATTTCAACGTTATGTCCAAAAATTGAAACAGGGAAATGAAGTGATCATGTATTTACCATTAGGTCCAATTAAGAGTGTATTTTCGCAAACATAGGAGGAAGAGCTTGTCGAATATTTAAAAGATATTATCTCACAACTCCTGTACGAGGGTAGGAAGAAAATAATTTAGAAGAAATTCATATTTACATCGATTGTGGAAATATTTAGAGGAACCGTGTTGCCCCATTTTCGGTACCCCGTCATACCCCGTGGCAGGGGCAAGATGGTTTTTCATTACTTTGTTTTAAACGTTTAATAACTTTAAATTTTTATTTAAATGTTACTCAAACTATGTACCAAAGGTGAAAGTATTAACTTATAATTATATATTGATTCAAAAAAACTTAAATAAAAGGCATAATTATCATTTTTTTGCATGTTTGCTTAGCTTCCCATCATGCCCCCCCCCCCCGTTCCCATATATTTATCGAAAAAATTTAATAGAAAAAAGTGTTTTTGTCACTTTGCAGTAAACTCCCAGAGATGTGGTATTTCTTGACCTGTGACCCCAAATCGGTACATTCTCTAAACTCCATGTCAGACAAGATCCACGTCAGCAATTTATTCGTAAACGTGCTAATACACGCCAGGTTTACAACCGATGAGCCACCCTTATCTAATAGTTGTTTATATAACTATAATAGAGAAGCACTGTGTCTTTTCGATATTATGAACGAGAAATTGCGCCAGTATGTCAGTAGGAAACAAGCATAAACATCTTTATCAGAGATAGAATGTATGGTACAACCATAATCGTGAACGTTTTATCTGAACATGAAGGTTTGTGCGGTGTTAACGTTTCACGTCATATGTAGGTAATTCCAAGGAACTTCGAGATTCGTGTGACTTTAACAGCCAGCTACGTAACGCGGTTTTGCAACACTGCTGTGTCCGAGATTTAATTTTTTCTGAGTTTTCTCGAACACAATCTCCTTGTACGTGACGCTCAGCAAGTGCTTCAGCGAGGGTCGGAGAAGAAAAGCGGCTATAATTGCCGAGGCACAATAACAACGAGATGTTTGGCGAGGGAACGACGTGCCATCGGTGGGGAGAAGAGGGTAGTTTTTCAGCTCGCAAACTTGTAATGTCATCGAGACGATGAAGATAGGTTGTAATCTGTCCAGGCGTTTAATTAATATTCGCTGGGGCGCATAAAAACGCGCGGAACGTGCTCGAATTATCGCCTTTAATTTGATCATTCCCGCTTACAACTCTCGCTACGTGTCGATTGTATATTACACGGGTTGTTTAATTGTTAAATGGTTAGGTTTTAAATAATACAGGGGACAGCGGGCAGGGCTGATTGAAATGGAAGTGGTGCTTTTTTTTTATTTTTGCTTAATCTTTGAAGATTATGGTCACTCAATTCGATTAACTTTAGATTATTCTTAATTATGGGGTATTGAAAGAGCTATGCTGTCTTTTGAAAAATTATTGCCTAAGCTTCTCTCAATTCTTTCCTTAAAAGAAGAACCTAATATTAGCTAGAATCTAGAGAATACGAAATGCATCAAGTATTGCGCCAAAAGATACAGAAACACACTTAAGGAAAAGGGATGCAACTGCACTTTGCGAGTGCACTCATGCACCTACCTACTCAATAAATATTTCAAAACTTAAAGCCCGTACCATTGAAGTGTTCTATATAATATACCCTCTCCATCACGATAGGCTGCACTCAAAACACGTGCATGGGGTCATTCTACTTTGAACCGCCGAAAAATTAAGCTATTTATAAAGATCTTTTTTTCAGTTAATGCAATATGTAATGAAATAAATATTTTTGGTATTTATTAAGCTACTGTTATATTATACAATAAAATTTCAAAAGAATTTTTGCAATTTGTTTTAATTGTTTTTCTCAGTGTCAATACGGCACCTAAAAAAATAGGTATATTCACGGCGTGGTTGATTTCTCGGCTTAGGCTTATCCGAAATAAAAAAAATCCAAAAGCTTCTTAATTTGCATGAGTGTCGCTATAGCGCCTAGCTCAATTATCAATTTTTCTTGAAAAGTAAGGAAATGGCACCGGTTTGAAAGAAAAGTTTGACAAAACGATGTATTCTCGAATGTTCTATGAGAAAAATCTCGGTCATTTCTCGACAAAAATTGTTAACTGTGCTAGGGGCTATAGCGACACTCATACAGATTAAGAGTCTTTTGGAATTTTTTGTTTCGGATAAGCCTGAGCCGGAAAATCACCTACGCCGTGAATCACCTACGCCTCTTTCTTTTATATACCATATTAACACTGTAAAAAAAAAAAACAATTAAAACACATTGCAAAAATTCTTTTTAATTTTTTTTGTATAATATAAGAGTAGCTTAATAAATATATTTATTTCTTTATATGTTGTATTTACTGAGCAAAAAATCTTTAAAAATAGCTCAATTTTTCGGCCGATCAAAGTAGAATGACTCCTTAACTAACTGTAACATAATAACACATCAAAATTCGCCAAAGTAAACATCACAATTATCACTAAAAGTACAAACTTCAAAATCAAGCAAAAATTCATCGTAAAATACAATACAATTTTAATAAAAATCGACAAATAATTCCAAACTTTTAACCACCACTGCGCATATCTCTCAGCAAACCTCAACAATTCCCCACTGTAGAATCTCCCCATACGCCCCGGAATAATTCACCCCACCGGTAATAAGACGACTCAATAATCGTCGAAATAATCTTCTCGTTACAGGAGCCTCCCCAACGTTCTTCGTTGCCCAGATCCCCCGACGGTTCACGCAGAAAATTATATTTTCCTTCCGCGAATTTCTTATTCAATTCCAGCGGATCCCGGTAATGCATATCACGGATAGAACTATTACATTACTCGATCGCAATTTGACTTCAAAGGGCTCGGGGTAATACTCGTTGACAAAAGCCTTTGCCCGGAGCACCGGCTACAAATGGAATTAAAGGACGCCTAAAAGGATAATCCCCCGTGCATCCGCGGAGGGACCCGCCAGGCAAAAACATCACCACTTTTCACCCCCCAACCCCCGGCCAGCTGTCGGGCCCTGAATCGCAATTCGACGCTTCTTTACAGGCACCGCTAAATTAATTAGTCTCGCTTTAACTAAAGGGATAACTCCTTGGTTTTCGCGTCCCTTCGCGACGGGGCTCGGCTTTCTTACGGCGGGAAACGAGACGCGACGTCGGGACACTCTATTCCGCGTGGACCCTCACCAATCGAGCTTTTTACGCTAACAATAACTCTTCTCACCAGTTTCATCATCATGCCTCGACAGCAGCAGGCTATTCCTTTAATTTTGGGATCGGAGGGATCCTGATTGGCGCGTTGCGTCTTGGGATATTAAGTTCACTGGTAGCTGGGGGTCTTGGCGAAGGATTTATGTCGACGTGTGTATGAAAGAAAGGTGCTGTGGGTTAGAGATGGTCCAAGTAATGGTGTTCCACTGGGGACTAGCTACAGATCTTTGGTCCTGCTAGTAGAATTCTTTATGGTGGAACTTTTATATAAAGTAATATGCGTTAGAGTCTAAAGTTTAGATCATCTTAATAATAAATTCATTCAAATAAATCATTAACATACTATCCAGACTTCTTATTTTATAACGATAGTTCTTAAGCTCCGTAACTCATCCCTCGAATATTATCCATTCGTCAAATACTCCTTTCCTCGAATTTCTCACTCACCCCAAGAAAGAAAGAAACACCATCAAACAGCGCCTCAATAAACCGTCACTATCATTAAACTAAAACTCGCCAAACAGTCCACCATATTCTTACGTGTTTATACCCTCATCAACCCCAATCGACTAATTTGTCTCCGCCCGACATCAGAGAAACAACGATTACCTCTATCCTCCTATGTTTTCATTTCCAAAAATCCCTGGAACACATGCTCTCAGCTTTAGAACTACCCCCGTTTAAAATCCTACCCCATCCCACTGCATCTCGTAATCGACGCTTCGCCAACGACTCGAAAGCTTTAAGAACCTCCTGATTCTGCCGTGCTTCGACGGTAGCCCAGCCACGGACGAGCTGCGAGGAAAAGGGCGGAAGGGCGGAGGCGCCAGGGGGGGGGGGAGGGTGGCGCAACCCCTCACGTGGAAAGGCACGCGCTCAGTATTTAGGAGGAGCAGTAATGTAACAATAGGCAAGTACACGGCCTGGAAACGGTAATGGTGTGTCGTGGTTCGCCCTAGCTTACTTTTATGTCCCGCCAGGGCTGTTCCTCGCCCTCCACGCCATTCTCTTTTGCTCGTGACTCCGCAGCTACTCTGTCCCTGTCCTCTTCCACCCCTCGCGCCTCCCCTTTCCGCGTCGCCCTGCATCGGTACGAGGCAGAGTGCAGACACCAAAGACTCGCTTTGTTACCGGACACCTTTCTCTATTATTAAATTGCGTGCCCCCTTCAATCCCTTTACCGCGACCAACACCACTCTGCGGAGGGGCGCATAGTGCGACAAACTGCACTTTGTTGTGTCAAAATCGTAGAACTTCTGATAGAAATAAGATAGGGGGATGAATCTTTTTCGAGGTTAAAGCTAAGATGTTGCGGAATAAGGGAAAAATATTGAGAAATTATGACAAAAAAGTTTTGACTTTGAAAATTTATGTCAAATGAATCCTGAAGGGCAAGACAAATGGGTTGTGCGTGTGGGTTAAGATAGGAATGTGCTGAAACTCATTTAGCACAACGCGAATTTCTATTTTCCTTTTCGATATTCGGATAAAATATTTCGACGAACTATTTAGATCTGATTGTGCATGTAACGTGAGCTATTTTAAGAATCTAATCATTATTGATCACCTTTGTCTACTTGCTTTTGGCTTAATGCGATAAATGATCGAATATTTAGTTAGGCGATTATTTAAGGACACTTCTAGCAAGCAAAATTGAAGGGGCTAAGAAAGAAGAGAAAGGTATCAAAGATTCATACTGTCCGATAATATCAGAAAGAGAAGTGCTTAAATTTCTCTTAGAAATACCCATTTCTGCCGGACGCAGATAGAGTCGACGGTAATTAAAATATACTCACAGTCGACGGAGACTTTGATCTGCTTGCTGACAGTCGGAGGCACACCGTTGGTCGCGATGCATAAATAAATGCCCATGTCGAGTCTCGAGATCCGCGCAATTTCCAACGTCTCGCCTTTCCACTCTGCTACTGAAACGATCATAAGGCGTCATGTTATTGCGATAGAAAGTTTTATATTCTCAATTGTGCTCCACGCCAGACGAGGTCTAAAAGCCGCTGAATGGTACGCTAATTGACAGGCCAATGGTTCTGCGACTCTAAGTTCAAAATACCGCGAGGAAAAGCAAGCGAATACCACGTTTGCGTGGATTCGTCTATGTAGCTGAAAATGTAAAAACTAGGAAATCAAAATGCACTGTTACTTTTTGAACTTTCTACATATTTCTGACAAATTCTATGTTAAGAGTTATGTTCTTTGTGACTTTTATACTAACTTCTCTTTATTTCTCTATATTAACTTTTTTAGTTTCCTATAGTAATTAGAAAGAGTTCATCTCGATACGAGTTCAAAAACAAAATACTTATTCTGACTGTTGAAAGTTTACAATAATTTCTCATCGTTCCAAGAACTTAATGATGGACCAATATTGCCAATTAGGTCAACATTTTCTCTACAAAATTATTGCGTTTATATCCCTACACCTTTCGTTCTCTCCATTGAAGAAGCACAAGCTGAAATTGTAATGATTTTTATTCCTCTACTTTGTGTGTACTAAAAAAGAAAATAATTGTACTCTGATGAAGTAGGATACTTTGCAATAAATTCCTTGCAAATTACGCCACCTTTGTACACATTTTACCTTATTACGTCAAAAATTACCAACTCTGTCCCATTTATATAAAACGCCATACCTTTCAACAGCATATAATTATTATACTTTGTAACTTAACCATATTTATTCGGTCACGTATTTCATACTCGTTGATAATTTCAAGAATCCATTAAGCAAGCATTTCGTGGCCTGCTTTTGCATTTATTACCGGGAGTCTACTGAAAGTCCCACGCAAAAACGTTTCACGGTCTCCCCTAACTTACTCGACGCTTCATGCTTGTCCCAGAATTTTCCGTTCCTTCGAAACCTTTAATTCTTCCACCCTTCGATTTCCACAGTTTTAAATTTCAAATGCTCGTTTCCAGCTAAAACGGTCCCCTGTTTATTTGCATAAATTAGTGCGTGGCGTAGCTCGTTAACACGCGTAAAAACAGCTCAATGGTTCGTCTTTTTAAAATTCCAACGGCTAAGATAATTACGCTGGGGCACGCCCATCAGGTTGTTAGCGGCGTCAAATCGAAATGCGTGCCACGTTAATGAGGGACGCTTTTCCCAGTGCTTTATTTTCCTTTTCCATTAAACGCACCATAGTCCGGGTGTTACTTTTCCACGGGGCAACCCTTCAGCCCTCCCTCTGACAACGATAACACACCGTTTTGGAGCTACCGCGTTTGATCTTCGGACAGAAGCCAGACGAGTGTCATTATTTTTAATTGCCGCGGCTGCGTCGAATTTATCGAAATCCGGTCACGGATCGACGTCAGTCGCACATTCATGCATGCAAGAACGGAGGAGCCCGAGTTTCGTCGACTGAGAAAAACGTCGGAATCGTCCTTTGGCTCGTAGGATGTAAATAGAATATTTTTCAAAGAAAATGATTTTCATTTGCGGATGTTTACTGGGCACAACGAGTTTTCCGAAGAATACAGAGCTGAGAAGGCGGTACGAAGGAAGTTTCAAAGGTGAAATATTTAATATATGGTAAATTATTTATGAAGCACTTATTTCAAATTATGAACCCTTTTTAAGAAAGCGAGTGTACACAAAAAAATTCTGTAGAAAGTTCAACTATCCACCTCTTAGCCACTAATAACTTATACTCCTCTACAGTGGCGCATAAAATAATTCATTCAAGAGCTTTGTAAAAGGAAAAGAAAACTGGATCTTATTCCATAAATAAATTTTTATGGTCACCTAATGAATTTGATTGAATTTGCATTGAAAATAATTTTATCCGTTCAACTTGGCTCCCCCCAATATTAAATCCTGAGTGCGCCAATGCTCCTATACTACTTAATTGTATACATATAAAAAATCAAGTACAAAAATACCCAAGCTATATATTAATATATATCTGCTATATTTTTATTATGTATAAGTATTAATCTCCTTTAACCCTATTGATCTTATTTCTAAGCTTAAACGTCGTTTAAGACAAAAATATAAAAGAGAGTGTCAACAGAAGTATCTTTCCCACAATTCGAATTGTAATTAATCGAATGTATTTGGATTGTAATGAAATGGCAATCTGTAGTATCATCGCTATCACGAATCACAAGCGACCATGAGAAGTACACTCACTTTTCAGCGTCTTGTTGATTGAAATCTTGGAACCGTCGTCTCTCTTCCAGCTTATGTTTGGCTTCGGACTTCCGGTTGCTTTGCACGTCAGGCTCACGTTGGCACCCTCCCGCACAATGGCGTCCGACGAGGTCTGGTAGTCCTCTATGTTTGGAGGCACTGCGGGCAAAAACATGTTTGCGTATAATGTTTGTCTCGGGGCAACAGCAACAACGAGGCACTCTCTTGAGCAACGACAGGGATACAATTACATGGGTCGCCTCGCGCAAAACCAGTCGAGTTCTGAGTTGATCGTAATCCTCTTCAAAGAATCAGACGTGGGGCTGGGGGGGGGGGGCATTGTGATAATACATAAATGTCACTACGCTTTCAATGAATTACCATGATACAAATTATATATAGGTAACCGAAATACATTAACATTGAAATAGCCCGTGTGCTTAATGAAATGTAATTATGTCGAAGGTTGCATTATGAAATGCAGTATAAATACAGTTAAATTTTCATTACACATTTATTAAACTTCGATGAAGGATGATCATTGATAACTTGCATCTGAAGGCAAAGGCAGAGTGGGAAGTGTGCAAAGGGGAGCATAAAAAATTATATCTAAGCTGTTCCTCTATTTATTAGCATTCGATGACTATTTCTATATCTTCTGTCCCAAAATCTACCCTAATCGCAGTGTGAAATATAAGGGCACGTTTATGTTGGAGCTGCGATAGAAATTATAAGAGCGTTGATAAAAGATGCTCAAAAATATATTTTTTTGGTGTGTTTATAGTGGAGCTATAATGGGTTTCAGTCGTTTAAGGGTTCGCAAAGATGAACCATTTAACCACGAGTGATTCTGAAGAAGAATTATTATTATCTTCAAGTTCCGCAAAATGGTACATCGAAAAAAGTCTACGCAGTAAACGTCAACATTGTGTTGTATCTAATTTAACGGCTACTTCGTCTCATAACTTATCTTAGACAAATCTGTTATGCATCAACGTTGGTCATCTAGTAAGCGTAGCTCTACTCGCTGCTCCAAAGCAAACACTTCCATTATAAATCTATAGAATGTATTTCTACGCTTCGCTCTTATCACAACTCTGATCGATTACAAATGAAATGATCGTATCCCTTAACAAATGAAAGACAATTCACTACAAAATTGCAATTCAAGTTACCGAACTGCCTCGACAAAGCAGTGCCGTTCTTCAATACATATAAAAATCGCGATTTCCTTTCGTACTTATCAGAAAGTGGCCGGCAACGATCCACTTGAGCAACGTCTAGCAGAGGGCCCATCGACGACCACTCGAGCCGTGTCGACGACGCTGCGGCGATCGTGCAAAAGAGCGACACTGAAAGAACGAACGCGTCAGACGGATCCGACAGCGGTCACAATAATAAAATTTGCATGACACAGGTCCGGCCACGAGTGGACCTCGGTCTAGAACGCTTCAAGGAATGGACCAGCTGCCTGAAGGGCGAAAGATGGCCCCGCGAGCTTGAATGGCATTCTTTCACATGCAAATCGAATTCAAAGTTAAAGGAGGGGAAAAAGCGGAGGGTGGAAGGGGTGGAAGGGGTGGGAGCTCGATTCTCGACGAGGTTGCAAAGGGCTTGACGACGATAGTGTCCCAGGGAGACGGAGGGAATCCAGTTACAACCGCGGAAGCGTTCGAAAAGCGGTCTTCAAGGGTGGTAAGAGCAACCAGAAGGGCAAAGGAAACGAGAACTGCGCGCAGATAAGGCGAGGGGGAGGAAATCCCCGTTAAAAAGTCGTAATCACTGACGATAAGAGGCCTCTTCCGCGGGGAAAGAAATGTCTCCGCGGCGAGCATCGTTGCCTGGGGGATCAAGGGGGATAGGACGCTCTGAATCCGGGAAAGTTTTGACGTACATCTCGTGCATGCATCGTTGGATTCTTATTAAGCTGGGTAAAATACATTCGTCAGAAGACTTTCGTTTCCTGATCCTTCTCGATCGTTGATCTTTCGATCGCTCGTAGTAATATTGGCTATTATAAGTCGCCTAATAATGGATGTTTGGCAATTCGAGAAATCAAGAAAAATTGAAACTTTAGAGAAATGTAACACAGTTCGACAAAATTTGAGTTTTTTTCGAACTTGTAACATTCAATAACCGTTTCTTATATGTTTTCGTGCGCTGACAACGAATCCACAAACCGTTTGTCGCCATCACCCTCAGATTTTAAGAAATTCGATTTTGAAAAAAAGTGCAAATTTTCAAGTTTGAACATATTTGTGTCGAAACAGTAATAGTTATTCGGTTGCTTGTTCCGTCAAAGTATTCTATGAACCTTCGCGAATACAACGATATAAGTTATTAGTGCATTATGGACATTTAAATATGTTTACAACGATCAAAGGGAAAAGAACACCTGAAATGCATCCATTTTTGCAGATACGTTCAATTTATTTCCAAATCTGAGGGTCTAGGAGAAAATCTGACTGCTCCACGCGATGCAGCAGACATTTTTCCTTGGGAAAGCATCAACAGAAGTGGTAAGTCACGTTTTGTTTTCAATACAGAAACGAAATTGTTTGGCAAAACGTGCGCCGTCGACAGTAGTAGTCAACGGCGGCGCGCGATCCACTGCCGCTCAGCGTGACACAATCGCTTATCGCGCGTGACTACCACTGTCAGCGCCGCACGTTTTACCAAACGATTTCGCTTCTGTATTGAAAACAAAAAGCAACTTACCACTTCTGTTGGTGTTTCCCGAAGGAAAATTGTCTGCTGCATCGCGTGGAATGGTCAGATTTTCTCACAGACCCTTAGTTTTGGAAATAAATTGAAAGATATCTGCAAAAATGGGTGCATTTCGGGTGTTCTTTTCCCTTTGATCGTTGTTTGAACATATTTAAATGTTCATAATGCACTAATAACTTATATCGTTGTATTCGCGAGGGTTCATAAAATAATTTGACGCACCAAGCAACCGAATATCTATTACTGTTTCGACACAAAAAATGTACACAGTTGAAAATTTGTAGCTTTCTTCAAAATCGAATTTCTCAAAAACTGAGAGTGATGACGACAAACGGTTTGCGGCTTCGTTTTCAACGCACGAAAATCTATAACAAACGGCTATTGAATGTAACATGTCCAGATGGTTGCCGAGCTGTGTAATTAAAGTAACATTAACAACGTACAAAAAATTCAAAAACACCGTCCTTTTTCCCGAAAATTCTTTATCATCATATTTAGGACATTAAACCATAAAACATCGAATTAAACTTTTTTTTCAATATCTTTTACGCTTTCGCAGATATTCACGATAATATGAAAACTCAAAGTATCTTTGACAGGGTGGTTTCACCCCAACGACTGTTTTATTGCCGAAACAAAATATGTTACATTATTACCATCACATCAACTACATTTCTCCAAAGTTTCAAATTCTTTTGAACTTTCGCATTGCCAAATATCCCTTGTAAGATGTATGAAATGCTGCGTACGAGTTATTAGTTTCGACAAATCAATTACCTACAAAAGTTTCCGTTCATTATTTTCATTCACCAAAATTCACAGCATTTCATAAAAATTCTATAGCATTTCATAAAAATTCTGTAGCATTTCACGGTATTTTCTACCGTATTCGATAGAGGAAAATATGTCTCAACCCCCCGAGTGCCTGCACATTAATTGGACAACGTGTTTGCATCCCAACTTTTCGCTGGTGTAGCTTTTGAAAAACACATAACGGATGGTGCACAATTTTTTTTCTAGGATGACATAAAACGTAAAATTCCGAGTAACTTTGAAAATACTTGGTTTTCCTTTTGAATGGATGGATGCGGGCAATTACAAGGCTGTGTCGGTAGTTTTACTGAGTTAATGAGGACAGTCCGTTTCATCCTCGACTGGCTGACCATCCTTCGACAATTACTAAACCGGATGAGCGGCAGGATTACACGCGAAATCCCGTGTCCGCGTAATAAACGATCAAAAATCCCGTTGCCATCATTGTACCAAATGCTCATTAGGAAAGATGCGAGCGGTTTATCGAAGGTAAATGTGATAACGTAAAATCGATATCGCGGCTAGCAGAGACCACAGTGAATGATACAAACGACATTAATGTAAGTGGCTGTAACCGAAGCCTCGAGGGAACCGAATATCCAAACGAATTGCTGCCCCATGGCGCCCAATAACGAAGAGAGACAACAATAACGCGCCTCGTGGATAACAACGATTTAATTATTTAGGGAATAAGTAACGTTTCTATGTATGTCTTGTTTGGTTTTTATCGGAATTGCATATTTGGTTGTAGTATCGATATAATATTCATTTTCACGATACGGAAATGATTGTCACTGGAAAGCAGATTAAAGGGAAAAGAACAATAAGCCGAACACGATTGACAATGAATTATTAATAACACGGAACGCTTTCACAGTTCAATAAATTTCTGCCTGCAGAACATTAATATTTATCCGCCGTAGGTTCTGCAGACGTGATACGTGCTGACGAATAAACACAGGCCAGTTGACGATTATCCAGCTGATTTGTCAGGGGTGGAAAGTTTCCACTAGGAACACGATGTGCTCGCAAAAGCTGCAGGGTAGCGGTAAAATGAGAATTCTATAAATCACTTTGAAGGTAATACGTTCTAAACTACCCTATACTACCCTAAACATGTTCTGGTGGCGATACGAATATATCAAAGTGTAATTAGAAATTTCTGAAATTAGTGCTTATTAGAAACTGCTGTTAAAATAGCTTCGACGTTTATAGAGTAATAAGGAATGTAAATTATTGCCATAATTTTGACGAGGCTTTTAAATTGATACTGCTTCCTATACGCAATCGTAGATGTTAAATGGTAGTTTAAGACTTGTCCTGAAAGTTTTTTATTAGATCACGATGAGATTGTATTACACAGTCGTATAATAACGATATTGAGTATTAGTTGAAACGAGTTTCGGTCTCTCTACGACCCTCCATGGCTCTCTATATTTCTCCCTATCTTTCCCTGACTCCCCTAGCTGTCCCTCAGGGACTCAGGATTTTTCACGATTTAAAATGTCCATATATAGTATTCGCAGAAATGGGGGAAAAAATGTCTTCAAAACTTTCTGAGAAAAATATGTGTGTTAATGCAACTTATAGCCAGAAATATTTGGAAAGTACGATAATTGATTTTTCAAGATCGCGAGGATGATGTGGAAATGAAAGAAAATGTCACCAAGTGTATTTAAAGTAACAACAAGTGAAATGGGGTCAGTTCTTGTTACGAAAGGACAGCAACGAACTTTTAAATAACCAACTTTGAGGTGTACCTCCAATATTAAAATGGCCTGTTTACTCACAGTACATTTGTAACCTGAATTTAAAATGGAACGTCAGATGTATCCACGGTGTAAGTTATTTCTCTATGTCTGGCCACATACCGAGCATTTTTACTTGCCTGTCTTATCTGGTAAGAGAACAGTTTACAAACTTGGGCCGAAAAGGAAATCTTTTCCTGCCCTTAGCTTCCTGTTTCTTAATTAGCTTCTTGAAACGATTAGGGTCATATTTAGAAACAAACGTTTCTGTTTAAAGAAATCACTTCGATGAAATAAACTTATGATTATCTCAAAATCAAACACTTTTTGACAGAACCACAATTTCTTACCTCACTGAATTTTAGACCTACTAGCCTGTAATTATGTACCTACAAGTAAAAGTACCCTTTTATTCTTCACTATGTAGTAAAAGGCCGCATTTTCTTTCTGCGAACGAGATAGAGTTAAAATGAGAGCTCGGAGTCAGGTAAAACCGTACTTTCCTAAACCAACGCTAAAAAAAGCTGGTAAGCAGATAATATCGGGGGATAAGAGGAGGCACTTTCGTGTTATTAAAATCGCATCAACGTAGATTCATTTTCCGCGAAAGGCTCGTCGGTCGTTAGTCCTGTGAGCCCCGTAGCCGGAAAGTGCACGCCGTGTTCGGGGAAGATACAGCATTAAAAATTACTGCGACGCCAAAGCGGGTGAAGAAATATAAAATCAGCGGAGAAATGAGGCTCCATTGTGCTCATTTTATGCACAGCTCCTGGAAGAGCAAAGGAAAAAAAGGGAACATCATAATTCCGCGTTTTCCTTTGTCTTTCGAATTTTCCATCTTCATTAGTACCTAATTATTGCCGTAATCCTGCTTGATTTTAATGGACATAACCCTTGGATCAAAAGTATTATATTTAATATATTCTTGGAATATCCTCAAGTGTCGTTTATGCGAGGACGAATTTATTATATCACTTATTTTCTAATAATATCGTATTTACGAGCATTTTATGTACCTAATTATTTTTAAAATTTCCTTTTATTTACCCTGTGGTGGCACTTAAGTATGATTACTAATCCGGGCAAGAAGGTAAATATTAAATTATTGTAGTAATGATAAGTAGTGATGTTAGATTATAAATCAAGGCAGTAAAGATAACCCGTGGTAATTGTTTATGCTTTAAGTTCAGTAGTAGTACTATTATCGTGACATTAAAATATTTTGACCACTGACAATGGTAATAATGCATCTCCCCTCAAATAAGAAAATAAAACTGATTTGCAACGAAGTTTGTTCGAATTGAATAGTATAAATATAAACGAAAATGGTAGTCATTGTTAAATACCAACCAAATAGTCATTGGTAAATTACAAATATTCTTTGGAACTGTTTCTATCGTAGCTTTAAATAAGGGTGGAACAGCCATGGAAGACAAAATCTATCATAAATACGCAACGATTAACAATTAGATCTCGTAATTTCCATGTCGATTTGTCTCTATTAGATTTTCTATTCAACAAGTACGAGCTATCATTTTACTACTTAGCGTCGTCGATAATTCTTGTTCAAGGTCTCGCGCGAAGAACTACGTCATGTCGAAAATCGAATCGTTAAAGATGCATTTGCCTTTTCCTCTGAATGGTGCACGCAGCTAATGATTATTGTACGAAGTCAAAATGACAGTGAAGCTTGTAATTAAACTCACTTTAAACTGATCATCTTCATAAACGCAAACTTTTACACGTTCACCTAAATGCACACACATATTCTCCACAAAACTAAACCAATCATTCAGAATAATTGCAAATTAAGTTTAATCCCGTATGAAACTGAGAGGCAAATGGTAAAAGTGCAAATTCACAATGGGACAAAAATATCGTATCTCACGCGAGACTTTAATCTCACGAGACAATTATTTCATGATGTAATTTTTTATAATTATTTTGTCATGAATTTAATGAAATTAGGCTCTCATGAGACAAGTTTCATGATATATATTCAAAAATCTCATCTCTCGCAACTATTTTCATTATTCAGTTGTTGCTGAGATTTTCGTTTCATGTAAAATCTGATCGTGGATTAGCACCTTAACAGCAAACAGTACGAGAGAGAATTGAGTAACATACTTCTATCCAGACCTTGCACCAAACATCGCAGGGTAAATTTCAGAGAAATTCCACATAAACCTAGAATTTCTGATAATTACAAATGAACATAGAATACAATCTCAAGTCTAATACCTTCAACTACATTCCCCAAGTATGCACAGAGCATAGCACAGCGCTGCTTGAAATGACGCCATGATGCACGCTGCCTTAAGCCACCATCCCACATGTGCAACATGCAGCGCAGACCACTTTTAAAACGCCACTTTTCAAATGCATCAAGCGTCCCCCGTGAAAGCACACCTTTCGAAAACTGTTCGATTTTAAGTGCCTCAAGGGTGGCCAGCCTCTAGTATCGGGCACGCGGGAGCGCGGCTTAAAGCTGCACGTTCTCGAGCACGAAATTTATTTTCAGCCGATACCGATTCCACGGCAGCTTTCGCTCCAGCGAGGTGCGTTTTACGATCGCTCGCAAAAAAGCTTCGCCGCTCTCCACTCGGATATCCTTCACGAGTATCCTTCAATTAATACGAACGACCGTGAGGGTGGGGACAAAGCAGCTTAATTTGAAAGTCTGTATTCAATTCGAGCGTCTAAGCGTCCATCGAGGCTGGACCAGGCTGAAGCCTGGACGATCCACTCGAACATATCTGGCGCGCGGGCAAGTGCCACAGGCGACGTGTTATTCCGACGTTCGATGAATGCCCCTCATCCCGAAAATAAATAACAGAGCTGACTTAACTCAATTATATCACTGCCATATTACGGAAAAATATCATAACGCGGAGGGGGGGGGGGCTGACATCTGTCGTCTGCACCGTCATTTGTGACGTTGATCGAAACCGACATCGCGATTCGCATGATTGGCGGACGTACGCACGGAAACGAGGAATATTTCACCGACCTGGCCCCCCCCCCTGAGTGTCGTGTAACGCCAGAGATCAATTATTATTTTCTTTCGAGGATTGTCAGTGGGTAAACGACTTCCTCCTGCTTTCGATATCGATTTTTTATTTAGAACGTGGTTGAAAGGGTTTTGGAGGTTAAATCCGTAATTTAGACTTCTGCGTTGGTGTAACCGATGTAATACAAAATAAGAGATGAATTAAATTTTTTTAGATTTTTGACTTACCCCACTTTCATAATCACCGGCACGTATATGAGTAAGTGTTAGGATTAGATCGCCTTGGGAATTAGAGTTCACTGATCGCTGCAAACAGTTTTTATGAACTTTAAAAATAACTGGAGATGACTGGTTTAAATCTCAAAAAGGCTGATGAATAAAACTTTGCAAGAGAAGTAAAATACTTTGTGATTTTAAGTATAAACAATTATACCGTTTCGAAAAATAATTGTGTGACACTGTAGAAGTACTTTGCTATGAGTATGGTCATAATAATAACGATCACCGCGTGTAATACTAATAATCCGTAAAAATCAGCACATTTTTGCACATAAAACGATGTGCACGTTCCACATACATAATGGATAACGAAGAAATTAAACGAACACGCAGAACTGAACGTTACAACACCCGTTCACAATTTACGACTCGATCCATCCTCGAATAAACGCTGAATATTACATTCCCCTCGCACTAAAATAACGTTATCCAACCTCGCGAATTATTCGTATAAATTACATAATTAAATACATGGCGGACGGCAGCGATATGCTGCTTGTACGATCTGCCATTGTCGAATACGTGTAGGTACCTATGTAAATGAAATTCGGTTCGCGGATCTAATTCTCGACAGGGGTGAAGGAAAAAAGAATAGACAGGGGTGGGAAGAGACGGTAGGAAAAGAATTAAACGGGAGGGATCGTGCAACAGATACGATAGCGTCAATATTGAATTGTTCCGCTGGAAATTAATCGGGAATATTCATATCGGTGACGGCGAAACGTGCGTATCATTCGTGTAACAATTTCGCTCCGATAACAATGGTAATCAAAGCAAAATATTCATGGGACGCGCGATTATCACTTCTTCGGGGATCGTCTCTGATGGCTCGTTATCGTTCCATCCGCGATAGCCGTTTGTCGGGCTAATGTTAATCGACGGAATTAACGGTAATTAGCGATGAAATTTTCCTTCATCACTAAACGCGTGAAATTCACGTGTCGAGTGTCATCACGCGAAACCTGTGCATCATTTAATGCAGACTAAAGGGTTGAAGTTCGTCTACCCGCGAGACGCGTAATTGCAATATGATGCAAATTCACGTTGTCACTTGCGTACGTAATTCTTCAAGTTTGCGTGGGATATTTAATACAGTTGAACTAAATCCACATTCTTAGTGTGATAGACAGTGTGTTTTGTAAATGTTTGAATGAAACTGTGCTTGAAATCTTCTATTGCTATAGAAAATGATTGACTTGTACTACTGGAAATCAAAGCTTGCTGCATTTATGTTTCTGTACATTTTAGTCACAGTTATTATACACATGCCGCGTACCTATACTTAAACTTCAGAACAATTGAAAGAGGTTTAAATATTACTTTAATTGTGAGAAGGTTCGATGCTCGCTAAATTCGAATATATTAGGAAGTTTGTAGCATACTAAAGTATTAACGAGTTCATTTCTGAATCTTGTATCTAATCATTATAGATCTGGAAAGGAACTATAGCCAATAGTTAAATTTGCCACTGCTCATAATTGGCCCCAGTGACTCTGTAAGAGTTCAACGTCCCTTAACAAATGAGGCGTTGATCCAAATTTATCCCCCATTGTTTCACAGCACAGATCGGGCAGGTTTCGTCCGTTAATGCATAAAATCATCAATGCCTCTACCCTCCTCTCGTTTTTTCCATCGAAACGCGAGCGTCAATGGTCCCAAATGTACATCGACCAATCGTAAACGCTCGTCCTCTCGCATGCAGTAAATCGATGCTCCATTGACCGAATAGTCGTAATGATTCTTCGGGAAAAAAGGGAAGCTGGCCGAGGGGGTTGGGTGGCTTCGGGGCCGCGGAAAAAATTGTCCCCGCGGGATGTACGACGCAACGTGAGACAGAGGAATGGCGACGGCGCCAGACGAGCAAAAATATACGATAATCGTTAACCCGGAAGCTCTAGTGTCCTCGTGTACGTGTATCACTGTAACCAAATATCGAAAGTGTCTGTTCATCGATAGGAATCGAGCGCGTTCCACTTTCGGGGGAAAGAATCTCCTACCGTGATATTCTGGTGCGGTGATAACGATCTCTAAATGTTGCTAGAAATATGTATATCATAGTTGCCCTTGAAATTACCGCGACAAAAATTAAGGGTTGGAAGTTTCTTTGAGAAGGACGAAGTATAATCTTTAAATTATTTAATGATTTAAAATTAATTTTTTAAACTTCGATTGCCAGTAGATAGTTTCAGGGTTGTTACATATGTTATTGAAGAGTGGGTATAGTATGGTGTTAGTATAATCTTTTATTCTATTTTTATTTTCACTTTCATTTCCATTTTCATTTTCACTTTCATTTCCATTTTCATTTCCATTTTAATTTCAATTTTCACTATCATTTCATTTTCATTTTCATTTTCATTTTCATTTTCATTTTCATTTTCAAAGTGTTATGCACTCTTGTTATGTAATGGGTTTAAACCCGTTTATGAATAATAATAATAATCATAATAATAATAATCGAAGAGGAGATTACAAAATTAGCAGAATCTATTAAAGCAGAACTTGGAGATTCTGTAAGTAAATTTTGTCATGAGCAGGAATATTGATTACCGTGTCGTTGCAAATTATTCACATATTAAAAGGGAGAACACTAAATTAATCGGATAAATTAATTACACGAAATTCCAGGCGACGAATTGCAGATTTTTCACGCGGAACGTGCGAAAATTACAATCAACGAGACATTTTCTTCCCGTCCACACCTTCCCGGGCACACCTTCGTGAAAATATGAGTCAGGCACTGCACGTATCCAAGAATCCGAATCTGATAATTGCATTTTACAACCAAACAAAAGAACCATTTGCATCTCATTAACGCGGCCAGCGAACCGTTCAAACGCGTGCGCCTCGTTTGTTTCGACCCTGTCGATGCGACGTGATAAAAAAACCAGAAAGAAAGGGAAAGGAGGAGAAGAACGAAAGAAAAATTCTATATATACGACGACCCATCGATGCTGCCTATTAGCGATTAACTTTTTTTGTTGCGATAATCACGGATACCACCAGGGACGCGTCCGCATCGCCATTACGAATAATTTGCATCCTCGTATTGCAGTGATGGTTATTCCGATTCCCCAGCGACACTTCGATTCCACTTTCGACTAATGCATTTTCCAATGGAAGATGGGTGGGGGCATGTAAATTTGCAATAGTTTCATCGCGAAGTGCACTGGAAATGTGACTGAAGGTTGGAGGATTCATATTCTTGCTTGGGCAAGATTCTACCTGTTTCTGCTTTAAATATTATACACGGTGTTCGAAATTTCAAAGTGGAAAAAAATTAGCTAGCAATACGTGAGATTAAGCATGTATTCTGGTTGTAGTTGAATGAGTGTTGTAAATCATTAAACTTAGCAAACGCGAAATCAGGGATGATTGATGTAACTTTTTACCTATTTATTTTAGCTGACGATAATCTAACAATGCAATTTCATCCTGTATTTTTGTATTTTTCTAAAAGTTGGTTTATGTACATATTACATTCATTATAAAGTTTAAATCGATATTTATAAATAAATTGATCATGTTTCATAATCGTACCACTATAATCGTAACAGGACGTTTTGAGAATTCATATAGGTTGTATACATATACATATATATATACATGCATCATATATATAGGTGAATATTTTCATTTGTTAAATATTTTCTTCTTTATTTGTTATTCGTACTATTTTAGAAGAGATACGATTTAGGAGACAGGTTGCCTAAATCGTACTATTTATAATACGTCACAAAAGAATTAATAACAAATTAATCTATTGTGAACAAATGTTTAAACACCTGAATGATAGGTACCTAAAAGATCATGTCTATTGCTGTTCATCAAATTGAATTACAAATAAATAATCTTAATGTCGAACACAATATTAGAAATTTATTACGTCGACGCACGACAAACAGTACACTGATAATTTTACAAGACCAACGCCGCAGAGCATACAATTATCTCTGGCTGCGTTCATCGAAACAGAACTGATTTCTATGTCATCCGAGAGAAGCAATCAAAACAATCGACCAACACCTAATTAACGCGGGAATCATGCGTAACTGGCAATAACGATTCTGCGGTCAGCGACATTACTATTTATCAATTACTGAAATCAATATTTGGGAGAACAATTCACGACTATGCAAAACTAATAGCCCAGAATGAATAGTTCACACCTAGGAACGATGAGTAACCAAGCCTATTAACATTTTTCACTCCAAATATGCCTCGAAGCCACAACAAAGTTAAAATGTCATTAAAATTAAAATCTTGTACCGACATCAACGAATTATTGGTTTCGAAATAACTGTAATATATATTTTTGTTCTGTTAAAAAATTCTCTATTTAATTTGCTGCACTCAGCAAAATATAGGGGGCCGAGATTCATAGTGATTCAAGTCACTCGCATGATGTTTCGCGTAAAATAATGCTTTCGCGTTTGGTGTTATAAAAAACTCTACGCTTATATTGCAGTTGTAGCAACACATCTAAAGGTTTAAAATACAACTATAGTAAATATGTATATACTTAAAAATAAGTACAAAACAATGGGAACTTTTCTACTTCATCTTATGTACATTGAAGGGTGGTTTTACCCCCAAAAAGTGCAAATGTCTAATTACGTTTCCTCCCTATCGCTGACCTAACTGTACACTTATTACATTGTATATTGTTCATTTTGTAACACATGGGATTCCACCCAGTATACAAATAAATAAATTAATGAAGGATTGAGTTGAAGTGCAAACGTTTAACATTATTATTAAAAAAAAGAAACATAAATTGTCGCAAATGTACCACCTTTATCGTTTCCCCAATTTATCATCGTATCTCGTTATCACAGTAGCAAATAATCGGGCCCATAAATAATAAGAGCAGGCGATCCTGAGGGCACCAGGCAATTATTCGAACAGCCGGAAATTTATTCGCCGAGTTATCCCGATAAGATGCGCAGCTTTCGGTTGAAATATCAGTGGGTACCCTTTGGACTTGGATTCGTTTAGTATCCCGAAACGCAAAGTGAAGAGGGTCGTCCTACATATTCATATATAAACTCCGACCGAATATCAGCTCGTCCCTCTGGGCTATGCGTACCGTGACATCCCTTCGAAATGGACCAAAGCGTGTATTTAATACGCAAGAAAATATTTGTACCGGCCGTGCTGCGCAGGAATTCTCCACGTTTTAGTAAGGTGAGGTAGATAATTGGTGGTAGAATTGTGGCGAAGGTTATTTCGCGAGTAGACGAGTGAAAAATGCAGAACGACATATTTTTGTTTGGTCGTTGGGTTTTTTAGAAGAATGACGGGACAGATCGTTGATATAAACGAGCAATTAGCGAATGAGGTTAGCTTAATTATGAATAACTGTATGTGTTTGGGTACGATCAATATGGTATTCCATCTTCGAAGCAATTTCATGCTTAGTGTGTTTTCTGCAGGTTGATATTGGGGATATATTTAAGAAGTCAGCGATTTATGAGGGGAAGTAATTAGTGCGTAAAAATGTTAATCAGGGAATTGTATATCTGAGGGGATATGTATTATTCTTGACATTTAAAATGTTAAGTACAGTTTTCTTCAAAGATAAATTATTTGTGCATAGAATAGTACTGGCTAAGCTAAGATCAATTTTATTAATTTATTCGAAAAATTTTCTCTTGAAAAATAATAGAAGAATAATATGAATTTGCAGAGGAAATGTATGGAACTGCGATTTCGAAGTTTATTTAACGGGAAGGTACACACTCAATTCCATATCGAATCGTTGATTCGGGTCAGGATATTTTCAGTGAGTGTACAAGCAAAGGTTATCTGCTTCGTTGTCGACGACTTTATGAATGATTTGTAGCTCGTGACGAGGGAGAGTCGAGGGTTGAACGGAAATTCAATTGACCTTTTTCTAATGTTAGTACAAAATACTCTTGCAAGAAACTCCATGCAAACGAAACATACATATAAGATCACATCCTCTTGAACATTATTTTTCTATAATCACGGTTAAAAAAAAAATCTTAAATAAAAATCCATGGTCAAACGAACACCCACCCTTATTCCCCCTTATCCAATCCTTATCAAAATTTATTTTCCTATTTTCATGAGTATCAAGCACAGTTGGGTTAAAAAAGAATATTTAAATAACGGATCAAATAAAAGTTACTTTAACTTCAGATTATTTGGCACACAAAAGTTAATTTTTTGATTCGACGAATAAAGTTCATTTTTTGATTCGATGAGTAAAGTTAAGTTTTTATTCGTCGAGCCTTTCAACATCAGCATCGAATATATTTTTCAACCTTAACTTCAATTTTAACTGTAACATTAACTTTGCCTGTATTCGACGACAAATAATTCTCCGGCGCGCGTTCGAGCCGCCAAATTTTTTTAACCCCCTCCCCTCGCGCCACGTAAAAAATTACAGAGGCCATGGATGGCACAGTCTCTCGTACCCCAGAAGAACGAGTCTCGACTTTGTCGCTGAACGCTCCTGAACTATTTCAAAGAGTACCTACATACATACACCCCTCGAGTTTCCGCGCGAGCCCGGCCACGTGCGGGCTAGCAGCGCGCGCCATGAAAACCCGAGGGGGCGCCACTCAATCCTATGAATTACCGCAGGTGTCCGGCGATCTGGTGCATTAATGCTAATGCGGGGGTGTTACCGAATTGTTCAACAAGCGCAGATTGAACAGCGCGACCCGTTATACAGCAGCCCTGCGCGGGGACTGTTGATGCATTATTCAAGCGCAAACGCCGCCACGTGTACGTCGCCTCGGCGTTGTTGCGCGTTAACTTGCCCCAAACTCCTCTGGCACAAGCTCGAACGGCGAACGGACACGCGGGCAGAGACAACGTTTAGTGGGAAAGAGGGAGAGAGAGAGAGAGAGAGTGGGGGGTTGGGAGGGATGCTAACACGAACGACCCTGCAACCCTTGGTTCACGCTTCGCGGGAGCGAAAACGTCTAGAGACGACGGAGAAACCTGGCGACGCGACGTTTCGAATTATTACACCGCGACGGGACCAACAGAGGCAAAGAGAGAGAGAGAGAGAGAGAGAGAGAGAGAGATTTTCTTCCTTCGTTCCACGATCGATATCCGACCGGAATCTTCGTTTACCCTCCACTGGAGCCTCTGAAATCTCCGTTGTCCGTAATTGGCCACTCGAGAAACAGAGAAAGAAGGAGGGTGGAGGCGCAGCATTCGAGAGGAACGAGCCTGGTTCTCCAGATGCTGGCCGAGAATCGAGTAAATATGTAGGTACTTAAATACGTAGCAGACCCCGCGTAGATTCTCTCTGGTGCCCGTAGGTTCCATTGCCCACCTCCCCCTCTCCCCCTGTTCTGCTGCTGGATCAAACGAACGGATTCCCTTTCAAACCCCCAGGGCGAAGGGTGCAGTCGGGCCAAGGGTGGGTCGAATTTTTCTCGAATGCCGTCCGCGCGGCGTAATGATCCGCGAGAGTTATTCTGCTCGCGAATGCCTTCGATTGGGGCCAGAGTTACGGGCAAGATGGAAAATCTCCAATTAGGAAATTTTCCATCGGATAGGAGGAAATTGTTTGCGGTAACGAATGGGGCGACCACTTGACGCGGGGCACGAGCTTTGTCTGAAGTTTCAAAGTTTCTCTCGAGACTTCTTTCGGGGTGGTTGTTATGAAATAGTGACACCGATTAGGGCGGTAGCCTGTGCGTGAGGTATCGAACTTCTATACCCAAAGTTCGGTGGGTATAATGTGTATGATGCATTTGTTTGCGTGCGTGTGTTCACTGTGTATTAGGGAGAGTGGCACGTGGTGCGTGTTTGGAGGATTCGGGAACCTTCTTGATGTTTCGCGAATCTTCTGGACACGTCTGGAAGCTGTGATAAAAGTGAATCGCGACCGACCAGCGACCACGCGTTCTCCTTGCCATGCGAATTGCGAAGGCACAGCGTTGGAGTGTCGTAACGTTTATTCTTCAATATATATTATATTCATTTCAAGTTCCAATCAGTGTTTGATTACTGGCCTAAACCCTTAAGGGGTCTCCCTACCTACCTTGACGGACGAGAAATGATGCGAATTTTGGGAACTTTTTAAAACAATAGTGCGTTGCGTGACAAGGGAGAGAAGAATGCGATTTCGACGAGCGTGAAGTTTGCTGCCCGAGCGCAGCCAGGGGCAAAACTTCACGCGAGGCAAAATTGCATCTCTCCCTTGTCACGCACAATAGTTTTTTCAACACCTGCATGAAAGGTGTGCTTTTGAAAGCCTGCTGAGCGAATCGCAAAAAAATATTCACGTTCGATTGCGTTTTTATTGAAATAAAAAGAAAGAAACTAAAAGCACTGCTTGCGATAAAGTCCACTTTTCGGTTATCTCACCTCTACATAAATTTATTGTACATCGTCTACTTTTCCTTCGATTATAATTATTTCCTTAATTCGAAATAATATTCACTTCTACGAGTAACGTGCTATCATACTGAACTCTGTAAAAACTCGCCGTGCTGGAAAATCTTGTTCTCCTTTGCAAACGCACAGAAAGGTTTTTTGATAACGTCTGATTAAAATATTACAATATGTAGGTTAGTACTTAGTCGGACCTCAATTTATTTCGGGGATAAATCTAGACTAATAAACACGAATGTACGTTGTCGAGTCATTATTTTCTGTGTCATAGTAAATTCAAGAAGGTGCACGATGTATATGTATATCGTGTATTAGGAACATATTCGTCGGTTTCGTGTGCTGAATAATTCAGTCGATTTATCACGCCGATTGGTAATAATAGACAGCATTTGGTTACACAATGCCTACTATTTTCTCTGTCGATGGAGCATAAAAATAGAAGGATGAATATGAAACAACGCCTACATTTCTACATTCTTGAAATTCTCATAACTCGAAAAGTAAAATGCTACAATCTTGCGCCCACAATATAATTTATTCTTATTCTGCTTCGTGCCATTAACGACAGCCCTGTAAACTCATGCTATTAACTATTTCGTGGCTACTATAGATCAGTTTTTAACACTGACAAAGACAATCAGGGATACTTTTCAAAATATTCGACAACAGCTTGGACAAACACGTAGCAAAGAATTGCCACGGCACGGGACGAAGCGAGAAAAATCGAGGGTATCCAGACAGTGAGTTGGAAAATAAATGTTTGTCTGCTTTGAGAAATTCGAAAGAAAAAGGGGGGGAAAAGTGTAGGCGACGAAGAAGAAAATCCTGAGTTGAAGAAATAGAAGGGGAAGAACAGGAAACGAGGCCAGTATCTTCGTCAAGAACGGAAATACGATCAACTGCATGCAACGAGGTGCATATACACAGATACGTTGTTTACGACTATCGAAGGCTCGAATGAATCGGTCTAACCAATCGATATTGTACACGCTGTATTTCCTTTGCTTGTTTGCGAGGATTGATTGGAAAAGTTGTTTTTGCGCGTATGTCAGTAAACGAATGATTTCATAAAGAATTCGCATGTGTGTACAAAAGAATTGAAAGGACACATTGTTTTTTATCGGTTTCATGAACTTGAGTAGGTATATATTTACGCTACTTTTTTCAAGCTTAAATTAATTAAGTATGCTTGCTGGCAGAAAATATTAGTATTAATTTGAATGATTTTACCGATCTCGAGGATCTTATCGATGATCAAATCGAATATGAAATTAGCATGATGAAAATTTAGAGTTTTATCTTTGTTTATAAAAGTTTGTTTATTATATGAAATATAGTATAATTAATGAAATAATGTAGTATTAATGAAGTGATACCTGTTTTCACGAAAAGTTGTAAAATTTGCAAACTCCAATCGCGTGTATTTATCAAACAAATTCTAAACCAGCAAATTGATGACTTAAACCCCCCCTAATATCACGTGGACCACGTTATATCTCAATTTCATAAAAATCCCTCGACATCCTGTGCAAAAAGCGATCGATTTATCGAGGAATGCCCTATACGCCTTTCGAAAGCTAAAGGGTTAAGTGCTTTTTCACACGAAACACATACCTCCCTTGCTCGCGACTGGTATTTCCCGCACATTTCCCACCCCTTTCCACCTTCTTTAAATAAATATTGCCTGCCAGTCGTGAGCCTCAAAACTGTCGCGCAGAAAATAAGTCGACGGTGATGGTGCTCCTTATTAATTTTCGCGTGGGAAGCATAAAAGCTGCACACACCTCCGCGATTCTCAAACGATTAAAATTCAAGCACCACCCTTTCTTCCGCCCCGAAAAAGAAAACCAAGCGAAGCAGCTACTTTGTCAGACATTGGACAATTAAGTGGCTTAATGGGAAACGATGTAATGCATTCAGCGACTTAACGGAGCGCGTTCCGTGCACAAAGGGTCTAGGACGGGGAGACGCGTGTCGAAATGACTGTTATGTGCCGAGGTGAATGAAGCCGCTGGAACTACAAATTACTAATTACACCGCTCCCTTAGGGAATGCGGTGTCGAGCGCGGCGTAATGTATGATGCACGGCGACGACGACGCGGCCGCTCTGCGATACAATACCGTAATGTATACAGGACGCCCGACGAATTCCCTTTGTGCCATATTATGCGCGGGCTTTGAGTATTCTTGAATTCGACTCGTGAAATTCGATGGCTGGGTAAAAGCGGGAACGGCCTGTGTCTTTTGAGCGGCTCGCACCGTGACGCTGGCGGAAAAAGCGACTGCCGGCGGTATCCAGGGGAACGAAAAATGTTTCGTGCTACCAGTCTCACAGAGGGCACGGAAAAAGGAAACCGAATTCCTTCGTTAACGAGTGCTCGAAAAATCTACGCTAGCGAGACCGAAGTCGCTCGAAGGTTGTACCAGTCTTTCATCTGAATTTTCATATTCTCCAATGGAGGGTGCTTTTCAGATGGGAAACTTCGATGGCGAGTGATAGACGCAGGGTGCAGTCTGTTTGATGTCAATAGCACACGTTTATTATTTTCCTTGTATGTTTCTGGAAGAATGAATGAAACGTATTCCGGGGAAAATAGAAGTACCTTTTCTGAAATTCAAGCCTTTTGATTATTTGACGGAAAGGCCACCGTGAGTGAAATACACTGTGGCTTCCTGTGAAAGCTCCCACTGATTTTTAAGCAAAGTATTTTTTCTCTTATTTTCGAGACGCTCACACCTGTAGCTACCACTCGTACATGTGGAAATTTGGGCCCCTTCGAACATGCTTCTGGGGGAAAGCACACACGAAACAAGCATCAGGCCCTGGGGGGATAGTATTTTATATAGATATACCATCAGTAGAAAGAGTGAAAATTTCAAAACGGATGATTTGCTTAAAAATGACAGGCGAAGAAAACATAAGATAACACATGTACCTATACATGCATGACGTGTCTCCGAAGGCCCCTATCCCTCAGATAATTTCAAAATTCTTTAGCACTGCATCCACCCCGTAGCCTGATCGTAATTCAGAAGCTGGTACGCGCTAGAGTTTCATCGTCTCTGGAGCTGGTCGAAAGGACGTCGCTGTATATCGACTTCTTCGATATAAAAGGGGCTCGGGGAGACGTAAGGGCAGGAGGCAGGGACAGATATGAAACTGCATGCAGGCTCGCGAGTATCATAACACGCCCCTTCCTCTCGTTACGAAAGGAACGCCAATTGAACCGACAACAAGCCGTCCAATCGTCCACTGCCGGGGACTCGATAACCGGTAAAAACGCAACGGAATCCGTATCGTTTCGCTCGAAGGGGGCGAAAGCACGCCGAGCACGGGGTGGCGTGACGGTGGGGAGAGAAGAAAGGCAGGGAACGGGACACGGGAGCGTCGAAAAATGTACGGCAAGGGTCGAAAGCTCAGCGTCACGTTCCGCAGTGTGCGCTTCTCGGCTCCACTCGAGCTTCTTTACTGGTTAAGCTCGCCGACTCGCCTCTAAATCGAATAAAAGTCGGATAGTCTCCCCGGCTTCCGCCTTATTTACGAGAGGACAGAGAGAAAAAGACCGTACGCGGCGCAACAGAAAGAAAGGTGTGCCCACGCGGAAGAAAGATGGGACGACGGCGAGGGGTGATCGGGGGAGCGTGTGTACACGATATTGGATAAAACGGCGCGATCATCGGGTCATCGTTATCTTCGATTCATGGATTATCACGGAATTCAATCCCAAGCTGGACGCTGGTGGTAGATGTGTCTCGTCTGGAGGAGGAGGAAGCCTGGCGGAGTGTGACTTGGGCGGAAGATGAATTGGCGGATACGCTTACAGTGTATCGTTGGATGTGTATTGGATGGTGTAATGGACTTTGTAAATGATGCAGAGCAATGCTTTGGTGTGTCTATGGGAGTGTAACAGATTAGAAATGCAGGAGTTGTAGACTGCTGGAACTTCAAATGATTTGAAAACGATGGGTTGGGGAATATCGTTAATTCTATATTGATAATATTGTAAAATATTTGGTTTCTTTGTACAATTTTCCGGTGATATGTTATTGACATGGATTAAATACCAAAAATAAATTTCTGGTAAATATTATATGTTTGCATTTTGTTTAAATGGCATGTGCAAATATTGAATACGCATGTTTTATTAATTTTGTTACAGTGCTTTTCATCGTTTTCTACATTGATTAAACTTTTGTTCAACTGCATAATTATGATAAATTATTATTACTGAAGTTTAAATGTAATGAAAACGAAATGGCTATCATAGTATTATATGTATATGTTTAAATGTTGGTTCAAATAATGGTTTCAGTACACCAAATAAAGTTAAGAATAATATACTTCATTGTACCTTAATTATTTCCTTATTACGGAGAATATTCCTTATTCCTAGTTCTAACACTGAATTACAGTGTCTGTTCAGAAAACAAGTAGAACAAACCACGTACGGTCAGCCATACCTTTACTTAACCTTCCACATGTTACAGAATTCTTTATATATTTAGTCAAACTTAATATGTTAATATAGGACGTGAAACTAACATGGAGAATAGTAAAAACATTTTTAACAATAATATTTTCTATGCGGCGCACCATTCGAATGACTTATCGTGAGTTGAATTCTGTTCAGGGGCACATTTGATCATCTTAGCCAGCTATACCCTTACTCCGCAACGCAACTACAAAGCCCTCGCACGAGGTCACGAAAATTTCTCTCCGCTCCCCGGAATTTATTCAACCGCTCCGCTTCCCTTGTTCTTCAAAACACCATTCAGCGTGAGCACACGGAGCAGCCTAGCCGCCTCGGCGCGTGTAAACACGCGGCAACAATCGAGACGCGGGCACGACCGCGATTCCCGGATAATTTGCACGGGAATCCAGCCGGGGCGACGGCCCGTCGAAATCGTCAAACTCGCGGAAAGCGTTTATTAGCTCAGGAGCAAGGTAAACTCGCCTCAGGTGGTAACTTTAAGTGACTCAGCCCGTATGGAATATTTACACACGTTAACGCCGTGCCTCGCATGCGTCGACTACGCGAGAGGGGAGGGGGGGGGGGGTGGTCGAGGGCCTGAGTTATGGCAGGCCTGGCATTGTGTCTGTTCCGTCTGGCATTATCACGAAGTGCCGCGCGGAAGTCTTCCGTGTATTTGTGCAACGCTAGGCCAAGAGTCCCGTGGAAACAATTAATCTAGCCCTCTGATTACTCCTCCGACTACCACCGCAGCATCGCCCCCGAACACCTCCTTCCCGTTCTGGTATCCTGCCACCGAGACTCGGCTCCACCGACGACTTCAGACGTCAAAACTCGAGATATTAATATGTTCTCCGGGATGACAGAACGAACACCGACTCGCCCCGCTCCTCGGACCTATAGATATCCTGGGCTGATTAAATTATTATTGCCCTGTCCATTCGAACCGAGAAGGTGGGGTGAAATACTTTCCTCCCCGCCTGGGAATTCCGGCGCGTCTCGCGGAGGGGTTACTTACAATAATTAGAGAAGGTTATTGGAACTGGTAATCAGTAATCCGTAGGGGGTAACAGTTAGTAGTCTTTGGATGTCTGTTTGATGTCTTCACCCCGATAACAAGGGTGATTAACTGGTGAACTTGATAGGATCAGTGATTAACTTTGTGCGACGAATTTATGGAGGAAATTAGGGCTGGGACTATTCGAATAATTTAATATTCGAATATTTTACAAGTATTCGAATACTACTGGAATATTTCAGTATTCGAATACTACTGGAATATTTCAGTATTCGAATACTGATGTATTGCTTGTAAAAAAGTGAACCTAAAGAACTTGATTTATAATTCACACCTACTATTCGAATACTTGGATATTCGAATTATTTTCGCCAAATAATTGAGCAACTGAAGTATTCGAATATTCGAATACCGAAAAATTCGACAAATAGTCCCAGTCCTAGAGGAAATTACTTGATCTTTTACTGTGAGAGATAAAGTTAGTTTTCTGATAATCGCTTGTTCCTAAATTCTGAACTTTGCGTAATTGCGGTGCATATTTCTCGTCACGAGCAAATTCGATATTCTATAGGTTGAGATTCTAAATTCTCCACGTGTCACTGTACTAATATTTGGAATAGCTTCCCATAATTTATTCCTCTCAATATTCATTTACGCGTGGGAAATTATCGGTTATTCAAACGGGCGAGTGACGTTCGACAGTTTATCCAAACGTATCAAATCGAGGGTATTCGATTCGAAAATATTACACGGTAGTGCGAACTTCGTGGCATGCGTCCCTGCATGCCAATATGAGGTTACATAATAATTACGTAATTAAAGAGGCAGAGGGCGTGAAAGTACGCGCATTCATTACATTGCGAAACAGAAGGCGGGCGAAAGCCAGATAATTATAATGCTGTGTGTGAAAATTACGACGCAAAGGATTGAAAGTGAGATTGCAGGTTGCAGAACGTGCTGCGACATGCACTCTATGTTTGCAAACCTGCTGGAACTAACGAGACCGAACTTAAATTCAACAAAATACTCTTTTAATATTAACGAAAACATATCATTCAATTATTAGACTGGTCTTAATTAAATAATAATAATATTCAACTGTCATTAAAGATTGATTTTATCCAAGACTAATTGTAATTTAAACTACGATACTTCCAGTGTTTGAAGTATGCATAAAATCATAGTTTCAATTAATAACGGTAACTAAATATTTTATAAATGAATGGCGAGACGATAATGTTGGAATCACATCTTACTATGAATTTGAAGTGTCTGAAGGTAAGAACGAACATGAATCGAATCATCTATTTAAGGGGTTACATACACCTAGAATGGTCGAAAAAATCGATTTGTCTAATAAAAATTTCGTAGAAACTACAACATCAATGGGAAGTTAATTCTATGGCCCCAGGAATCGACGATCTTCTGTAAATTTAAAAAAAAAATTATCTCACTTTAATCTGTACCTTAAACGTTAAACGCTATTTTTCAAATTGGTGCCACTGATATTTCACACACTATTGACCCAATTTGAATGAAACTTGGCACGATTATTTCTCACATCAATATCTCAGTACAGGCTTTGTCATAGGGATTTTTTTTTAATAGCCACAGTTTAAACTGATGAAATTTCTCAGAAATTGCATTTTAAAGTTCAATCACTTATATTTTTTAAAAAAAAGAAAATTTAAAAACTTGCCACCAATGAAGACTACGTTTTTATTTACTTTCAGGCACATTTTTCTTTTTTTCATTTGGATGACACCCAGAGGAAATATTTTTGGCACCGCAAGGTCCTACGTAACGACCCTGCTTTTTTTAACAGTTGCTACGCGGTGAACAAGAACATCACAATTTTTTTTTTAAAAATATGTTTTAAATTCGAAGCTTTCAAATGTATTTTACGACTTTTGATTACCAAAATTACTTATAGGTAAACGAAAATTTCACAGTCTTAAGTGTATGCAACCCCTGACAAACTCCTATATTATTTAAACTAATCGAAGCGATAGTTTCATTAATCTCACAATGAACTGAAAAGTCCTACAACCGTACCACCACATTATTCAGTATCTATTATAATATTATTTCGTATCTAGCAATTTCATTTCTGGTAGAATCCTCCCAAACAAATTATTCTCATTAAACGAAACAATTGGAAGCAAGAACTCATATAAATTCACTTGACACTTGAAGTTTTGAATGTAGATGGCAAGAAATTTTTCCAAGTCTTTTACAATTTCATATTAACTAAAAAGTCCACGTGTCTCCTTTGTGCCATTCTTATCTCCAGACCTTTCGCATTCGCACAATCATGATCGATGAGGATAATACAAAATAGATGGCTCACCAACGACGTGCAGATAGCCGTATTGTGTCTTCGCAGTCGCCGTATTAATCTGGCACATGTACCTCCCCTTGTCGTCCTCTTGCACCTCTTTGATATGTAGGAACCAGGTCCTATGTTTATCATGCGACACGGATATCCTGGGGTTCCTGGTGATAACGTGATGCTGTACCGTCAGGATGGCGCTCTTGTCGAAAAGCATCCAGGCCACCTGAAACGAAACGGGAAACCTCGTCACATCGTAAACAATGATTTACGGCCACGCATCGATTACCATAAAATTGCAATTCCCATCGGGGCATCGTTAAATATCACCGAACTTCATCCCGTTGAAATATCGCTATTTACCGAGTCACGGAATAAACGAAACATTGTATATACGCGGATTATGTTTGCATTATTCAAGCGCTCACTTTATTACAAAAATCGTGAAATTTTAAATGATACTTCGGTGTTTTATGGTGCCAGAATATTCACGTTATTATCCTAATTTACATGGATTATTTTATCCAGAAAAAGATCTGCGTGGGCGAATATAATAATTGTACTGTTTCAAGGAACGGAGGAGGAGATGCAAAGGATGATACAGGGTAAGGGAGAAGGCGAGGTTAAATGGAGGATCTAATCCTGCTGAACCGGACAAATCGTCGTGGAGAGCGAGAACCAAACATGGAATTCCGGACGAGATGGATGATCTACGGTGCTTTCAAGCGGGCCAAGTGATCTACGGACTCGAGGAGGTTATGGATATTCATTGGTAGAATGAATCGCTTCGGGGAATTGCGGGCAGCCTCCTTACGGCTATATCCGGGGGAACAGAAGCGTGACGACGCCTCTATGTACACTAACGCTATTTCACGGGGAAAGTTTTCTGCTACACTCGATCAACGGACAAACACGAAGCGATCTGCAAACAACCGGACGTCCATTACGGATTCTATTGTCTCAACGATAAATTTGATTGGCCGTTGATACGCGACACACAAGGGGGAGCAGAGGAACAGTGCTTGGGTTCGTGGAACGACTATCTTCCTCTTTGTAACGAGGAAAGATAAGGGACGTTAACCAGGATGAAATTAATACTTGAAGGGAGAATTTCAGATTTTGAGGATAAATGTTTCGAGAATATTTTAATTGGATTTAGTTCCGTGAAGTTTAGTGCGGATGGTGATTAATTTTGGTGATTGAGTTGGGTATGGAGAATATTGTCTTTTGAGATGTCTTTTTCTGTTTTAAGGGTCCATTCTACTTTGACGGTTGAACAAGCCCTATTTTCAAGAATTTTTTTTTAGGAACTATTGTACGGATTCTGATGTTTCTGATGTTTTTTAGGAACTATTGTACGGTTCCTACAAAGTTGCGTTAACAAAATTTTGAAAAGAGTTTAGAAAAAAATACCTGAAGGAAAAAAAACTTTTTTCAAAATTTTGTTAACGCAAGTTTGCAGCGCTTATTGCACCATTAAACTTTTGTTTGAAACATTTTTTCTGTCTGTTGTACTGTGAGGGCGATAGGGCCTAAATGAAACACACCGTTGTTCTTGCTTTGAGTCACTCCAAAAACGCAGATTCAGAAGCATTTTTGAATCTAATCTACTAACAAACTAATGAGATATACTAATGCTTTATTCTTCAAATCTATATATCTTTATATCATATTAGACAATCTTAAAATTAACGTGGACAAAAAGTCGGGCAAAGGTTTCATACAATATTTTCCCGCTTGTCACTCCTTTTTAACCCCCAACAAATTAATACCCATATAGAACGTCGAACTCAACACTAACTGAATTCATGACGCATCACTACCATTCGAACTGTAAGCAAAAGGTTGTGGTGCAGAGTCGAATCAGAGAAATCGGGGCACGGAGGAATTACATTCTCAAAATTTAACAGGGATTCGATGGGATTCATTTATCGCGTGAATGAAGTGCGAGCGAACTGATTGAATTCCGATCACGAAGACCGATTCCCGCGGAAATCGATACAGGGGCGAACGAAAGAAAGCGAACGGCCGACCGGAAGGAACGAAGCAGCGCAGGGAAGAAACTTCACCTCGGTGTAAGAGAAAGGGGGAAGGAGCGGAAAGAAAAATCTTTCACCGTCGGACAAACGTCCCTGGAGAAATAAGAAGGGCCGTTTCGCGAGTGTACACGACGTTGTTAACTTCCAGTGCCCCTTACTTCAATGTAGTCGCACCTTTTTACGGCGAGAAAATGTGCCGATGCGCTGAGAAGATACAACACCTTGGCGATAAGTCTCGGCTTCGCTAACCGGTGGCTGTTTACGGTGGGAATAAAAAAAACGGAAATAAAAGAAAGAATGGAACGTGAGGTGAACAGCTACTTAATGTTACGTTTAACTTGGCGTAATCTCCTTCGTGCTCGTCTGACGCTTTTTGCATTAATCTCGAGTGTCTTACGTACGCACTGGGATTCAGTGGAGGAGGTCGACGAAAACGGCGACACTCTGCGTTTCGCTCTGCGCTGTAGACGTAGATTACAAGCTTCTGCGTGGATGGGACTTTGCAATTGAAATGACAAGGTAGTTAATTGTGTGGATGCATTTGGTGCTTCGTTGTTTTGTATCTTTAAAGTTTCTAGAGTGAGAAATGTGAGAGGAGAGGTGAAGTTTCAGATATGTACAGGGCGAGAGGCACAGAGTACAATGAGTAAATAATTCTAAAAATATTAATGATAGAAGAACGTGTTATTAACTGAATTTCCAGCGTTTTGGAAGGTGTAATGTTCAAGTGACGTCACTTATCGTTGCGCGAAAGCGTCGGGATGATTTTAGTGTCTGTGAATTCTTTTTAAAGGGAAACATATGTTTTCGATACCCTTTATGATCAAATTCTGAGGTAACAATACAAAATGGATTTCACGGCATTGGAAGGAATAGGAAAGAAAATTTCGACCACTACACGTATCAAAAATTATTGGCTTTCTATTCCTCGGAATTTTCAGTTGCCCAAGTAAAGCGCCAACCGTTTCCAGTTCTCTTACCGCTCTCGTCGAAAACCCGCCACGTTTGCACACAAACAGAGCCGCAGTTGCCATTCTCTCGAACTTTCAACGGGCAACATCCCTCCAAACTCCGCAGCCGGAAACGCGAATCAAATTGCGCACTGATAATAAATCCAGTTACCAGAATAACCGTTCCTTCCCACAATATTTTCCAATAGGTGTTACACCGTAAACGGATTTTATTTCGTGTATTACACAAGCAAAATATATTTATGTTGTACGATACCAAGGACTGTTAAATCATTCAACTATATCTCATACGAATTACCCCTACAAGTCTTACGAAATTCCATAAAAAGTTCACACTTGTGCCACAAACATAAACACCAGACTTTTAAATAAAGTGCAAGTGTATAAGGCATATGCGTAACTGTTCTCAAACAAAAGTATTAATTAAATCAATAAAATTAAGGGTACTGGGCAGTAATTTTTGTCGAAAATGCAGTATTTCTATTCCCATTAACTAGAAAGTAATAAATTGAAACACAAACTTGTTCTTTGACACAATGTTTAGTAACATCATATGCTTTAAAAAACATGTTTGTGTAGTCAAAAATATGCATTGTATATGATACTACAGATGAATCGTTAAAGAGGTTTTTTTTAAAAAAATTATTTTCTTTTGCTGGGATAACTCAAAAACAGAGGTTTCAATCGATTCAAATCAAATACGAGCATGCTAACAAAATGTGTACTTTCGGTCCACACCTACATTGAAGATAATAAAAAAACTCTTATTCTTTATATTAAAAATTCGAGATTTTCATACAAATAATTAAAAAGTCACCGGATTTTGGTAGCGCACTATCATTGTTTGTGCGCTACTAAAATGCAGTGACTTCTTAATTTTTTTATGAAAATCTCGAATTTGTACGGACCATTTCAGAGGTTTGGGTCGAAATGGCACATGTTTCACACATCCTGTAATTTTTTCTAAGACGATCTAAACCTCCACTCGTTCGCAATCAGAAAAAAATGAAGAGAAAACAATATTCGAGAAAACCGCGTTTAAAGTTTCTGGACAAAGGCGACGCTATAGGTTGCCGCTTGACGTTTTTAACTGCCAAATCTACAATTTGGCGAATTTTACTACAAACCAAGCGGCATTTTATTAAGAAAAGATAGTATTTTCGGAAAATACAATAAAAAAAATCGATTTTTCGACTGTCTAGTCCCCTTAATATAAATATCCCACCACCAATTTCCTTCGTCTCCCTTTAAGGAAGAAGTACAACCACAGCCACTTTCTAAAACCATCCACACAGTAACAATTACCCATAAATAATTCCAGCCTTCATTAATTCTAGTATCCCTATCCTCTGATATCCACCAAAGAAGGAACATTAAGCACACGCAAAAATACTGCCCACAAATTATTACAGAACTCACTCATAAAATTACCCTAAACCGATATCCTTCAATCCCTTCGAACTTTCAAAGAACAACCTCGAAGCTGCACCGTTTCGCGCATCGACTTCCGCAAATCGCTCTGAGTTTTTACTGCTTTTAGAAAAGGAGCAGCCAAGCCACTCCTCCCCGCGATCAAGGAAGCTCTGGAACGCTGGCGCGTGGGGTGGATGCGACTCCATTGTCATAAGTCTCGGCGACCATAACCGCACCAGCAACGTCTGCACCGACTCGCGACAGTTCCCTCGTTTTCCCTATTTCACGATAGAATTTTCACCTCGATTTATCCCAAGACCGGTTGTCAGCGTAACACCGGTTATGTTTGCCCCGCGACCACGAATTTCGCCAGAGACGCTCGTCACCCAGGCGATACGTGAAAAATCTGCACGATACTCCCACTCCAAGACGTAGATGTACGTACCCCCCTCCCCCCCCCCCCCCCCCTCCAGCCTCCCTCGTTCGTCTAGCTCCCGGGGATGCTGGGAATATTCTGATCAATGGGATCCATCGTGACTAAGCCACTCGAGCGAGACGCGACTCGAAAATGAGAATTCCTGGTGTAAAATATGGGCTGCTTCCTTCCGACGGAAACGACTTCGACTTCTGCTTCGTGCTGGTTTTTCAGTGTTTTCGTTGCCTGGCTCTTAAACGATCGAGATGCGCCGGATATCTCCGCGTCGTGTTTGGAAACATACCGTTTGAATTTGGAGGATTTAAAGTGGAATAAGTTAAGGTGCCGAAGTAATTGTATCGTGCATAAGTGTGAATTAATTTGTCTATTTTTTAATTGTCTGCAACGGCTGATAATTTCGCATCTTATAATTCAGTCAGGAGTTCGAGCTTTTCACATAGAATCATCGAAACATAAAAGCTGAGTGTTTAGAGCACAATAATAATTCTACAAATTCATCCAGCAATAATTTACTATACTTATTTCCTTTAATAAAAAAACATTTTTTCAACACTTATGTAAACTACATACATACATTTATAATTACTGAGAAGTGCAAGTGGTACACTGAGAAATGGTAAGAGAAGATGATGGTCACGATGAAATGGGCGCGGAGGAGTTTATGTTCGATTGCAGAAGGAAGTGGAAACGGTGAACCATAATCGGGCAATAAGTCCCGTGTCCGTAACATATCATATAAAAACCACTAAACGAAACCTTGGGCTCGACTTAACCACCGTTTGAGGGCTTAACCATGGTCGCTGAAATAGTCTCGGCCCCAACCCTCGTTTCCCACCCTTGTAAAACCTTCGTCACGAGCGATTGACCTCGGTGTACGCTGCCAAGTGTTCCACAGGTTCTCCCTCGGTGGTTTTCACCTCGACGTCATCGCTCAAACGGCCACAAAATGCCGAAGGGACCTGGGCGACTTGTTAAACCACGAGCGTTGCTTTGTCCCCCGAATGGAGAGTAAAATGGGCGTCGAATATCACGGTTGCATCGAGTACCTATGCATACCCTTTCGGTCTCCATTGTGCTTGATTTGCTCAGGCTTTTATTCCAACTCTAAATCATATTCGTTCGTTGAATACCGTTAGCGGAATAAAAACCGTAAGCTTCGAAAGCTACTATGAAATATCTCAAAGTTTCAAAGCCTTCTGTATTCATGAAAAGGTCAGTCTTTTATCGCGCGTGTTTTATGCGAAACACTGAGCAACAGAGTATTAGACAGTGAAATCTATGATACAGCGTAGTTTCTGGTTAAAAGTTTTCGATAGATCCTATTTTATGGTTGCGTATCCTGGAGGGAGGTGGATATACATCAAGTCAGACTTTTCATTAGAAGATTCCCTATCTTCCCGTATCAGCAGTGTCGAGCAATGCTTTATGCGGGAAGCGAGATAAGCGTGTCAGGGAAGATTTGCTGTGGACGATAGGTGGAATGCTAAGTGTTCACAGAGGCTCCACGAATCATTAATTTCTCGCTGTGAAATCACTGCTGTTAGTCACTGCTTTCGTCTCGGTTACATGATTATACCAGAACCGGCGCAATTTTCTCCCGAACTCAATGGCTTTATTTAAAGAAGTCACCGTTGATGCATGTTAACTCTGTCGCAATAAATTATGCACGGAATTATCGATCGAAGAATGAAATGTAAAGTGCATGGAATTATCGATTGGAGGATAAAACATTAAAGTGCAAACTGCCATGTCAATTTAAACTGTAACGATCGTATTTAGACCCTGGTATCTTTAACCCATGACCCGTTTCCTTTTCGACCTCACCGTAGAAATAAAATTTTTAAACTTTATTCTAACCACCACTGTACCTCGATACCACAATTCCCTGTCAAGAATGTTCACCTACCGAAGTGAACCACCACCCACACCACCCACCCCCCCCCCCCCCCCCACCACGGAAAGAACCGGAAGGTGTTAGGGTCCACGAGCAAGAAGGTTCTCAGCCCCAGGAAAAACAGTTGCATCGAAACGTTTTGCAAAGGCATCGCCCTCAAGTGCATCGGCATGCACGCTGCGCCGAAACTAAGATGGATGCCTCCGAGAGGGGTTTTCCCTCTAGGAGTTTGTTCCGCGAAGAGAGCTGGATGCGAGGCATCGATTCCTCTCTCGGCGCGAGAGCAGAGTTACAGCTTTGTTTACTACAGGGGCGACGAGCCCAGCGCCGTCCAGTCTGGCTCTGCTCGTCTGTGTTGCTGCTGTTCTTCTTCCACCGTCCCTCCTCCTTCCTCCGAGCCCTCTTTCTGCGGCTACCTCTTTCCGCAGGCTCCTCTCCTTCTTGCCCTGTCTGAGCTGGGAGAGCTATAGCCGCCGTCAGGATCAGCCCCCTTCGTCTTCTCAGGCACGCTTCTTCCGCGCGAGCATGAGCTTCTTCCATACTCCTCGCGTACGCAAACACGTGCACCGAAAGGCTGATGCACGAGGGCTGGAGGCAGTATTGTTAACGTGGTGTGGTGTGTGAAATGGTACTTTTAAGGGTGCAGGCTGGGAAACGTAGTCCTTGATACTTTTTATAGGGGTGGGTGCTGACTTAAAGAAACTTGTCAACTTGGTGTGCTTAAGCCCTTGATGTGGGACTAGCGAGCAACTTTGTGGGTCCAAAAACTTACAATTAGTATATTAGTAATTACCTCTGCATTATACATATGTGCTTCCTTAAATATTTTCCTTCCCCAATAACGCACTTGGACTTTCTCTAATCTTCCAACAGTGTCACTAGGTTGTGGGAAGAATTTGATTGAAGCTTCTAAATGAAATACATCACTTCTGTTAACAGAAAGTTAAAAAATCTAACTAAAAATATACAGAAACCTCCTTATCCCTAAAAAGGCCCACAATTCTCGACTCTTAAAACTGTGATTCCTCCATCACCCTTCCTCTACTGTCTCCAAAACTTGGCTACACTTCTTCCACCCAGAATACACAGATACTTCGACGTGCTGACAATCTGAAGAACCGAGAACAAGCTGCGTGTTCCATCCTGTCCCAGACAGCTGGGGTTCGCCATTCTTCGCCGTGTATGCGGAAAGTTAGGCCACGTTCCAGGGTTAAACGTATTACGACCACTTAGCCTTCAAGCTGTCGATCCCTCTGGCGAGCATCCCTTCCGACATCACGTGCCCCATGGTCAATTTAATTGTCATACACCCCGCCCTCCGACGATTCGGTGGAGCGAAATCGACGGAGGAATCGGCCTGGTCGATTCTCGTCCCGATGGTATTCGGGCTCGTGCGCCCGCTCGTGAAGTTAATCCGTGATGAATCGCGGCATTCTCCGTGTCGCGTTTCCACGATTTACGGGGCCGTGGCGCGCTCGTTTTGGATGTTTATAAGGAGGGATGCGTTGCAAAGCTTTCACCCTCGTGGCTGTTCTTGACGTTGTTTCTCATCATCGCATGTTTCGGCTCACTTGTTCGAACTTCATCGTAACTTCAGATTCGATAGGAAACTGTTTGGTGCTGGAGTGAGATACGAGATTATTCGAGATTGTGACGGCTTTTCTTTTATACCTTTCTAGGAAATTTGTGATTAACTAAATGCTGGTAAGGAAATTCCATTTTAGGAAAGTGTTGACTGTTATTGGTTGAACTACTTTTGAATAATATTTTATAGATTCGATACTGTCGATTGTTAGACAATGAAGAATTAGAAGTGGGAGACCCGAAAGCAAGAAAAAGGATCAGAAACACTTTTATATTGTAGTTACAATTTTGAAGTTTTTGTATTGAATTTAATTATTCAGAATGTGTAATTAGCTGTGCCTGAAAAGTAGCATTGCTATATAGGATTGAAAATTTTCTAAATTACTTCAGGATATTTCGTGTTAAACACCAGTATACGCAAAATAAATAAAAGTGGGTAGAAGAATATGAAAGTGATCCTTTTTTCCAGCGCACGTGGTGTAAATATTAAATACATAACAAGAATTGATGTATGCTTGTTCCCCCTCATTTCTGAAATTTATGTATCGATTAAGGGGTTATGCTTAGTCAGCTTTCAAAAAAGAACGCGATTTTCGGGAATTTTTTGTGGAATATCTACTGTATATTTTTTACAACTATTCGCTTATTTTAAAAGTACATATATGCACAAATTCTCGGTGATTTTGTTATAGAAAAGCATTAAAAAATGAACGAATAACAGCCATTCTCGCGGAAGCTGTGTTGATATCGGTGAGCAAGATATTTCCGAAACCGTTGTATCGATTGGCCTGAACTTTTGCAGATTTCATTTATATACGAAAGACTAGTAGATGAACGAAGGATTTTTATTTGAACAAAAACTCTATTTTTAATTAACGAAAAACGAACAATTCAGGCATCGAATAAGCGTGGTTTTGCGTTAAACGGCCGTCATTTTGTCAAAAATCAACTTTTTGAAAAAAACCTTCTTAGATGATCCGGCTTAGAGAAAACTTGCTCACCGCACAGCGCCTTTATCAAAACAGCTTCCGCGAGAATGGCTGTTATTCGTTCATTTTTTAATGTTTTTCTATAACAGAATTACTCAGAGTTGCTACATATATATACTTTTAAAATAAGCGAATAGTTGTAAAAAAAAGTACAGTAGATGTTCCACAAAAAATTCCCGAAAATCGCGTTCTTTTTCGAAAGCTGACTAAGAATAAGCCCTTAAATTGTTTTTTCGCTCAGTCTGTTTTATTTTTGCAGAGTTAAATACATACCTCAAAAAAGTTTCTTTTCTGCTCGAATATAGATTAATTAATTGTATTTTGCTTGGGTCAAGGAATATACGACGGAGGTACCGAAACTTTGTTAATTTGTGGAGAGCACAATGTATTACGTAATTAAATACGTTCCCTGGTAGCACAGTCAGAAATGAACAAAACGATCAAAACATTTCGTACCAATGTAACGGACGAGAAAGTTGCGAGTGAAATATTCGAAGAGAAAGTAGGGAAGCAAGTTAGATACTCCAACTAAACTTCGCCCATATTTCTTTCTTCAGGTGTAAACTTCAAGGGTACTCCTACGCAAACAAGCTTTCAACTTTATTCTAATATAATTTCAATTATATGTGCCAGTCATTGAATATATTTTACTTGGTAAAATCCATATTCACCGTTTGACTTTGCGATGAAAGGAGAGAGCAGCACTTCACCGCGTCGACGTAAACACATCTTGAATTTGCGCAGATTTAGTAAATGCACAGGAAAAGGGAGAACCAAAAACAGATCCAGTTAACTTCGCGCAAGTTCATCTGTATATCTCTGTCTGCAAACGAGGTTGGAAAATGTTCGAGCACAACGAAGAAATATATGATACGGCCACTTGCTTCTACAATTCAACATACACGTCATTGGTTTTCTGTGGAAGACCTATCGATATCGTCCTTTCCCTTTATATTCTGCGGAGGATTTTCAAATATTTGTAGAGGCGTTCGTAAGAATATTTTCATAAATATAATGGTTCGAGATTAATGCACAAGGCTGCAAAGAATTGATGCTAAAATATTATTTAACCTATATATTGAATTTCCAATTAAATTTCTGTATTCTACGCTACTGTTGATGAGTATGGCTATGATTACATATAGCAGTGGTTTTCAAGTTGTGGGTCGCGATTTTGTTTTTAGATATATGTATTAAGATAATTAAATATTATTAAGTTAGAATTATATTCTAAAATACCTATTTTTAATACGTTTTCTTTACCTTATTAAATTTACCTTATCTTATATGGGGGAGAGGGTGCGATAGGTTATTTGAATATAATAAAAGGGGGTCACGACTCGAAAAAGTTTGGGGAACACTAACATATAATATAGAGAACTATGAAAATATGATTTTAATAAATTAAATTGCCAAGATATAATAATTCTATGGAGACAAATTATTAGAATAATATAATACAATAAGAAAAATATGTCAGTATTTGCGTGTGCCCACTGGAATGCGTGCTCGAAAAGAGTCACCCAGGTACCAAGAGTACAGTAGTAAAAGAGTTATCAAACTGCAAGAGATTGGAAGGATTTGATACAGAAAATGAAACGAAACTGAAGACAGCGGAAATGCATCTACATCCTCCGTGCATACTCAAATGTTCCAAGTTCTTTAGCTTCCCTCAACTTTCCTCCGTTCTGGCAATCGCTTAAAGCGTATACGTATTCCCAACGCAAAGATTTCTTGACCTTTAAGAATGCTTAAAACAACTCTCCAGTCAAAGTTAATGCACCGTGGAAATCCCTTCCGCAAACGTCACGGTCTTCGGCTGATTACACGACGATTCCCTCTGTTCTTTGAACTCTCGTTTCTTCGAAGCAGTATAACCTATCCCGTTTAAGCGGATAATGTTACCAAATATGTAAATAACCGCGGGAAATAAGTGATTTGCATGAAACTCGAGAAGATGGAACGGCAGAGAGGTGAGTCGTTTAATTGGTTAATCTTCTTCCTCTCGCTTCATCTTGGAGTTTAGAGGGAAGAGAGACGGACGTTCGTTTCTTTGCTGCATCCACTTTCCTTGCATGCAGAACGCTTCAACGTGCAGCTGAATACGTAGGGGGATCATTAACGTTCAACGACTACCATTCGAGCATGTTTGATTGGAAATTTCTCGTGCATCGTTTCACCTTTCTATTCCGGACAACTCTTTTTTTTTTCATTTTAACGTTCTACCATATACACGGGGTGTCATGCCAGAGTGCATCAGAATGAAGTGATTTATTCAATTAAATGCCTATTTATTTTATGTACCTCCAATTTCATTGAAAAACTGAACTCTGAATTAATAAGCAGTAAAATCTGATGTGTATTCAGAAGAGCACTATTATATTAATTTTTTAAAATAATATAATATTCATTTTACTCGTTAGAAATTATAGTTTCGTCTGAGAAACTTGCATACATTTTTCTTTATAATTATATTAACAACATACAAAGAATAAAACACTTGACCAAGCGATAATTCTGGTCGTTCGATATCTTCGGAGGCGCGCAAGTAGTAGAGGTAAACGTCAATGCCAACAAGTGCAATTAATCCCAACTTACTTCGTAAACTCAACATGATCCGTCGGAAAATTTCACGACGCCGCAGTAAACTGCTGCGTCTGCAACTCTGGACGAGTTTTCTCAGCTATGCGGTAAGTAGGATTACACACCGGCTAAGTACTTGTTACAATCACTTAACGCCGTTCAACCCTTCACTTAACAGACTTAACAGTTCTCCGCTTCGCTAATCCACTTTACATATTAATTTTAATACGCGGCGTACTTAGCACCCGTAAATAGTTACCAGTAAAAGGGGCAGGAATTGTAGTAGTATTCAGCTACAGGAACACTTTGCCATTAAAATATTAAATCCAACATCGGTTTGCAAAAATTTCCCTTGAATATTCATCACTGAGGACTTTAATCGTTTGATAACTTTTGCCCTCTCGATAGGGGTAAACGTAATTATTCACAATAATATCTTTATAGTCGTTTGAGAATTCTTCGGATATGGAAATATACTTCAAACGATGTAATAAGTATCAATATAAGTATTCGCGTAACATAAATATATTCTTGTCGTGAAAATATTAACCACCATTACTGCTGTCTGAGGAATAAAATAATACAGCAACTCTAACTGAGATATATAAAAAATATAAACTACTTCTTCGGAAACGTGAAATTTACTGCGAAGCTAAATCATATGAATGGAAAAAATGGAAAAATACATACTGCTTCGATTTAACTATTGGCTAACATAAGTATTCCTATGATTGAGTTCAGTCTTTCAGTTTCTACTTCCTCGGGCAAATTTAATATCGGGATTAATAGTGAGATCACAATCAAGACCCAACGTTCTTTGTCTTATAGTGGCTCGCGGCAGCGTTACGGGACTCCTGATTTCATCCCAGTGCAGAAGTTGGGACATATTCTGGTTAAAGGTGTTACAACCACTTAGCTGGCAAGCTGTCGAGTCCTCCAACCTCCGCGACATCCACTTAATTGGCATAGGAAGGGACCTGTAAGCCAAGTTACAGGCCGGAAGTATGCGCGCCAACCAGAGGCGCTAAAAGCATCTGGAAACTTCCCGTAGGAGACACTAAATCGACGTTGGTACAACCAGAACTATCTTGGACTACGAAGGAAATAAGATTGTCCCAGATTTACCGCTTAGCGTTTATGGTCGCTTGAACTAAGCCACGGCAAATACTCATCGCAATATTGCGGGTGGATCGGCGAATTGAGCAATTTCAATGATTCCTCCTTGGGAACCAGATAATGATTTTGCAGTGTTATTCGTTTATTCGTCGCGGGATTGTTTGAAAGACTGTGAAGGCGATTTGTAGTTAATATTTCAGGGTATTCCAAGGGTTTTCTTATTGGCATTTGGAGGTTTAAGCATTCAGAGATTTAATAATATGAAAATTTAAATATTTAGAGGTGTAGGCTATTAAAGATTGAGCATCTAGAGATTTAGGCTTCCAGAGATCTGGCTAAATAAAAATTTAAATTACAATTAAACATCTATGCACCTAAGACAACAATAAGTTCTTAAAAATCTAGAAATTGGTTTTCAATTTCGAAAATTAAGCATACAGAATCCTGAACCGTCTTGCTTTATGGCCAATTATCTTTCACAGAAAATTGAATGATGTCATCAATTGAAATTCGTGTACTATTGTTTTAATTTATGTCGTAAATATATTAATGAACTTAGAAATGGTTTTCATTGCTTTTAATAACACTTATTTAAAGTGATAGTAGTAGTAAAGGAAGTCTAGAGTGGATGAAAATGATTGACAAACAAATCGGATTTTCGTGCTACCGTCGTTCAATTATTCCGCCGTTGTTACTGACAAGGTGTTAATCGAGGCGTCTTAATCTGGATTCGTTATCGGCGTACAGAAGTTCCATCTGAAATTTAGGACTGAAAAGTGAGCGAGCAAATTTATGGGCACGTAAAGTTTCGTGTAAAACGGCCATTGTAATTATTCGTTTTAATCTAAATTACAGTCGGGCCAAACGAACTCCCGCGAAACTTGTCGGTATCAAATTCCTCGAGGATTTCGCGCGTCAGAAGTCGACTTTCCTTCAGGCTGATAAGAAGGGGAAGGGTGTACGAAACTAACGTAGCAATGAACGTCATGTAATTAAGAATACCGCTCACGGTAAAATAAAGAAGTTTAACGAAACCATGACATACACCATTTACAAAATTTCACTATGAGAAACATTACCGCACATGCGAATTTCGAGAGTATATAATAATTTCTACAAATCGCAGTTAAACTTAAACCATTTCTTAATCATCTACAACATATTTTTCGTTTAAAATTATTGACAAGTGTTTAATTTAATTAAGCTCACACCTTGGAGAAAGCTAAACAAAACAATGTGGCAGAAAAATTCTAAGCGGAAGTCCTAATAGCACAGAAAACCTAGTTAAAGTTAGATAAAATGAAGCATTGAGAGCAAAAACGGACAAACCCACATTGTTTATGAAATTAAATTAGCAGCGATAATGTATTCTAACAGGCTTTACTAATCATATAAAATAAGAAATATTAATTTTCTTTTCTCAATGCCTCAAATGTGCTTCGTATTTCTACTAATTACTGAATTCAAACAGCGCAAACAGATCCCCCAAGAGAGTACACATAATTCGAACAATAAATCCTTAAAAAAAATTGAGCAGCGCATTTACGAAAATTCCACCAAACCGCGAAGAATTAAAAATTCAAACCTACCCCACAAAAAAGCAATGACGAGCTACAAATCAACGCGAAACCCACATCCACCAAAGCGTTAGCACCGAAGCGAAGACAGCCTCGACCAAATAATTAAGAGTAATTGCCAACTGGCAACGAGTCGCGAAAAACCGAAGCCTGTTTCTTGTCAGAGACGGAAACCACCAACGAAAGTGTTGTTGCACTCCCACCGTTCCTCGTCAACACGTTCCTCCACCTGACTCCAGCCCCCCCCCCCCCCATCCCCTCCCCCTGGAATCCAGCGGAAAGCGAGGGGTGGGGGTCAGAGTGGGCACGAGGAGCATGATTCAATTTAAAAATCATCCACTAAGTGCTGGCTCGTGGAACATACTTTTTTTTACCGAGAAAACACCGACGACGCTTCTTCCCCGTCGATTTACCAGGCGCGCTTTAATTCACGGTGCCCTGGCGGGCTAACCGTGCCCATGAATTCCTTTTCGACGTTTCGACACCGAAGTATGGTCGCCCGCCTGGAACTGGCGAACGGGCGCGGTTTTAATAGTCGCGCGCGCGTTTTAACTCCTCCGCGCTTACGTCTCGGCCGTGAAACGATAAAAAATAAAAAAAACAGACGGGGGTAGCGGGACGCGAGCTTCGGATCGAAGTGTTTGCGCGTTTAGCCGCTGGACCCTCCGGGAGGCGGAGAGAGGGATGATTTGTAACGAGGTCGATCAGTTTCGCGCGGATACGAACAGCCCGAGAAAATGTTTACCATTCGCGCGCTTGTAATTTAACGCTTCTCGGGCGAAATTCTCGTCGAGGCTCTTGGCGCCCTTCTCGATTCATCGATTCGTATCAGGTTTGAGGGAGGGGGGGGGGGGGGCGGAGGGGAGGGGAACTCCTGTAAAATGCATACGAAAGGGACAAGTTTGGGAATTTTTTTGAAGAGCCATTGAAACGAATCCTTTTCAAAATCTTGGGAATGTTTGTGTACATGTTGACAAATAAACAAAAAGTGCAGGTTCCGGCGTCCGTTGCATTCAATTACAATGAAAAAAACAGGCAGTTTCTTGTTGTGTGCTTACGAAATTACGCTGTCGATGTAGCTTTGGGAAAAGAAAAAAGTGCAAAATTGGGTAAATAATGAGCTCTTAAGCGGTGGTACGCAAGAAATGGCGAATATCAAAACATTTTTTCGTTCTGCTTATGGAAAAAGTTGGTGAAAACGTTTTTTCAATTTGTTTTTTTTTATTTAGGTACATCGACGAGGGAATGCCACAAACTATATTTGAGCGCAAGCGCACTTTAATTGGTTGCATAGATTTCGACCTATCGTCTGCACCGTGTTTTGTAAATGTGAGAAAAGTGTTCCCGAGAAAAACGCGTTTAAAGTTTTCGCTCTTCCCACGAGCGCGTATAGCTACGCGCACACAAATTGTCTGTAGGAGCCTTCAGAGTTTGGCCGGACGTTTTATGAACGTGTCTTCGACATGACATACTATCGATTAAGACCAGCAAAAAAATCGATTTATTGGACCGATTGCAGAAGGTTCCCCCGGGAGAATAGCTATTATCATATTTTATAATTTTTTTTACTGTTTTTGATTTCACACACGACGTACACCTTTTTAGGGCCACCGTGTAGCCGTCTAAAATCAAGAGAGTTTCGGATGTGTATCCATTTCTTCCGAAAAACAATAGTTTTCTAACTGAAAAAACGACTTTCATGGGCTTTAGCGCCATCTTTATTTCATATTTTACACCAAACAATTTTTATTCGTAGTTTAAGATATAATAAATATACAGTAAAAAGTTCAGCATAAAAATCTTTTATTAAGTCGATGCAAAAAATCCTGAAGAACAAAAAAAATCGCATGTCACTGTAGAATGCCTTCTTAAGGGTGGAACGGTCGCTGCGAGCTGATAGCGCGCGTTCGTTTGCGGGCAGAATTCTCGTCGAGTCGGGTGCCCTTTGTTCCTGATGGCTTCGATGAGATACTATAATATTTTTGCGTTTCACAATTGGCATTTGTGCAGTTTTTTTAAATTGATCGTTAAGAAAGTCGTAGTCCAATTAAATAGTGATTCTACTATTAAATCTGTCAGACATTTATGGTCCGTAACATATTCGTGAAAGGTACCAAACTCAGTACCTTCTAAGGAATATGAAATATATCACAACAATAACAAGGAGAAAAGTAATAAAGGAAAAACAAGGAAAACGAAGCGAAACGAGAAAAGAATACCTCCGCTAAAGGAGAGAATTGAAAGCGGAAAGGAAGCAAACCGATTACAAAATAATGATAAAAATACATTCCCAAAGGGCTGCAATATAATAAAATAAGACACGAGGCTATAATTGACTCACTTGCCTTACGCATGAAAAGAACACTGTTTTGAACGACGCCGTTGCGTTGTTCGAATGCCAGGCACTGGCAGAGAAAAAAGAAATGGAGTTCGAGTGGAATCCGTAGATTATTCCATAACGCCCCGAAAATCCCGGACATCCACCCCCGGGGCTGGTGAATTATGGGGTTCGAAAGTGCAAGAGTGAATTCCGCCACTTGGAGCCGGATCAGCGGCTAACTTCCACGCACCACCGTAAATCCACTCTTGTACTTCGAAACTCCGTAACTCACGATCGGATCATCGGAATGATACATTATGGTGTGCCATCGGAGCTCAAAAGCCCGCGGCCTTTTTCCCGTCGCACTTTCCTCCACCCCCTGTCTCTCGCCCATTCCTCTGTCTCTCCGTCTCCTCTGCCCTCTGTCTCCCTCCCAGTCACTTTCCTCCGGGGTCGCACACGGAGAAATACGCGATCCAAGAGGGACGATATGTGCCGCCGGCGACCCACACATCGCCTCGAACGTATATTTTCCCGCATTTGGTAGTGAAATCGAATAAGGTGAGCGGAGAAAGAGAAACTGCATCGAGAACTACGGCGACGGAAATGGCGGTGGCCATTTGTTCGCGGGAAGATCACACTTTTCGCACTGTTTGCCCCTCGTTGACTGATGGCCAAATCGGCCCTCCGCCTAACTTTTATACAGCCGGCTATAAATTTCCACGGTAATGGGGAACGCGAAACGCGAGCTCTGCTTCGCACCAGTATCAGACGCTAGTCTGAATATGTACTTTGTTCCCGCTTCTAGTGGAACGATATGAATGCACGTGCGAAACGGTGCTTTGTGTTGCCTGGCGGATTGAGATGCGGTGCTATTGTTTTCTGACTAAGGTTTTAAGCGCTGATTTGTGAATGCGCCATTCAAAATTAACTTGTGAGCTTGGAGCTTCCGTATTGTCAAATCTGGAACCTTCTTTGGATTTGTGTGATATAATAATAGGGGAGACCGAGGCTAGATGATACGTTATTCAGTTTTCAATTTTTTTCATTTTTATTTGCATTAATTACTTAATAATAAATATGCCAAAATATACTTTGATCCTTCCTCTTTAATATATAGTAAACGAAAACTGGAGAAAATACATACAAAATGAATGAAAAAAAATGTTATTTGGACGGAGGTAAATTGTATCAATTTAACCGACTGCGGGGCAAGTTGATACATTTGTAAAATATCCGTTTAATGAATAACTAATAAATTTTAAAAAGAAAATTTTAATCTAGATACCTTTCCAACAATATAGACTCAAAATGAACAAAGACGTATTCTGAAAACCAAACAGATTTTTGAACAAACATAAAAAACATTTTTATTTTTATTTTCTTATGTCTTGAATATCTCAGTTTAATATGAGGTGTCTTCTTCTTTTTGCTAATATATCTTAACAAACTCATTTTGTCAATATTGTATATCTTCGCCGTTTGTCTTAATGATATTTAGTCTTTTTCTATTGCGACACATGCTTTTTCAAAAATATCTCACGATAATTCGCCACGATTTGTGTTTTTGATATAATTTTTGATAAAATTTCGAACCATTTTTCTAGAAATAAAAGGAAAAAATTCAATTAAAAGTAGTCGGGGAAAATTGATACACTGTATCAACATGTCCCAGAGACAACGTATCAACTTACCCCACAGGCAGTCGTTCTGTACAAACATGTTCATAAAAAAATGTAAAGCATATAAACAAAACAACAAAACTTAATTATCTTAGTTCTTTTCGTCAGGTATTTTTTTGAAACTCTTCAAAATTTTGTTACTGAGAAGGAACAGTGTAAAAAGATACAGCAAGCAAGTACTTCCATGATACATAGCACGTACTATGCTTAACAAGTATGATTTTACATATTCCTACCGGCACTCATAAATTTATTTAAAAAATTCTCGCGCTACAGTATCTAGAGAAAATTCTATTAACATATTTTACTGGATACAACAGTCCCAGATAGCACTTTATCTACAGAAAATTGCTAGAGTAAATTTCGGTGCGAATTTTAAGATAAAGTGTGTACTCGCGAGGGTGGAACACGGCGGCAGGGATAACATTTACAAAGAGTCGAGACACATTTTTCGACGAGCATTTTATTACCCCCTACGATTTTGAAGATTCCACATGTTGAAAATTCCAACTGGTGGCGTTGTGCTTTTTAAACAGACAGCATTTTTAAGCCAGATATTCCACGCGCTGCAAGGTATGCTGTTTCTGCTAACGAGGAAATACTTTTCCCTCGCGCAGAACACAGCGACAAAGATTAGAGCTGAACACGCTCGTGCATATTTTTTCGCAAATAATTTCTCAGTGGTGCAGGCTCCTTAACAGAACACAATTCCGACGTTGATTCACTGAAATCTCTAGCTGGGAAAAATGTACCTTTGTAAGGTGCATCCCAAACATCTGACACCACAACAAATTTTCAGAAAATTACATTACAATTCTCAACTGTAAACAAGTAGCTGTTGTGCTACATTTTTCATTGCATCATACTATGTAATTTTTACAGTGCCTACGTCAATATTCATTTGACTCTAAATTATGTTATCATAAGTCATCGATGCCAAAGCAACCCACGTGTTGAAGTATTAGAATAATTTTTTTTTTTCCTTCTTTTGTCTCCTTATCTTCCAAACTCGACTTAATCTTACGCTTTTATATATGTTTGTTACTGCTTCATCAGCTCGCTTTCAATTTAACACACTTCTATATTTCCATATGATAAAATTTACATAATCTAAAAAAAATAAAGTACCCGTTCTACTATACTATACATACACTCTCCCCTATTACTAACAAATAATTACACAAAACCAAGAATATCCTAAGATCCTAACGTTCATATACAAAATTACATTTACAAAATACCCGCTAAACATTTACACATCGTCCGGGGGGGGGCGGGGGGGGGGGGGGGGGAGTTTGTGCATTATAAATATTGAAGCTTGCGTGCTGGGAGCACAACACGGCCACGATGCGACGTAAATATCGGCGGCATAATATACGCGTAGCCGACGTTAATATTAAACAGTTTGCTTACGTTGCTTATGTTCCCCAAACGTGTTTAAACGCACGATCGTGGCACTGATACAAGATTGGCCTGACGTTCGAGCGCAAGCCCCCACGTTGCTATTCTAATCAAGTGTGCAAATGGAAATGGTCGTGTTATACATTTTGTACAAACTCGACTTGTCGATAACGAAGCTGACGATACTGTTCACTGATTAAATTGACGCACTAGTACTTCCATTCGCGCGGGATTCTGTTAATTAATGGTGGCACCTTTGCAGATCCACGACGCTTTTACTGACACCTTGCTGATAATTAATTCGACGTAACCTGATCGATTACACGGTTACCATTACATAGAACAAGTATTTCACCATTTTGCGCGAAATCACTGTACAGATTCGTCAGTCCGGGTGCAAACGAGAAGACGAGGCTGATCCTTTGTGGAAAGATAAGTCGAAATTGGAAGGTAAGACTTTTACAAATACGTCTGCTTTTTTTGGAGAAAGACTACGTCGAAAATCCATTACATACTCCTGCATTGGGTTAACCTTAAGTCAATGTCAATGATATGCTAATTTAATCATAGGTAGCTGTTTACTGGACCCTTATAGTCTATTTCAAAAACTCCCGAAGTTACTTTCCTAAAACACAAAGACTCACTTGCAGATAGGGTTGCCAATAATATATAGTATTGTACTATATTTTTTCTAGCCTACTATATACTGTTAGAAAAAGATATAGTACGTGAAAGTACTATATTTCCGATACATTGATTAAATTCTACAATTTTTACTTATTTTTTTATTCTATGCCAATATCAAAACTTTAATTTGCGAATTTAAACTTCGACAGAGGGTTTTTTTTCTATAATAAATTAGCTTTTCTACTCGGCTTCCCCGAAATTTAAATTCTGATTTTGAAAATGGTCACATTCATCTGGATTAGTCAGACATAATGAACTGAGGCACATTTCGTGATCCCAGAGTTTATCGTTCGAAAGTTTCTAGGCGGCAGACAAACACACAAACATATAGAAGCTTTCTGCTTCATACAAAATTAAGATCTGAAGTGGTGGAAAGAGAAAAACAGATGCAGTCTATCTCTCATAAAAACTGAGCTCCTCATATATGTTAGGTTGGACTTAAAGTGCAATCAAACCTTTAATATATTTTTTAAAAACAATAAATTAATTAATAGTGCAAAATGCACAAAAAATATACAATAAAAAAATGAGATGTTATTTTAATGTAGCTTTATTTTATACCACTTTCACCTGAAAAGTACTATATTTTTTATCACATTTAGCCATATAGTACTATATTTTCCCGAAAAAAAGTTAGCAATCCTACTTCCAGATGATACATTCTTTCAATGAAAAGGTCTCATAGTTGTTCGACCAATTTCGAGACACCCTCTATTATAAACAAAAAATTACAAATTACAAAGAAAGTTGCTGTGAAAACTCGTGCAAATCTCCCACGAATCTCATCGCGAATCGAAGACGCAGATTGCCATCAATTTTCTAAGCAGCACGATTTTCGTGGGCGGGAACATCGGGGCAATTCTAGCTGGCGGAAATTTTCGTCTTCGTTCCACTCGCTCGAATTCCCCGTCAAGTTGTACGCGACTGCACTTAAAGTGATTACAAAACTTCTCGTGCCCGACGCCGTGTTCTCCTCTGCATTTATGGATGGAAGTTAAAGCCGCGCTAATTATTAAGCGAGAGCCGTATAAATGAATTAATTGCGATATGCCTGAGCACGCGAAACGTTTACACTTGAGGAAAGCAAGGGGTCTCGAGGCGTGAAATCCCGGCATCGTTAACATTCATCCTTACGGCAATGTGATTATTATTTTAACGCCTTTATTTCCCCCTAAATAAATGCAACGGGATCAAAACGCAAAACAGCAGCACGATAAAACCGTGCAACAGGCTCCCATTCCTTTCCCCCGCAACCGTTAAAGGGTGTTTCTAAAGACATTTATGGATTTACCCATGATAATGCCATTGCATCCGTCGGTTACTGAGTAACACGTTAGTAAAACAAACTAGCACAGGAAACGAAGCAAAGTACTCGAAGAAGTATGCCCCGTATTTGCCAAAATATAAGCGCGCAAAACTTATATTGGCTGATGGTAATAGTGGTTGATGCGCCTACAATATTATCGCGTAACAGCGATGTTCATCAGTTTATGTTGGATAAACTGCCTCGTGCACTCGGGTTCGTACCGAATCACGCTCTCCTCAAAGACGAAGTTTCGAATTTCAATGAAGGTAGCCAAGCTTCCACAAACCGCGGGCTTGGCTGGTCGAAAGTCAAATTCGAAGTTTTCATCCGCGTGACTTCGACAAAATTCGTGCCGCCCCCTCCCCACTATCTTCCCACGCAAATTTGACTATCGCGGCCGGTTTGGCCGGCGTTCGTCGATTCCCGACGCGACTGTCAATTTTACACTCACGTCACTACGGAAACTACAGAGCTACAACGAAGTATTAAACATCAACAATCCGTTCAAAGGGCGCGGGAGAAATCAGTGGAGCGTAGCAATAAGGCGATAAAGGCCGGAGGAAAAATAGTGGGAAACAGGAGTCGTTTCGCGGGAGATAGAGGGAGGATGAATCACAAAGAGGGGGGCACGAGTGAGAGAGACCAACTGCATCGAGGGGGAAAGAAATTCGGAAGCAAGAAACAGACGGGGGACCAGAAAGACACACGCAGTGAACGAAAGCAAAGGGAGGAGTCGAGAAGAGGTTCGAGAGGAAGAACAGCAAAGGGGAGAATCAGGAGGAAGCGGGTGACGTTGGTTTCGAGAGGGGAGAGGGTGGAAAGAGGGGAGGCTCGCTTCGTCTTCGTCTCCCAGAGGGTTGCTGGAGGGTGATGCTAGTTGTGGTGTGTGTTCCTCTAGTCAGAGCACGCGCGGCGTAATTGTGAGGGTGGCGAAGGGTGTGCTGGGCCCGCCGGTAGCACAGGTGCCGTGAAACGGGGCAGAAGGGGCGGGTGTGGTTTTCAAAGGTGAAGGAGGGAGGACTGGGGATCAGTGGTAGTTCGTTCGGGGTCGAGGAAAACGGTCCTAGACGAGGTTGGGGGAGGGGTGGCTCATTAAACCACTGTGGTACTCACATGGCATACGGAATCGGCAATAAAGTCATCCCACCAATCATCAAGGTGGTAAAAGCATCGCTCAAGGCGGAGGCTAGTGAGATTCGCGCTGCGATTTCGATTGGATTGTGGGTTCTAAAGCTTCTAACGTCTGACTGTTTTTGGGATCAGTTGATGATTCTACTTATTGAGTTATTATTAGTAGAGGAAGTGCAGCGTATTTGGAATAACAATTTGTTTCAGACGAATAAAACATTACGGCAGACGATGGAAACAAATAAAACTGCATAATATCATAGGGAAGCTAATAAACTTTTATATTTCAAACTCTCAGTAAGTACCTAACTAATAATAAAAAATAAAAAGTAGCTGAAACTTTGGTCTAAATGCAAAATGATAGGAAGTATCGATTTCGTTAAGGCGCAGGTAATTTGGAATACCGGTATTCTAATTTACCTTCATTTTATAAACTTAAAAAAGCACATGTAGATAATAAAGTTATTTTCTTTTATGATGTAATCACGCTCAAAAATCACAATATAGGAATAATCTTATAGCGTATTCGGATGGTCGCACTGGTGCGCACTGAGTGTGAACTTTTTCGTTTCCGATTCGCTAAAATTCGCAATCAGTGCGCACCAGTGCGACCGTCCGAATACGCTATTAGGTAAATATAAATGGACAGCGCTGGCCCAACCCGACAGGCGGTAGCCGTTACGCGCGAAACAAAAGCATTGCTAACCTTTGGAATATTCTAAATTACCTTCACCTTCGGTATTCCAAATTAGCAACATGGCATTGAAACCTAAAATTTCATGTCACACTTTGTTTTCTCGAAATTATCGCAAAACTGACACGGAACCATAGAAGGAACATGCAAATGAGTAGATAAAGTGTTTCACTCTAAAGTTTTGACATATTTTATCCACGATTAGAACGATTGAATACGTTTTCTTATTCTGCATATTATACATGGTTGAATTTGTATTTTTATTAGAAATAATGTTACACTAATGAAAATAAGTCACTCCATTTAAGAAACCGTCAATGACCTTGAAATTTCGGAAAATATGACTTCGAGAGAAATATCATTTCCATCTCAATAATTGCACCACTGAAGCAAACATTTTTTTTCCTTAGTCATTTTCTCGTATCATTATAAACAACAGAAATATTTTAAGTTTAAGTGTTAGGTGGCTCACCATGTATAGGAATTGGAGATAAGAATTTGAAAAATAGCTGATGGGACAAAAATGAAGAATTGAATTGATTCCATTCGATTGGTCATTAATTCAACATAATGAACTAATCAATGGAAAGTTTCTAAGATTTAAGAAGATCCTTTTCATTCAAGGAGCACAGTATCGACCATACAAATCTTACCCCTCCCTCCCTCCAGCATTAAACACAAACAGAAATAAACCGAATATATTAAAACTTTGCCCCGCTTTATTTCATTTAATCCTACTAACATTACCTTTCTAAGCGCAATTAAACCCAGCTGGAGTACCCTAAAACTGTCCGCCTCGTTATCTGGAAAAAGTATTGGAGGGTGGAGGAAAAAGCTAAAGGCGAAAGTCGCGGCTCGCGGAGCGTACAAAAACGAGGGAAACTTCGCAGACCGACGATATTGAAGAAAATCACAATCTCGATGGCCGGGACGCGTCACATAACAAAAAGTGTAAAATCGGGAATCGGTCTCAACTTCCACTCCTGATCGCCGTTTCCTTTCACCCCCTGCCTGCCCACCCTCCGACCACCTCAAAGAAGGGGGCAAACTTCCGAGCAGAAGTTTCCCTTAATTCTGGCCGCGAGTCACTGGACGTACGTGACGAGATATTCCCCCTGGCGTATTCTTAGGACAGCAGGAGGACGTCTTCCTGGAAAGGACGCCAATTCCCCGCGACGTCAAGCCTCCGTCCTCGGAGACAGATGAAAAACGAGCGTCGGAGAACGACCGCGGCGTATGGTTGACCCATCCAGAAAGAGTAAGCTTTGGGATACCGAACGGAATAGTTAGTCACAGACAGGATAACTCGGGTTCTCTTCGTCGCGAATTGTTACCCTAGTAGCATTTATTTGTTGGGAGTTTGTTGGGCCAATGAAGTGTTATCTGTTGGCCAACTGTTGAAGTGTCGCGCTATTTTTAAAAGGGGCAACGATTGTAACCAACGCAGGCCCAACTGAAAGTTTGTTTCCATAGGCCCAACTGGGGGTTTCTTTCCTAAAGACGTCTTAAAGACGTCCAGAAGGCGTCTTGAAGAACTTTAAAAAGAACGTCGTAAAGACGTCTTTTTCAGGTCTGGTTTAGGAAAACAAGAAAAATTTGCGGTGAGAAGAATCGAACCCAAAATTTCCGCTTACGAAGCAACCGCTGTTCGCACTTACCCAACACATTTCCTTGTAAACATTTCTAATTTCTAGTTACATAACTAGTAGTATTAATTGCTTATAAAAACTGCGCAGTGAAGCGAAATATTCTACAAAATATCATCGTTCGACCTTTAGGCTCATTCCTTAAAATTTCACATTCGTCTTGAGACAGACGTCCTCATTACGTATTTACAAATAAGAAAAGAAAAATCAAAACTTGGAATATAATAACAGGTTTTTGGATGTAACAAATTTTCTGACGTTTGTAAGACGACATTTAATCATCGTTTTAAATTTTTTGTTAATTAACCAACCATAGTAATTGTAGGCCCAACATTGAATATTCGTAGGCCCTATGTTGGGAATTTGTAGGCGAAACACTAACTATATCCCAACTAAATTCCCAACTGTTGGCTACCGTTGGCCAACCAAAAATGCTACTAGTGTACGTTTGACTTTCGAAAAACAGCATCCGCGTGCACGAGTTTCCATTCGGGTAAACTGAATGTATGATCTCGGAGGATGAGCCTTGATGGGAGAGGATACATGCGCACGTGATCGTTTAACTGAATGAGGTCTGAGATGTACTGCGGTGAGACGATTTTCAATTCTTGCTCTTCATTTGTTATGGTACCGTGTCCAGAAGCAGTTTCTCAACGGAGTGAAGAATTTGAAGATATTCTTCAGAGATGGAAATGGTGGGTACTTAAAGTAGAGATGGATTCGAGGTTTACGTTTCTTTTTACGTTCTGCTTGGTGTGCTAATGAATTATTTGGTATCGTAAAGCTTTACTACTGTAAAAGTGTGCAGGTGTACCTAAAGGTGTAATAGGGTAAACGATACAGTTGACCATCGAAGAGCTTCAGTTTATGTAAACGCTATGGAATAAGTAACTCGAATTTTATAAATGAAGTTTTGTTATACCAGGCGGAAAGAGAAGTATCGAAGATAATTATAACACCAAAGAAACTTTGAGAAATTTTAAAGTTTAAATCCTTATCGAACACATTTTATTTGTGATGGCGACAAAAATTGTAATTTTTATTTAAGAGGACTATTTTTTTAAATTTAATGGGAGCATATGTCGCGATATGCTAAAAAGATTTTTTTTTCTCATATTTTCTGTGTTTGATATGTCATGAATGTTTCCTAAAAATTAGATACCGAAATTCGCAAGAATATCGAAGATATAGACATTAGAAGCTTAGGAGATTTTTGTTTATTATTTGGAACTATTCTGGGGCGCGCCGCGTAGAAAATTCAAAAGTCGAAAATAAGAGCCACCCTTGCGTGATATGTTGTAAGTGAACACCCAAGTTACCACTTTTCTACACAAATCTAAAGTTATACTTTACGGCTAAAAACGTGATCTACTTTCAACTTCAATACGTACCAAATGTCCAGAACTGCACAGTTGCATAAAAGTCGCAGCAATTCTGTCTGTTAAATGGAAATATATTTAAAAGACTAAATACCAACCCTACCATCCTTGTTCCCTCAATATCGAACAAAGAGACTTCCTCGACTCTAAGAGACAACACTCCCAACCTAGCAATACTTTGTTGCGTCCCCCGCAAGGACAAACAATCGCAATTAAGTTCTCCAGGATAAACCGTAGCAGCGAATTTCGCTGCAACCCCGTGTGTACTAGCGCTACACACCAGGCCGTGTACCAAGGTGGCGACTAACTCGCAGCAATACTCTAAGACCCAGGCGAGCTACCGTCAAATTTGAATTCACCTTCGAGCCCCGAGGGTGGAGGGTGGTGCCGGAAACTAGTTCAACGCGGAGTCATTCTCAACAACGGGCCAGAATAAGAGGCAACAAAATGAAGTCGTGTGCACGTGGAATAATCCGTTTTCGCCCGACGCGTATGATACTTTTCGCTCCCTGGCGAACGTCGCGGCCGCCTCTGGCGTCGTCCAACCCCCACGTTCGCTCTCCAGCCTGCACACCAACGTGCGCCATCCACGGACGCTCTCTGTGCCGTGTCTTTTCTCGAGCGAGGAGAAAACAAACGGGACAGACAGGTTACAACGGGGCAGCCGTACCAGCAATGCGAGAAGCAAACCGGGGCGAGGCGTTGAGGTATTTATATTGGCTTCTCGAGGCCTGACAGTGATCTACTGGGAATTCGACCCCCTGTCCTCCTCTGTCCTTTTGTCTCCTCCGCTTTTCCATGAGCATCGATGCCACCCCCGGGCGTCGCCCGCCCCTGTGCTGCCGTGAGAGCACGCCGGAGGCGGAGGCCGAGTGCTGCTGGCGTCGAACTAATAAAAGCTTCGTTGATCCTAGGTGGTTGATAGCCAGCAACGGGGCGAGAGCGGGGGCCAGTCGGGCCAAACAGACGAAAACAAAGGAGTGACGAGTTGAGTGGGACGCGAGTGAAGACAGGCTATTAACGGTGGAGGCATGTAAATTGATCGGAAAGAGCGCGCAGAGCGTGTTGATCGTCAGCTTTCCCGTTACCTTTCTCTTCTTATCTATTACTATGTGCTGCGCGATTTAGGGGTGAAGAGTTATTACAGACGGTGCGGCTGTGGTTTGTGTGATGTTAGGGTTTTTGGTTCCTGCGAGGGGGTAATAGTGCCTTCTTTTTAATGTGATTAAATTTGACGAATGAGCTGTGGGGGGTTAAGCTTCATTTGTTTTTACCTTGAACAATGATTGATCTACTTTTCGTAGAATTATTGTATTGGGGATACAAAACGTATTGAGATGTTTGGAACCAAGATATTTGGAGTTGAGTTTCTCTTGGTAAACCAGAGAGAAGATGTTGGATGTGATACTGATTGGTGAAATATCCAGTATATCTTTTAATTGAATTCTATTTATTGATACACGCGAAGATTTTAAAATTCAATTCAATGAAAAATTACTACTACATCTATCTGAATAGGCATTCAAGACTTATCCCTTTATTGCAAAATGCTTTATCACTTACTACCAAAACTTCTTTTGGCAATGGTAGTTTTTTTGTGAACTCCAGGAAATGAATTTAGGGAACAACGTTGTATCCAATTCGTGTTACAATAAACCCTGGTTTTTCATTTGAACCGGCGTCGATACTGTTAGCGGGATTGTCTGTGATTAATGAAGATCGATAGAACTCGCAGCTAATTGTGATCGATGATGGTACGGCCAGGTTAGCATTTAAACGGATCGTTTACTTTTAAAACACCAATTTGTATGTGTTGGGACACAGATTTCAATTTAAGAATTAGACCTAACGTACTAATGTAATTGCTAGGTATTTCGGCTCTGGCAACTCACTTTCTTAATTAAGTTTTCTGACCAAGTAAAACACAAAAACACAGTATAGAGATCTAAAACTCAGGATCTTGTATTGCTATGCTGCCCCATGAGAGATGGGTATACAACTCAACTGCCACGTGCAACCCTCGCTAAAATCCACATATCATAATGAAAACCCAATCCACTAAAAAAATACTAAACTTCGTAAAAGGGTAGAGAATTGAAAAATACATGACCTCTGTTACGAAGTTGCAAAATATTTTGTAATTAAAATTGCAATGAACTCTGAAAGAAAATAATTAAGGCGACGGGACTCTAATTTGAGCTACGCCGTTAGGAAACAATTTACTTCGCCACCAAAGCACCGCACTAAGTACTTGTTACACCATTCAAGTTTCAGACACTTAACGCTAACGGGAATATCCGACATTTATCGTTACATATCTCATAAACTATGTAGGTGTCGACATTTATGGCCGAACAGAGTCAAATATTTTCAATTCTTTACCTTTTTACAAAGTTTCATTAAAATCGACCCCATAAAAGACTTTAAAAAAAAGTAAAAAAATTACGCCAAGTACATGAAAAAGTCAAGGACGGAAAAGAGTATTATAAAATAAATCACAAAAAAATAGAAGATAATAATAATTACAATATAAAGAAAAGATGTGAAACCAAAATGAGCTGCAAGTACATAAAGGTGCTTTGTAATAATCACGGACATTTTAATAATGTGAAGATAAAATGTAACATCTAGACATTTACCTAGATGTCCGCGGTCTGGAAGTCAAATACTTGACGTGGCCAGGCGAGGTATTCTCAGATCATCAATACCCATACCTTCCCTCTCGCAGGCTTTCAAATAATTTGTCAATTTAAAGTCTGCCAATATGAATACACTTTCATTATTTTGCGTTTTTAAATAATACTTATTCATCGACACCTTGACCTTGCCTGTGCACTGGTTGGGGCTAGATTAGGGCGGGGGGCGCGCGCCCTCTCGCGGACGCGTAAAGGTGGGCCTCCACCAGCGTTCGCGAACTGTTTACGAACAGTGTGGGAATTGAATTTCCTAAGAATCGTCTGTTCACGAACTGTTCGCTAGTGAGGACGCACCTTTACACGAGCAATGGTTATAAAAATTTCGCGAACTGTTCGCTAGTGAGGACAAACCTTAATGCATGGTAGCAATTTTATTGGTTAACAATTTTATTGAATTTGGTCTTATTCGAAAGCTTATATGCGGTTACAAAATGCCTTTAAATTTAGAAAATATTGCAGGCGTTATGAGATATTAATGAAATAAATTCACATATTCTTAATTAACCAAGCATGTTTGCCCAAGATAATATCCCTTCCCCTTGTTCGTCAGAAATAGTCAAGTTTTAGATTGAATGCCGATCAAGAATATTGATTAAAGAGGAAAAATGAGTTGTTCGATGACACGGATGGATAAACGAGACAGGACTCGCTAATACCAGGGTAGGTATCCCGTTATCCGTGGATGGCGAAAAACAAGCGCGGGCACGGTGTGCAGCTGGATATATACGCGCGCCAGTAATTTTTTAATTGCGTTTCCATCGGACATTTTTATGGTCGACTATTCTGGCGCCACTATACACCCACATCCGGTCACGCCCGGAGGCCCCGAAACCATTTCACGCAGCCACCGTACGTACACGGCTCGCACGCTCGTTTTAAACGGCGCTCCGAAATTAAATGAATCTGGGTTGCTTCACGACCGAACGAAAACATGCGGTAAATACAATTGCCGCCAGCCTTCCTCTCTATCTCTGCCTCTGTGCTCACAGAGTATGCACAAATATTTTGGTACGTTCCTCGGCCTGGAATCCAGGCTGAGTTCAGGATAACCGAAATATCAGCGGTTGATGGACATTAACGCAACGAAAAATATATTTTACAGTACTTCGATTATCATGTGAAGTTTTCGGGATAAATATGTGGGGCAACGGGTGGTTTCTTAGTACATTCGTTTTAGAGTGAGTTTTGTATGAAGGATGATGGAGTTGGGAGCCTTCTTCGGAATGCAGTGCGGTGGATTGTTGAGAGTAATTTTGTTGAATTGTTCTTTGAGTGTAAATAAGATTTAGCTGGTTTTTGGACAGTGACAGTTGGTGCAAATTTGAGTGGATGATGGAAATTGTAATAAGAGAGAAGAGAGTTGTCATAGATGTAGATCTATAAGGTAATAATTTCTTTTAGATAATTGGTCTCTGCAAGAAAAATGGACCCAAAACATGGACCCACGTTTATTAGAACCCCGTTTCTTTTGTCAACGAATTATATCACTCATTTAAATATACATCTACTGTTCTGAAGCATTCTGTACTATAAAAATAATTTAAAGAGCTACATTCATAGTATAATACAAAATTTAAATTTCTTCGACGATTCGATTGCCCTTCTTCAATCTGAATAATAGAACAAAATATCTCACTGTCGGAAAGCAACGGTAAGTAAAAAATGAAAGGAATGTAGGTACTAAAGCAAGTAGGATGTGATAAATATAAGAATATCCCAAAACTATTTGTTTCACGAAACAGTTAGGGTAAACCAACCAGTGAATGACCGAATTGTTGAATTTATGGACCTTTGAGATTAATACTTGAATATATTTATGTATAACAACATGTTGGAGATATGTGTTTGCAGTTCGCCCGCATGTGGGAGAAGCGGTTGCGTTTTCCGGTCGCTGGCAGCGCGTCTGTCTTGTCGCGTTCAGATCGGATATAGTCGTTAGTCGATCGTTGGACAAAATGGTTGTAGTAGTGAAGCTTATGTCCAATATATATAATATTAAAACCCCATAGCTCTAGCACAACAAAACAACTGTTGAAGTTGCATTTAAATTTATTTCTCTTGAAATTACTATAAATATAATTACTTATTCTTATCGTAATTTAAAAAAAAAACGATTATAAAATGCAAAACATGTAGAAGTCCACTAAATGACCGCATACTTTTAATAAAAATTGTACATATTAATGTTTGCTTAATACGCGTAACTAAAAATATGGGATATCAAAAGTGCAAGTACACTCCGTTTATAAACATATAATATTTTTAAATTTATAATTGACATTTCTTTGCCTAATGGTCATTCACTGGTATGCGGTCAATTACTGGTTGGTTTACCCTACCAGTAACATCATACTACAATTAGCAAGAACCAACAGGAAGTCCCGTCACGTATTTGTAACAGTGTCGTCGGCAGTCGATGTTCGCAGAGCTGTTCTCTATGAAGAATCGATACTCATTAGAACCAGGACACACCGTCAATCGACGCGGATATCGAACAAATTCGAACGCGTGCACGGACGTTTAAAAATCGAGATATTCCGACACGGGCAACCGCAATCCCGTACGGCCAATTTCTTTAGCGCGTCCCACGAATCAATAATAATCCGAATGCATGGAATTCCATGAATACTAACAGGTCCCTCTGTGCCTGGCTATCCCTCTGCACTCTTTCTCTCTCTCTCTCTCTCTCTCTCCCTCTCTCTCTCTACCTCTTTGCCTGCCTCTCCGATTCCTCATTTTTCATTCCCATTAGTCTCCATTCGATCCACTTAGTCTCGCGATCGGTTTCGCCTTCTCGACAACAGAAAACGCGAGGCTCGTTACTCCCTTGAATGAAAATCATGTCAAACAGAGGAGAGCCTGCTGTCCGTGAATTCGAGATTATAGAGCACGGCGAGCGACGAAAGTAACTCGAACCGTATCGATTCTAACGAGCCTCGGATTATGAGGAACCACAGGTACAAGAGCGGACGACAGTATTGTAAATCAGAGATTAAAATTAATGAACGGGTCGCGTAGCCACGAGGGGTGTAAGAATCGATGAACGTCGATGACGCGAAATCGCTTCGAGAATGAGGGTGAACTAATGAATTAGGTATCTTTATACCTTACAAGGGAATATCCCCAACACGAAAATTAAAAAAATTCGGAAACCTTGTGAATATGTAGGGAATTTCCTCCCGATTATAATGCAATTTTTGTTTGCTGCCCAAATTCGCTCGAAGGGGATGTAAAATCCGGTGAAACCCCTGAAAATCCGGTTATTTTCCGATTTTGTGTTATAACTCGTAAACTATAAAATAATTTTTTTCTACCAAATTATAGATCCAATTAAAAGAAGCAACTTTTATCTTGAAACTTTTTGTCAATCTCTTACACTTCACGAGTTATAACACAAAATTGGAAAATAGCCGAATTTTCAAGGGTTAATTTCACCCCCTTCGAATGAATTTGGGCAGCAAATAAAGATTGCGTTGTAATTGGGAGGAAATTCCCTACTATCTTACATATTCACAAAGTTTCAGAATTTTTTGAATTTTCCGATTCGAGATCTTCCCTTGTAAGAGTCAAAGAGCTGAATTAATGATTCATCTCAGTGGCGCACTCAGGATTTAATTTCGGGGGGGGGGGGGGGGGGGGAGGAGTTGAACGGATAAAAATATTTTTAATGCAAATTCAGTCAAATTCATTAGGTGATTATAAAGATTTATTTACAGAATTAAAACCAGTTGTCTTTTTCTTTGGGGGGTGCTAGGGCCCCTTGCCCCCCTTCCCCTCTGGGTGCGCCACTGATTCATCCTCTTACGCGAAGACATGGTGTTTAAAAGTATTTTGAATTCAATACCATTAAAACTAATTATTATAGTAATGATGTGATAAAATTCATTAAATTTCGTAACGATATTCTTATGGTATTGAAGTCTCGAGTATTTTATAGGCTTTAAATTTTCAGAATGGAATAATTGCTATAATTACTTGGTACATGAACCAAATTAACGCAGTTCCATAAGTAACATTTTAAATATTACTAAATAAATTTATTTAAATGGAACATTGTTAATATAAAATTAAATCTAACCTTTAACTGCATGCAGGATGTGGATGCTGGATGAATTCCAACCCTTTCGTTGTCAAGCTCCAACCAATACTGCCATTAATACTAACGCATTACTAACCACAAGTTCGAGGCTTCTAGCTGTATTCCTTATGCATGTTGATATTGTTGATATTTTGAAGGACAATGGACTTTGTCGAAACGAGAATTTTAAATTCCACGAATAATATTCATATTCCATCAACTTGTACAGCCGGAAAAATTGTTAATCAATTACCAAGTTATCTACTATTCGTAAAATGCTTATGCACGGAAATAATTGAGTAATACAAATCCTTGTTATCATATACATTATTACTATATTTCCCCCCTCCTTAACCCTCATGATACCTAACTCTTCAGTTCGTAAATTATATGAAACTCCCCTCCGTCGATTTCATTAACTCCAATAGTGGAATTTCGACCACCTGTGCTCTCAAGCAACACTATCGAGTGCTGCCACAAGCTCCATCAAACGGATCTAAGATGAGCCAACAACAATCGTATCAGGGACCCTTGAGCACTGCTGATCCACGAAAATCTTCGCCACTCGATGCAACCCCTAACCCCCTAGATGGTATCGCCTTATCGCGATGCACCGAACTGCAACGTGCCCCGTTTTCCCATCTCCACCCGCGAACCCTTTTGCAGTTACCCTCGCGCGGCCTTTTTATTTTCGTTGGCAGACTTGGCCAAGCCCCTTCAAGAAAGTTGAGAGACCGCATCGGGGTTACCAAAGGAGGAAGAGTCGAGGGAGCAGGAGGCGGAGGTAGCAGGAGAGGAAAAGGCAACAGCAGCTGAGTTGGGGAATCTAGTAGCTACAAGGTGGAAGGGGGTTGTTGGAGTTGCAGGATGTCGCGTGCAACTTTACCAATATCCAACACGACCGCGCCAGAGGACGTGTACAGCGGATGACACGTGTGTATGTATGTACGTAGGTACGCGTGTATGCACCCCGGTGCATCTCGTTGCATGCTGTCCGAGTGGTTCGATGAATTTACACGACGGGCGAGGCAGGCGAGGCTGTTGTTCCAGCAACGAAGCAAAGCGGAAACGGAGCCTTCAGCGAATTAACGGCTTAGTGCAAGCGAGCCTAGCGTTTTTCCACGGCGACGCGCGTAGTGGAGTAATTGGGAGGCGCACAGCTGCGAATGGGGGTTGGAAAAGACGGAAAACAGTACTTTGAAAATCACGAGTCAGTGGGGAAAGGAGGACCATTGTATAAAAAAAAAAATGGTGCTAGTAAGAATGTCGCGATCAGAAAGATAATTTGGAAATCGAAAAGGAGTAAAAGAAAGAAAAAGAGTAAAATGAGGAGTCAGTTTAGGGTATAATCATTTAAAAGAGAAAGTTTTGGGAGGTTTGGATAAATTGATTGCACGAGGAAACTTAAGAAAAAGCACGACTATCACTAGCTGTAAAAAACAGTGAAAAAAGAACATGATTAAATTGATGAAACTTGGTAAACGAAAAATATTTGCGATGAATAAATACGCAACTTCTGATCGGTCAAAGTGATGCTTGGTGTTTTGGGTATAGTGGTTAATGAAGGGAAACTTCTAAGAGAAAGGAGAAATTTGTAGATACGACAAACACTTAACTTAGTGATGAAATTAAAGAAATGATAAGAGACCACGCATGAAAAATGTTAAACCACGATTCTTGGCATTTGCAGCACATGTCGTTTTCAATAACACAGTTAGAAAAACATATTAATAAAAACAGTAAAACAAAGCGTGTTTAAATTGATATTACCGCTCCATAAATATGAATGTATTTCCACTGCAAATAGAGCCATATAAATTACGAACGAAGTTAAACATTATGGCCAGCAGAAACTCTGCATCGGCTTGAAAAATATTGCCGTTTAATCCCATGCGAACTTGCATGCGCGTGACAGTAGTTTATAATGAAAACCGCATGCCGCGTATACTCTGCTCGATGGCGACCGTGTTAATAAGATTTTGCAAAAATTTCACCGCCATGCCTCGAAAACGAAATCTAATTTCAATCTGATTAATACAACAGCAAAGAGGAAAAACTAATGAAATCGTTAAAATAACTTGCACCTTCTACATCGACGGAAACGAACAGCAATTGAATCGACGTTTTTATCAGACACCATTACACGTGTCAGTGTGTAAGAAAACACTCGCCCGCCGAGCGATGTGTACACACGGGCCCAATTAAATTGCATCCCTGATTAGAAATCCTGTTTGCGATTTTGCAGATGAGTTACCACCCGATAACATACCTACGTCTCGCTGCTCCTGCATCGAGCACCTTGTTCTTGTCCAAGTGGTCGATAAATTTACACAACCCAGACGAGATATCTCGGAAGCTCGAGCGAGGGTGTGTATGTGTGGTTTTCATGTCGCGATAGCGATCGGAGGAATACGCCTCCGCAGAATCGAATATTTGTCGTGTAAAATAGATACGAATTTGCGCGCGGGAAATTCAATGATGTGAAAGAGTGAATCGTTGGACCGGGATGTTGATAGCTCTCTGTTAGCTTATCGGTCGAGGGGGCAGAATCTTTTTCAACACGTTAAAACTTCGATTCTGTGATGAAACCGATAATTTCGTCTCGTCATTCAAATCTGTTGGAAGAAAAAAGATAGAATTATAATTGTTTGGTATGTAAACTTTGGATTCGGTCTACAATTTCAATCAGTTTCTTGATATTTGATTTAACGCTGATTTGATTTGACACCCCGCTGTTACTGGTATTTCTACAGTGTTCTGTTTCGAACGATCCACGGAAATGTTCTTGAAATTAGCGACGCTGGAAAGTCTTCCAAGAAGATATTTAGGGCTGTTAAGGTTGAGATTAAATAAGTACCTAACTACTTTATGTATAGAACTTTTCAATAAAACTTTACAAGCTACTGCGATTCTGGTGATCTCATGCATCACAGATGAAATGAATCTGTCAGTGAATAGATGTCCATTACCAACTTAAAGTAGCTTACAAAGTAGATTTGTATGCACAAAATTTAGTCATTAATTTCTCGAGTAGGAACCCTTGACGAAACGTCACCTGCAGTACATCACCCTATTAAGAAATCCCGCTCTGCTCCCGCCAACAATTTTATTAAATATTTCGTAGCAAATACCAGTAGGTACTTAAAGCACTTCATCCCCAAAGTGGTTCAGTTTCCCCAAACCCACCCCGAAATGCAAAGCTAAAAGCTGTCCATTGGAAAAATCGGATTAAAGTGACAATACCATCCAGCAACCCTCTGGCAATGAATTGAAAGGATCGCGGATGTAAATCGAAGGATCCCGGCTCCGTGTTGTTTTCACGGGGAAACAGCACGAATTCGTCTGGAAGTTGTCGCACCCGATGGTCAACTGGGGTTGCTGCTGTGACGAAAACAGCTACAGGGAAAGAGCGGGAAGTTACGAGGTTACGAGCTGGGCGGGGCACTCGAACAGACAGGACAAAAGTGATTCCTTCTGCAGGATGTCGCGTGCAACTTTCCCAATATCCATCAGGGAAATGTGATGTACGGGCCGCGGACGTGTGTACATTTACACACGTTCGACGAAATGCATGAAACTTCAGCGGGATGCTTCATTAACGGTAACATATTGCTTCTGGTCCGATGCGACTATTCCCGAATTGGAAGTTGTGCGCCCCCTGAATCGGAGTAATTTATTCTGCCGCGTGAACGACTCGCAAAGAAATATGGCGGCTGGCATAGGGCTCCCGCATAGCTTCACAACTAATTATTTCGACGCAAGTGTCGGATTGCGTCGATTATCGCGCGACCCTCGATCAACGGGGCGATTTTAAACACACATGAATCAAAGCTGGACGGAAATTGTCGCGTGCAGTTTTAAATATTGCGTTGGTCTGAGCTTCTGACACACATGGGATGTCTCAATACCGTGGAACATGTCGAACAATTGACTTTCCATGCAACATGATGTTTTGTTTCCACGAAAATTAGAACAGAATTTCAGGAATTCGGACTGACCATTGCTACTTATGTAGACAGTATATGCAACGCGAATTAATTCTGTTTCGATATAGATTTTTTTCGCGCGAGTTTGATTTAAATTTTCTTTTCGCACGATTTGTTTTGATCCAACAGGGTCCGATAAATTTGCCTTTTTAAAAAGCTTCACTTAAGTTTAATTCTAAGAAGAAATATGCCTGCTTATTTTTCTAGGAAATTGCTCTGAATTAAAAAAGTTCATCTCGCAAGTGATACTGTCAGAAAAAATTGAGTTCGAGGTTTGACGATTTGTTTCTATGATCGCGGTCTGGATACAATATTTTTTCATATGCACGGTATCATTTTAACATGTATTTCTCGGCGATGAATCTATCATGTAAAAACAAATCGAATAAGTGAATACTCTGATATTTTTAATGATCATAATTTATAAGGATGGCTGCATGTGAGACACCACGAGCAGACGCTTGTTTTTCCAATCAGCTGATATTATCTTCCTTTTTTGGGAGACCAGCAACGTTTTCAGGAAACCATCGTCCTAGCCACTGGGGTTGTATTCATGGGTTTCAAGGACTGCCAGCACGTACACGGAAGAAAGATTAAATGACAAATAAATAGCGCTCACCCTGCATTTAATGGTTCTTATACCTTTCGCTCATATTCGTTCAGCGATCCATGTGCTGGGAATGGCGTATCCTCGCTCAGAATACGCGATATGAATATTTCGAGAGGCTGCGCCTCCGGTTATACAGCGCATACACGTGATCCTACTATTTACGAAATTCGTAAACTCGGCTGATTTTTATTCATCGTTATTCTCCACGAACGAGATCACTTCCACTAATTACAAAACAGATTTTATACATATGAATACTTCTAGAGTTTGCATAGAACGTTAGAATGATATATTCCATCGTTTTTATAAAATTACATCAGGATATGGTTTCTGTAGGTACAATATTTTAAGCTGTTGTGTATCTTTTTAAAACAATCGTGATGAAGTTAAGTTTCTATGTGAATGAAATAATATAAATTTTATCGTGAGAATATCTCATTTTGTTTACATCCTTACATACACTTTTTAATAATAATTGCTATTTTTAGTATGCCTAACAAGTGCTGCTACAGTTATTCTTCCAAAGTTCGTCGCATCTGAAAATTGTACAAGGGAAAGTCCAATTAATTACGAAAAGGCATTTCAATTCTCATTTCGAGGAGGAATGATTTATTTGAGAAACAACCCTCCCTTCGTTAGTACTCGCAAATCAATATTATACGTTTACTGGAAGGGGAAATTTGTTTTATCCCCGTCGATACTCGTTTCCCTTCATTTTTCTTCGCTTAATTTCGACCCACAGTTTACACTTTCCCTCGAAGATTCTTTCACTGGAACGGTCGTTCTTCGAGGGGCAAAAAGACCGATCGAAGACAGAGAAAAAGGTAGACCGTCGTCCCATAGAATTCGCGTAATTCTCATCTCGGGCCCCCGTGTGTTCCGATCCACTTGATCGGCTCGTTTCTCACGCGAACGGGGACAAAGACGAACAGCGCAAAACACCCAGAGGGAGCCGGAATTCCTACGATCGTTGGGCGCGAAATGCACTGCTAGAGCAGACACTAACAATACCACGGAACGCTGCTCGTCGAAGATATAACAACAAATTTATGGAAATTCGCCCCACGAACAATCGCCTGGACGGCTCAGACCCTAGGAATAATTAATTTTAATTGAACACGGGGGCAAAACACCGGACCGAATAGATTGATCAATTTGCTTAGAACAAAGTCCACTTCGGAACCAGATAGCTATCGCCATAATCTTTTAACAATAAAATAATTTATTGTAATCACACTTGGCGAAACAATTTAATTATTAGTCAGTAAACTGTGACTATTTCTTTAAAATTTTGTAACCGCGCTTGGAGTTATTCATGTGAACGTGGGCTATCAAAAAGTACTTCTGATACATATGCAAATGTGATGCGGTTATGATAATAACTCTGGCGATAATTCTTCAAGTATTCACAATACTATATATATATAATCTGCACTGCCATGTACCTCATACACAATTTACATTTTAATATCAACGATATAAGTTAAATTTAATCCATCGATTACGTTATCAGTAGCGTCCCCCGTTTCCAATGTATATTTCCACAAATTTATCATTCTCCACTTTCATACGTATACCAAACTATGATTGCCTAATTAACAGTTAAATTAATCCTTCCATTAAGCTGAGCGCGCTTCACCCTCTCGTCCCCAGAACAGTCGCTTCAGTTTAGAACAATTAATTCCACTATTCCCCGCGCTGAAGCACTTCATCGCGCACGGTCACGCGTTCTCTCGTCCGTGTTATTGAAATTTCAAACATCCCAAGAAAACGAAACAACCGTTCTAACCCGTGCCGTCCCCGCAACGCGCGAATATTGTTCCACGCTGTGCAAGTAACACATTCGCTCAACCTGCATACGTCTTCGCGTCCAATTAAACGTCCGGTGCACACGTCGTCACATGAATAAGCTTCGACGCCAATTAAAAATAATTATACTGCGCGCTGTTTTCCACGTCATCAGGCTAATTGTGCTTAAATTCAGCACCGGCAACGGACCAAGATCAACGTGTAACTCGTTTAATTCTATATCGACGGATACATCGAACCCAACGACCCGTAACTGCCTACTTGCCCCTCTTTTATGGAGGCTTTTATGACTGGAAGCAGAACGACACGCGTATCCAATTTGCCAGGAAAGCGTAGTAGATTTGCATTGGAAGCATTGGTAAAGTTACGCGAAACATTTTACGGACGGAACAACCCCTACGATACTGTTGGCATCGGAGTGTGCGAGGACGTGGCTTTTACTCTCTGCTACGTGTTTGAATCTTGGAAGCTTCTTCGCGGGGCCGAGACCGCGAAACCAGGGCCCACGAGCGATTTAACCTCGTAAGGTTATTCATACTTCGTTACACTGCCACGATAATTCGGAAAAATCCAGCGAGAGAGAAATAATACGAGACGTGGGAAGAAGGGGATCGGTCTGCTAGACAGGCAATCCCTAGACACCACTTGCCAAATCTTGGCTATACTCACTTTTGCGATCGCCCTATTTCTGGGTAGGTAATGTTATTGCTTTCGGTTTGAAAAGCTCGCTGTTTTTCGCGGATCTCTGTAACAGTTTAGTGGACTGCGGTCGATAGAGATTGACTGACTTTTTGCTTAGCAATTTGGTTCTTAGGTGTACTGATGGAGCAAAGTTTCCAGATCTCTCTGGTTCATTTCCCTCAAAGGAGGGAAATCTGATTATCATTTATAGAATGAATAAATCCACCAACACATAAAAATATTAAAGATTTAAATATAGCATGAATAACTAAATGAAAAAAAAAACTAAATCATATAAACCAAAAAGTATAATTCTTATTATAAACTCCAATTGACTTAATGTTGACAAAGCAATAATCTTCTTTAAATCAAACTCAAAATTAGCAATTAATCCAGATATTATCATTGTAAAAACAGAAATAAAAATTAAACCACTTAAATCAAAAGAAATTAAAACCTCATTATATCGAAAACCACTGATATCATTCAGTGTTCAATATTAATACCCAACTGTATTTAACAAATGAAGGGTAAGGGGAAAAACGGGGAATGTCCATGTTTCCGGATTTTGCGATTTATAAATATTTTGCTGGTGGCAACTGGGACTACAGAACTGTCGAATCACAAAGGGTTATAAAGTTCAAATGCCCCCGTAAGATGACATTAAAGATTTGGTATACTGGTTAAAAATAGAGCAGGTAATGTCTCTTTGCCTAAGCATAAGCTTCTGTCGTTAAGGTAAAACAAGACATTATGATAAGGGAATGGACATCTTTCCTGCGAGGAAAATTTGGTGAGAGGTGCCCACTCCCCATTCAACAGGTGAAGGAAATGCGAATATTACGTGATATTTTTCATCGCACCAGCTATAATGACTGTTGGTTGAGTAATCTCATAACCATTAAAAGAAAAAGACGAGACAGTAATAGAAATAAAGGAGACTTCAAACTTCCCAATAGAGCATACACGGAACTCCGGTCTATTTCAAAAGCAAAATACGAAAACCTCATAGTCTTAAAAAAATTTGTGATCCTGAGGCGCAGCGATTTTATAAGACGCTGTCTCGTGCATAACAAGTATAGAAACAAAATATCTGACAATTAATAAAATGAGTGTCTTTCCTTGCTTTGATAATTTCATTGTTTCTTTTTTGCTGATGCCTATAATTAAGGTACAAACTTCATGTTATGAAGAATGCAGATAAATTCATTGAACCTTGTTTCTTTACTAGTGGACTAAAGTCTTAAAACTTAATTTTCTCGATAAAGCTGTTTTGTGACATTCCCTGTCTTTCCTCCTAATCCTTTAACCACGAACTACCCGAGAATATTAAAAAATGACTCCTTCTAAAAACGAAATGATTATCCAAACCCCAAAAATTATAATAAAACCGGCAACATGGTGTAACTTCTTGAGGCACAAGTGTACCAACCCACTCGATCAATGATAAATCACCTCGGTGCTCCATTTAGGGGATCAGAGATCAGATTCGACCAAGAGATCCGTGGAGAACAGGGGCGCAAGATAACCAGGATCGTTCTTAAGTCTACCAGAATAAGGAGTCGCCCGTGACTTTTTATCCCGGCTCCCCCAGCGAACGAGAGGGATTCGATAAATTCACTTCACGGTATAGGTAGCCGCGCGATTTCCAGCGGGCTGCAGAGAAGAGAAAACACGAGTGGTCTGGGGAAGGAAGAAAGAATGGAAAACGAAAGCATTATCGAGTCCGAGGAATCGTGGAGGCGCGCTGAATACGGTGCTTTATCCCGTCGTCATACATCGTCCGTTCCTGGCGATCGTCGAATATATGTTTTCCGCGGTTTGGCCCCCTCCCACGGCCCGCCTCTACCCCCGGGGCCCTGTTTCACGTTTTAACACTGTGCAGCGTGCCAAAACATAATTTACTCCTGGCGCGGTATTGGAAAAATTAGCAGCGCGGTCGCAGTAGAAACGGTCGTTTGGTTCAGCGGAATAAAACTCCGGCTAGCGAGGGGCCACGTGTAAATCATTCTCGTTCGGTTTGAAAGCGACAAGCTGCGCTACGGTGCCTGTTAAGACTTCATGATCTATCGTTGTCGGAGTGTAAATAATGTCTCGGAATAAATCAGCAAGTTTCATGTAATACGTAACAACAGAGCAGGTAGGCAGCCTCATTTTTCACAGGTAGTGCACGCGCCGCATCTTTCCTGTCGCGAACTCTCGAAATATTGACAAGCCGCGGTCCCGCGACTTGGTCATGGGACATTTATCTTGAATAACTCAGCTGCCCTTCGAAGTTCGGTTATTCTACATGCAACTCGCGTCTGCCGCAATTAAGGCCAGTGGTCACTGATTAATATCACAGAGATCTCTGTGGAGGCGCGTGGGCACTTGAATTAGAAACTCTGCGACGGGCTTTTACGTCCTGCTTCAGAGGACGTCGCGGACCAGAGCCAAGAAGCCCGCGAGCGCCCGATGGAAAAGCATAAAAGGGGGGAGAAATGGGAGGTGGGAGGGGTGGATAAAGAACAGCAGGGATTGACCATCGGAGGTGAGACGTCGAGAGGCCACGCGAGAGTATCTGGCCGCGATAGATAGAGCACGTTGGATCGGAACAAAGTGAAAGCTAAAAGCTTACGTATTTAGGATCGATGGCGGCTCGGTCACAGTAATTTATGGCGGCCTTTCCATCCTCCATAGCCGCTCTGGACCCCCGTCCGTCGATTATTCTTTTTCCAGCGCGGATTTCGATTACATTCGAGTGCACGGCTGGCTCGGTCACTTGTACACCAAAGCTGAATCGAGAACTCTTTTACGTCTTTCACACCCCCCGTCCCTCGCCGTGCCAGCGCCCCCTGACCAACGTCGCTTCTTGTGCCCCCCATCGGATCGCCGTTTTCCAGCGATTCCACAGCCAGCACACACTCGGATCTTTTCAACTTCGACGGTCCAGAATCCACTCCCTCTCTGTCTGCCTCCCGCTCCACCGTTCATCCCGCGTCCTGCTCCTTCCCGCGTAAACCTTTTGGGCGCTTCCTTCCATCCACGCTTTGACCGTCGATCTTCAGGTCAGTCGCATTCCCGCGCCGAATTCTAAGCGACTCGCCTCGCCTGCCGACCAGAACCTCCTCTGTATCAACACCGCCGGCTAACAATCAGGGACTCTGATTGATCCTGCACCTCGAGGACTGTGTCCCGTGTTACCCTTTGCTCGGCTGGTCGTCTACGACGGTTTCTTTTCGTCGATACCTCCGCTTCATGGTCGACGGGGTCCAATGTAGTGGATTCCAATGTTCGCGATGTCGCCGGTTATTGCGTTTTTAATTCGTCGATGATCAGTGTATTGCTTTTATGACGCGATACGGAGGAATGTCGGAGATTAAAGAGAACTGAGGATTTAAAAGAGGCGAACCCCCAGCTCCACGGACGCTGGGGGTTCGCCGTGGAAAGCTGTGATCACGATTCTCTGCTTGCCGTGTGAACGAGCGAGGTGGGGACTGTTAAAGTTGGAGGAATCACGTTCGAGAAACGAGGCTTCGATCGCAATTCGTCGTACAATGACTCGTTTGTTGCTTCGTGCCGAGGTTTTATTCTGTCTTCGGGTGGGAAGCTCGGGGGATTTCGAGGAATTCGCGAGAAAGTTTCTCCGGAGTCGTTCAAGAGACCGTGCAAAACGCCAGCGTGCTTTAAAAGACTGCACGGGTTTTTATTCCTGCGGCGCGTCGTTCGACGACACGAAGATGTCGTTATTTTTTATGCTTTGGAATATTTAATGTTACCTTCACGGCCGACTGTGCGCGTTTATTAAATCGTCGAATCGCAAATGGTATTTTTAACGATCATATTTCTCGTTGTAACATCGCGTCGAGTGTTTGGAGAGTTTTGGATTACACGAAAATTAGCGTTAAAATATAATCCGCTTTTGTATCAAACACTGTTATACTGTATTTGTATAATGCGCCACGAGCGCTCTTGTGATTTCGAACTCGATTTCCCAACTTCTCCATTTAATTCATCCAAAATGGTCTCGCCTGTGTACATTTATAATTTCCACCACTCATCCCTACACAAACGTTTCGAGTTCTTATTAGGGATTGTAATTCCGACATACCGGTTTACCGGTAAATCGCGAGAAATACCCTCCAATTTTTACCGGTAATTCGTCATTTTTTTTACCGGTAATTATTAATAGTACCTAAGTAGTTCTTATCCTCTTGCAACCAGAATTCATCACAGGGGAAAGAAATCACACCCACCACTTCTATGAAAAAAAAAAAGAAAAAGAATACATCGACCAATATTACAAGAAAAACCAGAAATCCTTTATTTTCCAATTTCAACCATGCTGCACACGCAAAGATTAAATCAGAATACACAATTATTCGTCCCACCAATTACCCGCCACCAGCCACCGCAGTACCAGAAGTCGCTAGAAATTAATAGCTCGCGCAAAACCTGCGGATGTATCACGTGCCGAAAAATCCCAGAAACGCCTGCAGCGATCCCAATGACACGCTTCGAATTAAATGGAAGGAATCGCGCGAAACAGGGCGAGGGACGTTGCACGCGAGACAGGGAGCGCGTTTGTTCATCCCGCGTTTCAGTAATTTTCACAGGAATAAATACGTGGCCGATGTATTAGCATGGCTCTTTTTGGGCATGGAAAAGGGACAAGGAAATAAAAAGACGGAAACGGGAGGCAGGGGAACAGAAAAAGCGAGAAAATACGCGAGCGATACTATCGACGCGTTGCATTTCGGGAGTCCGCCGTGGAAAATGGCCAACGAAAATTCCTCCCGGGAGGCGGGAAGGAGGGGGAGTAAAAAACCGATGGCACTGGGTTTTTTCCCCCGCGGCGAGCCGATGGTCAGGCAAATCGTTACCAAGCCATTTAGCGCGGTCGGATAATAATCCGTCGGATCGATTTGACGATCGACGAACGTCCGTGAGCACGAGTGTTCCACGGGAATCGTAATTATTTCGATGGGTGTTTTCACCGTGGCGAGTGAGTCCTGAAAATTTACGCCCGCCGGGAAAGGTGATATTCATGGATCCTAATGTTACAAACTGTTGATTCGAATCGAATCAGGTGCGCGATGGTAGGGGAGAGTTGCCAATATCGTACCGGTCACCTAAATCGTACCTCATCAATTTCTCAGTAATTAATGAATGTAAACGACATCTGACAATAAAAATATCATGTAAATGCGAAATAAGAAATAGGAACAAAACCTTTTGAGCTTACACCCTATTTTGTGCGTGCTATAAACATTTTAAAAAATCAGGTATGATTGATGTAACTTTTTACCAGTTTATTTTAGCTGATAATAATCAAACAATGCAATTTTGTCCTGTATTTTTGTATTTTTTTAAAAGCGGGTTAAATGTAGAATATTTTCAATTCATTTTAAGTACATATTACATTCATTATAAAGTTTAATTTGATATTTATAAATAAATCGATCATGTTTCCTAAATCGTACCACTACAATCGTACCAGTAGGATTTGACAACTCGTATGTTATATAGGTTATGTACGTATATTATGTATATTCATAGATTATTGCCGCCTGTGTGTGATCCATATACATATGTATATATAACTATATAATAATCATTACTTTATGTTGAATATTTTCTTCTCTATTTGTAAATTGATACTATTATTAGTGGAGATACGATTTAGGAGACCGAGAGGTACGATTTAGGAGACCAGTTGCCTAAATCGTACGTTTTACAGTATGTGATAAAAAGCTTAATAATAAATTAATTTGTTCTGAACAAAAGGTAAAGCATATACTAGTAGGTGCCTAAAAGATCAAGCTACAATATCCAATAGTCATTTGCGTTCAAATTTGTACCAAATATGAAATATAACGTAAAATGTCTTAAGTCGTACGATATAGGCAACTCTCCCCTAAATGAAAGGGTGGGAATGTAATTTATCTGGTAATTGTTTGATGTTTTGCCTGATAGATAGGTAGATTGTTTAATACGGTGTCGAAGAAATGGTCACTAAACTATCTTTATTATTGATGGTTGACAAGATCAAGTCTGGTGTGAATGAAGGATAGACTATTTTTGACTGATTTTATATCGACTTGGTGAATTACATTTATTTGTCACTTTTTTGAGAAGAAGGAGGGTAGAATTAAGGAAACATGTTCATTAAAGAAAAAATTCTACCGTGAGCAAAATATGTCGGGAATGCTAAGTAATGTTTAATTACAAATGTGTAGCTTTTTAAAAAGCAATGAGGTAAATTTGGTAGCTTTAGAGATTATTTTCCAAGCTTCAGAGTACCTACAGTTAAACAGTAATGACACGTTAAACGTGAGATTTACATTTTTGTTTCAAGTTTTCGTAATACCCTCTGTTCCTTACAATGGTTATTTTAAATAAGAAGCGATAAACCTGCTTACACTTTTTCAGTCTGACGGACGAGTTTGGACTAATGTACTTTCGCAATAAATAATTGTAATGGTAAAATTCATCAGCGTAAACAGCAAGAAGCATGAAAAAACAGCAAGGAAAACCCGTTTGCATATTTTCCATGCAGATTACATCAAGAACACATTTTATGTAGAAAATACTATACTGCAGCATTATGCGCACCTGTTTCTGCGTACATCACGCTGATTTACATTGCTGACTGCAAATATTACGCTAATCCATTTTCGATACCTAATAAAATGTATCTGTCGTTTCGCCTATGTGATTTGTGTGGCTAAACGTTAGCCAAACCAAAAAGTCGAAACCACTACCTTATAACTTCTAGTGTCACGAATATTCATAAATAACCAACGATGAAGCTCCAACTTTCGAATTTTCTTTCACAGGACACATAAAATCAATGTTACATCGGAATACAGGAATGCAGAGTCCATTTCCTCTCACGCGTTAGAATATAGACAACAGAAAATATAACGAAATAAGCTGATACGGATAATGACAGTACCTACACCGTGTTAGTGAACTCCCCTTTTCTCATTTCTCAGTAACAAATAAGTCTGTGAAGTGTGAGAAATAAACAGAGAAATTTGATTAAAAAATATTGAGACTACAGATATTAGAAATGTGAACCAGAATTTCAGAAGTATTACCCAGAATTATTTCCCACAAAACATAATATCGATAAAAAGATTTACCTCAATTCCGATTGACCTTAAACCTCTCTACTATCGATGCAAGCTGGGAAATAAAACTGGAATCGAGAAACTTTCGAGACTGTAACATTCCGCGTGCACCAATGGGGCGTCAACCGCGGGAAATGTTGGAAAATCTTTGAAATTCGTCGATGACAATGACCGTACAACGGGGCTGCCGATTGGCGGTGATAAAGCATACCACGCGAATCGCGGTTTTCGATCGGCGCCCATGATTCTTCCCTGTTCTCATCCCCCATCAAGCGACGTTACTTTTTTTTTTCCACCACCTGGAAGCTCACGTGGCCGATGAAATATTTTTCCATGGACATGGACGTACGTCGCCGCGTGGAATGAAACGAGGTTCGTCGATTGAAAGCTTTTTAATGACCAGATGAAACGGCGCCGGGCCTGAACTTTGTGGAGGAAAGTGCGGCAACCCTTTGTGCCTAATTTCGAAGGAATTGCTTCTAATACCGTTTCAATATCCACTAGCGTTCGATTGCAATTAGTAGAAATATCGTAGCTCCTTTATTAGGGTGGTGCTTAAAATCCAACTATTAAAATATTGCTGGGGCATCCTAACGTATTGTTCTCTATACCTACTGAAAAACGGGCCTGGTTAAATTCTTTTTTACATTACTCTACCAGGTCTGGCTAGTAGGTAAGCATTGCTATACTAGACTTTAATAAATATGAATTGGCTATTTTCAAAAGTTGTTGGTTCACAAATTTACTTCGCAATAATATTCCAATGTTAAGTAAACGTGTTTAAAAAATATGATACATCGAAAAGAAATTTGCATTTTTCTCTTAAAATCATAAAATTCAATGCTTGGTAGCAACCCCTAATATGTAACTGAAAAAATCAAATAAATACCACATTACTTACTCATAAGGGTGAGCACATTGACATGGTGCATCGTGAGAAAATACAAAATCAAATTTTTACGGTCAACTAAGCACCATCCTAACCTTTATTACTTAAACTAATATTGTAAATCTATTGGATGAAAGAAGGGTGTGTGAAGAGTTATTTTCTGAGACAATCACAATTGTCGAGATAATCAAAGGATGATACATTCAAGAGTGGCGAGAATCATGTACAAATGAAAAGGCAGAAAATGTTAGCGACGTAAAAGTGAAAAGAGCAATATCAAAAATAATTTCTATAATATGTGGTATTTCTAATAGCCACTTCGTGAACATACCACTTCAAGCTCAATACCCTTGATTAAAACGCTCACTTTTGACAGGCGCGCGTTACATCGCGAAGCTTTTCGATCATAAAGGGTGGTTCATACCCAGCCACGCGTGTACACATGCGTGCGTGTTTACATCAGTGTACAGGGCGGCCAATGTGTGCGAAACCAACGGAAATGCACGGTCATTTAACAACCGAGGGAGGTGAAATGACTTGCCGAGGGCTAACGCAATCAGCATTCCCGGTTTAATGAGCCCAGTATCCAGCTTCCCTCCTTCTCTCGATTCTCTGCGGCACCAGCCATCTCTTTCCATTCCCAGGAAACGCAGGATAGGTACTTCCCTCGTACTCTCTGCCCATCCATTTCCCCTTTTTTCTTAGGCACTTTCCATTCCTGTCTCACGAACTTTCATTTCTTATCATACTCTTCCTGACCATCATCCTTCTCCGTTCCACACAGAGGTACATTTGATATTCCCCTTCTCCCTCCCCCTCAGCCATAAAACCTTCCCCCTTTCTCCCCTAAACCACCCTCGAAATGCTGCACCCGTCTTGCAACTCTGTCCGACAACCTGACGCGGTTCCATTCTGTCTCTCAATGGAACGAACTCGCCACCGCGAACGGGGTAATTGCCACCCCTTTGAAAACAGACAGCCGTGTCTACGGATCCCCGATAGAGGGGTGGATGGAGAAGGGGACGAAAATCTCCGTGACACGGTAAAGTGCTGAAAAGTGTTTCGATGTGCTCGAGCTAATCGGCCCGTGTAAAGCCCTCCTCGTTCCTTGTCTTGCCAGCCGGGGCCGCGCCGTCTTCGCGCTGCGAGGGTAGGAAAAGGAGGAAAGAATCGAGATTCGACGCTAGCCGGGGCTGGGCTTAATCTTTTAACGTTGTCGCGTTGTCGGAGCTGAGTCGGGATGATTGAGGGATCGGCAGAGGGTCGCAGTAACGCGTCACGGGAGGGTCGTGTGGCGCCTAGAGGATTGCGTGGTGGGGGTTGATAAAGCGATGGGAAAGAAAGAAAGTTTGGGCTGAGTGCTTTGGCAAGAAATTATGGGGAAGGGGGTGGAATATCGGCAAGATTCGATTTTTGTAAATATCGATGGCGCTGGTATTTGTTTTGTGAGTGGGTAATTGTTATGAGTGCCGAACTATGTGGAGAAGAAGATTGCGAGAAGAAGACTGTATCTTCGAATCTCATTGGGGACGTTTCTGAAGAAATTAAGATAAGAGAATAGTAACTCATTATGAAGAAAAGGTGTTAAAATCGTTTGATCAGACTTTAACACACCTTTAGTATAACGTATATATATATTTAGAAAGAAGTACAAAAGTATGAACTGAAAATTACAAAGCTTCATATATTGCGATCTCTGGACTGACTGACTTGCTGTACACGTGAGCCTCTTGGGCTACGCGAGGTGTCAGCACAACAATAGACGAATGTACTCTTCTCATAACAAAAGGTACTAAGTAGTGTGTAAATAGGCTGAACAACTCTACGATACATGTGACTAGAGAGGAGAGAATCTGTACCCCTTACACCTCCATATTACCGCTAAGAACATTCCCCTGAATCAGCAATCAGCCAAGAAGATTCTTCCCGTATCCTTCTTGGGCAGGACTGTACCGCCATTGGAGGACACCATCGGCGTTAATTACAACGCGGAAAGCCTTAACGGCGCGCGAACGAGGAAGCAATAATTACGATATTATCCGTCAATAGTGCCCCCGTTGGCAACCCCTCGCCACGGATTCTCCACCGAAAACCAGCGGTATTCTCACCAGCCAGCCACCATCCCTCCTACCCGTTTGGCTTCCGTTGCCCGTGCCCGTAAATCGATTACTCGTCGCCGCCTCGAGTACGGCGTTCGTAAATTAGCGGCGGGGGCGAACGAGCGTGAGCGAGAAGTGGTTCGACAAGATGGTACAAAGTCGAGGGTCGGCTTCTTTACGAGGGGTGAGCCGGCGGGTGTGGTTAAGCGGCGGGCTTTAGTGGCACTTACCATCGCAAACATTATTTTATCATTTTAATGGCTGCCGAAGTGTGGGCGGAGGGCAAAAGTGCGGGGAGCTCGATGAAAGAAAAGGAAGGGGCGAGAGCACGGAGGCCCCGAGACGATGAAAGGGCAGAGGGGGTGGCTGGAGCCGCGATAGATGCAACGATAAGCAAATTGGATACATTGGCACAGGGAAGGCTGGTCACGAGGGGAGTAACGTTTATTCTTTTGCGAGTAACAACGGGGGGAATAATAGGATTATCAATCAAAGAGACCGTTATAAGAAAGATGTTACAGGTTTTTCTGGATAGACTATACGAATTTCTAGAGCCTCGACATAATTGTTTGATGACGGTTGTAATTTCAATATCATGACCAGCGAGTGAAGAGGGAAAACGGGAGGTAATCTGGAAATTAGCCGGGAACGTGGACGACGATTAAAAAATCGGCGAAGATTGATGAGTAAAAGTATCTAAAAGGGAGTGAAATCGCAGGAGACGCAGAAAGGAAGCGAAGGTTGATATTGAAGGAGAGAACGAGGCATAATTCGAGCCGGCGCGGTGGTCTGAGGTTTCGTCCTAGCCTTACTTCCTTTAGATTCCTTCTGCCTTCATCCCCTTTCCTGCCACCTACAATTGACCCTCGCCCCCGGCCCACCGTCTTATATAAGATTACGCTTGTTACGACAGTCTCCGCTCGACAAGGCAGCCTCATCCGTCCGCCCGGCGTGTTGACTTCGTTAGGAAGGACGAGCCGCTTTAATTCACTACCCTCTCGAACGCCCTTCCCTTGCCATCTACACTCCGAGCCTTAACTCCCTGCCAAGGCATCCGCGCACATCTCAGCTTTTCTCAGTCCTCTCTGACAAAAGATTTCGTTGTTCCTCTCTTCATCCCCCATCCCGCCTGCCCCTCCACCCCCTGCAGCCACCCCGCTATCGATTTGCTTGCTCTATTTTGATTTAATGCTCGGTTCGTTGCGCGACACGGAAACGTCAAGAAGGCATCGCGAGATAGAAGACACACCCGATGAACAGTTACGCGGCCTCCTTTCCGATTCGACGTTAACCTATTCCGTCGATCTTGTATCGCTTCCGTTGGGCCTCCTTTCAGCTACTCTTCCTCTCCCTGGTGATTGAAAGAACATCATTGTTCTCGACAGATGACGAGCCGACATCCGCTCCCAATTTCGAGGCAGCAGCCCCTTTGTGCCTTATTCCCTTTCACTCGAACCCCTTTAATTTTCAGGCGTTCATACGATTTTGATGTTCGACCCCGTTCCGTCTCGAGAACCATACGCCATTCTCCTCCCCGCCCTGCATTTTAATACCATGATTGCGCGCCCGGCCTGTGTTATCACGTAATTCGACCTTTAAATACCTGTCCCTCTTTGTCGACCAGGCCTCCGACTTTTTAAATGAAGCACGCTCGCAGGCCTTGCTCCTTTGTCGGGAGGCTTGCTATTTCGACTTCCTGCTCCTCGCAGCCACGCTCGTTCCACGTCTCGAACGTCTTCTGCCGGCGATTCTTTTTCGTTCCTTTTCTTTCGACTTTCCCATCGACTATCTTGGCGCTAGGTCGACCCCTGTCTTGAAATATCCATCATCCTTGAGGCGAGATTTTTTAATAAAACTTCCAGCAGTCTGCTGCCGCCCCTCCTCCCTTAATATGCTCTCATCCCATCTATAATGATCATCTACGGAGCCGCTGATTTGCCTCCCAACGCTTGCCCCCTCTGGCTCCGTCGCTCCTGCCGCCCGTTCCCAACCCCCGTGCACAGAGGATCGATCGATTCCACAACCGGGATCCATTGTGGCCGACACTCGACCCCGGACAATACATCGGCTGGAATGTACACACGTCGGGTATACACGATGTTATAGCATCGCAATCGGGGCTGAACGTAACAATGGACGTCTGAGAACGATTTGACTTTGTGCCTAACAAGAAAATATGTTGTCTGGCCATTCATGCGAGCCGATCGATCGTACCGTGGCCAAATGGCAGCTTTTTCGACACGTTTGTCCAGCAAAATTGGATCCATTAGGTTTAGAGGCCGCGGTGAAGAGCGTGCTTAAAATTGACGAAGCTCTGGCGCTAATTAGCGATGGATCGAGGGAACGAGATCAACCCTCGGGTCTCCAGAAGACTGTCAACTAAGTAGATACATTTTAAAGAGGGGGAAGAAACACTAAAGTTGAAAATCGAGTAACTATGTTATCGGGAGGAAAATTCGCACTGGACTGTAATTAACTTCGAAATATATTTTTCTATTTAAGGATACTAAAGGGAGAAGAAATAGGAGCGGAGTGGGTGCGTATGGTTCTGGAAAAAAGAAGAAAGGATGGCCAGGGATGAAGGAAGCAGACAAAACGAAAACACAATTTGGGGTTGATCCTCCCAGAAACACTCATACACACAACATATGTAACCCCATTTTGAAGCCGACAGGCAAAGAATCCTAATTAGTAGTAATTATAAGGTAATTGAAAATATAGTGGCATAGTTTTCTATTTGTAGAGAAAATTTGGTAAGTGTCTTTTAATTTTCGTTATGGAAGAGGATTATATACCTATGCATTGCGGTGTTAAATTTTTATGCCACCATAATGATGCTTCTTGTGAAGCTTTTTATATAAAAATTGTGGGCGTCGAGAATCGCCGAAGTACGTTTCGTAAAACACCGACTCCTCGACCAATTTTCGAGGAATTTTCCAGCGGTTTGGAGTAATCGATGGAAATGATATATGGTCGCGGTGAATATTCGCGCGCGGACAATGCATCGCCAGTGTATAAACGCTGTACACACATCATGTTGAGGTGTCGCGGTCCGAAATGATTGCGTCGGACCCCGTTTGAGAGCTATGATTGATTTAATCCTGTGATGCACAGATACGTGAATTTATAGAGTATCTTCTCCCACTTCTTTTTAGAGGAAAATCAGGAGCGTGGTTTGTACATAATCTGCACTATTAAATTAGTAGAGATAAATTGGAGAAGAGAATCGCAGTTTTTTGTCAGATAGATGAAATAAACACTTAGAATTTTCTGTTAATTTGTTATTTTCGACACTCTGTTCTGGCTAAATATTTGAACTCACGAACTTACAAGTTGAGGCTCCATTTAGAAATTACTTTAATCGGGACAATATTTAGATTATAACACTTTAGTATTCGGAAATATTATTTAATCATACGAAACGGGGTGAGGTAAATGAATAATGAAACATAAGATATAAAACATTAGATTTTTATATAAATCCAGCGCAAAGCCTGTATTTTACCATTGTGTGGCTTCAAAAACATATTCTCAAAAATAAAATGTATATTTTTTTAATATGTAATATCTTTAAAACAGGCACGCAACGCGAGTCGCTACAAACAATATTCTTGTTCGTGTAGGTAATACGTATCTAAGTAGTGTTGTAGTGGTGTGGTAAAAAACAATTAAAAATGAACACAACAACAGACGATTCACGAGAACGAGTTTGCGTTTGCAAAAAGGGGTCAGCTCGAAACTCTTTGCCGTATTTTTGCCAGGATGCTTTGACAACTTACGTTTGTTCTCAGCGTCAAAGCAATCGAAAAGTACACACAAAACCACATTCCCAAAAATTATTTTACCGATACAATACTGTCTAATTGTGTCAGTTATTTATTGTGACGAATAATATTTTTGCTCTTCTAAGGTATTACAATTCCTTTCCTAAAATACCTTTATAAAGTTTAAATTATGTGTTTGAGAAACTTTTTAACCAGATTATTTTTCTATAATAAATATTTGGAATACTGCTTAAAGTAGAATATCATTTATAGGTAATTAGAAATTGCAGGTAATTTCATCGGGTCCTTTCATTAAACAGTTTCTCTGATACCTGACTGCTTCTTCCCACGCTTAATGATGAGTTATAGGATTCCACCTATCTAATTTCTATCGCCAGCAATTAGACAAAACACTAGGGAAGAGAGGAACCCATCGATATCGTGATGGTCCCCACAGATCTACAGTCGCCAGCTCGTGTCGCGATCTCTTTCGTAATCTCGACAGGCCATTCCGCTTGATTGGATTCACAATTCAATTATCGTGAGTCCTCGCGACTGGCGATCGATGGAGCCATGCAAACGAGCCCTATTGCTCCTCTGCAAAACAAACAGGTAGACACTGTCTACCATATCGTAGAAACAGGGACCAAGTATTCCAGTTCTCGTCAATCAATTGTGAATCCAGCGATAGGAATCATTTCACGATATATTTCTAATGAAACCAGTCTTCTCCATTTTCTCGCCTTTTCTGATTCTTTCAACGGATATTAATGAATATCTACTTTTGGAAAAATAGTCGGAAGTTCATTTGAACCAATGACTTTTTCATATGCTGTAGTAATTAATATTTCAGAAATCAAGAATTTCTGGAAAAGTACCTTCCAAGCTTTGTTTTGGAAGGCCAAAGATAAGATATACGATAAACAATTAATATTGTATTATTTAAAGTATTTTTGTAAATAAAGCAAGTTGTTTTGAACCGTGTTTTTAACTTTCCTTCCCGTACTTTAATATCGTATTATAGTAGAAGGTATTTTTAGTAATGTGTGAATGTATGTTTAGTAATGTAATTTTAAGTGATTTTCAAGTGATCTACTCTACACTACAAAACTCATATTTGCTAAAGCCCTCTGTACACTCTCCCTTCGTCTAGTGACTCTCCAACTATAACTGCACTCCTGGATCACCCGACTTCATGAACCTCCTTCTTACACAAATACAAAGTATTCTTGACACACAGACATCCACTGGACCCACTTACACTCTATCTACATTATCTACAATGCATAAATTTTCCCTCATCAAACCTATATATTCCCCATTTAATCGTGCTACCTAGTGATTAGATGGTTAATTTAATAAAGCTGTTAGGATAAAAATGATGATTTTTATCTCGACCTGAAAGTCAACTAGAAACAGCTACACAGTAATTCTAAAAATAAAATACATTTGAACCATGAAAATAATTCCAACCACTTTCGCATCACGATTTTCTGCTTCTTGCTCGTGTTTCACCGAATCAATATGCTCCGCTTGTATTTATCAATAGTTTCAGCAAAGTAGAAACCCTGGTACATATTATAAATTGATATTTGTAAGGGACTATTTTCGACCGTAGTCGTTCAGACGCAATGAGTAATGAATTCTACCAATGCCTACCATGGTAGCTTCAACGACGAAATCTGACCGCTTAAAAACATCGTCATAAACGTTCTTCGATAAGCGAAACCTGCCCTGTCTGCGGTTCCCCCGCGATCACAGTTTGCATCTGGCCAAGTGAAATAAAATTTTTTAAGTTCGTCCCTGTTCAGGATTTGCACGCAATGTTAGGTGGATACGTTTCCAGACGATATCAGAAACAAGACAGGAGGGTACGAAACGCGGGGAAAGGAGAAGAAACGAAGATGGAGGGCGGGAAAAGAAGAGGAAGCGGAAAGGGGGAGAACAATTCGGAGATTCGCGGCACTAAAATTTCACGACTACGCTGTGGCAATTTCTGCTGATCGAGGGGGTGGCACTGCTACTTCCTTGTCTACTCCTGGCGTTGAAGCGGGCCGGGAGATTTCGTGAGGCCATCGAGAATCAACGGCCGGGAAAATGAGTGCCATCTCTTCCGGAACACGCACCGAGAGGATCCACGAGGAATTCACGAGAAGGCCAAGTGACGAAATTCCGTGACTTACGTACTCGCGGGGAAAGTTCCGCGGTGCCGCGGGAAATTTCTTCGAGGGAAATCCCGTTACCTCGTTGGAGCCTGTAATCTCTATACGAAATGGATCATGGCGGCATTTATGGCTGTTAGCAGCCAGGGAATTTAAATTTAAAAAGTTTCTTGGAGGGGTACCACTGTAGGTTTCTGTCTGGCATTCTCTTGCAAGATGTTCTGTTTGCGATGATAGTTGGTTTAACATTTTCGACCCGACATTTTTCTATCTGGATTTTATATTATTTTATTATAAATACATAATAGCGTAAAAACTTTTAAGCCAAACAGTTATAACATACTATGAACTGAAAGGCCACGATAACAAAATTCAGAAAATGGTTCAATTACGCGTGTGAAACACGAGATTTCTATAATTGCGACTCTGCAGCTAGGCATCCTACCAAAATAAAACTTATCCACCACGTTACTGCGTTGCTTATTCTCATGATTGCCAATCAAAGATAGTAGTATATAGTCAGAAGAACTAAAAAAGAAAATAAAACAACGCACATATGTGGCACGTATTGTTCCACAGATGATCACAAACATTCATTGTGACATGTGTGTCCCAAAAGGGCTGAAAGGGTTAAATAACATTGTGATGGTATTTTTAACGACGAAAACTTGAAGACTTGGAACTGTTGATCAAGAAATGAATTTGAAGAAATTTTTCAAAGTTGGAATAATAATATGGGAGCTGCCAATAAGTGTCTGTTTATTAAAATACAAGTCAGATTCAAGCACTTTTGAAATATTATTTTCCAATATTCTTTGTGAATAGCTATTGTGTGTGCAAGATAATGAAATAAAGAAATAATGAATATAGTTGTATTATTATATTCAGAAATAAATAATAGTTGAATAGGAATCTTCTAGTTACATAGTGGCGATATTCTGGAACTATGGTTCAGTATTACGACTGCTCCCACTTGATTTTCATTTTCCTAGACCTGCATACAGGCACTTACTAAAAACTGTAACTTCAATTAAGAAGATTTCTCACAAGTTTACTTCCAAAGCAGCGCAGTACAAAAACGAACTCCCTAAAGTAATCTCGACATGAAAAGGATGAATTTTATAAGGAGGGTTAAAAGAAGATTAATAACCTCATAATTTAGTGTAAACAACTATGTAAGTAGCTCTTAACATTTCCCGAGCGCCACCACATAAAACGCGATGAGAACCAATAAATAACAAATTAAATTCTCACAACCGATCGAATAGGGAAATGTGAAAGGACTGAGATAGAGTAAACAGTAAATCTTCAAAGTAAGCAATAAAAACTTTAGCATAGAATCTAAAGACAACACACCGATTGCCAGCTTCTGTAACGAGCGATACAGTCATAATCCCAAATTCGATGGAACTCGGCCTTTCTAAAGTGGTAATGATGCACAGCCACCGCAACGTGATCCCCGGTCCCGGAGAAAGCGAAAGATCTAACGAGCTTTCCTGATAATCGCCATCGGCACTAATACGCCCCCGTGCCGTTACATAATGCGCAGTCGCCGTTAATTAATTAGTAAAGCGTTCCCGTGGGCCGGGCACGCGTGAAACAAAGAAATCGGCCACGTATCCACGTGTTCGCGGCGCGGGGGTATAAATGAAGTATAACCTCGCGTGCCCGACAGCAACAGTCCGAATGCGATTAATTAGCGGACGTTAATTGAAAGTAACTAGCACGTTTGACGTACGTTAGGACGGGACAGAATTCACCGTGCTTGTACGCTTAATTTGCTGATTCTGATCCCGCGAATGCCGGTTTAATTAACGGAATCTGTTTCGAACTGTGATTAGAGTTTCATAACTTTGAGGTATATCTCCCTCGCGTGTGCATCTGTTTGATCGTGCCTTCGTCGTTCTTCGATCGATATTTTTCGGTACATTGAGTCGACTATCCTCCAACTTGCGAGCAGCTCACCGATTCTCGTAAAATCAGACGCGGGCGTCGGTCGAGGGGTTCGCTGCTCGCCGTATAGGTTCCCGTTAACCCAACATTTAAATCACTTCGGCTGGTGTGAATTTTATAAGGTCCACCGTCGCCTTATCGTCCACTCGCGGATAGCCAGTTATCGTCACCGTTACAACGGCGTAACATCGACGTTTTTACGGTCGACCGCGTGCACCCCTGACAGCTGCACTTCTCTCAGCACGAAATGAAACGCTGTAAAAGCGTAATGGACGGTCGGGTATTATTGTTCTGTGTGCTGCGTGGAAAAATGCTTCTATTTCTTTGTTTTCGAATCGCTGCGCACGGTCGTCGGAGTTGTTAGCCCGTTGTGTGGAAGAAATATATGAAATTTAGTAATTACTCGCATCCTTTCACTGGCAATATGTTTGAATTGGGTGTGTTAGAGTACATGTGTAATTTCTATCTTCCTGTACACTCCTCGCGTCTTCTTTGTCAATACTTCAAAGAAGAATACTATAATGAATAGTAACTAAGTAGAACTCCTTTCTTCTTTACGTGAATAGACGCAGAATAGACTATATATGAATTTTCGAGTCCTCCAAGAAAAATCAAAAGCGTTCCCACGAAAATATTCGATGACACAATTGCAACTAATTATCGAATATATAATAATTGCAACTAATAATCTTCTGAACTCCGCTATGAAATTCCAAGATTCCATTAAACCATTTCAGTAGTACACCAGAGTGCCAGAGATTTCTTCATTTCCTCCAGAATTTCATAAACGTTTCGTCGTTGCAAAAAAAGGCCAGCATTCTACCGGGACAAAAGTCGAATTTCCCTGCGACCAGGCGTTCAAAAATTCTACGTCCCGAGGATCGTGGAGGTGACGTTACGTGGGAGAGCAGAGGGCGAGAGCGGAGCGTGTCGCCCAGGAATTCCACCGATATGTCCCGGCGTCGTTCTTCGACTTTCAGCGGATGGAGAAAATATTCCATCGGGGAATGGGGGCGGAGGGCGGCTAGATCGAAAAAGAGCGGCAACCGTGTCGCGTGGGTGGGGTAAGGGGATAAAGGACCAGGAGATTAACGCATCGATTAGTTCGAACACGGCGGGACACTCTTCGGCACTTTGGCGCCGCGTGTGCGCCCCGTTCTTTTTATTATTCGAAAAGCTCCTCTGCGCTGAGCCTCCATCCAGCTAAACCGACGGGATCGAATGCCCGTAGACAGCCAGCCAGCCACCGTTAGGCCGAATTTTCCCTCTGGTATTTTCCGCCCTAGACTTGTTGGTTCGGAGAAATCTGACGAAAATCCCGGGGTATTTTAAAAAGCCCCTTCCGGCTCGATTTCGATGGAACTCGATGGCCGATGAGATTTCCTTGGCCGCGGAGGAATTGGATTTCGGGCGGGATTTTTTGTGTTTTTTCAACGGTCGGATTAGTGGTCCGGAAAGTATAATTAAGGAAATTTTCCGAGTTATTGGACAAGACCGCGGATCGATCAGAGGTGTATAAATATTTCGAAGAGCGACGACGAGGTTTGGGTTTTTGGATTCAGTTAAAGGGGGAATAAATAGGAAGTGCATTCAGGAATTTATTTGTGCGGATCGTTACACGTGTTTGGATAAAGCATTGCTTATTGTATTGTTGAATGTGTCATATATAAATTCCAGGGGAAGTATTAAATATATGGCAGGGTTATAAATTACTGTTTATTGCAATGCTTTGAAATGGGGATAAAGGAATGGAAGCAACTTTGTTTTATGCGTCCTGTTCTTTCTTTAAGATTGAAATTGAATTGCCTGAATAAAGAAATTAATTTCTGGAACCTAACCCAATTTTAAGAACGAATCATGCACCGAACAGCTAACGTTTCGACGAACAGACAGCAAACTGCCTCGATACTTTCCCTAAAAACTAACCCACACCTTTTTCAGTAAATAAATATAAATAACTGTTCCACGATGTGATTTATTCCCAAGAAATCTTGTATCTAAGAATAAGGAATTTAATTATCGACCACAGGACCATTTCCTCCACGCATCGATTCGCCACGCAGTGGAAAGATCGAGCATCGATGCGGCATTTCGTCCCACGAATTCCATTACCACCGACAGCTCGAGTCTAACGAGAAAGGAAGCATTTTCCTTTCGCGCCCTTTCGTTTCGCCGCGACTGCCGTCGCGTACAATATGTTCCCTCCGCACTTTCGGCAGGATATACAAAATCAAAAATTCATTTTCATTTAATCGTTTCGCAGACCGCCAAAACTTCCCGATCGAACGCTTATCGCTTGACATTCTCCCCTGGAAACGAGTTTCGAGCGTATTTCCGCATGCGAAAATGGTAATCTGTTTTGCGGCAGAACGCGATTTTAATGCATGCCCGCGAACTCGCGGCATAATAACTCAACGGGAATTCGCGCGTCCAAAAAAACTCATTTATTAAAAAGTAGATGGTTATGAACAATATTTTCCGAATGCAGACCAGTTTTAATTCATAATTGATACACGCACTGCCGTCAAATTCTGTTTTCTTAAGCGTTTGTGAATATGGAGGGTGTTGCGAGGAAATCGTTATGGATTTGGATAAAATAGAGCAATTTTCAATTAAATCTTTTATATATGAAGGGTAAGGAAAAAGACGAGGAATGTCACAAAACAGATTTTATCGAGAAAATCAAGTTTTAATACCTACTTTAGTCCATCAGTAAAGAATACCTAAGGTTCAATAAATTAACTGTATTGTTTATAACATGAACAATTTATATCTACTCTAATTACGCATCAGAAAGGAACTGAGCAAAAAGATAATTGGTTTACATTGTTTTTATCTCTTTCAAGTGGAACCCTGCAGAATAAAAAAATACACTGTAATAAAATAAATGTCCACTTCTATCATTATCAAAGCAAGGATGTGTACACAGTGACGTCCGAGGGCTCCTGACGCAGTGCAAGTTCACACTAATCAGAAATACAAAGTGCAAGTAGGAAGGCTGGGGACATTCCTTGTTTTGTTCCAGTGGAGGACATTCCTTGATTTTAATGTTATCTTATGGGAATATTTCTACTTTATAACCCTTTGTGATTCGACAGTTTCCCTTACCCTTCATATATGATTACCTGCGTATTTTCATGCAGAATATAGCATTGGTGTCAATAGTATAGAGACAACATAAACGTTTACGAGGAATGTAGTGTCGAGAAAGCAGTGCGTGGAGAAATCTGTAGAAACCCAAGAAATATTGTGGCTTACAACGTCTGCAAAATGATTACGTGGCAAAATAAAAAAGAAATGGAAGAAACGGTGTACCGAGGAAAGCGTATACAGTGTCTGAGCCCGGCAATTTGCGAGTTAAAGCGAAAATGTCGAGAAATAAGAGGCGAAGCTCTGGGTGGGCGGAGATCGTCTACCGGATGCAAATATTTCAGTTCTGTCTTTACAACCTTAACTACTTTCCCTTTTCGATTTTAACGGCGGTTAAATTACATTTTTACCACAAAGGCTGAGGCTGCAACGCGTATGCACCAATCCCTGGAAACTATTCTTTAACTTCTCTGCAGGCACACATAAAGTGGTTTCTCAAACAAATCCAACAAACAGCTAAAGTAAGCCAACCACCCTGCTCGCAGACCGTTTAATTAATCAAGCACTGCTAAAAGTATCTTTCACAAAAATTCTCGCCTTTCGAAATCACCCCTCGACCGACCGGTAGCTCGCACAAGATCGTCTAACACTTACAGCAGGCGATTCACTCGAATGCAAATCTCATGCAAATTCCTCGCAACCAATCGGTGAACACTGATCAGTTTCTGTCTGGAACGTGTCGAACTACCCGCGAAACGATTCCCATAATCGGAAGTAACGTGTTCGCCGGTTCAGGGCCGGCTCATCAAAGTCTCGGACGAGGAGGTCGGGAATTTTCCCGCTCGGATGATTCCGCACATCCAATTAGAAAGTGTCTGCTTGCCCGATTGCAGCACGCCACGTTTCCTTCGCCACACACTCCCCCTGCCTCCCCGTCGCTCTGTTCCTCTCTATCTCAGGATCCCTCGATCCGAACTGCATAAGCCCTACTTACCCCCGCAGCCATAGTGTTGGCTTTGGTTTGGGGTTTGGTCGCGCCAAGCCGCGTGTTTGCGGTTTTGCTGTCGGTGCTCCGGAGTAGTCATCGACTATACAGTATACATATACGCCTGTGGACCATTCTCTGTGTCCTGGCGACAGGTTCGAGCAGAACCCGCTCCACGAAGAGCACACAGGACGATCGATATAACCATTGGTGTCCCGGGGCGAAACGATGGGCCGAGATTACCGGGGGAACGTCTAAATGTTTTGCCAGATTTTTTAGCTACAATAGGAACATCTGTTAAATTAGGATGATCTTCGACGCAGTTTTACCTGAGATTTGGATATTTTCAAAGTTTTGTGGTTAATTAGATTAGTGACTATTAGTTGTCGTATTTTAGTTATGGCATTTAATAGACTGGGTGTGCTTTGTGAATTATAACTGCAAAATTCTAGTGGACTTTGTACATTTTTTGATCTCGAGGAATTCGTGAATCAATGAAAAATTTCGCTAATTTCTATGCAGGTAGGTATTTTTTAATTTCTCAAAGATACTTGCGATACGTTCTTCGCGAGATTAATGATATTAATTTCTATTAACGGGGAGAAGATGTGCAAAATATTTCAGTTCGAATTCCGTTCGCTTCCATCGCTATCTAACATCCAGTCCCTTGGACTTTCACGCAGGGTAACATCTTAATAACACAACCGGCAACCGACTACCAACCCTCCAGTTCATTACCCATTCCTGTATAAGGGCAGAAGCGAATCGGGGATAACGAACCTCTTGGAAGTTGACGGAGACGTCGACGCTGCCAGTCAGTCTACGGAGGATCAATTGAAAAATCGTTCGAGCTAATTAATTGGGGAATAACCTGAATGGAACTTAATACAGAGCATCGAAAGACCGCGATTCTGGATGGGGTGGCTCGGGACGGGGGAAGCTGAACTTTCCCTGAATACACAAGGCGAAACGAAGAGATAAATAAGTAATGGAATGGTATTGAGCTTTGTATGGCTAGCTTATGATAACGAAATATACGTTAGGGTATTATCAGTCTGTGAAAAAATATTTCGCAAGTTGGTGTTTAATTGAATTCGTTCTGGCTGGCAGTGGGACAGCTGCAATTTGACTTCGTTTGGAATGAAACTCAATTCAGATTGAAAAATGGACTTGTGAATTTTGAGATAAAAAGAAATTGTTGCAGATATACTATGCAAATATATTTTTAAATACATCTGCTCGAAAAATTTGATTTTTCAATTATTCCTAACTTTTCTACTGTACTCCAACATTTCCAACATACTTCGCACATTTTGTTTTGCATTTTGAAGGCAAACGTTTGTCATATTGTAACAAAATATATTGCTTAAAGAAAAGAAGAACTTTTATAAATCACCAATTCCTCTAGTCCCAACTTTTTTTTAAGACAATCCTTCCCTATACGTCGCAATTTCTCCCATAACACTACCATAAAGTGAAACGAAGGAATGCCAAGCGGTGGAAAAAATCATTCTGAGTCAGGATCGAAATACGTTGTCTTATCAGACATCTCGTCCTATTTCCGTGAGAATGCCGATTGTACCGACCAATCTAGTCACGTTACGAGGGTCAGGATCGCATACAGACAACGACCAATATCGCAAAATAATATCGCTAAATTGGGAGATCCTCTATCAGATTAAGAGTCGATGTATATCGAGTTACTTGGCAAACAGTCCTCTAGGAGGAAACAGATTTATTCTAAGGTCAGTCGCAGGATTTTCTTTCAAGGTACATATTCAGCTGATTCAATTTCCTTGTTCTACTATGGGAATAGTAATGATTTGTTCCTGTCATATTATTTCAGAAGAGCTGGTTATTGAAATGCTAGATTTTTGAACAAACAAAATTTATCGTCAAACTTCTACGCAGCTCTACTAGAACAAGATTTGCAGATAATTAAGGATCTAACTACTGTTAGAAACTTGTTTAAAAAATAATTTGTTTAACAAACAAATAAACTTGGAATTTTTAACAATAATGAGTGATATTCCATCATCCCCTAAAACCTTGATGAGATTCACAAAACTCAGCATCGAAAATTTCGAAATTGGGCATTCTAAGATGAGAAATGTTTAATAACTGGTGGCAGAATATCGAAGTAAATTCAAGATCCACTGATCCAAACAAACTCCAATACCTCAATTTTTCCACAAGCACTTGCGTTACAATCACAGAAAGTTCATAAAAATATTGGCCGCTTTCCTTAATTACCACGTAGACGAGCGAACAGCGAAGTGGCTAATTAACGGCAGCTGAGAGAGAAAAGGCGAAGAATTTTAAAATTACGTTCTTCGGGACGTTTCACGCGGCGACAGCCGATAAAGCTAAAAGGAAATTCCACAGCGACAGACTCGTCTCCCTCGTCGTATTGACTTGGACGCTGGGAAGGAAGGATCAGGAATTTTAATATCTCGGTTTAATGGTATTTTTCTTGCTCGATGTATCTCGACTCGCAGACGCCATCCTGGCGACAATTTTCACCGCGGCGGGTGGGAAAGGAACGAATAAACGAGGGGATTCGCAAAATACTCGGCCAGCGGCGGTATCGATTCAAGGGAAGTGCCGCGAATTTCTCTGGTGACGGTTAAGCGTTATTGGTGCCATTTGTGATACGTCAAACGGGCCAGGCACGCGAAAGAAATTGAATTATGGCGCATAACTTAAAGTCTCCGACGCGTTCTTTCGTGTACAGTGCCATCAAGTCAGGTTCGGTGTCCCAAATTGCGTTCGTAACAATTGAAATATTTCGATCTGAATTGCTTTCACTGGCGAGACTTGGTTAAGCAATGAAAATAACGCAGCAGTCATAAATTAGTTTCATCGTCATACTCGATTATTGAAATACCTATGAGAAATTTTTTCGTGTATCGCGACACGAAATTTTTCAGATGACTGGTTCTTTTACCCTCCTTCTGTTTTTATACTCAATAGGGTATACCCCAGGATATGTCTGTGCCAATATTTCTGTAAATTTTTAGACCTTAATAATAACATTTTTAAATTTGGCGAATTTAAAGAAAAAATCGTTTTTATACAAAACTATTTTTTCAAATACAAATTTCAGCATATCAAAATTTACATTTCTAGAAAAAGACTCCTAGAGCATAATTGTGTGAATATTACGAATGTGCAATTATCACTCAAAGGTCAAAGATTAAAAAATACAAAAATGGTAACTCAAAAATGACGCTGGAGTGCAGTGAACCCCATGTGACCATTTTGTGATTATAAGAAGGTGTGACCACGGACAGTTAAGAGAGGCGTGTTCTGTACATTAGAAGAAGCTACTGTTACTAATTTCGTGCCTTTCAATCTGATCCATCAATTCATTCTTACCACTCAATTATCACTGATAACCCAGGCTGCCGTACAGCCATTCGCAATTTCCCGTGCAATCCATCATTCAATTCAAACTGCGCCGGTTAATTTTCCCCCGGAAACCGATTATCAACGGATTCCGTTAAAATTCGCGGGACAAATGCAATGAATTATAATAAATATATTATATAATAAATATATTCGCTGATCAAATGCAATGAATTATAATAAATATATTCCGTGCCACGCAGACAACGTGCCGCGATGAAAGAGCATCGTGCGTAAACAGAGTCGCCTCGCGCACGCAAATAACACCGGAAAAAGAGAAAAATCGGGAGAGAGAGAGGGAGAGAGAGAGAGAGAGAGAGAGAGAGAGAGAGAGAGAGAGAGAAAGAGAGAGAAGAGTGAAAAGAATGAAAATAAATTGTATCACCGCGAATATAAATGTAGCTATAAAGGACATGGTGCAATGACGATTTAAAAAATAATAAACCTCCAGATTTCAGGGGGGGGGGGTGAAAAATGTGATTGAGGCAGTGAAAGGAGAGACGCCCTGTTACGATTGTAAAATGGCGTGTCACCCTCAGTTCTTGCGCAGCCAGAATTCGGTACAGTGTAATTTCTGGGGCCACGTAACGGCGAATAAACCTGCGATAGCCGAGCAATATCGAGCCACGTTGGTAACGATGTCGAGGTGAACGGCACAGCAATTACTTCCCTTTCGGTATTCGCGTGATCCCGGATGCGGTGAGTGGCGAACCGGATGATCGTAGGGTAATAACGTTGATCTCGGCTGGAGGGTGCGAGGTAGGTGGTTTAAGTGCGTGTTTAGCGGTGTCGAACCCCCCACCCCCGCCGCCGACGGCCCTTCCACGGGACACTAAGGGCCACTAGGGGCTGCTGTACGACTTCTAAGAAGGGTTGCCAGCCAGAACAAGAACCTGCGCCTCGATGTAGAATCACTTTGCGCCGTGATCGTTGACAAACCGTCGTCTTTACGGCGCTATTACGGTACACCCGTCGTCGATGAAAGGGTCCAAGCGTTTGGGGAGGGTGTCAAAGCTTTATGCTTTGCTTTACTTTTTCATTCCCTGTGCCCTCGTGGGGGAGTATTTGGGAATTCGGATGGGGATTCTGAGAGCGAGGTGTTTTCGCGAATCTGGTATTTGTTTGATGCTCGAAATGGGGCATGCAAGTGTCTGGGTGGGGTATTTTACAGTTATGAATGAAGGGGAATGTATGAATTATGTATGTTAGAGGATATCGAAAAATTCTTTACCATTTTGTGGTCCGATGCTCCGTGTTCAAGCAATATGGGTATTCGTTAAATTCCACTGTATTGTCAAGACTCTCAAGCTTTCACTTGTACATAGATGCCATTCTTACACCAATATGGACTTATAGCATTGATCAATAGAACAATTAGAAAGATTCCAGGCAAAAACTCTTCGGAAAAATAGGAAACGCGTCATGCCGCTGCCCGGGTCAAACTTTGATTGTCACAGAGGGTCAAGGGGGTGAGACGAGGAGGAAGGAGTCGGATGTCCAGATTTCATGGTAGCCTACAGTTTCCGCAGGATTCTAGAGAGTAATTATGCAAAATTTGGTCCAGATCGGTTATAAAAATCGGGATTAAAAGTATCCTATATGTTATTCCTGATCCTAGACTACGTATACAAAATTTCAGGAAGATCCGTTCCGCAGCTGCGACGTGATTGAGTAACAAACATCCAATCACATTTCCGCATTTATTATATTATTCAGCTGAAATAATACACTAGGGAAGGGTCTCCAAATAACATCAGTAAAAAAAAGAAATTGCGAACTACACAAGCAGATATTCAAATAGAAATTCAAATCTTAGCTAAACAATTATTTGAAGAATCCCTGGATACTCGTACACTCAAACACTTTAACCCTCAGACAAGAAAACAAACAGATTTTAACACCATCATGATACTATTTTATATTATTAAATACAGGAGATATGAACTAATTAGACAAAATATCTGTAACTAGCAAAATACCCCCGCGCTTCGCTTCGTGCCTAAGAGATATTATGGACTCCATGAAAACACATTTCACCCCTTTTCATCGCCCCCTTACGGGTTGATTAGGGCAAAATCCTGAAATTGTTTTTTAAGCGTTTATATGGGTAACCTTTCGAAGTACAAACCAAGTTGATATCTAATCGGACCTAAGAGAAAAACGCATTTCACCCCCTTCCACCCCCTTAGGGGTTGAGGACAAAATCCTGAACTTGTTTTTTAGGCGTTTGTGTGGGCAATCTTTGTAACTAAGAACCAAGGTACAAACAACGTACCTTCCAAATTTCACGTTCCTAGGTTAAACGGTTTGAGTTGGACGTTGATGAGTCAGTCAGTCAGTCAGGACATCTTCTTTTATATATAAAGATTTACTATTGTATAAGTTAAAATTAAAGTCCAAACATTTGCTTATTTTTCATTGTACCAGATAGCAAATAAACAAGGATTATATTTAAAACAAAAAGTGAAATCTAGATGTAATAACGAGTGTTATTGTAGACACGTTCTTTTGCTCCCACGGTCGATATAATACTGGCAGCGCGCAACTGCGTGTTCTGTTTTTAAATTCAAGGTACACAAAAACCGTGGGGTAGGTAGGTAAGAATGGGGGGGGGGGGATATCGGCTAGTGGTGGGGATTCAGGCTTAAGATTTCTATTATTTACGTATATGATTTATGGTCGAGGAAGAGCAAAAATGTGTTGCAGGCGCTGCTAGTAAAAGCACATGTTTCTATAATTTTCCCTGCTCCTTTTTTTTTAGATTAAGTAAATGGGCCATGTCTATTGTACAACTCTAGAAAAACAGACACGTTCGACATTTGAATTTCATGACTTCATAAATCTTGCACATTTATACCACTGTATTTTTACAGGTTTCTTAACCTCTTGCTCCATATTTCATATCCATTTTGGGATACATCTGGAAGCTTGACATTTTAACAGCATGTATTAGTTATAAGTTGCAAACGAAGTATTACATTGCAATATGTAGAGGAGGTTTAGACTTCTTTCGGCATGACGAAATGCATGTTACGACTTTTAATTTCTCGTCTCACACAAGTGCCTTTCTGAATCTCGCCCTGCATTGCATGTCTTTGCGAAGAAAAAGTGTTCTTGGGAAATATTGTATTCAACTCTTCCAAATTCACATTTTCTCTGATAGTTTTGCAAAATGATTGCAAATACTAATAAGTTATTAGAAATAAAAAGTTGGAGAACTCATCAGTTACCGAGGAACTCTAACGCTTGTAGCATTTTTGCTTGACCCACACTGTACCCAAGTTGGGAATTAGTTGGCCATCAAAATGCCAACAATAAATGCTATTAGAGAATACACTAACTAACACTCCCTTACATAACAGATAAACCGAATCAATTTGGAATTATGGAATTTCAGGGGACAATTCTCGTGTAACAGCTCCCGCAATTTATAATTTTTTTTTTAAAAACTATTGTTAACATTGCATTAAACTATTTTGGGATTTAAGGAGGCATCTTTGCAATTTTTTTTATGTCGTGTCTTCTTATTATTTATTAATTATTGTGGAATCGTGTTAACCTCATGTTGGCGTGAGGTGCAGCACCTGTCACAGTTATCTGATTGCAAAAATAAGAAAATTTTCTTAAAGTTAAATAATTTACGCTGGGACTAAACCCAAAATATTAATTTCAGTTTTTATTTATAATACTTTTTTCGTCAATATGAAGAATAATATGAAAAAATTGTATAAGGAGATAACTTACTTTTTTCTTTCGAATGCTATAACTCTTTCAATTTTCAATTTTTTTCTTTAAAGTGGACCAATCCCAGCGTAGACTATCTAACTTATGAAAACATCGATCTTTTTTGCAATCAGATGACTGTGTGATAGGTGCTACACATTCCGCCAACAGGAGTTACATCGTCGAAGAGGTGGACAAGATTCCACAATAATTAATAAATAATAAGAAGGATCGACATAAAAAAAAAATTCTGCAAGTTTAAAGATGCCTCCTTATATCCCAGAAGAGTTTAATCCAAAATGACGGACAGTTTTTTAAAAAAAAAATCTTAAATATCAGTTAATTTTGGTGCTGTTAGACGAGAATCCCCCATAAAGTTTCACTCAACAAAGGACTGAATTAGAAGCCTTCAATTTCGTCTACTTTTCAATATGGTCAACATAAAGCGACGCCTACAGCTGCTGCAGCGAAGAAACCAGCTAAGAACAATGCATTGTTATCACACTCAAGATCGTCAGGCTTTCTCCTTCGGAATCATCGAGATTACGCCAATCGCGCAACAAGCCTGACCACTATCCAAAGAGTCAGCCAAAATTGGGTGTCCCCAGTGGTTTCGCTAATTAAAACTTCGTCGCAGCACCACGATGCTCACATTTCCATGATGCTCCTGATGTGTGGCCGAGATTAAAGTTTCCAGGCTTCGCATGGTACTTCGGGCAAGGGAGGGGACGCCATCGCGTCGTAAACGCATCGAAAGATCCCGTCGACGGGGGCGACTGGATTCCCCAATTTAAGATTCGGGAAACGCCAAGAAGACGACGACACGACGACCTTACGCGACGTACGAGTTGGCGAGGGTCCAGCAGATGCCAATTCAATCTTCCTCCCTGCTGCGGATGTAAAATTTCAGGTGGCCGACGAACTTTCCTTTCCCGCGCCTTCACTTCTGGCCACTGCAGTCCCACGGAGTATGTTTCTTCTTCTTCTTCTTCCCCCTCGGCCACGGGCTTCTAACGACTTGCCCCGAGTTCTTTGACAGTACCACTCGCCGGGCCACTCCTCCAATGAGACGGCACCACGTTTCTCGGTTTATTTTACTTCTCGTCATTTAATTATGCCCCCTTAGTGGCAAGAGCGACGAGCTTGTTGCCTTGCGTAACATTCTGTTTACAATGGGTCCAGTGCAGCGTAGTTTCGTATATAATACAGCTAGGTGGTTTAGAATAGAATTTTGCTCTCTAAATGGCAAAGGACAGTAAAGAATAATTACTTTTCGAGTGCTACTCGATTCCTAGTCACAGGCAAATTTTTTAATTTGGTCATAACTTTCTTCTGAAAGGTGGACAAACGAAAATTTTTGTTGGACAAACGAGGACAAATCGTGGACAAACGAATGTCATTGTTGTTTTATAAATAAATCGCATTTGAGGGTGCCAACTTCACAGACCTGTTGGAAGTATCGTTTCCTACTTACTCGAGAGAATTCTGTGACGAAGTAGTAACCAATGACCTCAAAACACTTTCACATGCCCAACAGAATGAATGGAACTAACTATAGCTCCATAAGACATATTGCCCTACAATTCATCTAGCGTTAAAACGGAAAGGACTTGGAGTCTCGCCACTACCACTCAGCAGCTTCCATGAAGCCATTCCCTAAACAATAAAGTCCGTCTACGCGTAGTTGCACCTTCCTGTTCCCACGCTGTGCAGTATATTTTTAAGAGCGCGCCTCCCCTTTGCTGCCATAGTTCATGGATCCGTAAACAGCTGGAGCCAACACGGCCGGCTGAAGGGCAATTAATTTATTCCGCGCAGGTTACGAGCGCGCCGAATGAGAAAATTATTCAAGAATCTCAAGGATACGCGCCTCGCCCCGTCCGCGGGACTTTCCGCCGCTTCCGGGCAGCGCTTCGTATTTAACGAGCTCCTTCATTGATGAATCGCATTCATCAAAGCGCCGCACGATTTCAGCCCGATCCCTCGTGATCTAACGACGCCACGTAATCAGGCCGAACCTGCAGTAGAATTTCCGGGGCGCCTTCTGCCACTTACTTAGCATACATCGCGACGCCCGTCTGACTAGCTCTTCTGTTTCACGACTGGAAACTGGCTGATCGCCGCGGTACGATTGGGAACGAAACACTTCTAAAGCTATCTCGGTGTAACGAATCGTTTCGGATAAGGGAACTGTGCCTCGAGAATCGTCGATATTTTTTATGCAATTGTTGAGAGGGCTACAATCGTGTTTAACATTCCCTCTGCAAATATTTTTTATGTTTACAACGTACCTACTATTCATTTCTACAGTTCAATTTGTATTTACTATCTTTGGCTTGGTCCTGATTTCTCATCGTTTTGTTTTCGTCAAGCGTTACATTTTAGGGTGACCTGTCCAGTAAATGAACACTTAAGCTGCATGTCTGTTCAAATTAGTATTCAAAAGTCAGTATTTAATCCCCCGAATGTTATTGCTATAAGCGAGCTGTTTTATTACTAAAGTCGGACATCCCGGAACACAATTCTAGTAATGTTTGATAGTCATAACCTTCACTAAAAGTTTGGCAGAGGATTAAATAAAAAATGGGCCAATGACCAGTGAATGAACATAAATTTCTAATGAATGAAAAAGGGGTACCACAATGAATGAACGGGATGATAACAGAGGTTAGGTTTCCAATGTATTTAGACGATTTTTTGCATAAATTACTTTTCATTCTCCAATTGCAATAATACTTTACTAGTCTTATAAGATCATAATCATACACAGCTGAAATTTTTTTCTGGGGTGGGTTAACTTAATCTCCACGCTGGTGGCGAAAGTGTCAAGAGAAAAAAAGAGCGGGTAAGTTCTTCATTCATTGGTAAAGTAAGAAATGTCCACGTTTGCCAGTGAATGAACGGCCGAGAGGACAACTATTGAATAAACGGAATTAATGCCGTATAAGTTATAAGTAAAAAGCGTCTGTGAGTGTCCACTCGAAATTTCGGTGTAAGTTTCAACGTGAAATGAGTGCGATAGGCGTTAATTTTTCGTATTACATGAGCAACGTTCATTCACTGGGGGGGAGGGGGGGGGGGGTCATTCACTGGACAGGCCTTTGTCTTGTTTCATTATTATTTTTTGTTTCTATAGGAGTCGAGATTTTAAGAAATAGTAAATTTTCATTGTAAATGAGAGTTGACTCACTTTGTAGGTCCCCAAATCCTTGACACTGCAGGCTAACTTCACGTTGCGTCCTGCTGGCACTGTAATATTTCCTATCTCATCGACGAACTCCGGGTCGGGAACGGTGGTAACTGAAACAAAGAATATGATATAACGATTAACACAAGCCAAGATTCTTTTGCAGGTACAGTTACAAGTATTACGGAATAAAGTAGTAAAATTACTGTAGTACGTTCCAAGCTATGACGATTTAAATATATAACTCTGGAATTAGAAACCTATCTACATATTTTTCATAACCCTCCACATTTGCAGTGGCAACAAAATACAATAATAACTACTTTCGCACAATAATTAGACCCACAAATCTATACACAACGTAATGCGCAGTGCCCACAAAACAGACTCAATTCCATCTTTCGATAGCTAACAGGAAAACTAAACAGTTTTTCTATGCAATACCACGATATTACTTGAGGGGGAATCCTGGTGCAATCGGCAGAAATCAAGGTCCTTTTTGGAAATTTTTTGTAAGGAAACTATACATGAGACTGTCTTGAAACTTTCAGGCTATTATTATGTATTTCAAGAAGTGAACAAAATTTTTTTTATATAAAAATAACACGGTAATTCCAAATGGCGCATTACACTAGGTCCCCCCTTAAATATCTAAAATATAAAACTCACAACCCAATTTGAATCCCAGAAACTCTGCCGAAAGAAGAACTAAGTCTCACAGCTTCCCTTAAACAGCTCCAACCCCCCCACTTCGCACAAAAACGAAGCCACATTACCTATATCCACCCATTCCCTGAAAAAAGAAATGCCAGCCCGCGTTCCGAATGCAGAACGGGGGGCGATCGTCGACGCCGATGTTTCTCTCTTGCCGAAATCACAGACGTCACGGTGCATCCCGCATACCGTGTGCGACTAGTTGTATTTCCTGAGGAGGTCCCGTCACAAAGGAGAGATCGATCGATCGCGAGAAACGGCACGATATCTACGCAGACGAGCGTCGATGCGCTTTGAGTTATACGAGCTCGCTGGTCGGCCTGACAGCTTAGTTATTGAATACAAAATGCAATTTTTCAAGCCTGCTCCGTCGGTACATCTCGTCGCAGCCTCGCCCGAGATGTAACAGACCGTTCCCCCTAGTTGGAGCTGATCGAATCGGAGGGAGGGTTTCTAGATACCCGCCCTCTCGCCCGGGACGACTCATCCATCCTGAAATTCGCGATCGCATTTCCCCCAGCTGCATAGCATTATTTCGCGAGCCCGGGGCCACGGCGTACACGGACTCGAGCAGAAAGATCGTGAATACTCGTTGTGCGGACGAATTGCAGTGCAATGTTACGCGTTAATTGTCTACCACGGGCATTAGCTTGATTGAAATTTGGGAGTGGAAAGGATTCTGGAGGTGAGGAAAACGATGTTGTGGATGGTTCTGAAATGATTTGAATTTGTTGTTGGAGAAGGGAGGGGATTGAGATTTAGGGGGCATGCAGTGATCGTTGAAAGGATCTGAATGAGCTTTTAGTTAAAAGTTTAAACGTTTGACTGTGCGTTACAGCAAACTAGTGGAGAAGGTATTAGTGGTAATGAATATATAGTTAATGGTTAATAGACAGTTTAGTATGTGAATAATGAAGAGAATGTAGCGGCACATTTGTTTTCCAAATTGATTTAGTAGCAGCAATATATTCTAATAGGCTGTACTAATCATATAAAATAAGAAAAATTCATTTTTTTCAATTCGAAACCATATGGCATAACAAAATCACTTGTTGCATTGAAATTTTGTAGTGTCATCTGTGTATAAAGTTCTTTATAAACACAACCTAAAAATGTCACTTCCAAAGATTCTTCTAACCACCACCATACACAACACACGAAAACAACGCGTCAAAATTACCAAAATACCTTGAAAACAGTCCACAGCAACGCGAGCAAAATAGTGCAAGCACGTTAACATGGAAACCCACCCCAAGTTTCATCGAAGGACATCGTGACAAGCTTTAACCTACATTAAAGCGAAACGCACCAAAAGCGCCTGAAAATCAAGCATGCACACAGTACCAGCACAATCGCGTTGTTCGCAACACTGCTGGTCTTTAAACGTCCTAAAACACCCGAAGAGAAGACACCTTTCACTACACGTTCCTTGTGAACTTGATCACTGCTAGAAGCGATGGTACAGGATCGAGGAGTCTTTAAAAGAATACGTAAGTTACCTACTGACAGGATTCCACGGAAATTCCTCCAACAAATACCCAACGAACCGCGAGGTTGATTTGCGAGATACTCTTACCGATCCTGCAGCTTCTAATGCTTTCTCAAAGCGCCCTGCTCAAACGTTATTACGGATTACACGCGGGATATCGGCCCGAGGGGTGGAAAGGGGGTGTGGTTCGAGAAGTTTGGGGGAAGGGGGCAGCAAAAAAAGAGAAAGATCGTTATCTCTGAAGAGACTCGCCGTGCGCCAAAGAATTTTCCACTGTGCAGAGTGGGCTACTTTCGAGTTCGAACGAGATTCTACTAAGGCCCCATACCGTTGCACCTGTATCCGTGCGACTTTTACGCTCACCTGTGCTTGTAATTTTAAACTCGCAAGATCCTCTTACAATTAATGTATGTAGATACTGAGGAAGAAAGGCACTTGATAACGCTCAGCCATTTTCTGTCTCTGTTGGATACAAACAATTATGGGCACAGCTTAGACGGGAGCAGAAATTTGCAAAGTTTACAATCAGATGGTGGAGTTACTACATGAGTACTACTTTCTGTGTACCTTCTTCACGATAAATCCACACTTCGCACCTGCTGTGAAGGATTTTGATAAAATTATGATATGATGTAGTGGAATTAAAAGGGGTTTTAGTCATTATTTTACAAATCTCGAATTTGTTAAAGAAATACTTAAGACACATCATTGTTCTAAATATTATGAACCATATCGCGTGTCTCCGGAGACAAAGTACCGCTTCCGATTTCCTTCCGATTTATAGTGATATAAATAACTTTCTCATAAAGTTCGCGACAGGTTAACGAAGAGTTACTGATTCTAAATCAGCAAAACTTTTATAACGCGCCGCTGCTTTGAGGCTGCCTTGCGCTGCTATGTCCATAAGGTGTGCAGCATCACTTGTTTACGCCGGCCATAAAAATAAATACACAATGGTGTCACCTGTGTGAATAAAGCACGCACATTCATGGCCGCGCCTCGACGTGGCCTAGATTTATACACATGCGTGTGTATAACAGGCAAATAGATGGAACGGAAGGAAAATGGAGAAACACGGAGGTAGAAGGTGAGTTTTAAAGGTGACTCCAAGTGACTCCTGCTTGCCAAGCGAACAGGACGTATGCTACTAGGAAATTCTCTTTGGGCCACTGCCATCGACTTCACTATCCGCGGGGCCAAAGGACTTGGTAGTTGTGCAGCTGCACGTGTGTACTTTCCTGCGAGACCGCATTTCCAACCCACCACCACACTGCCTCCTCTCTATCTCCTCCCTGTATCTCTCTCGCAGCCACACTCATCCCCTACCTCGAAATCCTGATTTTCCTAGACCGTAAAGACTACGAACTTTCTTGCGAAATCAAAGATTCGTGCGAGAACTTAGTGCCTGGAACAGCTGCAAGCTCATTAGGAATACAGATACTTCATCCGTTAAAGTTGAACATAGTTATAAATCAACACGTGCATCTACACCTTCGACGATCGAAATCGGGTCTTCAGTTCCAATGCTAGATACGTGTGCGATTTTTAAAGTTCCCAGTGAAGCTAACACTCGGTGAGTGTATTTTATACCGAATCTTAGCTTTAATTCTTTCACTTATGGTTTCAGAAAATATTGAGACTTCGTTATCTAAAGTCTGTCCCAAGAATAAAACGATAAGGAGAGGTCTTCTTATGGTCAAGAAATATCGCATCTTTGGGAATTTATTTCTAAGTGACAAAACACCTTTATCGATAATTTTTTTTCAATTAAGATAGAGACATCTTTGAATAATAATATGAATACAATTTTTTTTCAAATATCAAAACATTTCGAAAACATTAAATGCATTTTTCTCGAAATGCATTTTTCGCGTGTACGCCGTAATTTGAGTAAAACTCTATGGATGTTTATACAATTTTGCACAGATGTTCTCTCTATCGCCTGACCGTAATTTTTTTTCGATATTTTAATATTTACCTGACTTATGCATAAATAAAGTCCATTTTCTTACACACGAAAATGAGCTTTTTGCTTCAAACTGGAGCTATTTTGTTATTTTTCAACCAATCGAAAAAATTGACGGTCGTTCGATAGAGAATGCGTTTAAGAACGTCTGTGCAAAATTGTATAAAAATTCATAGAGTTTTACTCAAATCACAGCGTATACCGTTTCGGAAAACGCGGTTTCGAGAGAAACGCATTTAAAGTTTTCGACATGTTTTGATATTTGAAAAAAATTGTATATATTATTCAAAGATGTCTCTACCTTCATTGAAAATTTTTTATCGATAAAACTATTTTTGTCACTTAGAAATAAATTCCCAAAAATGCGATATTTCTTGACCTGGCCAAGGTGGTCTAACCCCTTAACCAGAACCTTAGCTCCAAGATGAGCTATAAGGTTCGTGCCTCTCACACGACTCACTAAAGGTGCAAATCCACGATGAGATTTTACAGACGAAAATCCCAGCAACAGCTAAATTGAAATAATGGAAATAGTCGCGAGGGATGAAATTTTTGAAAATATATCATGAAACTGTCTCATGACAGTTTAGTTTCACAAAACTAATGACACATTAATTTAAAAAATAATAAAATAATTGTCTCATGAGATTAAAGTCTCGTGTGAGACACGATATTTTTGTCTCATCGTTTATTTGCACCTTGGCAGTAGTAAAGCTTACGCTCGAATGCCTACATCTGATCGATGAAGCATCCCTCCAATAAAGCACGAAGGAAAATGTCGTACGTCTGAAGACAGCAAAGAAAGAAAAATCCCAGCAGCTCGCCACTAATTGCAAGAGTGTAGTTCCAGCTAAGAATCTCCTCATTACCGTTACAAATCCTTAGGCCTGGGAGTATCAATTACGACACCGAAAGTATACCAACTCGAGCGGCGCGGCGTTCGACGGGAGATATGTAATTAATGTGATGCCCGAGTATCGGCTGTCGTTCGAATTAACGAGCACCAACAAACTCACACACGATGCGGAGGAGAGAGGGAAAGTGGTCAAAGCGACCGAGAGAAGGGCACTCGGTGTGAAACGAGGGCCTCCTCCTTGGAAGGCCGCGACCCACCAGAAATCGCTAAGAGATATCCTGCGCCGCTAATTGGAAGGGCCTTGAGGAGACGAAAACGAACGTGATGGAAAAGCTGAAACGAGGAAACTCGGGGCTGACACACAAAGGCGTACTTAGAGACGGTACGTGTGCCACCCTCCCGCCCATTCCGCCCCTGACTTGCCGCAGCCCGCGACACGCTCAGGTGATTAAAGACCGAGAGATCCCTTCATTACGGCTCGAGTGGCCCCCGCGAATTTTAATTAATATCTGTCACCGCTAGGCGATCGCGCGCGTACCGCGTGTCACGTCGCGTCGCGTCGCCCAATCGTCCCCGGCCAAGCCGCCTAACGATTGCCAGCGGTTTATTAATTATGTAACGCGCCGCGAATGTCTCCTTCTTTCGACGGAACCCGTGGAATTACTGTCCCGCGAGACTCCCTGCGCTCGGCTCAATTGGTGATTAGAGCAAACCCCTCGAGTGCGTTCGACGGAACTGGGAGAGCGTTTCGAAACCCTGTTTCCTCTGCCGCCCTTCCGAAAGCAAGGGCTGTTGTTGTTCAAGAGCCACCGTCCAATTCCGTCGCAAGACCGGCTGCAACGCGGCAGGGGCGAGTGTTCTGATAAAACCAACTACCAGGCGAACAAGTGAAAACACAGGCGGGGAAAAAACGTGGCCTGGTTAATTTTCGAAGAGAAAGGGAAATGTTTCTGGAGCACAGTGAACGAGTTTCAACTCATTGCCCTCTGTTTCTTGTGCATCTATAAGTAGGTACCTTTGAAAACACCGTGAAACTGTTTCGCGAAGGTAGTGATTCTAGCTTCGACGTAATAAAGAAACTATTACCCCGTTTGGATTGTCAGCGAAGATATTTTCTGTGTGAAAGTTTCCTAATGGGGGAAGCATTGGTAATGAGGAGAATGCTCGTAAGACCTTCAAAGAATATTTTCCTCCCAATTGAGGAAAGTTGAGGCCTGAAGGTAGGGGCGACTTTCTAGGAAGATGGGAAATTGTGGAAAGTAGCAGAAATTGTTATTTAGTTCTGAATGCGTCTGATGGAAGCTGCGTAACTTTATATTTCTTTGCATACGATATTCCACCTGACATTTGCGACGTGAAACTTGGGTCCATCATGCCGTTCGTTTAATTCGTGAAACGCTTTCGACGATGCACGTGAATTATTAAGCAACGGCATTTCCCGTGCCATGAATTGCAAAAAGGAGAGAGTTCCTCGCGAAACCGCATTCGAAGCTTCTCCAAACAGGATCTGTTTATAGTAGAAATTGCGTAAATATTGGTCTTGTAACAAACAGGTATGTTTTTCTTCCAGCCTTGAATTGTATACAACCAATACTGTGGACTGTTAACCAAATTTTACATCTCGGCTGGTTGAGATACATGAATGTAAAAAGAAAGATAAATTGTGGATATGTGTCTGCGTTGATCGTGAATTTAGTGGATGTTAATTAATCCTCGAAGTACGTTGATCGATATTGGTCTTGAGAATGTATAATATCAGAGTTTCTCTGATATAGAATACCTTCGTATTCATGAAGAGTCTCATCTCTCGTGTAGATAAAGGAACTACTTTGAAATTTATATTTCAGGTTTTGTGGATAGTGCTGCACCACACTGTCGAGTGTTTTAATTACTACCTTCTGTTTGAGAGAATACTCGTAACGTCAATTTACCTTCGTCTGCTAAATTTAAAGTTTATTCAAGGAGAAACGGAAGGAAAGAAGAGGAAGAAGTTTTTGCTTCGACGTTACTGCAAGAAATCGCTGACTTGCTACATCCGGTCCTCTTCAGGCAGGATTTATCACTCATGGAAGAAATAGCGTGTCCCTTTAAAAATTATACTACTCGCGGTAAGGTTAATAGTTTGATTTACACGTTATTTAAATAACCTCGGGTTAGCTGGTCAATTCAACTTAGCTATCGTAATTCCATGCACTATTATTCAAGAAAATTTCAGATCATATTAAATTACAAAAATTCTACATAATGTTTTATACAAATCGCCGACATCTCGAACCCAAACTACCTAATACTTAGAATTTCATTTGTAAAAATCATTAACATTCCATCCTAAACCTGAACCTTGAAACCAGAGATGAGCAAAATTTTTATTTAAATGAAACTTCGAATAACGAATAAAAGTGAGAAAAAAACATCACCCCAATGCGATAACAACTTGCCCCATAAAGGGGTAGGAAGTTCCGCTTCGACTAGCCACAAATAAATTACTTTTTATGAAAAACCTACTACAATATATTAAATACAAGCATAAAATCATCAAATATAATAAATTTAACAAGAAATTAGTCAATAGTGAAGAGAATAACTACATTATTTTCCAGTTATTTTTTATGTTTTATCGAAATCGGACCTTTTAGCCCAGGTCTCCCCTATCCAATTTTAATATATATGATCCTGAATAGTGATATTATTATATTACAACTACTTCGATTATATAGGTCGTGCTTAGGCTTATTTTCGCCAGGAAGACTTCAACAATCCATTGGTACTATTTGCAAAAAGGTAGGATAAAATGTATTCGACGCTGATTACACCCTCGAATACAGATAAAGTTACAGTTACAGTGAAAGTTAAAAAATTTATTCGGCGCTGAAGTTGAATCTCTCCACGAATAAAAAAATTAACATTATTCGTCGAATAGATTCTCGCCGAAGAAAAAAATTAACTTTGTTCGTCGCATAAATTCTCATCGAATAAAAAAGTTAACTTTATTCGTCGAATAATCTAAAGTTAAAGTAACTTTTATTTGATCCTTAATAAATAATTTTCTATTTAGTTAATGCCCAACTCTGCCTGCAACCATCCATCACCCTTTCAATGATTTACACATTATAAAAGAACAATTACATACAACTCTGAACAAGGACCAGGACGCGATGGAAGGGTCCAAATAGACACGCCAGGCGTCTAATGAAATTATCACAATTCAGCGACACAAAGAATGTAAGATGAAGTGCTGCACAGTGCACGGTGAATGCACTTGAATCTCCGCGCCCTACAAAGAAAGTGAGCAGCGCCAAGCAGCAAAGTTATCGTTGCTGTTGAACACAAGTCATTACCAGCGCGTTGTCACGAGGGCAAAGGCTTTCCTCCCGTTTATGGCAGTCGCTCGCGAGTCTCTAGCTACCAGCGACGGCGTACATATATATATACATACATATACACGGCATCCAGTAAATCTGAAAGGACTGCTCTCACGTCGAGAGCCGCGCCTCGTGGGTGGCTCGGTACGAGAGGGTGCCCGACGAAAGTCTGCTCCGCACGGCGCCGTGCCACGACGCTTTGAACAGGGAGAAGCGTGAAGGAGTAGCAGGAGCAACAGTTTATGTCAATTTTCCGCTCCAGGTGGCGGGGCGGGGCTCGTGACCAAGCTACATCGCGTGCACCTTGAAAGCGTATCCTCGTGAAAATATCGCTGTTACGGAAGCAATAGGCAATCGAGCGTGTGAAATATTTCCCGTGCGAAAATGTCGCCGTGACGGGGAACCTTGTTACTTTAGCTACGCAACATTCTGTGGAAAGCTGCGCATTGTTAATAACTGAAATCGGATTTCGATCGTTGCTAATGAATTTCTCTTGGGGAAGTAATGAGCAGGGCTATAGAAATTCCGCCGTTTCTGCGATTTAATTGTAAAGTAAATAATAAAAATTGAAGGTGATTTGTTTTCCAAAATAATCAATTCTGTTACAATTTCGTTGTACTCTCACAAGCGATACAAATCGTCCAACCGATTCCACGAAGCATCCTCCGGAAACACCTCCCTAGTAGCTCGAGATCGCATTCCTCTAAACTCTAAACGTTTATGCAGAAAGCACGCGCATGTACACGCAAGAAGATGAGCGAATATAGGCGAAGAAAAGTGTCGACTACGTTCAGGGGTTGCAGGTTTTTCGGTGGGGAGCGAAATCGACGCGGGAGTTCCGGAAAATGCCTGGCGAAAGCGTGGCACCGCGCCCGAATTGTTTTCGCATTCCCGGATTTTCATTAAACCGAGATCGCTATCGCGGCTCGATCCTGGCGCGACTTAAAAGGTGGCAGGATAACTTCCCGTGTGGGGGGAACGTTCATCAGAAATGCATGGGCTTGCCGAGACCGATTCCGCGACCGAAAAAACCACCGTTTCGCCCCTTTTCCACCCCCTTTTGCGGCTACGTGGCGCTATAAAGTCCGAACGAAATCCGAGATAAGGCGCACACGCGCGCAGCCGCACGCAGACGGGCAAAGTTTACCGTGAAAAACGCGAGCGTGTTCGCATTTGCATGTACAGGGTGTCCTGAGCTGGACGACCGAGTCTTTTTCACTTTTTCCCCACCCCGGCCGCGGTGGTTTTGCGAAAACATCTTTTCGCGTGGAAAGTTGCACGGCTTTAAAACCTCGCCGCGGCATACCGGATGGGAAATTCCTTTTTTCCCCCCCGCTTTCGTCGCCTGTTCCTTGGGATTTTCAAATCGTCGAGTGGAACTTTTTACTCCTTCCCCTGGCTGGCGTACATTTATTTTCCCCTTCGTCAAACGAAATACTTGATTCTGTTTGACACAGGTGGGCAGCATTGAAAGGGGTTCGTAAGGGCTGCTGAGCTGTTTTTTAATGCTTCAAACGCGAATTGTAACGAGTTACGCGTCTGTTATTATGTGGGGCTCATGTGATGTTATTTATAATGAAGGTGTGCCGCGTGTGGTGTGCACTGTCGTTGCGAACGTGTAAAAAGAAAAGAGATAAAGCGATGTTTACTGTTTAAAGGTAATGCATCTGTGTTCAGTCAGGAAAATGGTTGTCATGTTGTGTATAAGAATAGTAATTTTTGTCAGGATTTATAATAAAGGTAGGGCAAAAAGATGTGTTTCCAATTTTAAAATTAATTCAATATGACACCTCACATATGAGTTATTGCTGATTTGCTACATGAAAAAAATTTAATTGTGTTCGAAGTTGTCTCAAGCCTCTATGTTTAACCCTTCATGGGTTAAATCTAACCCCTAACTCACACTTCTGTAAAGTTTCGCGGTGGTCACACTGGGTCCAATAGCCCGGTCGATTTTTAAACATTTATCGTACGAACTGTATTAGTCCAATCGAGTCCCAAAAATTATAATACACACTTTGAACATTGTAGAATATGGAATAGTCGCGTTTTAGTAAGAAAGGAACGAGGAATGTACCAAAACAATCGGAAAGGAAAGCCAGGAACTTACCGGTATCAAGCTCCAAAGTTAAAAAGTGAGTCTATTGGACCCAGTGTGACCATGATGGGTTAAAGATTTTCGGTGTTAGGGAAAGTAGATAGATATTGTATTTTACAACGGAAATCTATGCTATTATTGTCGATGAAAAAATAGAGAATTTCAGGCAAAAACGTTTCGCCATCTTTTCCAATTTCTTTCGCCCAAAATTTCCCACCCTAGGCTCCAGCCTACTTAGCCTATAAATATACAAATCCACCTCTAAGTGTTTCAAAACAACGCTGTGAAACAATTTCTGTTCCATTCAAAATAAGTTTAAAATATCTCAAACAAGACTGCTGTACAAACAAGGCTGTACTCTTTTAGATATTAAATTATTTTTGTTCGAGATATTTTAAACTTACTTTCTAATAAGTTTAAAATATCTCAAACAAGAATAATTGAATATCTAGAAGACTACTGGCCATAAAGTACAGACTACATACTCCTAAACAACCTCCATCATCAAATTCAGATTTCTTCGCGCTCGTTAAAAGGAACTACTTAACTCTAAGTTCCTGCTCGACGGCGAACGATTCAAGAAAGAGCCTAAGGCTCAACATATAAAGAAGACTTCGTGTTACTCATCCCCCAAAGTACTAAAAGAAACTGATCTCCTGTATTTGCAGACCGCTTCACTTCCGTATCTGAAGTTTAGCCGAGTCCCACTAATTCCCGCGAATCAACGGATCCACTTTTGCAACATTTACATCAAACGTGCGCGCCTCTTTTTTTCTCTGTTTTATTTTGCTGTCGGTTTTACTGTGTACACACATGGACAGAAATTCGGGAGATCGTTGGACCGCGTCACACGCGCGGATTACATTCTACACGGGACACAGATATCGTTTTTACCCGAACGCCGCCGTCTGCCTACCTTCACATCCACTTTATCTTGATTCGACTGTGTATTTTCCGTCGATGCGTTCCTGCCCGACGGCTTTTCCCCCTATCCCTCGGAAAACTACGCTCGAGGAATGCACTACGGGCGTGCGAATGTGCACGTGCGCGGGAAAGATTTTCGAGAGCCGGATTTTTCAATGCCAACAACAGCTCAGCTGGCTGGCGTGACGAATACGTGAATGATTTCCCGCTTCTGTTCAGCCCCGGGAACGCAGCTTCCTTTTATTCCTGACAATCGAATTACGATCATTCCGTCCGGCTGAAAGAATCGCGCGATACATATACGGTCTATCGCGAACTGAAATCCATGGATCCCTATTCTGTCGACCACGAGAAATGCGAGTTTTGTTCGCGCAAATTGCAGACGGCGAAGGCATAGCACTGGTATCAATTTCGGTACTCTTGTTTGAGAAAGTTTTATGACATAAATCTAATTTTATGATTAGGCAGAAAGTGCTGAAATGATAATTAAATGTACTTGAATGATTTTTCATGGCACTGTAGCATAGATCTAGTCACCAACAAGAGATCAAGGATAAAGGATATTAATATTCCTTAGTAATTGTAAGATACGAGGGGGTAGTAGACTATTTCAGCTTCAGAAAATCGATTAATTTTTCTTTACTGATTTTGAAATTCTTATCCTTTATGAAAATTTTAAACAAAATTTCATGAAGAAATTCAAATATTTGTCGAATTTATAGCAGCGAACGTAATTGAGTGCACCGTCGAGTAACGGCCTCGCAGAGCGGTATTGGCGTAGGGCCCTTAACTTTGAAGCCGGTTTTCTCGAAACGCGATTTTCAAAAACGATGTACATCATAACTCTTGAACTAATGAATATTTTCACTTAAAATTTTAACTGGAGCTGTAAAATTCAATTCTCTATCGTGTAGAAATTCCGCATCAACATTGGATGTTTATAAAACATTTTATAACTGATTAAAGACGATATTTTTCCCGTAAATATGTGTAAAAAAATGATTCGTGTGTAACTTCCACAATTTTTGTTCAAATTCATCGGCAAATTTTCACACTGTAGATATTTGTGTATAGAATAATCACCTCAAAGCATTTTGCTTTCCAATGATTGGTTCACCCGAATCTAGGTACACCACTTGCAGCGGCGCGCCGTACCTACAGGAGTATCTTCAATGATTAATAACTTCGATAATTTTATACTTTGCGACGATTTTTTTTCAAAAGCACGACTATAACGATTGTTTGGTAACAAAATAATTTAGAATGTAGAATGACCCCTTAAATTACTACTTGCTGCCTAAAATCAAATTTATCGACAACGGTATCCTGAATGTTTAGAATACTGCGAAAGGTGGAACCACGTCTGAGCAAGAATGCTGATATCCACGCGGTCCTGATCTTTTTCGCCACTTTACCGTGGTTCCATCGATCTTTCTCCAAACCACGGACGCGTAATGGCGCCCCGGCGCGTTCAACAAATGTTGCTACCGAGCTGAAGAAACTCACGCTTGATGTTCAGTTCCCTTTCGCAGCAAGAAGAAACTCTTCCTTCTCTTGCCACGGATTACGTGGGAACGCGGGCGGGTAGGTAAAATAAATTGCGAAAATGCTGATACGATGCGGCGGCTCAATCGAATCAGAAGCTCAGGAAAGGCAAGTCTAGCCGTAGTCGTCCCTGCCATGGAAGATGGTCTGACAAATGACAGCAGTCTGTCTGTCCCGGGACCAATGAGTCGTCCTTATCAGCCGCTTCACGGCGCAGCCTCTCGATTTTTCCCGTGGAAAAGGCGAAAAAAGGCGGCGGGTCTATCTATCGATATCACTTCTCTGCCATGGTGGTAGACTGATGGTGGAAAAACAACACCGAGGGTAGATAAGCCTCTGTTCTTGCGCCCGATATCATTGCCACGAAGATTAAGTGGGCATAATAAAGAAATAAAAAGGCGATAACTGCTGAATGACGATTAATCTAATCACCTTAGCCGACGAGCAGAAACCCATCGATCAATTATCCCCTTTCGCTTCCTCCAACTAATTGCATCATCGCTTGATTAGGATGACTCGATTCCACGATAAAGTGAACGTATTAATCAGCCTGAGTACAGTAAATTTTACTGTAATCGAAGTAGAAGGAATGGTAAGAATTATTGGAAAGAATGGTCCCCGTTTCCTTTTGCTGCTTCAGGATTGTGAAGGTTCCTTTTGTCGAGAATTTATTACGCCCGAGGAATTGATTATTAAATACTTCGGGAAGTTAATTAGTCTCCCTCGGCAGGTAGAGAAAGCGCACTTTCTTTCTTCTGTTCGTTCGGAGATGTAACGATTTCTTTTAGCCAATATTTATAAAACAGTGCAGTTAGTCATTTCGTTTGCAATTTCTGAGGATTCGTTTGATTCTTTCCAATAATTGCATCTCTTCGCCGCGTTCACGGAATATACTCATCCACAGCCAACGAAATAACGTCCCCTTGTTTACAACATTCAAGCAGACAGAGAATGCCTTAGATCGAGAGAAGAAATGCAAGGGGAGACTACGATCTCCCCCCTGCTCCCCTATTCGAGGCTCGCGGAAACGACGCAACTTCGTGCCCAATAACACTTCCATCAATAACCCATCCGTGAAATCTCGTATCCAGTTGGTATCTGCAAAAAACAGCCGAAAGCATCTCGTGCCGGCTCCCCTTATCTACTTCAAAATCACAAGCATTCCACGTATTAAAGCGGGCCGTTATACTCTTACCACGATTCCGCCACCCCGGCCCCCTCGTTGCGCCTCTTTTTTTCGCCCCTTCCCTCGGCTCTTTTTTCCTTCTTGCTCGGGAGCTCGCTCTTATTTCCCACCTTATCGGTTCAGATCTCATAAATTTCACGGAAAACGCGATTAAGCGGCCCCAGGTTGCGCCCGACTCTCCCCTCCACACACCCCTCGACACTGCCATCCACCCCCTTCTTCCGGCGAACCGCCAACCCCCTCGACGACCCTTCCAATCTAAGTATTCAAATGAGAGGGCCGACTACCACCCACGTCGTATAGCTTTTTACAATCGTCCTCCTACGTTCTCCTTCTTGTTACATCGTTCCTTGCCACCCCGCGGGGGTGGCGCACGCAGCAGCCAAGAAACGTGGAAAACTGCGAATGCCGGATGCGTGGCGCTACCTGCATGTTCGTATCAATTGTCGAGGCGAGGAAGAGATTCTTAGGGTTCGATAGAATTATTTTGTGGAATTTTGAATATACTTGTGATAATGAAATTATTTAAAAGGATTGGCATGCCTTGTGTGGTCTATCTTTTGCGGTGCTAATGTAGAAATTTAGAACTTTCAGAGTTTGTCGATTTCTAATTTTGGTGTTATGATTTTCAAACTTACGTAATTATGATTATATATAAGAATTTTTAGTATTTATTGAATTGCAAGGTATTCTACGTTTTTTACGGTACAGGGGATGTCAATGTATTTAAAGGAGAGACAGTAGAATGAAACACCCTTGTGATTAAATGAAAGGTGTTCATGAATATTGAATAGAAATTTCAATGAAATTCAATTTTGGCACGACTTACATGAATAATTTAGTTTAAAAGGTGTGCGTAGGACTAATCCTTTTACATGACCGAACCGAGAAACTCGTTACAGGAATGAAATTACTATGTTTCATTCGTTATTCGAAGGAAATTTAGAATCGATGTTCAAAACGGAGGCCAGGAAAAATCGAAAGGAACGAGACTCGTGGCAGCGTAAAAACTGTTACATAACGTTATTAAGAAGTCGTTCAATGAATACTAATTCGGAGGAGGCGATTTTCGAAAATTTCCATGCATGTTAAGTCGCATAAACCTCGTCGAAGAACGTTGAATAGCAACAGCAGTTTAGGAATTTCGATTTTCGTTAATATAGCCGTGCTGTTCGCAAGCATCGAATCCAATTTTCAAATAACATACGAATTTCATGAATATGAAGATTAAAATCGAATTCATACATATGAAAATTAAAATCGAATCGCACGTAGGAAATATGCTCATATACGTGAACAGTTTGTCAAATTACGTATTATTTTCGACGCACGAGTTCCGGAGGGATCATTGAAGGAAGAGCAAAAATAAACTGAACGAAAGCATAATATTCCACAGCGTGACAAACGAAACGAGGTGGCACAATGCAGGAGAATTTCCAAGAGCACATTCAAAGCTACATTTGACTGAAGTCTACTGCTGTTACAGTGTATAATTCCGCTAACGAGGGGACCGCGATGAAGGAAGAGCAAATTGACGAGGACCGTCAAACTATAAAACGTAACGTTTGAGAAAAATACTCCCCACACCGAGGGGTGAAATACGGTATTATTGTAGATTCAGCCAAGAAAAAGAGAGAAAAAGGTGGGAGCTTGGTAATATCGAGCTTCGTTAAAGAAGATTGCCTTTCCGTTTGCAAACTGTCAAGGAATGTACCAAGCTGACTCGAAAGTCGTACTTCTGCCACAAGGTGAAAAAGAAACGCGGGAAAGCTCGACACTAATACGCAGAGGAAGTGGGTGGAAAGCAGTTCTATTTTCCCAGTGATATTTCTCGGATCGTCAGGAAGCCTTGAAATGCCTGCTCGTAATTAATATGTCCAGGGCGTGACGCAATTGAAACGATGGAGCAAATTGTGAACTTTAATGTTGACATTACGGAGAAAAGTTAGCTTACTCGGATTTCGCGTGCAAAAGCGCGATATCATCCACTAATGAGAGCAAGGCGCGTTTGAAAATACAACAGGAGTAATGAGAGAAGAGCTCGCCACGAGAATCGGAATACGTTATGATAACAATGAAACGAAGGAAACGAAGCTTGGCTGAAGATTAATCCGGTTTAATAAAAACGAGGTATTAATTTTCATTCGGTGGAGTCATAATATCCGGGATAACTTTTCATATATTTGAATAGCACGGTGACAAGATAATATTACTCCCATTAGAAGAATAATAAATCTAAAGTAACAAAACTTGTTGAATACCAAATCAGTTAAATACTCAGCAATAAGATGAGTAAGCATTAAAATCCAATATTAATATACCTCCTATCCAAAGAACTGGAGCAAAAGGTAATCTAAAGTTACAAACTAACATTATTGAAAATCATTAACAAACAACTACCTAATTAATTATGCATTTAATAATTTCTGTAATTTGTATAAATGACCTTTATGCAGTTCATATACGCACAAGTCCTGTGACACTAAGTTCCTTAAGATTCCCAGTAGTAGAGGTCAACGATTAGCCCGACTGTAGTCTGGCGTCAGGATACAATGCGCTCCCCTCGCCCTGTAATGTCATAGGCGGGCAGAATTGCACTTTTTCTTTTCCCTGGGAATGCGAGGGTCGGCTAAAGCGGCTGCTTGCGAAGAAATACGGCTCCTTGTTTTGGCGATGATAAAATCTAAAGCCATCATCCCCCCAGGAAAAGACTGGCGGTCGAACGACGCGCACACCGGCAATCTTATCTAAATGAACTGCCGTGTCCTAACTTCGTACGTACTTTTGGTAAACGATCGAACGACCCAGGAAACGTTCCTTTCCCCCCTGGAGAAAGTATAATTGGACAAGAAGCTAAAACTCGAAGATTGGTCCACGCGGGCCTCCGTTGGCCGGGAATTTTCGTAGATCTTGGCAGATCTCCACGCGGACCTTTTGTTACCGTCCACTTTTTCGCAAATGGGATCGTTGCTCGGTTAATAAATATCAAATGTCCTCGTGGTCGCGTCGATATCTTATCGTTGCTGGCGTTAAGCTTGATTGGATGGGATTTAGTAAACTCTACCTACTTTTAATTAGAACGTTAGATGGCAGTCATTTCCTAAATCTCTGTTCTTCGTTGCAATGTTAGATCGTATGAACTTTAACAAATTTTCTTTTACAGCTTATAGAAGATTACCATGTCACTATTTTATTCTGTTTTGAAATCGTCGGGCTCAGTTTGTTTGCTCTTCCTAGTTTCTTGGAGGCGACTAATACTCTGTGATATATGAATTTCCATGGAAAGCAATTCCTATCCCATTTCCCTCTTCACTTTTCCTCATAAATCCAGCCAGAGAAATGCCTGATACTTTGAGGGGCTCTACCTTGTTTGGTTCGCGGGTGGAATACACGGTATTGCCTTGCACGTGTGGCTTGTGCATGTCAGACGAGTTGCATTGTGTCCCCGATGTTTACCAAAGAGTGGAAACGGAACAAAATGCCGATTCTACGGTTTGCGTATCAACGGATTGCCCCAAGACCAAAACCGTTTGAAATATTACCCGCGGAATAGTTTGAGGTGATTCTGCGAACGTTTCAGCTTTGTACCCCGCCCGTATTTCCCATCGACGGCCATGCGAAACAATCTTTGAAATTAATCATCCCACCGTTGCATTCCATTGGAAACCGTTGCGCTTTGGCCCCTTTTTCAGGACAGCTCGTGGAATTAAATACCCGCATAAAAACCGAAAAGGGGACAATTTTATATCTTCTATCTTTCGGTACGAGGTCCCGAAACAATATGTCTGACAAAATCTTTGATATAAAATATTTATAACGACGGTCACCACAAATCCCCTAGGTTTCAGATTTTCCGGCCAGTATCCACCGCGAATTTTGGAACGTTTTGTACATAAACAATATACATACATACGTTGGCCAAATCTACCCGAGAAAATCTCCATCAATCCTCCCTCGTGATCGTTCTGGCATGGAAGCCCAGCCACGTTGACAAACACGACCCCGTCGACCACCGACACAGTTTGTTCTTCATATTTTCGGGGCGCAACGAAATGATACTTCTCCGTCCATCAATCCGTCGTAAAGTAAATCCTCTCGAGAATCACGTATCACGAGACGGATTTATTCCCTAGTCGTAGGAGGAGAGCGAGGTAAGGCGGTGAGTGAGAATATCGGATTTACGTACTGTTCTGCTTGCCTTCTGCACCACCCTTCACCCCCACCGCACTTTCCTCTCTCGTTCTAGCGTGTTTACGTTGCACAGGCTGTTCCCTTTCGTCGCGTTTAAAATGCGATTTCTACCTCCCGCGTCGACTTTGCACGGCTGACTTGCGGCGGGCATTATTTCCTTATTCTCGTCTCGCGCCCCAACCCGAGGATTTCTAATTTCTCACTGTCGATTCTTTTGTTTCTTTGCCTCCCCCCTCCCGAGTAGTTTTTAATACTTCAGCCCCCGTCTCGGACCCGCGCACGCCTTTTGTTGGAAATTTCTCAATGTTTCATTTCGACCCGCGACAGGGGCTCGGCCGTTATCAGAAACCGGAGAATTCAGTCGAACAAACATGATGGATAGCGATTCGTTCGACTAAACGATTGTGCAAATGAACTGTTTCCTAGGTAATTATACGAGCAACATTTTTAGCCGGCTCTATTTATACTGAGAAGCTATTTACTTTAGTCGTAATGAAGGCGTGTACTATTACTTGATTTGCGATTAATAAATATTTTGCACGTTTAAGGCGTTTCTTAGAATTATTATTTAGGTCAATGTTTTAATTATCGTGTCAAATGTCATTTTTCTGTTTCTGTTCTTATTCGTCGTGTATCATTGATATGAAAGTTTTCATGTATACTTATAAGAATGTTAATATTGTAGACTCCTTTTTACTCTGCATTTTTCCCTTATTCCCTCGGCTTAATATCGAGGATAGAATTCTCAACGACACTTTCTTTTTCGTAAATTTGAGTTCGGATTAATTAGAGACTGAATTAAAAGTTACGCTCTGCGGTCAAACAGTAATGCGGTTTATTATGCGTATAATGGCAATATCAGTGAGTTTCAATCATGCGAAATGTGCTATTCATTTTGGCGGTGCTTTATATTCGTCAGAATTTGGAGTCTAAATGTAACCGAAACGTTTGAATTAAACGATTACGCTAGTCGTAAACGCGTATATTGAGCTGTATAGTATAATTAGTGTTTCAATTTCATGTTCTCGATAATGATATGATCATTCTTTTAAAATTTTCAAAGTTGATTTCATTCACCTAGTAATTTATTCCACCTTAGAACATTAAGAATATTTGACAGTTAACACAATAATCGCGAATTTCACTGATATTAACATTATACCTAGTATTTGGATAAATATCAAATGTTTCACGAGTCGTAATCACTTGAATGGTATCCTATTTCGACGGGCTATTTGGAAAATCGGATATTACTCAATACCATGCTCAAATAGAATAATCCCATTAATTTCGATGGTTTTGGATGAAATTGAAACGCAATTAAGGATACTAATATTACTAATTCCGCGAAATGCTCTGACAAACAGATTCCCCTTTTCAAATTTAAACATAAACATATGCATTTGAAACATTGCCAGCGTGACAAGCCCATAGACCTCCACTCTTTACTTGAAAAATTAATAATTACACTCTGAACGATGAAATCAACTGCATAATATTTATAGAATAATGATCGCAGATTATTTTCGAAGTATTCTTTCGTTAACAGCTTTCTCTATTAATCAAACCAACAAACAGAGTACGAAAACGAATCCAATGCATTTTTAAACAAACCCTTGACGCAAATAAGAAGACCTTAATAAGACCATTGTGCCTGTGACATGGAGAAAAAAAGAAAGCTCACTGACATCGATTTCTCCCATTGAGTTGGAAATAAGGTCGACTCGGACAGCGGAACGGCAAGAAAACGCCGATATTTAGATTCCTATTCATCGAGTCGCTTGTCATTTATTGAATACTCCAACGGTCGCGCGATTTTTTTAATGAAACACGTGCTTCGCTCAAAAACCCATTCAGGCGTAACTTCGTCGCGTAATGAGCAGTCAGTAATACCTTTAGTTTACGCTCAGAACCAGAACAGTTGCTGTTCACGATCGAGCAATTTCCTGTAATTTGTTCTTTCAAGTTTTCTACTGGACTGAAAGAGTTCCACGTCGGATATTAAAGTAGAAACAGACATGGCGAAATGAAAAGACAATGGCGGAAAAGAATTTTAATTTTTAGAAATATACTCACATGTGACAGCAGTAGTAAGTACCCATAAAAGATATTAAACCGAAATTGATATTCGAAATGTTTGAAAGATTATCCACATCAGTTCCTCTGTTCCAGAGGACACGGTGTTCATTCTAAAGGGGAAGAAACTTGAGATTTATTCATGTTATCAGTTTGCAGGACTCAATATTTACACATTAACATGTGACACGGGCAATACGCTAGACAATAAACTTATCGCAGCAAGTACCTACTCAAGGCACCTAACGTCTTCCAAGAAATTTCTAACGACACTATTCCTGTGCTAAACTCACTAACACAAAGAAATTGACACTCTTGGTCGCCAGCCTACATCTTCAAATTATTCAAAGACGTTGTCGCGACACTGTCTAATTAACTGCAATCAGAATGGTTGCATCACGACTTTTCAGTGAATAACCATAATTCCTGCTACTTCCAACACTAATCCCTTTCGTCAATTTCAATCCAAGTTCGACAGGGATCAGTGGGAAAGCAGCCATAAAACACCGGCGATTTATATCTACATATGTACGTCTAGATGATCCTCGTTTATTGGATCTCTCTCGGCAATCACCGGAAAGCATGGGTGCACGTCAGAGGGTGCAACCAGAAAAGGAGAAAACGGTGCAGGTATGCATTGATGTTGCACGCGTGTCAATCTTCAAAGGTGAGTCACAGGCTTGCAAGCACTCGTGCTCGACTTTTCTGAACGGCAGTTAATCGATTTTAATTTCCTGGCCGCCTTTATAGCCCGAAAAGGTTATTATTCCTCGCGACCCGTCAGCGCGACGCTTTTCCACGAGGCAAACAAATTTCCCGCCCTGCCCTCCCTCGATCCCGCTGAATTCTCGATGAACGGGCCCCACGAGCACCTGAAATCGTTCCACGACGACTGTACGCGGAAAATGTCACGCGACGATGCTTGATTTACTTCGAATCGATCTCGTTTCCACGACGAAATATGCTCGTCTACCCTTTCCTCCGCAACTGTTGGAAACGCTGAGTGGAGATTGAGATTACATACGAATGCCGTGGACTTTGATATTTTTCAGATCCATGGTGCAGGCAGGTGTTGAATGCACCAGGTTACAGGGGGTGTGCTTTTGATTAATGTGATTTGTAACAGATTTGGCGAAATTTGGTAAACAGGTACCTGAATCTGTTAGAAGTACCTGGGAAATTGAACGAGGACAACTTTGTAAAAGTTTTTAAGAAAAGACTTTCAAAAATAATGTTTAGTGAAATGTTTTAATCACACACAGTTGAGCAGTTGATGAAGTTGGAAGATGATCCAGACCATGCTTGAGTTATGTACAAGCAAATTGTGCAAGCAAAATGCTAAATAGCATAAATAGCATAAAATATGCTAAATAGCTAAATTGAAAAGTTACTGCTGAAGAAATGTAGGAAATTCTTGGAAATTGTGAAATTATTTAGATTCTGGCGTTTGTTAGATAAATGGAACTGTGGATTTATTGATATGTTGTAGAAAATATATATTTATCTTGTATATTTTTATAAAGATAAAATATACACGGATGATACAGAGGCTGTAGAATTTAATTTCAGCGGCGAGAGTAATTATTATTTTGTCTTCACCAGACGAGCCATGTGTAAACTATGCGAAATTTTAAAGCCGATGCAATCGTACTCTCCAATTGTTGCGCACCGTGAAGCTTCATTCAGAAGTAAACTCTAATTTATACGATATCGAATAAGCTTTGGTTTAATTGCGTAGCGGGAAAGTAATTTCAATTAACGTTTCAATAAGTCTCGAGTTCTTTGAACTGCGACCAACGAGCACCTCAACCGTCAAGCAACGTATTAAATGAATTTTCAATTTTTTAATTCTTCTATTTGATTTCCAAAACCAAATTAAATAATTTTTCACAATTTACTCGGAAATCATTCCTCCTGTTGAGAGGTGTCTGAGGCCCTGTTGGTATTTTAAATTGCAAGTTACATATAACTCGTTTCCGTATAAATATTTTTAATAAAGCACACCGAAACCCCATTCCATGCCGCGAGGTTGAATTTTAACTCGCCGAAAAAATATAATTTGCTTATTCCAACAGCGTTCCCATCAATATGGATCAGCCACGTAAGTCCGTCCAACTTATCAGGCTCCCCGATATAATTTATCGATTCTCTTGGTTGTGGGATGGTCGATCCTGTTGCTTTTAGATCAGCATATTTTCGGTAAACATGAAATCCACCTGTTTATTTCTCTGTCCCCCGGTGGTATTCGAATTCAAATTCGCTGGATGAAGACCGCCATTCCCATTGGTTGCTCCAGCTGGTATATTCTACCTTTCACTCACGGGAATCGCGTAGCTTACTTGCGCTCCCTTTATAAAATAATTGTTGCACTTTGCTATTTCTACAGTCTCTTGTAAATACAAAACTGGAATACGATTTAGGACCCAAAGGTTGAATTTACAAGGTACAGAAACATCTCTGCATCACGTTGATATATTCTGAGCTAACAGAGAAACATGAAAAGCGCGATAACACCTGGGGTTTGAAAGTCGTGGCTACGAACGACTTAAATTCGGTTAGGGGAGAACAGAAGATATTTGATTCCAAGGGAATTCGTCACAGGACAGCCAGAGGGCTTGGGAGCGGCTCCCCCTTCGCCAGGCACCGGGATTCCGATGGTGGAAAACGGGGAAACGAAAACAGCACGGGGAACGGGAAGTTGTGAAAGGAGAGGGCAACGAAACTGGGTAGAAGCGAAACGCGTTAAAACGCGCCGTTGGAAAGGTTGAATGAAGAGGAATGAAGACAGATGGATACACGTGTGAGAAGCATTGCAAACGCAAAGAGCGTTAGCAGGCGTCTGTGATTTATGTGAATCGAGAGGCTGGAAATTTTATGAACGCAAACGTGATATCGCGAAAGAAAGGCTATAGTATGACGGTTAGAGGTAAAGGGGAACGTGCGGTATAGATTGCGCGAGTAACACAGTCTGAGATCCACAATAACGTTCATAATTATTCGGAAGACTACTGGTACCAGAAAGAGTAGGTGTACTTTTGAAGTAAAAGATACTTATTAACATTCATAAAATTCATATTTCATGCAACAAGTAGTACAAATCTCACTAATAGTCACTGAAGTAATACGCTGCAAAAGGGTGGCCAAATTATTATACTCAAAACATTTTCGTCAATTTTTGGGATCATTTTAAAATGGATTTAATACGATTAAAAGAAAATCTGAAATTGGCAACTGAAGGTTCTGCAAGGAAACTTCCTTATCTTTCCAAAACATTCATGAAAATTTGTCTACGATCATGAGTTCGCAAGTTATAGGTGTTCAAAGTGAAAAGTACCTTTTTTGCTTTGATTGCGAATAACTCGGCCAATAAAAACCATACAACAAAACAAAAACAAACAAAATTAAAGAGAAATGTTTGAACTCTATAAGAACTCTTTGTCGGATTTACCAAAAAAAAAATGTTTGACTCGTGCACACCTTTAAACTAGGGGACAAATTCTGAAACTTCGTTTCCTTCGCTTTATTTTGATAAAACGGTATCATAATGGATGAAAAAAATGAGTCCTTGATTGAAAAACTAGAAACTTCAAGCGTTAAAATACATTTTTTTTGCGACCATACTTCGCAGAGATACAGCCATTCCATCGCTTAAACTTACAAAATCTCAAATCTTTTTGTTTGAGTGTAATAATCTGGCCACCGACTGTAATTTCTATATTTATAACAACCATGTCCGCTGATAAGCGTCGGGCACTCACCAAAATTCACAGTAACAGGAATCAATGCAAGCACACCATCTACCTTCGAATAATTCTCAAACACAGAGAAATAATATTGCCCAAAATACAAGCTGCAAAAATCGCTGGATATTGCGTCGAAGAATGCTTCTGAGGCAGACGCAGAAATTATAAAACACGCGGATAGGCTGGTTGAAAAGCATGCAGATACGCGAGAGGATCGTTCGAAATCCAATGTGGCGGGGCGCGACGATGAAACGGGCGGAAAAATTCGCGCTGGCAAAGGCAGGACAACGGCAAGGTGGGATGGAATTGAGAGGGAGGATCGCAGCAGAAAGGGATGCGCGTTCTCGGTGTGTTTTCTGGTCACATATTTGTAAAGTACCCGAGAGCCAGCCGCTCTATTCATTTCTGTCCGCCGGGCGGACGCGCACCCCCTATTGCCCTGGGATCTCGGCCGCATAAATTCCAGCCACGCAGCATATGAAAAAAAAAATTTAGCACGCGGCCAGGACAAGGATTCTACGCCCTGTCGAGCAGAGAAGGACGGTTAGAAAAGAAGAACGAGGGGAAAGAGAAACGACCTGAACAGACTGAAGTGAATCAGTCTTAAGAGATGCTCTCGAGGGAGTGGACGTCCTCTTCTCCATTGTTACTCTCCAGCATTCCCTTTCAGTGCACGTGGAAAAAATACTCGCTGGAAAATCCTCTTAAGCAGAATCTTAGAGTCGCCGGTGCCGTTACTTATTGTTAGTACCCTGATGCGTCACAAAAAATCATCTATTGCTCTTTCGATGCTGATGTTTTTCGAATGCGCACGACGAAGTCTTGTTTTTAGTTGTAACATTTTAGGGGTAACAGTGTTATCTTTAACTACATGTTAGGCTTTCAAAAATAGCATCGTTGATTGTACCACATAACCAACAACTAACAGGATATCTCATTTTGTACACTATTATAACTTTTATATTACAATCACAAGTGCCCGTCCCATATTTTTTTTTATTTCTCTGTTAGTGTTGTAGTGAACAAATCCTTAAAAACGAGAAGCACCCATTAAACGATAGAAGAAATAGAACATCAACTTTGCATGCAACTCCGTGGCAAATGGTTCATCGTCCAATCGAGAAATCCAGAGGAGGTAACACGTAACACCAGCTATCAAAAGACCCAGAAACGAGAGGGGGACAGTCAGAGCCACCCTCAAAAGGCACTCGTTTAGGAAGAGGAAGAATTTCTTCCTCGTTCGTGGTGCCCCCCGACTGCCTTCGCTGTTCGATGCCCCGAGAAGAACGGACATCGAGATGCGCACCCTCTCCAGAATGCTACAGCGGCCGTTTCTCCCCCTCTGCAGGACAACAGTTATCCAGAGTGCGGATACGTGTGAGGAATTACTTTGACCGTAGAAATTTAATTTCCGTGGCCCTCCTGACGCTTTGAAGGCTCGTCACCGCCCTTCCTCTACGAGCGTACACGAGGACTTCTAGTGCCAGGACCCGTGTGTGAGACGGCCGGGTCGGCATTTCGGCTGCTTTCACGTACCACTGACACCTTCGTGAAACTACTTTCACGTCTACACCTAGCGAACATCACTGAAAGAGTAGAAATGGAGGAAAGACACAAAACCAGGGGTTAGTTTCTGCTGGAGATGTTTCGACGAGTGTAAATGGACTTTTGATAAGTCAATATCAAAGTGCCCATACCAAAGATAAAGGAAATATTCACCGGTTTCGTGCATCTTTGAATAAAACTTCTCTTGTTCCTGAATTACCAAAATTGCGTGTACAGACAGTCACAAAAATCTACATACTTTCTACAATCGTGATATCTCAAAAAATATAAAATTTAAAATTATATGTACTATACTGTTTATCAGTTAAAGCTAGGAATAGTTTCAGAAAACTGCATTATTTATTGAAATCACTTATGACAGGCTTGGGAATTAAGTGAACTTCGCGGCCGATTTTCAGAGGCAACGCCTCATTTCTCCCGCCGCGCCTCAAGATCGTACCTCGTGAACCGCGGGTGGCGTATTAGGGCGACATTGTATCAATAGGTTTCCACATCGTCCCAGAGAGCACGTTTTTATTTTGTCAACGCGATTCATATGGTACGGGCCTGAGGCGCTCCAAGCTGCTTGGCCGCCGCGGGGGCCAAGACGCGCGGCGGGAGAAAAGAGGTGTTGCCTCTGAAAATCGGCCGCAAAGTTCACTAAATTCCCAAGCCTGACTTATGAGAAAGCATTGTTACAAATAAAATACAATATATGCAAATATTATAGATACATTAAAGTTTACAGAATTCGGTCAAATAAATATGCCATCAGCCATAAAATTCTGTATACACTCTATACATCTGTAATGTTTAAAAAAAAACACAAAAGTTTAAACATAGTAAAGATATTAAATTGTTTAATAATTAAGGAAACAGATATTTTGAAAAGATAATAATATTAAACTTAAGTCATCAACAATAAAATATTGATGGACATGAAGTACAATACAGGTAAATAACGGATCAAATAAAAGTCACTTTTACTTTAGATTATTTGACGAATAAAGATATTTTTTTATTCGTCGAGCGTTTCAACTTCAGCGTCGAATAAATGTTTCAACTTTTACTTTAACTTTAAAGTTAACCCGGGTTAGCTTTATTCGACACATGGCGAAATTTTTTTGAACTTTTATTCGTTATACGAAATTTTTATTTAAATAAAAATTTTGCCCGTCTGGTACAATATCACAAAAAACATTTCCGTATTTTTTAAAAAATTGTAAATTCTTACATAGTGTACGTAGAATTTTGTGACTGCCTGTATATCTAAACAGTCAAACCACCAATTTGATTTCTGATTATACACATCAATTAAACTTTACCTCAATTAACAGTGCACCAATATTCCCAGTATAATATAAACGAACACCGAAGTGTCACATTCTACCGAACCCAAAATGCAAACCAAAATACTGTCACTGAACATTGAACAGAAACAGAGACAGAGCACCGCAGCTTCCACTCGTTGATTCTAACTGAACTGACAAGGGTAGAATCGATGGAAGCAACAAAGGAAGTACATCAAATGCAATCGCAGCCACAGGCGATTGTAATTAAAACGAAGAACGAGGAGCATCAAAATAATGCGCGGCCATGGTCGATCCAGCGTGACATTTTCTGTCGATTATCAATATTGCATCCGTTGAGAACATCGGCTGGAACATCCCCCTCCCCTCCCCACCCCCACCCCCCAGAATCATTGCCAATGGCCGTCGAAATACACATTGCGTGACTTTTTGTTTGGTTCCTTTTTTTTATGAATTTTCCTGCGACCTCAGCAATATGCCCAGCTATCCACCCAATATCATGCAATTGCGGAAAATGTCAAGCGTGGTTAACCGCACGGGACGTAGTCGGTGCAAATTAGTCGATGCAGCGGTCCAATCGCGAAAATTTCGGGGACGTATTCGACATTTGATACCGATACGCGTAATTATTTCATTCAATGATAAGCCACGCGTTAATTACGCCGCTTCCCAGGCGTTGATTGTCGCCACTGCTGATTGCGGTGATAGTGTTTCCCGCGGCACCTTCCTTTCGGCTTTTTACAGTGAAATATGCTGGTGCTCCTAGAGAGCTGAAATTTCAGTGTTGACAGAATGGCAAGATAACTGAGGTTTACGAGGAAGCTTCTTGATTTATTTATGAAGTGGAATAAATGAAAGTGGAGATAGGGATACGGCAGCAGCTTGTACTGTCGCGTTAATTTAAACAGATCATTTGAACCACGAAAGGGAATAATAATAAACTATTTTGAAATAGAATAAATGATTTACATATTAATTGTTTCATTTTAAGTTTCTTAGTAACTAGTCAAGTAATCAATCACCTCAATTCCTCACTGTCCAATAATTAAACTAGTGGAGACTTGATGATCCTTTTGTATTGTGCAAAAGATTCATGAAGATATCGACCGATGCAATGCAAATGAAATGAGCTGGTTGTATTCGAAATATTATATTCAGGATGTATCAGGAAAATTACTTAAGCTACTGGCTGTGAATTTCTACCCAGCCTTTGTGTCGCCGGCATGCCCGTTAATCGAACAAACACAAAACAAAGACGACGCGCGTTTAACAGTCGATCGAATAATGCTCTTTACGAAACGGGGCCCCTTTAGTGTCGCGCGTTTCGCGGAATCGATGCCCGCACCGATTAATAATTGTTCCGATACGTTGATGCAGGCGGCTGCCTTGTGTCGCATTCGATCGGAAAATTAGACTATAAGTGACTGAAATGGAAGATGTGTGGAAAATCGGGCTTGGGCACAATTATCGCGTGATTGAGGCACGGTCGATTGGTTAGGTCCGTTATTGACGTGTCAGACCAGCGGACACTGTTATCTGTTACGGAAATCTGAATGGTATAGGTTTTGCATCATCACTGTACGAGCAGGTATAACAGCCTCTAACTTGATCACTAAGATTGCAAAATTTATAAATCACCGTGCATCGATTCAGCAATCAAATATACAATTCTCTTGGATAAAAGCATTACAGATTCTGTTCTACAATTTTTTATTGAATACCTACTATTTAAATTTCTGTCACTCGCCACTGAAACTGCAGAACTGATAACAGAAATCTGCAAATCCTGATCATCGCCCTGCTGTCAAATTCCACTAAGTCCATCATTAAAAAAAGTACAACTTACTCGCGTCCGTAGGATCGAAAGCCTACACGCATCTCACGCATAAAACCAAGGATCGATACACAGTCGATTGGGGAGGAATGAGCGAGACAGGTGAGGCACGTTCCAGCGGCGATCGACCTCGGCAATTTGCGACAACTAATCTAAATTCAAATTGCCCCGAACAAAACTAATCTAGTGGTCACACGGAACGGCCCCCTTTTCCTCTGCGTCCTTCTCACGTGGCCCCGACTCTTCGGCGGTTCCCTTCCTCAGCCGCTGCTTTTCCACCCTGCATCCCCATCACCTGTGCAATGTCCGCCCGCGTCACGCCCACGCGTTGATTGAGCCACGAGTAACAATCTCCACCCGCAACCTTTGGTCGCGTTTATTCGCGTATTCCACGTTTTTTTTTTTCCAGCCGCGCGGAAGCTCGCTGCGGCCCGCCGATGAAATTGCACCGGGTGATCGCGCAAAGCGTCCGGTTTTCACGGGCGAATTGCAAGGTTTTTGAAACCGAATTCCGCGGCGCCAGTCGATTTCAAAAGGGCTCGCGTGGATGGAGTGAGCCTTGTATAGGATTTCGCGCCAAAACATTGAAATGCAGCCCATGACGGTATTCAGGTTTTGCGCAAATTCGCACGGCCCCGCTGCGCTCAGCACGGGCGAACGTCCGATCCTATTCCTGGTGTAAATATTAATTATGTACCACAACCGAGAGGGAAATGATGGATAATTGAAGGGTGTACGCCGTGTACGGTACGTGTTTTCGCCGGCCGCGCCGTGTAGGGTAAACGTGCACTGTGTTGGTAATGTATTGATTTGGTTAAGCTTTGATTGGAAACTGATACATCTGATGTGGGCAACGAAGCCTAGAAAGGAAGAACAATGGGGCCTTAGTGAGGAAACGAATAATGGGGTCTTGTTGGCTACAAAAGCTACACGAGTTGAAATTTTAATTAACTTCTAATTGTCTTCTGTTTTTAAAACTCGTTATTGTCACGATTCATCTATGACTCTCCAATTTGTTCATGAATTCTACTCTTTCACTTCACTTTGTACGATATAATTTGAAAGACTGTTCATTTTACGCGACGGGGAATGGTTCATAAAAGCTGATAAAGTCGATAAATGCAAACGCATGATGAACCGTTAGCGAACTTCATCAACGAAATTCTTCGGGACGAGATCGCACTTAAATCTCGACGTGAAAGCTCCCTATTATACTTGGAGGAACACATTATAAACGTGCCATTCCAGGAATATTTCGCATATTTCAGAAATTCCGTTCTGAAGGGTTCGCGTTTGTTGCATGACTCGCTCGCTCGCTCGCTCGCATAAGTCACACCACCACATTTTTATCCACAACCGACTCATGCATCATTCACGGTTCTTCACTGGAATGAAACTTTAACGCGTTTTACAAATCACGAACGTCTCCGTGACACGGTACAAAGTGTACGTTCGTACTATTGAAGCGGCGGCTGACCAACAACGGTGATTACTACTTAAAAGACGTTGCTGCCGTTGTAAAACAGAGACTCGGCAATAGGTTTAATTATTCGACACCATAAACTTCAACTTTTTTATTTGGTAAATCAAATGTGTGTTAATATAACGTTGATCAGATAAAAGTTATCGTAGGAAAATTGATTTTAAAAGAATTAGCACTCCTTGATTGAAAATTGAACTTAAGTTGATTTAGTTGCATGCCTTTGAGGAAATAGAAACTTGTGTTGAAGAATATTTGCAAGTACAATGTACGAAGAATTGAACAATTAATTTAATTAAGAAAATTAACTATAATATTATATTTTTGCACGTGTATGTAATATATCTGTCGCGTTTACTAAGTACTTTATACCAAAACGACAAATTGTGATTAAGGAAATAACAAATCCTGTTGGGAAATAATAGTAGGAATGATCTTAATACACTACAGTAGGTGAAAAACTATTTAACAACATCAAAAGGAACGTTTCTTATTAGATGTAATACTTTCAAAGAAGTGAAAAATTAATAAACTAGTCCTTTACGAAATCATGCAGGCTAATTAACAATGTGTCCAAGGGTTAAACTGAAAGAAGAATTTTAAAGAAACGTGTTTCCTCTGTCCAACTTTTTTCTCACTATAAAAGAAATTCTGACGTTATGAAGCTGATTCCCCTTCCATCATAAATGTCATTGTTTCACATCACAGAAGCTAATAAAGTAATGAAGCCACATACGCTTGTATGAGATTGAAATCAGCGGCAATATATCGACGTATGAATAAAGCTTATCCATGTGAATGCATTTAAAGAGATAACTTTTAAAAGTAATCAAAACGTGTTTTACCTTCCGTACCCAACGTATCGAGACGTGGCAACTACTGTCTCACAATTTCGTGTAATTTTGAAACAACCTGTGTAAACTCCAATCATGGACGAGACCGCTATAGAATATCAAACAGAGAAAGTATTCTTTTAGAAAAAAGAGGGATCACGTGGTCAGGGTATTGGGGCTTTAATCGGAAACTAGAAGTGATCGTGTTTTAGGTCGACTCGAAGGACGGGGAGAACTTGTAACCCTGAAGAAGTAATATTGGTTCGGCAGTAGGAGTTACCAAGCCACAATTCATTACGAAAATCGATTCGGCCACAGTAGTGCTTGATTGGAGGTGGTCACAGGATCCCTAGTCATCTTTCTCTCGTTTTTTCCTCGTCTTTTCTTTTTTTTATTTCTCGATTCTATTGCAGTTCTATATATATTCCTTTCGCATGTCGTAGAAAAATTGAATGACGATGATAGAGAAAGTATTGCGCTCAATAAACGAATATTTTGATTTTCCAAGAAGATCAGGACACTGCACAATTCATTCGATATATCCTTCGGTTCAATTATTCCTAGCAGTAACGATAAATGAACAGTTTTTATAAACCCATTCCTTAGCAAGTTATACTAATATTCTAGAATTTGCATCTAATTCTTGCAACAATCTAGTACTATGGTATAGATTACCGCACCGAACTGAACTGAAACAGTTATTTCGAAAATACCTGTCAGCTGAATAAAATCTCCAGGGACCACATTAAATTCTGCCATGGTCAAACTGAACGTTCAATGTTAACACAAAAATATTCAAGCAAGTAAGAAAAGCACCAAAATATTCTTGATAACGTAAAAGACTTGCATGCAGCGCGTAGCAAACTCGAATTTTGGGATTGTTTGTTTCACCGGAGTTACGATAACGATAATAAAGTTTAAGAAACTTAAACCTTCCCGTCACGACTTTGCATACACCACTATACGGAGCCATTCTTTTATCTTCAAACAATGGAAGAGATTCCCCGCTGTACTCAGCGATTTGACTTTTTATGGCAACGAGGATTTTACGACTCTGCTCCTTATCGACGTACACGCCAAGTGCGTTCGTGTATGTATTATACATTATCGAAACGAAATTCAAACCAAAATGTTGAAGAGTGGTAATTCCCTTAACATTTATCCAACAAATAAAATAGAAAATAAACGCAATCTACTGCCGATAGCATAAAAGCTCCTCTGTTTATATTGCAGATACAATAACAATTCCGTAACAATAACGCTGGTTCCATGACTCAAGAAATGGCACAGAAACTCGAAAAAATAAAATCAATAAAATACTTAAACGACAGAAAATATTTTCATTCAAACTGCCTTACGCGAATAGGCAATTTCAAATGCTCCAACCAAATACAAACAATAAATCCACCCCCAACCCACTAAATCACTGCATTATCTCTCACTAATAATCAACCCCCATACCCAATCACATTACAAGCCCACGATTCAAATTCCTCAATTTAAATTTCCCAAAAACCACCGTCACTCTCTCATCCGTGTTTCCCCTCGCGTTTCGAACCGCCCTTTAATCACAAGCCCCCAGAAAAAAAGAAAAACCAGAGAGCCCCGCAGAATTGAATGCCTTAGCCGCTCGCCTCAGCCGGGTTGCCTAAAAAAACAAAGAATTAAAGAGAAGAAAAAAAGAATGTTCCAGTCTCAAAAATTCTGGCGCGGTCCAAGGGAGGAGGTGATGGACCAGGAACAACGGGAACAAAAGGTTGGCCGCGGGGGTGGGCGAGCTCGCGCCATCCGGCCGAGCGACGTATTGTCCAGGCCGGTATTTGTGATATTAAACTGTTTAATCACCGAACTATAGAAAAAGCACAACGACGCCGTCGTCGTGGGTGCACCAGCCACTCTCTCCACCCCCGCCCTCCGCGCGGTGTGTGCGCGCTGGATCCCCGCATAGCTCGTAAATCTCGCCCCACACCAGGTCGGGGGCCGTGTACGACGCTTATACGCCGATACAACGCGCTCGTTGTGGCCGATGCTAGGTAGAACCATACACGGTGAAACGTGCAGCCCGCTGCGGGGCGAGGGGCTGCAAACTTGAAACGAGTCTATGGCGGTGTGGCGGAGAGGGGAGGGGAGGAGAGCGACGGGTAGCACTCCATACAATTGGCGGCGCGCACAACCCAGCCCCTGGGTGAAACGCGACGGACGAGGACAACAATGACGATCGTCCGCCGCGTTAAAAGTGCCCGTACACCCGCGACGATTGTCCGCGCCACGGTAACATCGATTCCTTTCTCTCTGGCCAATTATCGGGCGGACATCGTCGCCAGGTAATCGGTTTCGCGCGACGCCGCCCCCAAAGGCACCAGCATCCCCGCGCTACCTGCGATTCGCCTAATAGGTTTTGTGGCCGAATTAGCATCCCCTGCTCTTGTTGCCTGCTTCATGCCAATTTAGCCGCGATATTGCCGCCCCCGTGCACCGTAAATCGGGGCGCACGGCGATGGTTTGAAGGGTGGTTCCCTGGAACGGCGGAGTTTACGTCTGAATCGGATTTAAGCTCACCTTCCGAGTCTTGCGGGGTTTACGTTCGATGTACGAGAGTATGGGATCGCTTATTGTATCGATGCTCCGGAGGAAAACGGAAGGAGGTACGGCATTGGACGGGGGTCTTGCAAGTTTATAGTTCACCCCGTCCGATTTTTAATAAGATGAATGCCTCTGGGAGTTGCGGGGACTTGCGGTAAAACTTGAACACCCTCGGACGTGACTGAATTGTATGATCTGTGCTAGTGGAAATCCATGGATGATATAGTATGCGAGCGACTGCACTAAATAGGCGAAAGGTGGTGAATTTAAGCGGAATAACAAGTCAGGCAATTTGGCTGGACCATTTGTGAACAGTTACAATTGTCAAGCGAAGAGGCTTGCGATGGAAGCAGCGGCGGGGGTGTTCCTTTGCGCGACAAATCATTGCCGAAAATCGGTGGCACAATGAAAACCTCGGTAGCACGCGAAACGACATCGTACACGTATGATTTATAACCAGCCACAAAGGGTGGGTCGAAACTGAGTTACGCGGCCAGTTTCGAGTTCGGCGGCGAACGTTATCGGCTGTAACTGCGTGTGTCCCCGTGGATGGGGTCGGAAGAAAAGGGAGGCTCGACTCTCTGACGATGAACACCGTGGTTAGATCTGGCAGTGGGGGCAGCATGCGCCGCGACGCAGAGTAGTATATTGCATCGCTTGTTGCACTGCAACGAAACGCAATAACGTATCGGTGCAACTGTCTGTCGCGGCGCGCATACACGGCGGGCAAAGCTGTCGGCCACTGCAAGAATAACAACCATAATAGGCTCCTGAATTGTGTACCTCGACAATGGACGAGATGAAAAACGACACACCGTCCCTCGAACCCTTTGCTCTCCTCCTTTGATACAACCCTCCTCGGGCGCCCTCCCTTTCGCTCTGTTTCTCGCGATTTTCCGAACGCCGCGTGTCGTGTTTTGTTAAGAACTAATTGTGCCACGAGCAATAGACGGTCTTTGTCACAATTACACGAGGAGTGTAATGGCATCGGGAAAGTCTGACGGCATGTGGAGATACATCGCGGGTGGAAAGAGATTTGAGAAAAATGTTGACAGATGTTTCGGTGTTGCTGGGATGAGTAAATGCAAAAGAGGAGTGAGATTGTTTGTCAATGTTTTAATTTTATTGTAGGGGTGAGTGGAGGAACTTTGTTGCGTGGTAGATGTTAATGAGTGTGTTGAACCCAGCAGAAGAGGTTGAATGAGTTTTCGAATGCAGTATGCATTCGGATGTGTTCTTGGAATGCACTTGGATCTTGTGGAAGAAGGAAACACAGTGCACGAACATATTATGATCTGTGTGATCGAAGGATGCCTGAGTAGGGTGGAGCTTATTGTTCAACCATGAAAATATGATCTTCTTACCATCTCAATTTGTTTCTTTGTATAAAAGATACAATTGATTAGAATATGAGCACATTTGATACAGTGGCGGATGAAAGAAAGTTTACATCCTTTAAAATCGCATAACTTTTTTAGAATTTGTCCAAACGACTTCAGTTTTTTTTTCTTTTTAGAAGCTAGAAGGATTAGTTTGCTAAATGAAGTGTTTTGATTTCGTCGTTTTGAAAAAAATGCAATTGGTCAGAATAGCGAGAAAAAAAATAGTAAAGTTCGTTTTTTAAACTTTTTTTCTGAACTTGTAATGAAATTTAAAAAATCCCGCCTGTAGAGTTAAGTAAGTTGTATAGAGGCTGAAAATTTCATAAAAATCGGGCAAACTTGTTCTGAGTTACAAACGCTTAGAGATTGCAGAATAAGGTCGAAAATCGCGAAATTCCCGAAATCAGCGACTATCGACCTTATTCTGCGATCTTTAAGCGTTTGTAACTCAGAGCAACGTTAACCGATTTTGATGAAATTTTCAGCATGTATACAACTTACTTAACTCTACAAACGGGATTTTTGAATTTTCATTGCAGGCTCAGAAAAAAAGTTTAAAAAACGACCTTCACTATTTTTTTCACTATTCCGACCAATTGCATTTTTTTCAAAACGACGAAACACGTCATTTAACAAACTAATCCTTCTAGGTTCTCAAAACAAACTATAGTCTTTTGGACTAATTCTTAAAAAGTTATGCGATTTTAAAGGATGTAAACTTTCTTTCGTCCGCCACTGTATATATTTACGGATAGGAATGTACATAATAATTATATAGAAAGGCATGGAACACTAGACATTTTTTCAAAGGCATTTATTTGTTCGTTAAGAAAAATAAAAACTGAGGAAAGGTGGCACTGTCTGATGTCTGTCTCTGTGAACAATAAATTTAACAAATTATCAAATATAAATGTAAATGTAATGTAATGTTAACCTAAATTTATAAATTAAAATACTCCCATTATACAGTTGAATTTTCATAATTTCTATAATCTTTGACTCACTTGAGCTACCCCTAAACATAAGAATGTATTGTCCAAAGTTTTTATATATATTTTTAAGCTCCATCCTAATGCCTGAGTTAAGAGGTCGAAAATCGATGATGGAGATTTTGAGAAATTGTCAGGAAGCTCTAAAAGAGTTCGAGTCTAAAAGCAGAGGGACTAATATTTATTCTTGACGTAATTTATATATGGAATATATTAATATCATTAATTGCAGAAAATATGCTTTAAATATACATGCCTACTCGTCAGATATTCTTCTGCAGCTACAGATGCGGTGCAGCATTAAATTTTTAACGCTGCATTACCTTAAAAACGGCCGTACTCCTCGGGTAATTAGCATAGTTCATACAGTGGTAATATTATTCTGTAGACGGTATTCCCTCGTGTGTAACCGGGAACTTTTTAAAAAAAGAAATATGCCAGAAGAAGGAACCGCGGGAGAGCTAACTAACTTAATGCAGAAGAGCGATGTTTTTTCTTTCGTACTTCGCGGAAGCGAATCGAGCGGGGGCTTATTTATTCATAGGATCTTCCATTCCGGCTTCTTCCCGCTTCTCGAGGAGGTTTTGTTTAATTAAAGAATCGCCAAAGTAGCCGCGAATCGCTGAAACACCAAGGTTCCTTTCATCCGGTGAAACACTTCTATAAAGTCTCGTTACTAATTACGAGGCCGCGAAATTTGTTTATTACCGCGCGATCTGATTCAGTTGAGGCTGAAGGAAATACTTCGGCGAGGTAATTTAATAAACTGCAACCGTTTGCGATGAGGATTATCGTATTTCTTGAGCCAGCCACCCACAGACCACCCTCGAGTTACCAGTGAAGTTGTAATTATATAATTACATCCCATGGTCCGTGAAATAACGAGATGAAGATGGTACCGTGAATGCCACGTTTTCATATCTATGCTTGCTTTTTGTGTCTCATGCAATGCAATTATATAATGTGTAACGTGACTCATCCAAACAAATTGCAACATGTTTAACCAATTACTTTGTATTTGCTTTATATTTGTATTTGATTTATCTGTTAAATATTAACAGTTGTTCTTAACAAAATCTGTGATAACGATCATTTAACAATAGCAGTGATTCGCGGTTGAATATTACGTAATGTTAGGCCAATTTCCGCGGTCAGAATTTCGGAAAATACGAAGTACATTTTACCACAGAATTTCCGTGTCCTCCAGCTAAATTACTATCGTCCACCCGACACTCGCGCTATATTAGTTTCTGAATTATTTCCTACGCCGTATAGAACGAAGCTTTACGAAGCGAGCGCGGCGAAAAGTCATTTTGCATCGCGTCCGCGCGTTCCCCACTTCAACGAGATAAAACGGCTTCGCCAACTGTAAAACAATACGCGTCATTCGCCTGACGCGTCTCATAAAAGAATTTCATGGGATTCATATCTTTTATACAGACTTCTGTCGCTACTCGCCAGCGAATTATACGATACCTTTCAGAAACAAAGTATCATACGAAGAATGGTAGTCGGATGAAACAGGCGAAAGGCGAGGGGCTCTGAGTTTTAAACAATTGAAGCACTTCTTCTTATCACAGATGGGCACAATTTTTATTGAAATAAAATTTCGAATAACGAATAAAAGTTAAAAAAATTATTCGGCGAACAAAGTTAATTTTTTTTTATTCGTCGAACTTTCACCTTCGGCGTCGAATAAATTTTTCAACTTTAACTTTACTGTATTTCATGTCGAAGTTAAAGTTAAAGTTAAAGTCAAAGTCAAAGTTGTAAAATTTATTCGACGCTGAAGTAGAAACGCCCGTCGAATAAAAATTAAACTTTACTTGTCAAATAATCTAGAATTTAAGTAACTTTTATTTGATCCGTTATGTAAATAATTTTTAATTTAGTTAATGCCCAACTCTGCTTCTTATGAATTAATATATATACGACAGAGTGTATTGGTAAAGAAGAGTACGAAATATGGAGAAATATTTACAACGATTAGAAAGATTGAAAATTTCATCCCCTAAGTTTAATATGAAAACGTGAACATTCACTTTGCTTACAATATCGGTGACAATGTGATAGGAAGAAAAATAAATTTAATTAAAAAGTGACAGATAGGACAACAGAAGGAGACACAGACGCGGGAAAACACAAGCAGCAAGATACTCTTCGCAATTTATTACACTCTTGGATTCGCCTGAAATGCCGTGGAAAGCGCAGCAACAAAGTTCAAGCATGGGAATCACACTGGAGAGACGCGGAAGAGAAGAGACGCCGAATTTCCGACGCGAAGAATGTAACACGAACTTTACGAGAATCGTCAGCTAATACTACTTTCCCGGAGAGTTTTTTGCAAATTGACATAAATTCCCTGCCACTTCTTTCCCTTCTTGCCTGTTTTACGATGCACGTGCGTGAAACCGCGTTCTCTACGAGTAATGTTTTACTACGGTCGTTGGCCTGATTCCACTACCTCGATCGTGATTCCCTAGTCGTCTTAACAACTACTTCTTCCACTTGCATAAAGCTATTCGCAGGAGCCACCGTCACGCTTCGACGCCGATATACAGGGTCATTCCGCGGATCGTAAAATAATCTTATCCCGTATTACGTACCCTGACGTCGTGAAAACCAAAACTTCACGTCAGATTTCCATACAGTTTCTGCGGCTCGCGTCAAGTTATTCATAAAATTCGCTAACGAGCCACGCAAGAAACTGAATCAAAGTCTACAGGGCAGAGCTTGTGAATTGACATTCCTTGTTGCTAGGTATATGTAACAGTGAAGCATAGTTTCTTTTATGAAACATATTTCACTGAATTTTCATTGCTAGTGCGACAGTAAATAATTTCGTGATTCAGTTGCTTCACTCGAAATTCCTATAAGCGGGAGTGTTTAATTAATATCCTGAATGGGAATGCGAAGTCCTCTATCGTAAATCCAATAAATTTTTTCAACCAGTTCAACGAATTTTATGTATAACTGACCTGGCTTCCTAATTGTGACAGTATTAAAGCTTTGTATCATGCAGAATAGTGAAACCCACATTCCAAAGGTCATTTGAATTAATTATTAGAATAAAGCATTAACATCAGACATCAATATCTCCTGCAATAATTTTATCAAGTCACCAGTGCCACGTGCCCATGTCAAAGTTCCGGAAAAAATATTACGTGTCAAAAATCAAAGCATCCCCCGATGATTCACTGCGCGTTAATTATGCAATTGTCAAAACCGCAATTTGTCGTGGTTAATTATCCTGCGTCAGTGACTACGATGTTTCCCGCGATTCGTTTCAACACTAATTAAAGGTACATTTCACTGGTGAGTACACTTCGCTTCCGCGTGTGAGTGACCCCCGTACGCTTTGTTAGGTGCCATTGTTGCGAAGCTTCTTACAAATTAGCCGTGAATATTCATGGCGTTCGAGGCAGGACTTCGTGGAAAACCTTTGCGAGGCTGGTTTCGCGGGAAACTGGCTGGAAAGTATTCAAGAATAACTCCCGGCTGACCAGTGCCTGTCCGTAACTACTTAACGAAGACACTCGGTGCATTTGAATCTTTGTGTCATGTGCTCCCTCGTTTTTTCTGGCGAAAGTTTTTGCTCTCATTTCCTTGTCGACGCTGCCATATGGTCTGATAACGTGGTCTCTGTGCTCTCAGACCTGAATTTTTCATTTTCAGCGAAAGTTCTGCTTGACAGAAAGGACGAATATTAAAAAGAAGTATTGAAATAAGTTATTTAAATTAGTAATAATTTTCTGATATTTTAAGGAGTCAACGATTATTAACGAATAACATGATCTTTACTATGTTATAGCTATCCTATTCGCCCAGTGTTTTTATTAAAAATAAGAAAAGTGTTTTATTATTTAACAGATTTAACTTATAAGAAATTTGTCATAAGAGGAGTTTGATATTCTGATCATGAATCTTCAAATGGGAAATGAAAGAGTTAGGATACTTCTTTCAACTTATGTTATGTATTATTATACACCCTTGTGGATGATCTATAAAAGAGATTTATAAAAGCGAATAGCCTGATTATAATAGAGGTTCAATGCGTCGAAATCAGACAATTGATTCGAGGACAATGTTTCGACGTGATTTGCGAAAAGATCGGCGATACTAGGGAGGCGTTCAGCGAGCGTGTTGGAACTCTCATAAAATGCAAATGTTGTTAGCATTCCCTTATATTCGCTTATATTTTGCAATCCTCGCGATATATGCACACCCGTACATACGTTCACCGTTTGATATTCAACAGCTGAGATTTACGAGGGAATGAAAAATACATATAACGTGTCCCGTAACGCTTCGTTCACATCGGTGTTCAAACCCGGCACCTTTTGATACGAATAATTCCGAATTTGCAATTGTTATTCGCCCGTCTCGCCGTGCTTGCACATTTATAAAGCAGAATACACGTCAACGTTGCATGGCGATAATAATTCACGAAATGTTAAGTAAGAAAGACAGCATTTCAATATTATACAATGCTCATCAATTTCACATTGCTCCATTTGTATGAATTCGTCGACAAATGTAATACTAATTCATTTTTCTTTCCTATCAAGTTATAACCGAATGATTACTAACAAACAAACTGATGTAATTACAAAGTCAGACGTGATTAAATCGGTACATACGGTGGATCGAAGCTTCGTACGAAGATAAAATCATCGAAAAAATTACAGAAATGTGTATGATAATAATCTCTTTATCCGAAGTGAAAGAAAAACGAAATCTATCCCCATTACGAATACATTCATGAAAAATTACAGAAAAACTAACACGAAAGCAGCTTGCTGCATTTTATGTGATCCACCACGCATACGGTAACAAGGTGTCATAAATCATTTTGCGACAACCGCGTTTCACATTCGCCATTTATCATTTACGAATCCTTTAAAAAAAATTCTCCCGCTTATTGTATGATTACTGCGCGTTTAAAATCGTGCAAAAGTACAGTTCATTAATAAAGTACGATTTACCACAAGACGCATTTATTCGCCTTGATTGAAATATCTTGATAGTTCTGATTAAGCATTATGCTTTAACCGTATCTGTTCCATAGGTAGGGGAAAACGGGGTAAATTGTAACATAAGTAAAATCTTTTGAACGACAAATCTGGTAACCGACAGCATGCGAGAGCTGCTTGATGATATTAGTACCGTCGGTTTTGGTGACACAAACGAGCGTTATGTATTTATTTTGTGGTTATAGCCCATATTTTACTATTTAGAGCGCGTAAGTATATGTTGCCTTAGCACTTTTATTTCAATTAACCGTCATTAGAAACCGTCTTTTTTTCTTTCAGATTTTAAGTTATCACCCTCCAAAGTTAAGCGTTCAATTTTACCCTACTCTCCCCTACGCATTTTAGTAATTTGATGATTAATTTCTCGTTTGCTGAGAGGAAAAGCAAAAATTCATGCTCGGGGTAAATTGTAACATGTTACTACTTACTCCGCTCTAAATGGTGGTAAAGCAAGCATGCTATTTGCTGACACACCGGAAAAAGGTGCTCTAGCTAGACGAACAACAGAACAATCGTAGGAAAAAGTAGGAAAAAAGTATAAAGGCAAAAAGTAGGAAAAAAGTATAAAAGCAAAAGTAAAGAAAGCGAATAAGATTTTGATAAAATCCGATGAATAAGCAATGCTTGTTTAACTCATGTATATCAAATGTTTAATAATGATCTGTGTTTTCATTTATATTTTTTAGAAATGTTTATTTGTGTTCATATTTGTATTTAAGTAAGTAAAACAGATGTGTTACAAATTACCCCGGACTGGGGCACATTGTAACAAAGGTTCAGATTTGTTTAAGATGAAGCTGGATGTCTAAGTGTCCAAGATTTTGTCACATACTTTCACGCAATCAGTTCGCCACATATGTAAGTGGTAAATCAAGCAAATTATTTCCTGATTGAGGAAAACACTTTCGGGAAAAAACTGTGGAAACTTTTTTGTTACAATCCGCCCCGGTCTCCCCTATGTCAAATTTCACGGAAACCACGAAATCGATTATTTCACAGACGTTCCCTATAAGTAGTATCAGACACCAGACCGACTCTAAACCTCAGTATTAGTCATTATTCAAATACAGCTTAAAACACAACACGAATAAATATTCTATGGAGACAGCTACTCTGAATAGCTCACACTTCAACCCAATTAGTAACACTATCCGTGTCAGCAACACCATGAAATAGGATCTAGACTTGTCTAGCCACGATCAAACCAGATATAACGTTCTCAATTATTCTTCGCGGACAACGTTTCACTTTATCCCATTTGCAAGACGAAAGAATCGTCTGGTGTAGGGAGGAGTTCGGCATTTTGTTCGTTTTACGAGCTCGCTCTCGTTATGAGGACGTAAAGATGGCCTCCGCAGCTTTTTATTAAATTCTGTCCCGACAGGCGACCAACGTTACACGCCGCGCGGCGACATTTTTAAGAGCCACGAGACGAAAGTCACGACTCGCATCCCGCCACGAATGGCCCATCCCATCGAGCTGGATTCCCACTTAATTCGACTTTTTCAGCGACTTTCACGAGTGTGGATCTCGCAGTTTATAGTCGGTAAACTAAAGGCGGAAGTGAAGTACTTCGCCACAAGGACGAGCGACGCTTTGATGAGATCGCCAAAGGATAGAATTGGGAATAAATTTTTGAGAATCTTGACACCAGCATGAATGACAAAGCTAAGTATTTAATTGCTGTTTTATGGAAGGCTGTATGCCAGACTGACGCCTGAAGATTTGTCGTTAAGCGTCAAATAATTTCGGGAGCAAACTATAAGGTACGTAAGTAGAACGAATGAGAAAGAAGACAGACTGCAAAAGAAATTGGATTGTATATGGTTAGACACATTTGGCAATTGATTTGAGAGGAAATGTCTGCCAATGGGAGTAAGATATTTAAAAGTATTTAAAACATATTTAAGCATTAAAAACATTTTTAAAACCTCGTAATATCTCGAAATTTTTTGTGTGATATATAACAGAAGATTTTATGCTACTTTTGAAAAGCGATACGGGAGTTTAACTTAATTTTGTACCATTTTCCGAATTGTTTATTGATGTAAAATAACTTTACTGGAAACAGCCTTTAAAGTAAAGTACAAATCAAAATATTCAGCAATGTAATAGAAATTCAGAAACATACAATGAAGAAGCAATCTGTATAAAGGAGAGAACAGAGTACAAGGAGAACGAGTCAGCCTGTGGTCACACACGTAGTGGATAGTCAGACAGAATATGTACCTCCTTGTAATTTAACATACATACTTTACTTCAAGAATTCATTTGAATAGAATTATTGTTCAGACTAATAAAAATTAATTAAAATTCTAATGTTACGTCTCCATTTAGTTAAAACTCTACTTTCCTGAATTTAGGTTTTTTAATTAAAATCTTCCTTCACGTGTAATACAATCACAGCAATATTCTAACTTTAAATCGAAACCAAATGTTTCTTAAACTTAGGTACAGCTATATTATACACTACTATTAAACAAGAAGTTTACTTTACATGTGTGACTCGTTTCGTTCACAGTAGAGTAAACATTTAATTAATTACCATCGTTTCCCCACCATTCTGCATTTACGTTACGATCCTCTGTTCGAAATGATACAAAGGAGAAAAAATATGTCACTATTGCCAATGTACTCCCTTTCAAACAAAGGGCAATTATTAAATTGGTGTATATGAAATTGCTATTTCGCGTGGGGAAGATTGAATGAAAATATTTTTTGCTTTTTAACTATTTTATTTATTCTATTTACAATTGCTATTGTATGCCCACCATAAACAAAGCAACTCAATAAACCCTTATCGCAAACAATGTTCACAGAGAATACATAGAAAAGACCCTTTCAAATGCGTTCGAAATTTTTTGTACTCGCGTTTGCCAGTTAGAAGTGGCACATGGGAAATCCGTGCGATCATTAGTATTCTCTATCGATATACCACCCGCGGATACATAGAGTTTATGTTTCGTGTGACGTTTACTATTGCAACGCAACGTATCGCGTGTGTATCGTATGATTTCCCCGGAGACAGCGGGGGCTACACTTTTTAACAGTGAATTATAAGGCTTCACTCACGAACCGAAACGGCGAAGAAATCGTATCGCGCTTTATAACGAATAATTAACCGTTTCTCTTTATCACCGATCACTTTCTGTCACTTTCCTCTAACAATACTTCCTAAAAGATTTCCATCTCCAAATTTGGAATGCGACAACACACGAACTGGAGATTCAGTAATAAAACTGAATTAGTCGCGTGACAGATATTAATTGAGGACCATGCAGCAAGAGGGGTGCAAATATGATAACAAATGAGCGATTTATTGCAAATTTTGAATCTGTACTCATTACTGTTTTGTGCAATACGAATGCTCCAGAATTGAAAAATTTACCAAAAATAGAAATAAAATCTTATCAACTCAATAACTCAATAACTCAATAACTGCTTATTGTGTGCAAATATATATTTTTCAATCAGTGTTCTCTTTTTAATGTTAAATCAAAGCAATACTTTTATAAACAGTTTTTTCTAATCTACTTGAAGTTGGTAAAGCTGGAGCTGCACCCCTCTTGCTACACGATCTTCAATTACTCCCACGACATTAAAAATAAAAAATAAAAATTATATTAAACTTTTTAGACACTCGTGTAATTCACTGTACGCAGGAATTACGAGCTTTCGATTTGTTACTCGGTAAAACTCAGGCCCGCTTTCGCGCGCAACGCGATTTCCCAATTACGTAAGATGCAATTTGAAATTCCACGTCCGTGGCCTGTTATTTTTCGGGTTCATCGTTAATGCAAGGCAGCGTCATGGCTCGTTCGAAATTCAAACAATGGCAGTAACAAGTGCGAGCGAAAAAATGTTAATGGGAGTTCGAACTCGAACTTCCAATTTCCGGCCGCGGGAGAGGGGAAGGGGGGGGGGATGAAAAAATCCGAGTAGAACTTTCGATTCGAATCTGCCCGACGTTGCATAATGACGGTGCACCCGTGCAACGTGTCCTCGTGCGTTGTACTCAGCCCCCGTGGCTCGTCCCGAATTATCTCGTTATCGACGCGGAACCTCGTCCTAAAATATTCTGCTCGCCGCCGCCCGGAATCGTGGCTCCGCGATCGTTACGAAAGAACGTGGATTTTCGTTCGTTAGTTCCCGCGTGCCATTCGGTATGGGTCAAAACAACGCGACAAACGATACATCTGCAATTTATTCAGACAGAAGATTATGCTTTTTGTAGGGTAAACAGACGTTCAACAGGTGGCCATGCATATCTCTGCACTTTCGATAAAATGAACAGGCCGTTTTCTTTCGTTCGCTCTACCTTTCGTCTGCGAGAAGGAGCGGGCCACAGAATAGTGGAACACGAGAATGTAATATTATGTCGTTTAAATATTTATTACGGTGGTTCGTGCTTCCCAGGCTACATTGTGGACTTCAGTGGAAGTAAAAGTGTATTTCGAAGGAGATTAGTTACTATCCTGTGTACTATTCTATTCAAATCTTTATAATTAACTAGCTTAAAGAACCCGGCGTTGCCCGGGTAAAACTTTGATTGTCACAGAATGTCAAGGGTGTGAAATAAGATGGTCGTAGACTACGTGTATTCAAAATTTCAGAAAGATCAGTTACCCTAGTTGCGACGTGATTGAGAAACAAACATCCAAACATCCAAACACACTTTCGCATTTATTATATTAGTAGGATGAAGGCGAGGGGAAGAACGGGGAATGTCCATTTTTGTGATTCTGCGACGTATAACGTATTTTGTTAGTGGCAACTGGGCCCACAGAAGTGTCGAATCAGAAAGGGTTATAAAGTAGAAATGTCCACTTAAGACAACGTTAAAAATTTTAGGTCCACCCCTACACTGGCACAAAACAAACAATGTCTCCAGTCTCCCTACTTGCACTAATTAGTATGAGCTTGTACTACATCAGGAGCCCTCGAAAGTCACTATGTACACATGCTTGTTTTCATAATAATAGAAGTGGACATTTATTTTGTTACAGTATTCTGCAGTGTTCCACTTGAAAGATTTTAAAACAATGTAAAACAACCACCTTTTCGCTTGGTACTTTTCTGATGCCTAATTAAAGTATAAATTGTTCATCTTATGAACAATACAGTGAAGTTCATTAAGCCTTGTTTCTTTACTCATGGACTAAAGTATTCAAACTTGATTTTCCCTCAATAAATCTGTTTTGTGACATTCCTTGATTTTTCCCCATACCCTTCAACCTACTCGCCAAGCAGGCCGTCGCTTTCGGCAGATAAACTATTAATTTCCTACCCAGTGAACACGCGTTCGCCTTAGACGTGGATATAAACGAGGAAGGCCAAACAGGTGTAATAAATGGCGCTGATTAAACGACGCAGAAGGCGCAGAAAGATATGGAAGGAGTCTGCGCCCCCAAAGAAAGGGTGCCTCGAATGATAATTAGAAGGACGACGCCGAGGTATCAGCAAAGATGCAATAAGCCGAGAGGCAGCCAGCATCTGTTGCCCAGACGATCACGTACAAGCGGGACGTGTGTAATAACTGTAGACCAAATACCATCCGAATGCCATCCGAACATTAACATTCAAAGAGGGGGCCGCAGCTAGCCGCAAACTACACCCAGTTAAAATCGAACGCAGCCGAAGCAAAACCACCCCCGCGATCCCTCATCCCTCGTCCCTTCACCAGGCATCGAGCTCGCTACGGCTGCCGTTCGTTTACGAGAGCAATTGATAGATTCGTTATTACTCGTGAATCTGATATTCTATATATGTTGGTTAGGTGACCGTGTAATAGAGAAAAGGGGGAATGGCTACTCAGTATGCATTGCGGTCTTCTGGTTGGCGGTAATATCGAGCCCCCGGTATATGATATGCCCGGTGCATCCACATATCCGTGCGCAGCCACACTCGCCCTACCCCTGTACGTGTGTACACAAGAATTCTCCCTGCGATTCACCCCCTCGCAGTTGTGCACGAAATGCAATATACCTGACCGCCGCTTTCGATTTTGTGCGTCGCTCGCCGCAAGAACTTACGTGGTGTCCGACCAATCAACCGCGGCTGCAAAAGGCCCCCTGAATATGATTTAACGCATTCTGATGTTTATGGCGAGCGGGTGACCCGCGGTCGCAAGCAGGATTAGTGGGCGACAAAAAGTGTGGATATTGACCGGGTCGCTCGGCGGAGTGGCTGCGTGATAGAGTGGAATAATAGTATGCGGATTAATTTCTTGTTCGATAACATTTTCATGAAGCGGGATTGCGCTGGATCGAGAATCGACAGGTGCTGGTGTTGGTTTCTTTGACGGGAAATATGGAGGTACTGAACGCGGGGGCTGCAAAATTTGGTGAACTCTTTGAATTTAATTGAAATTTTTTACCTCGTCATGCTGTTATATTTTTGCTTGGACAGATTATGCAGATGTTCGATTATGAATCTCGGGAATACTATCAGTTTTCATTTAGCGACTGAATGACCGCTGAATATTTTGTATAAGTATTTTCCAATGGGTGTGAACAATTTCAACAATTTTTAGACTGAAACTAATATATTCCCTGCAATTTTCACAACGTATTATTGAGATCTATCGTTGGCTCAGAATTATTGGCAGGATATCGTCATCACGTTACGAAAAATAGACTTTCCCTTGCGCTTTCTGTCAGGGATTTTGATGGGACTGGAATATGATATAGTTCCCGTGAAATTAGGGGAGGTTTAAGTCATCGTTTTCCTGACTTGGAATTTTTTGACAAAACACTGGACGTAAAAGAAGCAAACCTCCTCCTTCGTATTTTAATGTTATGAAAATTAAATGTAAAATGTGATCGATTTATCGGGAAATGACCCTCCTACAATTAATTTATTTACCTAACCTAAAGCTGCAAAAGTCCCCAAAAGATACTTGGTGGTATGCGAGACTTGAGCTGCTCGTAGAGAACGCGATTCTGTTCGCAGCACGATTCGGCATTATCGTATAAGAATGGGGAATCGATAAAATTTAAAAGTCGATACGCAGCCCGCGACGTTGCCCCCGCTGTTTCCGTAATCGATCGCGGGAGTATGCATTTTTAAAATGTTCGGGCTACCACGATGCGGTACATTAAACTAGAAACACATTGCGGGGAGCACGACGTGTATACATAGATCATCGATGGAACGAAGCAATACCTACCGCGCCCTCGTAATTCGCGGTTCGAGCATTTCATGAATCCCCGAAACTTCAGTAATGCGTTGCGAATCTAAGGATTTTCCATGCGTTGCGTGCATTTTAGCGCAATGGAAATTTCGGGGTCGATCTCACTATTAGCCAGCGGAAAATGCCACTCGGAATATCTCGGCCCGAAACCCTGCCCCCTCCAATTTAAAAGCACCCGATTCAAATACACTCGCCGTGAAATCGCTCGTATTCGCAAAATTATGTACAATCGCGACGTGATTCGCGGTGCAACGGATGAGGATTCCGCGTTCAACAACGAGTGTGGAATGTAGAATAGAATCCTCTCACGAAAGTAACTTCGAAAATCGTGGAAAGTGGAATGGGACGTTGAAAATCCTGTGCAATTGAGAAAGGAACATCGATCTGTCTACTGATGCAATTAATTTTACATTTATACTGCCATCAGTTTTAAAATCATGAAAGTAGCATTAACCCTTCGCGGTCATACCTTATTATAATCACAATTTGGTCACAGGGTTCACTGCACCCCAGCGTCATTTTTAAGTTACCATTTTCGTATTTTTTAATCTTCTAACTTTTGAGTGATAATAGCTTTATCATTCTCTAATAGTCATTTTCTAGATGTAAATTTTGATCGGATGAAATTTTTAGTCGAAGAAATAATTGTGGAAAGAAGTGATTTTTTTCGTTAAGCTTCAGCAAATTTTGAAATTTTAAAACTTTAATATTGAGGTCTACAAATTTACAGAAGTATTGGCAAAGAAAAAAGTCTTCTGCGTACTATTATTTTCATTCGAATATGTCTAGGGTTGAGTAAACAAAATTCTGAATAGGTAGAAGTATACCTAAACGAAAAAGAGATGGGCTCTTGTGTTCCATCGCGCGGCGCATTTTTCTTCATAGGGGTGGCGTTACGAAGATAAAATGATTTATAAGCGAGATGAGGGTGTGTCGCTTCTTACCCTGATGTTTGGGGTCGGAACATACACCGATGTAATCTCAACGATCTGCTTAATCTTAATACCCGCCCGTTATTTATTTTCCCCGCGACGTTAGCGTACGAAATTGAAACAAAAAGTCGGGCGTCACTTGTGCCGCGCACGCAGTATGAGGAACAAACTGAAACCCCGTAAAACTCGGAATTACGTGTATGGTGGTCTTTTCGGGTTCGAGGGAGTGGTGGAATTATTGGATCGCACGAACTGATCGCGTTGAGACGAAATTGAAACGTCGATATGCTAACAGCAACGTTACATGTTACGCGTTCAGTGTATCGACTAGTGATGCGGCTCAATATAAAGTCAGACCTTGCGTTCTGGATACGCCCGTTGCACTGTTGCATTTATGCAACAACGCAGAATAATATCTTCCGTCGGCAAAATGTGAGTATTACAGTACGTAACGTTGTTGCAGTAGACTATAATTATCTAACAATCATATGCCCGTAGATAGGTAAAAGGAAAATTTAGAAAAATTTTCACATGTTTCTAATTTTACTCGAACTAACAACTAATGGTAAGTTTCTATTCAAACATGATTACTATACTGCTCGACACTAATTTTTGCCCAGTATACGATTATGTAAAAATTAATTGAAGTATAAATATCCAAGAAATTTTCTTAAAAATCATGTAACAAGTAAATGAGACAGCAAACAATTTGAATACACAAAATTTACATAAAACTTTAGGAAACGTATATGGAAGACTAATTTATTACGACACATTTTGTTGAGGATAAAGTTTGTCGCTTTGGATAGTCCCTTGTTTACTAATTCTTAAATTTAAAACAATACGCCATCTTCTTATAACTAATAATTGAACTTTTCGCGTTACCGTCCGGCAAAAAATTGTGTCCAGCAGTATATATATGTTGATATGTTATTTTCACATAAGATATATAGTATTCATGTTTGTTTACCATTAGTTGTTACTCCGAGTGAAATTAGAAACTCGTAAAAAAAATTCTAATTTTTCCATTTTTCTACCTACGAGCACATGATTATTAAATAATTATATTCTACTACGACAACAATACTATATATGTTATGTTATTTCTACATCACCTAGCCACTGAATTAATAATGATTCTGAACAAATATAAATAAATAATTATTAGGGAATGCTATGGAAACGATGCCAACCTGAAAATTCTGATTTTAATGAAACATCGTGTGAATACAGAGGATATTGGAGTATGCAAGGAGAATTTTTTCTGCTGGAATTCACTCTGAATGGGTGCGATCAGCGTTTAAAGTTATCGCGTTTTTTCGTTCGTTTAATATAACTTCGTAACGGTGCGAGATAGAACAAAACTTTAAATATAAGAATTGTTCAGTTTTTATGCTCTATCACACTACCGAAAGAAAAATAAAGGTATATTTAAAAAACGAAAAAACGCGATAACTTTAAGGGCTGACTTCACTCCGCTTGAATTCCCGCAGAAAGAAACTGCTGCTTGCATACTCCAATATGCTCTACATTCTAAATTCACACCAAGTTTCATTAAAATCAGAATTCGCGGGTTGGGAACGTTTCCTCCCGAGTTATCTACAAACACATAAAACAGATCATCATTTTTCATCGTTTAATCATCAATTCTGCAGGAAAGAATCTGGATGAACACGACGCACATTACATCCCAACCCCTTTCGGGCACCATACTTTCTCAACGATCCAAGGAAAGTCCTTCGACAAAGGTCGCTCTAAACGTATGCCACGAATATCTAAGGACAGCATCTGAAATATTTCCTCAACGTTCCATCTAAATGCCCCTTCCTCGAAATAACAAAACCGCCCTCGTAGGGTTACAACCCTCCAGAAGTGTCCCTCGCCGGGAGACACGGGCGGAAAAACAAAATCCCTAATCCATCCGTGAAGATACATCTCCGAGGAAGAGCAACCCCCGTACACGGGACACAGTGTCCCTCCCCTCGCCCCGGCGAACAACAGCTCACGCAGATTCGGTAGTGGCGACCCTTCGGCCGAATTTATTCGCCGTTGCTCAGCCCCATATTTCGCAGATCATAATGGCACTTATACATCCGACAACAATCAACGGCGGAGGTAAATCCGGCGGGGTGGTTCGGCTAAATCCGCGACCAATACCACCGTGCGCCCCTTAGCAAGGGTAGGGGGTGTGCCGGATGAGGCAGGCAGATTACCTAATCACGGGTAACCCGTAAAGCAATCAAATTCTCCGCGGTATCGTGGCCGATGTGTTAGTCGCGCATCGGTGTAAGGGGTGGCCGGGAAGGGTAGACGAGGGCGCGCGAGCCTCACAGAGAAAGAGCGAGAGGTGAGACAGAGCAGCCTCCTGGGCTGTTAAATTCGATTTAAACCATTAATGCGGTATTGTCCGCGTAATGACCGTGCACCCCTAGTCTTTCCATTCAGCGTCGTCTACCGACTGCCGCTGCTGACTGTTTCTTTTCGAGAAACTGAAATCGGTTGCCCTCGCGGCAGGGAGCAGTTAACGCAGCATCCGAAATCTCCTGAACACCACCCCTCCCCCCCCCCCACCCCACCCCTGCGCGATAGAATGGGGTTGATGTTACGAGCCACCCAGGACTTATGCTTCCGAACCGATGTCCGTGGATTTATTGCTGGGCGATAAAAGTGACCGTGTTTGCGTCCGAGCGGGGGTGGAACGATGAATGAGAGGCTTGCTCCGGATGATTTCTCTTAAGGAATTTTCTTTCTGCTGGGGTCAATGGTGGGACTTGTCCGGTCGTGAGTGATTTAGAATTTGAATATACCATTTTGAGGGTAAGATAGAAGGAAAATGTGATGTGTATATGTTTAGTGGAGTACGTAGAAATGGTATGTGTTGAGGTACATTCAATGTTACCTGTAGTATGTTACCTTATTTATTCATGAATAATGTGTGCATGATATTGTTTATTGCTGAATGATATTATTTTTTAACGTATATATCGAAGAAACTATAGAGGTAACATTGGGGCAAAAAGTCCCGCAAACTGAAAATATATTCATATTTTATTATTTGTTTTCATAATAAGATGGCCAAAGTATAAAGAAATGATGCCAAAGTTTTTAAATAGCGCTTTTGTTTTAGTTGAGCGATTTGTTTTAGTTAATAAAATAAAAATAAAAATATAAGTCAGAGGCTCAGTTTGAACTTTTTAGTTTAGATTTATATTTTTATTTTTTGTTAAAGAAGTCATGCTTTCCTTTCAATATTGTACACCAAATAGGATTGGTTTAATAATTATTTCTTGATTTGAATAGAGTTTTGTACTTATGTAGTTTAATATTACACGAAAAGACATTAGGGACTTTCAACTCTATGCAATGGACTTTTTGCCCCGTGCGTGTGGCAAGAAGTCCATTTTGCATTGACAAACATTTTATGGTATAACTCAACAGAAAATAACAGTATCAACAAACGAACTTCGTGAACGTAAAGCTTAATAGTTATAGTTTATACAAAATAACACCAGATATATCTAGATTGTTAATACTAAATTTTACATAGATTTCTAAGAAAAACACGACTTTTAGCCCCACCCTACCCTACCTATATAATATTTAGGAACCACTTTACATCTAAGCTTTGGTTCATTAAAGTATTATTGTAGAAATGAGTGCAGCTGACATCAACGTCAGGTCACTGTTAGCCAGGCAGCAGATAAATATTAAAACTCTAAACGTAGATGTCCAATTGTATATGTTCTACTTTCTTATTTAAGCAATGACGAATATATCCCCTGAGTTCCCTATAGTGCCTTGGAGTTCAATTGATATAAAAATACAGAAAACAATATGCTGTGATAAGACAATTCTTTTATCTGCTACTTTTGAAACCTGAATTCTAAGTTAAACAACGAGAGTGAAAAGGTCAAACGATTATATGGTGCAGAATATCGAAAAAATCCCAAAAATACCGAAATATCAGAAAATCTCAAAGATTAATAAAGATTCCAAATTAAACTCGAGTTACGTACGAGCCGAACGTTAGAGTATAATGGCAAAGACTAGTTCCCCAATGATCCAATATTAGCGTCCTTAGAATTATATGACTCTACCCGACTCTTTAATCTCGACGCACACGCGGTAACACGTACTTACACCTGCACAGGTAGCTCCCAGAAGTGCAATTGGACATAATCATTATTTCAGTTTCAACGAACGCGGTGGGTCTGTGTTTGCTGTGCAAACAATTTTTTCTTCCGTCAGTGCCGCGGTCACCGAGTTATGAACAGGGGCGTGCGAGTGTAAACTTGCACATGTGTACACGTTCCTGGCAATAAAGCGTCGCGACGACTCCGCCGGGACGGCGGTCACTTTTAATCGCCCATTTATCATCTCTAAGCTGAAGTCGTGCCGTTTCCGTACACTTTTCGCACGAATTAGAGCTCCGACGACATCCCTGCACGCATTAATATTCGCACAGGACTACTTTGTGAGACGTGATACTATTTTAATTAAAGGCACTGGGGGAATGAATTTTTTTTTCTCCAACCATTTTGGAGACACACAATGTCTTGTGTTTAGTAAGTAGGGAACTTACTAAACTTTGTTGTAAATGTTCACAAAAGATCACACTTTCAGAATTAATACTAATAAAAAAATCGATTTTTCGAAATTTCAATAATCCTGTACCCCCTTAAGTATGTGTATGGGAAAAATAAATTTAATTTAATTGCTGATAATTTATGGAGATAACATCACATTAATTCAAATACGCCACGTTTCTGGACCCCGAAGCCAACAGGTAATGAGTGTTTAAAGCAGGAATTAAGAGAAAAAGGTTAGGTTAATTTACTAATTAAAGGCTGCAGCTGATGAAGATCGCTGACAAGATGAGAGATCACAGTGAGACATTCATATTTCAGACGGAAAATCTGTCAGTGGGACGTTTAATTAGAATCTTACCACGGAGCTGGGTATTTATACCATCTATCGTCGCCCTTTCTTCGTGCCCCAACATCGCGCTTCGCGAATCGTGTACCCTGCGCACGGATACACGCTGATATCAGCCGTGGATGTGGCGCAGGTTAACGGTTTGATGCGTGATGCATAAATTATGGCCCCAGCGATTAATAACACGACCCTTAACTCAATGATCCACGTTAATAAGAGATAAACGTCGATGGAGCGATAACGCGAGCCGAATGATAGCGTTTACCCAACACACGTGCCATCCCCGTCGACCGAGGCCAGCTGTTCGCGCAACATCGAAGCAATTTTTATGGAATGAAAAATTGAGGGAACTCGCTGGGATAATCCTTTTATACGAAATGTAAATGTTTCCAGTTATTCTGGGAGACAAATAATTTATTTGAAAATATGGACATGCTTTTATAAAGGGGATTCTGTCTGCAATGATCACTGTAAATAATGGCAACGTAGAGCAGAATTCTTAAAGGGCTAGGCCACCTTGGACGGAGCAAAATTGCAGTCATTTTCGGTTTATTTTTTAGGAAGATAATGAAATAAACGGAAAATTCAATATGAAACCTGTTATTGTACAACCTTCGCCGGAAAAAATCGTTTTTTTTTTATAAAATGTCGGTGTCCAATCTCACGGCTATACCGTTTGACTTAGAACAAAAAACCAAAAAGTTTTCTTTTCTACATATGAAGGATTTATGGAAAAAGCATCGAGAAAATTAAGTATTAATACTTTAGAGTTTAGACTCTTATACCACCAGTAAAGAAACAAGGTTCAATGATTTTAATTTTCTTATATAATTTTCTTCTTAAACAATTTCTTGTTTAACCATGACGACAGAAGTTTCAAACTTATGTTTGGACAAAGATTGGGGACATTCCGTATTTTGTCCCAGTGCAGAGTGAACATTTCCTGTTTCTAACCAGTACCTATACCAAGTACTTAACGTTATCTTACGGGGATATATGAACTTTATAATCCTTTGTGATTCGACACTTCTGTAGTCCCAGTTGCCACCAAGAAAATGTGCTATAAATCGCAAAATCACGAAAAATGGACATTCCTCTCTTTTCCCCTTATCCTTCATATACAGCAAAGTGTATTTCTGAATCTACCTTCCATTTCCCCTGATCTCACACATTTCCCCACTCAACAAATCACCGAATCGCCACTCGCGTGCCTCAAATACAACCTCACACTTAGTATCAAGAAATAAAGTCGGAAGCGCGCAAAACGACTACAACAGCGAGCCGACATGGGGACAGTGAAATTCGTTAATCACGAGTATCATAACGGCTGACGCGTTAGTTTATGATCTCGCAAATAAATTGTCGACGTTGAGTGGGGTCGGACAGCGAGGTCATTCGTGTCCCTACGTGACTGCTTTCCCAAGATGCTCGACCAGCCTTCCCTGTAAAAGCCGCGTAAGAACGACCGTAAGGAGACCGTCTGTCGTATCTTTTCGTCTGGCTCGGTATCTTCGCCGGCGTCTATTGAAAATTCATCGTTTTATCGCCGCGAAACTTTATCGACACTTCGTTTATCGCCGTCCGACCGACACGCTTTACACGCAAGCTCGAAAGAAAAACGCGGCGTTGAGCGGCAGGTCTTAAGCCATGGACCAGATAAATCTTCGCTTTGAAGGCTGAGTACCCACAGAGCGAGTGGAATTCTGATCGACGATCATTAAGTACAAGGCTACTCCGCCGTCGATATTTCATGCCGATCTTGATTCGCGGTTAAGTTTATGTCTTTTTTTTTTCGATGGTACAGAGGAATTGCGGGCAGATCCCGATCTAGGGGGGCGCAAGCAGGGCAACTGCCCAGAGCGGCTTGGGGTGGCAAAATTCCTAGAAAGAGAAAATTAAAATAGAGACCAATAAAAAAGTAAAACTTTTTGCAAAAGCAGTAAAAAAGTAGGTAAGGCGTTTGTTATTTAAAAAATACCCACAAAAAATTTAACTCACTGTGCAAAATTATATTTTAAAATAATCATTTATAATTAAATATAAAGAGCGGCATAAATCATTTATGCCCCAAGCGGCGGAAGCTAAGAGCTAAGTGAGGCTGTTCGTCCACCGGTGCAACGCAACTGCAATTTAACTGCAATGTCGTGGAAATTCGTTAGATTTTTCCTCGACTGATTTACGAAAAAGACGTTGCGTTGACGACAAACGGAACCCTGCGAATGATTGACATCATTGAAATTGTTACGAAATTGCTAATGTCTTTTTACTTGAGTCAACCCTTAAAAACTGGTATCAGCTTCGGCTAAAAGCGAGTGTGAAAACTCCATCAAACTACCGCGATTGCGCGATGATATATCGAGTATCAGATATTTGTCACGGTGGCTCCTATCTGTAATGCGATTTTTCATTCACAGATTGTGACAATAGCTGCCGTCAAGCGGCTTAGGGAAGTTCAAAATCGCTAAACAAACGATTCTGCTCGAAGTGCGTCTTTTGTTTGGTGAAAATGGAACGTGTACTTTCCATAATACTTGCAGCGAAAACTGTAACTAAAACATAGCGATTCCTGACTTATACCAAGCTTTCACCAATCAGTTTATCTCCATTTACCTGAATGGGTTAACGAGGGTGTCTCAAATGAACAATAATTATAAACAAACAGACAGAGGAGTGAAGTTAAATAACATCGTTTACAGACTGTCACTGTCCTCCTTTGTTAAAATGTCCTATCAAGCATTTCGAAACTTCTGAGAAAACTGAAGTTTTCTGATTTTCTTTGTGCCCTCCTTGCAAATAAATAAATAAATTAGACTGCTTCTAGACCTCTACGAAGCACGTACGGTTTTCTAACTTTACTTAAAAGGTAAAAAACGTGTGGAACTTAAAATATTTCAACATTTCTTGAAAAATGGTAAAATGCTAGATAGGACATTTTAACTAAGGAGGCCAGTATATCACTGAATATTCTAAGTGCATTATCTACAAGATCCCCGATAAATTAATAAATTCCACAATCGCAAACATTTCAATGACATTCAAAAGTGATTTAGTGCAGCACTGCTCTTTCGCTTATACAAATACCCAACCGTGCAATTTAGTGACAAGGGTGCAAACACCTGCCACTCCTTACTCTAACAGTAGAAGACCTGTGCCCCACGTATTTTTGGGGCATAGCCATTGCCCCCGAGAGTCCAAACCCAATTGTCGAGAAGACCTAGTCGCAGCTGATGACTGCCACCCACGTTGACCAAACTTCGGCGTGACTTGGAAGGCAAAGGGGAATTCTTGACCCTTACACGTTTGTATGAGACGGACAGAGAAATTTCGCTGGTCTAACCCCGATTGCCCTCGCCCCTCATTAACACGTTCACCACCAGGCGATTGCACCACGTTCTCCGTCACTCGTCAGAAATAAGAATAATTCATGATGCGTTTAATATCCTTGCACCATTCCTTGTGGCAGTATTAATAGTTCCAAAGTTTGCAACTATCAGAGTTTATGTATTCAAAGGAAATATTGTCGTTCTAAGGAAAAATGGCCACAGTGAACGCGTTAACTTTAGGAATGGCTGTCAAACTCATAAAACGCTCGCAGTCGAGCCTCTTGCAGTGGTGCGGCAGCTCGGGCACGTTCCCGTCTTGGGGGCATGCTTCCAGGGATTAATCACCCATGAAACAAGCCCCAAGCCCTGAGGGATTATTAAAAAAAAAAAAACAATTGACACTTACCGCAACTGTGAACCGAGCGCACGCAACCGTGGCAACTTCCTGCTCAAAGCTGCACACGATCCAATTACCCTCGCCTCCCTAAACATGTCATCTTACACCGAATCTCCCTGCTATTCACCCCCTTCAGGATGTCGCGACAATAATCGTATCCTTATCTCCGCTCTCGGCGCAGGGCCGAGAGTAATGCGTTCGCATATTGCCCAATCTCGGGCAACTAATGTCGCCAGGAAGCTACAGCCCCGTTCGGTATGCAGAATATCGAGCGGCACCTAAAGAAAACGGTGTCGGAATTGTGGACGACGGGAGCTGCAGTTTTCGCGGCGCGGCTAGGCTAAATATTAACGAAGCTCCTCGGGAATGGCAATCAGGTGGCACAGGGCGGCACGTGCTGGCCCATCGAGGCTGCCACACGTGCGCGAGAGAGAGGGGAAACGGCACGTGGTGCAGCAGCACGGGTGCACGCAGCGTGCACGCGTGACGGCGGATGCGCCGCTCGCGTCACGCGTGCGTAATGAATCCGTGGGCACCGGATGCGTTCGAGGTCGGTATCGTGAGGGTCGAACACAACGCATGCACGTGCAAATATGTGCAGAAGGGAGATAGCCCGGGATCCGATGGTTTGCCGCCTGCTTCCTCGCCCACGCCCTCTCGCAGGCCCATTGTAACCGTTGAAAACGACACATTTCGTAATTGCGCGGCCAGTTTATGCGAGCGAAGAGGAACGTGTCGTCGAGGGAGGCCGGCTGCAGGGTGCGCGCAATTGCGCGATTCCATACGGATCTGATACGGATAGGTAAATAGATAGCCGAGGTGGGAACGAGGAAAAGAGGCGGACGCGGGGTGGTCGCCGCATGGTGAAACGGGGACCCAGGTTTCCATTAGCAGAGATACGGGTAATAATCAGCCGACATCGGTGATGACATCCCGGAATCCATTTTACCGCAGAGTAACACAGATGCGTCGTTCTCGTCTTTGTCGATGCGCTTTCTCTTATGGGAAGTCGATTTCAATAGACCGGATAGCGGAATCTCGCTGCCTATTGTTATGCAGGATGTATTGTGCGCTGGATGGACTAATATAATTGGATAGTAGATCTCGAGGGGGAAAGGCAGAAACGGAGAACTATGAAAAGGTGTTTTAGAATAGGACAAAGCCCAGATATTAGGAAGGAGAATGATGAGTGGTAAGAGATTGATGATTGGTTAAAGGAACAGTGACTACTGGACGTGAAACTTGAGATTTATGAAAATGGTAATGTGTTTCTCTTCAAGTGTTGCATTAATTAGCCTTAATTGTCTTAATTAAATTAACAAGTAAAGTGCAAAGCTTAAAAGCCTGTAATATAGGATTTACGAAATGCCGATGCTAGTTCAGGAACTTACATCCATTTTGATGGTAAGAGTGGAGAGTAAGATCGCGACTTAAGTGAAAAGTAAAGACAAAAGTTCAATGGCAACCGCAGGGTTCCCATATAACTCCTATCACTTCAACCAGTAACGTCCATTTAACTGCAGAGCACATCCCCTGCGATACCCGTCCGACTCTCGTAACACTTGTTTCACTAGCGATTCCTATCTGAAAGTGTCTCCATTTTTCAAGAATGTTTCCCTTCCTTCCTAAGTATTTCCCTTTCTAGATGGTTTCCCCTCTTGACACCCTTCTCTTTGGCCACTTACTACCCCCGTATACATATCTGTTTCCCTGAATGGCCCCATTTCCCAATGTCATTTTCACTGAACGTCTCTATCTGAAAACATCTTTTTATACACTCCTCTCCTTTTAAAAAATTTATCTCTAAGCCTGCAGGTGTCCCCTTCTTGGGGACCGCTTTAGACACATTCTTCCATATAAATTTCCCCCGATGTATCTAGATTGTTTGCATCCCCAAGCGATTTCCTTCCGTCCCCAACCACCACCACCCTTCAAATGCACCTGGTGAGTGGAAGCAATATACGCAGGTGATGAAAGCTATGAGGGCCGAAGTTGAACAGACAATTTAGACCCTCTAGTAAATGGTAACAAGTAAAAACGTACTTGACACACACCCTCCCATCACTTCACACGCCACTTGAGTGTGCCCCCGAGTAACTCGCTATATTTCTTCCACCAATTGTGCATTCAAACTCCCCCCCCCCCCCCCCCTCCCTGTGCCTTGCCAGCATGTCCTGTCGCGTCCTATTAATTCGAAGCGACGAGAGCAATCCCAGCGAGCGGAATGCGTCACAGATCACCCGGCCGCGTATCAACGGTGGCACGACTAACGTTTCGCTGGCCGGCCCGGAACCATTTTGTCCAATAACTGGAGGTGCATTAATGCAGCCTAGCGAGAAGATAACGGCCGGTGCATTGGCACGACGCTATCGATCCGATCGGCCAATGCGAGAAGTTAATAGCGAACACGAGAGAGCCTACGCTACGTGCACCCAGCAGTGCCGTATTTTAAAGGGGGGAGACGAGTGGCCAGGGGGCATCTAGGCGTACGGCTGGTCGAGAATGTTAATCGCGCGTTGGAGAACGGCGAGGACACATTACACCGCGCTGTGCTTCACGATGTACGATCTGCAATGGTGCAGAATACAGCCGTGTTGCGATCCCTATCTCCCCACTGAGGATCCCATACGCACCCTATCGCTGTTATCGGGGCTATTATCCAGCCGGGGCATTAGGCGAAACGAAAGCTTTCCACGATTCTTTAACCGGCGAAAGATAATTAGATGGCGAAAGATGATTAAGAATCAACCCGCGGATTCCGTCGCTTGTTGACGACGCGATTCTTTGTCTCGCTGTTTAACGCTACGACGAAATTAATTTGCATTAAAGCGACTCCCGACGAGGGGAATGCTTCAAAGGGGTGCTGAAACGACATCGAAGTTTCTGCTGTCGAAGTGAGTTTTCACTTGTGATAATAGCATCGAACGAGATTCTCAGGAGCTTTGAAATTTGATTTTATCATTGCAGTAGAGGTATCCTTGGAATTTCAAGCAATCATATTTCAGCGCAATTAATATTAACACTGGAATCGGAGGGGCCAAAATGACTTGTTTTTGAAAAGAATAAATCATTTAAGAAAAGGATCATGCATTTTTATATATTTTTCTGCTTTATTTAACTTGCACACTTTTCCTTTTTATTTTTTGTAAACTATGAAATCTTTCACCTTCACTGTCAGTATCTGAAGACTCAGTTTCATTTCCGCAGTCTGATTGTGGATATTCCTTTTCAGTCTAATGAATCACTTTCATCACACTTGGTTGTCAAAAGAATTTTCGTCTAAATTATTTATTTTTTCCAGTAATTTCACACTTCGCGAATGTCTTTCCATAACTCCTGGGTAATTTTATGGGTAAATTTTGTTTACATATCAAAATAGGAAATAGAGTTCCAAATTTCAATTTCTTCGATTTTTTTTTATGAACGAGCGGAAGACATACAAACGAAAAAAAAGAATGTACATTGAGCAAACATAACAAATAAGTATTGTTTGGCATTTTTTGTAAAATCTAAGTTTACCTGCGTTTCGTCAGAGGTCAAAATGACCCATCTCGGTATATGTAGGTATAGGTACTACATATAAATGTTATAAAAAAAAACAAAGGAAAGAAGAAAACTATTTTACAAAATGAATCATTTACATATTTTAATAAAAGTTACGACAAATTTGAGAAAATAAGATAGAGTGAAAATGAGTAATAATTATAAGTAAGAAAAAGCAGAACAAGTAATTTTGACCCCTTTGGTAGATCTAGTGTTAAGAATAAATTAATATGTAATCTTGTCGACGCTTCAATTTCGGCCCTATTTATTTCTCATGTTCAGATATTCACTACCTGATACTTCCATCAAAGTATATATTTCTATTAGCTCCCAAAATGAAACAAACCATTAACTATTACTTACTATCTACTCTATACAAAATCAGCATCTGACAAATAACTTGCAACCGATCGCAAAAGTTGGTGATAATTCCGAAAGAACAAAACATCAAACAACGGTTCAATGCATCAATCCTACAATCTCCTTTAAACTTTGCAACTTTTCCATACGAAAGGAAGCGAACGTCCACCCACTAAATAATTTCATTTGTTTACGAAGAACGGAAGAAACTTGGCCCGTGTAAATGTATTTGCTCTGCAAAGAGGGATACGCTCGGCTGTACGCAAGCAAATTCTTTTATTCCAATGAACAGTGGTCCGCAAATGTCCAACGAACGGAAGGCCATTCCGCATTTCCAGCGAACACTTTTGCTTTTCCCCTTTTTGCCCGACGTCGTGCCACGAAAATTAATGTTTGTCCTGGCGGCCGATTCGAATTGGCCGGGGTGGTCGAAACAGCCATGACTGCCGATGAACAGGGCGTGATTTTCAATTTCAAATGCGCCAGACATCCAGGACGGCGCAGATTTAATCGGAAACGATTGCGGTGCGCGATTTATAACTAAATTTTTTTATACGCCGGCTTTGCCCTGTCCGTACGTATGCTTTTATCACGTGTTAATGCACGGGATATTCTGCACGAGTTCATCGAGAAATAATATGTTTTTCAGCAGAGTACACGCTTGAACGGTAAAATATAAAAGTGCTGTATAAATATCTATGTGGATGCACGATGATTTAGTTGTTTGGATAAGGAATCTTGATTCACATGTTTCTGTTTATAATTTAATGGAATTGAAGGGAGTATGTATTTTCTAATAGTTGTTTTTGGAATCTCATGATAATAACTTGTTATTCTGAATACGTACTATGTGCAGGGTATGCGAATTTCAATTAATTTGAAACATCAAAGGAACTGTTATTACTACTACAAGTAACTTCACAATATTATATAGTCCGTATTACGCCGAAACCGTGAATGTGCAAATTTTCGCTTCTCGAGTATAGAAATAGGCTGAATGTCTCTGCTGTTCCTACCGTTATGCTAAAACGATGAATATATACGTAGTATATCCAAAATTAAATATCAGCTTACATTTTACATCCAATTGTACATTTCCATAATTTATTGAATGACGCACTCGTGGTACTGGCATAAAGGAGATCATAAAATAAACATTCACGACACTCTTAACCCATCGTGGTCACACCTTATAATCACAAATTGCTCACATGGTTTTCACTGCACCCCAGATAGTGTTCCTTCTCGAGAATTCTTTCGCGTGAATTTCTCGAGAAATTTTATAATTTCTTATTTCTCATTTCTCGATAAATTACAGTATTTCTCGAGAAACTTAAGTGTAGGAAAATTATTATTAATCCCATTTACTTTCAGAAATGAATTTTCAGTTAGTTCAAATTGTGTGTTACTAGTTAATCGTAAACATATAAACACATCTACAATTTGTAATAAATGTTAGCAATACATATGAAGAATTGTGCGATTGTTTATAAACTTTTCTCTTCGTATCGCCGATGCTCTATATACAATTAAACCAACATCCACTCAAAATTGTTCTACAGCCGCAGATTTTGCCACAAAAAAAAAGGAAGTACATTGGCTGATGCGACATTAGATGCATTGTGTTTTTTAAAAAACTATTTAAAACAAAAAAGTGATGTTTCGCCTTGCTCACACTTTGCATTAAATAAATAAATTTATCAATTGTTTAATATCTGTTTTTTTGTCATTAACACAAGTTTTGTTAAGTTAGACACGAATACAAATTTAGATAAATATTATCAACATTATTTCAAAAATATAAATTTTCCAATATTTCTTTAATTTCTTGAGAATTCTCGAGAATACTCGAGAAATATAATCTGATTTTTCATTTCTCAAGATGCGAAAAATATCAAGAAATCAAGAACACTAACCCCAGCGTTGTTTTTGAGTTACCATTTTCGTATTTTTGAATCTTTTAACTTTCTATGATAATTGTACATAATTCGTAATATATGTACTCATACAATCATACTCTAATAGTCTTTATCTAGAAATGTAAATTTTGATATGATAAAATTTGTAGTTGAAAAAAAAACATTTTTTACAGTTGTGGAAAAAAGCGTTACTGTTGTAAAAAAAATACACCAAGGCTCGACATTAGAACTCGAAAATTGCTCTTGGGGTGCGATACACCCCCGTGACCACGAAGGGTTAATATCGAAAACACTTGTTCCTCTGTGGCCACGTCACTTACATGTCTAATAATAATGTAATCGACTACGTACAGGCGAATCTGCCTAAAGTCAAATGAAAGCGCAGCGTCACACGAAACCCTATAATTACTCGTTCCTACCCCCACTTTGTGATCGTATCATCGCCACACGATAAACCAGAACCGAATGTCCACGAAATTGTAACGAACGCGGTCGAAATGCATATCAACACCGTAAACGACGTTACATTATCCACAAAATTTTCGGTGAAAGCAGAGTGCCGAGTGAAATAGGGGGACCCAGATACACGTGCGATACCTCCGAGCCCTACAATGGACAATTCACGTGGAATCTGAATCCGGACGCATTGTGCATTATCCGGACGGAACAAAACGCCGGACACACTTGTCTGTGCTCGCGACCGACAATTCAAGAATGCGAATCGATAATCGAATGAAACGCACAACGCGACGGTAACGCGTTTCTACTATTTTTCTGATTTACAGCACGCCCAGGGCCATGACAAAGTGTGCTTAAATATTCTGAAGGTTCGTGCATGACGGAACGCATGCGCGATTATGCAATTATGAGACATTGGGGAGAGGAACCGTAACTTTTGAATGTCAGATATTTCTACAATATTGGCTGTATCTGTGAAATTCTGTGGAAATACAGTGGCAAGTAATGTTCTGTGATTATAATTCAGTTAGCGGCCGTCCTTAAATTACGTAAGGCTAATTTTGGATTTCTTATCCCCTCCCTCACTTGGTAAAAGAATTCGTAAGATTTTATTCCCCCCCCCCCCTCCCTCCTTGCTTATGTAATATTTTTTATTACATTGCATTTTTTTCAGTTATTAAAATTCATTTAAAGGCTTATATAATTCATTTAACTCGTTCTTAAAAAATTTTTATTAGAACTTATATGTTTCGTTTAAGAAAATATGTGTTCATGTTACAGAAAATTTCTTATTTTTATATCTTATAAGTTGCATTCCAACTAAAACTTTTATTTTCAAGAACTTTTACTTAGTCGGTTCTCGTGAGAACTTATAATGTCAGAACATTGTTAAAAAAAATTCCACGGTCCATGTTTTAAATAGAACCTATTGAAAAGTTCCAAAACGGTTTCGGACCCTGGTTTATAGTTCTGTGTGCTTTGTATAGTATTGAAATAAAATTAATAGCTTCTACCTTGACACTCGGTCTTCCTCCTTTGAATATTCTCAATTTCATCTCTTAAGCTGGGTTTACACCTGACGGGTGACTCGGCCGAGCGTGAGTTTATGTGAAGTGCACAATAAAGAAATGTGTTAGATGTAGAAAAGTACCTACTGCAAATTTTCCAATACCATTGATATTCTGAAATTTAAGTTTCCTGTTGAACTGATAAACCTAATGAAAGGAACAAAAGCTGCAATACAAGCTCGTATCACAAAACCTAGCCGAAGAAGAAACGGGAATACTCCAAACCCGATGGAAGACACTACAATTAAAAACTCCACGAACTTCAACGTCGTTTGATGGAAGACAAAGAATAAATTAACAGGGCGCACAGTAATTAGTTTGAACCTCGGCGCTTATTAATCGTCATCTTCGGAGTTGAGCAAGGAAGATCGATCGGCTCAGAAGTGCGACATAATTTGCAATTAATCGGCCCCTGTCGGCGAATTGATCATAAAATATCGGCCGCCATTCGCTGGGCGATAAAGTGATTTACGAACCGAGAAATCACGCGGCCGGGGTAGGGAAAAACGGGAACCGTGCATTATGCCGTCCCACCGCGACGCGGGAAATGTGCAACCCGCCGGCTCTGGATACAAATTCGCCCGAACCCACCACCCTCCTCTGTTTTTTCGCCCCGCGCCACCTCGGTATTTATTGTTTTAATTTACCGTGGCCGTGTTTAATTATGGAGGGTCCATTTTGAACGGCGACAGCGCCCACCATACGGCCGCGCTGCGAGGACACCGCTTAAGCAGACCTTTACGTTTACACTTAATAAGACAAAACAGCGGTCCGCGAGTCGTTTGTGAGTTTGGACAATGCGTCCTCTGAGGAACGACAGAGAGGCACTTTAGCTTCGACAGACGTTTCCTCGTGGCGAATCTCGCGTTATTCCTAATTGCCGAAGCAACGGCGCGAGATCTTCTCAACATGGACATCAACGCGCGAGTGTTTTTAGTGGACAGCTTTGTGCCTTCGTCAATAACGTCACTCAACGTCGAAGCCTGCCGATGTTCATCCCCCAATGTACACAAAATAGATTTATTCATCTCCATAGAAGCTGGTGCACGATTTTAATTAACCAATGCCTTTATTCTGAAAATGGAGGGCCAGTGGTTGTAGACTGTCTTTGCAACTTTAATTAAAATCATCCCATCCATCCGATCGTCATTCGAATCTATCATATCAACTCGTTATCCTTTATTTCTAGTAGCTGCTCGAAAATTGCATCCGGAGATAATAAACAGACACCCTTTTTCGCTGATGAAAATTTAGGATTATTTGCACACGCCTGTCTAAGCTGAACGATCGCTCGGGTCTGATATCGTTCGTGCGATGATAATAAAAATACACGCTGCTGCCACGGACGAAAATACACGGTCGAACGTCTTCCCTTTTCGTTTCACGCTTGTTAGTGACCAGCATCTAAAATCGGCGAGGGATGTTCATTAGCTGGGCATCGTGACTCCGTGCCAAGGAATTATCCGTCTTTGTTCGGCCCGCGCCTTTCCTCGCCGCTACACTAGAGTTTATCACCGTCGCGGGAGAAGCAAAAGAAGGGCAAGAGGATTCCAAGAGGGGATCGAAAGCAAAGAGATGTCAGGGGCAACGCTCGCACAGCTGTACACACCGGCTAAAAATATGCTGGGAACAATATCGAGATGTCGCGAATTCCGACCCGAGAGCGGCTTCTTTAATCAAGACCAACAAATGACACGCAACGCAGTTTCTTGTAATGAGTATCGCAAACGAAAATGTCTAAGACACGCCAACGAATACGTAGCATACAGAGTTATTCTTAGCTGAAGCCAAATATGATAGGCCATCAGAGGGGATATTTTACATTTTGTAATTGCGAGAATGTAGAGTAGATTCGATATTTGATTCAAATATGGATTCAATGATACTGGTAGTAAGTACACGGAATATGCAAGAACTGACAAATATATGTGCCGGGGATTATGAAAGTGGTATAGGTAAGTCATGTATTTTTTGTTTCGAGATATTTAGACTGTTGCGTTTGGGCGTATTAAAAAATATTTTTCCATTATTGCGCAAAATGCTTTACAACATATATACTCTTCTAATGTCAAACTGATCTATCATTGTAAAATTTTATGAGTAACTTGTACGAACATGTGTTTTTTAAACCTTTGAATATCTCCCAAATTTCCGAAGTGCTCAAACGTAGTTTATTCGATCTTCACAACTTGATAAATTCAAACATTTCTTCGAACAAAAGCAATTTGTATTTTCAAATACTTTGCCACTAACAACTTTACCATTTTTTTAAGTGTATTCTTTACATCTATTTCTCCTAATTTTTCTCACATTTTCAGCATAATTTTCTTGCCCTGCATCAAAGGTTAATACATAATACAAAAATATGTAACCGTATCCTTTCTCACAAATTACGTGCAGAGAACAAATGACTTACACTATTGAAAAGAACATGAAACTGTCGCAATGCCACTATCAAGGTATTGCTTACTTGCCGGAAATTTTGCAACAATTCTTTCATAATATTGAAATATAAATCAATATAACATAAAATAAGAGAAATCTAAATTTTTTTAGTTTTCTGACATACGCGATTTTGAAGAATCGAGAAATAAATTTAGAATTATTTCATGTTAAAAGTTTAATTACCTAAGCGTACGAAGAAATATAAAGCATAGCTCGATAAAATTAGTGACGAATAGTTGAAGCGAAATCTAAGGGCTTCATCTGCGAATAGCGTTTCTTTCAATCAACGAGGGTGCCGACTATCAAAACTTTCGACCCCGTCCGAAGTTAGTACAACTCTCGACGAATGGACTTCCGAAAGCTTCGTCAACGGCCGCGCCCCACCGACTGTTATTAACAATTCGTCGAGTCGCCCGTGGAGCGGTAACAAAAAGCCGAAAAAAGGAAGGAAAGCATCTCGCTTGAAGAACGAATTTCAATAAAACCTGTTTGCGATCGTGGCCCCAAGGTTCTCTCTGTCAACACATGAAGAGCAAACAACGAAAGAGCGGAGATAGACAGAAACAGAGACACCGAGGGCGAGCGAGACCCGTGGAAAAAAAGGAGCGACGGGACGAGTGAAGGGGGAGGGGAGGGGGGGGGGGGCTGATGGAAAAAGCAGAGGTGGCGAAAAGGGTGGACGAGCGGGGCGGGGCGGGGTGAAATGGTGAAAGCTAGAGGGAGAGGAGGAGCTACCAAAATAGCTGGACATTCCGTTAAGTTGCCTCTCTACAGCTGCTCGAGACACGAAATAAAGGGACGGCAATAGAGAAGGAAAGCGGCGTTTATCCGTCGTGTTCCTCGCCTCGGACCCACCTCGAAAAGCGTTTCAATTACAAAATCCTGCGAAATCACCCGGCGACTCTCGCCAGCTGCTCGTCCACCCGTTATATTTGTTGTGCTACGCTGCCAGCTCTGGCTACCACCCTTCGCTTCGCTCTCTTTCCCTCTCTTTCACCTTCTTTCACCCCCCCCCCCCCCTTTCAACCCCTCCTCTCCTTCATCCCGGCCGCCCAGTTCTCTGGACGTAACCTCTCCCCCGAGCCAGAGGAGAGAAACAAAAAGGGCACGTCTATTGTTTGAACAAGCCAGAGTAAACACCGGTGTCCGACAAAATCGAACTGCCAAGGTTCGCGAATCGCAGACAGATACTTCGATATTCATGTCGCGCTTTCCATTCCCCGTTTCGCTACACGCCGATGATTAACCTATCACCCGCGGGATTCGGATTCGCCCCGTGCAAAATCCGCGGAATGCCTCGGAATTTTGGCCCCAGCCAGACGGGCCGTGATATTGTTATCCGTTTCGGTTTAATTAACTCTCCGCGCGGGGAGTATTTTTCTTGCGGCTTCGGTTAGACGTGGCGCTTCTAACGAGCCCGAGCTTCTCACGCTGTTTCTGTAATGGGGCGTGTATTCCGGTCACATGTTTTGGACCTGCATTTTCAAGCTCAAAGGAAGTTCCTCGCTTGTGTGAGTTTTACATGCAAAAAAGTAGGTAACAGTGAAAGACTGAAAGTTCTGATGTTTGCTTTTACAATATTTCATAGAACGCAATTAAATACACTCTGTTCACGTGAAAGCGGAAAGCTGTTTACTATTTTCTTATTTTCGAGTAGTTGAAAACGTAATAATGTTAATGATGACTTTTAAATGTGAAAGGTTTTCCAACAGAATACTGCAAAGGATTACCATAAATGCGAGTCGCGAGAAAAATCTTCCATCTCTAATATGAGTACTTTTAAAAATGTGGTATAATATGGAAATTTGAAGAGCGAGAAGTATGTAACTAATGTGGTGTAATGAAACATAATAAATTAACTATGGAAATGGATGGTCTTTGGCTACTATCAGTAATAGTCCATTTTTAAATAATTCAGAAAACGCAGGCATATCGAGGTTTCAAAATTTTGCTTTAATTTTTCCGTGACACATTTCGCACAAAAGACACCCTTTTCATACAAGCAGATGAAAGTCGGACTTCGTACCCTGAAAGCGTACAGTTTCCCATCGTGTACACGTACCGCGAAATTGAACGAACATTCAAATAAATAAAATTCAAACTACAATTATTTTACGTGGCGAATCAATCAGGCACAAAGGACAAGTACTGTAACAGCTGTTTTCTTTACGGACAAAAATGTAAATGGAGACATTTGTACGCACATATTCAACAAACAACCTACCTGTAATTAAAAAGAATTGACTATCCAGAATAATTCCATAAAATTACTATGCGTCACTGAAGGAAAATGTGAATTCTCTAGTCCTCTTACGTCTGCATTTGTCATTTAACATGAAAATCGTACACACAATGATTCAATACTGACATAAAAAAATTTACAGATATGTATTATTAGTCAGAGCTTCTGAGAAAAAACATTGGAAATATGAAAGTCATGTAGTGTCGTTTATAAGAACACTTTTGCTTAATTGCAAAGTCCTTGTAGAAAAAAGTGTAAGTGTCAAAACTAAAAAAAAATTTGTTGGAAAATATTTGACGTGCTAATGATAATACTATAGTGTAGAATTTGATTCTTGGCACCTACATTGATTTCTACAAGGATTTCAATTCGTTGGTGTAGAAGATACAAATTGATACATGTGAAAATATTCAGAAAGAATGATGATATACGACACCAAGTTCATTTCATAGCCGCTATTTGTTGTTACCTCGGCCGACACCAATCAGACCACAATCAAAAAAACTCCTATTTTAGTTCACGTTGCACTGGGAATGGTTCTAGCAATCTTTTGAATGTCTGTTGCCGTTCAATTCAGCTCTCTTTTTTCCTACTATCCGTGAAAAATCCGCCGTGTAACCGAAATGGCTTGCTCGATTTTCTGATAGGGATTCCCATAGTTTCAGCCCGTACCACAGACTCAAATTTCGACAGAGAATCACTACGTTTATTTGCATGTGGGCGGGTGGAATAACGCGCAAACAATGGTGTAACTGAAGTAGGTCTCCAATGGAAGCTGACATTCTACGCCAGCCCTACATATGTCACATGGAAAAATGTTTGAAATTGAAGAATGAGAAAAATAAGATTTTACGTGTAACATTCTAGAGGCTTCTGAAAAAGGGTACGAGATTTATGGGGCGAAAAGTACTCACCAAACTGTGTAAAAATACTTAATGAACGTAAGTGGAAAAATTAATATTGAGTATAATCAGAATGATTTTTATTTTCTTTTGTTTATTGCATGTAGCGTGCAAACGAATATTTTTTACAATATACTTACTTTGTTTATCCAGAAAATGTATTCTGAATATAGACTTACAGTTCCATACACGCTTCGCAATTTTGAATTACGGAATTTGATATATTTTCAAAGATTCCTAGTCTGTGCTTGACCGGCATATTCTACTCACCGTAACAAGACTTACTTTCTGTATTGTGATATTATAAAATTATGGCACAATAGCAATTTAAATACTTTTATTCAGTTTAGTGTACCTTCTAAGTCCCAATCATTGTTTGAACAACCTCGACTAAACATTCTAATATTTATTCTACTACTATTTATTGTGTGAAAATATATTATTTTTCAATTAGTGTTCTCTTTTTAATATTAAGTCGAAGCAATAATTTTATCAACAGTTTTTTCTAATGTATCTACTCGAAGTTGGTTAAGATGAAACTGCACCCCTCTTGTTGCAATGTCTTAAATTATTACCTACTGTTATTGATATATTAAATTATATTAGTTTGTTGAAAATTAGTTGAAAATACTTCACTTCGATACCGACAGACTTATCTCACCATCCTATCATAATTCTCAACCAAACAGCTTGGAAGAAATGTGAAATAAAACCGTCCACATTGAGTATCTAACTAATGGCAACCCCTCTGGTAAATTTTGTAAGTTTCTAGTGAAACAGCAAGGGTGGAGGAGAATCATTCTTTACGGGCTTAAGCCGGAACTGGCAATTTAAACGTACAATAGAACAATATTGCAGCCCTTTACTCGGCTGGCTTCATAACAGCCCCGCTTTCATCTAGAAAGTCCAGAACGTCGTCGATATAAGTCAGGCTGATTCGTCGAGATTAAGCGTTTAATACAATTACACCAAGGAAACAGATGTGCGTTACATCTTCGCGTGGAATTGGCTTTGTTCCATGCCTGTTTGCATTGTATTAGGTTGATGCATACGATATGTCATCGCTTTTTTAATCAAACACCAGAGACGAGTATTTTCTTAAGAACTCGACACATTTCATAAAAATAGTTTTCGCAAAATTTCTCACACCTTTTCTAACGACCTACCCACTATACTATTTCAGTTTAGATAAAGTCAACAATTCTAGAAGCCAAAAGGAACTCTGTAGTATAATTTTATCAGAAATTTAAATTTATATTTCACTTGATTTAATAAAGAAAAATACTTTAATTAAGTGTGCTAGACAGTTGGACCTTCGAAAACTAATACACATGTGTTACGAAAAGTTGCCTCCTTTTTAATAGGTGGAATCTTTAATGGAATATTTTATTTATATTTTAACAAGAGTTTTTATTTTCTATTTTGACAAGTGAAGAATAAATTTAACTTTCTGATAAAGTTATACTACACAATTCCTTTTGGCTCCTAAAATTGTTAATTTTAACTACTTTAAAGGTATATTTTATATTTTAACTTGTGTAGTTACGCTCTGAAACTACATAAATCGTTTAAAAACATTTCACCCGCACAGCTTAATGCTTGCTGTTTCACTAAAGCAAATTTAGATCACACTTTATAATTTCCAATCAACAGAGACATATAAAAAAAAGAATGGAACATTTAAATACCTACAACATTCAGAACACTAAATAAATATTGCGTCATGAACGTAAAAACTCCAGTGTTCAGCTAAACAACTCGACAGCATCCACGTAGCGTATCAAAACCAATCAACACTGGAATATCACCAGAAATTCCCAGACCATGAAATTTGCGGGGGAAGTGACGCCCGAACGCCTGTACAGGATTAAAATCCAAAGATCAACCCGCGTCTGCCTCGAGCCAATATTTCCTACAGTTCTGGAAAAATAAGCAGAACGCACGAGAGGGATTGTAAGGGTGTGATTGGTGGCCGCTATAGGTAGTACGGGGCATCCTGACACGAGGCCGAATAACAATGGCCACATCCGTGTATGTGTTTCCGGTCGGTGAGCACCTTCCGGTTGTGAATTACGCGGATGAATAAATAGAGTGGGGGATCGTGGCTGCTCCAGCCGAGGAGAATATTACAACTGCGAGTGCAGGACTTCATATAGACCGGCTAATGAAATTGAAATGAACGGTAAAGGAAGGATTACATTCGCCCACGGTGACGAACGGCCGCGAATGTGCGGTCGGTTGTGCAGCTGCATGGAACTTCCATCGGTCATTTCGTGCCCTATTAACCGGCAACTGTCTAAATGATTCCTTTTCATTCCGCCCATCCTGGGTGCGCCAACTAATCATCCTTAATCATCTGATTAAATTCACCAGATACAGCCCTTCTGTGATTGATAACACCTACAATTCTGACTCGAAGCTGCATAATAACGCGCGTCAACCATACAACCACCCCTTTGCAACGGAACATTCCTTTAATTCATCGACATGGCGGATAATTATTGGAGATTTTCGATTCCACACACTGACAGATTACTTTTTGTAAAGGAGGAACAATTTATATTAATTTATTGCGTTCGTTCGTGCGTAGCTATCCTCTGACCCATGATCCTCGACTTTAGCATTCTAGGGCATGTCGAATTTTTATTGTGTGTATTTTAATGAACGCTAAACGCACCACGCCCGGTTTTAAAATTCAGTTAAAAATTCTGCATTAATTTTTGTTTCTTTCGACTTTATGAGAATTCTTATATGATCTATTTAATCAATTTTTCTTCTTTTATCGTTCCTTTTATTTCATTTTTCGCTGAGAAACGTATATAGTCTCCTTTATCTACCGCAACCGTATCATTTTGAATGTCTCAGAGGTGACATCGAAGTGAACAAATCTTATAATACTCTGTTTTATATGTTATTTGTACTGTTTTATTGTATTTTTGAGTTTTATCCCCAAATATGTCCAGTCGTTGAGCGAAAAAGTTATTGAAAGAGAGAAATAACATAAATGAAGTGTTCGGAAATCAGTAAAGAGCTAAATCCTAAAGATGGAGAAAAAAAGGGAAAAAATTATTATTTGTTATTTTTTTATTATTATGTTAAAAGTAAAAATGAAAATATATCATTTTTGTATTACTATCAAAGACCTTTTGTGCATTGTTTCCCATGTTAACTTAACATTACCTATATCTAATTTTCAAAATTATGAGTTTTATTTCGTAATCGGTTATTTGGCTCGTTACAGTAGGGGTGGGGCTGAAAGTCCCGTTTTTCATATAAACTTATGTACAATTTAGTAATAACAATCTAGAAATATACTTTACTTTTACAAAGTTGTTTGTTAGTAGTGTTATTTTTTGTTCAGTTATATCACAAAATGTGTGACAATTCAAAATGGATTTTTTGTCCAATGCCCAGCACAAAAAGGCTATTGTTGGGGGTAAAAAGTCCTTAATATCTTCTAACCAGATTCTGCGATCCTTCCCACTACCCTTCCCATCAACATAGTTATGCTGCAATATTCAATCGATTGTTTGCGAATGGAGATTTTGCATTCGAGACTTTTTTCCCGCCGGACTTTTGGCCCCACTCTACCCTACATATAAAGTACCGGTACGTTTAGTGTTAATCGTGTCGAGTGGCGTTCGAGCCTAAACCTCAACAAAATTGTAGTCCTTTAATTAATTTCATTAATATGAATATGTATAAACAAGTATGAAAAACTTTTACTATCGCGACGAATAATAATTGTTTTTCGGAAAACCTGTCCTGTTACTTTTCTCCACGGCCAAAGGTAATTTTGGGGTGCGTCCGAAATTAATTATTCGTCGTGCCATGGGAATGAAAATCTGACATGGGATTAAAAAGCAGGACCACCTTTGAAACACTTTCTCGTGCCGCACCGTCGATCCGTCGCATTTCAAATGACACGGTGCACGGATGCAGCGAGCTCGGTGCATATTCCACGGACGAGCGTCTGCATCTGCCAGGACTTGCTCGTTTATAAAGGTGCCGCCGCGAAAGGAGGCCGATACACTGTTGAATTAATTTCCATAGTGAAGTACTCGGATTAATTAGAAGTCCTCGCTGTCCATCGACGTGGACAAGCACGGATAATTATTCTAATGGGCCGGCGCTGTTTGTATTTACCATGTCGATGGGCGCATTCAAAGGATCGCAACAACCTAACCCTCCGTGTATACTTAGGAACACGTGCGAGATCTCTGTGCCACTAGCTTGCTCGTTGCAACGTTTGTGCATCAACATTGATGACAACTCTGACTGAGAAAATGGATATCCCTTATGACCGTAGAAATTACGTGTTTCAACATAGTCAACGTAATCGGGTCTTTCCCCTGATAATAATAATTCTCCTAATCGGTTCTGCCATGGGACGGTGCGTTCGTATGTTGTACATTTGTCTGATTAAATGTGTATCGATTTGACGAGTGGTTTCTCTGTATTCTATTACAAAAGTGGAACAACTATTTTTAGTATTTCGAACTGGGCTATTTTCAAACGATTAATAAAATTCTAAGTCTGCATTACGAATAAAGTGGAGGCGTTTAATTTGAAACAAAAGGGTTGGAATTTGTATCGATTAGTGATCTTGTTAGAAGTACCCGTAACTTCTAATTCATATATTCAGTATTGATCAGAGAGCACAAATAGCTTCACTTTCCAGACTTCATTATGATGACATTAGGATTTTAAATATTTATATGAAACAACCGAGTCACTTTTACCGGGTATAGATCGAACATGGTTTTGTCATCTAGTTCGTTGACCGTGCTTAATTCCTACTCATAACCTTTGCACCCCTGTCGTGTTACCTTTATAATAAACGAGGCAGTTATAATCGACAATCAGACCGAGGAGAACAGCTGTCAACGAGTGGTATAAAATAGAAATCTTCACGAATCATTATAAATTCATGCTGTGTGTAACTTAAAAACGAACGGAACATTCTGGTATGAAGGGTGGTAACCAACGAACAGAACGATATTTTAGGAGCTTTTTTGGATATTCATAAGCGATGAACCGTAACGCAGTGCCGACAGGATCAGCACATCCTCGCCAGAACTAGGACACAGAACGATGATGCAAAGTCCGTGGCTTGTTTCCGACTACATTTGGCTTACCTACAGAGGATTAGCTTCGGTCAGGGAAACCCTTGTTCGTGGTTTCTCTCCGTCCACAATTCGGCTCTACTCCGCCGTCCAGTCTCGAGGAAGCATGATCGAATCGATCGTGTGGCCGTGCTGTCTTTCTTCTATAGTAAAATGCATCTCTTTCAGTATTTATCCCATATCTATCGCCACTTAACGGAACGTTAAGAACTGGCCGTTTTCTTCACCCATTTTGTACGAAAATCTAGTAAAATCACGTTTAAAACTCACGCAGAACGTGAAAAGTAAATAGCCGTGAGAAGTATTTCAAAATTTCTGATCAGCAGAAATTAAGGTAAAACGAATTCGACTTTAAGTGGAGAAAAGTTTCGAAACACAGCTTTTGTTTAATTCAGAATCTTTGAATCAAGTGTCTCCTTCAAATTTATTCTTCAAGGAACGAACCTTATGAAATTCTAAAATTCATTTTCATAGTTCAACTAGTGAATTATTCACATTGTCCTCGAATACCCGAATCTCCCACATGTTATGTACCTACGTTATTGCGTTGCGAGAGAGTGGAAGTAGACTGAAACTAGACATATCCACAAGGGAAGCAGTATCTTATCACTGCGTATCACAATGTAATTTATAATAGCCATGCACCGCGGAGAATGCTTATCGCGCGTTACATAATTAACCGAGATTCTTAACAACAACCATGTCGACGATAATAATTCTCGTTACCTGTTACGCGTTTCTGTTACGCCTTTGCGCGGCTTAACATGCTCTCAAGCTAATTAGTCCCACGGTCCCGTGGCAAGCACTAGCCTTTGTTCCCATTAATTAAACGCCCTAAAGAATACATTCGAAATTATGCAACTGCGTAAACCTGTGTCGGCAGTAGATGTACGAGTAGTAATAGGCATTCGGAATAGTAATAGGTTACGAAGGGATTAATTAAATCGTGCAAACGATACACTATTAATTACTAATGAATTCACCGGCAAAATGGACTTCAAACCGATAGAAGAACACATGTGACTTATAGTGATCGTTTCACGAGTACTACCCCGTTATTATTTGCAAAATGGGCACAGCAAATATCGTTATTAAATTATACCAATAATGTGGTTTTAACATGGATTAAGGGGGGATTGCGCTTTGTTGGATCGAAAAATAGGTAATTCTTTGTGAATTTTTTGTACAAAAACGGTTCGACAAATTAATTTGAGGTTTGACTGGTTGTTTTATTGTATCTTGAACTATTGTTCTGAATTTTTGTGTGACAGTGAAAAAAAGCATGGCAGATACAGAGAGAGTATTGAAAAATAATCGAGTGACCCTGGCGCGGCGATGTCGAAGAGTACTGTAAAGGTTATCCGAAACACAAAAAGGAAAAGAGATTCTGAATCTATATGAATATGGCTATCTGTGGTAGTATGTAGTAGTAGATGCATTGTACTATGTAGTAGTAGATGTAGTAGTAGAAAAATAAAAAAATGTTGAAATGTCTGAAAAAGGTTTTGCCCCAAAATCGGGAAAACTTCTATACAAAACTAAAACTATCTATACTATATTATTACCATTGGTACGTAGAACATTTCCCGATAATTTTTTTTCAATTTTGTCACTTACAGTGTTATCTACATTTCTACAAGGACTCATAAACTATTTGTTGCATATAAAAACCCAAATTGCACAAAAAGTTGTCATACAATATTTGTGCACTAAGCCACCTCTTCTAGTGCATTCACATCAGAGTACAATGCACATATACATGATCACAAAATTATTTCCCTCCTGATATTACAATGCCTATTGAGTCTGCAGATTTCACTAAAATTTGCTAGAAAGGTGTAACGAAATACAAGCGTCACAAATGATTTTACATACCGAAAGTAGGTAAGTAGGTACACAGTAGGAATCGGGGAGACCGAGTTTCTTCGTCGAAAGAAAAGCGTGTTACCTCTCCGTTACAAATAAACAATCATTTCGAGCAATAGGGTCGTTGGAAATCATCGAAGGCCAAAGTGCCCATCCGCGGGGCGGTACAAAAGTTGGGAATTTCGATTACCATGCAACCGTGGGGGAGGGGGTGAATTCGATTTGCGAACAACCGAGAAGTCACCGTTTTACGGGGGCCCCCGGCCTCACCCAATTTACACGCATTTCTTATTTCTATGTGGGTGGCGAGGGCAAGCGGTGGCTGCAGAAGCGGCATCGGTACATGCACCCTCCACAAGGGCGTCGAGAGCGCCGAGGGGGAAAACGAGGAAAGAAGAGGACGGACTTTAATTCGCATTTTCGGATTTCCAATATCGTAAAGCGGCGAAGGAAGACGCCGGGTAATGCCTGACGTTCGATAAGGGTGAGTCCTTTCGCGAACGAAGAAACGGCATCGGCGGCGAGGGGCTTGGGACGGGAGGGGCGGAGGTCGAAAGGGGTTATTTCGTGACTGCTGCTTGCTCTCCCCGCATATTATCATATTTATAAGTTAGCCCGACTCCGGAGGGATACGGAAAAAAAGCACGAAACAGAGTCGGGCTGGGGGGTGAAATCCATGTAAAGTGTTGGACTCCGGTCAGATCTGATACACGTTGGTCAACTAAGTTACGTTTCCTATATTTGGTACCCTCAGTGCTTCAGTATTTTCACATAAAATATGAATGTTTGGTCTTCCCCGCGAAATTTGAGAAACGAGGATTTTTTAATGATAACGGGTTATAATACAGCGGTGGAGTATAGTGCAGCTGGAATATGCTGTTTATGTTATACTTTCTACGTTTCTCTGCACTTCTTTAATGAAATATGGTAACGAAACTTTTAATACTTAGTGTTCGTCGTTAGTAATAATATTGTGAGTGAAACTGATATTTCGATTAAAAATAAGATATCACAGGTACCTCTACACATATTTCAACGTGTGGAACTAACAACGTGTAGGAAAGAAAAAGGGTTTTCATTCTATGATAATGAATTTACAGAATACAGTTGACTCTAACAAGAAGAGGTTTTTAGGTGTCTGCCTCTGACTGCTTTTTTGATATGTTTTAGAGGACCAAAAAATAAAAAATACGTGTCTTTTTATTTTGGCCCGTTTGCATGCTTAGGGGGTGACACCACCCCTCAAAGTTCATAAGAGGAGTTACAAAAGCTCCTATTGTTGGTTTAAAGAGCATTATAACATGATATTGAACGAAAATTGATATTCAAAAACCGCAGCAATCGGAGTCGGATACCAGAAAACCTCTGCCTGTAAGTAAACCTCGTACTTACTGCAATATTATGTAGCATTGAACACTTTGCATTATTTATCTAGAGGAATAAGTTTCATAAATACAGAGTATAACGATAGAACTGTCAAAACCACCGAAAGCTACACAATAATTGTACTGAATAGAACAATTGACTACTTAGATCTAAAGTTTTTCATGAACATCATTTTCGAAACGACAGCTATTGAGATAGGTTTTACTTTTGCAAAATGGGGATAGGCAGCAGGATAAACACACAAGATTCGAGACACCCCTGTACGTTGAGGGAGACGATTTCAATACGAAGGGTCGAAGGATCCCTCCTGGCTGTATCCATAAGTTCCGTGCCGCGAATATCTATACATTCGTCCCTTCCCCATGGAAAGATTAATCAAAAGATAATTTTTGTTAATATAGGAAAGAGAGTCTGGCGCCATATGTGTATTACGTCTCTGGATTACTTAAACCAAGACCCCACCGAAGTGTCCACCATCCGACGACGCTTATTTTCGAATAAAAAAGGGACCAATCTCGAAGGGAGGAAAATGAACGGCACGACCGTGTCAGAGCACTGATTCAACGGTTTTTTACGACATGGATCGTAAAAAGTTTCTGTCGCTTACGAATTAAGAATGTAACGACGTAACTGATTATAAAGCGGTGGGAATTCATTTTCTCAAGACCGCTAAGTGTTACATTGTAAAGGAACAATAAATTTCGCGGAAACCTGGTGCCTAGTGAAATTTTACGAAGCTGCAAAATTTTTTAGAGTTGTCGATCAAACTTGTACTTTCGACAAAGTGAGGTATATAAAGTTTAATAACCTGGTTTGATGATTATTACGGATGGTAATCAAAACTCGTCTTTTTATCATCGATAAACGAAATAAATGGCGAGAATTTATTGTGTATATTAATCCGAATCTCCTCGTTTATTGATTTCCGGCTACAGTTTTAAATTATAATCAGTCTGGATTAACGTTTCCCAAATAAATTTCGCCGCGGAATCCTTTCACATCTCACTGAAATTGGGGGGAACCTCGACCTGAACAGTTTTCACAATAATACAGAAAAATTAGGGACTTTATTACACGATAACTTTTCGCGGAACATGAAATGGAAAACGCTTGTCTAGATATATCCCGTGTCCACCTGAAGAAGGTTCGACAATTGAAGAATATTTTGCATTATAATTGCCCAAGAGTGAATAATAAAGAAAAGCATATATATACATAAAAAATGCCACGGCAAACCATAAATTAGCAAGAAAAAAATTCGTCACCGTCCATAATACAAAGTGAATCTGCACATCAGTTTAAGTTCCACTGAATTAATTCAAAACAATGCAATATTGACGTTGCTGAAATCAAATTCATTAAATTAATACTTCGATCTAAAGCATCGCAGACTGTCCAAATACCAGATCAGCCCCAAATCCGACGCGTTACCATCCCCCGCGTTCCTCCAATTCCAATATTCCATGAGCGGCTAGCGAGGGATCGTCGAATTTACTGATTTTCACCCGCGGCACGAAGTTCGACGTCCGCCCTTCTCGTAACGAGAAGTCTGAGCTCTTTCGAGTAGAAGGCCATCGAACTGGCCGGCGCCGAAAAGATCGCGCAGCGTAAAAGGAGGGAATGGCAAGGAACGGCCCCTAACTTCGTAACCGAATTGTTAACTCGGCAGCAAGCAGCAGCAGACAGAAGCAAACTTATCGGTTAACTCCACGTCGAGTTAAAAACAAAAAAAAAAAAGGAGAAACCAGCAGAAGAAGCGAGAGAAGACGAGGCAAGGGGAACGAGGGTGAGAGAAAGAAAAATAAAATTAAGAAGAAAGTAGAAGGGGAAAGAGCCCCTGATTTAGTAAACACGATTTGAATATCTGATTGCAGCTACCCTTAAGTCTCATAGGTACCCGGCCGTCCGGCGTCCGCAGTGTTCCGCGGCGCCTCGGCTCCCGTGTAATCCTATAGTTTAGTTTTTACCCTTAATCCCGCGTTTCTTTCCTTCGCCCTCGCCCACCCGGGGATATCTTCCCGCGGCCCACTGGTCTCCATCCACCCTCGGCAAGGAAACGACAGAGGGCGGTCGTCGCGGCCCGTTCGCCGCCCGAGAACTTGAAATTATTTAGATTTTATAACACAATAGCGAACTTTATGAGTCGGCCCTGCCGTACCTGCATTTCCATAAGAATTTAATAACACCGCAACACAGCGCGCAATTAATGTGCTTTTTTGCCTTGTTAGATACGGGGCTACGGCGGGTGGCGGCGACCCTCAAAGGGAACGCTCTGCCTCTTTTTCTCTTTCAACGCCTCCCGTCGTCCGCGTCTTCGCTCCAAGCGGCCCGTTTCTCCCCCGCTAACGACGTAATAAGAATTATACCCTCGACCGGTATAATATCTTGATTCGCGTCGCCCGCTTTGGATTGGCAGAAACGTTGAATTGCGCCGCTCTTGCCGTCACCGACGCGACGGGCCACGGACAAAAGGGGGGTAACTCGGTGGATGGCGTGTAATTAATAAATCCCCGGGCATCAATGGTTTTCTTGTAACGACTTCGAGACGCGAATTATAAACGTCAACGCCCCCGCCGCACCTCTAATTGCTCCAACCGGCTCCCTTTGTCCCGATTTTCATTTCACCCGTCCCAATGTTTGTCAACCGTTGTTGTTCCGCCTCCCCGTCCCGTATTTTTCGCCCCATCCTTGATCCCATGTAATTTAATACTTGACTGTTGCCCCGTTGCTACGACCTTAGCCCCCTCGTAAATGAAAATCGCGTGCTAGCTGGATTTAAATTAGTCAAAGATCCTCTTGGCCGTCGGAAGCGGAGCGATATGAACGCGACATCGCGTATTCGCGTTGTACAGCGGAATATCTACTGTTCTTCGGCGCCGTGTTTACGCTTCCGTCGACGCTCTTAAAGCTCGTCGACACGTAAAATGAATTCAATACGCGCGGTACGAGCCACCCGTGCTATCTGCATATTTTAATTGATTGGCCTGTACGCAACCGTGTAATCAGACACTCAAAGAGGCTTCGTGAAATTTCAATGCGACGATATTAAATGCGCGGATACGTTTCAAAGTACCTACCCTCGACTACAGACAACCCCGGCACGACGAATCTGCAAATAATATGCAAACACTCGGGGTGCAAATTTCCCTTTCGTTCGAACGGAACCTCTTCGGGGATCTGCGACCGAGACGGAGACGCTTCTGGCTTTTCAAAACAAGGAAATTGCTTGTAAACATTATCTCCTCAAAGCCAGATTCGGAAACTCCTTGTAGATCACTAGGTTACCTCGTCTCCTTCCGTGACGATGTAACAACGTGGTATTTGCCCTGATAGAAAACGTTTCTGAATATTATTGTCCTAGGGTGATGAAACTGTAGATGGTAAAACTCTTTCAGTGGAAACAGAAGTGAGATATCAGACGCAGCACTACGTCTTCCTGAGAAACCCAGTGAACTTTCCAATGCAGGAACAAGATAGCCCACAGAACGATGATTTATAAGCTATAGCCATTTAAAATAAATATATCCCAGACTTCTATCAATCGTGTCTTATTTATTGAACAATCCTCTGAAGTTTTCCCAAACTTTTGGTCCCCACTGTATGTCGCGACAGCTTTCTATTGAAGGGAAGCACGAGGTGAATAAAAGGAAAAAGGAAGGAAACGGGAGAACAGGATAGACCCAAGGAAGTCAGATACGGAGAACCAGGGGAATTATAATTTTATGGGTGATTACCTCTGTGAAAATATTCTGTAGTTTCGTTAAGCTGAGAGGGGAAATAGAGTTTAGCGAGGTTTCCGGAAATTTATTTTAAATTGGACGTACTTTGTGGACAAAGAAACTGTAATGTTACTCCGCGCGGTGCTTTACGTCGTCGCAATTTCGTGATGCAATTTCACACGGCGCTATTACACTCTGATAGCGACGTTTAGTTATTCGCTGAATACCGATACACGTTTTAATAACGTGTCAATTCAATACGCTCTCTATGTGGAAAATTTATTTTAAAATACATTTTGCGTTGGATATGTTTTGGAAACCAAAACTCTTTATCCTTTTACGGTATAATTTGACACTCGCAAAATTTTCCATATTACGTTTACGGTACGCTGCTGGTTACGGGGATTTATACAATACTGATATTATTAATACCTTTAACGAATAGCATCTCGGAAACATTGTGCAAAATATTATTACAGCATCACCTACTCAAACGAGTTTATTATTTAATAAGGTTCGGCGATACTTTGAAGTTAAATTAGACATTCGTTTAAGGGTACTACTTAGGCAATCGTTACTGTCGAAAATGAAGCATTTCTGTTTCAACTAATTAGTTGTAATTACAAAGAAACCAATTGAAACTGAGACTTGTTCTTTGGTTATAATTAACTTCATAGTTAATTAACATCATAAGCTTTGGAAAGCATGTTTGTTTAGAAAACAAACATGCTGGATCATTAAAGAGGCTTTTTAAAAAAAGTTTCTTTTGTTTGAGAATAAAAGTTTTCATTAACTTTAATTTAAGTTTTGTCCTAAATTACACATTTTATGAAAATGCTCGAATTTGTTTTGAATCGATTGGAACCTTCGTTTTTGAGTTATCACTGCAATACAAAAGAAACTTTTTTTACAAAGCCTCTTTAATATATTTAATGCATATTTTTTTCTAAACGAACATGCTTTCCAAAGCTTACGATGTTAATTAACTATGGAGTTAATTATAACCAAAGAACAAGTCTCAGTTTCAATTGGTTTCTTTACAATTAATTGAAACAAAAATACTTCATTTTAGATAGGAACGACTGTCTAGTACCTACCCTTAAGGGGACCCTCCGATCAAAATGCTTGAAAAATAGTTTTAGGCTTTTATTAATACATTCGTCAAGGTATAAAAAAATTTGTTTCATGTTTCCGGATTTGATGCATTTTTAGGTGGGGCTTAGTGGAGCGCTGTCAACAAGAGGTGTCTAAACGGTAACCATGAAATTTACTCACAAGATCGTCTGAAATCAAACATCGACAAAATTTCTTAAAATGTATATCAATGGCTATCGCATTATCGACTGTGGCAGCAAAAAACAACAAAACTCCAATGATTGGTGCTCAATTGAGCGAAATAAAGCAAAAAACAGGTAATGCCACGCATAAATGTACAGATATAAAAACCCTTGTTTAAAAAAATTATGTTAGACGATGATGCGACAGCGAGTCTAATTACGAATCAAATGCCTAAAAATTTGTTTCAATCGGTTCATTAGATCTTCTGAAATCATGGTTACCGTTTAGGCATCTCTTTTTGCCAGCATTGCACTAAGCGCCATCTAAAAAATGCATCCAAACTGAAAACATGAATAAATTTTTTTTGTATCCTAACGAGTGCACCTATTAATAAAAGCTAAACAAATTTCTTAGGATATGTTATAACCACTTGTTCTAAAAAATTCCTAAAAATCACCTATTTTTCGAGCGTTTTGACCGGAGGGTCGCCTTAAAAATCTTAAAATATTAAATACACACTATTTCTTGCAGCTTCAATATTTTAATCTGCACCCCAGAATTGCTGAGTACACTCTAATACCCTCTATACATTTCCCCAGTAATTTCCCACAAAATACCACATCGGTGCAAAATAGCTCCCCTTCGCTAATATACCACGAAATAAAAGTCTCCCGATCCGTTACAAGTACGAATGCAATCAGACGACGAAGAGTAACGCAACCGTTCTGGTTCGTCCGCGGGCGTTCATCAAGCCTGCCTATTTACAAGTCAAACAGAGGCACGGAGTAGACGAGGAAGGGAGCGGAGACACCGGCTAAAAACTAAGGGAAGTTTGATGTCGGGGGTTGCCAGTCGAGCCAGGGGTATTCCCGAAGAAAGAGAAAGGAAACTGCAAGCTTTCTCTCCGGACGTACGCAATCGGGGTGTGGCGGACGGAGGGGGGTGGTAAAAAAAAGGAAGAGGGACCAGACGAAGAGGGGACGAAGGCTGGTGGTCGGTGGAGGCGCAAAGGTGGAAGACTGTTGGCGAAAGTAAGCGAAAGGGGAGAGAAGACGATAGGATGAAAGAGCCTCGAGTATTTCGCCAACTTGGTAAGCCGAGTGGAGATCGGCCGCGTGAGGATTTCTCCTCGAGGAGCTCTCTCTTCCTTCCTTCCCTTCCTCTCTGCCCGTTCCTTTCCTATGCTGCCTCTGTTGTGCAGCTTTTTTGCGCCTTACAACCAGAATCTTTCGAGAGCAGATTAAGGATCCTGGATACATCGAGCCTGCCTGACAGCTTCAACGAAAGCGCGCGGTCGCGTTGCATACGCGCGTTTAAGTTCCATGAAGTATGCAACAAATGGAACGGTTCTAGCGATAGTGACGAAAACGGGAACGCAGCAAAGTGGCGTTATTTCGAATCAGATTCAACAACGCTTGCTCTCGGTAAAATACGGCTATGCGGAGAAGTGGGCATGTTTCGAGAGCAGAGGTTCAACGATGTTTACGACCGGAATCGGGGAAAACTCGAATGGCGAATGGATAAGTTGTCGCCGAATCGCTGCTGTCGAACGTCACTGCCACGGAGCAACCGAATGGTCATGGTAAATGTTTTAGGCGATTGAAGAGCAGCGTGCTTGGGATATGAACGGAATGATTTGGGAAATGTTGCTAGTAATTTAGGGAATGATCGTTACTGGTAAACGCATCCCCTTCATAAACCGGTCCTTCGCATTCGCTCATTACAATAAATGTATTAATAGAACAGAAGATTGAAACTTGGAACCTGGAATATTTCACTTATTAATTTATTTATTACCTATTTCATGTATTATCGTTATATATCAAATAATTATTTTAATGAATGTAAAATTGCGAGGCAATTCATTGGCAGGATTACTGATTTTAATATGGTATTAAATTGATACGCACCGTCAATAGCGTTGCGTTTAATTCTGAGAATCTAACAAGCTGTATAATAAAGTAATAGGATTGATAATACAGAGTCAATTGAGAAATTAACACAGAGGGGTCAACAAAGGGGATGAAACGTACTTTTAAGTCTAACATCATTATAAAAATTTATGCAATACTCAAACCTATAACTTGAAGACTAAGAACGCCGATGTCGACAATCGTTCATACCTCACGTTAATTTAATTTAATAAAGCAACCAAAAAGTCTTACATATTCAGAGAAAGTATCAGCGAATTATCACTGTGATTAAAAAACATGAGACGAATGAAACAATACCTCCACCAAAGTCTTACACAGTCTTAAATCATTCACAGAACACAGTCTACAGACGTATTCACTATACACAGTAGCAGTATCGCTTTCTATCAGCTGCCAGCCACAGCGCATCAGAGTCTATCACGTATCCTAACCACCGTTGCGCGCGATATAAACTCCGTTGCATCCCCCAAACGACACGTTCCACCCTGAAAGTATCGCCTCTCCCCCCAGTGGCAGCGAAATTGTCTGCATTACGAAGTCCGCGCGTATCCACTCCCGGAGAGTTTATAAGATACGAGATTAAGCGGTTCAACCCTCGTTTCTCATCATTGTGTCCGCGTGTCTCTTCGCCTTCCGCCGTCCCACGGCCCACCTCCGTTCCCCCCATGAACGTTTTTCTTTCGCACGACTGTAGAATACAGCGGCGGATAGGCATTCGACCCTGGGGAGACGGGCCGCAGAATGAGAAGCAGAGAGGAGAGAAAAGATCGCCCGATGACTGAGCCATGATCAAAGATAATTTCCGATCAAAGATTAAGGATCACTCCCGTGGGCCACGTGGCCCGTCTAGGAATCAAAGTCCGACGAAATATAAAATGCATGAAGCGAGAATCCCCGGGGGCTGCACGCCACCGTGCAACCCCTCTGCGTCTGCGAACGTGCGCGGACCGCGTTTCCTTCCACCGTCCCCAACCCCCGCGATTCCGCGGCGAGGGGGGGGGGGTGCGTTCGACGTGCACGCACGTACGCACACGCGGAATGGGAGTACTGTGCACTCCGTAGCAACAAAAATCGGAATGTTGTTGCTTTCGTTTGATCGACCCTGTACTATCTGCGTCTCGATTATTTCGAGGGAGGGAAATTTACGGCGCGGAAAACGAGAATTCGAATGTTTGTCATAGGTCTCTCTGTCGGGGCGGGGGTATTTCGCTTCGGTTCTGTGGATGCGTGTCTTGTTAGAGGAAAATGGGATTATGAATTTGTGTGTGTTCTGGTGCGTGAAGAGTATGTCTCGTTTAACGATAGTTTCTTGAGTATCTTCTTTTTTCTTTAGGAAGTTTGTTGGAGAAAATGTAAATAGAATGGAAATTTTGTAGATTGGAACATCTAAAAGTAGATTCTCCTATAGAGGAGACCGGAGCTAGTTGATACGTTATTCAGTTTTCGATTTTTTTCATTTTTGTTTGCATTAATTACTTAATAACAATAATATGCCAAAATATACTTTGGTCCTTCCTCTTTAATATATAGTAAACGACAACTTGAGAAAATACATGCAAAATGAATGAAAAAATGTTGTTTGAACGAAGGCAAAATGTATTGATTTACCTCACTGCGGGGCATGTTGATACATCTGTAAAATAGTTAAACGAATTACTGATAAATTTGAAAAATAAAATTTTAATCTAGATACCTTTCCAACAATATAGATTTAAAATGAACAAAAACATATTCTAAAAACCAAACAATTTTTTTAACAAACATAGGAAAACATTTTTATTTTTATTTTTTTTAATATCTGGAATATCCCACTTTAACACGAGGTCTCATCTTCTTTTTGTTAATATATCTTAATAAACTCATTTTGTTAATATTGTATATTTTCGGGCTTTGTCTTAAGAATATTGAGTCTTTTTCTATTGCGACACATACATTTTAAAAAATATCTTACGATATGTCGCCACGATTTGTCTTTTTGATATAATTTTGAACCATTTTCCTAGAAATAAAAGGAAATAATTCAATTAAAAGTAGTCGGGGAAAATTGATACACCGTATCAACATGCGCCAGAGAAAACATATCAAGTTACCCCACAGGAAGTCATTATGTACAAACATATCAAAATAACAAAACGTAATTACCTTACCTTCAAAAGACTCAATGCGATGCCAAATTAATTCGGGTTATAAAATTCTCTATACCGTCTCAAGACGGATTGGAAAGTGAACTATTTACTTTTTCTCCATATAAACGAAAACAATTAAAAAACGATTGTTAACGTCAAGGTACACAGATGTACACTGTATCGTAGTAAGGAATTGAACAACAAACTTCACATATCTCGCTCAAATGGAGCTATATATATACGGTTTGGAGATAATTCGTCTGTATCAACCCACCCCTGTACCAACCAGGTCTCCCCTACGCAACTAAACACAATGTCAAGAATTTCAAAGTCGATTTTCTCGAAAATGAAGCGCAATACCAAAAAATTTTACTGTTTTTTCTCAACTTATTTACTTGTTATAAGTCGAAAAGAAACAGTAACTTTTTTTATATCGCGCTTCATTTTCGAGAAAATCGACTTTGAAATTCTTGATTTTCCGCCCAGTCGCGTGTAAACCTACCTTAACATGATAGTTTTTTTTAAAGATTTATGGTGTTTATTTTCAACTCAAATCGTGTTTCGCAGATAAACTCAAGGTGACTATTTCTGTACGGTATTTCCTACATCTGTGACCGTTAATTTTTAAATTGTTATAATACGAAGGAAAAGTATGAACTAATAATTTACATATTTAGTTGATGAGAATTGCGAAACTTCAACGAGCAGAATGTTTATGTATGAAAAAGAGAAGGTAACAAGGCATCGATTAAACACACGATTTTCAATGTAAAATTTCCACCCCGTACAAAGTATAGGCAAAATATTCAAGATGGCAACGCTGTATGGCCCACCCTGCATTTAGTAAATAACTGCTCTCGTAGCACGGTAGCGTCAACTGATACAGGAAAACCCTTTTTGTCCCACTGTCGCCCGAAGCAATACGCGCTTACCCCGGAAAAAATTAACTACGAAAATGAACGTATCGTACAACGTGCCTTGCTGAACAACTGTCGCAACAATTGCACGAACAACTGTTCCTCCAGGGATTAACACGGGCATCATGAATCACGGCTTGCAATATTACAGTAACATGTATTACGCTTCTAAAAACTCGTGCCGAATATTTAGAATGCTAAAAAGAAAACGAATATGAAATGGAACTGTTAAAAGTATCAGACATGAAATAACTAACCCAATAAAAGCTACGGGATTTCATAGAAATTGGATAGAGAAACTCTACGAAACACTGATAACAATTAGAGTACCATATCGAGTCTCCTGTTAAAGCATTGTAGCTAAAATTGTACGTGGTTGTAGTTGTGCCCAACAACATGTGCGTTCACCTTCGAAAACAGCTGCGTACGATCGATTAAATGGACTTTTAGTCGCCCTGCAATCTGTTATTCGCGCCGCAATTAGCGGAAACGAAAGAAAAAGGAAGCGCAGCGTGTTATCCAGACCTCGAATTTTCTCCCGCTTTTTGCTCCGCGTTCATCTTCTAACGTGAGGTAGGAACGAGTGGAAACGGAAATACTTCGCGATAATCGGATGAGAGCAGATGAATATTCACAGACGCATACGCGCGCATAGGGAAAAGTAGGATAATCCGTGCCGCTACTCGCGTTTGGATTTTTAGTAGGTATTTCCTTTGCCCAGGGCAAAACGAAATTACAGACATAGTTATATATTTCACGCCTTTATGGTAATATGGCCATAGTGAAAATTAAGGTAATATTGCACGCCAACCTGTCTGTGCTGTAATAATTGGAATCAATATCACGTCGTACCGAAAGGAACAAGAACTCGCAAATTTTAATATGCATCTTGATCAGAAAAGATTTCATAAACTTTGCTTCGACAAAGAAAAATTAACATCAATTTGCCCTCAAGTTTTAATTTCAAATTGTCTGAAACTAAGAACTTTAACGTACCAAAATTTTTAGCTAACAATACATAATTTAAATCATAGCTGCATCAATATTTTGGGTGAAAATTGGGTAAAAATTAAAATTTAAAAATAAGATATAAACATCTTCTGAATTCTGTATAAAAATGATGAAAGATTGAAGAATATTTCTAACATTAGTGCCTGGACAAAATACTTAAAAATAAATCTAAGTAAATATATTAGTAACATATTAGTCTCTCCAAAAATATTTCCCCCACATAAGAACCCCACGTTTTCCAAACCGCCATGCTTATGGCACAAACGACGCGAGACGAAAGGCCCACGTCAAACCACCCAGAAAAAAAGCCAGAATAGCGAAATCATGAAACGAACCCTCGTCCCTAAACGCATCTAATCTCCGAATGGGGTCCCATGCGTCCCAGAAATGGGCATCGCGTAGAAATATTTCTGCATCAGGCGCAGGATATCCGCGATTATCCAAGCGTTAGGGGCACAGAGGTGCTCTTGGGTGGCGAAAGGCGGACAAGTGGCCGAAATGTGTATGGAAATCGTTCGTATTTTCGCCACGTACCGCGCTGGCCTCGCGAGCACATTAGATATTAGATTTAGCGCGCTTACAACTGTCGCTGTACCTAATTAGGGGTGTGCTCCCCTACCGAAACAGATGGCAGCCCTTAGGCTACGAGATAATTCCGTGGAGAGAACCATCCACGGCGGGGATGGCGGAGAGCCATCGCTGCAGCCGAGAAAACCGACAGAGACGATTCTACGCAAGGAAAATATATTATAAAGGAGACCGCGGAGAAAGGAGCGGGAGAGAGATAAGCGAACTTTGGAATAGATTCTCGGGGGCAGAATTGCGCGACCGGGTCCAATTCGCGGGGCGACATCCGTTATCAAACTCCTTTAATAATTCATCGAAATTAGATAATACCGCGGAACGGATAGGGAAGCTCGTATGGGCCGCATCTACGTATTTAAGCGTATTAAAGCGCCTGTACGTCGGTAAGGCGGTCCCTGGTTACCGAGTAAAACGGTTTTACTCGTCGTTCAGCGGGATCTGATACCGAGACAATGAGAGCCTCTCCGTATTATCTGTTCTCGAAACTATCTATCTGTCCGTATCCGCCCCCGATTCTCTATCTCCGCGAGATTGCGCGCACGAGAATAACAGGATTGCCACGCGAATTGAATGACCACCGTATAAAATTCGCATTCAACGCGACCGCCGCGCGGGGCACGATAATGGCGCGGCGTCCCTACATATCGCGACTTCAAAAACGGTAATCCGGTCCGTGAACGGTCGTAAAAACGATTGGATTTGAAGGGAACTCTGGCAAACCGTGACAGGGAAGTGTGTTCGATGATGTGTGCACTGTTTTTTGGAAAACAATCCGGATGGAGTAGCGAACGTTTGACTACCTGGATGTTTGAATGTTGAGACGTCTGTATGATGAATGAATACAGATTCTTTTGTAAGGACTCCTCGAGTAGTTTATAGGAACAGACTTCAGTGAAGTTGTGCGGTAGTTATGATGCAATGATCGTTGCTAATTAAGAGAAATTAGGAAACAATTCTGATGTTTCAGGGAATTTAAAGTAAAGAGCGAGATTAATTGGAAATTTCGGCTAACTTGTGGATTATCGAGAAAATATAGTTCAAGTAAAATGAAGATAACAGGATAAAAGAGAGAAGATTGTTAAATCATTCTACAGTTATTAAATCAACAACATATAAATAAAAAATATGCACACAGAAATTGAGGAGGTAGAATAGAAAGTAAGCTTATATAATCAGCATCGTGTTGCTGAAGCTCACTAAATCCAGTAGAAGTGTGCGTAATAAGTCAGACGACTGGGCGAAAGAGTGATGCATTGAACGAACTTTGAGACAGTTTATAGGATGTAACATCCTACAAACAATATTTTACCACTTAACGACCATACATTACTCATCAAGGGCGATTCATGAATCGTGTTTTCTATTTTAAAAAGTGTAAGCAGTAATTCCATGAAATTTTTCAAAAGAGTCCCGGCGCAGAAGATTGCCCAATACATCCGTGCGCCAAATTTTATCTCTCCACGAAGAAGGAAAACACGAGAGGGAACAAATTACGAGACATACGATAGCGGTCACCAGAAGAACAGAAGACAAAACTGAAGAGACGCTTACCCACTAAGCATCCTGGCGCTGACTCCCACTATGTTACGAGGATTTATTCCCGCCTCTTGCGCCAGCCACGCAAAGCAATGTTAATTGTCGGAAGTTGAGCGTGCATCGCGGGCAAGGCAATAAGGGCCGTAGACAGAGGAGGGAAAAGAAGTGCGCGTGGAGGGAAGAAAGTGTCTGAGGAGTGCTTACAGCGGCGTGTAAGTGGTACCAGGTACATTAGGGTCAATTCATTTGCATGCACTTTTACGTCCTTCCGCCCTCAAAAAATATTTATCGCCCCGAGGTTTCGCCGTGACGCCTCGCTTATGAATTATGCATGGGAACGCGCGAGACGCAGTAGCTCATTCCTGGCCGCAATTTCGCCATTGAAATGTAATTTCAGCGGGGGCCACCGGTATTAGAAGCCCCAACGAGCTTTTTGTGACGGTGCTTACAAACGACATAGCGACGAGGTGTCGTTCGGCCGGACGCCGACTATCTGCACCCCGACAAAGGGCGCTTTGCTCGACACCCGTGGGACAAAGGGCCCGAGGAGATTGTTTCGCATTCGCGAAATGAATTTAGCCCGCGAAAATGGCGGGATCGAGTTATCGCGGGGACTCTTTGAGGCGTTTACACGACAAAGACGACGCGACGGTGTCTGCTGGAAACACGGGCCGCGGGGTCGGGTCAACGGGAGCTCGCCCCGAGATTCCTTGGAAATCGGGGAAACTTTTGTTCCCGCGCGTGAGACGTGAAATTTTAAACGTCGTCGGAAAGAAAGCGAATTTCAACGAGCCCCGCGCAAGCTAGTTTGCGTCCCCGTCGTGCTTGAATAATTCCACGCATGGTACGTGCTCCACGTGTCATTAAGTGTCGTTAAAATATTTAAGCGCGACCTGCTGTCTGCCTTTTTCAGCCGCGACATTCTATGCTTAATGTTTCGCCGCATATTTACGACTCGTGCTATGCTATGCGACCGTGCGTGGAATAGCGGAGATGCTACGTGACCGCGCGCTTTTATAGGCTTATCCGTCATGATGCTCTTTCGAAAACGTCACACACGATGGAGTTACTTCAAATGAATGATTTACGCCGCATTCGCGCGTCAATCTTGATCGATGACTCTATTTTCGCATGGATTAAGTGGGCGGAGGAATTTGTTTATTTGAACGCAAATATGGGGGGGGGGGCAGTGTTATGTCTGTGATATGACGTAGCTTATCACTGGCTTTCAGCCTTTTTAATGTTGCTTTTAACGAATTCAACTAGGGGAATATTAACTAAAACGACGTTTAAATCATTTTCACTGCCAAATATGATTAAACGGTTACGAGTAATGCGAACGGTTAAACCGATCCCGATTTCGATGAACAAGAGATCGTTGATTAATAAACAGCCACATTGTTCTTATCGGCAGCGCTTCAACGTAATATCGCGAAATTTATTTGCCACCGATCAAACGAGCACCTTTGATCGTGTATTTGGACACGTTATAATTTCCGGGAACCGTTGCCGCCCCCCTGATAGGTATAACGTAGTCAAAATGAAATCCGAGATTGTGTGCTGATCGAACGATCCGTGTACAAATCACCGTTCAAACGGCACGCCTGGTGTCAGCGGAGATACACGGTGGACAGTTTATACGTCGATCGTGATAAAGTTTACGATATAGGTAAACGCTGATTGACCACAATCGTCCCGTGGAGCGGGCAGTAACAACAGCACCGCTCGTCACACACTCCGAAACGAACAATAATAGAATCTAGTCGTTGCGAAAACAACTGTGTAGCAATCTTGAAACGAAGATGTGAACCATGAGCAGTTATAAACGAAAGAGTAAAGGGGGAAACAGGAAATGTCACAAAACAGCATCATCGAGAAAATTAAGTGTTAATACTTTAGTCCATCAGTCAAGAAATTAGGTTCAAAGAATTTAATTTTCTTATACAATTTTTTTCGTAAATAATTTCTTGTTTTACCTTGATGGCAGAAGCTTATGCTTAGGCAAAGAGTGGCAATTTCCTGTTTTTAACCGGCATACCAAATTTTTAACGTTATCTTAAGGGGGCATTTGAACTTTATAACCCTTTGTGACGCGACAGTTCTGTAGTCCCGAGTTGCCACAAACAAAATATGCTATAAATCGCCAAATCACGAAAAATGGACATTCCCAGTTTTTTCCCCTTACCCTTTAAATACTGATTACCTTTACCACCCCTGCAAGGATAAACCCACAATCTATCTTCCACATCGGTAAACTAATATTATTTTTCGCATACGCTGGTATTAAAATTACGTCAGAAGACATAGCTTGTTTTCGTGCCCCTACCCTCCTATTTTGCGACCAAGTTATTGCTGTAACTGAATGGAAGTTAATCTGTCATCATTGATAGGTCTTCGTATAAACGTCGCCTGCTGCTCGACCCCAATAAGTGTTCGCGCTCGTTGCACAGAAATGAAATGAAAAGGAAAGAAAGGTAGATATGTTTATGGTGTACGTTACCAGTGGTGAACGCTGCGGACGTTGGCCGGCTATCCTGCAGTAGGAAGCACACGAAAGCGAAGAAGGCGACCATTCTGGGTAGAAGATTGAAAGCCATTTCTTTGCTCCTCTTAACAGGCATCCGCATTCCAGGCAGCAACTTTGCGGGCCCAACGGCGGTAGCACATGCACGATCCACGTGCGAACCGCATCCGCAATTAATCGACACACCAACGAGGTCTCTCGTCCCCCTGAGTAGTCCTCGCGAACGCTCAAGGTCGTCCTCCCATTCGCGAAACGATCTTCTCGATCCACACGCACGTTTATCCACGCGCGCACGCCCGCTCGAACCTGAAACCGATTTGCCCGTCAGACCTTCGGCCCGACTCCGCTGGAAGCGTTCTCCAGAAGAAGCTCCCGGACGGCCTTCCATAGAAACAGATCACAGACAAGGGCAATTCACGATCCTCCACCGGTGGGGCCACTGTCAACGACAACAACGATCAGCCTGCGTCTCGGTTAGGTCAGGATTTTATAAAATATTATGTCCCTCCAACGCATCCTAGACCAGTCACTCAGACCTCGAACCGAACGACCGCGATACCGTTGCGCGACAGCCACGCGTTTATCGATCAGCGTCGACCCGGATCGAGCCTCCCGATCCACGGAATCTCCTCCAAACTAGACAGAAGATTAAGAGAAGCACGTGAAAGAAAAACGTCTCGACGGTTCCGTCCCGACCGAACGAGTAGGCGGCGGCCTGATCGACCGAGGTGATCGTGGATCCGAACGATCGAGGCGCGCGCGTGTGATCGTCGAACGGCGACGACTACTTCCACGACTGCACGCTCGAGACGGCCGGCGTCGACTGGCGTCCACGGGCACAGAGGGGACCGGCCGACGAGGCAGACGTGGAGCACGCCGACGTCCCGGCGTCACGGCGCATATCTCTGCCACCCCTAGCAGGAGATCTCTCACCCTTTGGTGGACCAGGCCAATCGGCGCTTAGGAGTCGCCGCCCATCGCATTGCGGGGGCGGCACCGCCCCCGAATTAAGATTTTCGACTTTTCCAAGTCGGTCCCGTTCCGACGCACGTCCCGGCGGCACCCCGTCTCTCTGTGTTCATCCCCCTTCGCAGCCACCCTGCGTTCCCCGTCCCCTCTCTTCGCGGTACATTTCACACGCGCCCGCGCCCACACGCGTCATCCACCCCCGCGCTTTCTTTCCGCGGCGGTTTCAGCATGCGAGCAACGTGCCGCGCTACCAACAGGAAACCGCGAAGAACGCGGCTAATTCCGACCTTTGCGGGGGAGATACGCTCAACGTTTGACTTGTGGCGAACGAAAGCCTGATGGGGGATCCTGTTTACGGTAGGTAGACGAAGCGGGAGACTGCGACGAAGGACCTGGCCGACGAACCAGAATGTAAATGTTTCCAGGCTGTTTTCATTGCTCGGTGGAGAGGGGCAGCTTGTTGTGTTTGGGGGAACCGTTCGTCTTGTCGAGAATATGGTGTTCAAGGTGTATGTACACCTTTCAGGTACCGACGAGGAGAGTCTCCTGATCCAAAAATTCTAATTTCATAAAACTTGGTGTGAATGTGGAGCGTATTGAAGTATGCAAGCATTTATTTCTGCGGAAATTCACTCCGAAGGGGTGCAATCGTTTTTTTCTTCGTTGCTTTAATATAACTTTGTAATTTTAATTTTAAATACAAGAATTCAGTTTATTTTTATGCTCTATCACACTACCGAAAAAAAAATTCCACGACACGGAATTTATATATAAAATAAGTTCTTTATGGTTTTATGTATAAATTACTAACCGTAAGAGATAAAGACTAGGGGTTGCGAATTTACCGACTTTTTCAATTATCGGTAATTGGGTAAAATTTTCAATCAAAACCGGTTTACCGGTAATTCACGGGTATTTTTTTAAGGTATTGAAAATATAAAAGTAAACATTACAAAAAAAACTTTTTTCAAACTAATGCAGCACTATAAAAAATATATGCAAATAAAACTATTCTGAACCTAAAATATAAAATGATATAACACAAAATAGATATATTTGTGTAACTATTGACAATACTTTTTAATATGGATTTTCACCACGAAAACAATGAAAAGAATCTTAACTTACATACACAATTAAATATTTTTTATTTAACAATTCTTTTTAACAAATAAGCACGCAAAATATCTACATAATTTGTCTAAACTTTGGTCTCCTGATCGCGACCTAATTTTTTTACAAAATAATCCAGCCACAGATAAAGCGCTCTCAGATTCCACAATTGTTGGTCGGGTACTTAGTCATTAAGAAATCATATGCCATTTGTATATATTTGTATATACTTGATTCAGATTTTTATTTTTATTTTGAATCAGAGTTGGTTCTTCACGGGATACTTCGGTTTTCGTCTTTATTAGTAATTGAAGATTTTTTTTCACTGAGAACGTAGTAGATGTCGATGGAATTAATGAACGCATATATGCGCTATATTGCTATACGTATTTTATCGAATTACCGGTAAAATTTTGGCGGATTACCGGTAAAAATATGAGGGTATTTCTCGCGATTTACCGGAAAACCGGTAAACTGGTTTACCGGTATTGCAGTCCCTGGTAGAAACAATCATTTTATGCAAAAATATACAATTCTCAATGGTTTGGTGAAATATAGAAGTATATAATTGTTTCTTAAATTTTCTTATTTACAAGAAACAAGTTTCCACTTTTGTACTTATACAGGGTGTTCCCAAGTTTTCCTGAAAAACTGCAGCTGTATAATCTACAAGTGAATATAAGAAGAAAATGTTATATGAAATTAAACTATGAAAATTTTATTACAGAAAGTGCAAAAAAAGTAAAATTCTCATGAAACTCGCAATGTATTTCGTACTGTTATACAGCGATGTCAAGCTTGTCTCAACGTACAAGAACGACATTTTAAAATGAGAAATTATACCGTTGCTACTTGCATATCATAGTTCATGCTGCGCTCATATTTGCTTATAACTTTGTAATGAAGCGTTTACAGCTGAACTTCTTATAACATTTTCTTCTTCTTTTCACGTGTAAATTATGCTACTGCAATTTTTCGGGACATCCCGGAAACACTCTGTGTACCCATACTTAAAAGTGAATCTTATTTCATTCATACGTTGCAACTTACAGAAAGCTTCACTTTTGTTATACCTACAAGGGAAACACATTATATTTATATACATTTATCCGTTTTCGACGAATATATGCAGCGATGCAAAGATAACTCCGCCGGCGCTATCGTTATTAAAATAATATTTTCACTAACCCAGAAGTCTGTCGGAGATAAATGTTACATTAAGAACAAGCTTGGAATATTCGCGTTTCATGAATAAATTTATAAATTCATTCTTGAGTTGCACCTTACCTACTGTACCTTCAACATTCTACTTCAATTGTCATCAAACTTTTATGTGATTTGCAGTAGTGAAGAAGCAGCTTAAGTGCCTTTAAAGTACGATTTTCATTTAAATTTATATAGAGGTCACTTTACTCCGGTGAAACGAATATAAAAAGCTACAACTAAGTAAATTTATTTTGAACATGGTCAAGATGCTAATAGACAGTGTGTATCATTAACAATATTCTTGCTTCTGTGAGCGATTCTTGGATATAATATAACTGTTGTAGGCGCGATTTATAATTAGAAGTTATAAGAGCATTTCCGCAGAATAATGTTTCACGTTCGGGCCGGAGACTTTCCTTGTGAGTGGCAAATGGTCATTCTAATACGCATGAGGGACTTTGAACGGGTGTTTTTTAGAAACGAGCGATGAATGGTTGTTTTCTAATGTCGTACGTACATGTGTTATTGGATAAGGACTGCCATCTGTGATGTTTCGTTTAACTTTCGATCCCCAGCATTACCAAATAGGTATTCGAATGCCTAAGTTGTGGAATTTATATATTTCGTGTAATTTGAATAATTTAATGCGTTAAACCTACATTTTTAACTTCAATAATGCCTTCAACTATCACCTCTTATCATACAATTCGAAATAGCACGCATTTTTTAAATCAAGGGCGGTCTTCTCGATTTTTTGCACATCGGTCTACTGACATGGAAGAATCAAGAAAAACAACGGAGGCCAAGGTAGCTACTTATGGTTGATGTAGGATCGCGCAGGATGTGACTGCGGTGCCATTAGAATAATAGTGGCCATCCGTTATCAAAAAGCAAGTCGCAGATGTACAGTACACTCATTCCGTATGACATTTCATTTTCGTGAAAAATCGTGGGTGACGTTTCCTCGCGCGAAATAGAGCGCGAAACCGCCAGAACTTCTGTCCGGGATACTTTCAAACTGTGATTCCACGTCGTTCAAATATTTTGCAGTGAAAATTTACGCGTCCTGCAACTTGTGTATTCTCTGCCTTCTTTGCAAGCAGCATAAAGTGTGGCCACAATGCGCGAAATTCTTCTCAGGTAGAGACGATTTAGATACCTAGCAAGTCTGAACAACAAGGAATAATCGTATTATATTTTGGTAAAGTTACTCCTGGATTTATTCATAAACCCACTGAGAAAAAGGAACTATTATTTCAAGAGATATCTGTACTTTGATCAACGTACTCGAAGAAACTAATGACTGAAGAACAAAATATTTAGATTCAAATCACACACACCGTCTCATGAAAATAGAATTAATTTTTACTTCAATGAAATCCCGATTGGGCGAAATGCAGTCACAAAATAAAATTGCTATTTCAAAGAGGTCGACGCGCGCTGTAATGGTTAATTTGGATCAGTCTATTAGGAGATACGCCAAGAATAATGTTTCTGTTTACGTAGAATCGAGGGGAACGGGAACCGAGAAGGAACGAATATCTTCGAAGATCGCGAATTCGATGGTACTATTCGAGATCTCTTTACCAGAGAAGAAAACCCTATTTAGACTCGCGTATTTTGTTGGAATTTTTATAACGATAAAGCATTTCGAAAATTTGAAGATTCAGTGCTACGAATAACTTATCGAGCACTACTTAGTTCCTTCAAATAAAACACTCCAAGAATAAATAGAATAATACTAATTTAACTGTTTTCCCGACGATTCATAAAAATGCGAAAAGAAACTTTTCGAAATCTTTTGACAAAATTCTATGAAAAGCAAGATGGACTGCTTCCCCTACAGTCACAAACATAACGCGTAAAACCTCTCGTCTCCATCCCTCGAGGGAAACGAATTAATTTCAAACCAAGCATCAAGATTTTTATTCAGCACGCGGCACATACAACATCACATTCGAGGCATGCCAGAGCTCCCTTAATACGAACGATCCGGACGCAAATCCAGGGAGATCTGAAGTTTTGGCAGTAAAGAGGAGGTAAAGGCAGATTGCATCGGTGTTTGGCGAAGACAGAAGGGGCAGGGTCGAAGAAGACGAAGGATGGGAAAGGGTGGAGGAGCTTTCATTTCGTTGATGTAAGTTTGAAGGTTCGTAGATCTGACGGGCAACGCGTTTCGGCTTGTCCGCAGATACTACCCCCGGAGCGAGAGCAAGGTAGCTAAACCACCCCCTCAATCTCGGCCAAAGTATCCCCCTTCTTCATAGCCATCGGTAATCTCCGTTCTTCGTCCATGGGTTTCTTCGACCGAGATACTCTTGACGCCGTCGCGTCGTTTCGATATTAGCCCCATGGTTTCGCCGGTACAACCCCGTGACCCTGCTGGATCCTGCCCCCCCTCGGTTCTCGCGTGCAAAGGAATTTTCCCATGAAACGATTACCCGTCCTATCGGCTTCTGATAGGTACGAGTTCGCCACTTTCGTCATTAAGAGAAAGTTCCGCGGTTCCGAGGGGAAACGGGTGGCAGTAATACCTTTAAGAGAGTTACAACCCCGTGAAATGATAGCCGGTGTCACGTTGGCAATAATTTCAACGCCGGGTTATCGATGTCGCGCACCGCGAATCATTCCACCCCCGTAATAAAGCCGATGTCGATCATTCCGCGAAACTGCACTTTGCAACGTGGATAATTGGAGGTTGATATCCTAATACGTTGTGGCTACAATATTTAGAGATATCCACAATTCGGAAGCAATACATTTTAACCGTTTATCATCTCAAAAATAATTTTAGGCCCTTCATTGTTTATATGTTTATTTGGAGTAGTGTTTTAAAAGTAAACTTTTTTAATGATATGTACAACTTGTATTTATTTAAATTTGTACTGAGTTGTTTTCTGGGTACTTCCAGTTTGCAAAAAATAAGGAAGAGATAATAAAATTGATGAACTGGCGATAAGGCCTGTCGTCCATAGAATTAGACGGCATTGGACAATTGAAATAAAGTAGGTATCGAAGGGAATCAGTGTAGTGGATTCGGTTTAGGGCGGCCTGGCAAGGTATTGAGCCTGCTGGAGAAAAGGGAGGGCGAAAAGAAGAAAATGATGTGACAATCAGAAGAGAGTTTTTGCCGGGGACACATCTGGTTTCTTATTTTCATTTTCTCCCCCGGGAATGATTTCTTCCTTTCCGTTAACTGAAAAAAACCTCTGCGAATGACGTCTCGGGGCCGCATTGAAATCCGACAGCCGTCTCCGTGATCCGTTCATGCTAAAGAAACCGGCAAAAAAGCAATTAAATAGGAACTTTTATGAGGAAAGTTCCGCGGGTCACCAGTCCTTTTTTCTCCGGCTAAAATTTACTTCCCAAGTTAATCGCGCCTCGCTTTCAACGAATGATAATGACAGAAACTTCTACCTATCAGTGAAATTTCGCAGTGGCCGAAAGTTTCAGCTGAATGCGTTCGCCGGTGAAAACCCCTATTCCATTTTAATAACACGGTAAAGTGAAAATAAAAACCTGCCATCGTCGAGCTGTATTAGGAAATGTTCTGTTAATAGCAAGAATCAAAGTGTCATTTTTCTACTTTGAACACAATTTATAGTACGCCTCGCAGTAATCGACTAAATTTATAACACGGAGACAATAAGTTGTATGGCATGGGCTGTTGAATTAGACAACCCAGAAATTCAGAAAATTATGCAACTTCGTGTGCAAGTAGAGTAGTTCATCCGTAATATAAAACTATTTTTGTGGATGCCATAGTGTGGTTTTAGGGGGTGAAATCACCCCTTGAAATATTGCTGAGTTTTCTTTGTCGTGGAATATCTCGAGAACCGTGAGAGATATCGAAAAGTAATTAAAACAAAGATTCCACCTTCTTTTGTATCTACAAAATTGCGTGAAAATAATTCTCGGAAAATTCATACTTTTCAAGTTACCCACACCATGAATCCTTGATTCGATAATTATTTTTACGCAGTTTTGTAGATATAAAAAAAAAGATGTAACGTTTGTTTAAATTTCTTTTCGATACCTCTCACCATTCTCGAGATATTCCATGATAAATAAAACTCTGCATTTTTTCACGGTGTGATTTCACCCCTTAAAACAGCAATATGGAAACCACAAAAAATGGTTTTGTATTACGGGTGAACTACTCTACTTTAACACAAAGTTGCATAATTTTCTGAATTTCCGGGTTGCCTAACTTCCCTTGTTAGAATACTCTTATAATTTATGAATACTAGAGTCTCTCTGTAGTGAAGAAATCTCTGCGTCCATGATCCACAAACCATACACATCCTATTTACTATATATATAGTCTAAACTAGATGACTTCATAGCATCCCTGCTATAAAGAAACCTCAATGAAGGGTTAAAAATAACGAAGGTCGTAATTCCATAAACTATACTAGTATTATGTCTTCTCAGATCTCCCTATCCTCTTGTAAATAGTTTATTTTATTCGCTAACAAATCATATGGAAGAATTCACCGGTAAAAGTATATGTCCTGGCAAAGATGGTTCTCCCCTGACCATAGACGACAGATCAAAGACCACACGCAGAATTATCCAACGCTCAATAAATTTGAAATTCGACCACAAACAGTTCAATTTGATTCGATGTTATTTAATTTCTGTCGTATCATCTTCAAGGCTCGCGAAACGAGCCAATCATCATTTCAATTCCGGGAGTATTATCTTAGCTCGAACAGGTGAGGGCTCCTACAAACAAAACTCCCTTATAAGCGGCAGACAATCGTAGTTCCCAAAGTCGGAGACTTTACAGCCAATTAAGGCTCAATACAATCGATGAGGGACTATTGAAACGATGAGACAAACGAAATGTAATTGCGTCGTCCCGATCCCTATGAATAGCAATTCATTTTCCAAAGGGTGCCACCAGCCAGCCCTCCCCCTTCCTATTCCCTTGTCTCTTTCTCTTTATCTTCCTGTCTACCACCCACTTCTTTTGTCTGAACGAAATCTTCTTGCAGAGTCCACGTGCACCACTTCTGAAAGTTAAAATTTCTTTTCCCGGCAACTTTCTCCCCCGAGTTTCCTTCGCCGAGGCACGCCCTCCTGTCAGTCGAACCGTGGTGCCCTTTCTCCTCTCTGCATAATTGCCAGTCTTATATCCTAAAAATATTTTGCTCGTATGATTAACGAGAGTTCTTCGTTCGGTCCCCGGCGGTTACAAGCGAGCGAATGAGCGGCAATAAAATCGAAATTATTATAATACACGTCAGGAAGGCTACGTTCGCTCTTGGGGAACGAAGGAGCGACGGGGCTGAAGCGTCTCGACGCTGAAAAGACGATGGATCGACGTACGTGTCAAGCTGGAGAAAAACATTTTTGTTCAACTTGAGGTAGATTCAATCTTATGGTTCGAAGTTCGGAACTCCTGAGTATAAATAATTAGGCCTAGTTATATTGAAAGTTACCAACCCTCAAAATGAAAAAAATTAGTTAATCACAGTATGGCTCCCATGATTTTGTGATCTTCATTTTTCAAAAAATTACCAACCCATAGAAGAACTCTTACATTATAAAATTATTAAAACTAGCAAGCCATAGTTCCATTTACAAAACAAAAATACTACAGAATATTAATTGCACTACTCACTCTTAAATAACCCATTAAAAAAAATTGTAAAATAACAAGAAATAAAATATATCCAATAGAAATAAAGCTTCTTTTCTTTAATTATTAAAATCTTCAAAGTTTGGTAGCTTTCTGCGTAACTAAACTCAATTTAATCTTTCCAGATGGCGTCAAAAAACTGTTTCCAATATATCAACTCGGTTTGTAATCGATAAATGTCACGTGTATAAAAAGGTGCTCTAAATATGCATGTTTCACGAGTTGTCAAATTTTTCATGAAACGAATATTCACTATAATTAGTAACAGAAAACACAATAATTCTGATTAATCTTTCTACAAGAACCAACAGCTGTACCTCACCTTTTGTACTCCACTTCTACTTTTACACATACTATATAATTTCTAACTCTACTATTTATCGAATTCTTGTTTTCGTATGTATATGTTAGAAAATTACCCTGTACGGGTGGAAAAGAAACTAAGGATGCGCGCTCCAGGACAGTTCTGGGGTAAGTGGCATGTGGTTCATCCGAGTCCTCTTACCAGAAGGCAAAACCTTCCCCACTCCGTGGCCAGATCCTCCAGGAACAGAGTCCCTATTCTTTGGCAATGCGGCGTCGGGCCGATTGCCATTCCCATAATCTCTATCTTACTCTAAACAACCAATCCTTCGACACCTGATGGCTAGGAGACCCAACGTGGTCATCAGCCATCGCCCGTCGCCTGGCATAAAATCCTTGAAGGCAAGACAGCACGGGGCCAACCGCCTTCGACCTCAACCTTAAATTTGGTGACGCTAACATATATGTATTTCTTTTTTTATCTTCTTGTTACTTTCGTACTGTCTACTGGTGCAATAAAGAATTATTATTATTATTACAACAGCATTTCTTAATAGCAGTAGATAAAATGAACTTCTTGAACCCAGGAGTATTCTGCAAAAAATTCTGCTACTGCTTACAAGAATGAAACCCGTTTCAAGGTGCGCCACGAAGGTGCATGTTGGAGCGATGAAAGACTTCGGCTCAGATCTCAGAAAGGGTGAAATGAAACTGTTTTTAGAACAGAATAAAAATGTAACGCTCGAAAACGTGTGCCTAAACTAAAGCGTTGACGAAAACGTTGTCTATCGGGCGATGTCCGTATCGGGCCACATGAAAACAAGCATGTCCGAAAACAGAGAGGTAGAGCCCGACAAGGACCATTCACCGGCAGGCTCGCTGTTCTGTCGGTGCAACGCGAAGAGGTTCGGATGGCAGATTTAAAAACAAAAAGTAAGAGAGCAGCAGGACACAGAGGAATACCATCGGAAGCTCTGTAGAGGAGAAGGCAGGGTGGCAGCGAAGAATAAAAACAAGCATGAGCCCGAACGAAACTGGTGATGCTGAAGGATTATGAGGATGAAATTAGATGTAGGGGAACTAAGTGATTGGAAATGAAATATAAGCATTGTGCCATGTTGTTGAAGAAGAAGCTGGATAAGTGGGAAGGGCGGAGAGAGGATGAAGGAGATAAAGAGAATTAGAGAAGGGAAAGGACAAAATGTGCCACATTGCTACAGTGGGAGCCTGCGCGACATGTTACTGACACAACAGCGCGTTTTCAGCTTTTGAGCTTGCACCCTCGCTTTGATATTCTGCCATCAGCTCGTATTAACAGTTACGCGTGCGACCCGTGCGAATCGTGCATTGTTCCCAGGTTGTTTTCCCATCGCAGGGATGAAAATAGTACATGAACAATTGTCGCGGATTTTCCTCTTAGTTGTGTCGCTTTGTGGGAATCGGCCCGAATAGGGGTAAACAATTTGTTTAATAGAATGGAAAATTAACTACAATGCTACTGCAATGCTGAAAATCGCACGAATATCTCTGATCGCGGCTTAGAAAAAACGATTGGGCGTAGATTTGTGATTGCATGATTGATAGAGGCTTCCAGATAACTCACTTCCACCAAACTGATTAAAGTCGTATATCTGAATCTTGAATTAATTTGATAATTCTAATCATTAATATAGAGCACTTTAGAGGATACTTTAAGCTTATATATATATTATATATACAGAACGTTTTCTAAACAGCTCGTTGGAAACAGCATAAATATTTTACCTAAAAATTTTTTTACAACAACCATCGAGATTAATTTAAAGTGATGATGAGCTTTAAAATAAATCTACTGTGTGACACACAAAATCTCCAAATTTTTGTACCATCTCGGTTCTACAATTGTTAACGCGAAGGTTTTTTGAAAACACCTTGTAGGAATATTTTTTATTCATTTACAAACGTAGCTCTGCTTTACTTTAAATGAGGATTGTTTTAATCCTCTCCTCGTTTAGTTACTTCCATTAAATAATTGTCTATCTGGCGGTAAAAATGGACTGTAACAAACACTTGGCCGTTAAGACGTGACGTAAAGATAAACCGTGACAGCGTAAGTGTTTCTATCACGTAAGTTCGTGCCAGGATAGGGAACACACTAATAGCACAGCGATTTATGAAGACTTCGGGGTGTTGGGTGGCGACTGGGCGTACAGCAACCCTCAAAATTGATTAATGAACGAGGCCACCGATCGGTTCGATTAAACCAGTGTAAACGAAAAGGCTACTGATAAATATCTGCCGATATAAACGTCGACATTACGTCGTGACTTTTCCATTAATCACAGCGCGGCGGCGTTTAAACGTGTTAATTCGATGAACAAGGACCGCCAAGGTGAAATTAGGGATGAATGAATAATCACGCGGTGTACCCAACGTATAAAACGTACAATGTGTTTAGTAATATTATTTCACGTGGCATGTGTGTGAGAAAAATATAAGATGAAGTTTCATTGTTTCACTTTTTCATAATTTGCAATGGGTTAGTTTGTAGTTAGTTTGGTGGCATATGAAAATAACTGTTTACATAGTTCCAGAATAAGTGGGAAATATTTTAGGGGTGACTTCAGCACATCTAAATAATAAAAAAGTTTCGTATAAACGCATTATATATCGCAAACATAATCAAATAGGACGTATGTTTATATGAACTTTTTTATTATTTATAAGTGCTGAATTCATCCCTTAAATATTTCCCAGTTATTCTGGGACACCCTGTATAGATGACAACAAACGTCAGAGTCAAATCAAGTAATTCCAAGATTTTGTAACTGTTTAGCTTGACTGTACAATACGATTCGCAGTTCCAGGGACACATTTATCAGCCCGTGAGAATTCCTCCATTTAATTGCACGCTGCGATAAAATCGTTGATTCACGAATTAATGAACGACATGAAAAATAATTTTCCGCGATCGGATCATCGTTCGGTTCATCTGTTAATGCCAACTCGTGTAAAATTTTATCAACGATTATGAAGAGACCTGCAATAAATATTTGTGCCGATGTTAAACATCCAGTTTATACTCTTAGTTAATAATCGACTCGACTGGCAAAAATATGCAATGATACGCATGAAAAATAAACGCGTAATGAAATATTGACCGTTAAAAATATTTGAGGGGTTACAGAATTATAATATATCGAAACGAGATTTTTATATGAAAAATCATCTTGAACGCGGAACTTCTGGCGCGTGCACATACTTCTGACTTGCCCCATCAGGAAAAAGTTTGTACGAGTGTTCTGTCTTCGCCTGTGTACGAAAGGCGCACGTGAAGAAATAGAGAAATAGGGGAAGAAAGAAAACGTGTGAGTATATCGTCGCTGCGAGGCTGCCAGTGACAGTTCTGTCTTCCCAGGCAAATTTCACTTTTTGTCAAGCAACGGTCGTTTGAAAGGAACGAATATTGAATTCGGTTATTACCTCTTCGACCTTCACCAAAATCTCGTTCCCGGAGCTTCCTGCACGTAACGGCCTATCCAGATATTAATATCGCGCCCTGCCACTTACTCATTCTTAATTTCCATAACTGTGCTCCCACAAAAAGTCAAAGTATTAGTGAAAGTCAAACTAGTATCGTGTAAATAATAATTCAGAATTTTCCGCGTTAACCTTTATGCCTCGTGTTTGTGCCCCCCGTCCCCTAAACGTGCTCGTTTCTAATCATCGTTCGATGATCTATATTCCGACGCTGGAATCACCGAAACGGCTCGTAACGACCCATCATCGGGCGCACGGGCGATTCATTTTCACCTGTCATTCTAAATGTCTGCAAAATTCTTGGTCGGACCGCTCGAAATTCGCCCGCTGACAGTGAAACGCGTTGATAGAGATACGCGCACGAAACGTCGTACACCGCAGCGTGGAAATACCGACATAACTGCATCGAGGAAGCGAAATCCAACGTCCATTAAAATGAATACCCCGAAGAGAAGAGGGATGAATCCGAAAGGATTACAAGTCGGACGCGATCGGACGTCCAGAATGACGGATCCGATAACGAAGGCTGTGCACCTTTCACCAGCACTTTCGATGGGCACGCTGGATCTGTGAAAAGAACTCTCCTTATGCTACACAATACGAAACCTCGAAGTAGGAAAAACGTCTGAGAGTAGGAAATGATTATTCAATTCGAAGTGATTGCACTTTTCGTCGTAATTAATTAGGTAATTGGAGGAGTATCAGTTTTGAACCTTGGGGCTTGAATAATTGGGGCTAGTTATGCAGAAAGCTACCAACTCTGAATGATCTGAAACTGAGTGATTTGAAGATTTTAATTGTTAAAGAAAAGTAGTTTTATTTCCATTGGGTATATTTTATTTCTTGTTGTTGTTTTACAATGCTTTTCAGTGGCTTATTTAATAATGAGTAGTATAAGTATTATTACTTTAAATTTTATGTAGTATTTTTGTTGTATTTTCTGGAACTATGGCTTTGTGAGTTTTAATAATTTTATATTGTAAGAGTTGTTCTATGGGTTGGTAATTTTTTGCAAAATAAAAATCACAAAATTAGGGAATCCGTACTGTGTTTAAATAATTTTTTACCATTTTGAGGGTTGGTAACTTTCTGCACAACTAGGCTCAATTGTTCTATTATTTCTTCTCAAGTGTCTAAATTTTTACTGAATATGCATTTGGGAAACATTTGTTAGACATAGTTTTTGGTGAGTAAAAGAAGAAATATCTTCTTTTAAGGACTTTAGGGACTGACGACGACTATTTTCCAGTACAAAAGATTTTATTAAACATTAGACTCTATAAAACAAGTTTCTTGAAATATAAATATTCCTTCTTGAAAAGCATTATGCGGTAGTTTCTTGCTCAACCCTCATTTCCAAATATAAGAGCCTCGACATTTTTATTTTTATTCCATTTCTTTTCCAAAATGAGCCAACTGCCCACAAAAAAGATAAAGCAAGCTATTCTTAAGCATACTCTAATCTTACCGAGATTAATATAATTATTTAACTATTTTCCCTACAAATATATCACGTAAATCACTCGTGCAGCAAACAAACAGCAAAATGAAGGAAACCATTCCGGAGAAAAAGGAATAACGAGGAGCAATAAACTCCACTTCGAGACAGCAGTTATTATTGGAAAGTGTTGGGACGTGATAATCGAAAATGATCCGACGAAATTAGGAAGGCTTCGCGAAGGTCGCGAAATGTATACGGAAGGGGGCGTGGAATTTCGAGGCACTCTAAATAGAGTTTCATCCTTTAATATTGGAATGCGACAGGTTAGTCGACGGTTACGAGAATGAAGCGGAGCGACGTTGGAGGTGCGAACAGAGGGGCGGCAGAGCGTGGGAAGGGGCGAAAACGGGGGGGGGGGGGGGGGGTGGCTGAGTACGTCGAGGGTGTTAGTTTCCTGGTCGGATATTAGCTGTCACGCGGCTCACTGGACAGGACACCAGGACATATATACAGAGGGGAATCGGTGTAAAGGTAGCACAGTGCACCTAAGTATGGTGGACGGTCGACATTGGAAGCTTGCCACATTTATGTATAGAAAAGTCTGATCCATAGATACCAGCAGACGTTACGGAAAACGGGATCGAACCATGGCAACGAATGAATTCCTAGATTCCAGCGGGTCTATCGTTCACCGTTTCCTCTCCTTTCCGCGCTCATTCTTCCGTTTTTCAACCGAAACCAGGCTTCCTGAAACGTTCGATTGACCGATTGACGATTACAGCCGACTCCGTATATCGGTTCCCGAGTTAGAAGGCATAACTTCCTCCTGATAGGGATAGGCTGACACAGATATGAGGTTTCTGTTGCTGATCATTGGGTTACGCGACAGTTTCTTATCCGACATCCATAGAAACTCCGCGAATAGTAATTAAAAGTGGAGCAGAATAGATGAGAAATTAAATGCAGATTTGAGTGCATTTAATTAGCAATTACTGAGTGGATAGACAACTCGAGTTCGTGGAGCAATTTGATATATGCTCGAATATGAATTTTCTTGTTACATTTTAACGCCACTCCCTATTCTGCACCGAAATCGTATGTCGAGCCAAGCCTTAAAAATTATCGCGGCTGATTGATCGATCGATCCTTAATGTCCGCATTAAGGTTGAAAAATCAGTTCATAGCTGGATCGCGTTAGCGAAGGAATTGAAGCTGGCATTTTTAGAACTGCCTTAAAAGCGAAAGGATGTTTAGTCTTTTTACCGTAACACGTTTAATAACAAATAACGGTTAGAGTGCGACATGGGCGTACACTTTCGAACGAATTCTTTTA